>CM073922.1:3931377-5181377 GCA_037179545.1 Sesamia inferens
TAACACGCTATCAATAGCAATGGGTTTCATTTTGACAGTAATTACGTAACACATTATTAATAGCAATGGGTTTCATTTTGACAGTAATTACGTAACACATTATTAATAGCAATGGGTTTCATTTTGACAGTAATTACGTAACACATTATTAATAGCAATGGGTTTCATTTTGACAGTAATTACGTAACACATTATTAATAGCAATGGGTTTCATTTTGACAGTAATTACGTAACACATTATTAATAGCAATGGGTTTCATTTTGACAGTAATTACGTAACACATTATTAATAGCAATGGGTTTCATTTTGACAGTAATTACGTAACACATTATTAATAGCAATGGGTTTCATTTTGACAGTAATTACGTAACACATTATTAATAGCAATGGGTTTCATTTTGACAGTAATTACGTAACACATTATTAATAGCAATGGGTTTCATTTTGACAGTAATTACGTAACACATTATTAATAGCAATGGGTTTCATTTTGACAGTAATTACGTAACACATTATTAATAGCAATGGGTTTCATTTTGACAGTAATTACGTAACACATTATTAATAGCAATGGGTTTCATTTTGACAGTAATTACGTAACACACTATCAATAGCAATGGGTTTCATTTTGACAGTAATTACGTAACACATTATTAATAGCAATGGGTTTCATTTTGACAGTAATTACGTAACACATTATTAATAGCAATGGGTTTCATTTTGACAGTAATTACGTAACACATTATTAATAGCAATGGGTTTCATTTTGACAGTAATTACGTAACACATTATTAATAGCAATGGGTTTCATTTTGACAGTAATTACGTAACACGCTATCAATAGCAATGGGTTTCATTTTGACAGTAATTACGTAACACGCTATCAATAGCAATGGGTTTCATTTTGACAGTAATTACGTAACACGCTATCAATAGCAATGGGTTTCATTTTGACAGTAAAACCGCATTCTTTGCGTTATTTACATTGATAAATAGGTACATTTTTCGAACATATGAAACAATGGATTAGCAACCGACTTCAACTGCTGTCTGTTGAGTCAGGTCAACTCAAAGCTGTTATATTGAGCTATTTATTTAAAAGTCGCATGATCACGCATGATCTTGCATTGAAATCCTAATAATATTATAGTTTTTAACTTGAAGACGACATTACGACCTTTGAGTATGTTTCGGATTTGTTTCTCATGGATCAGCCAGCTAAGAAATATTGTTGTCATCTAATCTTTAAAATATTTACTTACCAAAAAAATTTTTTGAAAAAACTATATTAAAAGATATACTTACAAAAATAAATATTTCATTTTATGAACACTTTATTTCAACAGCGGTCCTAGTCTGCTATTTATAAATGTGTCATTCCAACATGATTCCATTGTCATTGTGCTAAACGTTCATAATCTCCGAAATTCATCTCACGTAATGGATTGGTGATAGAATGACATTGCCGTATTAGCTTGATAATTTAAAAGAGTGTTCAAGGAGATTCTTGCCCGTTCTTCTACATTGGTACCTACTCTTTGGAATGGGCGACTAGCTTCACCTTATTGACTGACCAACCTTCTCGACCTTCTGATAATTCAAAAGTGCCTTTAACTGGTTTATTTGAAATAAATGCTTTGATTTTGATTTTATTACCCTTATTAAAAAACTCGTTACTCGTTTCCTAAAATCCATTCTATTTGAACATTTATTAATGTGCAGTGGAGTGTCAATGCCACTATAAACAGATACCACTAGAAAGTCATGATGATTCCATTTTGTTAGTAAATTACGAAAATTTTAAAATCGATCATTTCGAAATCACTAAGTGAAATTTTGACACTATTATAATGGCAGACCTGGGTCCCTAAATATATGAAAACTACTAAATTATACATACATACACAGTTACTAATCCTAAAAAAATAAGTTAGTTTTGATATGGTTGAACATAAACGTATCTTTAAAAAACCATCATCATCATATAGAGTGGTAAAGAACGGGTCTGATTCCAGAGACTAAAAAAAAAATCAGAATCGTAAATGATTATTCAAAATAGGCTCAGAGAACACACACCTTCTGAACGAGAAAATTACATCTAAAGAAATATAAGTATACATAAAACAGTCCTTAAAACGCCCACTCTTCTTAGCTAAGACGTGGATAAACACCCCAGCAGCACAAAAATAAGACCAAATCGACACTAAACCTTTTGAAGTAACAGATTATCATGATGAGTTTGTCTGAGTATATATCGACAGGCTAAGATCACGAGCGATGGTAAGAATGTTAGTTACATAGAGAACATTAATTTCTATTAACGAATGGACGAAAATAAATCCTTAAATAACTTCACTGTGTGGGTGTAAAGATATTGATGATCTAGTATATAAGTAATCCATACAGAGTTTAACAATTCTGAGAACCCAAGCAATAGGATACTTCTAGAAATGACAATTGATAGATCTTATTTCATTCCGACGTAGTAGCTTAGATACTTTTGGATTCATTCAAGCGTGTCTAAGCTACCACGTCTGATAAATTGCAACAATATTGTAGTTCACTATAATAGTACTTATAATAGATTATTATATTCTGCTTTTAATAGACTCTGCGGAAGACAATAACTAGAATTGACGTCTTCCATGCTAAATTAGAAATAAGATTAGACAGTTCAATGCTTTTTACTGTTCATTCAACATCAAAAAGTCCATTGAGTTAGTCCAAATAGTTGGCATTATAACCACTTTTTAAACGCCATTCTTATGTCTTTGGAACAGAAGTCAAAATCGGTTGACAGGATTAAAAAAAAAAACATTAAATATCTAATCATATTTCGAGTGAAGAATAGACAAAACTATAATGATTTAAAATGACTTACCTGAGGATAAAATCCATCCTTAGTCTGGTAATCAAACACATAGAAGAAAGTCTTGGTAGGTCTTCGTGGCCCGTCTTCATCATTCGGAGCTGGTCTCGGTCCACCACTTAGAAGATCTCCACTTTGTACCAGTGGTGCAACGTATTGCGCGTCAGATAATGCTGCCACGGTCGCATCTCTTGTGTTGATAGGATTCTGTTGAAAATTGAAATCTGTATTTAAAACTGTTAAGAGTGTCTATTCAATTCTATTTTTATTTATGGCAAGTGAAGCCGATGCTGACTATTTAGCCAGTGGATCGTTAAGAGTGTCACTACCACAATAGTGTCGGCTTAACGTCAAAGCTACTTGACAGTTGCGACATTGACGTAACGGTGCGTCAGAACGCGTGGCATATACTCGTAAAAGTAGCTGTCAAAATGTTTTGCTCTCTTGCGGCGGCCATCGCAGGCAACACTCGCGACTTCATTTACAAAACTCATTTGCAAAAAAAACATTGTATTGTATTGTATTGTATCTTTCTATTGATTATCGATTATTGATTTTCAATAATCTCTAAAAAGATACAATACAAAAAAGGTTTCAATCGTTTGTACATGTTACTAGCCGGTTTTAAAAATACCGTGGTATTTAAAAAAGTACGTTCTAAGTTCAAATTTCCTTGGGATGCTCATTTTTATAGAAAACCCCTTTTTATCCTACAATTTTGGCGCGAAGTTCCAGAAGTTAACATCGACTTTTATGAGTTTTATTCAATTTTTATCGATTAATTTCATATCTTTGTCTGTCAAAGCTTTATTTTTTGCCGTTTGACTGCATCAAAAATGGAAGATAAAGTGAAGACAAAATTATCGCGCTGCTTGAAGAGGGTTGCAGCCAATGCTTCATGGCTAGGAGGCTAAATTTTAGTCAGTCGACGGTCCAAAGGACCTGGCAGCGATATAAGGACACTGGTTCCGTCGAGAGGAGGTCTGGCGCTGGAAGAAAACCATGTACCCAACCACGGAATGATCGTTTTCTTGTGAGTTTCTCATTGAGAAATCGCATATCTTCGTATGTGGATCTTAAGAACAACCTCTAAGAAGTAAGAAATGTGCATATTAGTCTATGGACCGTCAGGAGGAGGCTCTTCTCGTTGCCAATATACGCCGGCATCGCCCGGCCCGCGGCCCCAAATTACTGCGTGAGCACCGAGTTTACAGGCTTAGGTTCGCTAGAAATGTGAATCATGGATTCAAGAAGATTGGAGTAGGGTTTTGTTTCCTGATGAAGCCAGGATATCTCTGTTCGGTGAAGATCGAAGTCGGCAAGTGCTAAGAAGACAAGGAGAACGCTTTGCAGAGGCATGTTTCACAAGAAATCACACCTTATGTTGGGGTCTCTGTTATGTTTTGGGCAGGAATAAATTCAATGGATCGTACAGAGTTAGTCTTCATTGAAAACGACTCACTGACTGGACATCGATACATAATGGAAATATGTATCGACATTAACATTTGAAATGGCTCATTGCATAAGTACCCGTTTTTTTGCAAATGAGTTTATAATAGATCTGGAAAACTCAAGGAAGACCGTTTTCGTCTTACTAAACAAAGAGTATCATTATTGTTCAGTCTGGATCAAAATGTTACTTTCTTCACTTCTTAAGCCTTAAGAAATCAAAAATGAAAAACAGTGAACTGGGCTCGCACTGTTACAAAACTGTCGCCCTCCGTGGCGCAGCGGTCAACACGCCTGCCTGCGACGTAGAGGCCTCGGGTTCGAACCCAGCCAGGTCATGATGGAAAACGATCTTTTCCTGATTAATTTGGGTCTTGGATTTTATTTATATATGTATTCATTATAAATATGGTGTCGTTCAGTTAGTATCCCATAACATAAGTATCTAACTTATTTTGGGGCTAGCTCTATCTGTGTGATTTATCCGTATATATATATTTATTAATATTTATTTTAAGGGATTACGTCATATCCATGAATATGACGTCAATTTAAAAGATACGTAATCGTAGTGCACATTCTACGGTATTGCACAATTTAAAATAACAACGTTATTTTCTCTGAAATTGTTACCTTGTTTAATTTTACAAGACCCGTGAAATGTCCGAAGAAGTGATCCAGTATCAAATCTTAAAGAGATTTGGGTTCAACCGATTGACGTTTAGCTTTAATATTCATTCAGAAATTTTACTTGAAATCTAAATAAGATATGATTGAGGTCTTTTGCGTGAGTTCGTCTCATAATTAACGTGTTCCATTGGAGTTACGAAGGATGCATGTTGTTTACTTGCCAGCCATTAGATTGGCTGTTATAGTTAATTTATTATGACATCTCAACAATTTATTGAAGATACTAACATTCATTCCAATTTGCTATATTTAGATTGGTCGTTAAATCAAAATATTTCAAAATAAATTGAGTACGTTACATTTACAAACAGATCCCAAGTATAGCAAGGTTTTGTTTAAAAAAAAAGTAGCTGGGCTATACTTTTAAAATTTTAGTAGACCTTACATTGTATAGGATTTTCATACAACCAAAAGTCAACTTATACTGGATTTCTATAGCTTGATGGATAGCAAAAATAGTTAAATAATTAATAAAGCATTTGGAGGAGTCATTTATAATGAGGAAGAAAATTAATATTTTATTAATATTAACGTTACAAATGAGAGTACAATTACAGTCAAGTTAAAAGACTGTCTGCCAAAAAATGAAAGGCTAAATAATTACTTGAGGACTGTCCTGAGAATTATCAAAGCAGTATTGAATTTCAAAGTTATTAAAGTTGCTCAATATAAGTATTGAAATTACGAATAAATGTTTCAAGATAAGAAGGGATAGCTCTGAAGGAGTCACATGAGGGCCTCAGGAAGAGTGACAACAATATCGCTACGTGTATAGACAAACAAACCTCTACCGTTCTTTCCCAATCCGTGTATTCGTTCACGATTGTGTAGAAGATCTCGCTCAGGTGATAGGTGTACGAGTTCCTTACGTACGTTCTGCAAAATAAATACAGATTTTAAAATTTATATTCATTCAAAGGCTTAAAATAAACATTTATTTAATTAAAGATTTAGAATATATATTTATTTAAAGATTTAAAATAAATATTATTCAAAGATTAAGAATTTATATTTATTTAAATAATTAGAATTTATACTTATTTAAAATTAAACATTACACTTTGAAACACAAAAGGGGCTTCTGGATAAATACCGCAGGGGTCGATTGGACCTCTCCGTCTCGGAAAGCACTTTAAGCCATTAGGCCCGGCTGTCATTAGTAGATCTTTGAAAGACGTTACAGCCAAGTCCGAAAATCTGACAACCAGTCTTACCAAGCCGTACCGTATTACTCAATAAGTGGGTCAGATAAGTAGTTGCTCTATGTAAAATAAATTCAGCTGTACCCAGTTGGACTGGAAGTCGACCCCAACAAACGTTTTTAGAGACTTATGAAGTACAAGAGTAATACACGAAAAATATTTAAACACAAATGTATGTTTTAAAAGGCATACTGAGATCTTTCGATTCCTAATAAATATATTTCAGTACAGTTCAGACATTTTACAAATCACAAGAGTGTAATCATAATTCACCATAATACATTTCAAGAGTTCAAAATCTGTTACAGTATTAATCACGGACCAATGAGCTGACATCGGAGTGACGTACCCCTTAGATTTTAAGGTGCGTACCGATTATGTCGAAGCGAAGCGTCACGCATTGCGGTGCCATTTTGCCGCGCGAGTGAATTTGATCGTTGCCGCGCACCAGCATGCGGCGTGGTCAGCCGCTTTCGCTCCGTTTAGCTAAGTCGCGTCAGTGTTTGGCAATGTGTGAATTTCTGACAAAACGGTTTGCGTGGCGATTAATGCCGCAATATTTTTGGCATTACCAAGTTAACCCTCGTCTTTAATATCTTAGTTTCAGAATTAGATTACTTTGTTCCCAATTTTCGCGCGAAAATTATTTTAAGAATGAATACCCTCTGGAGTTTAGATCTGTTTTGGAGAAGACAGTTATAGCTATTTGCCAATCACAAGATTTAGGACATTACAAATTTGAATTTACTTTGTAGAACAACGGGAAATTAGAGTATTCTGCATCTTGGCTTTCTCGCTCTGTGCTTTCTTCTGCAGTTATATTTCAACAAGAAACCGTTAAACCCAAAGTAAATTAATGTGTCTTATGCTTTCGAGAATAATGTAGCTTTAATTGAAAGAATGTCTTGCATTAACTTAGTATAGACTAGAAGACAGAATAAACCAGATATATACATCAGATAAAAACATTAAATAAAGGACAATTAAAATGGTTAATCTTGTGTCCGAAATTATCAGGAAAGTGTGCCTTCAAGTTGGGCAAAAATTATACAACTTCTACCTGATGCTAGTTTTCAACTGGACTTGACTATGTGTACGGTCAGGTTATATGTAGATCAAATATGAAGTAAATATTTGATTGTATTTCGTTATTCACAGAAAAAGCTTAAATGGTATTTTGAGTGCCAAATCAATCAGGATAAAAGAAGTAATAATATCTACCAATAAGAAGCCCATAAGAGTGCCTACCTTAACATCCGATCCCTTTTATCTGGCTCAATCCCGTTTTGTACATCATGTGCCGAAAATTTCCACAATGCTTCACTTGTTACAACTCCAAACAACAAATCGTATTTATTTTGAAACAATCTTCTGCCACTATCACTTCTCTTTTTATGTATATTCAAGTTTATATTCATGTTATTCAAAGGTCCAAAACTTGGAAAATCTCCTGTAGAATACATCGTCAGAAAGTCTTTGGCGAAATCTGTCTTTATGACTACTCCGTCAACTGATGGCCCAAAAGCAGTCAAGAAGTTAGGAGGAGATATGTCTGCAGATAATAATTCCTCTATCGACGCTTCTCTTAGGCAGTCCACTATGATCTCGTGGTCTTTCGACAAGTCATCTGGTATACTACAATTCATATTCTTAGCTAGCTTCAGTGAGTAGTATACTGGGTCATCTACAATCGCCCACGAGCTAAGTGCTGATCCGGACAAAAGGATTGCTCTGTGGAATAAACCTGAAAATGAAATTCCGGTTAGAAAGTTTACAAAAGGTATTATTTCCTAAGGTATTTGTTAATACTAGGTACATTTTCCTTTCAAGATTTGTGACTAAAATATATTGTTCATTTTTTCGACTCTTCAGAATTTTTCGGATTTATAACTGTTGGATCCCTTTCACTATGCCTATGAGAAAGGATCAAACCGTCTACAAAAAGTATTGTTACTTGATCGGATTTATTTCTCGTATTTTCAAACCAAGTGTTCTTAAACCTTTTCGGATGAGGTTTGTATTTGGATGAAGCTTCTGTTAAGAAAAATACGAAAAGAGAATTCCTAGTTGTAAAGGGTTGGAAGTAAACATTCAATTACTTTAGTGAGTAGAGAAATAGTTTTCTTTTCTTTTCGAAAAATTATGAAAATATTGAGCTGAACAAAAAAACTTGTTCTTTACGCTTATCGAAGCCGAGGTAAAACAAATCACACAGATTTATAACGTAATTGAAAAAGTTCCCGATCTGAATGTTTTATGATTATGTTCAGAAACCTTTTTTATATAAGAACCAATCCAGAAGATATCAGTCTTCTCTAGCAAAGTCCGCTTAGCTTCAATATGATTTTTTATAGACTTTACTGCCAGCAAAGTTTCTATATTGATAGGAAATTCTGAATATTCATAGCTTCATTAACTTTCAGATTCATAGTAGCCCCTTGAAAATTATATGCTCTTATAAAATGTTTCATTTATGAGTTTATAGCTCTGATTTTATTTCACCAAGTTGCATAATAAATTATCGTTTTTGAATTCATATTTTGATTTTAATGTAATTGATTTGAAATAATTTATTTTCTTTAAGATGGTTTGTTACTGTTTGTCAATATTACAAGTTCATTATTTGATATATATAGTTTTTTTTTCAATTAGACGAGTTTACCCCGTGTAGTACCGGGCTTAGAATAGTACCATTCCATATCTCGCGGGTATCGTAAGAGGCGACTAAGGAATTTCTCACCAAGGAAGCGGGCAGCAGCGCTTCTCCTGTGGAATATTAATCTACTGCAATGCCCAAACCGCCTGCCAAGCGTGGGGATTATGGCAAACCCCCTCAATGTAATAAATGCCTTGGGGAAGGCCTTTGTCCAGAAGAAGATGAATTCGTAACAAAGAGGACATAATCTCTTTTAAAGTCCAGACATAGTCTTAATCAGATTTTATGAAGACCATGTAAAGTCTAAGATGGCCTTACGATGAAAGAACCACACAAAATCAGAAATCGTGCAGCTCAACTCAAAACTTAGGAACCTCAACGATTCAACGAATAATAAAGACATTTGACTTTTATTCAGACTTTTTCCAAAAAAAGGACATTCGGGTAGGAAACATAAATTATTCAAACTGCCAAATCACGACCCAACTCCAGAACAGAAAAAATAAAATGATCCACAACAGTCTTTAAACTCACAATAAATATAGATATTCTATGACACAGAATTATAAACATAAATCTGGTTTTTCCAACCCGAAATATCTTTAATAGAGGAATAATTTAACAATTAGATATAATTATTGCTAGGTATTCCGCTCATGTCAATAAAAAACAAAAGACAATCTCACCGGGCATAACAGTGGGCGATATCATAAGGAAATTGATGCAAGCGGCCCCAGATCCGTGGCCCATTAGCGTTATGTTGGTTGGATCGCCTCCAAACAGGGCTATGTTCTGCTGCACCCAATGCAAGGCCGCTATCTGATCCATCAGCCCGTAGTTTGCCACCCGGGCTTTTAGGTGCGGTGCCGGATTTGCGTTGAGGAAGCCTGCAAAAATAAGGTATAGTCAAGTCCTATATAAGATGAAAACGGGGTGAATAGGAATGCAGGGGTAAATCGGTACGTAACTTTAAAATTGGGTTTGTTCGACAGTGTTCAAATTCTGTTCTTTATAAAGTCAAGATAGAAAAGTATATTTAATAACTTGATATCAAAGAACATTTTCTTTAACCAAATGTCAAGTTGAAATCAACCTAAAACAAAACCCATTCATCCATTTTTATGGCAATTTAAGAAAATACTTTTTGTAATATTTTGTCAAGGTCGATTTTTTATATTTATATTTTATTTGTTAAAAAATGGCAGAATAGGGTAGTTGACAAAAAAAAACTAATTAGTGCGTCAGTAAGGTTTCCAAAATATACTAGACACGTATTTTTTTCTTTTTTCATATAAACAAAAAATTAAGACGACACAGTGCGTTGAAAACTCGTGTGACGTCACTTCTCGCTACACTTTTTAGCGAGCAGTGACGTCATCAGCCACCACTCCTGATCTTTGATGACTTTTATATTTGTCAATTTTTATTGATTTGATAAAACAAAATATATGTATCCAATATTTTTCTATAATCTGAATGACGGACTAAATAGAATCAATTTTTGTTACCCAGTAAACATTCCTATTGACATAACGAGGATTGCGTCTTTGTGTGAATTCTGCCATATTTTAGTGGCTTTATCGACACAGCAATATAAATCGGTATAACCCTGTGTTGGTAAAGTAGATTCTATTGTGTAATGACCAAAGTCATAATTTATTTATTTCATAACATAATCCATTGTGTTTAAAATAGTACAGTGTTGATAAATAAAATAATAAAAATATAACATTTAATAGGTATCATCATCATCAACCTTTTTATCGTCCCACTGCTGGGCACAGGTTTAGTCTCATACAGAGAAGGATTGAGCGTAATCACCACGCTTGCTCAATGCGGGATGGCGATTTCAGACTTATAAAATCCAGGTTTCCTCAAGATGTTTTCCTTCACCTTCAGTCACTGGTGTCCAAGATATGCTTAGAAAGTACATATAAGTTTAGAAAAGTTACATTGGTACTTGCCTGACCTGGAATCGAACACGCGAACTCATACTTGAGCGGCTGGTGTTTTAACCACTAGGCTACCACGACATTAACGACGACCATCGCGACTTAATAGGTATGTTTACATTATATTCTATTATGCATTTAAAATGCAACAATATTAGTTAGTTTTAATTATTGAAATGTGGTTCACTGATTTTTCATGCTTCGTATCGTATCAGACGATCGTATTGTAATCATCGGTAAAAATACCCCATTTTCTCCCAGTTTTGACAATTTTTTAACGCTAATTGTCCCTCAGATGAGACAGCGACTAGATTTTGAACTTTGTAATTACAATAGTTGGCCTTCAGATAAAAATAACCCGTATAGTAACGGGCGTATTTTGTACCTAATTCTACACTGAAAACAACGTGTTTTTTCGGCATTGCGCCGTACTCTAATGGAACCGTAATTATAGTCTGGCCAAAGTTTTAAGCTGTGTATCCCAGCGTTACTCTTAAGTTACGAGTAAGTTAAATGGTTTTAGTACTTATTTTCTATGTTAATGGTACTCCATTGATCGTATTGAGTAGTATTTATTTATTCATATACAATATGTAAAGAAAACCCTGTCCGACCCATAAGGATAATAAAGGTTAGGTAATCTTACTTACCTAACCTTTACATACTTGACCAAATATAAGATAAAATTTTACGCAATCATCATAGAAACAATACTAATGAATTTTGAAATAATCTTTTTTTCCCGCGAATTAATTCCAACTTCCCCGAAATTTGGTAATTTTTAAGAAAGTGACAACACCGGTATTAGTATGAGCGAATAGCGATGCGACCACGTGGCGCGTGCCCTGCCCCTCGCCGCCCGCGGAATGGTTGCTTCCCGAAAACGTATTAAGTTACCTTTTTTTGCGAAATAATATTTATTTTTTAGGGGGAATTTTTTTTTAAGTTTAGTCCGGCTTTGTATCCATTATCAGAATCAGTTATCGATACCTAACAGTACCTTCATGGATCGGACAGGGTTTTCTTTACATATTGTCTATTTTATTGTACACCAAAAACAAATTGTATTATGAGAGCAGCGATAGCCTAGTTGTATAGGCCACGGATTACAATTTACAGGTCTTAGGTTTGAACTCCGTCAGTCGCTATGTGTAAATTATATTATTATTACCACTGCTCTCAAAACGGCGAAGGAAAATATTGTGAGGTAACCGAAATGTTCTGGAAGCAAAAACTTCGATGACTTGTGACACCTACCAACCTGCGCCAAATTACTGACCACTCCCTCTCATCGAAAGGAGGCCTGTCTCCCAAGAGTGAGAACGTTATAGGCTAAAAACACATTAATTGAAAAATACATTCAAAATATTATTATTAATAAATTTACATCAGACAATTGGGTTGTATCCTAAAAAATAATGTCCACCAGATAGATTTATAAAAAAATATTGAACACGTATTTTTTATTTTTTCGTTCATGCAAATACTTCGGAAGATATATTGATTTGAAATGTCGCATGACGTCACGCCGCTGTACAAAATCTACGACGGCGTGACGTAATTAGCCCCCACACCGTAACTTTAATACGCTATATCTCAATAGTTTTTGATAATTTTGACAAAATAAAAAATACGGGTCTTAATTTTTTTTTATTATCTATAAGGCGGACTAATTATTTTTTTGATTTTCATACCTTGGATACATCCCTATTGTCCATAGTTTTCATAAAAACACATACACAAAATACATTTAAATTATATATGAACTATTATAAATATACATACAGGGTGTATCTGACATCGTAAAGCAAATTTCGCGAAAAGGCTAGACTGCATGCCACTAATAAAATTATGATAGTTATTTATGTCGTTAATGAAGGGTTATAGAATTCACAGTGTTTAAAAAAAAGTGTCGGCTCGGCCTTTGAACGTTGCAAGCGTGCCGCCGTCCGGGTTTGTAGGTATGATTGTTGATCCCTGATGTGAACTCTATTAAATCACCTAATAAGATACTTTTTCGAGTTTTGTTTTTATTGTGCTTTTTTGTGTAATTAGCAAATTAATTAATGTTTACTTTAAAATCTTATTGGGTTATAAAAAATAGCATTTAGGAACGGTGTAAAGTGAAAATAACTACATATATTTTTTTGTTAATCATGAAAAAGCCGACGAAAAATTCCACCACTGGGGGTTCAGAATCATGTACTGGATCCATGGTACTCATTTGTGCGTCGATTTCAGATACACTCTATATAACATTCCAAAATAAAATTAAATTACAATATACAATGGGTGGCCTTATCGCTAATGCAATCAATCTCTTCCAGGCAACCTCAGAATGTAACAGTGATTTTCCTGGACATTAAATAGGACTTATTGGCGAAAATATTACACATACAATATAACTTACTAGCGGCTCGATATGTGCTTCGCTACGTATAAAGTGAAATAATAAAAACTTATTTATTCTATCATCAAAATTATTTATTCAAATATAACATATTTTTTTGATTGCTAACTATTTTAAAATTTAAGGCCACCCGCCTTATCGCTAATGCAATCAATCTCTTCCAGGTAACCTCAGAAAGTAACAGTGATTTTCCTGGACATTAAATAGGACTCATTGGCGAAAATATTACACATACAATATAACTTACTAGCGGCTCGATATGTGCTTCGCTACGTATAAAGTGAAATAATAAAAACTTATTTATTCTATCATCAAAATTATTTATTCAAATATAACATATTTTTTTGATTGCTAGCTATTTTAAAATTTAAGGCCACCCGCCTTATCGCTAATGCAATCCATCTCTTCCAGGTAACCTCAGAAAGTAACAGTGATTTTCCTGGACATTAAATAGGACTCATTGGCGAAAATATTACACATACAATACACTAGAATAGATACACAGATACATACATATCCAAAATTATACATAAATACGGTGTTACATATCCAAAATTATACATAATATCGGTTTATATCCCTCCCCCAATTAAACAAGATTACATCGATGAATTGTTTCGAAACTTTACAGAGGTAATTAATAAAAAGAGCAAAATCAATTCCATCAACTTACTTGTCGGTGATTTTAATATGGGTAGTATAGCTTGGGAGTATAATGTGGATTCAGGTCTTTTGATTCCTAAAGGATTAAATAGTAGTCAGGAAAACACGTTTATCGACATGCTAGCATTTAATGATCTTCACCAGTGCAACTCCATAGTTAACGCTTCAAATCGAATTTCAGATTTAGTTCTAAGTAGTAGTAAAAATACAGTGTTAGTATCACAGGCCTTATATCCGTTTGTACCCATTGATCCTCATCATCCAGCATTGGAAATCTCGATTAGAACTAATCATGCCAATCCTCTAGTGCAAAATAAAGTCCCATATTTAAATTTTTATCTCTGTAACTACGACGCGGTCAACGTTGAACTTGCGAAGATTCCTTGGCCTGATGAACTGAATTCTGAAACTGATGTTACCGAAATGTTGCAGAAGTTCTATGACATTCTCATGCCAATTGTAAACCAGCATACTCCTATTACAAAGCCACGAGATGAACGCTATCCTGTCTGGTATTCCCGAGCTTTACTAAAAGTAATTAAGGAAAAGGCAAAATATCATAAACTTTATAAAAAATATGGTAACTCTAGAGATAAAATTACTTTCGAATGCCTAAGAACGCGTTGCAGTAATATGATTCGAGACTGCTATTCGAATTTTAAAAAGAACATAACTGAACATCTACGCGTTAATCCGAAATATGTATGGAGGTATTTAAAAAATAAACGGGTAGGTGACAATCATATCCCTAATAAAATGACTCTTAAGGACGACAAATTTGCCCGAGGAGGTCAGGAAATTTGCGATCTGTTTTCGGATCATTTTCAGTCCATATATTTACGAAATAGTAAAACACGCTCTTCAACGTCAGTTAACCGCATTTCTTCAAACAGTGGTACTTTTAGTCATTGCGAAATTGAGGTAAAAGAAGTTTTTGATACCTTGTCTTCCCTCGACTGTGATAAGGGTCCAGGGCCTGATTCGATCCCTCCTATTTTTCTTAGAAAGTGTGCAGCAAACCTGGCTGATCCTCTGACTACAATTTTCAACTGCTCTTTATCACAGGGCTATTTTCCTGATCAGTGGAAAATAGCGCACATCACGCCAATTTTTAAATCTGGTAATGTTGACGACGTTTCAAACTACAGACCAGTGTCAGTCAATACTTTCAACGTGTGGTAAAATCGTTGAGTCACTTGTTCAGAAAAAAATGTTTTCACACATTCAGAATATGCTCGATGATAACCAACACGGATTTTGTCCTAAAAAATCGACCCAGACCAATTTGGTTGAGTATGTATCTTATATATCATCAGCGTTAGACGAAGGAAATGAAGTTCATGCACTATATACAGACTTCAAAAAGGCTTTCGATTTGGTAGATTACAACTTACTTATAACTAAATTGGAAGGCATGGGCATACATGGGTCATTGCTACGCTGGTGTGAGTCGTACTTAAGAAATCGCTCACAACTGGTGTATCTGAAAGGTTTTAAATCCAAACTGTGTTGTATACCATCAGGGGTACCTCAAGGGTCACATTTGGGGCCTTTATTTTTCTTAGTTTTTGTAAACGATTTAGGTAAATTTATTGGCTCTGAATATAAACTTTTTGCCGATGATTTGAAATTATATCGATCTATATGTAGTGATTCTGACACTTTTCAGCTTCAGAAAGATTTAAACAACGTATTCAATTGGTGTGTAGAAAATAATATGTTTTTGAATCAAAGCAAGTGTTACTTCATTAAGTTTAGTCGGAAAAAGAAAACACGTCAGGTTTGCTACACGATTAATAACAGCCCGCTCCAAGAAGTTAATACAATTAGAGACCTTGGTATTTTAGTAGACAGTGGTTTAAATTTTAGGAGTCATTACGATCAAATTATTAATAAAGCATCTAAATTGTCAGATTTCATCGTCAGGGAAATGAATATTTTTAGAGAACCTGCCCTGACTATTTCCATTTATAATAGCGTTATTCGCAGTATTCTCGAATATTGCAGTACGGTATGGAACCCGTTTTATCGAGTACATTCAGATAGAATCGAACGAGTCCAAAAAAGGTTTCTGTATCATTTATGTTACTCCGATAACAGATGTCGTAGCCTAAGCTCGTACGACTTCAGATGCAGATATTATAAAATTACATATAGGGTAGATGGCGCTGTCTCGCTTGACACCTAAGTAAATAAGCTCCGGGTTTACATTTAATTTAAAAATATATATTAACGTCTTAAAAATATATAAAAGTGTTTTTTGTATGGCTCCATCCATATTTAATAAATTACCTAAAAGTTGGAGAGAACTGCCCTTGGTTCGTTTCAAAAATAAGTTGAGAATTTTTTTAATTAGTAAAACAAATTACAATCTGCAAGATTTTTTGAATGAAAAAGACTTTTCTGTTCCGACTACTAATATATAACTTTTATTTAATTACCTACTGTAACTTAGATACCTATTTGACACTATTGACTATACTGAAATATAATTTATTTTTGACTTTAGGTAATTGACAATTTGACATAATTTGTAAATTGGTAAATTGACATAATTTTTTCTTGACTGTAATATATTTGTACTATAAATTCTCTTGACATCAATATTATTATTTGTTTGTTTTGTATTTTACTGTGAGATTTAAAACGACTATATGTATAACCAATTATGTAAAATGTAATCCTTATACCTAAAACATTTGTACGCCGTGATTGGCAAAACATGGACGCTCACAGCATATATTTTTCAGTACCTTGCATGTCTGTTAAATCAGTAATGTAAACGCATGTTTTTACAAATAAATGATCTTTATCTTTTATCTTTATCTTTACATCTTTAAGCGCACGTAGGAAATACTTGGATTTTATGTTCTTCTTTAAATTGCTCAATGGTTCAGTAGATTCTGCCAAAATATTAGAAAAAGTGAAAATTAGCGTCCCTCGTAGTGGTAGCCGCTTAATTAACCGAAGAACATTCGCCCTGCCTCACAGTCGAACTAATATAGACAACTCTTCTCCCATAAGCCGCATGCTTTCTTTTGCCAACTCTATTAGTGGTGATGTGGATATGTGGGTGTCTTTGCTGGTTCTATAGCCTCAATGAAAGCTAAACTCAAAAATTTAATGTTGTGATTATTTAGTTTTCTTTCGGAGATCTTATTTTATTTTCTATTTATTTTATTTTTGTTTATTTTATTTTTGTTCTCAAATTTTTATCAATTTGTAAGTTTTTTTATTAATAGCACCTAAGTAGTTTATTTTACCTGTGCATGTTAGATTCACATCTAGTAGGTGTCAATCAGATGTATTATGTTATGATAATTTTTTTGTATGCATGATTGTACACCAGTTTTGTGAATTATAATAAAAAAAAAAAAAAAAATACACATTGATTATATTAGGTAAGCAATTAGGCAGAAAATATTTAGTTCAACAAGATCTCAACGACAAGTAATGTTCCTTCACGAATCTTTTGAATACCTGTAACGACTACGCGCGTTTTGTTTCTATTGGCAATTCATCCCACAAGCGAGAGGCCTGGACAGTATACCTATCCATATGCTGGTTTAGAGTGAACTTTAAACGAGAACTCTTTTAAAACGTAGATGTATTGAGATTTATACAGGCTGTATCTGACATCGACGCACATACGAGTACCATGGATCCAGTACATGATTCTGAACCCCCGATTTGTGAAATTGGTGGTTTTTTCACTTTAGACCGTTCATAATTGCTATACTTTTATAAACCAATAAGATTTTAAAGTAAAAATTAATTAATTCGCTAATTACACAAAAAAGCGCAATGAAAACAGAACTCGAAAAACTAAGAGAGTTTTTCGAGTTATGTTTTCATTGCGCTTTCAGCTGATTTAATAGAGTTCACATCAGGGATTAACGTCATACCTACAAACCTGCACGGCGGCACGCTTGCAACGTTCAAAGGCCGAGCCGATACTTTTTTTAAACACTGTATTTTGGAACCGAACGACATAAATGACTATCATAATTTTATTAGTGGCATGCGGTCTAGCCTTTTCGTGAAGTTTGCGTTACGATGTCAGATACAGCCTGTATAAGATTACGGTCGATTACGACTTTAGGTGTAAAACAAAGTTTTATACAAAAAAGAATGTAGCTTAGTAAAAACAGCCGCAAGTTGATCAACTAGGTGAAGTTACACTTGCCGCAGTTGCTCTGTGGATGGGTAAAACCATCTATAAATACTCCTCGGAAGTGCAAAATAATTACCCTTTAGTTTCGGCTATTAATTTTGGCACTTTGACAGCCATTAAGGGTCGTTAGAAGAGCGAACGTCTCACAACCATTTTAACTAAGAGATTTCGTTTTACTCACTAACTGGGTTGCTGAGGTTAGATAGGCGTGGAATAGCTGCTGTAAAAGTGTAAAAATCAACTAATTAATAAACAAAATCCATCAAAGCCTTACAAAACGATGAATACAGCAATAAGTTTTTACAAAGCGATTGCTCGTGAAATACCTACAAATAAAATTCATTGCCGATATATTTTCACATTGAAACTATCCTCAAGGGTCGACTTTAATTCAAATAGTGGGTACCATTGAAAAGAGAATTGAAATGGAACGCAACATGACGTGTGTACCTACACAGCTAACAGAAAGCAACAAAATAAAATCACGTTCATTACGCACGAATATGCTTTGAAAAACTTGCCTGGAATAGTCTGTGAGCGAAACAAAATTGTAACTTATGTATCAACTATAGATACATGAGTAACATTTTTAAATGTAATTTATATATCTACAATGGGTACATCTATTACATTTTTAATTATATCTTACTAGCGGCCCGATACGTGCTTCGCTACGTATAAAGTGAAATAACAAAAACTTATTTATTGGATCATCAAAATTATTAATTCAAACATAAAATGTTTTTTTTAATTGCTAGCTATTTTAAAATTTAATCCAAAACATTTAGATTATGAAATAAACGATTGGGGGTACCGACTCTCGACTAGGCAACATAAAGTTGACCGTTTGAAAAACATGATTCCTCCAAATTCAGACCACAAATTCAATAAGTTTTTCACTGCCAATCTGGTTCCATTACACAGTTTTAATGGATTATAAAATTATTGATGATGATCCACCGTTCATTGAATTCATTTGTTAAGAAAAATGTGATAAATGAAGAACCGCTTGACAAATTCCGTTCAAACTTCACATAAACCATCTGCTAATTAGTCAAAACAAAGCCTAAATATTTGGTTTGGATAGGTGAGTCCGTCCTTGAGTAATAAAATTACAAAGAAAGTGGCATTGATTTTTATATACATAGATGTAACATAGAAACATCAGTTACAGTTTACTGATTTAATTACCGTTGACAGCCTCCGTGGCGTAGCGAACGTAGCCGCTGCGCAAGGAGGCGCGGGTTCGATCCCCGCGGAGTGCAAATATTTGTACTGGTCGGTTCGTACCTCGGAAAGCACGTTAAGCCGTTGGTCCCGATTGCCATACGGACATCTAATGGCAGTCGTTACGGGTTGTTGGAACCCTCAAAAAGTTCAACAATTGTTCCAGTTGCAATGCTGCCTTTGAGTTGTGGAGGTCAGACTGCAGTCGCTTCACGGAAAATATCGAAGTTTAGCCAAAACAGCAGCTAGACTGGTAAAGCGGACACCAGAATCCAAAGCAGAAAGGCTTCTGATGCGACTGGGATTAACGCTGAAATGATGATGATGATGACTGATGTAATTACCGTAGGTATGTATAATAATTATATTTTTAAATGTTTCTTATATATCTACCATAGATAGATAAGTTACATTTTACATTTTTGAATGTTACTTAGGTATTTACCATAAGTTCATTTTTGTTTATGGTCATTTGATTTTGAAGCCCATGTTTGGTTGGCTATTCAATTTGCTTCATTGATTTACTAGAGTATTGAAAGTGCGCAATCTATCCGCTGAATTCTGCACAATTTGTTAGTCAACTGAGATGAAATGGATTACGGAGCGGTGCCTGGAGGCAGCAGCCTGGCTGTGTTTTCTATTTATGCAAGTTTGTGATTCAGCATTGAACAATTCTACGAATGGTTTGCATTGGTAGCAGTATAAACAAACTGAACAAATGGAAGAAAAGAAATCTCCTACAATCGACACAGCGGGCTGTGTTTTAAATTAAGTCATTTTTCACTTTACAAAATATTGCAGATATATTGTTATAACACTGGTATCTATGTCAGAATTGTCTGAAAAGTCTCAGACTTATACAGAATACTGTACCAAAATAAAACAAACTATAACCATAAGAGAACCTTGTAGGAAGATTTTTTTTAATAGCTACATGAAAGCTAGTGCTTGATCGCAATCCCGCCTGACGGTGAGCAGTGATGCAATCGTTGAAGGTACAGCGTGCTGGTTTATAAAGCCTATTACCTAAAAAAACTGACTGTATAGGAAGGAAGACGGCAGTTGAACGAGGCGATGCAATGATAAACCCAATAACACGACTAACGATGCTGCGCCAGAGGGAGATTGATCTGGAGACTCTCCACGACCAAACTCGCGACACAAAACATTTGACGCATCGTACGCACATATCGCAACACAACTGCTCAGAGCCATCCTCCGTACGGCTTCACCAGACGCCACGCCGGAACACGACGAATCGCTTAGCGGCAATTCTTTGTCTGGTGGGTGGTAACTTCTGCTGGCAGCCGATATTACAGCCCACCACCGTATTGTATTAAAGCTTACTATAGATCAAATATTTGAAAAAGCAATAATTTCAAAATGTGAGGTAAGCATCTGACCTATCGTGTAATATCAGTAAAGGTAAAACGCAATACGCGAATATACAGTATCAACCACATACAACAATATTCATTTTTATGTCTACACAATCTGAAAGTGATTGCCAATTGACACCTCAGTAACTGCACCACTATAGTTAACTGTAAATAAGAGAGTTTAAAAGTTGCAAATTGAATTTGTACGCCAAATTGATTTACACTTTCCAAGTTGATTGCGATCAGGGAATTAATGGGAATTGTAACGCATCCATTATTTTGTCAGGATCAGTAATTAGGTATATTACTAAAAGAAAATATAGTTTTGACCTTTCGTCATCGTCAATTGCATATCGCCTTCCTCATTCCTTCCATCATTCTCACACTGACATTGTTCCAGGTCTGACGGAACCCAACTAACTCGTCCGACCAACTCCAACGTTGACTGCCGCGACCCCGCCACGCTGTTTGCGGGCACCTATGCTTGGTATGTGGGCCCAAAGTTTGTCCGGCAAGCGGCAGACATATCCTACCCAGTCTCATATACATATGCGGGGCAGCTTTTTGATTCACGTAAGCTATATTTATTTTTGAATGCAGTACTTTTTAAGCTATTGCATAGCTTCTATCGCGGGCCTTGAGCGCGGGGACCGACTCCAGAAATTCCGTAACGAAAAAACCTCACGCTCCCCATCGTCTAACGTCGTTTCAGTTCGGCAGTCTTCGGCACGGTATGTTCGTGTGCGTGCGACTACATCTTTTGAAAACAATTTATAGATTTTCAAAAAGAGCATGCATATTGCAGGGCGCGAACTCAGTCCTACACACTTGCCATGTTACTGATAGTCGCGATGTGCTAAACTTGCGATTAATTTTCTCTCTGAAATAGGTCTTCTATAGAGATATGTCATAGACGTCATCGACGTTGTCATGGCTACCTTAAAAACTTTTCATATAATTAATTATTAAGTACTTTTATTCAAATTAATTTAGTAGTGTTTTTATAAAATAGCTTTTTTTTTTAACGGAAAAGCTAAGATGAATGTCATGCTAATTTTTCATTGGACTTTTAAATTATTTATAGTGTTGTTTACTAAATAAAAGCGCGTGATTTTATAGAGTAAAAAGTGCTCACGCGACCATTTTTTCAATTGTTGCAAGAATTCAAAAGACTGTCTTTAAATAGTGTTCAGACGATTGCTCAAAGTGTATTAGATTTCATTAGTAATAGAAATGGCATTTCAATAATGACTTTCAACTGCCAGTCTAAATAGTCATAAATACGATTTACAAGATTCAGTTACGAGACAAACAAATGTGTTACTTCTTACCGAAACTTGCATGACGCATGATAATCCAATTGAAATACCTAATTTTAATTGTATTGTTCAGTTCAAACGAGATACTGTTTCAAAAGTTGGGGTAGCTATTTACCAAAATAAAAATGATATTACTAATATTATGACTCCGAATATTGAAATAAATATTGCACACGTTAGCGATGTTAATGTTAGGCGCTCAGTTGTTGGAGATATTTGTGCGTGCTTATGCAAACTTAGAAATGGCCTACAAATAATTATGGTAGCAATTTACATTTCTCCGAATCCAAAATTGGACGAGGTAGAGCATTTTATTCATCGCACTTTACTGGAGTAACTCGAGTGGCTCGAAAATACTTGAAACAAATGGTAATAAATTTCCACTTATCTTGGCTGGCGATTTCAACATTAACTTCGCTGATAAAAAATCAGAGCGGTGGTCAACTTTTCTATCAAAAACATTGAATTTGAAAATGAATAATGATCCACAAAAGTCCACAACAAAATATGGGACCACCATTGACGCGGTATTTTCTAGGTATTTAGAGGATATTAAGTCGCAAACTTATGTTTCTTATTTCAGTTATCATAAACCTATAGTTTCAATGATAAATATTCCTGAATAACCAATAGCTACTGTAAGGTAATAAAACCCACATGTATTGTAAAATAATAAAAATATTTTAAATAATATTAACTTTTTATTTATTTAATAAAAGAAAAATTTGTTTTCTTAACGGTCACCACGCTCAAACAGTGTAACTTGAATTAATATCAAAGAAAAAAATACTGCATAAATAAAATAAATAAATAATAATAATTGCATAAATTGATACAAAATGCTATGCAATAGCTTTACCGCGGCAGTCCCCGAGTGCCACACGTCTTTTTTTGTTACGATCCGTTTATTTAACGCCCTGTGTACTCCACTTCACCGCACGATGGCAAACCTAGAATTTGGACCTCTAGAAATTCATCAAATACCAAGTTTGGACACCCTAAATTACGACGGGAAGAATGCAATAAAATCCCATACTTAAGTATGAGTGATTGATAATATAACTAAGTAGTTATATTATCAATCACTCATACATAATTGACGATAATTATTTTAAACCTCAAGACTTACAAACATTAACAATACTTGTCATACTTACTAATACTGGTATGTGATATATCCATTAACATAATCGCTCAGTGACACATTACTAATTAATGGAGTGCCTACAGGAACTATCTTGGGACCATTGCTATTGAGATAATTACAGTATAGTAATGTTTGTTGAACACGTAGATGTTTAAAAAATTCTTTAAGCATTCTTTCATTGATGACAACGGATTAATATTTATAAAATAAATAATAAGCCGTTGTCATCAATGAAGTCTCATAAATTATGCGGTATCAAAAGAGCTAATAGACCAAACTTTAACAAAGATGGTTATGGAAATGAAACTTGATTATATTTCAAGAATTCTTCCAACTTCGGGCCGTTGAACTTTCAAGTATTTTGCGAAATAAGACGTCGACTTTATGACGTTCACTTAATTCACTTATTCAAATGAAGATGAATCTAAACTTTGTGCTAGAGTCTTAAATTGTTTTGGCTTGATTTGTTTAAGTGGTTTATAATTTGATTGTTTTTTTGATATTGTTGTCGGAGGAACAAAGGTGTTACCAAATTATAAAAATTAAGACCCGCGTAAAAGATAAAATTTTAATAAATAATATAATTTAGAAGATAAAATTTTAGTTATTCGGTTGTTCTTTGTTATTTAGCAAGAGCTTACAGTTGTTATGAAATACAGTAGCCTCTGTTACGTAAAATGTTTGTATTAATCCAAACAACCACAAAATTACCTAAAGTGTACTATGAACTGATGACTAGATATAATATTTACTAGTTTGTATTGTATACCACGTTTAAGCCGTTGTCTCCCATGAATCAAGATGAAATACCGCAAAAATTAATTAAAAGAGTATTTAATAGTAAATGTTAACTGTGGAAGACATCTTTGAATATAATTAAAACAACTACATCCTCTTACTTAAAACTACATAAAGGTTTAATAAACTTAAGATTTCAAGGTATTATAAATTCCCCTACGCACCCCTGTAGACCCTAATTTTCGGGGCACAATACCCCTAAATGGTCACTGTTGTGTAACGGTAACATTACTTTAGTAATTAGAACAAGGAACCCCTTACAATTGTAGGAAAACTAGCAAATATGTGTTTGTTGTAAATGGTATAAGTGTAGACGATTTGGTATTAGTATGAATATGGTTTTATAAGTAAAGTAAGTTTTGAGTATGGGATGGGGGTATGGAACCAGTGTGTGTTGCCAGTGATGACTTACGGAACTGAAACGTGGTCGCTCACAATGGGCCTCATACGAAGGCTCAGAGTCACACAAAGGGCAATGGAAAGAGCTATGCTTGGAGTTTCTCTGCGTGATCGAATCAGAATTGAGGAGATCCGCAGAAGAACCAAAGTCACCGACATAGCTCTGCGAGTCGCTAAACTTAAGTGGCAGTGGGCAGGGCACATTGCTCGTAGAACCGATGGCCGATGGGGCAGTAAGGTTCTGGAGTGGCGGCCACGTACTGGAAGACGCAGCGTAGGGAGGCCCCCAACCAGGTGGACCGATGACCTGGTGAAGGTCGCGGGAAGCCGATGGATGCGGGCAGCACAAGACCGGTCAGCATGGAACGCCTTGGGGGAGGCCTTTGTCCAGCAGTGGACATCCATAGGCTGAAGAAGAAGATGATGGGATGGGGAATGTTGCGATGGGTCGGTAGGTGATCTGTACATTTACATCAACATACCCTTAATTAGTTATCTGTTTTTTCAAATTAATTATTTGCTCGGTATTTTAACTTTGCATTTTTTTAAATTTTATGTTTCATCCCAGAATTATTGTTATATGTTAGTATCTACTAAAAATAAATCAAACATCTGTTTATATCAGTTGAACATGAGTTTTGATGGCCTGGAAGTTTCTTTATAAACCAGTGCTTGACGACAGAACCGACACTGCTTCTGCTCAGTAGGTTTACTGAACTCCAGGTGTTGCGAGACCGATGAACATGATGAGAAGGGTAGAGTGTGTTAATTGTGTGTAAGCAATCAAAAAAGCAGTATTAGTTATGTACCTATCAAAAATATTTTCCGAAGTCATACAAAATTTATTCATCTATGTTATACAGTATGTTAAGAAAACCCTGTCCGACCCGTTAAGGTGTTGTTAGGTATCGATAACTGATTCTACTTATGCATACAAAACCGGGCTAAACTTAAAAAAAAATCCCCCTAAAAATAACCGGGCGGCGGGGAGCAGGGCATGCGGCACGTGGTCGCATCGCTATTCGCTCATAATAATACCGGTGTTGTCACTTTTTTAAAAATTACCAAATTTCGGGGAAGTTGGAATTAATTCGCGGGAAAAAAAGATTATTTCAAAATTCATTTGTATTGGTACTATGATGATTACGTAAAATTTTATATTATATTGGTCATGTGTTTGTGGTCATGTGGGACAGGGTTTTCTTAACATATTGTATAAAGCCATAGAGTTTATTTGTTTGAACGCGCTAATTTCAGGAAATACTGGTCCGATTTGAAAAAAATATTTTTGGGTCGGATAGCCCGTTCTCAATTCACGATGGTTTTAGGCTAAATAACATCACGTTGTGACCAATAGGAGCGGAGTAGAACAAAAAATTAAAATGTATACTGTATTTCTTATTACTCGTAGCGAAAGAAGTCGCAGGCGGCCGCTAATCTATAATATGAATGAAGAAAGTTATTCTGATGAAAACTAAATCAAAGTTAATTATTTTTTATTTTTATTGTTAGACTAGGTATATAAAATAGTCTGTTATATGTAAGGGTAAGGGTTTAAAGTTCTTAATTTTTGTTTGATTCGACGAATTTTATTTTAACGAAGATAACGAAGAATTAATTTAGTAGTTGTTTCCTTTTCATATTTGTAATTACTTTTTTTGACAAATTAGACTTTAGAGACAATAATGGTAGGTGGTAGGCCATAACACCGGCCGCCGGCAGAAGTTACCACCCACCAGACAAAGCCTTGCCGCCAAGCGATTTGTCGTGTTGCGGCATGATGTCTGGTGAAGCCGTACGGAGGACGGGTCTGAGCAGTTCTGTTGCGATGTGTGCCGGGTACGATGCGCCAAATGTTGTTGTGTTGGGAGTTTGGTCGTGGAGGGTCTTCAGATCAATCTCCCTTTGGCACAGCATCGTTGGTCGTGTTGTTGGGTTTAACATTGCATCACCTCGCTCAACTGCCGTCTTCCTTACTATTCGCTCAATCTGACTGAATAGGTTCTTAATAAACTAGTGCGCTTTACCATCAACGATCGCATCACTGCTTACCATCAGTCGAGATTGCGGTCAAGCGCTAGTTTATATTTATTAAAAAAAATAGAGACAGTGATAATATATATGAGTACAAATAAATAAATAAAAATCGAATAATTAGTGCCTTATTTCTCTTATTCATCCCATTGGTATTTTCGGTTACGTGTGTCCGCTCCCGTTACAACTGCCTGCTTGAAGGTTAATACTAAGACCATAATGTTGTTAAGTTTCACAAATCACCATCTCAACTGGTACCCATTTTAAGAATCACCAGGTTGGTAGTTCGTTTAGCAGAATAAATGCTATACATGGTGGCTCATTAATTTTAGTTAGTAACCTGCTCAAATTTAAAAATCGTAAAGACATTGTGAGCCTGTCTGTTGAACGAACAGCTGAAATTGCCTGTATAGAGTTGGAGGGCTTCGTTGTATTAAGTGTGTACAGACCCCCTTCAGGATTGTATGACTGCTTTGAAAAGGTAATGGATGAAGTTTTACACAAGATTTGTGTTTCGAACAAAGCCATTATCGTTTGCGGTGATTTTAATGATAATGTATTAGAGAACTCAGGTTATTGTAATAAAATTATAAGTCTATTTCAGTCCTACAATCTTGTAAACCTATTTTTGGAGCCCACAAGAATAACACCTACTTGTGCCACATGCCTAGATAATATTTTTACTAACATAATACCAAGCCGCAAAGAAGTTGTAAGTTTATTTGATTCTGATCACTGCGGACAAAGGATTACTATTCCAAACAATAGTAAAAAAGTGGCCAAAAAGGATATCACTGTTAACCCCAAAACTGAAAGCCGCTTGGAGGTTTTTAGATTTAATCTCATCAATAAAGTGCCAGTCTTATCCGGTTATGTTAATGCTGATCCTAATCATCTCTATGATAATTTTTTTAATATATATTGTAAGCAATTTGATTCCACCTTTGTTCCCAAGACTATCTCTATTAATAGTAATGCATATTTCTCTGATTGGGCTACCATAGGTATTCATAAAAGTAGAACTCGGCTTTATGAACTGTACAATGAGAGGACTTATATTAACACTGTTGAATTTAATTTGTATGTTAGAAAATACTCAAAATTATTTAAACAAGTTTGCTATATGGCCAAGTCACGTTACTTGAGTTCAAAGATAAAAAACAGTAGTAATGTAATTAAAACGACTTGGAAAATTATTAATAGTGAAACGGGAAGGTCCTGTGATAGAAATACTGACTATAGCCTGACTGTTAATGGCAACATAATAAAATCAGACTCGCAAGTCGCTGAGGTGTTTGAAAATTTCTTTTCGGATATTCCAGTTTTAACTACTAAATCCCTAAACTCATCACCTTCTGTTGCTGAGTCTTTGCTTAAAGAAAATGTTAATGTTTGTAATTCGGAATTTCATTTTGAATATGTTACCAGTAAAGATATAATTAAAATCTTTCACACTCTCAATATAAAAAAGACTGCTGACCTATGGGGTCATTCGGTGGAAGTTGCGAAGTCTATTATTGAAATTGTGGCACCCACTCTAGCGCTTATCTTTAATACTTGTATTGACTGTGGAGAGTTTCCTGATCTCATGAAAAATAGTAAGATAATACCTTTGTTTAAATCAGGCAGTACATCAGACCCCACAAATTATAGACCTATTTCTGTACTACCTACCTTTAGTAAAATTTTTGAGAAATTAATTTTAAACCAAATGCTAAGTTTTTTTTAATAAACATAAATTATTACATAGCAAACAGTTCGGTTTTACAAGGGGTCGTTCAACTACTGATGCCGGTGTTGAACTTCTATATCATATCTACAATGCATGGGAGGATAAATGCGATGCCTTGGGCATTTTTTGTGATTTGTCCAAGGCATTCCATTGCGTTCTTCACGAGACGTTAATCAGGAAACTCCGCCACTACGGGATCAGGAACTCTGCATTGGATCTTATTACACCCTACTTGAGTGGTAGGATTCAAAGCGTTGACGTCAATGGAAAAAGGTCTTCCGGATCTTTAGTAACAATGGGAGTCCCACGGGGGTCAATTCTTGGTCCCTTTTTGTTTCTTACTTACATTAATGACCTGCCGTACCTCATAAAGGACAATCACGATATAGTGTTGTTTGCAGATGACACTTCACTTTTATTTAAACTTAAACGTCAGCAGCAGGTCACTGATGATGTAAATAGCGCGATCTCCAAAGTAGTCCACTGGTTTAATGTTAATAATTTACTCTTAAACGAGAAAAAAACCAAATACATTAAGTTTACTCTACCTCACGTTAGGCAGGTGAAAACTAGAGTTTTGATAAAGGGCGAAGAATTGGAATCTGAAGACAGCACAGTGTTCTTGGGTATAAGTCTGGATGCTAAGCTTCAATGGGGTCCCCATATAGAAAAATTGTCAAAAAAACTAAGTTCTGCTGCATACGCAGTTAGAACAATTCGTAATTTGACTGATATTGAGACGGCCCGTTTAGTGTACTTTGGCTATTTCCATAGCGTAATGTCGTACGGCATTCTGTTGTGGGGAAATGCCACTGATATTCAGACAATATTTATTTTGCAGAAACGAGCTGTTCGTGCAATTTATAAATTAAGTCCAAGACACTCTCTCAGAGAAAAATTTAAAGAAATTAATGTACAGACCGTGCCGTCTCAATATATTTATGAAAATCTTTTGTATGCTCATAAAAATATAAAATTGTATAAAAAATACAGTGATAATATAAATACTAGGAACAAGCACAAATTTATTGTACCTACAACAAGGCTCAAGAAAATAGGTGGCTCTTTTAGATGCCAATGTATACATTTTTACAATAGGCTTCCAGAGGTGGTTCAAGATCTGAGCCTAAATAAATTCAAATCCTTCATTAAACGTAAGTTGTGTCAGAAAGCATTTTATAGTGTTAAGGATTATATTGACGACAAAAAGGCTTGGGCTTGAACTGCGTCCGATTTCTATACTTACACTGACTGTTCTTTGATTTTTCCTCTTGTAGTTTAAATTTGCAATTGTTTGTTTTTTTTTTTAACTCAAAGCCAGTACACACTATGTAGCCAGGCATATTGTACGTTACGGAATTGCATCGCTGACAGGGGTATTCGGCACTGGTGCAGCTACACAGGAGCTAAACTTAGCATTCGGGAACACCGTTGGAGCTGCTGAACCTTCGACAAAACTGTCTTTGCATTGTGTAGATTCAATTTTTTAGTATTGTATAATTGCATGGAACACGTGTGAGCACGTGCTGTAAAGCATCTATTTGTTGGGTTAGTCTTTTATTGACTTGATAGTGCTATGGCTGTTGAGAGTATGTCATGCTCACTCAAATGTCTCGCTGGTGGTGGCGTGTGTGTTGGGTCATTAGGTTCCCTTCAATATGGTTGAGCTGAATGATGCTGATCCATGCGTCATGTTCGTGAACGGACGCCGTCAGAGGGGACTGGTCATCTCTTAGCTGCCACGGCGTATTTTAAATTCTGAATTGTTGTTTTTTTTTTTTCATAATGGACGCTCTCAGCGTACAATATATTTCTGCATCGTTCTCACACGATTGATTTCAAAATGAATGATGTAATCAAATATTTGTATCAATAGCTTGATAATTTAAAAGAGTGTCCATGGAGTTTCTTGCCCGTTCTTCTCCATAGGTACCTACTCTTTGGAATGGGCGACTAGCTTCACCTTACTGACTAACCGACCTTCTGACAATTCAAAAGTGCCTGTAACTGGTTTATTTGAAATAAATGCTTTGATTTTGATTTTGATTTTGACCCAAGCTACGATTGAAATTTTGTTAGAGGTATGTTCCAGAGCTCTCGCTCTCTCTCTCTCTCTCTCTCTCTCTATTATTATATACGCTTTCCTATATAAATTAGTTCAGATTTATTTTACGTATTGCATCATGTGAAAAAGCAACTATATTGAAAGTGCACATTCCTGCAAATCCTTACTTCATTTAAAGTTGAGGAAATATCAACTTTCTTTCTATTACAATTAATTTGATTTCACAGTGACCAGCACTAATGAAACAGTTCTAAAAAATATTGTAGTTGTAGCGTAAATTGAACGGCCTTTAACGAACGATCTTTAAAATTGAGTTTGCTGTTGCAATTAATGTTATTTTTTCAGAAGTTAATATTTGTTTCCATTTATGGCAAATAAATCGTGAATGCAGCTTGTACATTTGATTAGCGAAAAAAGCCAATATTAATCATCCTAAAATAGAGACTAGAGAGAGATACCAGAGTAGCGATGGCCTAGTGGTATCGGCCAAGGCATAAAGGCTGTCTCTGACATCGACGCACAAACAAGTACCATGGATCCTAAACACGGTTCTGAACCCCCCAGTGGTGGAATTTTTCGTCGTTTTTTAACTTTAAACCGTTCATAATTGCTATACTTTTATAACCCAATAAGATTTTAAAGTAAAAAATAATAAATTCGCTAATTACACAAAAAAGCGCAATGTGAACAAAACTCGAAAAACTATTCTATCAGCTGATTTAATAGAGTTCACATCAGGGGTCAACGTCATACCTACAAACACGCGCGGCGGCACGCTTGCAACGTTCAAAGGTCGAGTCGACACATTTTTTTAAACACTGTTATTTCTGTAACCGCTCATTAACGATTTAAATGACTATCATAATTTTATTAGTGGCATACGGTGTAGCCTTCTCGCGAAGTTTGCGTTACGATGTCAAATACACCCTGTATAAGTTATAGGATGTAGGTTCAAACCACGTTTACTTTGGGTAAATTATTTCATCACCACTGCTCTTAAAACAGTGAAGGAAAACATCGTGAGAAAACCGATATGTCCTACAGACAATACTTCAAAGACATACCACATCACCCAACTCGCACTGGGCGAGAACATAAATAACGTAAAACTGTGGTTACTGCAACTATGGCCGTAGTTAAAATGTGCCCTGTTTCTCAACATGAAATATTGAGGTTACAAAAAAAAAGTTTATACTACTTACCAAGAACCCCGAGCCTGAAGTTCAGGGTGACAACGATGAGATCTGTATAGCTGGCAAGAACTGCGCCATCGTATGGGTGACTGGAACTCGAAGAGTAGCTCTCACCATGGATATACACCATCACTGGCAACGCGAGCTTAGTTTCGTCCACTACAACAAATTAAAGAACACACACATAAATCATATTGAATTTTTGTAAATAAAGAAATTGGTAAGGACGTACGGAGTAATGCGTGGTGCCTTCATAATGTTAACATTTGAACCATTTTAATAATATCCATTCCGTTATAGACGTTGTGTTCATGAAACAAATTTCTCAAACATATGTATTTATATATATAAATTTTATTAATTTTTTCATTAAAAAATACAGATATTATATAAATACTAGGAACAGGCACTAATTTATTGTACCTACAACAAGGCTCAAGAAAATAGGTGGCTCTTTTAGATGCCAATTATAAATTTTTACAATAGACTTCTAGAGGTGGTTCAAGATCTGAGCCTGAATAAATTCAAATCCTTCATTAAACGTAAGCTATGCCAGAAAGCATTTTATAGTGTTAAGGATTATATTGAGGACCAAAAGGCTTGGGCTTGAGCTGCGTCCGATTTCTATACTTACACTGATTGTTCTTTGATTTTTCCTCTTGTAGTTTTAATTTGTAATTTTTTGTTTTTTTTTTTTTACTCAAAGCCAATACACACTATGTAGCCAAGCATATTGTACGTTACGGAATTGCATCGCTGACAGGGGTGTTCGGCACTGGTGCACACTGTTGGAGCTGCTGAACCTTGGACAAAACTATCTTTGCATTGTGTAGATTCAATTTCTTAGTATTGTATAATTGCATGGCACACGTGTGAGTACAATGTTCTTGCTGTAAAGTATCTATTTGTTGGGTTAGTCTTGTTTAGTTGATGTTTTTTTTTTGTGTGTGTTTTCCATAATGGACACTCTTAGCGTACAATATGTTTCTGCATCGTTCTCACACGGTTGATTTTAACATGAATGATCTAATTAAATATTAGTATCAATAGCTTGATAATTTAAAAGAGTGTCCATGGAGTTTCTTGTCCGTTCTTCTCCATAGGTACCTACTCTTTGGAATGGGCGACTAGCTTCACCTTACTGACTAACCGACCTTCTGACAATTCAAAAGTGCCTGTAACTGGTATATTTGACATAAATGATTTGATTTTGATTTTTTTTATTTTGATTTATACAATAGTTAACTTAAATTATAAACGTAAGTTGGCGTCAGCATAAACTTATTCCCTGCACCAAATAGTTAAGAAGCCATAATATGAAAGGATTGTGATAAGAAGTGTAATACAAAACTGGAATGCTAGTTAGGGTGAAAAAAATGAATTTCATTAAATGAAATATTTACCTTAATATGACCCTCATTAAGCCGTTGGCCCTGACTGTAGTTCGTGTATTTTTGATATTTATTGCGGTTCAGTAGCCCAAAAGTATTATTAGCCAGTAAATGTATTGTGGAGGTCGGATGGGCGATCGCTTCATGTTAAATACTAATATTGAATTGTATCTAGTTAGACTGGACGCCAACCCTAACATACTTAGGAAGAAGGCAGATGATGAGGTAGATAAGATATTTCATAAAGTCAATTAAATTCCAATGGTGTTACTTTATAGCATAATACACAACAAAATTAACCAGCACCCCAATTATATAACATATTTTCACAGTAAATTTGAATAATTAAAGAATATTACTGATCCAACACTCCTCTATGTCCCAAAAAAGTGTCACTCAATAAAGTAAACAACGCAATGAATGTTGATTATCTGTCAGAGTGAAAAACATTGCTACTGACAGTAGGTATGTCACGCAATTACCCTGCCGAGTTCAATCAATTACGATACTAAAACAATTCCCAATAAAAGCAAACCCGACACAATCAGATAACATTGCAATTAGTATATCGCATCACAAAGAGAATTTCTGAAGTCTAGGAATATTTTTTTTTACTAGAAAATGGCTCTTTGTAAGAAAATGATTGCCAAAAATATTTTTTTAAATCAGTGTTTTTCAAGGTGTGGACCTCTTAGGGCTCGCCCCATGTCATTCAGTGCGTGGCCGTCACTTCAAAATAAAGGAGGTATGGAATAAAACACTTCAAAGTTTCCGTGGCTGTTTGAGGAAATTATACACACATTTGCCAAAAAAACGGGCGGTTTTGATTTTCATTCATCTTTAAAAAAATACAACACAAAAAGGTTTCAATCGTTTGTACACGTTACTGGCCGGTTTTAAAAATGCCGAGGCATTTAAAAAAATACGTTTTAGATTCAAATTTTTATATGATGCTCAATTTTGCAGAAAACCCCTTCTTATCCTACATTTTTGGCGCGAAGTTCTAGAAATAAATATCGACTTTCATAACTTTTATTCAATTTTTATCGATTAGTTTCATATTCTTGAAAGCTTTATTTATTGCTGTTTGGCTGTATCAAAAATGGCAGATAAATGGTAAAAGCTACCAAAATTATCGAGCTGCCTGAAGAGGGTTGCAGCCATTGCTTCGTGGCTAGGAGGCTAAAACGATCCAAATGATCTGGAAGCGATATCAGGAGATTGGTTCCGTCGAGAGAAAGCCTGGTTCTGGAAGGAAACCATGTACCCAACCACGGGATGATGGTTTTTTTTTGTGAGAAATCGCAAATCTTCGTAAATGGATCTTAAGAATAACCTCCAAGAAGTAACAAATGTGCATATTAGTCTATGGACCGTCAGGAGGAGGCTTCTCGTCGCCAATATACACAGTCACCTCCCGGCTTGCGGCCCCAAATTACTCCGTGAGCACTGAGTTCACAGGCTAGGAATTTGGAATAGGGTTTTGTTTTCTGATGATGCCAGGATGTCGCTATTCGGTAAAGATCGACGTCGGCGAGTGGTAAGAAGATAAGCAGAACGCTTTACAGAGGCATGTTTCGAGAAAATTACCCCTTATGGTGGGGGTTCTGTTATGTGTTGGGCAGGAATAAATTCAATGGATCGTACAGAGTTAGTCTTCATTGAAAACGGTTTACTGACTGGGCATCGATACATAACAGAAGTTCTAATTTCTCATGCATAACCCGCATTGGCCGCTCTAGGTGAAGACTCGATTTTTAATCTTTGATTTGAAGCGTATATGCAAGAGGTCCGCATTCGTCGTTTGGATTGGCAGCTCGAAGTACCGACCTCAATCCCATCGAGCATGTCTGGGACGTTCCGAAACGGCATGCGAGATCAGTACAACTGGCTCCATCAGAGAGCTGAAAAATGTGATTACTACGGAGTGGGAACGTATTCCGCAAGCAAGTATCCGGGATATACTATCTAGCATGCCCAGATGAATTCAAGCTGTGATTTTAGCTAGAGTGGGTCACATTCGACACTAAACATTTAACTACTTTTATTTTATTAAAGAAAAACAAACAAAAAAGCTTTTTTAATTTTAACATATCTCTTCGTCTCGCTAAACTTAAGTGGCAGTGGGCAGGGCACTTTGCTAGTAAAACCGATGGCCGACGGGGCAGTAAGGTTCTGGAGTGGCGGCCACGTACCGGAAGACGCAGCGTAGGGAGGCCCCGCATAAGGTGGACCGATGACCTAGTGAAGGTCACGGGAAGCCGATGGATGCGGGCAGCGCAAGGCCAGTCATTTTGGAAAGCCTTGGGGAAGGCCTTTGTCCAGCAGTGGGCCTCTATAGGCGGAAGAAGAAGAAGAAGAAGAACATATGCACTACTAGGGAACATACACTACTAGCGAGGGTTAGCATTATTTCCCATGAATTGTATCAACATTTTATGAAATACTGATGAAAACGATTATTTTCTTATTAATTTACCAAATTGTGAAGATAAAACTATCTACAATTATCAAACAAAGCAATATTAACATTTGAAATGGTTCGTTGCTTTTGTGTCATTTTTTTTTTTAATGAGTTTATATTTTTATTTTAACTAAAAGTACCCAAAATGACAGTTTGAAAGAAAAAAGACGGAGGGGAAGGGAAAGCAGCAGTCGCCTAGTGGTATCGTTCGCGATTTACAAGTTGTGGGCTGCTTTGAGCTCGATCAGGCGCTATACTTTTTGTAAATCATTTTATCACCACTGCTCTCAAAACGGTAAAGAATATCTTTATGAGGAAACCGGTGTGTCCTAGAGCCAAAACATTGAAGACATGACAACTTGCACTAGGTCTATATGGTAGATGACGGCCCACCCCTTTTCATTAAAAGTAGGCTTGTCTCCCAGGAGTGGGAACAATATAGCTGACGATCTGTGATTATAAACTGACGATCATATCTTATGAGAGCAAAATATTTTTCACTACTAAAGGGGCTATGCCATGAAAAAGGTTGAAAAACACTGCTATAAAACAAAGGGTAACGTCTATTCACTTTTTTATTTTAAGAAAGTTTGTGGTAACAGAACTGATTGTTTTGAAGGTTTCAATGAAGTCTGTAGTGATGTAGCCACATTTTGTGTGCGGCTATGAAAGGGATAATGTAAAACTTTTATGTTGAATAAACGGAGTGTTTGCTCTAGTTTTTGCTGGCTTAGTTTGTTACTTTATTAATATTAATGATTGTGTGGTGTTTTGTCCAGGTATCTTTTATTTTTTTTTATGTTTCAAATTGAAATATAAACATAAAACAAGTTATGTTTTATATTTTTGATTAAAACATCTGAAAAGTCATTTTGTACAGACAAACCGGATGACAGACAGACGGACGGATTTTTTAAATTTTCATGTGCATGTAAAAGGCTGTTATTTTGCTTATATAAATTGACACTTCAATTTTCATTTATATGTAAAGGGTGTCTCTGACATCGACGCACAAACGAGTACAATGGATCCAGTACATGATTCTGAACCCCCCACAGGTGGAATTTTTCGACGGTCTTTTCCTGATTAAAAAAAAATAATATGCAGTTTTTTTCACTTTAAACCGTTTATAATTGCTATTATTTTATTACCCAATAAGATTTTAAAGTAAACAATAATTAATTCGCTAATTACACAAAAAAGCGCAATGTGAACAAAACTCGAAAAACTATCCTATCAGCTGATTTAATAGAGTTCACATCAGGGGTCAACGTCATACGCACAACACGCGCGGCGGCACGCTTGTAACGTTCAAAGGCCGAGCCGACACATTTTTTTAAACACTGTTATTTCTGTAACCGCTCATTAACGATATAAAAGACTATCATAATTTTATTAGTGGCATGCGGTGTAGCCTTCTCGCGAAGTTGCGGTACGATGTCAGATACATCCTGTATAACTGTGTAGCTTACAAATATTGTTTTAAAACTAATTGTTTATATGTGTAAAAAGAGATACATGTATGTAAAGAAAAAGGAAAAAATCAAAGGGCAACATACAATTTTTCCGCATCGATATCAAAAGGAACATTGCCTAAAAGGCTGACGATTGCCGCTTTGTATCCGATGATAATTCTTTGGCCAAGAAATAAGCCTGGCCTCCGGTCACGTAATGTATAGATATGTCATGGCAGATTTATATTCAATGACATCATAACATGTATGTATTCTAAGTTACACGTGATGCTTAGTTTGTAGTCCAGTTAATATTATATCACACTGTTATCTGTTACTATTTGATTAATAAAGGTTATTAACATTGTTAATAATTTATGCTTCCCGCATATTCCGGGACGATGAAGACTCCTGTGTAACGCCATTGTTATCAATTGGAATCATTTCAAAGCTTATTTATTGCTAATCCATTGCTCCGTTAGTGCGAAAAATCTGTCTGTTCAACAACGTAAATAACGCATTGAATGTACCTAAAGTGCCAAACACCAACACTATCGTGTTTTACGCAATTACTCAGCCGTTACACATATTAAATGGAATATTATTATTACTTACTTTGCAATGGAGCGAATATGTTTAAATATAGACAATCTTCACTTTGATTCTTAAGATAAGGAATCAGTCTTTTCAAATATTCTAGTCTGCCTTTAGGCATTTTCTCTAAAATGGTCCTTTCATCATCCATATCTGGTAGTTTCTGCGGGCAGGCAGGACCTGGTCTGTCTGATACACGCACTCCATCCCATGGCGACGGCGTACGTGTTGGGCTGAACCTAGAATAAAAACAGGAATAAAAATAATATTATAAAAGCATAAGTAAGCATTTGCAATAGTAATTGCCTTTAGGTTTAGGCGTGTACAAGCACACCATATGGGCTCTCGTGCGCACTGCACGTCTTTTTAAAGTTACAAAATAAAATATCTCTATTTCAATCTCTCTCCTCTCTCTCTCTCTCTTTATCTTTATCTCTACACTCTGGGTTCATCATAATCAAAAATAATTTTTATAGCAGCTTTAGCGTCCAATACAATAACGCATTGAGAATGCTTTTTGTTCACATTGCTTGTATTTTTTTGTTTCTACAGGCTGATGCGGAAACGCCGAAGGGTTGATCTGTAGGGAGCGGGGCATTTCTAGTTAGGGTACACTAGAAATTTCTTCTGTATCGTTGGTGCGTTTACGTGCGGAAATCGCATGGTTAACAACTGTGCTAACCGTGCAGTAAAAAACTATGATAGCGTTTGCTTGACTGTGAAAGTGTGAACGCCTGCTGCAAGATCGGACGGGCCTTTCAGTTTGCAACAATGATGACAAAATCGTTTCCCGTTGTGTCTTTCATTAGTTTTATTTTTGTTTTTGTAATTGCAATTTTACTGACACAGTTTGAAAGTACATTGTTAATAACACACTGCTGAAATAATGATTAAATAAAAGAGTATATTTATATATACAAAAATCAATGCCACTTTCTTTGTGATTTTATAACTCAAGAATGGACTCACCTATCCAAACTAAATGTTTAGGCTTTGTTTTCAAACTTCACATAAACCATCTGGTTTATGTGAAGTTTGGACAGAATCAGTCCAGCGGTTCTTCATTTATAAAATTTTTTGTAACAAATGAATTCAATGAACGGTGGATCATCATCCCATCATCCAATCTATATATAATTTATAACTCAAGAACGGGCTCATCTATCCAAACCAAATGTTTAGGCTTTATTTTGACTAATTAGTAAATAGTTTATGAGAAGTTTGAACAGAATCAGTCGAGCGGTTCTTCATTTATCACATTTTTTGTAACAAATGAATTCAATGAACGGTGGATCATCATCTCATCTATATATATAAAAATCAATGCCACTTTCTTTGTTATTTTATAACTCCAGAACGGTGTCACTTATCCAAACCAAATGTTTAGGCTTTGTTGTGACTAATTAGTAGTTGGTTTGTGTGAATTTTGAACAAAATCGTTAGTGTGGTTCTTTATTTATCACATTTTTTGTTACAAATCAATTCAATGAACGGTGATATAAAAATCAATGCCACTTTCTTTGTAATTTTGTAATCCACGAAAACTGTGTAATGGCACCAGATTGGCAGTGAGAATGTTATTGCCAAATTTAATTGAAGCTACGTTTTTAACTGGTAAATCAAAAGGAGAAGTTTGTTTGATACCACATATTCCTATGATCCTAACTGATATGCCATTTGAGTTCAAACGATTACAATATCCTGTGCATTAATCATTTGTTATGTCCATCAAGAAAGCCCAAGGGTATTTCACGTTTGTAGTGCGAATTTGGAGCAATCATATTTTTCACATGCCCAACTTTATGTTGCCTGTTCGAGAGGCGGTACCCCCAGTCGTTTTTGCATGCTAGAAATGGAAAAAACAAAGAATATTGTTTATCTTGATGTTTTGGATTAAGTCTTAAAATTGTTAGCAATTAAAAAAAACATTTTATGTTTCAATAAATAATTTTGATGATCCAATAAATGTGTTTTTATTATTTCACTTTATACGTAGCGAAGCACTTACCGGGCCGCTAGATGTAATATAGTTTTTTTATTGCCCAGATTAGGGAAAATTGTATACAAACCTCTGTGTGTGAAGGAATGAGACGTACTTAATGCACTACACGAGTATGGGTCTATGAGTGTCTAATGTTTTTGAATTTATATCATCATAGAAAAATTTAGTCTAGAGTTTTATTAAATATTGTTGGTTATATTTAAAAATTTGTGTATATTTAAGTATTAGCGGATAACTGCACTGTCGCATTAGGTTAAGGCCTGTAAGGACAGTTGTAAGAGTGATAAATAAATAAATAATAATAAATGATTCATATGCTTTGAACCAGAACAAAGAAATAAATAAAATAAATAAATAAATATATACGGACAAATCATACAGATTGAGCTAGCCCTAAAGTAAGTTCGAGACTTGTGTTATGGGATACTAACTCAACGATACTATATTTATAATAGATATATATATATATATATATATATATATATATATATAAACATCCAAGACCCAGGCGAATCAGGAAAATATCGTTTTCCATCATGACCTGGCCGGGGATTGAACCCGGGGCCTTCATGTCGCAGACAGTTCAAACTACGAACAAAAAGTTGCAGCCACTGTGTGATATAGACTTTAATATAAGTCGGTACACTCCACGCTCACTTCATGTAAGTTCTCACATTGAGATGGAGACAGAATCACAATGCAGTTTCCATTGCTTGCTTTCGCCCCCCAAACATCAGGACCCGAGGTGGCGGCGCGGAGTGTTCCATGCGCGCCCGTCTTAGACGTCGCGGGGGATGTCAAATACTTCACCCTGCAGTGGCAGGCTAATCGGGGGTTGCGGAAGCAGTGTTCGTTTTCGCAACCCCCGGTGTAGGTGTGAGATGGAGCACCAGGGTGGCTTTTAGTCAGTAAGAGTTTGAAAGACCTCGTCGCCTGCCCCAGGGCGGCGGACATCCAAACAAAAAAAAATCATGCCATCAAGCGATTCGTCGTTTTCCGGCATGATATCTGGGGAATCCGTACGAAGGAAGGGTCTGAGCAGTTGTGTTGCTATGTGTGCCGGGTACGATGCGCCAAATGTGTGTATTTGTAGGCTGGGTTTAACATTGCATCAACTCGCTCAAATGCCGTCTTCCTTCCTATTTACTTAGTTTTTTTTTTGAGTGAATAGGCTTTTACTAAACTGGCGCGCTTTACTATCAACAATTAGGATTGTGGTCAAGCACTTGTATATAATTTTTTCTAATTGTGCTATCTTGATACGAATTCAGAAATATACAATTCGTATTGTTGCAGTACAAAACGTAAGTAGGAATTTCTTTTCTTATAAAGAACATCAAAGTAAGTAAGACACAATGAACTCAGGAACTTTTGCTATTAACAACTCCCATATACACATCTACCAAAAGTTACCAAAACAATTTGTACCTTTCACAAAAGTTGTTGGAAAAGAAACTTCTTTAACGTTTTTATCTACGGATGTTAAAAAGTCAATGTATTTATTACCTTTGATCGCTTTTATTTCCTTTGAAGTCAATTTTATGCCCTCATCATTCATCATTATCAACTTTTTTATTGTCCTACTGCTTCTCATACAAAGAAGGATTGAGCGTAATCACCACGCTTGCTGTTTTGGCGATTTCAGACTTAAAGTCCAGGTTTCCTCAAGATGTTTTCCTTCACCTTGTATTCAGTCATCGGTGTCCAAGGTATACTTAGAAAGTACATATCTATGTATATAAAAATCAATGCCACTTTCTTTGTAATTTTATAACTCAAGAACGGACTCACCTACCCAAACCAAATGTTCAGGCTTTGTTATGACTAATTAGGGTTTATGTGAAGTTTGAAATTTCTCAAAATCGGTCGAGCGGTTCTTCATTTATCACATAAACAAAGAATGTTGTTTATCTAAATGTTTTGGATTAAATAAATAATTTTGATGATCCAATAAAATTATTTTTATTATTTCACTTTATTCATAGAAGCACGTATCGGGCCGCTAGTAACTTATAAAACTTATATTGGTACTTATGCCATAGTGTTTTAGAGAAACAGGTATTCTAAGATGCAGGGCTAGTTTAAGGGACGGGTTTGAACCTATAATACTTATCCGCATAATTCTAAATTAAAAACTATTATCTGTATAATTATAGTGTAATTTACTAAGCTTTTGTGGTAATAAACAAATTATCATTTTCGTCAAAGTGAGCGCATGTAGAACGTCTATATTTAAAAATATGTATGTAAAGCTCGCTAGTTGATTAAGAGCCTATTCACTATAGCTAAATTGTAGACGTACGACGTCAGACGGAAACACTGCCGCTGGAAAATTGTTCCTGTCCCTCGATGTACACGGTATAAAAGACTAAGGCGAAACGCTTCGTTCGGGCCATATTGGTGTCAACAACGCGTGGGTGGATACTTGCCGTACAACGGATCGGCGGACGATGGAACAGAGAATGGAGATGGGGGAATTATATAATACAATTCCCCCGCACATTCTCCAAACCGAGTCTTGTAGATCACCAACAGGCTGACTACTCTCTGTCTCTGTCTGTACTCTGTTTTGAAGACAGTTTTGAAACAAATCTGGGTCACCAAATCAGCCTCTTCAAAGTTGGCAGGTGGAACTTTGCAGCACCAGCCCAAATGTGGCTGCAGTACTCCACACACGAACGGACGTGCCAGAATTCAACGTTTCCTGGCAGCCACCTTGGCTTTAGAATCAATGAACCGCCCAAAGTTTAGGTTCGAGAATCTCAACTCCCAAGCTAAAGGCCCTAGCTGAAGGTGGTCGGTAAACTCCCAGGATACATTCCGAAAAGTAGGAGCCATGGTGAACGGGCTCCTTTTGGCGGTCGATAGACACGTTATGTTTTGGCGGCGTTGAATGCAACAAGCTTGGCTTCGTCGCATTCGGAGATTGTCTGTAGTGTGACATTAGTACGCCATACCCTCTCTTCATAAGAACAGCGGCATTAGTCGACAAAATGTTAATACTCGATTGTGAATTTTATAATAGTATATTATCATTTCTTTTGCATGCTAACTATAATTAATCTATGTATGGTTTGAATGAGTTCATGAGAAAAAAAAAAACATCCAAACTACACAAAGAAACGAAAGTATGAATTAAATCTTCAGATGAGTGTAGCCCATTCATATGTTTGAGTACTTATATGAATTGTTTTATTCAGTAAAGGGTTGAGCCCATTGTTTACTCAATAAAGCATTCCTCCCATATAGCGAGCATAAAATTTATACATAAAAAGGTTAAATGGTCTACAAATATCTCACCTGTTGGATCCAACCGGCGGCGTGGCGTACGGTACGCCCAAAAAAACCTCAAGTGGGCTCAAATATCTGTGCTCGTCCATAGCCAGAACTATCCCCTGTAATTTTCCATATTTAGTCTGCACTATCCTACTACTTATCTTAAACTTTACATTAGATTTCGGGGCTGGATCAGAAGGGTTGAGATAGTACTTTTTATAGTCTTCATAATTACTGTAAGCGTTATTCTCGTTATTGTAAAACTTAGTATTCAAATGTAGAAAATTTTCACTATTGTAATATGGATTCGTATCGAAATTGACATCTGTATGTGTGGGATCGTGGTCTTCATAATTGTCATCGGGAGCATCGTTCTGTTTTTTGTTAAAGTATTTTACACCTTTTTCGTTGAAATGCTTGTTCATATTTGTGGTGTTGGAATTAACTGTGTCTACTGAGAGACATGTCACGACGAGAATGAAGTAGATGTTAAAGAAGACTGTTTGTTGGGATTTTTTTATGGGTGTACGTAAAAGGACATGGCTGTACATGCTCGTACAACAGTGTCTAGTCCGCGTGCTAGTGCATTTGTTTAACATATTACATCATGTTATCATTGTGACGTCGATGAAGTCACGATCAACTGGTTTTCGCTCTCCAACTGTTGTAATGGCATCTGGAACAACAGAAAGGTACTGTTAATGTTTAAAAACACTTTTAATAGATGAATAAGAGTTATCGTCACATAGTGATCGTTCACCATACTCATTTGCCTTATACCCACAGAAAAGACCGTGCTTGGGTCTTCCTTCATTATCTGCTTAGACCTTTTGCCAGCTGTATTGGGGTTGGCTTCTAGTCTAACCGGATTCAGCTTAATATCAGTATTTTATACGGAGCGACTGCCTATCTGATAAATAAACACTTCTTGATAAGACTGGTTGTGCTTCTGACTACCCGTAATGACTGTCAAAGATCTACGAATGCCAGACGGAACCAACGGCTTAGTGTGGTTTCCGAGGGAGTTTTGACGGGAAAGCTAAGATGAGTGTCACGCGCATTTTTCATTGGACTTTTAAAATTATTTAGTGTCATTTGCTAAATAAAAGCGCTTGTTTATCTAGTAAAAAGTTCATTCAGTAAATAATTCATAAAGAACATTGAAATATCGCAGCATAGTGGCCACATCTTGACTTTGCCTCAAACCTCCCTCATAGACGGTTCACACGGCCGTCTTTTTCAGCTGTCATTGGCGATATCCGCCATTATTGTGAAATAAAATTTTCAAAGAATTTCTATAATTTGTTACACGTGTTATTGGCAAAATTGTGGTATCTATTCCATGGAAACCATTGATTAAGAGTTGAAGTTGAATCAAACCTTGAAAAAACAAGAAAGTGTTTTCCGAGCCCCGGAGAGGTCTCGGTATGTAATGATGGTCACCCACAGGTTAATATGATCGATCGATCTGTGCGGCTGTTAATATTATGCTACGAGCCCCACTATTTAAGTCTTACTTAACGCCGATAAAAGAGTTGAATTGGCGGTTAACCGTCAGGACTTCTTAACACAATACGTCAAAATTTTACACAGTATCCTAGCTACACTGGCGGACAAGATCGACGGACCTTTTACTAGGCTCTGAGCGGACAGACATGTGCGCGCACACATTCATGTCGCCAACTAATCCCTGTTTCTCTTTTACTAACATAGGACAAGTTTTTTTTACCAAAAATATATGGGCCTTGCCTGAAATAAAAAGTTTGAATTTGAATTTATGGGTGGCACAAAAATTCATACAAATTTGTATTGAATGTGCATAAATCTGAGTAAAAAAAAATAAAAAAAATAAAGAAACTGTTCTACATATGTTACCATTTACATTGATTCAGCATTCAGCAGACAGCTGACGCGCGGTCTACTTCAAATATTGTTATAATTGCAGATTATACGTATAGAATACTTCTTACATTTGTATATGTGGAGAAAAAGTAGTATATAGTCTGAAATATCGTGTAAATAAATCAGATTTGAATTTATTCTTGTCTTATTACTCCTGACTGTGGCCAAGACACATTTAGTCATCTCTGATCAGACCTGTAAGTCTGCTGTTCTGGCAGTGAGTTCACCCTTCGCCCGTACCTGTTCTTTTTTTTTATAAATTATAAAGCACTTGAGCGCAATCCCGCCTGATGATAAGCAGTGATGCGATCGTTGGTGGTAAAGCGCGCTAGTTTATTAAGAGCCTATTCACTCTAGCCTTGAAGACACTCAAATTGTAGTGTGATAGAAACACCGCCGCTAGCAAATTGTTCCAGTCCCTCGGTGTACGCGGTATAAAAGAGGAAGCAAAACGCTTCGTCCGGATCGCAGTGGTGTCAACAACGTAAGGGTGGAAACTCGCCGTACGACGGGTCGTCCGCAATCCCTTGTCAATTCCCTTGCACACTCACCAGAATGCATCCTATAGCAAAAGGCTAAGCGAAAGACTGGCAACTCTACGCCTGTGCTCCAGGCTTTGGAGACCGTTCCGAGTTAAGTCTGGATCGCCAATCAGCGTCTTCGCAAGCATTTCCACTGAATCCAAAGTGTTAAGATGACATTTCGCAGCACCAGCCCAAATGTAGCTGCAGTACTCCACACACGAGCGGACAGAAAATAGAAATCCTATCCTATCCATCTGTTTTCTTATGTCTCTTGGTAAAGACATGCCGCACTTATTTATATATTTATTTATTACAAACTATATGCTAGGTCAGGGTTGTAGCGCTTATAAGACTTAGGGTCGTAGGTACTGTGGGGCTTATAGGTCTTAGTTTGGGTTCTTTTAAATTATCATATAAGCACATGTACTACCGCTACCTATATTAGGGGTGGTCGTAGAGAAAGATTTCTTTCATTACTTTGCTCCAATTAATGTCTAGGCAAGATTGGAGTAATTTACACTTTATTACAAGACTTAATATGTCGTCGCATGACAGAAAAATACCCGAAATGTTGGGCTTTCGATATTGTCAAAATACTGTCCGCGTGGACTTCAGTTTACAGCGCGCGGTGGTTCCCGTAAATTAAAAAGAGCTCAGTTGATATAAAATATGTGCCTGTTAAAATAATGGGAGCAATATATTGTACGTCCGTGTTACCTCCCGTTTTCGCAACATTTTTGGTACTGCTCTTCTCCTACTGATCATAGCGCGATGTTATATAGCCTGTGACCTTTCTCAGGCTCTTAGACTATCTGTGTACCAAATTTCATTACAATCGGTTCAGTAGTTTTGGCGTGAAAGCCGGACAGACAGACAGAGACACTTTCGCATTTGTAATATTATAGTATGGATTATTTTTATTTATGCAAAACCCGAAACACGTGTCCAGTATTTTTAAGTAAAGAACCTATAGATGTACAAAATTTCAAAAGATATAACGAAAAACCACAAAGTTATGAGCTTGCTATTCTACTTGGTTATCCCAACAAAAATATGGTCAAAACTCAGTTCCGGCGTTCGAGCGCGGTCCGTTGACCTCTGGCGTCAGCTGTGGCGCATGCGCAAGTACTCTGATCTATCGTAATCGCTCGGTAACCACTCTGCAACAATTTCTAAATGTATTTGGTTCAGTTGCTTATTCTGAACAAACTGTATTCAGGTTTCGCATAAACAAAAAAAAAAAAAACTTTCTACGAAAAAATAGAAACCGACTTCTAAAAAAACACTATAAGTCGATGTTTCGAGGTTTCTATTGTTTAGCTCGCCATCGACTTCTAGAGCCATGACAAAAGTGAAATTATTTTTTCGTTTTAATTGTTTTTTAGAAGTCGGTTTCTACTTTTTAGCAAAAAAATATTTCAAGCTTTTCAGTGTCTTTACTTTTATTACTTTTTCACCTCATAACAATAGTGGTAGCCATAACCCATGTTAAAATAAGTTCTCATCAATACGAAAAAAAACCCTATCTCAAAAACCACTGTACCGATTTTGATGAAACATATACCCCCTTATTCATAAACGCTGCTTAAAGTTAACTAGTGATTAGCGATTCTTTAAACCATAAATTTTTGACCTTTTAACGTCACTTAACTTAAATCATCGTTTATGAATGAACACCCCAGTGTTTAAGGGATTTACTCATAAACGATGATTAAAGCTAAGTGACGTTAAAAGGTCAAAAATTGATGGTTAAAGAATCGCTAATCACTAGTTAACTTTAAGCAGCGTTTATGAATAAGGGGATTAGTATTCCCTAAGTTGAACAATACACAGTATAACAAAAAAAGAATTACTTAAATCGGACTTGCAGTTCCGGAAATATACGCGCATAAACAAAAAAAAAACATACATGCATACATAGATACACTTGAAATTTGGCCTATATTTCAAGACTTCTTGGCGATTAACTTTCGTAATACAAATCACCATTCAGTAGAAGAATCATATTATTTTATACTTCAATTCTAAATTGCTAAATATAATATTTAAAGTTCCACAAACGACTGTAGCATTTTATGAACGTAGTAAAGTTTTATTTTATGGCACCGAGTTTTTGGGCAACATTTATTTGATGGAACTCCCTCATTGCCCTTTTCGCCTAAATGAAATAGCTTGCAACAATTTAGTGAACTTTTTGTAGTAAAACGCTGTCTTGGAAGGTGATTCGTAAGGTTAAATGACCCAAATATTCAAGGAGGTAAATGAAAGCTACTTTTATATTTGACCAGCAGAGCCCCGTGGTTTTGCCAGCATAAGATTCGATTCTGTAGGAATATTTAGATAAAAAGCTAGGATTTCTTGTGTCATGCAAATTGAAATTACATTTACAGTGTGTTTCGAATTACAGAAAGAAAGAAAATACATTCATTTCGCATAGATTAAAGGACATACAATACACCTAAAATAAACATACATCAGGTAGCATTAACATTAGCACAAATAAAATTCAAACAGAAAGTATAAGCCCCGATGTAAAAAATAGCAGTAAAGTGGACATCGCGGCTGCATTAAAAGTTCAGTAAAAATGACAGACAACTAGTGTCCAACGACGGTTTTTAACTGGACGTTCAAAATATTATGGGTATAATAATTAATGTTGTAAAATGATTAATTGAAAGGGTGATAAAATAATCAAATCCTACTCTTTCCGTTCTACGATAATCTATACTAATATATAAAGCTGAAGAGTTTGTTTGTTTGTTTGAAAAATTGCTGCGACCAATAGGAGCGGAGCGTATTAAAAAATGGTACGCGGGTGAAACAGCGTGTCACAGCAGCTAGAGTTTGTTTGTTTGAACGAGCTCATGTCAGGAACTGCTGGTCCAATTTGTAAAAATCTTTTTGCGTTGGATAGCCCTTTAATCCAGGAAGGCTTTACGCTATATTGTTATATAGCCTAAACACTTCCTGGATTTATGGGGGGATATTTAAAATGTACGCTCTTTTGGGGTTAAAATAACATGTTCAAGAAACTAACTCTACGCGAACGGAGTCGCGGCCGGCCGCTTGTAATATTATATTTTAAATGAGAAAGGTTTAAAGTAAGGTGGGAGGGAAAGGAGGAAAGTAAGGGGTAAGGAAGGAGGTGTGTCAATAGTAACAAAAAAAAAAAAAAAACAATCCTTCATAATATTTTAACTAAAAATCCCAGCACACTCATTTTTGGTCACAGTATAGTTTAGTTATCTATTTATAAAATCAAATAGAGAAAATAATAAAAAAAAAACAAAAAGATTGTAGAAAATTTCACTTAATGAGATCAAGTGATAGTGTTACAATTGCTGCACTAAAAGAGTCAATTGTAACAGCAATGAGAGTCAATTGTAACATATAGAAATTTTTAACAATAAATCTAACAAAATCTTATCAGCAGTTCACGCTAAACACTTTTAAAAAATATATTAAAATAAACAATATCAATAGTAATTCCTCTATAAACAGTCACACAAAAATGGATCATTGTTTGCACAGCTGGAGTGTGCCACTTTATGGCTGTCTCTGTATTGCAACCAATCTTCTCCACTCGTTCTTTAATGTTCAAAACAGACTATACAGTAATTATCGGCTTCGTCTGCATCATCTGTGTCTTTCTTTTATATCTTCCTCTAGCTCATCATCATCATCAACCTTTTTGTTTGTCGTCCCACTGCTGGGCATAGGTCTCCTCTCATACAGAGAAGGATTGAGCGTAATCACCGCGCTTGCTCAATGCGGGTTGGCAATTTCAGACTTATAAAGTCCAGGTTTCCTCAAGATGTTTTCCTTCACCTTCAGTCAATGGTGTCCAAGATATACTTAGAAAATACATATAACTTTAGAAATTACATTGGTACTTGCCTGACCTGGAATCGAACCCGCGCACTCATACTTGAGAGGCTGGTGTTTTAGCCACTAGGCCACCACGACTTATACTCATTATCAGGGCTTAATTACAATTTCCTAACTTTCAGTATATTTTTCTAGAGTTACGGTGCCACGCAATGTCTTTCGAGATCGTTTATAAACCATTTTGTAAGAATTCTGAAAATTAAATGGTACTGTTACATCTTACAATTGGCTTGTATCCTAAAAATTATTTAATGTCCATCAGATAGATTTATAAAAAATATTGAACACGTATTTTTTATTTTTTCTATCATTCAAATACTTAGGAAGATATGTTGATTTGAAATGTCGCATGACGTCACGCCGTGGTACAAAATATGGCACGGCGTAACGTAATTAGCTCCCACTCCGTAACTTTAATACGCTATATCTCAGTAGTTTTTGGTAATTACGACAAAATAAAAAATACGGGTTTTAATGTTTTTAATAGGGATGTATCCAAGGTATGAAAATCAAAAAAATAATTAGTCCGTCTTATAGATAATAAAAAAAATTAAGACCCGTATTTTTTATTTTGTCGTAATTACCAAAAATTACTGAGATATAGCGTATTAAAGTTACAGAGTGTGGGCTAATTACGTCACGCCGTTCTATATTTTGCACCATGGCGTGACGTCATGCGACATTTCAAATCAATATATCTTCCTAAGTATTTGAATAAAAGAAAAAATAAAAAATACGTGTTCAATATTTTTTATAAAGCTATCTCACGAACATTAAATTATTTTTGAGGATACAAGCCAATTATCTATAAGACGGACTAATTATTTTTTTGATTTGCATACCTTGGATACATGCCTATTGCGCCCCTCCTTGTTTTGTTACTTTTGCACCACTTCCGAAATTTTGCAATGAAATCTTATTTAACAGAAATATATGGTAAATTTAAACAACTCATATACCTACTTGTATAGATTGGATGATAAGTTATCCAAAAACAACCAGTGAACTATTTTAAAACTGTTTTATTTAAGTAAAATAACAAAAACTGTGCCGAAAAAAATATCACTCAACTTGCTGTATCTCAAACTGTCATCTACTGTAAGTATACGCGCGAACTGTTTCACCTGCAAGTTCGGTCGGTAAAACAACACCAAATGAAGCTTCGATTACCACCAAAATCTACCACTATTCGTCAATAGATGTTGTGAAACATCATATGTTACAATTGAATCCCTGTTACTTTTAAAACACCTCGCCCCTATACCTGGTTAGATGCTTGTTACTGTTTCACGCAAAAACGACTGAGTTTTGTATGTATATATTATAATAATAATAATTTTGTATGTATATATTATTATAATGGTAATAGTATGTATGTTAATATAGCTTATTTAAGTATTTTTTATATAGTGTTAAGAGTATGTTTTCATTATAATGTTTTCATTTAAAGCACCTGCTACTAATCTCCTGACCACCTATGGTTGACTGGTAGAGAATGCTTAAGGCATTAAGTCCGCCACTGTGCAATATATGTGCAAAAGAATAAATAAATAAAATAAACGGGTTTGTATGAAATTTGGCACACAGATAGTTTATTACCAGGAATAACACATGGGATAATTTTTATACCGATATTCCTAAGAAATCTAAACTTATGTGAATGAAACTATGGAGCGCGGTTAGTATATAAGACTAACTATTTTATTATTCTCAACTTTATATCGATAGCTATAAAATATTTTACGATGCTCCAACACTGATGCTTGCCGGGGTTTCGGCCAATTTTATTCAAATTCGAAACCGAAAACAATTTATTTGGGGTCTGAACTTGCGATCAGGTATTTTTGTCCGATACGCCCGTCCAATGATAGCTCCGTTATTAGAGCGATCACCGGCCTATTGTCCGCACATTGTACATGACCAAATTGCCTAGCCATTCATTAAATTGGACTCTGCTTTTAACAAAGAAATGTTTTATTATATTTTTCTCTGTTCGTATTACGTATAATATGTAGGCAGAAGATATTTACTTTATCAGTAAATCATTTATCGTTTATACAAAAAATAGAATCATAGTATGATACTCTATAAAAATATGATCTGATGGTAATCATATTAATGAAGCTATTTTACTTGTGAATAGAATGTACTAAATCAGTTTAGGTAGTCAACCATAGGTAAACAAAAAAAACCTGCTAAGTGCGAGTCAGACTTGCGCAGGAAGGATTCCGTACCATTATCTTTAAAAACGGCAAAAAAATCATGTTTGTTGTATGGGAGCCCCCTTAAATATTTTTTATTTTTAGTATTTGTTGTTATAGCGGCAACAGAAATACATAACCTCTAAAAATGTCAACTGTGTAGCTATTACGGTTCATGAGCAGTGTTGCCGACAGTAATTTGCTAAAATCCCCAAACGCATTGTCGAAATTCCCCACGTTTGGGGAAAGAAAAATTATAATTCCCCACATATTCCCCACAGAAATAAAACAACCAAAAATGTAGGTAAAGTTCGGTCTCTGTGACAATGCATTTCTGATGTATGTCAGATATCACTAGTGTCACATTCACTGTAAAGTTCTTTTTAATATTTATATTTTCTAATTATATTTTTCGTTACGTTGAAGAGCAAATACCATCGGCAAATACAAATACATGCATCCAAAGTTACATTGTTTATTGAATCAACCAGTCAGAAATGCATTTTCTCGGCGGCCGTTCTTTTAAGTTTATTTTTTATTTATTAAAACATGACAAAAATTAAAAAAAAAACTACACATTTTTTCGCGCCAAACTTTTTTGTGATACATTTTAGAACTCGGATTAAATTTTAAACTGCCCCCTTCTCTCTTTATTCCCTCTCGAGTAGCCATCAAAGCTACCACTGTGTCGGTGTTAAGTTTGTTTCTATTTTCTGTCTTTAGATTTTTTAAAACACTATAAACTTTGTCTACAAGTTGGTGATATTCTATGTCCGTATTTTGGTAACAATTTTCTCGCGAAATTTGAACTAAATATAATGACTTAAATATATATGACTTGAAAGCTAAATTCTGCCGGTAGGTCGCGACATATTCCATGTCATTTTTATTTCTGCCACTAGGCGGCGATAATAGATAATACTTAACGTTAAATTCACCGCAAGTTTCCGTCTAATTTTACTCTCCAGATTCTGCTGTAAACTTGACGTCAAAATACGGCAGTAGTTGGACGGCAACTTGACCATTATTCTGACGTCAACTTACGGAATAAAAGGCTATCAGGGAAATCAATCAAGACTAGCATAAATTTGATGTTAAATATCACGTTTTTGTGTTCATACTTAAAATCCCCGCATTTTCCCCGAATTGAAGCTCTCCCCACACATTCCCCAATCAGCTTTGCTTTCCCCGCAGTTTGGGGAATTCCCCACAGATCGGCAACACTGTTCATGAGATACAGTCTGGTGACAGACGGACGGACAGACGGGCAGCGAGGTCTCCTAAATAGGGTTCCGTTTTACCTTTTAGGTATGAAACTCTAAAAACTATGTAACTTGTCTTAAAGAAATTGTCAAGTGGTTTTTTATTTACCTACAACTACCTAAACCGATTAAATATAATATACATAAATAACATTATATACAATACAAACAATTTCAAAAACTTATCAAAAAGTTTGAATATTAGAGATGTATTTGAAAATTTAAAGAAAGTTCAGTCTAATCTGTCTCAATACAGATAATACTAATTTATTTTTAAATAACGAAAATGATTCTCAAATTATCTGGCCTACGGTCTAAAATCATTGGGTTTTTCCTACATTGAAATTTTTTTTTTTTAATAATTATAAACTAGCGCTTGACTGCAATCCCGTCTGATGGTAAACAGTGATGCAATCGTTGATTGTAAAGCGCGCTAGTTTATTAAACCCATTCACTTAAAAAACTTAGTGAATAGGAAGGAAGACGGCAGTTGAGCGAGGTGGTGCAATGTTGGGCTTGAGGGTGGCGCTGCACAAAACGGAGGCCGTGTTCTTTCACGGCCCCCGGCAGCGCCCCCCACCCGATGCCCACATATTTGTGGAGGGAGTGAGGGTCGGGGTTGAGGCCCAGATGAAGTATCTGGGCCTCATTGTGGACAGCAGGCTGCGCTTCGGCCCGCATTTCAGCGGGCTGTCGACGCGCCTGCTGAAGGCTGCGAACGCCCTCTCATGGCTCATGCCGAACATGGGAGGGCCGAGCAGTCGTTGCCGGCGGTTATACGCCGGCATACTGCGGAGCATGGCCCTATATGGGGCCCCCATTTGGGCGGACTCCCTCCATAGGAGGGAGAACGTCACCGCTCTTCGGGCGCCCCAAAGGGCCATCGCCCAGCGGGCAGCGCGGGCCTACCGATCGGTAGGCTTCGCTTCGGCATGCGCTCTGGCGAGCACCCCGCCTTGGGAGCTCGAGGCCTGGGTGCTCGCCAGAGTGTACGAGTGGACGGCGGGGCGCAGGGCGCTGGGCGAGCGTCCGGCCCCGGAGTTGAGGGAGGCCGTCCGCCGGGAGGCGAGGGACGCCATCGTCCAACATTGGACGCGCGACCTCGCCTCCGCGGTGTTCGGCCGTCGCACCCTCGACGCCATCGGGCCGGTCCTGAAGGACTGGCTCGACAGGCGTCACGGGTTCCTCTTCTTCCGTCTGGTGCAGGTACTCTCCGGTCACGGCTGCTTCGGCAGGTACCTGCACCGGATAGGACGAGAGGAAACGCCGTCGTGCCACGGTTACGGCGCGGCAGAGGACACGGCGGACCACACCCTCGCGGTGTGCCCGTCGTGGGCCGTGCCGCGCCGCGATCTTGTCGCGGCGGTAGGAGGGGACCTCTCGCTGCCCGCCGTCGTCAGAGCGATGGTGGGGAGCGAGGGTGCCTGGGCGGCGATGGCCTCCTTCTGCGAGGTCGTGATGTCGCAGAAGGAGGCCGCGGAGCGGGAGCGAGAGGAGGATCCCCTCGCTCCGGCGCTCCGTAGGCGGCGTAGGGGCAGGAGAAGGCGGGATTTCGCCCGCTTTCTCCCGCCCTGAGGTGAGCGGCGGGCGTGAGGCACGGGGGTGCCCGCGCCCGCCCTGCACCGCTCACCACGCGGGAGCCACGGCCCCTCTTTAAGAGGGGCAAATGAGGGCCCGCCTTCTTAGGCGGGTTTCGCCGGCGGGGGAGAGGTAGCGAGGCTGTGCTAGTTTCCCACTCCCCCGCCACTATGGCGATGCCAAAAAAAAAAAAAAAAAAAGTGGTGCAATGTTAAACCCAACAACACGACCAACGATGCTGCGCCAGAGGGAGATTGATGTGGAGACCCTCCACGACCAAACTTCCGACACAACAACACTTGGCGCATCGTACCCGGCACACATCGCAACACAACTGCTCAGACCCGTCCTCCGTACGGCTTCACCAGACATAATGCCGGAATACGACGAATCGCTTGGTGGCAAGACTTTGTCTGGTGGGTGGTAACTTCTGCCGGCAGCCGATGTGGCCTACCACCGAGAAATTGCTATTCAATTGCTTAACCTCAAGCTCAAATTGCACTAGTTAGCGAACCACAGATTTCGAATAACTTTTTCAACAAAAGTCTTTCTATAAATAATAAAAAAACATGTAAATAATAAAAACACATAAAAGTAATACTTCAAGGTACATGACAAATATAGATAGAAACGCCAGAAGAAAACTCAATGAAAAGACATATATGTACATACCTAGTCACCTTATTGGTGATTCTTCAGTGGTCAGATACTCACAACAAACGTGTAAAGCAAATGGAGTATTTACGGATATTAACAGGTGAAGTTCTGTTGTGTCTGCCCACCCCCATAGGTAGAAGGCGGAAGCTTATGTAATAATTAGTACTTCTACTCAACTGAGACTTGCCTTCAGCATGAGAGATAAAGTAATAGGTAGCCAGCCTTTCGGTGTTCTATACGAAACATTTTGGAGAATGTGCCTGGGAATTACATGACTTAATTTGGCCATTACCATTCTATCATCAGACGACCCGTCGTACGGCGAGTATCCACCCTTACGTTGTTGATGCCGCTATGATCCGGACGGAGCGTTTTGCCTCGTCTTTTATACCGTATATACCAAGGGACTGGAACAATTTGCCTGCGGCGATCTGCCCGCCTGATTACAATTTAAGTACTTTATCATCTACGATTGCATCACTGCTTACCATCAGGCGGGATCGCAGTCAAGTAACAGTTTATAAGACACAGACACACTTTCTCTTTCCTCCCTCTCGTATCATTGGAGTATCAAACATAGTAATGAAAATCCACAAAGAAATCCAGTAACAAAATTACTCGCAATAGCTCATTAAACTCTATTGAAACAAAAAAATAATAATTCTGAAATAATGTCGCACTGTGGTCCAACAGAATCTGATAAATATTCTACTTTCATTAGTGAAGTGTAATTATTTCCGATTTTTGGCCTCGCAATTTTAATATGCACTTAAAAGCTGTTATAAACTCCGTTGAAATATTGTCATAATATTTATAAAATGGTACGTACTTTGGGGACAATATGTTTTTATATCTACATATTGACACTAGGTGTTACTGTATTATTTTATCATCCTGTTTGCATAATTATTATTATGTTCGTGTTTATAAACAGAGTGGTGCTGGCAATACGACAATAAATGAAAACACGAACAATGCTGGTTCATAGAAATAATCCTAACCCGTAAAGAAAAACTTAGCACGAAAAATAAAAAAAATGAAAATTTCAATCTTACACAATACAATCAAATTAAATTGCATAAAATTGCAAACGGAATAGAACATCCTTTAAAAATATTGGTTCACTGACCTCCGATCGGCGACGGCGCGATCCTGTATCGACTTGCTTTTTTCGCGCCATTATTATTAAAGTTTTGTACCGCAGGATGCGGCGGACATTAACCTGTAAGCGCTTCCTTATGAACATGTAGAAAATGTGAAAAATGAAAAATAATTTCCTGTGACTATACTATTAGACATATTTATATGATATTTTATGGGTAGACTGAGAATGTGTTGAGATACACAATGTTTAATTTATTGTCGTATTGTCAGCACCACGTTGTATGTACCTATAAAGCTTGTTATAATATTTTGAGTGTTATATTAATGGAGGTTAGATGTTATGAGTATGTTTAGTATGATAATATTTTGGTACCGTGTTAAACTTGTGTTAATCTTTGGTCCTTCATTTAATGAAATAGAAAGTAAAATAAGCACTAAACTTAAATTCAGTTTCATTTGGGCCTACAAGATAATCGGCGTCATGTATATGTAAGTTTATTGTGCGCAAGTAAAAATAGGCAAATATATCGAACAGTTTCCAGCCTATATAAGTCGTGGTGGCCTAGTGGTTAAAACACCAGCCTCTCACGTTTGAGTGTGCGTGTTCAGGTCAGGCAAGTACCAATGTAACTTTTCTAAGTTATAATATGTACTTTCTACGTATATCTTGGGCACCAATGACTGATTACAAGGTGAAGGAAAACATCTCGAGGCAACCTGTACTTTAAGTCTGATATCGCCAACCCGCATTGAGCAAGCGTGGTGATTACGCTCAATCCTTCTCTGGTTTAGCAAGTTGTCAAGCTGTTTTAGCAAGAAAGATACAGACGACAGCTGGTCAAGTTACCCTAAACTGTCAAATATTCACAATCAACTTTGAGCTTCAATGCTTTAGCGATAACGTTGAAAATCCAATAAAGAAGTTTAACAGATTGTACCTCTAAACCGCAGGGTAATTATGTAACACACTATAGTCACGATAGGTTTCATTTCGACAGTTCAACAAAATTCATTGCGTCGTTAACGTCGTTGAGAAGACACATTTTTCGAACTTTTGGAGCAATGGATTAGTAATTTGATACAAAATAATTAAGTACTAATTACTGTCAAATTTAACATCAACATTTATTGCTTAGATTATTCCAAACATACATATGATCTACCTTTCCTGTAAGTAAAATAACTATGATGCCCTTGAAAACTCCACCACCCTAAATAATTTTCCAACGCGTAATATTCCTGCGAATGTATTCACATTAAGCACATAGTTTAATATAGTTTCTGAATCATGAACGGGATATCTTGTTACAATCAACTGCTTGGGTCTAAGTAAAGTAAAGGGACTGATTGAGAAACATTGTTAGTTCAGTGCCGTCGAGAGAATACGGTCTTAACACCTTGATATAAATTAATGCGCATTTTGGAAATTCGATCTTTATTGACTAGTAGAATTTTCAGTCTCGGAACACAGAGACAACCGCGGGTTAATCGAAAGAAATGCCATGCAAACTGGCGCACAGGCAAGTGAAGGAACACGTGTGGGTTTTAGTCAGTGAAAGATCATTTTATGATAAGCGCCAGAGCAAAAGGTCATTTTATGATAAGCGGTACGTGAACGCATAGATGCAACGACAACGATCAGAGTGTCAAATACAAAAATAATTGTGAGGGTTTTGTAAAATACGTATTAATTCTCGCACGTGTTCTCATAGAAACATCTAAATTTATAAAAATAATTGTCGACATTCGAAGCATAAAACTGCGTTCAAAACAACGAATGTCCAAAGGCTAGAATAGAATAGGTAATACTCTTTATTACGTAGACCATAGAAATTACAGAGAATAAATATGAGGATTTTACAAAGGGTAACACAATGGGCGGTCTTATCGCTAAGAGCGATCTTTTACAGACAATCTTCGGATGGAATACTATGAGGAAGGAGAGTCTACTATGTACTATAAATAGTACACAGTAGACTCGGTTACACAATAAATATTAAGTGCATAAAGTGTATCATACTAGTTAAAATAAATATAAATATTTAATTAGTAGAAAAGTACCTACTTTTTTAGTTTTTATGACCTTTTTTCCTTTTCTATTTAATTTGTTTCGAATGATTTAATAAAATTTAGATGATAATTAGTAATTATAGTATAATACTTATTGTGAGTAGAGCCAATCACCAATTAAAATTGCATGCCTTCAGACGGATTACAGAGATGCCAAACTATTTTATGTATCGATGTTTATATTACCCATTTTCGCAATAAATGATTTTGAGTTTGTTAATTAAATAAAACATAATAATAACGTTTAAAGGGCAAGGAAGTTCTGTTTTACGATAGTTTTAAAAATGTTAAAAGATTGAGCACGATTTACCGATACAGGCGAGTCATTTCATAGCTGTATTACTTGGCTACCAAACTTAAATGAGCATGGACTGAGCAGGAATTGGGTTGTATCCTAAAAATTAATTTAATGTCTATCAGATAGATTTATAAAAAATATTGAACACGTATTTTTTATTTTTTCTTTCATTCAAATACTTAGGAAGATATATTGATTTGAAATGTCGCATGACCTCACGCCGTGGTACAAAGTATACCACGGCGTGACGTAATTAGCCCCACTCCGTAACTTTAATACGCTATATCTCAGTAGTTTTTCGTAATTTCGACAAAATAAAAAATACGGGTCTTAATTTTTTTTATTATCTATAAGACGGACTAATTATTTTTTTGATTTTCATACCTTGGATAAATCCCTATTATATGCGATATTTTGGACAGCCTGTGTCTCTAAAGAACACAGAATGGTTTTCCTGAGACAGTGAGGCGGGCTTTCGGTATATCACATGGGAGATGTCTTCGCGGGGGCTGGTTCAACATGACGCGATAAAAGTGTTTGGAAACGTCATGGGCGAAAGCTTTTGCCTAAAAGTAGGACACAGACTAATAATACAAAACAACCTTATGAAGATGAAACAGCTACCACTCAAAGTTAAAAATCTAAATGGTGGATACTAAAATTATACATGAAACCTGAACAATGACATTAGCACAAAAAATCAATAACTAAAACATAAATAAATATATTAGCTTTCTTAAAATACTATACATAAATTTATAGAAATACATTTGTTAAAAATAAGGGAACATATTTTAAGATTATAAAATATTAATGAAGAGATCAATTTTACGAGTTTTAGGTTCACTTTTTTACAGTGTATTTACTTGAACATAAAGTTGAAAAATAAACTCGAAAGAATAAACCGTACCGTATTACCCTATTGGGAAATACAGTATATTGTTTCCAACTTAAGTGCCTTCGAAACCCTCACTTTGTTATCGTAGGACACTTCTAAAAAATGGGAATTGTTCCCTTAAGAATTTTCTCATCTTGAAACCACAAGATACGAAAACCTTTACTCATTATAATTACAAAAAATACTTCAGCAAAAATCGTATCTTCTTTCTGCAAAACTTTTAGGTATTAAAGCAACAAACCGCCACCCTTATATTAGCATTTATAAAACAGCCCGCAAACAACCCCTTTTAATGTTGCCAGAGAAAAAAATTCAAAACATGTTTATTACGAGAAACAACCGGTCATTTTCCGTTTCTCCCCGCAAAACTGGTAACCTAGAATAGGGCGCAATAATTCAAAGTAATATACGCTGACGCGAAAAAAAGAATCGACGAAAATCCTTCCTTGCCATTTACCCTCACCATTCAGCGGCACAAAACAATACAAAGAATCTATTCCCAAAACAGGCTATTACAATGCTGCTTTTGTTTACAGAAGACGTATCAAGGGAAAAGAAAACGTTCGATGGACGTCGTTTATTTGGATTGTGTCCTCTTACTTTCGCAAATGTGACCATTGCAGGGGTCCGATGGTAGGTATCAAAATAAGCCATAATTTCGTTAGAAGCGATGCGTTTCACTGGGGTATACTTTCTGCGAGGTTTTGAATCAACTGACTCTGTTTTATTTGTAGGGTATTAACATATTAAATGCTACCATTAATCTGGATAAATATTCAGACTGTCAGAGTAAGTTTTACACTAACTAAAAATAGTTTTTGTGCCAAATACTGATGATATTTGGCATTGTTTATAATAAATGTTTAGTTAGTCATGTAAAGCAGTCAGTTATCCGACAGGCGCTTTATTTTGTATAAATTATTTCATCACCATTTCTTGAAGAAAACGGTGATGTAAAATATCTTTTCTCGGTGGTAGGCCATAACATCGGCCGCCGGCTGAAGTTACCACCCACCAGACAAAGCCTTGCCGCCAAGCGAATTGTCGTGTAGCCGTGCGGAGGCCGGGTCTGAGCAGTTGTGTTGCGACGTGTGCCTGGAACGATGCGCCAAATGTAGTTGTGTTGGGAGTTTGGTCGTGGAAGGTCTTCAGATCAATCTCCCTTTGGGGCAGCATCGTTGGTCGTGTTGTTAGGTTTAACATTGCATCACCTCGCTCAACTGCCGTCTTCCTGTTCGCTCAGTTTTTCTGACTGAATAGGCTCTTAATAAACTAGCGCGCTTTACCATCAACGATCGCATCACTGCTTAACATCAGGCAGGATTGTGGTCAAGCGCCAGTTTATAATTATTAAAAAAAAACCGGCCTGTCTTAGAGGCAAAACTTCAAAGATATTTCACATCTATCAAGCCGCACTGGACCCGCGTTGTAGACTTTCGCCTACTCCCTCTCACCAACAGGAGGCCGGCATGCCAGAAGAGGATAGAAGAGGAGTGTGAATATTGTAGGCTGGTTATGTAGTCGTTGAAATTACTAACAGACTGATTTAATAATAGTATTCTTTGGTTAGTTTGGTGGTGCGTGGTGGCCTAGTGGTTAAAACACCAGCCTCTCAAATATGAGTGCGCGGGTTCGATTCTATGTCAGGCAAGGACCAATGTAACTTTTCTAAAGTTATATGTACTTTCTAAGTATATCTTGGACACCAATGACTGAAGGTGAAAGAAAACATCTTGAGGAAACGTGGACTTTATAAGTCTGAAATCGAAATGAAAATGAAAAGGTTGATAATGTTAATGATGATGCTAATAAGTGCCTACTTGAAAGAAATTATTTGATTTCGATTTTTAGTTTTGACAGTGGTCTAAATAATTTTCAGTTTGGCACTATAGGCAGGGGTAAAGAAAACCGTGAATAAAACAATTCAATTACTGTATGTTACTGATATCTATGAACAAGAAGGAAAATAATATTTGGTTTACATGTTTCATCACACGCCATGGAGTATGAAATAACATAACAACTACAAAAAACTCGTATTTCCACCAAGCAGAGTAAAACATTGCCAGAAAATTGACCTAAATAATCTAAGAGTAAGAAATACCATTTCCTCTTATAATAACAGAGTTTTATGGGTAAAGTATTTGTGGAAAAGGAATAACTATAATAGGCATAAATACTGCTACTGGTTTCAATAAATTGGTTATTATATCTTAAGAAGCTTATGGCTTAATAATAACAGGAATAATTACTGTCGATTGATCAGGTTAAGCTATGTTAGCCGCGGTTGGTTCGTGGATGGGTGACCAGTTTTAGATACAGAGACCTCTACGTGTCTGTAAAGCATGTTAATCTCTTGGCCATGGATGTCGTTCTTTCATTTTCGTCCTGATCTTTGATAGTTGTTGTAGGTAATATATAACAGAATAGAATAGAATACTCTTTATTATGTACACCATATAGATCACAGAACAGAAATATCAAAAGAACTTATACAGAAAATCTTTGGATGGACTACTTAGGGAAAGGAGAGAGAAATAATGTAGGTAGTCTACAGTGTACTATTTACATAGATTATACAATAAATATGTAGGTTAAGGGTATCATAATTGTTTAACTAAATATATACATCTAATTAATAACATCATACAAGAGCAAATAAAATATAATGATATGTTTAAAGAGAGAGGAAGTGTTTTTATCACAGTTTTAAAAGTGGTCAGAGTTTGAGCACGCCTTATGGACACGGGCAAGTCATTCCATAGCCGAACTACTTGCCATTGCACGATAACCAGTCTTAACAAGGGATATCGAATAACCCAGTAACCATGATGTAGAAGTCAAATAGGCAGTGACTTCATACTGATTGTTGAATATCTCCTCTGATTTTTGTGTTTATCGGCGATGAGCGCTGCCAAAAACTTGAAGAAAACGGAACGTAACCATAATGGTAGTGCGTACTTCCACCGATCGCCGCACGACGCGGCTCTAGTGACTTTCCGCCGAACTCGCAAGCTAGCGAGTCATGGCCACGATCTTTTAACGGTCGCAAAATTTAACTAAGTTTAAGTATTTAAAGTAACCCTCGGGGGGATCACGCCTCAAAATTCAAAATTGATAAAGTTAGGGAGTCTGCGAATGAATTGTTTCGACGCGGGCCTTCTCGTGATCTGATCTGGTGGTCTACGAACTCCGCATCTGAAGGTTACAAGTAAGCGGTTTGGTGCCTGTACCACCTTAATCAAAGAGATATACTCCCAAGGCATCATTCTATCAGATATCTATACTAATATATAAAGCTGAAGAGTTTGTTTGTTTGAGGCACTAATCTCAGGAACTACGGGTTCGATTTGAAAAATGATTCTTGCGTTGGATAGCCCATTAATCCAGGAAGGCTTTAGGCTGTATAACATCACGCTGCGACCAATAGGAGCGGAGCATAACTAACTCCACGCGAACGAAGTCGCTGGCGGCCGCTAGTTTACTTATAATTTCTAATATATTGCTATCCCAAATACAGTCCACTTTGAATCTTGTTTACTGTTATCTTTCGCCGCATTCAGTCAGATTGGAAGTCGACCGCAACTCACTGGGAAATGGCTAGAGCGACTATGATAATATTTTTACAACAAATTCAATACAGCAAGGCTCCTGTTTTCTTTTATACCAGGAATCGCTTTATACAAACATTTATCTATCATCTGTTGAAGTACAGGACAATATTTTCTGTGTAAACCTACAAAACAAATGTTTGGCCTAGATCTAATCTAAGGCTGACCAAACAGCCTCGGGATATACCGTCAAATAACATACATATGAGGCTTACGTGTGATTCTGTACGGCATTAGCTGAGATTAGGTTGGTATTAGGTTATTTGTCCAATAAACTCATTTGCTAGACTCAAAGGACCAATAATAATATTTGGTAAAGCAATTAGGACCATTTACCGGATATAGGAAATTATGTATTTTATCGAGGTTCCTTTATATGTGTACAGTTGGTTTATGCCAAGGAACATAATCCTTGGAAAGCGAAAAGGATATTTGGGATCATCGATAAAGGTAAGTGGGTATTGTAATGTAATAATATGGAGAACCGATCTATTTTGAGTATGCTCTTGGACTATGTAGTTCATCTGCTTAGCTTACCTTGTATGAGGATGGCAATCTGTACCACATGTTATAGAAAGAGTTTTTGAAACAGCCACTGATTAGTTAGCCGCTTAGCCTTTTAACCGAATACCGACTGTTGAACTAACGGTTTGAATGATATTCAATAATATATTGTTTATATTGGAACTGTAATCAATCAGCAAGCCGAATTGGTTGCAGTAACTAAGCCAGGATACTTTGAACAAATGGGTTAGATACAACTGTGATTAACCGCGTGCAAGACGAACAAGCGAAGAGACGCTTGCAGTATTTAAAATCGAAACTCTAATTTAACCAGCTAGTTGCGATATAGAGATCATTTCAATTTATTTTATGATTTTAATTTTATTTATTTATTCCATTTACTTTTTGTTGACTTTACTTAAAATGTTATTTTTAATAGTTGTCATGTACATATATCAACTATCCTAAATAGTAAAGAAATATATTTTTAATGGCAACAATTATTAAAAATAACATTTTAAGTAAAGTCAACCAAAATTAAATGCAAACAATAAATAAAATACTTGCAATAAATGATCCTATCTTATCTCTATGCTCGAAAGTTAACAGATTTTTCAATACTGACATTTATACTAGAAACTGAACAATTTGAAATTGAATTAAATACATCATCGTGATATTGGCTAGCACCTGCGTAGCCCATAATGCGGAATGCAAACCTATGCAGTATCGTAACACGTTTTTTATAATTTGAATATAACATGAAAACCACTGGAGAGGACGAGAGGACGAGAGGAGGACTGGGAGGCGCAGGACCAGTCGTCGCGGAGATCCTTGGGGAAAAATTGTTATCATTTCGTAAAATGTTTTTTTTTAAATAAAAAATGTTACCCCGCAATTTAAACTATGTACAGGTGATAATGCGCATAGAAATCTTCGTCACTGTTCGGCAACGGTCGTATTCCCCGATCGTCCGGAAGAAGATATGTATATAGAGTGGTTTTATGCACTTAACCACTCTATATACATATCTTCTTCCCGAACGCTGCCCAGCCGAGCTGGATTCGACGAGACACCTCTTTCTCATTATCTTTGGTGCCTAATAATTCAGATTTATGTTACACGTTGTATAAAGTCAGCTCAGAATTTGACTACGAGCTTGGTAACTTCAATGGCGTTTAAACACTTGATGAATAGTATTCTTTCACTGAGAGTACACTGCGTTTCTTCAGCTGACAGATCTTGGAAATAATCCTATTAATATAATAAATGCGAAATCATGGATGGATGGATGGATGTTTATTACTCTTTAACGTAAAGTTTTTCGACAGATTTGGATGAATTTTGGCACACAGATGGCATTTAACTAGGATCCATTTTATCCTGATGTGCTCAAGGAATCGATACTTACTCAGGTGAAACCGCAAGGCGCAGCTAGTTATGTGTAAATCTAGGGATATGTGGCTGAAAACAGGGTTTAATCTCACTTTAATGAAGATTATGCACAAAGCCGACTATAAGACGACTTAGTTAACTAATCTTCTTCTTCTTCTTAGCCTATAGAGGTCCACTGCTGGACAGAGGCCTTCCTCAAGGCATTCATACCATTGGGGGCATTGCCATAATCCCCACGCTTGGCAGGCGGGTTGGGGATCGCAGTAATTTGATATTCCACAAGAGAAGCGCTGCTGCCCGCTTCCCTGGTGAGAGTTCCCCAATTCCCCAATCCAATTCCTCCTGTCGACTAATCCTCTTACTACACCCACAGGAGGAATTGGATTGACACTATTCTGTCAGTCCCGTCAGTGGGCCATTGTGCGTGAAAATTAACTAAACCGTTAGTTAACTAATGTTGATTCTCATATACATACGAGTTTTTAAGCTATTGCATAGCTTCTATCGCGGGCCTTGAGCGCGGGGACCGAATCCAGAAATTCCGTAACGAAAAAACCTCACGCTCCCCCCCACTCCGACGGGCACGGAGGTGTGGCTTGAAGGCCGTACATCGTCTAACGTCATTTCTGTTCGGCAGTCTTCGGCACGGTATGTTTGTGTGCGTGCGACTACATCTTTTGAAAACAATTTATAGATTTTCAAAAAGAGCATGCATATTGCAGGGCGCGAACTCAGTTCTACACACTTGCCATGTTACTGATAGTCGCGATGTGCTAAACTTGTGATTAATTTTCTCTCTGAAATAGGTCTTCTATAGAGATATGTCATAGACGTCATCGACGTTGTCATGGCTACCTTAAAAACTTTTCATATAATTAATTATTAAGTACTTTTATTCAAATTAATTTAGTAGTGTTTTTATAAAATAGTTTTTTTTTTTTAACGGAAAAGCTAAGATGAATGTCACGCTAATTTTTCATTGGACTTTTAAATTATTTATAGTGTTGTTTACTAAATAAAAGCTCGTGATTTTATAGGGTAAAAAGTGCTCACGCGGCCGTTTTTTCAACTGTTATTGGCGATATCCGCCATTATTGTGAAATATTTTTTTAAAGAATTTCTATAATTTGTTACACGTGTTATTGGCAAAATTGTGGTATCTATCCACAGGGACCAGATCAAGAGTTGAAGTTTTTATTAAATAAAATATTACAGAAAGATGTCGGTGAACAATGTTAATACGAGTACATTTAACGAAAGAACGAAACAACGAAAGTTTAATAAAAATATGCTCGTCGGCTTTTTCTGAGGAAGACATTGATGAGGCAAAAAAGTTATTGTTTGTTTCTACGAAGACAAGACAAAAACATGTATCGAGGCGTAAGAAAAAAAAGCAGAAAGACCTAAAATATACGATTACAGTGTTTAAAATCACGGATCCCGAACAATCCCAGTTTTTGTGGCATATGACCTTTACAAATTGCCACCAGTTTGCTTTGACTACGTAGAACGTACGTAAAGAAGTTGATGAAGGATTTATTAATTCTACGGTCAGATGTTAACGTAATCAGAAGTGATTATGTTACTAAAGATCAGCTCGAAAATATTAAATTGATAACAAATAATTCGACACCGACGCCGTTCATCATCAACAACCTTTTTATCGTTCCACTGCTGGGCACAGATCTCCTCTCATACAGAGAAGGATTGAGCGTAATCACCACGCTTGCTCAATGCGGGTTGGCGATTTCAGACTTATAAAGCCCAGGTTTCCTCAAGATGTTTCCCTTCGCCTTCAGTCATTGGTGTCCAAGATATACTTAGAAAGTACATATAACTTTAGAAAAGTTACATTGGTACTTGTCTGACCTGGAATCGAACCCGCGCACTCATACTTGAGAGGCTGGTGTTTTAATCAATAGGCCACCACGACAAAACAGTGGGGTATATTGAAAAAGAACCTCGGAGTCTTTGAGTATATTTCGTGGTGCTCCCTGTGCGCCGTTTCCGAGTCAACGAAATACCAGTTGGTGGAGTCATAAGGATACTATAGCTGTCTTGCCTGCCCCTCAGTGCCCGGCCGGTCTTGCGATTGCACCGAAACAGCACACAATGACAGAGATTATAAGCAATAGACCTTACGGAGGAATTGCCCTATTGTAGAGGAAGTCCGCTTTCTCAAAGGTATCAGTGTTGTTGTGTAATAGTGATCGTTTAGTTCTCACACGGATCGTTCTATGTTAGTTTTCTCATTTTACATGCTTACTGACTCGAGTGAGTTCTTATCGGTCACCACGCTCAAAAAGTGTAACTTGAATTAATATCAAGGAAAAAGAAATACTGCATAAATAAAATAAATAAATAATTATAATTGCATAAATTGATACAAAATGCTATGCAATAGCTTTACCGCGGCAGTCCCCGAGTGCCACACGTCTTTTTTTGCGTTTTTTTATTTGCGTTCATTTATTTTAATTACGTTCCACAAGGTGTAGCATGATGTTAAAAAATATCTTAGAGCTAAGAGACGTTCCTGTTTCATTAGATGAATCTCCTCACGACCTAAACGATTGATGCTAAGTAAATGCTCTAAAAAGTTTATTACCCTAAATACGATTAAACCTGATTCTTAATTTTCTAAAGAGAATAATCATATATAAAAGTCATCACTGAAACTTTAGAATAAAACAATTCTCACAGCGTTTACAAAAGATTTCCTCTCCTTTGTTGTATTTTCTTATTAAGTTGCCTTCAGATTGCCACAATTCATGGAAAGGCAGAACTTTATCATCTTCATAAAAACATTCCATTAGTGTCAAGCGGGTAGGAGGGCGTAATGTCAAATTAGTGTCTGACCTCCGTCGACGTCTATTTTTGACGAATTTTGTAGACGTCAAGTTGGGACGGAAATATAACTGAACCTTTTATGAGGCTTTGCATGCATATGAAGAAAGGTAAATTATTTCGGCAGAAGAATGTTGTTATAAAAGTGAGTTTACGATAGTTGGTTGGATAGATAAAAAACAAGTAGGAAAACAACCAATGAAGAGAACTATAAAGATGTATTATTTTTGACCTTATTTAGAAAATATCGAACAAAGATCTTACCATACTTATAACAACACTCTGTACGCAGAAGCTGAAGTAGCATTTAACATATAAATAGGATAAAAGTATACAAAATGTACTTCACACATCCCAATCAGATGCGATCAAAATGCTAAAGAAAGCATTCATGTCACGCGAGGCGACCTTTTGCGACGCGAGACGAATTTCATTGCTAAAACGTCGATTCAAATAAAACTGTAAGAAATACAAATAAGGTGCAAAATTGAGTACTTTTACAGGGTCCAGAAAAGGAAGATGTTAAAACGATGTCAAAGGTACAGAAATTGAAGATGAGCATGTTGGAATTGTCCCCTTGAGGGTTTTTCATCAGACTTTACATAATTATGAAACTTGATTTACTAGGGTGCTTGAATTGAAATAAGGGTACCTAAAAAGCCAAATGGTACAGGTTACAAGTGGTCAGGGTAATCACGAAAAAAGTACTTACTATAAGCTACAAATAATTCAATTTTATTTTCTGTTTGGCCCCCAAATTATCGAGGAAATTAAACTTTGGTGCTGCTTTACCGGATTGTTTTTGTACCTTATTTTGTTTTTATTCACCATGTTTTCCTTGAATCTGTAATTAATGAACAAACAAAGCTGACAATATATTCGTGTTTTGAATAAACGACTTATATTTTCATCTGAAGCATCCCGATATTTCGCGTGTGACAAATCGAATATATTATGAAGAAGATTATGCAAATGCTTATAACACCTTCCATCTTAATACGGATATTATACACTCCATCAACTTGAGCATATATTCTTACAAATCTTCAGCTTAGCAGAACAATTTGGCGGGCATTCCGGTCGCGTATAGCAATCCCGCTGCTGAATAACTAATGCTGGCTTTGGTGTTAAGGGACCTGACTTGTTAGTGATTTGAAAGTTTTATGCTTAGTTTATACTTCAACGAAGTTTGCTCCTGCATGATTTAGTAAAGCGTACAGCTCTTTTTCTGTTTCGTTGTAATCTAAACTTTAACTCTTTTGATTGAAGACCCAAATTGGGTCGAATTGGCTTTAGTAACGCTGGATCTAAGTTCGTATTACCTTTTTAATACACAATGAATCACAAAGTTGGTTTAATTTTTTTATCCTAGAATTTATTGGACAAATGTTTTTGCGTAACGAACCACCAAGAATCAAAACATTCCCAATGAATGCTCGAATTTCCAATAAATGAACAAATCTATCACGTATCGTTTTTCTTTGATTCCGAAATATCAGGCTTCATCATTTTAATTTCCCTTTACAAATTGTAACTTAATAGGAAGCTCCCATTTATCCGTAATTAGGTATAAAATATGATAAAATTTATTAATTGCTGATGAATTTTGATCAAGTGCCAAAGCTTTACATTGGATTGTAGCCAGCATTCGGAGTTACAATCATTGCTTCCGTCATTATCGTTCCTGTGGCATTCAGTATTTAAAGGAGACGGGCGAAAGTTCATAGAAAGTTGGGCCTGAATGTACAGCAACGATTATTGCATTAAATCATTTCAATATTATTACTATTTAAAAAATAAAACTTTATTTATAATGGCAGTTTGGGAGAAAACCGAAATAGGGTATTATTAGCTTGCAAAAAACTAACCTCATTTGCTTTTTTATGAGTTTTCTTAGAAGCTGTCAGCGCTCATATGGCATATTTAAGTAATTATTCAGACTTTTTTGTAGACTAGATTTTATCAGAATGTATTTTTATTACATTAACACATCGTGAGTGTGGTTTCCAAAGGGCCGGCGACGCGTAACAGCATATTAAATGTTACAAAGATGGAGGTTAGAAAAGAATTAAGAAAACCATTTACAATCTAATTAAAGAAAAGAGTAAACGGAAATAAAAATCGCATTTCTCTTATATTAATTTATTAATCGTATTAATATACAATTAATGCTGGAAAAGGAGGCGAAGCTCGTGAGGGAGCGGGTCTCTCAGCGTCCTCACGCCTCTAGCCGAAGCAGAAAACGCCCTGGTCGGGAGACAATATCGAACTCCCGGCCACCATAGGCGCGGGTATGCGGAGTGAACAAAAAAAAAAAGAATCAAAATCAATTATTCAAAATAGGCTGAGAATCAGCACTTTTTGAACATCGTTTTTACATAAGACAGTCCCCCAAAACGCCCACCCATCAACACTTCCTAGTGCTTTCGCTGGGAAGAAGAAGTGGTGGAACAAACTCTCCAGCGGCACAGCTGTCTCTTCATTTTAAAAAAACAAGACTTTATACAATACTATGTAGGTACAGTAATGAAGACCAGAAAACAACAACAATGAAATTATTTATCATATGCCAGCTAGCCACGCCAAAATACCAGCAAAGCAAAAATAAAAAATAAAATATCATTAAAATGGAAATGTAAATAAGTAAAAACTAATTACTTAAATATAAGCCCCAGGTATAAAGGGTGTGACAGCTCACATATTTATGCATTGTGAAAAAGAAAATTATATGAACTCGTATATATCTTATATTTCTCCAGGATTAGCTTACTGAAATTCTGGAGAAAGATGTCATTTACAGAATAATATGCCTTTAAACAAAGCTTGGATTTGATTTGCGCTTTAAATGCATTGTAAGGCAAGTCTAGCAAAGCAGAGGGTATTTTATACAAACATAACAACCAACTTCCAAAAAAAAAAACACTACAAAGTGAGATAAACGAATTTTGAAAGTCGGTGGCAAAAAGGAATGCATATGTTCACGATCATGATGTCTTTGGTTTTTATATATTCGTTTGTTAGCTACATCAATGACTGTGAAGTTGATTCATCATGTTCACTTGATACATCTACTGATGCTGAAGATCCAGATGGTCCAGTCATTAAATGATGAGCATTTCTATCAGCTCTCACCCAGCAACGATGACATATGAGAGCTCGAGCTCTTGAAATCTAAAAAAAAAAAATATATCATGAGTCTTTTTCTAAAAAAAGAAGTAATACATACATGACTCAGTAGTCTGTAAGCAATTCTGTAAGACCTAATATTTGTAAATAATGTAACTTCTTTGCTAGATACTAACTTAGATACACTGTTTGTTACGGTCCCACAGACAAACCGTGAAAACGGTTTTGCGGTTTTGTGCTTTTATCTCAATGTATTGTACACTAGGTTAAGAAAATAAATAATAATAATAAAGTAAATCTCTTCTAATCTACACCTTCTGGAAATACAGGCTGTAATATAATTAGTTGTTTTTTTTACACTAACTTTTGGCCTAACTATATGATAGTTTCCTTTTCCATTTAATTTTTTCTCATGAATGTGACACTAATATACAAAAATGATTCTGTAAAGCTGACTGCTATTTCAGAGATTAGTGTGAAAAAAATATAAAAAATGGTAGTATAGATAGTGTGTGTGTGTGGTAGTATAAAATACAAAACAACTAAACCTAATAAAAACTTACAGTCTGAGGCAATATCCATTCAGAAATGACTGCATGAATTCACGTTCGGTGTTAGTGTGCAATGAATGAGATCTTGCCCGCAACACTGAATGTCCACAGTTCACACACACTTGGCGATGTCCAGTCATAAGAGATGGAAGTTGCTCATCTGTGCCCAAGGCAGTCACAGCTAAATCTCTGCATCCTTGGCAAATGTGATGAGATCTATTGACCTACAACAATATTAGATTGTTATTTACAGCTTCAACAAATAAAAATTACAGAAATAGGTATGATGCAGAAACAGCGAGAAAACTGTATCTTTCAGAATTGCGTGTATATTACTTCTTACTGACATCGTGGTCAAACTTTGATTATATTATATTAATGCTTTCATATAAGGTTATTCAATTTAACTATTGTTTCATTGAATTGTTGAATTCTTAAAGTTATAAAAAAAGAACTATCTTCCGTAATTGATAATCAAACTGTAAATCTTACTTGGAATTTAAATAACTCAAGTGCATTATAATGAGATATATATATATATATATATAGGAATATTATTATTGAAACTGGCTTCAATAATATACCTATATATAGTTATCCTTGTTATACTTTACTCGAAAACTGCTTATCACAAAATGAAGTTTTAATTAAATACATACGTTTTAAATAAATACCTACCAATTGAGGTGCAACCCAATGCTGTATAACTGAAAGAATGCTTTCCGCTTCTATTTGTCGTAATCCGATAGAAGGATTACTCTGTTGTATGCCGCAGTTGATGCAATGAAGACGTTGGTCACTCATTTTATGTTGAATCGAAATAAATGCGTGGGTCGTCGGTCAAAACAATAACCGTCAGAATCCTAAATGCGTAGCCAAAGCTGCAAAAAAATATAATAGCACACGAAAACAAAATATGGCAAATTCAAAGCCGGAAGGGAATGATATGTGACGTTTGTCGTCACGTTGCCCACCAGAGTTTTAGTTGCCTGTATAATAAAAAAGTATAATTAATCGATTATCAAATCGAACCGTTGATCAATTTGTTTTAAGATGTTTTTGTTAATAACGAAATAATAGATAATATAATTAAGTCCTTTTATTAAAAGATTTTCTAAACCGAATCGGTAGAAATATACTGATTCATTTTTAATTTTATTTTTATTTTTGTAATAATTTGATTTATCGATTATAACTTATTAACGATTGGTATTTCATCTGGTAACATTGTTGAAAAGTGAAAGTAAAGAAAGTCAGTATTATTTACGTTAAATAATATCTTTTATATTCCGGCGATATCAGAATTAGTAATAAATGATTGAAAACAAAAAAATAAATGAAAATTATTGACAAATAATTCATTTGTGTACAGGTCAGGCCCAATTTCGCCCGTCTCCTTTGGTCTTCAGATCCATATCCAGTTAGAACTCAAATACAAAATTCTAAAGTTTTTCATCCCAACCTGTTTTTAGGGTTGACATTACATTAATTTCAGTTTGGATGTCTATAAAAACAAGTTCGACCTTTCTTATATTCCGAAAGTATGTATTTCCAAATTCAATTTATTGTAATACTTCAAATACCCCAATCAAGGTCACATCTTCAAAATCTAAATGCAGTTCTAAAACTTCTTTAACGTCGACATTTGATTAACAAGTCTGGTGATTCCATAGTCCTTAAATTTCTTTTCCCACTCAAAATTTAACCTCTTGAGTCTCAATAACTTGATTGGAATACTTGACGGAACACAAAATAATCAATATCGTGCAGTAAACATCCAAGTTGGAAAAAATAAATGTAATTTCTAGACGCTGTTAGTGCTTCAAGTCTTGCTAGAGCCGAACGTTGTTGATTCGGTTACGTCGCTGCAAAATGTTTTAGCGATGACGTGTATAATATTTGTAATATTTGTTGTAAAAAGATTTTTAATGGTGCCTTTTTATTAAAAAGAAGCACTTAGAGCAATGCAGAAGAGCTCAATTTTCTTCAACAGGATTTCCAGCTAAAAAGCGATATGCCAACTAGGAATACTTACGTCCCAAGGCTGTTTGTACAATTAGTTAACAGGGTAAAAAGCAACAAATTCAACAGCTTTTAATTAGTAAAACTGTAGACGATATATTTTGTATGAATAAATACGTATGAAGTTGAGTGAGAACTTGCGTTCTAAATTACTCCACAGTCCAAACGACTGTACAGTAACAACAACTTCATATTATAATTACTAATTAAATTATATAACCAAGGCAACACAAGGAAAACTGTATAAGTAAATGAACACAGTCGCAATTTCCAAGCCACATTACAGCACCGCATAGCACCAAATAGTGCTAAAGCACTTACTTTAATTAACGTTGGGAGTTTCTAGAAAATTTTAAGAGTTTCTGCGAGGGAAACGTGCTTGCAAAGTGCCTTATGTAATACTTTGATTAATATGAAACTAGTGAAATACGATTTATAAATTTTACAGTTGCGCGTCTAATGCATATCAAATACAGAGCATGAGAATTTACAGGTAATAATTTCTCCAGATTATTTTGAATATAATTAAATAAAATTCGGCCGGATTTTGAAATTTCATACAAAGGCTCTGCCAATTAATCTCGATATCCCAATTACTGGGAAATATCGATACCATTAAGGCTGTCGGGACCTGTTGTCAGATTTCGGCTTAACGACTACATTGACATCCGTATTAATATGGCGACTACATTGACATACCAAAGAAGTGATGGCTTGACGTTGTTAGAGTTGACATGCGTGCCAACAACCACATACCACGGGATGCCAGAGATCGTACGAAATGGAGGAGTAATTGTAGAAAAGCGGACCCTGGGCTCCAACGCGAAAGACGCGGAGGCAACCGGGATTATACGCTGAGATGATGCTGATGATGATGATGACTACATTGACGTCCGTATTAATATGGCGACTAGCACCGTAGTAGGACGGTTTCGATTGGTCCTTGGGGATATTAATATTGACCTATTTCTGTATTCGGCTGTTATATATGTTTTGAACTCTTTACCCTTTATAAGGAAAATTGTACGACTATATTTGACAGGTATCATATAAAAAATACATTTGTAGTAAGTCTATTATTTTGTTAAGCCTATTTAGTATTTTTTTTTTTATCTCAATATAAACTATACAAGTTTACAAAAGCTAGATCATATCTTTCATTCAGAATCTATGTAATATGCACTACTTACATTATATAAGAAACTTATGTTACTTATTAAAATTAAACACTTATTAAATATACAATGAAAATACAAAAAAGATATGGACTTAAAAAAAATATCGCAATTTGAAAAAAATACTTATTTAATTTAATAATACGTAATACAAAACAAAAAAAAAACCTTGTATTTTTCTTTTTCTTTGTATTACTTATGCATATTTTAAGTATATTTTATATGCAGATTGCAATATCGTTGTTTTTTAAGGGGTAAGGGAAAGTTTCATCTAAAGCTATCTAGTTAAAACTATACAAGGTATAGTTATGCACAGGTAATTCTAGTCGTACTGTCGCGCAGCAAAGTCGATAATCTCGTTAAGCCCGAACGTATTTCTGCAAATATTAACTGGGTTTGAGAGATAAAATGCGAATAGCTTGTTTAAAAATATACATCTCTTTTTGTTAATATTTTTCCAGTGGAGAATGTTGCGTTTGTTTTTTCTTTTTTTTTAATTATAAACTAGTGCTTGACTGCAATCCCGGCCAATGGTAAGCAGTGATGCAATCGTTGATGGTAAAGCGCGCTAGTTTATTAAGCCTATTCACTTAAAAAAAACTTAGTAAATAGGAAGGAAGACGGCAGTTGAGCGAGGTGATGCAATGTTAAACCCAACGGTTTTCGTGCGACCAACGATGTTGCGCCAGAGGGAGATTGATCTGGAGACCCTCCACGACCAAACTCCCGACACAAAAACATTTGGTGCATTGCACCCGGCACACATCGCAACACAACTGCTCAGACCCTTCCTCCGTACGGCTTCACCAGACATCATGCCGGAACACGAAGAATCCTTTGGGGGCAAGACTTTGTCTGATGGTTGGTAACTTCTGCCGGCAGCCGATGTTATGGCCTACCACCTAGAAGATTAACATTAAAAGTTCAGCTGCCGTGTGTACTTTTAGATTCTACTTCTCCATATTTTTTTATTTGTTATTTTTTTTAAATTCTGAACTAATATTTCTTTTTGACTTTAAATAATTTATAAAAAATATTCTAATACTTAAAAATATATCTTTCTGTCAAACGGCTACATACCACCCACCAGACAAAGCCTTGCCGCCAAGCGATTTGTCGTAATCCGGCATGATGTCTGGTGAAGCCGTACGGAGGACGGATCTGAGCAGTTGTGTTGAGATGTGTGCCGGGTACGATGCCCCTAATGTTGTTGTGTTGGGAGTTTGGTCGTGGAGGGTCTTCAGATCAATCTCCCTTTGGCGCAGCATCGTTGGTCGTGTTGTTGGGTTTAACATTGCATCACCTCGCTCAACTGCCGTCTTCCGTCCTATTGGCTCAGTTTTTCTGAGTGAATAGGTTCTTAATAAACTAGCGCGCTTTACCATCAACGATCGCATCACTGCTTACATATAAAAGACATACATAATCAGTCTATAATGTTCCCACTGTTGGGATACAGGCCTCCTCTCGATGAGAGGGAATGGGCCGTAATCTACCACGCTGGTTGCCAGTACGGGTTGGTAGTTGTCACATATCTTTGAAGTTTTTCGATCTAGGACATGCCGGTTTCTTCAAGATGTTTTCCTTTGCCGTTTTGAGAACAGTGGTGATGAAATAATTTACACGAAGTAAGGCGCCTGATGGGGTTTGAACCTATGACCTTCAAATTGTTAGTCGCGGTAGATACCACTAGGCCACTGCTACTTACAAAATCACCTATAAATTGTGATGCGTTTTCACCAAATCGTTCAAAAATTCGTGTATAGACTAAACTATTAATATTTCTAAACACAACACATTCCTGTTTCAAACACTTCCAGAAGATAATTTCAGTCAACCCTTGAAACACACCGAAGAACAAAAGAATAAAATTACACCTTTTCACAACACATAGAACCAATCTCGAAGACACAACGGCTGTATTCGCTCAATATGTTGGTAACCTATCCGATCATCTTAACTGTGTGTAAACAGTCCTGAATGGCCGTTCTATTGGTAGCCTCTTGTCGGTCTGTTGGTGCCCTCCGATTGGGCAAACACCTCAGTGTACGGACGGATAGCCGATCATTTGTTTTGTATCTACCTCAGGTGTAGGTAAACAAAGTAATATTGTCTTCAAAATATCTACGCGTTTGATCGCTTGTTTGTTTCCTTTATGGACAGTTTCCTTTGAGGTTTTATCTTTGTTTTTAGTGTGTGAAAATATTAAAAATATTTTTTGTTGTTTTCTTCATTCTTGTTTTGTGTTTACCATACGACTAGGTACTATCAGACAACTGTAGTTTTAGTTATAAATGAAAGAGAACCATTCTCTAGGATGTCTTTCGATTAAAATATTTTTTTTTTTTGTTACTGAAGCGTTCGAAACGCAATCACATCTTTTATAACGTATTTTTTTTAAATATTATAAACTAGTGCTCGACTGCAATCCCGCCTAATGGTAGGCAGTTATGCAATCGTTGATGGTAAAGTGCACTAGTTCACTCTCTCGCCTTGAAGACACTTAAATTTTATTCAGACGGGAAGACCGCCGATGGCAAATTGTTCAAAAATGTTAAGCAAAAAGCTTTAAATAATAATGAATTTCACTATAAAATATATTATTTAATAATCAATCTGCGTCATCCATGTATGAACCTACTTTACCTAACCCGGAAATTGGATCAAACATTTGTCCACACAAAAGCTTCAACACAAATAGTACGGCAATCGTTCCCGCAAATATTTATCCCAATCCGATCAGATTTGTACTTTCACTAGAATGTCATAAGGAACCGTTTGTGTCCACATACATAATATTTATTTACAAAAGCATTGTTTAGAGTTGTCTGTCACTTTAATCTCCAGCATCGTTCACGAATCCGCCTTACCTTACGAAAGTTTTATGGGTTCTATGATATCGGCAGTTTCCAAAACGGGTTGTTTGTTTGTGATCGACAAGTCTGTGCCGTTTGATGCCGATATAGGGTGTGTGGACAGAAACTTAGTTGTTGTATGGAACTATAACGTTACAAAGGAGTGATAGACATTGGGTTGGATGTATAACATTTGGGCTTCCGAGTGAGGTCTTGATTGACGGTTTCATCGATGTTACGAATTATCGTTTAAATGGTGGTGGCAAGATTGCCTTTTGGTGCGGTAGCGATAGATAATTAATGAGTTATTTAAAACGGTTGACGAACCTTATAAATTTATAGTTTTAAATGCGATAATTAGTTTATTTCTTGTTATGCTATCACGCTGAATCAGCTAAACGGATTTAGATTAAATTTGGCATATAGATTATGATTTACATAGGTTTTTCCAATCTCAGTAAGATAACATTCGAATTCCAAGCGGGTGAAGCCACAGATAGAAGCTACTAATGATACAAATACAGCTTTTTGATAAATTATAGGTAATTGAAGATAAATAATGATCAATAAAGATAACTAATGAGATGCTGCGCCTACCCAAATAAATCAGATTCGGACACACTATATTGATTTATACGTTACGGTCACAATTCCAATTATTTTCGCCAGATTCTATCAATTTTTTCACATTAATTGTTTCATAAACGACAACTTAACGAACTTTTTTCGTATCTCCGAAAAAATATAAGACATTACAGGATTCAGTGACAACATATTAATAAAGACGGATGGCGCCACAAAAATGGCTACCATGTGAAGAAACATTCAATAAATACTGAACTTATATCTGCGTGATCGATGAGATAGATTATTTCGTTAGGATGTGATTAATCGAATGATAGGTAATTGATTGTGCCGTAGTGTTATGAAAAAAGGTCTAACAAAAATATTTATTTCCATTTTGTTTTATTCCAAGATTATTAGTGAAACTAAACACGGAACTACCGAAGAAGGCTTTGATGGGTCACATCAGCTGCATACGTAGAGAAAAAGACTTCCTGGATAGATTTGGGGGAAGCCATTCCTCAGTAATGGAATAGTATATGCTACAATTCCAAGATTGTCACTAATAAGATAATTGCGTTTGTGCAGACTTTTCCAGGATAATTTAAATCATAATGAAATAATTATACAACTTGCTTGGGGCCTAGAGATAAATAGGGAAATCTAAGAAATTAAATTAAAGTATTTAGAAGATTTTTTTTATAAAATAAATCAAACACCAGTAACTTTTTTATCAAACATTAGCATATTTTACAAAATATATAAGGTACTCGTACCTTGGTAATCATAAAATTCAAAGCTCATAATTGCCTCCTAAATTCAAATTTCAGACCATTAGTACACCTACAACTTTCTAATTTTCATTATATCAAAAACGAACGTAATAAAGTTACGGAAGCTCATCTTATTCTAGGGCTTAATTACCAAACTTGTTTCAAACCAATATTTTTTTTTATCGCTTTACTTAATTTCAAATTAAAATTTCTGAACAAAGGCCGAAGAACAAAACCTCCGAAACCGCTAAACAAGACAAAAAGGGAATACAAGGGAAAGTGAGGAAAATGGAAAATTTATTCATTGTCAGCACTCAGATTGGTGTCGCAAAGAAAATGGTGGTACAAGCCATTGCGCGAAATGTGGAATTAAAACCTAATGGGATGTGTTAAGATGGAAATGGAAAAAATAGGAAAGATCATTAAAGGAAATTAGGCTTTTTAGTTTTTTGAAAGCATTAGATTCAATGAGATCGCTGAACGCGTCAATTCGAAGGAATTATTGGAAGCATATGGTGATTGGCAATGGTTTTAGTGTGAATAATGCACTGTAGCCAGAAATAGTGATTCATTACATCAGGTGGATGTAAGCCCTGGTCGGAAGACAACATCGAACTCCCGGCGTTTAGAGACAGAAAGACAAAAGAGAAAGAAAAGACGATAATCAAGAGTGCGAGTCCAACTCGCACAAGAGAGAGAAAATATACACAACGGTGCGTGACTGGTTAATTTTGAATATTGTGATCTATTTTGTGTCCGTATTAATTGTCCGTAAATTACTCTACTATTTTTCGAAGTCGATTAATCGATCGGTATTCGGATAAATTATGATTTTTTTTATTCAGAGTGGGTAACACCATGGAGCGAATGGTAACACCGACTGGAGTTGCGTTTGACATAGCGATCAACGGTTAGCGCGGGCTGTTTTTGCTCAAGCTCCGTTCGACTGGGTTGGTCATACTCAAACCCAGTGGCTCTTATCTGTTTTAATCTGAGATTATCATTGTCATCCCTTTATACTAAAGTGATCTGAGTGTTTGTACAGTTAAAATAATAAGAATTGAACATCACACTAGGGATAGTTATTTTTCAACGTTTTATCGAAATACCGCCCACGATGGATGGATGCTCATGGGATGAGAAGACACCTCAACGGTTACGGGACGGTTATCCCCCGTCATACATATACATACATATTAACATATTTTTTGTTTATGCAAAACCCGAAATACGTGTCCAGTATTTTTAAGCAAAGAATCTATGTACAAAATTTTAAAAAAATATCATGAAAAACCACAAAGTTATGAGGTTATTATCTTACTTGGTTGTCCCAACAAAAATATGGTCAACACTAGGCACGGGCGGACGAGCGGTGTGTTGACCTGTGGCGTCAGCTGTTGCGCGTACTATGATCTACCGTAAGCTGCTTGTCGCGCTCGGTACTCACACTGCAACAATTTCTAAATGTATTTGGGAAAAAATATAACATGGTGTAAAAATTATTGGAATCGATTCAGTTGCTTATTCTGAACAAATTATATTTAGGCTAGGTTTTGTATTAAATAAAATAACATTGTATATTTTATTATGCTTTTAATACCTATTTGTTCTTATATCAGTTGAAAATACATTATCTATACCATGTATGGTATCAAAATTTCGACTATCTCCCCCTTATTTATAAACTTTGCTTAAAGTTAACCACTGATTAGCGATTGTTTAACCATGTATTTTAGTCAGTTGCACGTCACTTAACTTTAATCATTGTTTACGAATAAACCCCTTACACACTGAGGTTTATTCATAAACGCTCATTAAAGTTAAGTGACGTTTTTTTTTTTTTTTTTTAATAATTATAAACTAGCGCTTGACCGCAATCCCGCCTGATGGTAAGCAGTGATGCGATCGTTGATGGTAAAGCGTGCTTGTTTATTAAGAGCCTATTCACTCAGAAAAACCGAGCGAATACGAAGGAAGACGGCAGTTGAGCGAGGTGATGCAATGTTAAACCCAACAACACGACGAACGATGCTGCGCCAAAGGGAGATTGATGTGAAGACCCTCCACGACCAAACTCCCAACACAACAACATTAGGCGCATCGTACTCGGCACACATCGCAACACAACTGCTAAGACCCATCCTCCGTACGGCTTCACCAGACATCATGCCGGAACACGACAAATCGCTTGGCGGCAAGACTTTGTCTGGTGGGTGGTAACTTCTGCCGGCGGCTGATGTTATGGCCTACCACCGAGAAAAAAGGGTTAAAAGGTAAAAAAGTTATGGTAACCACTAACCATTTTTAAAGAAATGTCTTTATATTTTTTGGTTCCTATTTTTGTGAGTTGATTAATTATCTAATGGTTGTGTAACTGTTAGTAAATGTGTTGTTTACTTGTTAGTTGACAAAGATGGAAGAGAAAGTTGAGAAACTTCCTTCAGCAACTAATGCTTGGCACTGCAATACTATTAACTGTTCTAGTAGTAAAGTTCTATTTCTTGAACACGTTGTTACCTAGAGCTTAGAAAAGCGGACACAAAAGGAAAGTTTACACATGTTAGTTTAGTGACAAAACACAGTTTGTAATAGTTATCCAACCTTCTACACAGTAGATAAAAACACAAATATTACACACATATTATAAAACACCTAATATTTTACATTAAACACCCAACAAATATTTAAAACCCAATAAATTATTTAATAACATTTATAAACCACTCTAAACTTGAATTCAAACGAATCAAAATAAATAAAAATAATTCACACATAATATATAAACCACCTAATATTTTACATTTTACACTTAACAAATATTTAAATTCTAATAAATTATTTAATAACATTTATAAACCACTCTAAACTTGAATTCAAACAAATTCGACTCATGAATATTGTGAATTAGGTTTATTTAGCTTTGAAACATTCAAGAAACGTAACTATGTATTCCAAACTCTTAAGGCAAATAATGGAAGTTTTTGCATAATCAAATCAATGTTTTTTCATCGAAGTAAAAACTTATTTATCCATTCATTTAAGTAGTGGAGTCTCGAAGCAAAGTCCGTGAATTCATCGAACCAATGCATTAGATTGAATAAATGGATTGAATGATTTATAAATATTTATCAGAACGAGTAGATTCTTTTTTATTCATAAACTTCTGTTCTCATTGCGAACTTGGAAAGCAAAAATAATAGATGGTATCTGCAATTTTGATTAACGGTAAATTTTGTCAAAATCAAATAAGGGACGTATAATAATTATGCTATTTTTGTCCCCAAGCCCAAACGAGAGAAGAATTTTGTTTGATTCCTGGTTGAATAAGTAATTCATTAGATTCATTCTCCAAAAGTATCCTTAATCTTTGCCTTATTATGTTGAATTCGATTAAGGCGATACGACTATTATGGTCTTTATGAAATGACATATATGTATAAGTATAACTTTTCCTTTTAAGATAAGTTTCGTTCCGTGCTCAACAAAACGTATTAAAAATTACTTTGGTATCGTCTTATAGTATCAAAGAAACCTGTTCTCTGAACCGGCAAAGCAATCTAAGCACGTAATTATCTGGTAAAGATCCCAGTAATTTTCTTTGCATTTAAAGTATTCCTCTGCCGCGTGGGTGTAACAAAAGGCTGAAGGAATCAATGTCTCCGAAGGTTACCAACATCTGTCTTATCTGGTCGACATGACCTTTGCAAAGCGCTTCAATATTCACACATATTCACTTCTAGCCAAACCTAGCCCTTCAAATGGAAATACGATCCGATTCTCGAGGGTAAGATATACATTTGTATGTTAAAAAGGTAATACAGACAAAACAGTGGTTGTTCTATAGTATGTGCTGAAAAATACAATAGTTTTGTTTTACTCGATACGCTTTGCAAAGATTAAATCGTGTGGACTGTTCTATGTTCTTTATTCAAAACGTTGTTTTTAGTGCGGCGCTAAATAAAAAGACAATATAAATATTTTTAGGCGGAAAAGAAAAAAAAAATAGGTTTTATTGTGAATGCTTTTGTGGGTTAGATATTTTTATTTCGGGACGAGCTGAACAAATTTATCGACCAGTCTTTTGCCTAGTGGTGGGTAGGTACATGTAGGCTAAGAGTAACATTATAAGTAACAGGTTTGTGTCTTTGTGTGCTGCTTAGAATAGGAAGGAATACAATACAGTTGGATTAAGTTGGTCGTGAAAATCAATTTGGCGAAAGTAACTTCCTTCCAAGTCGTATAGAAGGGAAAATAATTTATATGGAAATTTTAAAATGAAACACAAAGAGTGTTTCTGACACCTTTTATTTTAAACAAAAGTAAAACTAGATTAGATATAAGTTATATTACCCATAGCAAAACAGTTTCATGACATTTATAAAACTATTTCGATTGTTTTAATTTTATTAGATAAGTATAAAATATTTATTGTTGCCGTACCTTATAATTTGCTAACGTATCACCGATAAATTATTAAAATTTCCGACATAGCTTGCTCTGCAGCAAATGTAGAAGTATCTCACGAACCCCCGACTCATGGTATTGGAAGGAACAGTGGGGTAGATACCATGGCCCTGGTACACAGGCAAGTGAAGGAACACGAGTGGGTTATAGTCAGTAAGAGACTGACACGCCTTTCCGCTCCGCCCAAAGCAGAAGAGATCATTTGATGATTTTCCACTACAGCTGCGTGTTTCCCACCCACAAAAAAAAGAACAGTGTGGTTTAGCCGGAGTCCGAGACATAAACTTCCGTTATTCCTTTCTTCCCAAGGTCATCATCATCATCTCGGCGTTAATTCCAGTCACATCCGAAGCTTTTTCAGCTATGGAGTCTGGGGTCCGCTTGCAACCCAACTGCTGACTTTGGCTAAACTTCGATATTTTCCGTGAAGCGACTGCCGTCTGACCTCCTAGATGAAAGGTATCCTTGAGTATTTCGCCACAACAAAAAAGGGTAGCCTTACTAAAGTGGCAGTAAGCTAGTCATGTCTGTCAAAAGGATCGATGACCGGTGGAGCAGGGATGCGTAGATCGAGTATCAGCGAGCGTTGTGTGGAATGGCCCCAGCTAGGGAGACGGACGACCTATATAAAGTGGCTTGGGAAGACTGAATGTGGCTGGCAGAGGACAGAGTATTGTGTGGAGCCTGGGAGAGAACTACATGTCTAACAATGAACGGTAATGGGCTGAGTGGATTCTTTTACCGATTATAAACTAGTGCCTGACAGCAATTCCGCCTGATGGAAAGCAGTCATACAATCGTTAATGGTAAAGCGTGCCAGTTTATTAAAAGCCTATTCACTCTAGCCTTGAAGACACTTAAATTGTAGTCAGACGGGACCACAACCGCTGGCTAATTGTTCCAATCCTTCGATATACGCAGTATAAATGACGAGGCGAAACGCTTCGTCCGGATCGTAGTGGTGTTAACAACGTTAATTAGTCCTGTACGTTCAAGGAGAAAATAAAATTAAACATTACAATAACAAGCCTTTTAAAGATATTAAACCTATTTTTAGTAAAGCCTGCCTAGTATTGTTAAGCTGTTATCGTATTTACAATCGCTTTATGTTATAGGTGTACTAAATTGAAAACCTTTCAAGGCGAAATGCGCAAACATTTTTCCGCACGATATAAGATCTCATATAAAATAAAACACCGTTGTTGTTGGAACGAAATGTGCTATCTACAGGATAGTATGTGACAAATAGTTTGACACTTCATTCATCAAAATCTATTCAGAGATATATCCCGCGCGAAATGAACTACTGATGGAGATTGAAATATAATATACTTTTTTATTCCCTAGTGTGTTTTTATTTCCCAGTGTATACACGTTTTCTTACCTTACATTACATAACATTTCATGGTGTAGGTATGTTTGTAAATAACAGCAAAGCTTTTAGTCGGATTTCCGTCATTACATATGACCTACTTAGTGGAGAAAGAATGTAAGGGTATCAATAAACATTTAGCTACGGAACCCTATAAAGCTAGCTGTGTTGTAGTTTACATTATGTAAATATTTTTCACGATACTGCTGTCAAAGTGTTTACCATTTATTTTACTTGGACGCTGATTCTAGTAAAAATTCCTAAATAAAAATAGGTGCTAATAAGCCAAGCGACTTTCACTTAATATCTGCTATGATGAGCATCATAATGACAAGGAAGGAATCATAAGTAACCGTAATTGGCATTTTGGCAGAGGTCATCGAAAAAGCAATACAAAAACACCACATAATATATAAATTAATGTAGCGAAAACGAGGGAAAAAATGACGCTCCATTATAAGAAGTGAAAGGACCAGAAAAAGCGGTAATTAGGGTTCAGTTGGCAATCAAAAGTGAATCCCTTCAGGACGGAAGGCGAGATCGACGGCAATTTGCAACGTGGTCCTTGGAGACGCATTAGCCGAAATGTGTTGTTGACCCATTTTGCTACATCTGGGCTCCCTTAATCTGTGTCGTATTTTCTTTCCTTGTCGTGCACTAAGCTGGTGTTGTAATAGTGTGACCGATATATGTGATGTGAACTTGGTCATGTTTTGGCTCTGATTTGTGTGTGTAGAAAAACAAGAGTCGCCCAGGGCTCGATACATCAATTACATTGGTTCGGCGGTACAAAAAAAAAAAAACAGAATACTTTTCTTTGTATGGACAAAAATACTAAAGATATTTATGATATGGTGTGAAATTGTGTGAAATTCAATAATTTAATACATTAGTGAAAAATTTCAAATGTCTAGCTACCATCAGTAGCAATAAGTTTCATTTGACAGGTTAATAATATTCATTGCGTAATTTACCTTGTTGGGAAGACATATTTTTCATACACATGGAGCAATGAATTAGCCATATGCTTCAAAATGATACCAATAGATAGTAAAAGTGTTGTGGAATCATCAGGAACAGGGTGTAAAGTTCACTCATCCTCCATAGAAAAGGAAGAATCCTCTGATCAGACGGTTGTTGTGTCTGGCAGGCACTTATCCAACTGTTGATGTTGGGAAGTCGTATATATGATAGTTGCGCGGTAAACTCTGCTTCCGAGATGTAAAATTCGTGTGACGTCAGTATAACACGTTGTTCGCTGGGTGCTGGTGACAGACAGACAGACAAACGGACAGTGGAGTCTTAGCAATAGAGTCCCGTTTTTACGCTTCGGATAAGGACCTTTAAAAACCAAAATGCAACGTTATTTTTTGTTTATGCAAAACCTGAATATAGTTTATTCAGAATAAGCAACTGAATCGATTTCAATCATTTTTACACCATGTTATAGTTTTTCCCAAATACGTTTAGAAATTGTTGCAGTGTGATTACCGAGCCCGGCATGCAGCATACGATAGATCATGGTACTGCGCGCCCGCGCAACAGCTGACGCCAGAGGTCAACGCCCCGCTCGCCCGCCCAAGCGTGGACCATATTTTTGTTGAGACTGCCATGTAGGATAACAAGCTCATAACTTTGAGGTTCTTCATAATATCTCGTTGAAATTTTGTACATAAACGGTGTCTCTGACATCGACGCACAAACGAGTACCATGGATCCAGTACATAATTCTAAACCCCGCACAGGAGGTATTTTTCGTCCGTGTTTTCCTGATTTGAAAAAATAATATGCAGTTTTTTTTCACTTTAGACCGTTCATAATTGCTATAATTTTATAACCCAATAAGATTTTAAAGTAAAAAATAATTAATTCGCTAATTACACAAAAAGCGCAATGTGAACAAAACTCAAAAAACTATCCTACCAGCTGATTTAATAGAGTTCACATCAGGGGTCAACGTCATACCCACAAACACGCGCGGCGGCACGCTTGCATCGTTTAAAGGCCGAGCCGATACATTTTTTTAAACACTGTTATTTCTGTAACCGCTCATTAACGATATAAATGACTATCATAATTTTATTAGTGGCATGCGGCCGACTCGCGAAGTTTGCGTTACGATGTCAGATACAGCCTGTATATTCTTTACTTAAAAATACTGGACACGCGTTTCAGGTTTCGTATAAATAACAAATAATATTGTATACAAAGTCACCTAATAATACTGTTACAGATTATTATCCCAGCCAGTTTGGCATCTATTCGCCCGACCAGCTTAGATACGTCAGTCAGGCTTCCCATCCGTTTCAGTTTCAACACTTTATATCTCCTACCCTCCATTTATCTCGTCACGTTTAAGATATTTTATCTGAATGTTGGCTCCGAGCTGGGAAGATGGTGCCAGGTTGCTGTTTATTAGTTTGTGAAGTGGCGGATATGAATTTAATTTATTTGCAATACAGTGGCGCTTTTAATTTGATATAAAATTGGGGCACACATAAATCTGTCATCATTCCTTTCTTCTTCTTCTTCAGCCTATGGATGTCCACTGCTGGACAAAGTTCTCCCCCAAGGCTTTCCACGCTGACCGGTCTTGTGCTGCCCGCATCCATCGGCTTCCCGCGACCTTCACCAGGTCATCGGTCCACCTTGTTGGGAGCCTCCCTACGCTGCGTCTTCCAGTACGTGGCCGCCACTCCAGAACCTTACTGCCCCATCGGCCATCGGTTCTACGAGCAATATGCCCTGCTCACTGCCACTTAAGTTTAGCGAGTTGCAGAGCTATGTCGGTGACTTTGGTTCTTCTGCGGATCTCCTCATTTCTGATTCGATCACGCAGAGAAACTCCGAGCATAGATCTTACCATTGCCCTGTCACCATTATTTACACATTATTGCCATAACTTACATTGATTTCTATGTTTAATTAAATAACTAAATGTTAACTTGGATACCGTATACATTAACGTGGGCAGTTATATGAGCAGATTTTATTAAACGTCTTTATACACATACCTACATTACATATGAATATTTGCACTGGTCTAGTCGTGCCTCGGAAACACATTAAGCCGCTGGTCCCGGTTACCATATGAACATCTAATGCCAGTCGTTACGGATTGTTGGAGCCCTCAAAAGTCCAACAATTGGTCTAACTGCAATGCTTCAATATCACCTTCGGATTGTGGCGGTCAGACGACAGTCGCTTCACATATATATCGAAGTTTAGATAAAAACAGCAGTCAGACTGGTAAAAGCGACTGGGATTAACGCTAAGATGATGATGATGAAACACTATATATTATATCATGATAGTTTTATCGACACATCGGATTTTATCAATCAAGCAAAAAATCTCTACAACGTTTCACGCTAAGCTAATATTTATTTTTAAAAGCATTTATTTTACCGTTTCGTTGTTCAAATCCACTTTGTCTTCATTCATTTTATTGCAACGAGACATCTCTTTAACCCGATCATTTTACTAGTTACTGACCTTCCAAAGCCAACGGGCCGCGTAATTCAACTCTGTTTCGATCCAATTGGAATTCGTAATTTCGCCGATTCAGAAAATATAATTTTGTATCTTTAAACGTCGGGAACAAAGGATCAAAATGAAAATGATGTTTCGGTTAAAAATCAAACAAAAAGGGTTATAGGAGAAGAGTTGGAACAAATTAGGGTTGGACGAAAGAAACAAGTTTCTTTTGGATTCGTAATTTAATTTATTTAGGAATCTAAACTTAAATTGTAGCTGCCTTACGAGGCAAACGTTTTAGAAATATTTATGAAGAAGGAAAGCAGTGACGGTTCAGTATTCGAATTAAAGGTAAATAAAATTTTTATTTCAAGAAGAAAACAAAAATATTTGTACCAAAAAACAAAATATATATACAGAAATCTAATCTAACAAACACATTTAGTGGAGCAAGCATAACTGTTAGAATGGATAGTGACAAAAAAATCATACGACAAAAACTTACGATATAAAACAGAAATCGTTTATCTATCACAAATGCGATGTCTATCTCCTACAAATGATGACGATATCGCTATGAAATTCTTTTTACGTATCACTTTTTCGTACGAGCGGTTACAAGCATGGGTGGCAACGAAAACACATATATGGGTCGCTGATGTTTTTATTATTTTATAGCTTTGTTTTTAGGAAATAGGATTACAGACTGCTTAGAAAATTCAGATGGGTATTTTTTTTTTTACAAAAATGACAAAATTTCTTATTCTGTATTTTGTTTTTCGTAGAACTTTATGTTAATTCTGTTTTTTCGTTTTGTTCATAACGATTTGGTTCCGAAAGGAGAGTTATTCATGAGCTTATCATACGGCAAAGTTCCGAGTCAAATTCATATTTTTAACTGCCTATGGGCGCTTTGATAATAGCTATTTTAAGAAAACATCAAAATAATAACAAATAGAGTAACTTTTGTTTCAAGATGATAAGGTCTGTCTAGGTAGCAATGCCTTTTAATTTTGCAAAAATTAAAAAAAAAAAGAAATAATACACAAATACAACGCATATTACAAGTAAACTAGATAATTCGTGCGAAGTATTGGCACATTGATTGTGAAAACCACTGAACTGTGAGTAATTTGAATATTTTTATAGTGTAGCGGTCCAAAAAAGCTTAAAAATGATGCCTCATTTATGTATGTTGATAAAATATGAAGAAAGTTATGACTTACCGACAAAAAAAAGCCCTTGAGAAAAATATATTTTTTAAAAACGACATAAAATGTAATAAAGTCAAAAGCCTCGTATTCAAACACGAAAACTTACAAAAAAATGAAACATGAATCTACGTTTGACTGAACGGTCCCTCCGAGTTGTTGTCGACGGATGCTCATCTGAGCCCATGTCGACTAATGCCGGTGTTCCTCAGGGGTCTGTTCTCTCTGCAACTCTGTTTTTGCTGCATATTAACGATCTGCTGATGCCCGGTATCTATGGGTATGCAGATGACAGCACAGTTGTGGAGAGATACCTGCCGGATGCTCGGGCTAGTAGGGAATCAATCCGGTCCGAAAGAGAGGCCATGGTAGAGCGAACGAGTGCTGCACTTCAGGCAGTCTCCGAATGGGGCAATGCCAATCTTGTAGCATTCAATGCCGCCAAAACGCAGGCGTGTCTCTTCACCGCCAAAAGGAGCCCGTTCACCTTGGCTCCTACTTTTCGGAATGTATCCTTGGAATGTACCGACCGCCTTCAGCTTTTGGGTGTTGAGATTTCCTCGAACCTAAACTTTGGGCGGTTCATTGAGTCCAAGGCCAAGGTGGCTGCCAGAAAACTTGGTGTAATCGCAAAGGTCCGGCAGTACTTCACACCAGGGCAGCTTCTAATGTTGTACAAAGCACAGGTCCGTTCGTGTGTGGAGTACTGCAGCCACATTTGGGCTGGTGCTGCTAACTGTCACCTGGCCGCTTTGGATTCAGTGGAGAGGCGTGCGAAGAGGCTGATTGGTGACCCTGATTTAACTCGAGTTGGTCTCCAAAGCCTAGAGCACAGGCGTAGAGTAGCCAGCCTTTCGGTGTTCTATAGGATACATTCTGGGGAGTGTGCGAGGGAATTGCACGATTTAATTCCCCCATCTCCGTTCCACCATCGGACGACCCGTCGTACGGCGAGTTTCCACCCTTATGTTGTTAACACCTCAACGATCCGGACGAAGCGTTTCGCCTCGTCCTTTATACCGCGTACATCGAGGGACTGGAACAATCTGCCGGCGGCGGTGTTTCCGTCGGACTACAATTTGAGTGTCTTCAAGGCTAGAGTGAATAGGCTCTTAATAAACTAGTGCGCTTTACCATCAACGATTGCGTCACTGCTTACCATCAGGCGGGATTGCGGTCAAGCGCTGGTTTATATTTTAATAAAAAAAAAAAAAAAAAAAAAAAAAAAGGTAAAAACAGAACCCTATTAGTAAGAGTGCACTGTATGTTTGCCTGTTACAAGGTTGTATCTCTTGAACCGTAGCTAAACAGCTGAGATATTCACACATGATGTATTTCTCTTGCTGCAACAACAAAAACTAAAAACAGATTATTTTTTGTACGGATAATGGAAGGAAATCTTCATACTGAATCCAATTTAGCTGGTTCTTTTTATTTTTAATTGCTTATTTAATTTATTTTTTTTAATAATTATAAATTAGCGCTTGACCGCAATCCGCCTGATGGTAAGCAGTGATGCGATCGTTGATGGTAAAGCGCGCTAGTTTATTAAGAGCCTATTCACTCAGAAAAACTGAGCGAATAGGAAGGAAGACGGCAGTTGAGCGAGGTGATGCAATGTTAAACCCAACAACACGACCAACGATGCTGCGCCAAAGGGAGATTGATCTGAAGACCCTCCACGACCACACTCCCAACACAACAACATTAGGCGCATCGTACCCAGCACACATCGTAACACAACTGCTCAGACCCGTCCTCCGTACGGCTTCACCAGACATCATGCCGGATTTGTTTGAATGCAGCTGCACGCCTGAAAACGATTAGATCTACGGTGTAACGAGCGACCCAGAACATGTCTAGTCAATCTTTCTTCTATGCTTTGATCTCAGACGGCTGAAATATTTAAGGAACAAAAGTGCTGCCATCGAATTCCACGTTGGCTATGCGCTATGAGGAAAAATAATGAGTAAAGCTGGTTGGGATATAAACCAAGTGTAGTTTGTATCCTGCAGTGCGTCTCATAGTACAGTAGTAAAAATACGATTGTGGGATCAAGTCATGGACACCCTGCGCACGTATTCTGTAGAAAATATTACATCACATCTCTATAAATAATACACCATAGACTACACTTTTTGTCTCCTTCCCCTTGGTATTCCATCCAAAGGTTGCCTGTAAAAGATCGCTCTTAGCGACAACACCGCCTATTGTCTCACCCTTTGTAAAATCTTCAAATTTATGTTCTGTAATTTATATGATATACACAATAAAGAGTTTTCTATTCTAAGACCGATAGGTGAGCAACATTACGGAAATCAGCCTGGCTGTGAAGCCTAGCTATCCATCTCTAGTCGCCATCAAACCTATTTGCTGCGCATTTCGCCGAGTCAAGAGTAAATAGTTTCATTATTCATTTGACATAGATCTTACTGTGCAAAGCATGCCGCAACTATGTTATTCGTGCTAATGATCAGATTTCGTGTATTCAGGCGTGGTTATAAAAAGGCGGAAGGGTTCCATTGCAGGATAGCACGCGACTTAGATTATATAATTCATGTTGTATCATAATAATCCTGGTAAAAAAACACATTTTAACGTTTCAGTTTTTATCCTTGACATTAATTTGAGGTTGTTTTACACTGTGAGACATAAAAATGGTACTAGTTTTATTACTTCATAACATAATTATGTCAGACATCTACTTTGAACCATATGGGCAAAACAGTTTTGTCGTCCTCCGTAGCGCAGCGGTCAACACGCCTGCCTGCAACGTGGAGGCCCCGAATTCAATCCTCGGCCACGTCATGATGGAAAACGATCTTTTCCAAATTTGGCCTGACTCTTGGATTTTTATCTATATATGTATCTATTATAAATATAGTATCGTTGAGTTAGTATCCCATAACAGAACTCTCGAACTTACTTTGGGGCTAGCTCAATTTGTGTGATTTGTCCGTATATATTAATTTATTTTATTTATATATTAGAAGACACACAAAGGTCGGCGGCGGTACACATATATACTTTTATTATATGTCAGTTATCAAACTTGCGTGTCTAGCTTACCGTTTGAACCCTCTTTAAGACTAGATTCAATACTTGTCGACTATCAGCACTGATTTCGAATGAATGATGCTATAACAATGAAAATTTATAAAAAAATTATGTCTGGTGAAGCCGTTCGGAGGACGGGTCTGAGCACTTGTGTTGCGATGTGTGCCGGGTACGATGCGCCTAATATTGTTGTGTTGGGAGTTTGGTCGTGGAGGGTCTTCAGATCAATCTCCCTTTGGCGCAGCATCGTTGATCGTGTTGTTGGGTTTAAAATTGCATCACCTTGCTCAACTGCCGTCTTCCTTCCTATTCGCTCAGTTTTTTTGGCTCTTAACAAACTAGCGCGCTTTACCATCAACGATCGCATCGCTGCTTACCATCAGGCGGGAAAGCGGTCAAGTGCTAGTTTATAATTGTTAAAAAAAAAAAAAATACAGCGTAGCGCTAATGAATCGCTATACCGTTGATGAGGACTGTCTGTCAAGTTCGACGACCTCGTATGTAGTTCGATTAACGCGCCAAGTCGAGTACAAAGTAAAAAAAAAGAAATCTAATTACATCACTTCTAATTCCTCATCTACCTAGTCTTTTCGCACTTATGTATGTTGGGGTCAGCTTACAATCCAACCAGATACAACCGAATACCAGTATTTTCCACGTAGCGACTGCCTATCTGATGAATAAATAAATACTTTTTGATAAGACTGGTTGTCACACTTTAGGACTTCTGACGATCCGTAATGACTGTCATTTGTACGTATGACAGCCGGGACCAACAGCTTATCATGTTTTTCGAGGCACTGAGGGGTGAGCAAGCATGGTGATTACGTAGGCGTAATCACCACGCATCCTTCTCTGTATAAGAGGAGACCTGTGCCCAGCTATGGGAAGATAAAAAGGTTGATGATAATGATGATGAGGGGTATCGATATTTTAAAGATGATCACTCATCCACATACCAATCACATAAAATGTAGCTTAATCTGATCATACGACTATTGGGCCATTTTTTCAAAGAATTCGTGACATTATCCTAAATTTTCTCGGTATTATATTCGTGTATGGCTTTTGTTCCACTGACACAATAGGCCGTTTTATTTTCGTCACATTGAAACATGCCATCCGGTATATATTGATTAATTTGGGTAAAAATGGCGTGTAAGCTGTATCGTCTTCAATAGTTTAAGGAACGCTATGGAAATCTCTTGCTTACACTATTATATCATAAAAAGCTACTATATCATAAAAAGCCATGTACAGACAACAGCACATCAAGCTATCTGTTAGATTTCTTTATTAGAATTTCATCTTTATCTATGGACGGTTTATGTATAGCTTTATCTATAGTAAAGCGGACCCCAGACTCCAAAGCTGAAAGAGCTTCGGATGAAAGAAAGAAAGAAAGTAAATACATTTATTTAGCACAGATTAAAAGACACACAATACATCAGATAAAGACAAACATTAAAAAGTAAAAAAAAATAGTAATAATTAAATAAAGTAAATTCTGATAAAACAAATTAATATAGAAAACTAGCAGGAATCTGTGCCTCCCGGCTGCGCCAAAAAGGTCCAGTTCAGCAAAAATGTCAGACAACTAGTGCCTGACGCTGGTTTTCAACTGAACCTGATGTGTGAAGTGACGGATGTAAAACAATTGTACACAGCAACGTGATTTGTGTATGCAATAAAAAAAAAGGATAAAGAAATTAAAATATACATAATAAAATATACTTAATAAAATAAATTTATGTTTTATAAAAACGCGACTGAGATTAACGCTGAGATGATGATGATGTATTTCAACTTTATCTCTAAAACATTAAGGCTCAAGGTTGATTGGAAATATTTGTCAGTTTCGGGTAGGTTGATCTGCTGTCGGCCGTATATATGGATAGTCTAGCCGTATAAGGCAGTCATCACTTTTCCGGAAAACCGTAAATGAAACAAGCGAGCACGGTGATTGAAGAAAGTTTTATTGCTTTTAGTAAATCATCATTATATTTTATACTTGAAAGAGGTTTAATTGCAGACATACGAGAGACTTGCGTTTGTTTAAGAGGCAACTGCTCCACCGATAAGCATTGACGAGAGACGAATCACATATCACAATATTCGAAACATAATTACATTCATATTCTGCATTTATCAAAAACTGGTTGAAGAATATCAATCTCAACTAAAATGTTTTTTCATCGATAATTTTCAGTTTTAAGTTCTTAAACCTACACTCATAGAATGAGATCGCAGAGAAAGAAAGAGGAAAGTCATTTCAAAGATTGGAAGACGACGTGAAAACTACAGTGAGAGGGTGGAAGGCATATACATTCATAGATGGCCGAGATTGGTATACAGATATAAAAAGTCTTGGAGACGCCTATGCTAAAGAGTAAAGCAATAAAATTTAAATTTAAACTGAATCCTGCAGTAAAAACATATATATAGATAACATCTAAGGAAACGAAATTTTTCCTCAGATTGTATTCATGAATGGAGTTTTGGAAAGAGGTTTGAATTACATAAAATAATAAAACGTTCCCCGGTACTATGACATGCGAAAAATATATAAATGTTCACGTTCAAAACTGCGCAGACCCTTTTTACACGTGCAAATCTTTAAAAAAGTCAAGACAAAATAACAATATATCGCGTGTAAATTCAATGAAAACTCTGCAGTTGTTGTCATGTGCTTGCTTCGTAAACTTTGTTTTCTTAGCAGACGCTACTTCAAGTTTCTTATTATGTTGAGCGGAGTTTATTTTGATGTGTTTTCTTTAGTTGAGACATGTTTCAGAAAGTAAATCTAAAATCCAAGGACTGTAACTTGATTTCCATTTTCTGAGTTTTTGTAATTGATTTTGTTAGCGACTGCTTTTGAGCCTGGAAAGCTTTTTTAGCTAGGTTTTTCTTTCTCGTATATTTTCTTTGAAGCAAATGCGTCGCATATAAATTGTATAATAAATAATGGATTGAATTATGGTTAAGCAATAATCGTGAAATTAGTCGACCTTTGTAACGAAACATTTATGTACCTCGGAAAACACGCTAATCCGTTGGACCCAGCTGTCGTCTATAGATCTTTGACAGTTGTTACGGGTAACCAAAAGCCCGAAGTTTAACATTCAGGTCCCGGTTACTCTTAAAATATCCATTTCGGAACCGTGTCTGGTACCTTTAAGGCATATCCCACCAAAAACATAACTGAACGCGACGTGTTTGCGGATGAATGGAATATGTTAAGCTTATGAGTTTATGTTTAGTTTTCTGTGAAAGAAAGTATGCGAGAGAGTCCACTGTTCCATTTTAGTTTTAAGTAGTTTTAGTAGTCGTTTTTAAGTTATATGTTTGTCTCGATGTTAATTAATGTAATTGGTGTTGTACCGTTTTAATTTACTTTAAATAAATAAATGTAAAAAATGGGATCCAAGTTCAATATTGTGATATAGTGTGGTTGTCGACTTCACCGACAAAAGAATTGAGATCTAAATGGGAGCCAAGTTCTGTATATAATCCTAAAATTTATTTAAAACAATGTGTAACTTTTATTAAATAAATTTAAAACATAATTTCTTGTTTCTATTTGTACATTAATGTTCGATATAAATGACTTTAAAATTTGAATAGAGATTTTAATATATAATTATTAACAAATAATTTATGTGAAAATTAAATTTGACTTTGCTAGATTAGACATACTAAAGATCTTATACAATATGTAAAGAAAACCCTGTCCGATCCGTGAAGGTATTGTTAGGTATCGTTAACTGATTCTAATAATGCCTACAAAGACGGGCTAAACTTAAAAAAAAAATCCCCCTAAAAAAATTAATATTATTTCGAAAAAGCGAGGTAACTTAATGCATGAGTGGTAGGGAACACGTTAGGCATGCGTACGCGGGTGAAGGGGGGCAGGGTACGCGGCACGTGGTCGCATCGCTATTCGCTCCGTCACAAATGGTGTTGTCACTTTTTTAAAAATTACCAAATTTTGGGGAAGTTGGAATTAATTCGCGGAAAAAAAGAATATTTCAAAATTCATTAGTATTGTCACTATGATGATTACGTAAAATTTCATATTTTATTTGGTCATGTAACAACCTAACATTTGTTATCCTTTTGGGTCGGACAGGGTTTTCTTTACATATTGTATATGTAAGGAAAAATACCTAATTTTCTTTCATTTAAATTTCCCGCGTTATGATCGTCATAGATACATCCTTGCGCGCTAGCTCCTATGATATTAGTATAGAAAAATAAGTTTTGTTTGTCTATAAGAAAGATGGTCTGTGGTCTATGAAAGAGATAACCTTAAATACGTCGCGGCGTAATTAATTTTGAAAATACTGTTGTAAATGCGTTTAGGAACTGACATTGTGATTAATAACATTAAATGTCGTTTCTTTGCTTACAGGTATGTAAGGTTTTGTATTTAAAACTTTATCTTTGTTGGAGTTATGTAAAAGTAATAATAGAGAGTAATAATAGTAGAGTTTAACTTTGCTTACAGAGAAACTCAATTGTGTTTGATTGACTTTGTCACACAAAGCATAAATATTTCGGAAAACATTTTATATATATTAGACCAATTAACTAGGTAGTGTTAGTTTGTAGGGTAAGGTGGGGTACAGTGTTACAAAAAAAATATACTGGGATGAAATGAGAAAAATATTGTATTAATCAGCTACTTTTTGGTATGGACATAAAACTTTAACAATCTCTCTTTAATTAAAATTAATCAAACAATAACAATATTAGCAACTACTTCATTTAAATTGCACTTTAATTAAATCAGTCGATTGTAACACTGAGCCCCGTATCTGGGGTAGTCTGTTACAGGGTAAGGGGCACAATGTTACACCATAAAATATTGTATAATTAACAAAATGAGAAACTAAATATTAACTAAATATTCTACCAACGCCTTTTCTTGATCGTCACTGAATACCACTCTTACCGTAATCACCACGCTTGCTCAATGCGCGTTGGCGATTTCACACTTAAAGTCCAGGTTTCCTCAAGATGTTTTCCTTCACCTTTTAATCAGCCATTGGTGTCCAAGATATAATTAGAAAGTACCTACATATAACTTAGAAAAGTTACATTGGTACTTGCTTGACCTGGAATCGAACCAGCACACTCATACTTGAGAGGCTGGTCCTTTAACCAATAGGCCACCACATAATTAACATAATTTGGAGTAAGTCGCATATGTTCTTCATCCTTCGAACACTTTTTCTTCTTTTGAACATATCTTTGCAATGTCATAAAACTAACATGCTTTTCATTTGCAGCTTTTCAAAGACTCACACCACTTTCAACCATCAAATTCGCTTCCGCCATATCTTTTTCATTATGAAGACCGTAATCCGTCTTCCTCTTACGATTTCGAACCATTTTCTTGTAATACCTTGAAATAGGCAATAATAATATGTTAACAGGGCCTGACTGTTACACTGTCACACAGTTCCCCGTAACACAGTGCCCCGGAGAGGCAAACCAAATTAAAAATTGGAATGAATATTTTAGATTATGTTTACAATAAACTACTTAACAGTAATATGTAGCTAAATAAATATTAAATAAAGGAAAACTACCATGCCGTACCTTAATACATTACGTCCGGAAAGAAATTTAAAACTTTGAAACAATTTTTTCGTCGTTTAATTACCTAAAAACCTTATTTGGTTGTTATTTTTCAAGCACAGTATAAACTGTGGTGATGACAATTGTTTGAAGATGGCTGCTTGTGAGCTTGACAAACGTGTATACCAACATCATAAAACTAAAAGACTAGGACGGAGATATGTGCATTGTAACATTGTACCCCGTGTAACATTGTGCCCCACCTTACCCTACTGGAAAAATATTAGTTAGTATAAGTAATAGAAAAAAAATATTAGTTTACGTGAGGTTAGGTTAGTAGAAATAGTTTTCTGAAACATTAATTTAAAATAAAATACACTAAGTGTGGTTGTTGTCAACATAATATTGGTAAAGTAGTATTTAGGACTCTAAAACTAATAATAACACTAACCCTTAGCCGCAACGTCGTTCTATCTAGAAATCTTTTATTCTACGATTCACCTTATCAATCGCCTGTCCGCGCTTGAGTTTCGTCAAGCAATATTTCTTACTTCTTATCTTTTTCTCGGCTCCTAATATTACTAACGTCATGATTTGTAGCCTACAGGCTTCCTTAAATATTGAGATATTAAGTGCAAAAATCAGACTTCCAATCTTACTGGCAGTTCCAGATGTTGACGTGTTTAAACAAACTGTAAAACTCATATAGATATAGGATTAGATCATTATTATTACAATGCTCGTAAGAATAACATTACGAAAAGTCAAAACTGAAGGTAAAAATAATAAAAAGTAGGTAAAAGACAGGTGCTTATTTGTGTTTGTGATTTTATTTCTCACCTGTTTATATTAAATTTTGAGAAAAAGATAAGGAAAAGCAACAGTGATCTCATTATTTTGTCGAGCTGAGTAAATTATGTCCAAGTCCGCACTCTACTTTGGAAAATTCGACATCACATTACTTATTAATGGTTCAAAAAGAAAATTTTCAACAAACATTTTCATCAACAAAATTGGATGAATTGGCTTCGGATAAACGATAAATAAGAGTGACAGAATTCGAAATTTATTTGATACCAGCTCGTTATTTAACTCAATTGTTATTAATACATTCGATGTCTCTGTAATAAAATATTTGATAAAGCGTGTTTTGTAGAAAAAGAGCGTAAAATACGTAAAATTCAATGTCAATTTAGCCGCTTATGTGTTAAATAATTAAAAAGCATATGAATTGCACTCACATGTGATAGAACCTTCAAATATATTGGTAAAAAGATATTGTAAAGTATGTACGAGAAGAAGATAATTGTAGGCTTTAGTAATAATCATAGTGATAGAAAAATATTACTAATACATTAGTAAAGATATTTTTTTTTTAAGAATTATGAACTAGTGCTTGAATGCAATCCCGAATAATGGTAAGCAGTGATGCAATCGTTGATGGTAAAGCGCGTTAGTTTATTAAGCCTATTCGCTTTAAAAACTTAGTGAATAGGAAGGAAGACGGCAGTTAAGTGAGGTGATGCAATGCTAAATCCAACAGGACGGAGGTCGGGTCTGAGCAGTTGTGTTGCGATGTGTGCCGGGTACGATGCGCCAAATGTTGTTGTGTCGGGAGTTTGGTCGTGAAGGGTCTTCAGATCAATCTCCCATTGGCGCAGTATCGTTGGTCGTGTTGTTGGGTTTAACACATCACCTCGCTCAACTGCCGTCTTCCTTCCTATTCGCTCAATCTGAGTGAATAAGTTCTTAATAAACTAGAGCGCTTTACCATCAACGATCGTATCACTGCTTACCATCAGGCGGCATTGCGGTCAAGCGCTAGTTTATAATTATTAAAAAAAAAAAAAAACAAGACCAACGATGCTGCGCCAGAGGGAGATTTATCTCGAAACCCTCCACGACCAAACTCGCGACACAACAACATTTGGTGCATCGTACCCTGCACACATCGTAACTGCTCATACCCATTCTCCATATTTTACATTTTATAACTTATATTTTCGATAATTGATACAAGAGGCTTAAAGTAGCTAAAGTATGAAATCAAAAAGTAAAAAAAAAAAACCATTGAGTGGATAAGAAACACTGTGTCCTATCTCGTTTCCTCGTACATTAAATCTTATAAATTTATAAGTTTGTTTCTTTTTGCTGTCGCTTTATCGTTTCATAGACTTTCAAATGATATTGATGCTGAAGAAGTTTTTACTATAAAAATATCAAATGTCATCATCAATATTCGAGTATCTCAAAATGCAGCTGAATTCCAGTTTTTTTATGTGAAGCCTGACCTGTCTATCTAACCCAACAAACACGCCGCGGCCTCGGTCTCGGTAAGAATGTTATGTCGTTGATCCTAGTCTGACCAGTATCGTACAAACACGATACTGGTCAAACTAAGATCAACGACAAAACATTCTTACCGAGGCATGGAGGGGTCTTGGTATGTAAAAATTGTCACCCATCACGGGCTACCCGCGGAAAACGTAGCACAACCAGATCACATGGTTAGGTTTAGAGAATAAAAAAATAAAATGATAAAGATTAGGTGTCTCTTTATCTCTCGCATATCAATTTGCGAGTACCTCATCTTTTTTATTTAATTTTTTGTCAAAACTCTTTTAGAATAACACAACAACCAGGTACCTATTAAATTTCAATTCATCTATCAAAAAAAAAATCACAAAAATCGGAATCCGACATGATATTTTTTAGACATTTTGGCAGCTCAAATATAAAGCCTCGTCAGTTCGTTGGACGGATTTCATTCAGTGTTCATAAATTATTGGATGGCCAGACACAGCACTAAAACATTGATTTACAGAATATATATTTGAGGATTACGGTATGCCTCCCTTTTTATTTACGGGTTATTATTTGAACTTATATTTTTTTAAGCTTGTGCTCCGAATAAATATTGAACGTCAAATAAATAAATTTAAATATTTTTGGAAAACAACTCTCTTAAATATTAGAGGTATCGATTTTAATCGTCCACACTCCAATAATATGCCTGACGACCTCGAGATTTTTGTTTCGATAAAGATGATGAGCACGATTTGCAACCTCATTCAGCAAACGCTACGTATCATAGAGAGATGCTGCAGGGAATATGACCTATCATTAAACTCCACAAAATCTGAACTAGTCACCTTCGCAATTAAACGAGCCTCAAACCCTCATCACCTACCTAAATTCTTCGATACGTAAACTCCAGTTGGCCAGCGAGGTCAAGAACTTCGTAATAATAATAGACAGTAGGTTGAACTGGAGAAGTCGTCTAGATAACAAGCTAAACCTTTTGGCAGTGCAGGAAAATGATAGGTAAAAAGTGGGGCCTATCCCTTAAAATTATACTATGGCTGTAGGTACATCGCAATGAGCCGCCTCATTTTCACCTACGGGCCCGTATTCTGGTAGACCAGCACTAAGCTCGTTACAGCTTCCAACAAATTACAACGCATGCAAAGACTTGCCTACATAGCGACAGCAGGCTGCATGTGGACTAGTAATAATTGTAACAGTAGTAGCAATTGTGAGCGGCCTTCACGATAGCTAGAAATGAAACCTATCGCAATTCACCATTGGATATTGGTTTTCCAAACCTGCTTCAAGATCAAAAGTCCTTGGCTGTACATCTAGCTGATTGGTGTCCGACGTTACGTTTGGCGATACTCAATCCCCATTCCAGAATTCGTCAAAAGCTTATAGAGGTGTAACCAATCAGATGACTGTGCAATTCGATAACGAATTGTAATAATTACTCGACTCAGACAACACTAATAAATCATTCATTTAAGCACCAATTGGATTTTCTATATTTAACACCTACGAATTTGATATCAATCGGGTTTATACAGAAAAGGGATTTCTCTGAATTTCCTGCCACGCCTCGTCCCATGCAAATCTCATTCGCCTTGCTTGCTCAAGGGATAAAGTCATTCGACTTTGAGGTGTGGGGCATGAGAAGTTAAATATGAAGTATTATGTGAATAGTTGGGGAGGATTCTTTGAAATTGGGGGTAAACGAATAGGTATTAGATGCATGGATATGTGATCGTATTGGAAATTGAGGAAAACGCCTCAAAGTGATTGATTCTTTTGAAGACGTTGGATGGCATGACAGTCTGCAAGTTTATATTTCTAAAGATGTTGTGTAATGTTAAGTAGCATCTTATAATCTGCCTCATCTCATCATCATCATATCATCATCATCAGCCTCTACTCGTCCACTGCTGGACATAGGCTTCCTGCGTGGCACGCCAACAAGCTCGATCCTGAGCAGTTCTCCGCCAGCCACTACCAGCCACCTTTCTGATGTCGTCGATACGTTACGTTTGCCGAGACGCGGTCTCCACTCGAGGACTCGTTTACCCCAACGGTTGTCAGTCCTGCGGCATATGTGACCAGCCCATTGCCACTTCAGCTTGCTAATCCTCTCAGCTATGTCAGTGACTCTGATCCTCTGACGGATCACCTCATTTCTGATGCGGTCCTTCAGAGAGACCGCATCCTACCTCCGGCTTCAAAGTAACAACTCTCCCATCCGACGTCATCAGCTTCGTCAGATGGCTCCTCCCAAGCTTTTGTAAGAAGACTTTCGACCCCCAGTTTAGCTCTATCGCTTCCTCTATGGAGCGTGTGTTGAAGCTCCGGAGGTCTCGCCTTACCGCTTTTGAGATGTTCTTATTGAGGGCATTGAGTTCTAAAGAGGTTGATGGTGGGTTTTCTCGTCGATCCTTCATAAGCCTGAGAAAGTTTAGACCCTCTGCCAGTTCGTTTCATCCCGCTGAAATTGGCGCCTTCTTCTCGCAAGATTCCAACTACCCAATCGAGGTCTTGGTCAATGTCAACGTCCACTGCGTTTTCCAAGGCTGCGAATCGGTTCTCCAGTTTTAGCTGGAACGCTTCAGATCTAGCAACGGTTCGGTTCAGGTTGGATCGGAGCGTGGACCTCATCAGACGTTCAAGCTTGTAGTTGATATTCAGAGTGCCTCAAACTAATCGGTGAGCACTTCCGGTTTTAAATCTGTTGATCTCAGAGACATTTCTTAATATCCGCCTTTTGTCCGTCATTATGAAGACGACCTCATTTTTCGTCATAGCGTCGGGGCTCTGTCACGTCCACTTTCGCTGGAGCCATTTCTTGAAGGACGAATTCATCAAGGAAAAACCCTCTTTTTCAAGAAAGTCGACGAGCATTTGCCCCCTATGATTTCTGATACCGAAACCATGTCATCCTACTACCGATTCGCTCCAAGTCTGTACTCCCACTTTAGCGTTGAAATCTCCCATGACAACGTTTAAGTGGGCCTTTGTGGTATTGTGCAAGGCCTTGGATATGATATTCTACTTCCTCATCCGAGTGTGTCGACGTTGGTGCGTACACTTGTATTACGTTCAGGGTATACCTTTTGATTAACTTCAGCACAAGGTACGCTACCGTCGTCGACACACTTGAGATATCCACAACGTTGTCACAGATAGATTTGTTGACCAGAAATCCTATACCTCCCTGTGATGGCTGGTCACCCTCCCTGAAATACATAAGATAGCCTGAGTCCAATGTGACCGTATCCTCCCCCTCTCATAGGATTTCTGATAATCCCGGGATATTCCATCTTATGTACTTCAGTTCCTCCTCTAACTAACAATATCAAATTTAAAGAACGGGCTGATATTGTAAGCCTCTCTGTTGAGCGAGTTATTGAAATTGCTTGCATCGAGCTCGAGCGGTTCATTGTAATAAGTGTCTACAGGCCCCCATGTGCTTCCTATGATATTTTTGAAAAATATATGGAGGAAGTTTTATTAAAGACTTGTCACAGTAACAAAACAGTTGTTGTCTGTGGAGACTTCAACATTAATATTCTAGAGAAATCAGCTACAGTGAATGAATTTATCTCATTATTCAAGTCCTATAATTTGTACGCAAGATTCTTTGAGCCGACTAGAATAACTGCCACAAGTGCCACCTGTTTAGACAACATCTTTACTAACCTAAGACCTTCTGACCATTTAATTATAAATGAGTTAGACTCTGATCACTGTGGCCAGTTAGTTACTTTTCCTCAGAAGAGTGAAATCAGAGCTCAAAGAAAACTTGTGAGTTTTGTTCCTGTAAATGAAAATCGTTTAGGACAATTTAAAAACAATTTAATTGAAAAGCTACCGGGCTTGCCTCATCACACCAACCCGGATCATGCATATAGTATACTATTTAACTTGATTAATTGTGAATTTATGAAAGTTTTCACAAAAAAAAACATTGCCTGTTAGCGACCGCATTATATTTAGTGACTGGGCAACCCCAGGTATTTATAAAAGCAGGGAAAAAATGTATGAATTGTATCAGGAAAAAACATATAACCATGATGTAGCTTTTCAAGAATTCGTTAAAAAATATTCAAAAACTTTTAAGAGAGCCTGTTCCTCAGCAAAAGCCATACACATTAAAAATAAAATAAAATCTTCTAGAAATAAAATTAAAACAACTTGGCAAATTATAAATTCTGAAACTGGAAGAACCAAAGTACAAAATCGGGATTTCCATCTTAAAATTAACGATGAAGATATAAAGGCGGACTTGGAGGTAGCAACTGAGTTTGAGAATTTTTTTACTAGTATTCCAATAATAACAACAAAAACTTTGTCTTCTTCCTCCACTTCTGCCTACGCCATACTAAAAGAATGTGTTCCAGAATGTGACAAACACTTTGAATTTACGTTTGCGACTGCTAAAGACATTATAGAATCTTTTAAGGATCTTGATGTAAAAAAAACTGCCGATCATTGGGGTTTGTCAGTATATACTGTAGCTTCAATAATAGATGTTATCGCACCTTTCTTAGCAATTGTTTTTAATTCTTGTGTCACATCTGGTATATTTCCTGATTTGATGAAACTTAGCAAAGTAATTCCACTGTTCAAATCTGGTAGTACAACTGATCCCACGAATTTTCGGCCAATTTCTATATTACCAACTTTGAGCAAAATTTTTGAAAAATTAATTTTGAAACAGTTGTTGAGACACTTCAACTTATATAATTTATTGCACGTGAAACAATTTGGTTTTACAAAGGGTCGTTCAACTACCGATGCGGGCGTGGCGTTGCTAAAGAACATATTTGGGGCCTGGGAGGAATCGCAAGATGCTCTTGGTATTTTTTGTGATTTGTCCAAGGCCTTTGATTGCGTACATCATGATACTCTTATTAGGAAACTGTACCATTATGGTTTAAGGGACAGAGCTCTCGACCTTCTGAATTCTTATCTGAATAATCGAATTCAGAGGGTTGATGTTAATGGCAACAAATCTGCAGGATCTGAGGTCACCATGGGCGTTCCGCAGGGCTCAATTCTAGGTCCTTTCTTGTTTTTAATTTATATTAATGACTTACCTCATCACGTGAGGGATAATCACAACATAGTATTGTTCGCGGATGACACTTCTCTTATTTTTAAAGTCAAGCGTCAGCTAGCAAATTTTGACGAAGTTAACAATGCACTTTCGAAAGTTGTCCATTGGTTTAATGTAAATAACCTTCTTTTGAATGAAAAAAAAACTAAATTCATTAAATTTTCTACGCCAAATGTCAGGCAGTTAAGTACCAATGTTCAACTGAATGGAGTAGAGTTGATCCCTGTCGAGTCGACAGTTTTTCTTGGATTGACTATTGACTCCAAGTTACAATGGGGTCCTCACATTGAGAAGCTGTCGGGTAGACTCAGTTCTGCCGCTTATGCTGTTAAGAGAATTAGACAGATAACTGATGTGAATACAGCCAGAATTGTTTATTTTAGTTATTTTCATAGTCTTATGACTTATGGGATTCTTCTCTGGGGAACTTGTGCGGACATCAATACCATCTTTGTTTTACAGAAAAGGGCTGTTCGAGCCATTTACAACCTTGGTCCTAGAGATTCTCTTAGAGAAAAATTCAGAGAGGTGAACATTCTGACTGTAGCTTCGCAATATATATTTGAAAATCTTATGTATGTACATAAAAATATATCTAATTTTAAGAAAATAAGCGATATTCATAATATAAATACCAGGAACAAACACAATCTTGCTGTACATCACACTCGTCTCCACAGAGTAGGCAACTCGTTCATGGGTCAATGTATACACTTTTACAACAAGCTTCCCATGGACATTCGAAACTTACCCATTAAACGATATAAAACCTATATAAAGGCCAAACTTTGCAAAAAGGGGTATTATAAAATCTCAGATTATTTAGAGGATAGAGAGGCTTGGGACTGAGCTGCTCGCTCTGTTAAGCATTGTTATTAAGCAATATGCGTAATTATAACGTAAATTATTGTAAACATTTTCATTTTTAATGTCTGGACTTTAAAAAAGACGATGATCCCTGAGTTTGTTTCGGCTGTTTCTTCTCAGAGGTAGTCAGTTAGGAAATGCCGGCTTCATCTAGTTCAAAAAAAAAAAAAAAAGAAGAAAAAAAAAAAAAAAAAAACATATGACGTGTAAAAGTGATCGGTGATCCTACTTGCTTAATAAACGATTTCATTTCATTTCATTTCATTTCATTTCAGTTCATTTCATTTCACTGCTCGAGGTGGACATCGAGCCGCAGCGAGCGTCCGTTGAATGTTGCCAGGGTCAGTTGTTCTTGGGTTTGGCAGCCTGCCATAACCCGGAGATTCCTAGCACGCCCTGACGTTACCATGGCCGCCGCCTTAGTCAGGGATATCAAGGCCCCGGGAACTGGGGCAATTGATTTGATGTGCCTGTCATGGAATGTAATGGCCTACTACTACCACGCTGACCAGACGGGTTGGTAGAGGCTTTTGTTTCGAGTTTTCCTTCTCTCGCAAAGATGTTAGGTGCATACGTGCCTCTTTTTTTTAATAAATTATAAACTAGCGCTTGACCGCAATCCCGCCTGATGGTAAGCAGTGATGCGATCGTTGATGGTATAGCGTGTTAATTTATTAAGAGCCTATTCACTCTAGCCTTGAATACACTCAAATTTTAGTTTGACGGAAACACCGTCACTGGCAAATTGTTCCAGTCCCTCAATATACGCGGTATAAAAGAGAAAGCGAAACGCTTCGTCCGTATCACAGTGGTGTTAACAACGTAAGGGTGGAATTTCGCCGTACGATGGTTTGTCCTCTTAGTGGCCTCCTACGACATCCCAGGCAAGTATTGGAGTGGTGATAAAATGTATCCTAAGAAGAAATGCTATTGATGTAATAAAAATGAATAAAAGCAGTAATGGCCATGTGATAACACCGCAACTTGTAGACTGTAGATCATAGTTTCTATAACAAAGAGGTGCTTTATGTAAATTATTTTACCACCACTGCTCTCAACACGCTGAAGAAATACATCGTGAGAAAACCGCCTAACATGGTGGATTATGGCCCACTCTCTCAAACATAGAGAAAGCCTGTCTCACAGCAGTGGGTTTATTAAAGGCTGATTATGCAATTGATTGATGAACAAGCAAGACACATTGGTTTTGTAATCGTGTCTATAATTACAGGATTTAATTGGTTCATGTCAGATATTATTTCGTAGTTGAATATTAAGTTCGCTTATTACTTTATTACTAGTAATTTTGCATACTCTATTACTTACAAAATTATTGTTGTATAATAAAGTCAATGCTAATAATCTTTTTAATGATGTAAGTTTATGATCCTTATTACTCACATGTTCTCTTTACCACATCTCGGTATAATACAAATAATTTATCGTTACTTTATGGTCGTTTTATTTTGTACTTACTGTTTCATTTCGAAATATTAAAGTATTACCTTAATGTATTGGAATAATGTTACAGATATTTTAGGTGTGTCAAGCATGGTATTATTTATAATTATTAGGATTTAGAAGCACAAGTGAAACCTTACGGGTTTGAAATCATTAAAAAAATAATTACTTTACCAAGCGAGGCATACAACAAATTTCCGGGTTTTGACTACCCGCTATCTTCTGATTCAATAATGCAGAAATGATTTGTGGGGACGTGATACGAGCACGAAGAATCTTGCCAATGTGAATATTTATTTCAAAGAAAACGTGTCAAATATATCATGGTATTGACGCAAAATATCTAAAATATTTTATGGGTAGGTTTTTTATTACTTCCATTCGGGAATTCACTTGAATATTGTGAAAACAAGCAGCCCCAGTCTGTGCGCCAATGTTAGCAGCATGTTTATGACTTATAATGCTGTGTAGACTTATTTATCATAGTCAAAGTCGAAGTTCAATGTTAATAAAAAAGTGCAAAAACGAAAATAATACATTCAACTTCAACATTATTCTAGCCCCATGCTGGCCGCCAATAAAAACTTTGTAAAACTGTTAGGTGTAATTGTGGTTTTACACTCTATCAGCTTTAATTACATTGTAAAATATTACACTGTGTAAGCCTCGTAAGCCTAGTCAGTTACGTTTCAGATGAAAATGAATTCACTCGTCAAGTCCCTAATATTAAATTTCATTCACAAACTCATTTTTCAATTTAATAAAACTCGTCACGTCAGGTCCATTTTAATAAAACCGTTTTATTATTCTGGCTTATGTGTCAGTCAAAATTAATTATTTATCGTTCGGACAATTCAGATTCCAAAAGGCATACCTTACTGTTCAATAATCATAAGTATTTTTATTTGCTCCAGCCTTTGGTATAAAATCCCAAGAATTCGCCACGTGACAATCTACCCACAAATCCATCATACTTAAACCACTCTCGGTAAAATTAAAAAGAAAGTCACGAAAGGGAAGGTGACAGGCGAAAAGTACCGTCAAACGCACCTGTGAAGAAAAAAATATATTAAATGGAGGGTAATCCTTCGGTAAGCCTCTTAAACTGTCACCATAACGAGTCGCCCGGTGATTATGAGATATGGCACAGATGGTACGCCCGTGTATATTTGAAGAGCTGTTTGTCTGTTTGGATATGAAATGTTGCACGTTTCAATCCTTTTAGGTTAGGTTCGAGGGCTAAAATGTGCTTACACGTATGAACTCATGTTGGACATTTTTTTACAGTGGATATTTTTTTCGTTCATGCTAATTTGGCGTATTTTTTATGTGTGGGCTCGACCGTAGACTGTGAAGGTTTTTAATGATAATTGATGAACAAAGTGATGACGTCGACATTGTATTCCCTTTTTAGGGTTCCGTAGCCAAATGGTAAAAAACAGAATCCTTATAGATTCGTTATGTCTATCCGTCCGTCTATCCGTCCGTCTATCCGCCCGTATGTCACAGCCATTTTTTCCGAAATTATAAGAGATATACTGTTGAAACTTGGTAAGTAGATGTATTCTATGAACCGCATTAAGATTATGATGCAAAAAAAAAAAAATATTGGGGTCTTCATATACTTAGGATGATATTGAGGTTTCTAAAATGTTGTTTTTTCCTAAACCGAATAGTTTGCGTTACAGACGCTTCCATATTGGAAACAAAGTTGGTCCCCCCCTCTAATTTCTAAAATAAGAAAATGAAAAATCTAAAAAAAGCATATGATGTACATTACTATAAAAACTACCAACGAAATTTGTTTGGAACGAGATCTAGTACGTAGTTTTTTTTTAATACCTCGTAAATCGTAAACCGCTTATTACCACGTAATCTTTCATACAAATAACTTAAATCCTTTAATTTCATAAATCAATGGTACGGAGCCCTTTGTGCGTGAGTCCGACACGCACTTGGCCGGTTTTTATGTAAAAACGTTTTATTCTAATCCCACAGATAATGAATTTTTTTGTGATAAGAGAATGGATTAATTATAATTGAGTATTATATTGATTTCATAGAAACTGATATATGTAAACAGCAGCTGATTCATATTTTACTGAAATTAATAAAGACTTCATCAATTCCTGAGCGTATTGCTTACAAATTGCTACAATTCACAACTGACACCTTCCCATAATTCTTAACATCAGTCCCAAAAACCTAGTACCATGACTTATTCGGGTATCCTACACGTCGAAAGTCTTTTAAGTCATCCCAGGGTACGGTTTAACATACCCCAATTAATTTTAAGGGCACGGTAGAACCTGCAAGGTGGTATGAGGTACCCTGGCATTAATTATTCTAAGTAAGCCCAAGATGTCTGGGCGCAACTATTATGGGCCCATTTCAAAGCTGTCAGATGGCATCAAGGTGATTTATGGTCGAGTATCTGTTAGATAAGTTTATGTTTGAATAAGTAATTGGTGGGTGATGATGTTTTTGGTCCCTATTGTTGGTGAGGCAGTCTGTAGGTATGTAATGGCAGTTTACGAATTGAAATTAGAGTGGAGTTATATTTGATATGACTGGTCCACTCTAGCATATAATATATGCATGGGAGCAACAAATGTCACATAAGTTATGTCATCATCAACCTTTTTTTTTACAGTCCTACTGCTCATATCGAGAACGATTGAGCGTAATCATCACGCTTGCTCAATTCGGGTCGGCGATTTCAGACTTAAAGTCCAGGTTTCCTCAAGCTGTTTTCCTTCACCTTTTAATTAGTCAATGTAGTGTCCAAGATACCCTTAGAATGTACATATAACTTAAAAAAGTTAGGTACATTGGTACTTGCATGCCCTAGAATCGAACCCGCACACTCGTATTTGAGAGGCTGGTGTTTTAACCACTAGGCCATCACGACATACACATGATTTATATGTTATGGTTTTATTATCTCAGTTTTATTATTTTATCTATTATTGTGGTATAACATTATTTTTTTATAAATTATAAACTAGCGCTCGACCGCAATCCAGCCTGATGGTAAGCAGTGACGCAATCGTTGATGGTAAAGCGCACTAGTTGATTAAGAGCTTATTCACTCTAGCCTTGAAGACACTCAAATTGTAGTCCGACGCAAATCGTTTCAGTCCCTCGATGTACGCGGTATAAAAGAGGAGGAGAAACGCTTCGTCCGGATCGTAGAGGTGTTAACAACGTAAGGGTGGAAACTCGCCGTACGACGGATCGTCCGATGGTGGAACGGAGATGGTGGAATTAAATCATGCAATTCCCTCGCACACTCCCCAAAATGCATCCTATAGAACACTGAAAGGCTGGCTATTTAAGTGGATCGTCTTTACATGTATTTGTATAATAATTGTATGTAAAATAAGGTCTAAATTACAAACGGCGTATTTTCTTCTTCATACGATAGCTACCTTTTGGACTAAAAGGTAGTTTATATATGGGACTGGAAACAACTATTCAAACTTTACTTCTTGTTTAGTTAATTGTACCTATTTGGTATATGAGTTTTTTTTAATACAAAAAGCAAACGATATCCCTTTTCATCAAAGATATCACCCACCAATTTCAACACAATATATCAAAATTAACACCTGAATTCGACCCCCAGCCATCTGGTCTGGCGAAATCGCTCCAAACGCACACAATTGCTCCTCGGATCCATTCAAACGAAGATTCTAGAAGCCACCCCACAATGGAGGCTAAATTTCTATTGAAAATTATACGCCAATGTCGTTCTGCCATCGAATAAGTTAATTAAAATTGTAATAAGAAATGATGCTGAAAAATTCTGCTAGACTGATTGTATTTTACTTTTCTTATTAGATTCTTTTGCTATCTTGGTAACGCGCTGGAGATATTTTTACGATATTTCTGTTGGGTACTGATTGGATACAATAAATTGTTTCTTTTATCTGTTTCACGACGTTTCATTTATTGTTCTTTTTTAACTATGGTGCTGAGTATTCCTGTTAGTCCGTCTAGATTTTAAGAGCACTTCGCTGTAAATATTGTTCTTAACTTTATTGTTTTTTTGTTTTACTTCTATACCATCTATGATAACAATTTTTACAATAAAATGATACGGTCAAAACGATATGTTTTGTAGAGAGAACTTTATTATAAAAATAGCATCTTATATAAATATGTATAGAAAATCCTCTCCGATAGATGAAGGTATTGTTAGGTATCGATAACTGGTTCTACTAATGCCTACAAAGCCGAGTTAAACTTAAAAAAGTCCCAATAAAAAAATAAATATTATTTCGCAAAATGAGGTAACTTAATCCATGTGCCTTGGGCAATACATGCGCGGGAGAAGAGGGGCAGGGCACGCGGCACATGGAAGCATATTAATACCGCAGAACAGGGTGTTGCCACTATTTTTTTAAAGTACCAAATTTTGGGGAAGTTTGAATAAATTCGAGGAAAAAAAGATTGTTACAAAATTCATTAGTATTGTTACTATGATAAATATGTCAACTTTCATATTTTATTTAGTCATGTGTTTACCTAAACTTTATTATCCTCATGGGTCGGACGTCGGACGGGGTTTTCTTTACATATTGTATACTATAGTTATACCCTTGTTTGCAAAGAAACAAATGATTCCTTGACAACGGCTCCTTGATCTGGTGGTAGTTACTGCACTACTGCTGGTAGATTCCCGGTCTAATTCATCATCATTATCATCATTTCAGCCGAAAGACGACCACTGCTGGACATAGGCCTCCCCTAAAGTTCTCCATGACGACCGGTCCTGCTCCTCCCGCAACCAGCGGCTTCCTGCGACCTTCACCAGGTCGTCGGTCTACCATGTCGGGGGCCTACCCACGCTATGTCTGCCGGTGCGTGGTCGCCACTCGAGAACCCGTCGGCCCCATCGGGCATCGGTCCTACGGGCAATGTGTCCAGCCACTTTAGTGTTGCAATTCATCGGGCTATGTCGTCTACTCTCGTTCTTTTGCGGATCTCCTCATTCCTGATTCGATCGCGCAGAGAAACCCCAAGCACAGCACTCTCCATTGCCCTTTTAGTGACTTTTAGCCTTCTTATAAGGCCCATTTAGGTATAATTGTTGTGAGGTAATATGTTTACCTGGTAATAAATAAGCACCATACATTCTACCTCCAGATAGTCACAGGTTCACTCTATACATTGGAATAATATACACATCTATGTAACCATTTGGCGAACCTAGGCAATATGTTATATTACATTTAGGTTGTATTAGTTTATAGTGAGTATATTAAAGATAATAATGGAGGACAAAATAAAAGCAATGCTTTTAAATTATATTAGTTAGAGAAACAAAAGTTTCCAACACAATACCGTTTAAATTGAATCATCTCAGAATATTGGGTTCCAAAGTAGTTCAAAGTAATACAACGATGTTATTTCGGATACCAAGTTCCATAAAAACTCATTACAGTTTTATTGACTGTCAACAAATGCGCTAAAAAAGAACAAATTGCGATTTAGTGTACTTTTTATATTGTTTTTTTCCGTATTCTCTGAACGAGAGCGAATCTTAGTTATGAAACTACATTTTAATAGGTGGCTTTGAAAACCATTCCCTTAAATACCAAATAAACTGCTTGTTATTTATACTCCAACAATAGAATAAATGTTTAAATTCAATTCTTACATTTAATTTTATATCATCGTTTACTCCAGTCATTAGACTCATTTCCAAAGACCACAAACGAAATCAGGAGGAAATGGGTCAGATTTAGGGTCCAAAACCAAAAAGGAATGTTTGCTGAATTTTAATGTTCCCTACAAGGAAAATGTTCGGCAATTGTAACCCTTTATTGAATTACAGCGAGAACGAGCCTGGGTTAATGATGAATATAATTACAGGGTTATCGCAATAATTCTACCTACGAGTGGCTGGAAAGCTGTTTTATACTACTAAAATATTTATAGGCTTTTTAGCTACTGTACAAGGTTTGAAAGGTAATTTATGATATTGTTTAAAACTTGATTAGGAACAATGGTTTGTAAAAGTTTCTTGTTACCAAAAGGCTTTGATATTTACCTTCTATAATGAGATAAGATCGTTATTAACGTCTCATTGTTATAGGAAATTTGGTACAGAAATGGTTTATAACCAAGAATAACACATTGGATTTCTTTTACCTCGATATTCCCGCGGGATCGTAAGCTATGAAATCGGGTGAAGTCGCGGGGCGTAGTTAGTAAATTATAATCTGATTTGAATTGCAAGAGTTAATTGCACACTAATTTTAATACCTCATGATAACAAGACACAAAACTACATTTCCGACATATGTAAATATTCATTATTAAGCAAATATAAGAAAAATAAAACATTAAATATAAATAACCATCGGGCGCTTGTTTAATCCTCCCCGTTATAAGTAAATCAAATTATATTTCTCAATTAAACTCCTTTATTCCAAGAAATTAAATATTGAAGAGCAATCTCAGCAATCTACTTACGGATTAATAACAATAATACTTATGAATCAAGTAAAGTATACTTTCCTAACGAATACCCAACGCTCTTGCTTTCATAACAAGGAAGGGGTCGACTTCTAACAAAAATACTGAACTTTTAAATTATTAGAATACTCGCTGTGCCCGCGGTTTCACCTGCGTACGTGTCGTCGCCGCGGAAATGTCGGGATAAAAAGTATCTTAGTGTAGTGACACATCTGCGGAACATACGACGCCGAAATCTCAGCGGCTGAAATTTCAGTCGCAATATTCAGTTGTTATGACAAACCAACCGGTCGAAACGCGGCGTCTTGTTCAGCGCGCTACACGACGGAAAGTTACGTGGTCATCATCAGTCTGTCTGTGTCGACATTTTATGGTGTGCGGTTTTTGTGATGTACCTGAATTGCCCAGAAAAATGGCTTAGAAGACGTTGCCGCTCTTCGTTAACGCCACGCCCGCGATGCACAACACACGCCACCGCAAGTTACGCCCACCGAACTTTCGGTCGCGCAACGCATCGCGTGATGTGTCGCTTGCTATGCAAAATACATTAAATGCGTTTTAGCTGAAAAAACCGCCCATAGAAACGTTAGACCCTACGCCGAACGCGGCGTAATTGCTTCTGATGTGTCATAGAGTACTTGAAATACACTGCGAGCGTAATTAGCCGACCTTACGGCGCTGTACGTTCTGCAGATGTGTCGCGACACTTTTGTGTTATTTCTGGTTATAAACTACCTGTGTAGTAAATTTCATCTAAATCCGTTCAGTAGTTTTTGCGTGAAATAGTAACAACCATCCATCTATATTCACAAATTTTTGCCTTTATAATATTACTTATTATTACTTAGCTTTCCACTAGCGCTGCGCCCGCGTGGGAACCGGTTATATCGTACTTTTCAGATTTCCCTCAGAAATATCAAAAATTTTCCAGGATAAAAAGTACTGTATTATTCACTTAGGACTTTTAGCTTTACGTCAACAAAATTTCAAAGCAATCGGTTCAGTAGTTACGGAGTGATAGCGGAACAAACAAACTCACTTTCCGATGTATAACATTAGTAAGGACACCGTAAATAATTCTCACTCGAAGTAGTCAACAGTTATAAACGAATTCAGTGGCCTTAGTCTGCTATTACAATAGTGTCAGAATGGTTGATTAATGATCTCCCTAACAAAATGCCACCATTATGTCTGTCCAGTGGTCAATCATTGACACTCCATTCCATATTAATAAAAGTTCAAATAAAGTAGTTTTTAGAAACTTATTTCTATCATCATCGATAAAGAGACGATTAACCGCATTGATCGATCATTCTGCATTTACCAGATTACAAAAATTTTACCAGTTTGATAATGGAATCGTGTTGGAATAAAAATATTTTCAAAATAGTAGACTAGGGCGACTGATTTTGGGTTGAACCAGTTATCAAGATCAAAGTCATTGTGACTGACGGTAATCGCTGTATGTATGAGCAAGAGCATGATGACGTGTTGGCGGTAGTAGTGTTGGACATTGGTACTAGTACGGATTTGGACTCCCATCCTTGTGCACCATAAATAAAACATTAAAAACCGAAAAATCGCGACTGCGCCTCCTTTATCCACAATGTCAGCAATCTGCAGGCAGAAGTTACCACCCACCAGACAAAGCCTTGCCGCCAAGCGATTTGTCGTGTTCCGACATGATGTCTGAGCAGTTGTGTTACAATGTGTGCCGGGCACGATGCGCCAAATGTTGTTGTGTTGGAAGTTTGGTCGTGGAGGGTCTCCAGATCAATCTTCCTTTGGCGCAGTGTCGTTTGTCGTGTTGTTGGGTTTAACATTGCATCACCTCGCTCAACTGCCGTCTTCCTTCCTATTCGCTCAGTTTTTCTGAATGAATAGGCTCTTAATAAACTAGCGCGCTTTACCATCAACGATCGCATCACTGCTTACCATCAGGCGGGATTGCGGTCAAGCGCTAGTTTACAAATATTAAAAAAAAAAAATGCGCTGTTAATAATGCTCAACCAGCATGTGAGCAGCTATATTGTACCAAATCATCAGCCGATTGAACGGAAAGGCGTTTTCCATGGCTTTCGTGCGGCATCCTTTGAAAATACCTTATAAATGTCACTGCATTTCACATTAACTGTTACTCTCATTAACCTTGACACCGGCACAATGGACACAAAACACAACATCTGTACTTTCGTTTTGCTTTCGTGAAGTGATATTAACTCACGGATACGTGCCAAAAGTGCCTCAGCTTCTTTATACCAAGTTGGTTGTTAAGCTCTGAAACATCTCTGTACTTATTTTTGATGGTTAATTTGATGACTGTCCTATCATACGCAGCTAGAAGGAAATATTATTATTAAGATTAGCGGATACTTTGATTGACTTCACTTTTAATATTATATATAATAGAGAATATGAAACAAAAAAAAAAAATATTATTATAAAAGTTAACTTATATGAATATAGGTTTGTTACTCTTTTACGCAAAAAGGAGTTAACGGATTTTTAAGAAATTTGGTAAATTGGAAAACTAGCATTTGCATATAGAATATTTTTTTTTTTTTATGATCGAAACTTATGTAGATAAATCTGAGGGAAGCAGCTAGTAAATAATCATCACAGTGCGGAGGTTGGCACAAGCGTGTGAGCACAACTAAAGAGAGTTCTTTGCCCGGCAGCCGGTGAAAACAGCGGAGGTTTGTTACAAAGTTGAATTATAAAGCAGTACAAAAGTCTCCTAACATTATTTATTTTTCTGCAAATTGGCAACTTTTTTTTATATATAAATTATAAACTAGCGCGTGAACGCAATCCTGCCTGATGGTAAGCAGTGACGCAATCGTTGATGATACAACGTACCAGTTTATTAAAAGCCTATTCACTCTAGCCTTAAAGACACTCAAATTGTAGTGTGATGGAAACTCCGCCGCTGGCAAATTGATCCAGTCTTTCAATGTAACTTAACTTATTGACAATGTTAAGCTTTCATTATCTTAGATAGCAGTGACCGTACACACAATGATAGTTGTAAAAATTCAGACAATATTTAGACATCTTGAGACAAACTGACAGATGCCTTGAGGCTACGTTCAAACTGGCAGATTACTTTGAGCCTAGCGACTCATGATGGAAAAGGATCTTTTCCTTATTGGCCTGGGTCTTGGGTGTTTATCTATATATGTATCTACGTTGAGTTAGTATCCCATAACACAAGTCACGAACTTACTTCGGGGCTAGTTCAATCTATGTGATTTGTCCGTATATATTTATTTATTTAATTCTAGAATTTACATTTTACTCCAAGTATCCCGTTCTTGGCACCCTTGCTATTCTCAATCTGTTTAGTTAATTTACTTAAGGTATACAAAAATGTAAGTATGTATACTTTTTTAGACAAAACCGGTGTTATCCTTTAGAAAGGTATAGGGTGTAAAAACATGACACTGTTTTCAGTCTTTGGAAATTTGGTGCTCAAGAACGCGGTCCATAAACCTACTACTCTCAGAGGTAATGCCAGATTTTATGGGATGATTTTTTTTAGGAGGGTAACTAATCTTGTCGCCGGTAAATTGGAAAGTCTAGGAAAGTTACGACACACGAACGTCGGCACGAGTAGTGTATACGACTTACGATTGGTTACACAATTGCTTTGCAGACTGGAAATATTATGGAGGCAGAGATTTTTTAGGACGATGATGAACTTATAATATTGATAACAGTTGACAGATATACAGAGCAGTTGGGGCCCAGTGGTATCAGCTCCTACCATAAGTTTTTTTTTTTAATAATTATAAACTAACGCTTGAGCGCACTCCCGCCTGGTGGTAAGCAGTGATGCGATCGTTGATGGTAAAGCGCGATAGTTTATTGAGAGCCTATTCACTCAGAAAAACTGAGCCAATAGGAAGGAAGACGGCCGTTGAGCGAGGTGATGCAATGTTAAACCCAACAACACGACCAACGATGCTGCGCCAAAGGGAGATGTATCTGGAGACCCTCCACGACCAAACTCCAAACACAACAACATTAGGCGCATCGTACCCGGCACACATCGCAACACAACTGCTCAGACCCGTCCTCCTCCATATGTAATATATGGGTGGGTCATGTAAGTTCTAACCCCATCAGAAGCTTTAATTCATGAAAATTAGTTTTATCGTTACAGTTCTCAAAATCGATGAAGGTAAACATCGTGAGGTAGGTAGGTAGGAAATGTCTAGAGCCAAAAGCTTCGGAGACATGTAACCGGTACTGGGCCCGTTTGGTAGATTACAGCCCACTCCCTCTCGCCGAGAGGAGGCCTGCATCCCAGGATTTTTTTGATGATCTTTGATTATGTTCCTTCCCTTTTTATGTACTTACATATAAATTTGAGATTTTTTTTTAAAATTTCATTTACAAAATACTCATAAAAAGTCACAATACATTTAAAATAAAGTTAAAAATAATAAATGTGCTAACATTTATTATATTTATTTTAGATTAACTTTATATTCTCATAATTTTAACACAAAAACTACTAACGAATCTCATTGAAGTTTTATTAATTAAAAGTTTCGACCTCTTCGTAAAACTGAGGTGAAAAACCAGGTACTGACTATGCAACAAGCTGTAAGCAGTTTTGTTTTAAATTTGAACGTAACTTATTTCCGTCGAGTGTTGGGTAGAAATGTACCATAGTTGGTTTCACGTTCCAATCTGGACGCCAATTCTCGTAATTTAAAACGTTCGAAATCTAGTCGCAGTCTAATCTAGGTGACAAATAAATGTTTAAAACTTATCAACATGTAAGAAAATTAGAAATATTATTTGGCATATTGAGAAGTTTGAATGGTAATTCTACTAATTTTAAGGACGTTCACAAACTGAATGATATTTACACTAAGTTTAAGAACGTTCAGTCTGAAGGCTACTAATTTTAATGAATGAAATTAAATGAATAGAATTCTATTAATTTTAAGACGATTAACAGTCTAAAGGGTAATTCTACTAATTTTAAGACCGTTCATATTCTAAAGGGTAATTCTACTAATTTTAAGACCGTTCACAGTCTGAGGTAATTCTATTAATTTTAAGTACGTCCACAGTCTGAAGGGTAATTCTACTAATTTTAAGAACATTCACAGTCTGAAGGTAATTCGCCTCTCATTTGGGACTGGTATAGTGCCCAAGTCCTGGAAGCTTGCCAACGTGCAGCGCTTGCCCAAAAAGGGTAGTCGTGCCGATCCTACCAACTATCGGCCGATTTCGATCACCTCCATACTTTGCAAAATTATGGAGCATGTATTGAATTCGCGCCTCTTGGCATACCTGGAAGGTAACGATCTCCTCAGTGACCGACAGTACGGGTTTCGCCGCAATCGGTCAACTGGGGACCTACTAGTGTATGCCACTCACTTGTGGGGCGAGGCCCTCGAGAGAAATGGGGAAGCGATTGCTGTCTCCCTTAATGTCTCGAAGGCCTTCGACCGGGTATGGCACGCTGGCCTTTTGAGTAAGCTTCCAGCGTACGGCATTTCCCCTAGCCTGACTGGTTGGGTAAAAGACTTCCTGACTGAATGGTCCCTTCGAGTTGTTGTCGACGGATGCTCATCTGAGCCCATGTCGACTAATGCCGGTGTTCCTCAGGGGTCTGTTCTCTCCGTAACTCTGTTTCTGCTGCATATTAACGATCTGCTGATGCCCGGTATCTATGGGTATGCAGATGACAGCACAGCTGTGGAGAGATACTTGCCGGATGCTCGGGCTAATAGGGAATCAATCCGGTCCGAAAGAGAGGCCATGGTAGAGCGAACGAGTGTTGCACTTTAGGCAGTCTCCGAATGGGGCAATGCTAATCTTGTAGCATTCAATGCCGCCAAAACGCAGGCGTGTCTTTTCACCGCCAAAAGGAGCCCGTTCACCTTGGCTCCTACTTTTCGGAATGTATCCTTGGAGTGTACCGACCGCCTTCAGCTTTTGGATGTTGAGATTTCCTCGAACCTAAACTTTGGGCGGTTCATTGAGTCCAAGGCCAAGGTGGCTGCCAGAAAACTTGGCGTTATGGCAAAGGTCCGGCAGTACTTCACACCAGGGCAGCTTCTAATGTTTTACAAAGCACAAGTCCGTTCGTGGGTGGAGTACTGCAGCCACATTTGGGCTGGGGCTGCTAAGTGTCACCTGGCCACTTTGGATTCAGTGGAGAGGCGTGCGAAGAGGCTGATTGGTGACCCTGATTTAACTAGAGTTGGTCTCCAAAGTCTAGAGCACAGGCGTAGAGTAGCCAGCCTTTCGGTGTTCTATAGGATACATTTTGGGGAGTGTGCGAGGGAATTGCATGATTTAATTCCCCCATCTCCGTTCCACCATCGGACGACCCGTCGTACGGCGAATTTCCACCCTTATGTTGTTAACACCTCTACGATCCGGACAAAGCATTTCGCCTTCTCCTTTATACCGCGTACGTCGAGGGACTGGAACAATTTGCCTGCGGCGGTGTTTCCGTCGGATTACAATTTGAGTGTCTTCAAGGCTAGAGTGAATAGGCTCTTAATGAACTAGTGCTCTTTACCGTCAATGATTGCGTCACTGCTCACCATCAGGCGGGATTGCCGTCAAGCGCTGGTTTATAAATTAATAAAAAAAAATTAAAAATTCTATAAATTTTAAGAACGTTCACAGTCTGAATAGTAAGTTTACTAATTTTAACACCGTTCTTCTTCTTCTTCTTCAGGCTATATAGGTCCACTGCTGTACAAAGGTCTCCCCCAAGGCTTTCCACAATGTCTGGCCTTGTGCTGCATCCATCGGCTTCCCGCAACCTTTACCAGCTCATCGGTCCCCCTTGTTGGGGGCGGTACGTGGTCGCTAATCACGAACCTTACTGCCCCATCGGCCATCGGTTCTACGAGCAAGGTGTCCTGTCCTGCTCACTGCCAATTAATTTTAGCGACTCGAAGATTTCAGAGTAATACGTTCAGAGGGTTTCATTTTGACAGTTCAAAAATATTCATTCAACGTTCATTGTTTTTGTTGTTGAGCAAACACATTTTTTGCAAAGCAATGAATTAACAATACTTTAAATGGATTGTAATAGGGTATTTGACTAAAAAAAACTAATTACTCCGTCATTCAGATTATAGAAAATATTGGATTGAAATCAATAAAGATTGACAAATATAAAAGGCATCAAAGATCAGGAGTGGTGGCTGGTAACGTCACTGCTCGTTAAAAAGTGTAGCGTCTAGTGACGTCATACGAGTTTTCAACGCACTGTTTCGTCTTCATTTTTTTTTTATATGAATAAAGAAAAAATACAAAAATACGTGTCTAGTATTCTTTGGAAATCTGACTGACGGACTTATTAGTTTTTTTAGTCAAGTACCCTATTGGGCGCAATATCAATTACGCAATCAAAAGTTTAGGTTGCTGAGTTTACGAGCCACGCCATCTAATTAACTATTAGAATACAAATATAATAACCTCGTTTCATAAAAACTAATTACTAACTACAATATGGCGCCTCAAAATTCCTCCATAGCGCTGTCGACCCGTAATACACCCAAGAGACTGCTGGGCTTAGTATGCTTAGTTATAAGTTCAAAGTTAGGTTTTTATATTTTTTTTATACTAATTAATAAGAAATGAAGACTTTACTGTAATGTCACAGCCAACTGGTGGAATTAGCCGTAGTGGCGTGATCAAATCAGAAATGAGGAGAACCGCAGGAGAACAAGAGTAATCGACATTGCCCGAAGAATTGCAAAACTAAACTGGCAGTGGGCTGGACACATTGCCCGTAGGACCAATGCCCGATGGGGCCGACGGGGCTCGAGTGCCGACCACGCACCGGATATTGCAGCGTGGGTAGGCCCCCGACAAGGTGGACCGACGACCTAGTGAAGGTCTCGGGAAACCGCTGGATGTGGGAGGCACTGGACCAATCGTCGTGGAGATCTCTCGTCTCTAGCTTAGTTACTGCGAGCGATGCGGCTTTCGCACTGAATTGGTAACAGATCCAAGCGAAACTATATTCTACGAAATATCAAATTATGGAATTTGATAAGTTGAAACTGTGATGCCTCAGGTTATAATTAATTTTCATCAAAACCAAAAGAACCAGATTTAGCTCAAAACGGTCTGTAAACCCTGGTACACAGGCGAAGAGTAGCCAGCCTGTCGGTGTTCTATAGGATACATTTTAGAGAGTATGTCAGGGCATTGTATGATTTAATTCCCCCATCTCTGTTCCATCATCGGACGACCCGTCGTACGGCGAGTTCCACCCTGTTCCACTTTGTTAACACCACAACGATCCGAACGAAGCGTTTACATCGAGGGATTGGAATAATTTGCCAGCGGCAGTATTTCCGTCGGACTACAATTTAAGTGTCTTCAAGGCTATAGTGAATAGGCTCTTAATAAACTAGCGCGCTTTACCATCAACGATTACATCACTGCTTACCATCAGGCGGGATTGCGGTCAAGCACTAGTTTACAATTTATAAAAAGAAAGAACAATAATCTTCAATTTACTGCAGATTAGACAGTTAAAACGACCTTTTCAGATGTCAAGTAACCATAATCAATGTCAACATCTGCCCAACTTTTCCCAAATATTTTGAGGTCGTCTTCCAATCTGACCAGGTGCAGATGATTACCAGTATTTTACAAAACGACGGTCTGTCATACCATCACAACCCAATTACTGGTTTATACGCTACCCCTTAGTAAGTCTGGACCACAGTATGTCATCTTCTTCTTATTTAGCCTTTAGAGGTCCACTGCAGTACAAAGGCCTCCCACAAGGCTTTCTACAATGTCTGGCCTTGTGCTGCATCCATCAGCTTCCTGCAACCTTCACCAGCTCATCGATCCAACTTTTTGGGGGCGGTATGTGGCCGCCACTCCAGAACCTTACTGCCCCATCCGCCATCGGTTCTACAAGCAATGTGCCCTGCCCACTCCAACTTAATTTTAGCGACTGGAAGGCCTATGTCGGCGACTTTGGTTCTTCTGCGGATCTCGTCTTTTCTGATTCGATTGTGCAGAGAAAATCCGAACATAGCTCTTTTCATTGCCCTTTGTGTGACCCTGAGCCTTCGTATGAGGCCCATTATGAGCAATCACTTTTCCGTATGTCATCACTGGCAACACATACTGGTCAAAAATAATCTCTTTAATGAAATAAAACTCAGTTTAATTAAACAAAATAATTTCGTATAGAAAAACCGCCGCAGTACTTTTTTTACTTTTTAAACTAACAGATACTCGACTGATCCAATCAGTTGAATACAATTGTGTTTCTGAATAGTTTGAAGGGTATTTCAGGCAAACAACGGGATTGTATCTGTTTTCAAAAGTGTATTTGTTTTTACTGAAACCTTTGTGGCTGTGCAGATGTTTCGGACATTTTTTTTGGTTCAAAGTGTGGTATTCTTAGGTGGATTTATTAAAAAGGTTGCTGTGGATTGAAGGACCTTACGATAGGATTCAAGGTCCATCAGGTGTTTGAGGGGAACAGTAGAATTTAATCCCAATTAATAGCGAATGTCTCAAATTATTTAAAAAATAATTCTACAAATTTTAAACGCACATAAGTAGACAGGCTTAAAAATCTATTGTGCTATAGAATCACATTAATGGGCAAATTGATGCCTTGAGAGTTTTGGCCTCGTATAGGATTAAGCCAAAACCCTGTGTTAGAGGTTCCTCAAGGTATGATATACAACTAAGATTTAGGGTCGTAAAAATTACCAATATTTACACAACTTAAACAAAAAATGCCTTAATCTAAATATAATGATAGACATTTTAAAACGATTGCATTAAGTTTCTCGGTTTCGTCATACGTGAACTTCTGCAACCGATCTGTAAGTTTGATTTCAACTTCGTATTTATTTATTGAGGTATTTTATTTTTCGCATTAGCTAGCAGAGGTAAACCAAAATAACATTGTATGCCCAATTTTTTTGCTAACATCCCTCGTTCCATTCTGAAATGTATTATGGCACCTGTCAATTTTTATTGATACTTCAAATTCGGCAAGTCCTCCTCTTTTTATGGTTCGGACGTATTTAGGGCATTTAACAATTAAGTCGTAAAAATACGACAGAAATAATTGCATTGCCAAAAATAACGTACAGTGAAGTATAATGCTACGCCGTAGTAGAATGCTAGCTACGGCGTAGTATACAGTGAGTTACGCTGTAGCACGACAATGTAGTGAAATGCGTCTTTTGGAGGAGGTCTTTAGGAGTCTTTTAAATATGAAGATTTTATTTTGTTGAAACATTATAATTTAGTACTTGACCTCGGTGCCGCTTGAAGGTAATGGTTGATAGTAAATAGCACTAGTTTATTAAGAGCCTATTCACTCTAAACCTTGAAGACATTTAAATTGAAGTCTTAATACACATTCATTAAACAATAATATTCCTGTGTAAACATATTGCATACATTATTTATGTCTTAAAATTCATTGCAAAAATTTAGAAACACTTTTAGACTCGGTTGCAAAACTTAAAACTGCCACTTAACCGTGCTCGGCGCCTTAGTAAATGATGAACGGAGATGCCTCGGTCTGCTACAATTTATTGCGAGGCAGCTCAAGTACTTAAATGCCTCGTTTCGAGGCAGCCTTTGGTGGAGTATTCTCGCCTTCAAACCGTTAGTATCTAGTTTCAACGGTGCTGTTATTCATAGCAATTTGTGGTTGTATGTAAGAATATTTTTAGCTAAAATGTTGCGTCATATTTTTATGAGGCTTTGAGAAATGATGGTTCAGAGTTCTAAATGCTATGAGTTGAAATAACACATGATAGTTCGAGTAAATATGTCGCACTCAATTGGTTTAATTTGCCAATTAGTTAAAAGCTAGGTGGTTAGTTAAGGGCCTGCGTCCAGACCGGAGGAATTCATTTGATGATTTCCCACCCATTAAGATTTCACTATCTGTTTATCCAACACCAGCACCCAAATAATTTCTTAACACACTATTACCATCAATTTGCATCATTATGAAGCACTTTGCTAATCCGTTGTTCTTTGTGTCTATTATAATGTATTTTTTTTTATCAATTTTAAACTATCGCTTGACCGCAATCCTGCCTGATGGTAAGCAGTGACGCAATTGTTGATTGGAAAGCGCGGTAGTTTATTAAGAGCCTATTCACTCTAGCCTTGAAGACAGTCAAATTTTAGTCCGATGGACACACCCTCGCTGGCAAATTATTCCAGTCCCTCGGCCCCAGGTTCGATCCCCGGTCAGGTCATGATGGAAAACGATATTTTCCTGATTGGCCTGGGTCTTGGATGTTTATCTATATATGTATCCACTATGAAATATAGTATCGTTGAGTTAGTATCCCTTAACACAAGTCTCGAACTTACTTTGGGGCTAGCTCAATCTGTGTGATTTGTCCGTTTTTATTTTTATTTAGTCGTGTCAAAAACGTAAGGGTGTAAACTCGCCATACGATGGAACAGAGATGGGGGAATTAAATCATGCAATTCTCTCGCACACTCTCCAAAATGCATCCTATAGCACACCGACAGGCTGGCTACTCATCGCCTGTATTCCAGGCTTTGGAGATTATTTTGAGCTAAATCTAAGTCGCTAATTGGCCTCTTCGCACGCCTCTCTACTGAATTTAAAGTAGCTAGGTGGCATTTTGCAGCAGCAGTCCAAATGTGGCTGCAGTACTATTTCTGTAATCCACCTTCATTTTGACTTTATTTCTATATATCTGACAAACTAAAACTGAGATTGGAATTCAACCTCACTTACCAAAACATTCAACCCAAAAATAGCTCGCTCTATGAGAACTTCTATTCGTTTGGAGAAAACTCTTAGGAACAAAATATCACGAACTTCACATAAATAGGCATAACATACGACGTTTTGTCACTGGATTTATTAAAACGTTGAATATATTCCTTTGCCCTTCTCAGGAACCTTTCACGTTCCAGATGTGACCCCTGCCTTTAAGCCGGTATATTTCACTGGGCGTGAGTTCCACCCTTATATTTTTAGTGAAACCAACCCCTATTAGATCGGCCCATGCTATAACGCGAAATGGTATTTGACATTTTTGTAAGTATTATTTCTTTTTGGGAGCACAGTTTTTAGAGGTAGTGATGCGTGATTCTGAGATGGGGTAAAAATGGACGCTTTTACGGTGTCCGTTGAATAGGGTCAAATATGTCACGGTATACGTTGAATAACTTATAATGTTACTTTTGTTGGTCGAATGTTTTGAGTTTAGTTACCCAAAGCTAAAAGATATTTTATTGTTACATTTAGTAATAACGTAACCTCAGTTCATTTATAACTTGGTGTAGTGGCTGAGCGATCGACTGCTACCCTGCGTGTCTCGGTTCGATATCCGTACGCAACAAATATTTGTATGACCTACATGTAGTTGTTCCGGATCTGGCCGTATGGGTTTTTAATGTTTATAAATCACCCACGATACAGGAGTAATTCCTAGTGTGGCCCAAAGATTTTTTTTTTTTTTTAAAGGAAAGGAAGTGACTTAAGATCACTTTTACAACAAGCTTCCCATGGACATTCGAAACTTACCCATAAAACGATTTAAAAACTATATAAAGGCCAGACTTTGCAAAAAGGGGTATTATAAAATAACAGATTATTTAGAAGACAAAAAAGCTTGGGACTGACCTGCTCGCTCTGTTAAGCATTGTTATTAAGCAATATACGCAATTATACGGTAAATTATTGTAAATATTCTCATTTTTAATGTCTGGACTTGAAAAAAGCCGATGATCCCTGAGTTTGTTTAGACTATTTCTTCTCAGAGGTAGTCAGTTAGAAAATGCCGGCTTCATCTAGTAAAAAAAGAAAAAAAAAATTATGCGTGTAAAAGTGATCGGTGATCCTACTTGCTTAATAAACGATTTCATTTCATTTCACTTGACGACATAGTTGATGCAGTGGTTGAGTATGCCACTTGTCGCAGGTTCGATGCCCGTACGGAACAAATATTTGTATGAACTACAAGTAGTTGTTCCGGGTCTGGCTGTTTGTTTATGTGAGCTTAATTGTTTCTAAATGCACCTACGATACAGAAGTAATTTCTAGTGCGGGGTAAAGTTTTTTTTTTACAAAAAATATTGAATGTACATATGTATATGAAAGTAAGCTTAGGCAGATCTCACACTCAAATTATGGAGGCGACTATTCAAGTTGTGGTATGAGATACGCCATAGCAAGAATCACCAGCCTCCGGGATACTACCAGGGCCGCGGGTTACTTGGAAAAGACAACTTGGCTTCTGCACAAGCACAAGCATGTGAAGGAAACCAGGCTGAATTTTAGTCAGTAAAAATTTGACACGGTCTTCCGCTCCACCCAGAGCAGGAGAGATCATTTGATGATTTCCAAACCAAAAAATGACTGCCGGATTAACTTTAAGGGTCAGGCCAAAATACCTAAAAATATTGCCAACAAAAAAAATAATTATAATTGTTACCAATACTCTTATTTACAAACTAAACTCAATCTAAGTTCAGCGCCCCTTTTGCTATATATTTTTAATAAAAAAAGAACAGAAGAAAATTATGATCTCGCTCCTGTCAAATTAGGATTTGACAGGGCCGAAGTAATAAAAAAAGAGAAAGAGAAAAAGGGCATTGAACGTAAATTGAGCGAGGTAATATTAATGTACTCTACAGCAAGTTCAGAGGTTATTTAAGATATGTCAACGGTTGTACATAAGACACTCAACCGGTTAAAAAAACGTCAATAAATGTCAAGCGCTGACTAACTTGACAGGACTTATCTAATTAATAGGAAAGATAAAGATACCAATCTGTGCCAGTATTTATCGAAAAGTTCAAATACGATTCCCTTTTCCCAAATTTCCATCTCGTATTTTAGGGGCAGGAGGAAGATTTTCAAAAAACGAAAATAAGACAGGTTTTTTAGCTTACTCATTATCTCAGCGTTAATCCCAGTCGCATCCGAAGCTCTTTTTTATCAGCTTTGGAGTCTGGGGTCCGCTTTACCAGTCTAACTACTGATTTTGGCGAAACTTCGTCATTTTCCGTGAAGCGACTGCCGTCTGACCTCCACAACCCGAAGGCGATATCGAAGCTTTGCAGTTACACCAATTGTTGGACTTTTGAGGGCTCTAACAACCCGTAACGACTGCCACTAGTTATTCGTATGGCAACCGGGATCAACGGGCCGACCAGACCACTGCAAATATTTATATTCAAGCATACAAATATTTGCACTGTGCAGGGATCGAAGCCGCGTCTATTTGCGCAGCGGCCACGTTCGCTACCGCTACGTCACGGAGGCTGTGAAGCTTACTACCTTGACATAACAGCGAAAAGTTCCATACAAAATTTCATTCTCTCTTTTATGAAGTTGGGGACAAATTTCCAAAATAAAATGTTGCACGTTTTGTTGTTAATCAAAAATAGTCCGCATACCAATTTTTAGCTTTCTTCCGGCATAACAAGGAACTGCTAAATAAAACCTTCCACCCCCGATTTTAGGGAAGTGGAAAGATTAGAAACAGAGAGAAAAGTAGCGTATGTCTCTCTCTATCGCTTCAACTACCACCATTAAAAAAATCACGTCAATTCGTCACTGCATTTAGCGTTAAAAGACGGACAAACAAACAGCTACACATACTTTCAAATCTATACTAATGTAATAATGCTGAAGAGGTTGTTTGTTTGTTTGAACGCGCTAATCTCAGGAACTACTGGTCCGATTTGAAAAATTCTTTTTGCGGTGGATAGCTCATTAATCCAGGAAGGCTTTAGGCTATATAAAATCACGCTGTGACTAATAAGAGCAGGTAAAACACATCGAAACCTACGCGGGTGGAACCGTGGAGCGCAGCTAGTTTATAATATAGGTCTGGATGTACCTTCACCCTCAGGTTCCGGCTAAGTACTTCCACATCTAGCAACATAAGCTACACTTTACGCTAGTTCATAGCATTAAAATCCATTAGCAGGCTTCTTACAACGCCCTCGGGAAGTGTTGCGGTTGTGTATTCATTAGGAACTATAGCAAGACTTAGTGTGCTTATTAATATTTAGATAATGGGAACTTGAGCGTTATTTGCAGACATTAGGGATGAAATTGAAGCCATCTTATCGATAAAAGGTTTGATATAGACAAAATCGACCTTCTTAGTCACTTGAAAGACACAAAGTCTAATTTACTAAATATGTTTTTAAGGCCGTGTTACCTCCTAGGCGATTTGTGTCTATCAAGTACTCGTTTCACAAAAGAATTGTTTGGTTAGCTCTAAACATGGCGGTGGTGGTTGCATGATGGCAAAAGCTTTAAGCTTCTAATTATATCTTTACCACATGGCAACCACACCACATGCCAAAGGGAGTTTGCTTAGTTTTGAAGCTGATTTTCTTTATTAGACCTTTTTTGCGCTTAAAACCGAAGGCGGACGAGCATGCAGAGGCAAAGAAAGAAAAAGAAAACTTGTGTGCTATTTACAACAACTTAAAACAACACTTTACAAAACATTTTCACTAGTATACTATCATTATCATTTTCCTTATTATATAGAGGATTATGACAGGATAAACAATTAAAAAAAATGTATTTATACTGTAGCGGTACCTATAACTCTACATGTGGAATCCTGCATCTCGCAAGCAGTTTTTACTGTACAACTAGCACGTATACAAGTTCACGACATCACCCGTTGGCTAAAGTGGCCCGCCAGAAAATCCAGTCTGGTCGGAGGGTACCCCCCTTTTCTATGGAGGATGAGTAAGTGAAGTGTATTTTGTGTGCACGCTGTTCCCCATACCTTCATAATGTTCATGGTGTATACATGAAAATTCATATTCATTCCCACACCGACGACCTGGTGAAGGTCGCGGAAAACCGCTGGATGCCGGAGGCGTAGGAACGGTCGTCGTGGAGAAACTTGAGGGAGGCCTATATCCAGCGTGCCGCCCGCCAGACAAAGCCTTGCCGCCAAGTGATTTGTCGTGTTCCGGCATGATGTGTGGTGAAGCCGTACGGAGGACGGGTCTGAGCAGTTGTGTTGCTATGTATGCCGGGTACGATGCGCCTAATGTTGTTGTGTTGGGAGTTTGGTCGTGGAGAGTCTTCAGATCACTCTCCCTTTGGCGCAGCATCGTTGGTCGTGTTGTTGGGTTTAACATTGCATCACCTCGCTCAACTGCCATCTTCCTTCCTATTCGCTCAGTTTTCTGAGTGAATAGGCTCTTAATAAACTAGCGCGCTTTACTATCAACGATCGCACCACTGCTTACCATCAGGCGGGCTAGCGGTTAAGCGCTAGTTTGTCATTATTAAAAAAAAATATAATGATGATACGTGAAAATTCATTGTGTAGTTTTGAAAAAAACTAAAGACACTCACAAAAGCACTTCACTACTAAATATCAAACAAGTTATGGATGAGATCGTGCTTAAATTATAACTGACTGAGGGGCGGTAATTAGCAAGTGAGGGGTCATATGAGTTTAAACCCGAGTGCTGACCTGAACTGTGACCCCACTCCTTACACGTATTTTGCTTAATTAAATTTCAAATAATTATGTTCAATAATTTTCAGGGGTTTTTTGCTAAATTTAATGATAACAGCCGCATAGTTCGATCGATCAGGGTAAGCTACGCTTGCCGCGGTTGGTATGCGGATGGATGACCATTTTTACATATCGAGAAAACACTGTTGCTGTCAGCAATCTTTGACTATCTTTGACAGTCCTTACTGGTCGTTAAAAGTCTGAAAGTCTGACTACCAGTCTTACTAAGAGGTATTGTACTATCCCGTAACTGGGTTGCGGAAGTCAGATAGGTAGTCGCTCCATGTAATATACTGGTATTCCGTTGAATTCGGTTAGACTGGAAGCTGACCTTAGTACAGTTGTGAAAAAGCTAGACAAATAATTCACTTGTCATCATCATCATCTCAGCGTTAATCCCAGTCGCATGCGTAGCTTTTTCAGCTTTGAAGTCTGGGGTCTGCTTTCCAGTCTTAAATACTGTTTTTGAAAAGAAAAGAAAAGAAAAATTTTTTATTCTGCACAAACAAAACGCACCTTACAACTAAATACCATAAAAACCAAACAAAATACAGGAAAAAAAATAAATAATAATAATATCAAAAATCTCCTATCCTAACATGCAAAACTATAAACAGAGTTAATTTGATGTCAGAGCCAGAGCCATAGACCATATACGATGGAAGTAATAAGCACTACGTACAACGTAGCACTTACTACCTCCATGCCATAGGCATAGACAGCAGACATTCTTTGACAATTCGATCCAGGTATAGTATATTATCAATGATTCAAGAAAAATAGAAAAGGATAATATACTTAAGTCTAGGCTGTACGGCGTATCATGCCTTTGCCTTTTCCGTTCGGAAGTACGGAAAGAAGAGAACAAAAAAAAAAAAAAAAAAATATCTATGATTCGATCTGTCTGTCATCCGCAACGCGCTAGCGACACTGGCTCATGTCAACAAACCAAACAAAAACAACAACTTAAAAATTTAAAAAGATAATTGTAGAAAGGAGTACATAATTAAGTGTGTTACAAAACAAATAACAGTTTAACTGTGCGTCGCATCTGTGCAAGAAAAGGTTGTTGCTCAGCAAAAAGCTGTGACTTCAGACGAACCTATTGTCATCAGCGCTGATTTTCAGCAACCACCTCTCGGATGACGTAATGACGTCCCAGCGTGTGAGACAATTTGTCGGGTAAGTGTAATTTTTTCACATGATCTTAAGTGATAAACTAGGTGAGAAACAGAAAAATATGTATAAATATTGTGTGTAGTGTAGTGTGATTTTCTATTAGGTACATAAATATCTTTGATTACTTAGTATTATTGCAATTTTAGCCTTGTCGATGGCGGCCACTTGCACAACAGCAAGGCGCTGGCAGACGACAACCATGCTTCTTGAACACACCCACTCAAGGAACTGAAAAGCATGACAAATTGGGCTCAAGCAGGGAGGATCCAATGCCACTCGCACCGACGGACAGCCATATCAATTGCCCAGAGGCCATTACCTTTGAGGTGAGTATAGAAAAAGAAATAGTAATAATAATATCTTAAGCTGTCTGTTGTATCTGCAAGAAGTATTTCTTTAATATATTTAAAAAGTGCTTCTTTGTTTTAAGGTCTCTTACTGGTGGAGGAAGGTTATTCCAACAGTGGGTGGCAGCATACCTGAAACTCCCCCTGAAAGCTGCGGCTAAACTTCGATATTTTCCGTACAGCAAGCCTCCACAACTTGAAGGCGACATCGAAGCATTGCAGTTAGACCAATTGTTGCACTTTTGAGGACTCCAACAACCCGTAACGACTGCCATTAGATGATCGTATGGCAACCGGGACCAATCATATTCAAGCATACAAATATTTGCACTGCGCGGGTTTCGAATCCGCGCCTCCTTGCGCAGCGGCCGTTCGCTACCGCTACGCCACGGAGGCTGTCAATTACAGATAATTCACTTGTAATGAGAAATCTTAATGGAATTGAGAAACATCTCATCAGATTAAACATAAAACACGATAAGATATTAATATCCCACTAACTGACGTAGACGGGTCGTTAGAAGCCCGAAATTCTGACAAGCAGTCTTATCAAGGGATATCTTATTACCCCGTAACTGTATTGCAAAGGTCAGATAGTGAGCCCATTTAAAACACAGGTACAGGTATCCCAAAGTGATAATGCGCATAGAAATCTTCGTCACTGTTCGGCAACGGTCGTATTCCCCGAGCGTTCGGAAGAAGATATGTATATAGAGTGGTTAAGTGCATAAAAAGTGGTTAAGTGCATAAAAAGTGGTTAAGTGCACCACTCTATTCGGTTCTATTCGGTTATCCGTGAAGCCAACCCGTGAAGGTTATTCAGACGATGATCACTAACTGATATAGACAAAACACAGTTTAGTAGTTATAGTAAAGTGTTCGAGTCGCTAAACTTAAATGGCAGTGGGCAGGACACATTGCTCATAGAACCGATGACGGAAGAGGCAGTAAGGTTCTGAAGTTGCGGCCACGTACTGGAAGACGCAGCGTAGGGAGGGCCCCAACAAGGAGCGCGGGAAGCCGATGGAAGCGGTAGGCCGGTCATTGTGGAAAGCCTTGGGCTCCCCCAGCCTTTATCCAGCAGTGGAGCTCTACAGGCTGAAGAAGAAGTAAAGCGTAAAGATCATGACTATCCCTTCAAAGACAAAGACAAAGACAATTTATTTTGCAAATATGGGACAATAATGTTGTTACATAAATAAAGGTAGTATGATCAGCCATATTTTACCAATCGGCATGCAATATAATATAATTGAGCGTTACATGTTTTATAGAAATAAATATTCTATTGTATTAATTATTTCTGAATACTAGGTTATTATTACGGTGTAATGTAAATTGATCATGGTTTTACATATACTACCATAGCTGGTGTAGAAATATTAAACGCTATGTACATGCAGGCTAGTTTATTTATTTATTTATTTTATTATTTATGTACACACAATAAAATACAAATAGATAAAACAAAATGAAGATCTGAGTACAAAGGTGCTGCTTATTTCTTAAGAAATTTCTTCCAGCAGACCTGCGAAAGGAGAAGTAAAACAGAAATGTAAATGTAGCGCAATCCCGCCTGATGGTAAGCAGTGATGCGATCGTTGATGGTAAAGCGCGCTAGTTTATTAAGAGCCTATTCACTCAGAAAAACTGAGCGAATAGGAAGGAAGACGGCAGTTGAGCGAGGTGATGCAATGTTAAACCCAACAACACGACCAAGATGCTGCGCCAAAGGGAGATTGATCTGAAGAACCTCCACGACCAAACTCCCAACACAACGACCTTAGGCGCATCGTACCCGGCACACATCGCAACACAACTGCTCAGACCCGTCCTCCGTACGGCTTCACCAGATATCATGCCGGAACACGACAAATCGCTTGGCGGCAAGGCTTTGTCTGGTGGGTGGTAACTTTTGCCGGCGGCCGATGTTATGGCCTACCACCGAGAAAATGAATTATTTATAATGTTTAATATTAACAAAGACAAAGGAACAAATATTTGTATAATCTAAAAATAGTTGTTTTGGGTTTGGCCGTTTGTGAATGTGAGATTTATATGTTTGTAAACGCACCCACAATATAGGAGAACTTCCATAAGTGAAATTTTCGAAAATATAAATCATAATGTCAAAATATAAAAATGACATTACTAAGATCTTTATTACAATATCAAAAAGGATGATTTAAAAATTCATTGACGAAATAAAAACACGAGTCTAAATACCAAGCAAAGAGTGTACCTTTAAAATTATTAATTGTTAGCATTCTCAGGGCAGGTGAGTTCGTTGATCAAGATTGTTATTTACTCTATTAACATCTACTCGCAACCAAATATAAGACGAAGTCCAAACATACGATTGGCTTACATAAGGAATAAAGTCCTCCAACTTAGTCAAGTTTTGGTAATAAGCCTTTAAACTAACATACCCGTCCTTAAGGTATATTTACCATTCGTTGAAGCGAATGGTAAATATGGTTTCCGTCCCTAGTTCTGCTTGATTAAATATTTTTTAGACACGGGAACCGTGTTAGCATATTCTCTTGGTACTCGTATTACAAATTCAGATGGTAGGTACAATTTCTTTTGTATTGATTTAAGCCTGATAGAATACCCAAATGTGTGGCTCAAGATATTTTGGTAAGTCAAAGGTAAAAAGTTTCTTGCTTCTACGATTATAGTGTTTAGTTTAGTTTGGCATACCATAAAGTGAAGCAACTTTAAAGATGCCTCAGGTATGAAACTTGCTAATAGGGCTTAATAGTCCTATTCATTAAAAATCACCAGCAAGGCAATAGCGCAATACACTACCAATAACAATAGGTTTTATTTTGGTAGTTTAACAATATTCATTGCGTTTTAACGTTGTTGAGCAGACACATTTCTCCAATATATGGAGCAATGGATTAGCAATATGCTTCAAAATTATTCAAAATGTTAGTAGTAGTATGTTACGCAGTTAGGGTGCTGGATTAGATGTATAGAAAGAAAGAAAAAGAAAGAAAGGAATATTTTTTTATTCCGCACAAACAAAACGCACATTACTACTAAATACCATAAAATAATTATAACAAACAAAATACATGAAAAAGAAAAAAATAATAATAATATTACTATAAGTCTCTAATGGAAGTAATAAGCACTACGCACAACGTAGTACTTATCACCCCCATGCCATAGACTTTAGACAGCACACATTATTTGACAATTCGATCCGACTGTCAGATTACTGTATAGAATTACTATAGTTAATCATGACTATTTTTTGTGGATGTGACGTATATTGTTGCGCAACTTTGTTTTCCTTTTTTTTTCGTTTTATATTTTGGCTCTGCATCATAAACGTTTTTGTTACTATCCCTCTTTATAAACACATAATTCAATCTAAGGGAACACCTCCTCATTGTCAAAAATACCTCCAATAGACAATTTAAGTATAATTTTAACTTTGATGGTCGCCGACATAAAATTGCAATTAATCATTTGAACATTGTAATGATGGAAAAAGGATTTTGTTTAGGATTAAAAGACTAGCTTCCGCGATCACAATTTATATACTCTAGATCACTATTAAAAAACAAAACGTCAATGTCTTTGACGGATGTTTCGACGAAATCCCGGTACGGGCGGGAGTGTTTTTGAGTAAGAATTTACTATAGGGAATAATTTTACATATAAGTGATTAAAAATCCAGTGCATAGGGTGATTGGTTGGTACCTAGTTTAATACAGCGGATTCTCAAAACTAGATAGCAGTTTTGAAGATAGACAGCGCACGCGACAAGGCGCGGCGTTTTGGAATATACACAATCAAATATCTAACTGTATCTATTAATATATAGTACACGACAATACAATACAGAACTCACCACATAACACGTAATACATTGCCAGCAGCTGGAACGAGCAACAAGGGGTAAGTCCACAGAACTGTTATAAAACCTTATAGACAGGCGGCTGTTGACACATTTTGTAAGGGGTAGACCGGTGGCTCAGAGCGAGGTTTACATTTGTGGTAGCAAGAGCGTTGGCCCCTGGGCTGCCGTATTAAAGAGATTTAAATATAATTATATGTCGCATCAGTTTAAATTAGCCGCTTAGTTAGCCACCGCCTCAACTTTTTATTAAATGAAGTTCAGAAAATTAATCATAGTTTAGTTTCAAACCGATTGTTTGCGAGCCGAATCCAAGAGAGTGAGGCAAGACGAGAATAACTTTCAAACTCCACGAAGCTTGACTGTAAATCTAATTTAACCAGTTAATTGCGACATATATAACAGCTGCTCATAAAATGCCTTCAATTTAAATTACCTATAAAGACAGTGATACGAAGACCTCATATTACTACGAATTCGTCTAAAATTAGAACGTTAGATTCAATTCAAAGCAACACATGAACGTAATTTAAATTGATCCACGAGGTCTATTGTGACCCGTTTATGTCTAGCAATTCAATTATTATGGCTTTGTTAACCACAAACGATGCATCAAAACAGTTTATTAACAATTTGAATTGAAACCTTAACTACTCTCTTTGAGTACCTATTACTAGTAATACCTTCACAACAACTGCTAAATTAATTTCGTCATATTAAGGAACAGCAGGCCTTAAGGCTCTGAGTAACACAAAGGGCGATGGAAAGAGCTATGCTTGGAGTTTCTCTGTGCGATCGAATCAGAAATGAGGAGATCCGCAGAAGAACCAAAGTCACCGACATAGCTCTTCGAGTCGCTAAAATTAAGTGGCAGGGGGCGGGGTACATTACTCGTAGAACCGACGGCTGATGGGGCAGTAAGGTTCTGGAGTGACAGCCACGTACCGGAAAATGCAGGATAGGGAGGCAGCATACCCAATAAGGTGGATCGATGACCCGGTGAAGGTCGTGGAAAGCCGATGGATACGGGCAGCTCAAGACTGGTCATAGTGGAAAGCCTTGGTCCTGCAATGGACCTCTATAAGTTGAAGAAGAAGAAGAAGATCAAGGAATTAATACGGTAAGTCTCATCGTCCACGAAGCAATTTAAAAGTAACAGTATGTAGTTTTGCAGCAGTCTATACATACATCGCCATATGAGAGCTACTCATCATACTGACACCGAGACCCTCCGTGCCTCGGAAAGCGCGTTTAGCCTTTGGTCCCAACAGTCATTAGTAGATCTCTGATAGTCGTTACAGGCTTCTGACTACCTTCTTACTGCAAGGGATCTTATTACCCAGTAACTGAGTTGTAAGAACGAGAGTAACCGACATAGCCCGAAGAATTGCAACACTAACGTGGCAGTGGGTCACGCACATTGCCCGTAGGATCGATGCCTGATGGGGCCGACGGGTTTTCGATTGGCAACCACGCACCGGAAGACATAGCGTGGGTAAGCCCTTGACAAGGTGGACCGACCACCTACTGAAGGTCGCGGGAAACCGCTGCGCTGGATGCGGGAAGCGCAAGACCGGTCGTCACGGAGATCCTTGGGAGAGGGCTATGTCCAGCAGTGGACGTCTTTCGACTGAAATGATGATGATGAGTTGTAAAGAATATAAAGGGTGTCCCTGACATCGACGCACAAACGAGTACCATGGATCCAGTACATGATTCTGAACCCCCACTGGTGGAATTATTCGTCGGTTTTTTCCTGGTTAAAAAAATAATGTGCTGTTTTTTCACTTTAAACCATCCATCATTGCTATACTTTTATAACCCAATAAGATTTTAAAGGAAAAATTAATTAATTCGTTAATTACACAAAAAAGCGCAATGTGAAAAAAACTCGAAAAACTATCCTATCAGCTGATTTAATAGAGTTCACATCAGGGGTCAACGTCATACCCACAAACGGGCACGGCGGCACGCTTGCGACGTTCAAAGGCCGAGCCGACACATTTATTTAAAAACTGTGATTTCTATAACCGCTCATTAACGATATAAATTACTATCATAATTTTATTAGTGGCAGGCTATATAGCCTTTTCGCGAAGTTTGCGTTACGATGTCAGATACATCCTGTATGTCAGTGTATGGAAGTGGCTCCGTAAGACATAAAGGTATTCAGCTAAATACGGTTAGCCTGAAGGTCGATTCCGACATAGCTAGTAGTTTAGGTATGATTGATGATATTTTCATTGTAGCAATATCAGTTGCGTCGTACCATCGTCATAAGATTGAAGACTTGTCGCTGCATTATTCTGAATCCCACATTTTGACCAAGTTATCAGCCAAACACTTCCCCAAGTTTTCACTGTTCTAGTGTATGGTACTCGAATGTTGCAACTGAAAATTAGCGCCAAGTAGTATAATAGCATCTGACGTTGTGATTTTAGGATTCTGTCATTGTGCTGACTTGAAGTACCTTTACATTGTTGATACGATCCGGACGAAGAGTTTCACCTCGTTTATGTACAACGTACATCGAAAGACTAAAACAATTTGGCTGAGGCGGTCTGATTACAATTTAAGTGTCTTCAAGAGGCACCCATGTGTCTGTCTGCGGTCTATTAGCAAAGATTGCATTACTGCTTACCATCAAGCGGGATCGCGAACCCTTTTGCGTTAGATTTTTTTTTTTTTCATAGTAAATCTCAGTTACAATAACAGTTTGTATTTACAACATTTCTAGCTGAATTCACTTTCAGGTAGTGTATTTTTTTGTCATGCCAAGTAAATGACCGTACACTGCGTGTGGAGAATTTCACACCATTTAGAGCTTCAGCCTAATTGGATAACACAGTCGCTACGACAACAGCTTTCATAATAAATTTGTATTCCTCTAGTAAGCAAAACGGACAGTTTTTTAATGAACAATAGGTTTGTTCTACATACTTCAATTTACAAGCTATTATCGTTGAGTAGGTTACGCTTATATTTTATTTTAGGCACAGTAAATAATATAATGCCTATATCCTCCGTGGGTGTCGTAAGAGGCGACTAAGGGAACTCGCACCAGGAAAGCGGGCAGCAGCGTTTTTTCTGTGGAACAACAAATTACTGCGATCCCAAACCCGCCCGCCAAGCGTGAGGATTACGGCAATGTCTCCCAAATGTATTCCATTTATAAAGCCTTGGGGGAGGCCTTTATCCAGCAGTGGACTTCTATAGGTTGAGAAAAAGAAAAAGAAGATAATATAATATAAGTATTACAGTACTTTTTCTTTTTTATCACGAACATTGAACATGTTTGTAAAGCGCCTGTGGCAATTTATTTGGCACGTGGATTGGTCGTGCTAGGAAGGTTATCTGTTGGCAAGGCAATGTTTATAATCATGTTATTTCTCTAGACAGATTATACGAGTTCATAAATTGTACATTTTATTTTTCTGTATGTATAAGTCAATTTTTAAATAGTGGATTATAATATTATAATTAAACTTCTGCCGGCGGCCGATGTTATGGCCACCGGCAGAAGTTTAATTAGTTACCACCCACCAGACAAAGTCTTGCCACCAAGCGATTTGGTCGTGTTCCGGCATGATATCTGGTGAAGCCGTACGGAGGACTGGTCTGAGTAGTTGTGTTGCGATGTGTGCCGGGTACGATTCGCCAAATGCTGTTGTGTTGGGAGTTTGGTCGTGGAGGGTCTTCAGATCAATCTCCCTTTGGCGCAGCATCGGTCGTGTTGTTGGGTTTAACATTGCATCACCTTGCTCAACTGCCGTCTTCCTTCCTATTCGCTCAGTTTTGAGTGAATAGGCTCTTAATAAACTAGCGCGCTTTACCATCAACGATCGCATCACTACTTACCATCAGGCGGGATTGCGGTCAAGAGCTAGTTTATATATATTAAAAAAAAAAGAAGAAGATAATATAATATAAGTATTACGGTACTTTTTTCATTGTTATCACGAACAATGAACATATTTGTAAAGCGACTGTGGCAATTTATTTGGCACGTGGATTGGTCGTGCTAGGAAGGTTATCTGTTGGCAAGGTAATGTTTATAATCATGTTATTTCTCTAGACAGATTATACGAGTTCATAAATTGTACATTTTATTTTTCTGTATGTATAAATCAATTTTTAAATAGTGGATTATAATAGGTAGACCTTGATACTTGCTCATACATATATGATGACGTCAGCAACGGCAGAGCAGTAGAGTCGTCAGCACCTTGGTGTGGTTGTAAGGGCTCCTTTTCCTATGTGAAGTTTTGAATTCAAGCGAAAAGGGCAAACCGGCAGTTTCGGTTCGGAGAAGTGCCCTGGTCCGCGTGTCAATGCGAAGTGACCGTTCCACAATCCCTACTTTCGAAAACGACTCTGTTCACGTGCCGCCACAACAAAATAACGTCACAGCGTTTGCTCTACTACTAAGTAAGTCAAATGAGCAACTCTTTTCAAAATGATACCGATATCCACGATATATATATATATTATCCTTGCCTGGCCAACTGGCAGTAAGTTCGTCATGCTCCTTAGATGTCCCTGCTTGTGGTAACGATGAGGATAAGGTTGCTTCTCATAAATATGGCGAGAGGGGTAATGCCTGACCTAGGCCACCACTTTCATAATATTATAGTTTTAATAATACAAAATTAGGTATACATGCAATTATGCTTCTGTGGAATGCGCTTCCTCTCGATATCAGGATGGCCGCCAGTCGGTTTGCATTTAAGCGGAAATTGCAGAGTTATTTTCGCAACAATTAGGTTAGAGTTATTGCTACACCTCTCTCCCAAATTTTAGTTTTGTATGTATATATTATAAGTATATATTTTGGTAATAGTATGTATGTATATTTAGCTTATTTAAGTATTTTTTTTAATAGTATTAAGAGGTTTTTTTTTATCTTTACAATTTTTTTTGCAAACGAAAGCACCTACCATCTTATCTCTTCACCACCTATGGTTGACTGGTAGAGAATGCCTAAGGCATTAAGTCCGCCTCTGTACATTTCATGTGCGAAAGATTAAATAAATAAATAAATAAATATACAACACCAGAATATGACATCAATCAACCTATTAAAAATAAACGTTTTTGAATTCAACGTAACTTCAAAGTATTTATGCCCATTAATTTGAGATAGTAACGCGTCTGTGATGATCATATTAACTATGATCATCACAAACATAATGTCTAATAAAGTAAGGTGAAGCAGTAATCACTATTAAACAATCTACACACACTGACTTCAACAAAGCAAGTTTGCGCACAAAAATTTTAAACGAATAACGTAAGGACATCAAGTTTGAAGGTCTTATGTTTATTGACCAAGGTTGTCTACAGATCTTTCACATCTATGTTGCATAATATCAAAATCACAGAGGTCTTCACTCTCGTTCAAATAAGGTTTCAATTTGGCTGTCGCGACTGACATTTCAGTCAAAATTACAAGGTTGCAATTGGATTGCCAGTGGCAGAGTTAAAATATACGTGATAAGAACCATTTTTTCAACTTTGATCTTACGGTGGTCTTATTTCTAATCTCTCTTGCGCTAGAAGTGATCTTGTAATTTGTCACTAAAAATTTGTCAGTTGCAGCTCGAGGTATGGGAGTTGGTGGTAATCTAATTTGGACTCTCTCTCCAATCGTGTTTACTATTAAATTATTTCAACCGAGGCCGAATCTCATATTTAGAGATATCAGCAGCTTTATTATACAGCTAAAATTTTATAACGAAATACCAAATTTCAATAACATGTTACCACTTTCTAGATATAAAAAATAATTTGACGAGGTTTTGATTGAATAATTTTAAGTTTTATATATAACACGATTATTTTAAATTATTGTGTTAATAACTTACTACTACTTACATATAACGATATGGGTATCATAGGTCTACTAAAAAAGTCTTTAGTATGACCAATAAACATATATGAGAAAGATGTTTTATATAATACCCTTCCATTCAAGTCCATATATCAAAAAGAGCCCAAAGGAACCAGCGAGTGTAACCTCGCGCAACCTCGCACTTCTATGCCGTTTGCATCCGTATTATCCTCAAATTCTTTATTATATTCTGGTTTAGGGCCATAAATCAGTTCTATGGCATCTATTCATGACCATTAAACATGTTTGTATGGGCGAGCTGCAATACTTTTTTGTCGATATGGAAATAAGGGTGTGATAGCATCGGGAAAGGGGATCAAGTGTGAGAATATTAAACTGTTCAAATGAAATATAACCGACAGCCCAGATAAAAATGTCTGTCCGGAAAATTCCCTTCAAGCGATATAGAAATTGTGATTGTGAATACTTCATTATTAATATATAATATACACAAGTCGCGTTACTTGTCTGTATATGACAACAATGTTAAAGCTAAAAACTACTTGCAAATACTCAATTTAGACAGTGTAACTTTAACAGTTGCTTAAACATAATAATCTGCCTAGCGTTCACCTAACTATGTTTTGTTCAGTTTCTAGTCTAACTGGATGCAGGTTAACAACAGTATTAACATGGAATTACTGCTTAACTGGTCACCAAAACTAAGTTATTATGACACTTATGACTCTTGGGTTTTGACAATCCGTAATGATGGTTAAAGATTCAGGTCAGCTTAACGTACTTTCCGAGGCACGGAGCGGCCTCGGTATTTAAAAATGTTCATCCATTCATGAACCTTCTTCTTCGTCTTCAGTCTCTAAAGGTGCACTGCTAGACAGAGGCCTCCCCAAGTCTTTCCACGGTGACCGGTCTTGTGCTGCCCGCATCCATATTCAAGTCGATAAAATTAAGTGGGCGGAGCACATTGCTCGTAGAACCGATGGCCGATGGAACAGTAAAGTTCTGAAGATTCGGCCACGTCAGTACGAAGATGCAGCGTAGGGACGCCCACAAAAAGGTGGACGGGTGACCTGGCGAAGGATGCGGGAAGCCGATGGATGCAGGCAGCACAAGGCAGGTTTATGGAACTACCGGTGCTTTATTTCATTGACTGATTCATTCCGCCAGGAGTTCCTATTGTCTGTGATATAATGATTTCCATTCAGTAGTAGAGGCCCCAATGATACATTTTTCTGTAGCGTTAATTTTTAAAATAATAATATTTCTATAACCTTTCACCGAATTAACATCGAATCTGAAGAAGTTGATACCGAGAAGGACTATAGAAAATAACTAACGCTAATTGAATTAAAGTGATTGTAACTCAAAAACTGCTGAATAATTTTAAGAAAAGTTTTTGATGTCAAAATTCTGATTTAGTTCAAAGTTAATTGGCTTCATTAAAGTTATTAAAATTAATTTATTAAGTAACATATGCTTGAAATTATTTATATAATTTCTGAGGAATTAATGTAGAACAAAAACAGTCTGTTTCAAAGATCTAATTACGTGGCATTCTGTAGTTTCTTTGCAGCACCTGTAGAAAAAATGTGAATTTATATGTTTACAAAAGCGACTTCTAAATCTATAGTAATATATAAAGCTTAAGAATTTCTTTGTTTGAACGCACTGATCTCAAGAATTACTGATCCGATTTGAAAAATTCTTTTTGCGTTGGATAGCCCATTAATTCAGGAAGGCTTTAGACTATATAAAATCACGCTGGAACCAATAGGAGCCGAGCATAATAACTAACTACATGGGAACGGAGTCGACGGACGGCCGCTAGTAATTAATATTATTCAGATATTAAGGCTTTCAACACTGACGTCAGCATTCTATAATCCAACACCATAATCAGTGTACAAAGTTCTTACCGTTAGAACAGAGATCTCTTCTCCTCCAGCCTCCGTGGCGTAGCGGTAGCGAACGCGGCCGCTGCACAAGGAGGCTCGGGTTGTATCTCCGCGCAGTGTAAATATTTGAATGCATGAATATGAATATTTGCACTGGCCTGGTCGTGCCTCGAAAGCACGTTAAGCCGTTGTTCCCGGTTGCCATACGAACATCAAATGGCAGTCGTTACGGGTTGTTGGAGCCCTCAAAAGCCCAACAATTGGTCTAGTTGCAATGCTTCGAAATCGCCTTCGGGTTGCGGAGGTCAGATGGCAGTTGCTTCACGGAAAATATCTAAGTTTAGCCAAATGAGCAGTTGGACTGGTAAAGTGGACCTCACACTCCAAAGCTGAAGAAGCTACGGATGCGACTGGGATTAACTCTGAGATTATGATGATCTCTTCTCTGTGCCAGAGTGTGACCCGTCAACGCATTACGCGGGTACTGTAAGGATTGGTAGATATAACATGTGTTTGAAATTTTGGTTCTGGGTACACCAGTTTCTTTATAAATGCAGTGGTGATAAAATACATAACAGATCATCATCATCATCATTTCAGCCGAAAGATGTCCACTGCTGGACATAGGCCTCCCCCAAGGTTCTCCACGACGACCGGTCCAGCGCCTCCCGCATCCAGCGGTTTCCCGCGACCTTCACCAGGTCGTCGGCCCACCTTGTCGGGGGCCTACCCACGTTACGTCTTCCGGTGTGTGGTCGCTACTCGAGAACCCGTCGGTCCCATCGGGCATCGGTCCTACGGGCAATGTGTCCAGCCCACTGCCACTTTAGTGTTGCAACTCTTCGGGCTATGTCAGTTACTCTCGTTCTTCTGCGGATCTCCTTATTCCTGATTCGATCGCGCAGTGAAACCCCAACCATAGCCCTCTCCATTGCCCTTTGAGTGACTTTGAGCCTTCTTATAAGGCCCATTGTTAGCGACCACATCTCAATTCATAACAGATTTTCCTCCTCCTGGGACACGGGCCTTCTCTCGGAGAAAGGGAATGGATGGTGATCTGCCACGCAGGCCCAGCGCAGGTTGGTAGATGTGACACGTCTTCGAAGTTTTGCTTCTAAGACAAGTTTTCTCACTATTTTTTCCTTCACCGTTATGAGAGCAGTGTTGATGAAAAAATTTCACACAAGCAAAACTGCTTATCTCGGTTCAAAACTACGACCTACATTCGTGTGTCATTACCAGGGCCCTTGCTGCTCTCGCGTATAAGTCATAATAAATTTCCAACAAAATTACCGTGTTTACATCCGAGCTTGGATGTCGACTACTAATAATTTATTAATATTTTTCTCATTATTATTCAGATGTTCTAGTTACTAAAGAGATACATGCGCTGTATACTCCTTGTCGTTTATGACTGAAGAAAATAGGTCGTTGCGTTCTCCTTTCACAAGGGTTAGTAACCTCTCTAGGGACTGAAATATGTGGAAGGGTTGCTTTTTAATACTATCTCCAGTTTTATATCAGGTTTTGTTTGATAGTTATTACTTTGATTTTAAAGAAAAAATACACGGAGTATTCATGACAATCATAAAAGGGTACGTCTCGCGTGGGTTACAGATGAATTTTTTTTTTATTTAACAATATTTTAAGCTGCACCATCATTTTATATAATTATAATTCATTTTTCATTTTAAATTGTGTTTAATTTTATGATTTTCTTATAATAGTCACAATAAATATTTTTTATATTGGAAAGTGATTCACGCTAAATTAATGAATTCATTCCACAAGAGTTTACAGATAAGCAAAAAAAAAAGTATCCATTATTTTACCGGTAGATTGGTAGAAGAAATAAGACGGATTCCCATTTCTACATGACTGAAAGAAAGCAAATCAAGACTTTGCAAAGAAGAAAGCAAAAACTCCACCACATCATGCGCTGCTAAATGAGTCACAATACCTCGGAAGTTAGCTTAAAACGATAAGCCATACATAACCAAAAGCGATGGTTGAAGTGAAGAGTTAAACTACCAGGAGTCTCTATTGAGATTGGCCACCATGGTGGAATAGGAATGTTTCCTGGGTAAAAAAAAAATGATTCTATTTAATCCGTCATTCAGATTATAGAAAAATATTGGATACGTATATTTTGTTTTATTAAATCAATAAAAATTGACAAATATAAAAGGCATCAAAAGATCAGGAGTGGTCCTCGCTAAAAAGTGTAGCGTGCAGTGACGTCACATGAGTTTTCTTCAACGCACTGTATCGTCTTCATTTTTTGTTTATATGAAAAAAGAAAAAATACGTGTCCACTATTTTTTGAAAATCTGACGGACTAATTAGTTTTTTTTTAGTTAACTACACTATTCTTCATCTTAATTGTGTAACAAACTATAACTATCAATTGGCATCATTTTGATGCATATTTGCAATCCATTGCTCTATATGTTCGGAAAATGTATCCGCTCAACAAATTAAATCAGGAAATGAATGCCGTTGACCTGTCAAAATGAAACTCGTCACTACTGATAATGTGTTACGCAATTACTCAACACGAGGACTTGTTTCATCATCATCATCATCAACCTTTTATCGTACCCACTGCTGGGCACAGGTCTCCTGATCTCCTCTCATACAGAGAAGGATTGAATGTCATCACTAAGCTTGCTCAATTGGCGATTTCAGACTTAAAGTCCAGGTTTCCTCAAGATCTTTTCCTTTACCTTGTAATCAGTCATTGGTGTCCAAGATATACTTAGAAAGTACATGTAACTTAGAAAAGTTATATTGGTACTTGCCTGACCTGGAATCGAACCCGCACATTCATACGTGTGAGGCTGGTGTTTTAAACACTAGATCACCACGATATTTAGGACTTCTTTAACTATCATCAATGCTTATTAATATTTCTGTGAACGAACTATGCAGTTAACAAACAAAAAGTTTCACACCTATTGAAATTAGACCTGTCATAATAATTTCTCTAAACAATTGCTCGACCGTCAGCCAATCAGATCAATTGTTTCCATCCAATCGAACAGCGCCACCGGACCTTTCCAATTGTCCAATTGTTTTCTCATAATTGGGTCTCAGCGGGAATGGAAATTAGAGAGTCTTACAGTTATAACGATAGATAAATCGTGATTGCTTTTATAAGTTTCTGGAAATTGATTCTCAGATTTAAGTACGAAGGTGTTTTACCTTGAACCTGACGTAATCTCTTATAAAGCTAAGTGTACTTATGCAAAGTTATCCTTCAGATAAAAAAAAAACATTTAATTGGTCTAAACCGTGACGAAAGGCTTTTAAATTTAAATTAAGAATAAATTTTAAACACAAATCAAATCCAAGCTTTGTTCAAAGGCATATTATTCTGTAAGTGATTATTTAAATGATAAGAATAGCTGGTCGCTCTGATTAACTCAGGACAATGTTTGTGTTCTTTCTCCGGAATTAGCTTACTGACACGTTATATGAGTTCAGATAATTCACTTTTTTTTTTCAATACATAAATATGTAAGCTGTCGCGCCCTTTATGCCTGGGGCTTTTATTGAAGTAATAAATTTTTAGTTATTTACATTTACATTTAAATATACTCGTATATATATTGTTTTGCTTTGCTGGTATTCTGGCGTGGTAGCTGGCATATTTTCAATAATTTCATTGTTGTTATATTTTCTTATGTTCATCACTATTCATAGTATTGTATAAAGTCATGTGTTTTTTAAATAAACATACAGCTGTGCTGCTGGGGAGTTTCTTCCGCCACTTCTTCTTCCAAGCGAAAGCTCTAGGAAGTGTCGATGGGTGGGCGTTTTGGGGGACTGTCTTATGTAATACTGACGTTCACAAAGTGCTGATTCTCAGCCTAATTTGAATAAATGACTTTTGATTTTGATTTGATTTTGATTGGGATGATAATTTGAAGATTCCTTAACTTACTAATTCTTAAGGAAACTTTTTCCTAGTGTAAGTACAGGTAAAAGAAAATGGATAGAAACGATGCTGACAACACAATTTTGGACGGGATTAAAGTAATGATGCAATCTAACCCCTCGGTTAGACGAAATTGTGGTAACTGGAACAATTTGCCTACGGTGTACTTCCCGGCAGATTACATTTTTAAGTGTTTTCAAGGCTAGAGTGAATGGGCTCATCATATACTATTGCTCTTTACCTTCAACGGATCACAGATCGGGAAATTTAAGAAAGAAAGAAGAAACAAAGAAAGTACATTTATTCAGCGCAGACATAAAGACACACAATACGTCTAAAATAAACACACATCAGGTAGCAACAAAATAAAAATCAAATAGAAAGTAAAAGCCTCGACGTAAAAAAATATCAGCAAAGTATGCCCCGCGGCTGCACCAAAAAGGTCCAGTTCAGCAGAAACGACAGACAACTAGTGCCCGACGGTGGTCTTTAACTAAACCTGATGTGAGGTGATGGATGTAAATCAGTTTTACACTACAACATCACGTGTGTGTGTAAAATTAAACATGGAATACCGTGGCAAATTGTTTGTGAATATTTATATTGTGAATATATATGTCGGAGAAAGCGACGGCAGAGCGGTAGGGTCGACAACATCTTGGTGTAGTGGTACAGGTTCCATTTCGCAGGTGAGTTTTGAATTGAAGCACGACGTGTAGATATACCCTCCAATCTTCATAATAACAATTTGAATAGGCAAACCGACAGTTTCGGTGCGGAGAAGTGCCTTGGTCCGCGTCTCGATGTAAAGTGACCGTTCGACGAACCCCACTTTCCAAAGCGACTCTGTCCATGTGACGTCATCGCAAAATAACGTCACAAGCGTTCGCCCCTCTACTACGTAAATCAAATCAGCAACTTCTATTAAAATTATATCGACGATCTCCGACATATACAAATAGATGGCTAATTATCCTCTGGTACCCCGTACCAACCCATATGCTCCCGTGTGTGTCCCAAGAGGCGACTAAGGGCACTCCCACAAGGGATACGGGCAGTAGAGCTTCTCCTGTGGATTAACAAATTACAGCGATCCCCAACCCGCCTGCCAAGCATGGGGATTATGGTAATGCTCCCTAATGGAATGAAAGCCTTGTAGGAGGCATTTGTCCAGTTGTGGACCTCTATACGTTGAGAAGAAGAGAACGAAGAAGAATTCTCGTAATTTAAAATGTTCAAAATCTAGTCACAGTATCATCTCGGCGACAAACAAATGTCAAAAACTTATCAAAATATAGGGAAATTAGAAGTATTCTTTGACAAATTGAGATTGAGATCAGACTGTGAACGTTCCTAAAATTACGAGAATAACCTCTTGTTTTTTCTTCTATTTTTTTCTTGTTTGGAATGAGAAATGACTTCTCCCGCTCTGGGCGGAGCGGAAGGGCGTGTCAGACTTTTACTACCTAAAGCCCGCCCGTGTTTCTTCACTAATCTGTGCGCCAGAGCCACGGTTTCTTATTTAACCAATCCGTAACCCTGGCCCAGGAGGCATCAGTCTTCGTGGACCCCGTCACGATGTGCTGATATCTCTGTGAGGCGTGCGTGAAACACAACGCGCCGTCGACTCGAGCCTGGTTCTTACCGAGCTACCGAGCTGTCAACTGCACGAAAATAACCCCTCAGATGGGTAGACGCTCTATATAAAATAGTAATAGTCATCTGTATCCGTTTATACTGACAGCCGACCCAAACATAGTTAAAAAAAGGCTAGCTGGATAGATAGATAGATTGATGAAATTTTGACGGTAAGGATACGTTGATAAATGACCGTATGAAGAAAGTTTTGCATAAAAAGTAAAGAGATTAATATTTGAAAACTGGGATATCTGTCATCTCACAAGTTTGATTTATGAGATCGTTATAGGTGAATATCTCATTCGAAAAGTCAAAGATATTGAAGGATCGCCATTCATGTTGATGAAAAATATCACATTACAGCAAATGTAATATTGTCTTTTGTCACCAAAAGAGGCAATACTTGTAAGAAAGTTCACAGTTTAAAGGCAAATATTCCTGTAGGTAATTAAAAACCAAAATATAGTCGCAACATAATTTTAGCGAAAATCACTATCAAATACATGTCAAAAATATAGAGAAATTAAACGCAGTTTTAACGGATCAGAATTTGAAAATACTTAAAATTGCAAAAATTGCTTTCTAATTGCAGTCTCAATATGTCAAAAATACCTTTCAATATAGAAGCTAGGTTAAATTTTCCACTAATGGTGGCAAGTGTGTTGCGTCGTTCAGCTTTCGTCAAATTGGTTAAGCTGAATAACACTGATCTATATGTCACATTTGTGAATGATATACTTACCTAACTTTAATTTTGTAACAAAATATTTTACAAAAGTGTTTTTGGAGTTCCTTGGACGTCCTCCCGATTATAATTTTAAGTTCTTCTACAGCCTATGGATGTCCACTGCTGGACAAAGGCCTCCCCCAAGGCTTTCCACGCTGACCGGTCTTGTGCTGCCCGCATCCATCGGCTTCCCGCGACCTTCACCATGTCATCGGTCCACCTTGTTGGGGGCCTCCCTAGGCTGCGTCTTCCAATACGTGGCCGCCACTCCAGAACCTTACTGCCCCATCGGTCATCGGTTCTACGGGTAATGTGCCCTGCCTACTGCCACTTAAGTTTAGCGACTGGCAGAGCTATGTCGGTGACTTTGGTTCTTCTGTGGATCTCCTCATTTCTGTTTCGATCACGCAGAGAAACTCCGAGCATAGCTCTTTCCATTGCCCTTTGTGTGACTCTGAACCTTCGTATGAGGCCCATTGTGAGCGACCACTTTTAATTTAGGCCTTATAAAGCCACACTCTATGTAGTAAAATTTACCTTCCAATATAGAATAGAAGTTAAATGTGTGCTAGGTACTCAAATAATTGTATCAAAGTAATTTAGTGATTGGATCTTGTTGGTACCTTCAAGATCCAAGACCAAAAGCACTTTTGCTGTCTTATAAATAAGGCGATGATGATATGCTCATATAATTCTAAATTCATATAGACTTTGTAAGATTACTCCTCTTTTATGTCGTCTGCGGAAAGAAATCGGGTAACATTTAGCCTTTGTTCGTAACTAGAATAAATACAGCCAGGGAGACTAAATGTTAGGAAAACTGAGTCTGCCAGAACCGTGGGTTTATTGAAAGAGAAAAGTACTGTGGCCTTGGCGCACAGACAAGTGAAGAAACACATGTGAGTTTTAGTCAGTAAAAGTCAGACACGACTTTCGGCTCCGCCCAGAGCGGGAGGAGTCAGTTGATGATTTACCATCCGAAAAAAGGTAAACTGACAGCCTCCGTCAATTAGCAGTATTAAAGATATAAACAGCTGTCAAAAAATGAAAGTTATATTTCATATGTAGAATGCTACGCTAATTTTGGCGCATGGATATAAACACAGCCATCTGATTTTGTTAATACAATTTCACAAATGTTTTTTGAGTCAATGCAATATTTTTGCCATAACAAACTATTAGTATCGGTTGGAATTATTTTTAATCATATTGTTAGTCCATTGGTTCATATGTTCGAAAAATGCCTCTGCTCACTGTTAATGACAATGTAAATAACGCAATGAAAGTTGTTGAACTGTCAAAATGAAACCCATTACTACTAATAATATCTGTTACTTAATTACCCTACCGGTCTTCTTCTTCTTCAGCCTATAGAGGTCCAGTACTCCATTAAAGCCTCCCCCAAAGCTTTCCACAATGACCGGTCTTGTGCTGACCGCATTCATTAGCTTCCTGCCACCTTCACCAGGTCATCGGTCCACCTTGTTGGGGGCCTCCCTACGCTGCGTCTTCGTACGTGAACCTTATTGCCCCATCGGCCATCGGTTCTACGAGCAATGTGCCCCGCTCAATGCCACTTAATTTTAGCTACTCGATCCTACTGGTCATATAGCACGAATGCGCAATTTCTGTTCCTCGATATCTAATCAATTAATGCAGTTGAATTAATTTCGTTGACTTCAAACATCACCTTGACAACTACCACTAACAACGTCGCTTGGTGCCGACCCAATTATTATAACCAGAAGGGGAATGGATACTCGAGTCAAGTGGTGTGAATAAGAACATTCACATCACTAGACTCGAGTATCCATTCCCCTTAATTCCACAAACAATACATAATACGAGAAGTTCAAACAAGTTATTGTCGATAGAACTGCTGCATCTCTCCATAATTCGTTTATCAGCCCAAATGTCTTTTATCTGTGATTAACGTCCTCGTAAATTGAAAATTGGGAGTAATCTTAACCTTTGATGAGTTTCTTGAACTCCGAGATTTGTTGTTCTGTTTCTGTATTGCTTGCAAGCTTATTAAATTTATGTAAGTTAATAGCCTAAGCCTGGAGTACAGGCGCACGCTAATCTGCCTATCGGTATCCCGTGGAAAGCATTTTGGAGAATATGTGCGATAATAATATATTATAATATATATATAATAAAAATAAATAAAATAAAATAAAAATGTTTATTTCAACACATATGTAAATAATATCAACGTTATGTTTGGAGTCACCTTTTAAGCAAATTGTTTGCATGTGATAAGTGATTCATGAGAATTACATGAGTTGATGAGGCCATCACCGTTCCTCTATCGGATATGCCATTGTACGGCGTTATTGACATCGTCAAAGCTCTTAGCCTCATCGTATATACCAGGTACGAGTATATACCTAGTAGGACTGAAAAAAAATTCCTGCGGCAGTCTTCCCATTCGATTTTAATTTCAAGGCTAGAGTGAATAATGCTAATAAACTAGATCACGGAGAACATCAGGCGGGATCACATTTAAGCAATAGGGAAGAGGAACTGTAAAGTTTTTCTCCGACTTCTATCCATACGAAACAACCAATTGCCACCGTGCACCCAGCTTATGACGTAACCGACGTAATCCAAGATGGTGATCCATGTAAGTTTGTGAAATAAATAATTTTGGTTTCGATGATAAACATACGTCAGTCAGAGTGAGAGCTTGTGAAGTGAGCAAGAATCAATCAGTATGTAAAACGTTATTTTTTGTTTATGCGAAATCTGAATATAGTTTGTTCAGAATAAGCAACTGAACATTTTTCCACTATGTTATATTTTATCCCAAATATCTACATTTAGAAATTGTTGCAGTTTGGCACGTCCGCGCAACAGCTGATGCCAGAGGTCAACGCACCGTTCGCCCGCCCCAGCGGAACGTGGACCATATTTGTTTTGGGGCAGCCAAGTAAGATAAACAGCTCATAACTTTGTAGTTTTTTTTATAATGTTGTACATAGATTATTTACTAAAAACACTGGACACGTGTTTCGGGTTTCGCATAAAGAAAAAATAATGTTGTACGTATGATTAATGGTGATGCAGATTTTAGGTTATATTAAGTGTTATTACAGTAGAACAACTTTTCTTTTTTTCAAAATGTTTATAATCTCAATAAAAATAGCTAAACGGTACCCAACATAAACACAAACAATAATCCTTATATCCACATTAAAATCATTTATGGATTGCCATTCCAATTACCATTATCTGACACTGAAATCGTTTATTTGTTGTAATTAAATGTTGAAATATGCTAACGGGTATCATAAAATTTCATCTACCTGCTTGTATTACATTTGGTATCTACACAACAAAATGTAAAGCTATGCATTGTTTCTCACAAGTTGACCCCTCATTTACACTGCCTGTTTCCCACTACTACGAAACAGGCTCACGGTGAGAGAGCTAAGACCATACATAATTAGCTTATAATGTTCCCACGTTTGGGACACAGGCCTCCTCTCATCATTATATATAGTTTTTATATCGTTTAATGGGTAAGTTTCGAATGTCCATGGGAAGCTTGTTGTAAAAGTGTATACATTGACCCATGAACGAGTTGCCTACTCTGTGGAGACGAATGTGATGCACAGCAAGATTGTGTTTGTTCCCGGTATTTATATTATGAATATCGCTTATTTTCTTAAAATTCGATATAACTGGGTAATAACGAATCCCCTTGGTAAGACTGGTGGTCAGACTTTCGGGTTTCTTACTACCGGCAGCGATTGTCAAAGACCCACGAATAAAATAGCCTTTTTTCTTTTCCTGGGTGGAAAATCCTTATGGATGTCCTCCGCTCTGGGGCGGGCGACGGGGTCTGTCAGACTCTCGCTGGCTAGAAACCACCCCGGTGCTCCATCTCACACCTACACCGGGGTTTGCAAGAATGAACACTGAACACACAACCCCCGATTGGTCCTGGCGGTGACGACGGTGGCGCGCGTGGACGTTGATTGTAGCCTGGACTAATGGTTGAACATGCTATTTGAGGCGCTGAGTCGTTTTTGTGTGTAAAGATGGTCACCCATCCAAAATCCAACCGCGACAAGAGTAGCATGACTTGACTGATCGACCCATGGTGCTGTATACGCACGATACAAAAAAACAGTACAGAGAAGTGTCGTTAACACGATCAAAACAAGTGTATCGTGTGGGAATATTGGGATACATTAATAGGAGACGTGAACAAACTTTATCGCATGATTATCTTAAATGAACTTTATAATTTATGCAAGGCGACGGAAAAGTGCTGATCTATGTAATGTGTGCGGGCCATGTACGATAGCTGACTCATATTGTAAGTAGTGATGCAATCGCACTAAAACGTAAAGTGCACTAGATTATTAAGAGCCTATTTACTCTAGCCTTTAAGACGCTTAAATTGTAATCACACGAGAAAACCGCGCCCGTTAAATTTTTCCAGTATCTCGATGTTGTTAGGTTATTAAATACTGGAAAATACAGTCGTGTACATTGCTATGCGTACGGGGATCAAATAAAAATTACACTAATCCAGTCGGATATTCATTAGGCCGGAGGTATTGAATGAGATTAGAATTCCAATAAAACGGTTTATGTGTGCGAGTTTTCATTTTGAATTTTATTTGATCTACGGTTCACAGGTTGCATTGAAAGGGTTGTTTTCAAATTGTTATTAGTTCAAAAGCCTGTTTGCCAAAACTTCGATACGTACTTTTATTTAGATGTATTGGTAACCGCTAAAAGGGTATTGCCGGTAGGAAGGTCAGGAAATACCTTCATCTATTGAACTCTGCATAATGTAGGAGGTAAAGATACCCACAAAAATATGTAGTGTTGAATTGTCAACTGCTAGGTAATGTGAGCCTATTGTATACAATACTATAACTGCTGGTCACAGACCCCCAGTTGTGGGGCCCAAGCTTATTAGTTAAGCTTGGGCCGTAAACATATCTTACAAATATTATCTATTTTTTTCATTCATCAAGGCATTTCAGTTTCGTCATGATATTTTCCTTCACCATTTTGAGGGTGTTTGTGATGAAATTGACATTTACCGTGCCTGTTATTACTGGGCTATCATTGCTCTGTGATAGACCAAGTAACTAGGTGGGCCCCGCTGTTTCAGATGCAAGAGTTATCATGTAGAAATATCTGGATATAAGTATTCTCTGGGTTCTTTCTTTCTTTATTTTTTGGCTTCGCACGGTTTCTGCACTTAGCCAATGTCACGTAATTACTCATGTCGAAAAAGACGGCCGCGTGACTCGTCTTACGAGTGAGGTTTGGGGCAAAGTCATGATGTGGCCACTATGCTGCGATATTTCACTGTTATTCATGAACTATTTACTAAATGCACTTTTTACTACATAAATCACGCACTTTTATTTAGTAAATAACACTATAAATAATTTTAAAAGTCCAATGAAAAACAAGCGTGACACTCAGATTGACTTTCCCGCCAAAACCCCATTCTCTGGGTTAACACTGATTGTACATTATCTTTGTACTACATTTCTTAAAAAAAAACTTTTCAAGTCTTTTGAGCGTAACGAAGTGTCAAATATACAAACACACACTCACAAGCTTTCGCCTTCGGTGTGTACAGAATAGGTATACTCTTTATGATTAAAGAGTGTAGGTATTTTTTCAGAAAATTAAGTCAGATCACATTTTTGTTTTACCTTTCCTAAAAAAAGCATACGCACATCTTACATCAGCACATGCTTACAAAAGGTATTCAGAAAAAATGTGCGAACCATTGCAAGGTCTGACCAATGCGGTGTTAGCACGTGTAGCGTACGTGACGGTCGTTGTGGGTATGTGAGGTCACCGGTCAGCACTTATTGGTGGGAAGGCGGCGCCCATGTCAAATAAGGAGGACAGAGGTATTCTATTTACTTTATAACTTACTGTTGCCCGCGACTTTGCCTGCAATCCAGAAAGACTCAGAAAAGGACTGTAAGTACATAGGAATGTACTTACTACTTTTAGAGGTCGATAGACAGCGATGTTTTTTTTTATTTAATTATAAACAAGTACTTGATCGAATCCCGCCTGGTGGTAAGCAGTGATGCAATCGTTGGTGGTAAAGCGCGCTAGTTTCATCATCATCAACCTTTTTATCGACCCACTGCTGGGTACAGGTCTCCTCTTATACAGAGAAGGATTGAGCGTAATCACCACACTTGCTCAATGCGGGTTGGCGATTTCAGACTTAAAGTCTAGGTTTCCTCAAAATGTTTTCCTTCAGCTTTTAATCATTAGTGTCCAAGATATACTAACTTAGAAAAGTTACATTGGTACTTGCCTGACCTGGAATCGAACCCGCACACTCATACTTGAGAGGCTGGTCGCCTAGTGGCCATCACGACATTATTAAGTGCCTATTCACTTAGAAATAAAACTGAGTGAAGAAGGAGGAAGACGGCAGTTGAGCAAAGTGATGCAATGTTAAACCCAACAACACGACCAATGATGCTGTGTCAGAGAATGATCTGGAGACCCTCCACCACCAAACTCCCGACACAACAACATTTGGTGCATCTTACCCGGCTCACATCGTAACACAACAGCTCAGTCCCGTCCTCCGTACGGCTTCACCAGACATCATGCCGGAACACGACGAATCCCTTTGAGGCAAGACATTGTCTGGTTTGTGGTAACTCTTGCCGGCAGCCGATATGTTGTTGGATGGCCTACCACCGAGTACGGCTGACGTTAAAATGGCTTAATGAAATCGGTTGAATAATTTACAAATTTGCCAAATAAGTATTTGGCAAAATTGTCAGTTTTTTAGTTTGATGACACATCCACCTTGAAGTGTCAAATTTATCAAACTCCGTTCGTCCGTACAGAGTCAGACACTAACTGACTGGCATTTTTGTTAAACGGGACCTTTTTAGCGCAGCCGGAGGCACACTCTCATCTTAGTTTCTTACATTGGATTGTACTCATTTTGCTTTTTTTTTAATTGGATTATCTATGTCTGTCGTATTGAGACTCTTGGCCTATACTAAATTAACGTATTTTCTTTCTTTCTATACTTTCGCATTTTTTAATAGTGGGAATAGTACAGATTAGGATTTCGATAGAAACCATTTGCAACTTTGAGCGAAGCGTTTTCGGTAAGTTCGTTAGGAAGGCAAGTCGCGTCGCGGTGACTCATGGCAAACTCTAACCAAGTTACTTCATTTCTTTTCTCCAGTCAATTTATATCCAGTGTGGCTATTTGGGTATCCCACCACGTATTCTTTATTAGATCCCAATTAAATTACATTTTATTACAGAATTAAAAAAATATTAACAGTTTTTTTTTGTTTTAGTATTTAACAATATGTAACAATCGTCTTATAATAAAAATACGTACACAATTTTATTTCTTTATAGCGTGTTTGGTTGGTCCAAAATAATAAATTAATGTTTATTATTTCATAGCAAAAATGTTCTTCCCAAAAAAAGAAATAATTTTCTCTTTGTAGTAAAATAAAATTGTATATTTGTTTTAATTTTAAGATACCTATAAGTAATTGCAATAACCGATATACTTATTTATCCTATTAACCTAATCGCTACTCTGTATAATTTCTTAATTTATAGCTAAATAAAATCATTATCATCATCATCAAATTGTGAGCTAAATACAATATGGCAGTAAAACACTGAACGTTGAGTTCATCATCACACTACATATTGGAAGACGCCATCTTAACAGCGAAATCTTAACACTATTCGAAACCACATTTAAAGCTGACAAGATAGCATTGAGGAATGCAACTATTAAAATTTGATAGCCTGCGCGACTATCAAATGTTAACAGTTGCAGATGTAGAGAGCGTTAAAGACCAACGCATAGACAAAATGTACAATTTGTATTTAAACTGCCCCGTGTGTTTCGTGGAATGTAAGTACGGCTGCTGAATGGACATGACTCTGGATTCGACTTCGGAATGACATGCATAGTTTTCCATTACCAGGCTTTTTATACCGATAGCCTGTGGACCAGATATACGCAAAAGACTGGTTCGGCCCTCAAAGTCGTTGCAGTCCCAAGCTTGATTTATCGTCGGCCGTGTTGGACTGCCCTGCCACCAAGCTATGAGAGTTGAACTCACTTATGCTCTATAATGTCTCGCATACTTCGCTGATGTCCGTTGAGTTTGGCTACCGGGTTAAACATTAGGTCAGCAGCTATTTTTATAGCTAAAGATACTTATAAAGCATACAGTTGACTGATAACAAAAATATTTACTCATGCGAAGCCGACATAAAGGAGACTAGCTAAAAAAGGTACGTGTTCCAACAGCGATACGGTCTTGATGTTTGTGTAAGAATATATCATCTTTACCCTTGTGCAAAGAAGCATCAAATGTGAACCGGCAAATTTCAGAAAAATACAATTTTATGATAGACAGGGTGGAAATTTGAAAGGGTAACAGGGGTTGTTGTAGCTAAAGGAACACATTCTGAAGAGTCTGTTTTGACCCGTAGTCAATTTCAAACACATGTTTTATATAGCAACTATTGGTAAGAAGTTAGCAAAATGTGCTTTTTAAGCATTTTTAGATTATCCTAATGATCCTCCTAAATTGTTATGTTTTTGACCAATAGTTAATTAAGTATTATTCCACCTGTAATTGTAAATACACATATAATAGGTATATAATTCGATAAACTAACAATTGACCAAAAACATCATCATCATTTCAGCCGAATAACGTCCACTGCTGGACATAGGCCTCCCCCAAGGATCTCCGCGACGACCGGTAATGCGACTCCCGTATCCAGCAGTTTCCTGCAACCTTCATGTCGTCGATCCACCCTGTCGGGGGCCTACGCTCGCTAAAGTTATTGACACAAAAAGCACGTTTGTTTTTGCATGTTTGAGGGGCCCGTGGCTAAATAGTAACAGTTGCACAGGTCGAGCGAACAGTTAAAACTACGCTTGCTATGGTTGATCTGTGTAAATGAATGAATTGAATTGAATAATTCACTGAAAGATTACTAAGTAATTGAGGTGTACACGATACAAGATAAAAGAAACAATGAAATGACCTGCACCGGAACGATCCTGAAAGAAATGACGGAACCGATGTCAAACGACAAAGTCGTAATAGGGTCAAGTTACTGGACCGCGGTTATTCAGTCTCTTGCTGGGCGTTTTTTGTTGGTGCAAAGTGCCAACGTTTTTTCATTAGACCGAAAAGAGACACGTCATTTTAGCGAATGGTTCACTGTTCACACAGGTTGACTGAAACAAAAGTGAATGTTGATTTTCAAAACGAATTAGAAAAAGGAGGAGTTTCTCAATTCTGACCTTATTCTTCTTCTTTGTCAGCTTACAGAAGTCCACAGCTGGATAAAGGCCTCCCAGGCTTTCACTGCTTTTGGTTTGCTATAATCTCCACGCTTGGCAGGCTGATTGGGAACGGCATTAATTTGATATTCCACAGGAGAAGCGCTGCTGCCTGCATCCCTGGTGAGAGTACCATTAATAAGGATATTGGCTGGTACCATTCTAAGCCAGGTACCACACGGGCATTACTAAGACTGAACTTTCCATCTGTCCGCCTGACTTCTTTGAGTGAACTTGAGCCTTTGTATTGCCATTGTGAGTGACCACACATTCCAGTTTCGTATTTCATTACTGGCAACACACAAATTATTATACATTGAAATGGAAACCCTTTTCACTTCATTTTTTGATCATTCGGTAGACGAATAAATAGTGTAAGCAACGCTTAATGCTTTTCTGTATGAGAGGAGACTTGTGCCCAGCAGTGGGACTATAAAAAGATTGATAATGATGATGATGAAGTACCTAAATCGTGTTCGATCGATTTCGAAATCGATTCTTTAAAAATTTCAAAATGAAAAGTTAGATAAATTATTGACCTCAGAGTGAGCTGTCAACAGTGTCAATCTCAAATTGTCCCGCATATTAATAAAAATCTTTTTTTCTTTTATATTAATTGGACTTTTCACTTAGAATGAAAGACAAAATTGAACAAAGAGTAAGGCGACTGAAATAATTATATTTAAGAGCCTTACTACTTAGTATGACCTTTTAAGTTCTGTCATTTCCATATTTCCTAGCAATTTTGAATTTGGTACTGTTCTATATTTGAATGTGTTTACATTGTGAATCTCAAAGCAGTTAGTGTTAGGATTAACGATATTATTAAGTCATAGCGTCAATTGGAATCTGCCAGGTTACGTACGAAATTGAATCTTTCTAATGCCCCGTCCGTCTACAATACACGCTCCGTCTTACCTGCAAGCATGCCTGTGCAAACCAGTTTGCGCAGGTAAGCGCGTATGTGTTGGCAAGACGGGAGCGCGCGCAGTCCTGAATTTTCCGTATTTTGGTACAGTCATGACTGCACAGGCCTGAACTGCGCAGGCAAGACTGAGCGTGTAAACGGGACTTAAGGAACATGTTCGTGCAATAATTTTCTACAACTTTAGAAGAGGCTTGACACGTCCTCAGTGTTTTGAAGAGCGAATTGTTACAACAGCTATTTGTGTTCAGTGAAGAAGCCCCAAGTCTGCGGATTGTCTAACCCTGGTATTTATAATTCCAGCGTCAGCATACTGGTGTCAGTGATCTTCAAATGACAAAACCTAAAAGGCAAGCCTCGTAATAGTTTGCCATTCGATACAGAATTCTTCAAATATTGATACCCGGCGAAAACTATTGTAGTTCTTCACTTCTCCAGCGAGTTAAATCTCGATCATAATTAGTTTTGTACAAGTCGATAATCTTGACTCGCTGCCTTTAGGATCATCATCTCAGCGTATAATCCCGGTCGCATCCGCGGCTTTCGCGTTGGAGCCCGGGGTCCGCTTTCCTGCTATTACGCCTCCATTTCGCACGATCTCTGGCATCCTGTGGTGTAAGATTGTTGGCACGCATGTCATCTCTTGCAACGTCAAGCCAACACTTCTTTGGCCTACCTCGCTTGTTCCGGCCCGGCGGAGGCGCCATGGCAAGACATTTGTTACCCACGTAACATGCCGGTTTACGTAAGACGTGGCCGTACCAGCGTAGGCGACTCTCTTGCAGTTTATCTGATATGTCACGGACATGGAGACTGCCACGAATGCGGGAGTTCCTGATGCGGCCTTTCCGCGTAACTCCACACATCCACCGCAGCATACTCATCTCCGTGACACGCAGCTCCTGCTTGTGTCGCTCAAGCACAGGCCACGCCTCACTGCCATACAGAAGGACAGGTCTAATGATGGTCTTATAGACCTGTCCCTTAAGCTTAACCGGCATTTTGGGGTCACAAATGACACCTGTCATCTCACGCCATTTTGCCCAAGCTGCGGAAATGCGTGCTTTAACGTCGCAATCAATGTCGCCGGACGCGTGGAGCACAGACCCCAAGTATTTAAATTGGTCTGTGCACTCGACCTTGTCTCCGCCTATGCACACAGGCATAGGGTCTGTGGAGTTGCTGGCCATGTACACCGTCTTCGCCACATTGAGTTTAAGACCACCGCTCTCAAGCGAGTTCTTCCACGCAATTACCCGCCGCACCAACCGTTCCCTGTCCGCGTCTGCCAGCGCGATATCATCAGCATACATGAGCAACCAGGGAGGTTGCTCATGTGGATTCATGATGCTGTCTGACAAGACGTCTAATATCACGCTGAACAGGAACGGACTAAGGACGGATCCCTGGTGTACACCGACGGTGATGGGGAAGGGTTTAGTGTCGCCAACAGCGGTCTTAACAACGGAATCGGAATTGAGGTACATGTCTCGAATTATGTCAACATAGGTTTCTGGTACTCCTTTGGACCTCAGTGCCCACCAGATCACCCCCCGAGGGACACAGTCGAAGGCCTTCTGCATGTCTAAAAAGAGCATATGCAGAGGCGTGTTCTTCGATCTATATCTCTCCATGGTGATCCTTAGGGCGAAGATAGGGTCCGTGGTTCCGTACCCTGGACGGAACCCATATTGACACGTCGAGACAGCACACTCCTGCCGGATCCGGGAGTCTAAAATCCTCTCAAAGATCTTCATGGTGTGGGACATGACCTTTATACCGCGGTAGTTACCACACTCCTGTACGGAGCCCTTGCCTTTGAAGACTGGAGTGATAATACTCAGCCTCCATTGGCTCGGGATTTTGCCGGACAGGAGCACGCGGTTCAGAAAGTTTGTTAACACGCCCACACCGCGAGGACCCATCGCCTTCCAGGCCTCAATGGGGACTCCGTCAGCGCCGACAGCTTTCCGATTCGCCATGCGACGAAGAGCCGTGTGGACTTCCTCAGGCGTTATCGGGGGCACTAATCCAAGGTTCGGAGGGAGTTCCGGTGTCTGCACCTCTTGGTGCTGCTTATTCAGCAGCTCGTGGAAGTACGTACGCCATCTCTCCTTCACCGCGCGATCCTCGCAAAGCAGGTTGCCAGTAGGGTCTTTTACACAACGGCACTTGGATATATCCAGTGCCGCTTTCACCCTAGAACGTGCCAACTTGTAAATGAGCTGCCCCTCAGACGATTCCATCTTCTGGTAGAGCGGTTCTAAGTGGTCTCGTCTGGCTCTGGCTACAGCTCTTTTAGTGGCACGTTTGGCAACCTTGTATGCGTCGCGATCTTCAGGAAATCCGGTCGCCTGCCACGTTTTGAAGAGGGCTTTCTTCACCCTTGTCTCCCTCTGGACTGTGTCGTTCCACCACCAGGTCTCCTTGTCACTTTTGCGACCGCCCTTAGACACGCCGAGCACCACCCGCGCCGCCCTTGTAATAGCTGCCTGGATTCTGTCCCAGTGATCTTGGACAGATTCTCCCTCGGTACCAGCGCACTTGTCGCCAATAACCGAAGCGAACTCCTGGTACTTATTTTCATCAAGCAGCCACCACCGGATCTGGCGTCGGTAGCGCTCTACACGTCTACGTTGGGCCTTAACGCAGAGATCCATGACAAGGAGACGGTGTTGTGCAGTAAGACTCTCACTATGACTTTGCAGTTGGCTACTTTGCCGATGTGGTGTCTCCTAGTTAGTAGGAAGTCGATCTGGGTAGCGCTTCGCCCGCTCCGGTAGGTAACAAGGTGCTCCGGTTTCTTTTTGAAGTAGGTGTTCACAATTGCCAGGTCAGCGGCCGCACACGTTCGGAGAATGATGTCCCCTTCCGCGTTGCGGCTACCGTACCCAAAGCCACCGTGAACACGCTCAAACCCGTCGCACTTCTCACCCACATGACCGTTCAAATCACCACCCAGAACGATTCCCTGGGATAACGGGATCCCGTGAAGCAATCCTTCGAGCTGGCTCCAGAACAACGTCCTTTCGGCGTCACCGCACCCGGCCTGCGGAGCGTAAGCACTTATCAAGTGGGTTATTACCCAATTGACAAGCACCCGCACCGACATTAGCCGATCACTGATGCGATTCACCTCCAAGACGTCATCCTGGAGCTCGTCAGACAACACCACGGCGACCCCATTTCTCCCACTAGGTACACCCGTGTAGATCAGCTTGTAGCCATTCCCAATAAGTCGGGATCTGCTGCCTTTCCACCGAGTCTCCTGCAGGAACGCCACGGCCACCCTCCGCCTGTGGAGAGTTTCGGCCAATTCTCTCGCGCGTCCAGTTAGCGTGCCAACGTTCCACGAAGCGAAACGGAGTTTACTGGTTTGGGCTCGCTTCTTCAGCCGTGTCCGCCCCTGACACGGTAGCCCTAGCCCACAGGTCACAGGAGTCGGGCGGGGCTCCTGCGCGCCGTTTTGCGGCGGCGCCCTAACTGTAACTCGTGCCTTTCTTCTATACCTTTTCATGTTTGGCGGTTGTTTGGCTTATTACGAGTGCGACTGCCGTCTGACCACTCAACCCCGAAAGGGAAGCCGGCGTCAGGGCCCCGTCCGTATGTCAGCAGGTGCACCGTCTGGCAGGTGGGGTTGACTTGAGTCCCAAAGATGGTGGTGGGACCCCACAGCACCCAATTTATATTGAGTATTTATAATTCCAGCGTCAGCATACTGGTGTCAGTGATCTTCAAATGACAAAACCTAAAAGGCAAGCCTCGTAATAGTTTGCCATTCGATACAGAATTCTTCAAATATTGATACCCGGCGAAAACTATTGTAGTTCTTCACTTCTCCAGCGAGTTAAATCTCGATCATAATTAGTTTAGTACAAGTCGATAATCTTGACTCGCTGCCTTTAGGATATAATATCGCAAAAATTAACAGAAAAAGACATGTTTATTGATTTCAAAGGAGGAAAGATAGTTTCAGAAATACTCGTCTCGTCGACTCGTCATTTGATAGTATTGTTACGGCAATAAAAATATGTACTTATTCCTATAGAGTTTTTTTGTATATATATTATACACTAGCGTTTGACCGCGATCCGGCCTGATGGTAAGCAACGATGCAAAATGGTTGATAGTAAGTCGCGCTAATTTATTAAGAGCCTATTCACTCTAGCCTTGAACACACTTAAACTCCACACTCACTACACCAGAGTGGTAACGGAGAGTGTTTAATATCATGTATTTATTTATTTATTTATTGTTATTTAAAACGGAGATCCGCAGAAGAACGAGAGTAACCATCATAACCTGAATAATTGCAACAATTAAGTGGCAGTGGGCCGGGCAAATTGCCTGTAATACCGATGCCCGATGGGGCCGACGGGTTCTCATGTTGCGACTAGTTGGGATCAGTTGGGATCAGGTCGCGGGGAACCACACTTAAAAACTTGTACTAAAACTGCTTAAAACTAACATGAAACAGTAGATTGAAAACTGAACTGGAGGTGAAACTGGTGGTTTGAAAGAAATTATCTCTCGCATGGTTTCTTTGAAAGAAGACAGCATAAGCTTATTCAATTCATACGCAAGCATTCAGGGTTGGCCATCAGAAGGACATTCAGCACCTTTAGACTACGACCGAGGATTCAGGTCTAGCTACATACAGTTTTTGCTGAGAATTGCGCAAACAGATTGTGCCTTCGACATGTATAATCAAAGGTCACTCATCAATTTAACATAATAAAGTATATTTGTACAAAACGTAACTAGATAGCGTTGACATCGAATTAAAATTAGCAAGCGTTGTGTGATAAAGATTTGGTTGGGTTCATGTGAATTTGAACAAATAAATTACCAACTATAGAACAGTATACAATATGATTGTAATGACTGAATACGGAGGACGGGTCTGAGCAGTTGTGTTGCGATGTGTGCGGGGTACGATACGCCAAATGTTGTTGTGTCGGAAGTTTGGTCGTGGAGGATCTCCAGATCATTCTCCCTCTGGTGCATCACCGTTGGTCGTGTTATTGGGCTAACATTGCATCACCTCGCTCAACTGCCGTCTCCCTTCCTAATCACTCAGTTTTTTTGAGTGAATAGGCTCTTAATAAACTAGCGCGCTTCACCATCAACGATTGCATCACTGCTTCAGGCGGAATTGCTGTCAAGCTCTAATTTATACAGCATCATAACAGTGAGATGGTTACAGGATCGCAATGCAGTAAATAGCCTCGAATTTTTTGTAAGACGCTCTGTATCTTAATGAATAATTTTTAACGAAAAATCTTGAGGAAAATGGGAGTTGTCAGTTGGGCTTTATGATCATGGGAAAGCGGAAAATCAAATAAATTTAAATGAAAGTATGTATTCAAACAATTTTGTCGGTCTAAGATATGAAAGAAATTGCATTGATGCTCAAAAATAATTCGTCCTTCAATGGAGTAAACATTTCAAGGAATTATAATATGTAAGATAAACTGGACATCAGAAATAAGGTTGAAATAATCTGCCTCAACTGTTCCCAACTATACTGAGGTCGAATATTAGTCTAACCGAATACCAGTGTCTTAAATAGAACGACAATCTGGCATCCACAGCCCAGTAACTACTAGGTAATACGATGTCTATTTAACTATGATTTTTTATCATTGTTAAGAACAGTGTCTGAGTTTTTCAGTAAAACAGTAGGAGTTGACAACTAAATAGCCCCCAACATGATAAGGGCATTAGAAGCACGTAGATATTCTAGGAACAAGACTACCCACTCCGTGAGGATCATAGGTTACAACTTGTAAAGGACAAGCAAGTTGTAACTGTAAAACATTGCGAATGCACTTCAAGAAGTCTAAATAGTAATATGTATACAGTACAAGTGCTAGTACTAGGTAAAAACAACAAGAAAACCTGATTCAAGTATCTTTTCCAATTACAATTTACCATAAAATTGCATACGAAAAAGTGGGTGATTTTAATTTCACAGTTTCAGTCATTATTTAACATTGTTTTAAAATTTAATTAATATAACATTGTTTTAAAATTTAATTAATATAATATTGCTTTAAAATTTAATTTAATACAACATTCTTTTAAAATTTAAACAACGTTAAGAATTTGTGTCCATGCTGTTCTATTATATTTGCATGCTGTGACTTGTTATAAGTGGAGAAGCACAAGGTCATATCGTGTTATTTATAATTATTATCTAGCATTTAAGGTGTTTTCTCTGTTAGAATTCCAAATAAATAAATATGATTACAGTCATCAACAAGAGTGTATATACGTTTACATGTTTAAAAGTAATTTACTTCTTTATTTTCGTAAGAAATTTCAATTTGTTACGAACATAAATATTTTATATGTAATATTTTTGAACCTCTAAGTTCATAATGTGTCATATTTCATCGTATACGAAAAAATCACAATCAAAGGTTGCCGAGTGTTGACATATTGATATCATGGAGTCATCATTACGCTCTAATTTTTCAACATTATTTTTCTTTTGTATATTTTTTATCTTAATAAAAGCTCATTCTATCTCAAACTCACCCATTTTGGTAATATTATTATTTTGGTAATAATACCACTCTTAAAATTGAATGAATACTAACTGCCACCATGGGACACGTACAGAGGACAGCAGATCAAGCTATTCAAAATTGTCAAATAGTTCCGAGAAACCTGAGCCTTAATGCGTTAGATATAAAGTTGAAAATATAATAAGAAAATCTAACAGATACTAGTAGTTTGATGTGCTGTCATCTGTACAATGGTCCACTTGAATACTTAGAAGATAATGAAAAATATATAGATAAATATGTGCGTTATTGTTTTTATTATTAAATTTCATTCGCGTTCGACATTTGTAAATATGTTTAATACTCATAGGTAAATGAGCTAGTTGTCTGCAATATCGTTAAGTTTGTTATAGAATAGTATACGTTAGTTAAGTTTAATTACATATAAGTTATCTTGTACGATGTGGTACCGGGTTTAGAACAGTAGCAACTCATATCCTTCCGTGGGTGTCGTAAGAGGCGACTAAGAGAACTCTCACCAGAGAAGCGGGCAGCAGAGCTTCTCCTGTTGAATAACAAATTACTGCAATCCCCAACCTGCCTGCCAAGCGTGGGGATTATGGCAAACCAAAATAAAAATAACAAATAAAGCAATGAAAGCCATAAGGGAGGCCTTTGCTCGGCAGTGGACCTCTATGGACTGAAGAAGAAGTTATACCTATTGTTATTTAAATTTCAACTAAATTTAATTATAATACGTATATGACTATTTCCACTAATATTTGCACGCCGTCAACGGCAAAATATAGATCACCATAGTCATTACCACAAATTTTTAGGGTTCCGTAGCCAAATGGCAAAAACGGAACCCTTATAGATTCGTCATGTCTGTCTGTCCGTCTGTCCGTCCGTATGTCACAGCCATTTTTTCCGAAACTATAAGAGCTATACTGTTACTACCGATTATGCGGTAGTAACAGTATAGCTCTTATCGATTTCGATGCAAAAATTAAAAAAAAAAAATATTGGGGGCTCCCTATACTTAGAACTGAAACTCAATTTTTTTTTCATCAAACACATACGTGTTGGGTATCTTTGGATAGGTCTTCAAAAATGATATCGAGGTTTCTAAAATATTTTTTTTCTAAACCGAATAGTTTGCGTGACAGACGCTTCCAAATTGAAAAAAAGTTGGTCCCCCTCTAACTTCTAAAATAAGAAAATGAAAAATCTAAAAAAGACATTTGATTTACATTACTATAAAAACTACCAAGGAAAATTATTTTTAACGAGATCTAGTAAATAGTTTTTTTAATACCTCGTAACTGGTAAACGGCTTTTTACCGAGTAATCTTTCATACAAATAACTTAAACCCTTTAATTTCATAAATCAATGGTACGGAACGGAATGAGTCCGACACGCTCTTGGCCGGTTTTTATACTTGCCTATGTTTTACAAATATACATATATTTTTTAAGAAATTGTTACTAGGAATTATTCCTGTATCGTTGGTGTGATTAAAAACATTTAAAAACGCATACACAAACAGCCAGACCCGGAACAATTACCCGCAGGCCATACAAATATTTGTTCCATGCGGGAATCGAATCCGCGACACGCAGCGCTGCAGGCAATCGCTCAGCCACTACACCAACCGTATCTTCAAACTTTGACTTTGAAGTACTAAGTGCGGAAACCAGACCTTCTAAAATATTAAGCCAGAGAACCCCAATCCCATCTTCAATAAACAATATTATGATACACAATAATACATACATTATTAGAAGCAAGTGACGAGAGAGCATCTTTGAACACACCACTCAACATTTAATCAGAGCTCAAACAGAGGAAACTGACGTCAAAGCTTCCTGCAACTCAGTGAAGCAAACACAGTGATAAAACTAGGCTGGAACATAAACTTGAAACATACATAGAAGATGGAACGAACTATGTATGCATATACTCGTATAATATACGTATTTTCAAGACTGTCTTTCACGTTTAAGTAAATTTATATTAACCCTAACTTTCCCCCGCGGTTCCACCCACATTAGTAGTAGTAATATAAAAAAATAGGTATAAACCTATTCTCATGCCTAACGAATGTATATACGAAATTTTAATAAAATCGGTTCAGCCATTTTGGAAGAGTTCGGGGACAAACACTATGCCTGATGCCACTGTGTACGGAATTTATATAGTAAATTCCATGTACCAATTAATGATGGATGCCTTAAGTGTGATTAGTTGATCAATCAAAACGACACTAATAAATTTTTTTTTCTGTTTTTTTATACAAAATGGCGATGACAATTCGACAATTAATTAAACACTAATATATCCATTAGTTTAGTCACAGGAAATTATTTTTCATATTTTCTACATGATGTATATGTTGATAAGGAAGCGCTTACAGGTTGATGACCGTTGTATTCAGAGGTAGGTATAAAATTTTAATAATAATGGCGCAAAAAGGATTTTCTATTCCATTTACAATTTTATGTGATTTAGTTTGTTTGAAATTTTCATTTATTTTTATTTTTAATACTAGGTTTTTATTCTATGATTTAGGATTATTTCTATGAACCAGGATTGGCCGTGTTTTCATTTATTGTAGTATTATCAGCACCACTCTGTATACGCAAATCTATATTAACTTTAAATTTAGTTGTCTGCCTCTCACTCAGAAACTAATACAGAACGGAACAGCCAGGGCTATATAATCTGTAACTGCAGCTTGTTTGTCTTAAATGTAGAATAGCATAAAATACACCACATAAATTACAGAACATAAATAGGTTCCTACATACTTAATTTCTACCTACCTTCTCTGTATGAGAGGAGACCTGTGTCCAGCAGTGGGACGATATAAAGGTCGATGATGATGATGATGATACTTAATTATGAAAATTTTACAAAGGTGACACAATGAACGTTCTTATCGCTAAGAGCGACCTTTAGCAGACAAGCTTTGGTTGGAATACTAAGGGAAAGAAGTGATAAATAACGTAGATTATCAAAAATTTGAAACAAATATATGTAAGTTCAAGGAAAAACAAGGTTAACTTCTACATAATACGGTCAAGTTTACGCTACAACTGCAAATACTGGCATAATATTTTATTCAAGTGAGCTAGTCACTCTAAAATAAACTTAGTCGTCACTTCAACTGCGATCTAACATCAATTTGAAACATTTGGTGTAGACTTCACCTTAGATATTTATGTTTTGAAATAAAAATAAATAATTCTTAGAATCGCTATTATAAACAGGGGCTGATCGTAGAAGAGTAAAAATTTAGGGTCGTAAGTATTTTTAAAAGCCACATTTAAAAAAAATAACACTAAAAATAAACTTAGGGGTACACAACCCTTATCACTTAGAGATATGAAAAATAGACAGTAGCCGATTCTCAGACCTACTGAACATGCATATAAAATTTCATAACATTCGGTCAAGCCGTTTCAGAGAAGTATAGTAACAACCATTGCGATACGAGAATTTCATATCTATACTAATATGTAAAGCTGAACAGTTTGAACGCGCTAATCTCAGGAACTACTGGTCCGATTAGAAAAATTCTTTTTGCGTTGGATAGCCCACTAAACCAGGAAGGCTTTAGGCTATATTACATCGCGCTCCAACTAATAGGAGCGGAGCATATAAAAAAACATATCGAAACTTACACGGGTAAAACCGCAAGGCGCAGCTAGTAAACATATTATGTTAATCGATTAACTAATTAAATGCAGACATCGCATTCAATAAACAAAATGATAGGACTTAAAATGAGAATTGACATCACAATTATTTATTACAGCTGTTAATTGACTCATAAATATCACCCGGAGACCTGGGAAGAAAAACAAAATAAATTCTATTTCAATTAAGAAACAATTCAAGAACCACGAGACAGAAATTGAAAACCTTAATTGAATAATAAACATGGAATAATATGAACCAACATCTCTTCGCGCAGTTTCGAAATACAGACGACATTTGTAGGAAAATATGATACTTCACAAATATCTCCGGTACACGGAGACCCACTTGGCGGAATCCATTGCTCATGACTTGTAAAATGTTTCTAATAAGCTTCTAATACAACTGGTGAGTGATAAGATGTAAGCATGATTATTTTGACTTTGCCATTATTTCGCTATTTCCACCAAAATGTAAAAAATGAGACCCAACTTCAATATTATGATATGGTGTGACGACTTCACCGCTAAAAGAATTTAGATCTAAATTGGAGCCAAGTTCTGTATATAATCCTGAAATTTATTTATAACAATGTTTATTTTTTAAGTAAATTTGAAATTTATTTCTTGTTTCGTATCTGCTACAATAATGCTCGATATTTTTATGAATGACTTTTTAAATTTGAATGGTATTTTGACTATAGGATTATTAACACATAGCAAATAACTTATTTTCGATTGATCCTTATCATTTGAACTGACTAGTTTTGTACTAGCAAATTAAATATTTAGAAGTGTGGAACCTTACAATATTAAAGAATAGTATTACTCTAAATTACAATTAATGCTGTTGAATTGGGAAAATTAACCCCATCGCATAATATATTGCATAATTACCTTTCTGTTAATAAATATGCAATTAGTGAGTAATTCTAATAATTTCGTTATTGAAATGAAATAAAAATCATACCAAAAATGTTGATATAGTAGGCTATTAATACATTTAGTAACTTCGTTACACAATAACGCGCTTGCATAAAATATCTAAAAGGTTTTTAGAGACATGAAATAAATCAAAGTTAAACGTACAAAGTTTTAAAAAAACCGAACGAATTCCAACCAATATTAAATTTTTCACACTACATTCTAAGCCGACAGCGTTAATATTTTGAACAGTAGAATGTAGTTTTAGCACAGGCCAGTGGAAACACATACATGGTGATGCTTTTTATTTTGTACGGTTATAACTTTCACGACCCCGTGGCCACGCCCGTACAAGCCAACTTTTATTTTCGGCTGTACATTTTCTGACTTTTCTAGCTTTGTATGCACCATGTTTTAAAGCTTTTGCTAGCCACAGTATGATATTTGTTTACCATATAACCAGCTGGCATTTCTGTGAGTTGTATGATAATAATTTATCTCATTACACAGTACCAAGTTTATCTTCCTGAAATTAATTTGTTGTCCAATTGATAATATGTCAGGTGATTTGAAAGACAGCTTCTCTTTTTCTTGTTATTAGCTCAATTTATTTAATTTAATATATAATTTATTTAATGACAATAATGGTCCAATGGTTAGCAACTTATCTACCAAGGGTTAGTAACACTTAAAAACTAATCATAACTGCTGCACAAGCAATGCTAACCAGTGCCTAAGCACTGGCGCATCGAACTTGTCGGCCATGGTTTCTAGGATGCTTTTAGCGCTGGTCCTAGTTCTACCTAGCAACGTGGCCGCCTTCTTCCTCATGATGGCATGAAAGTCATCAACCCGCGCCAAAGCGAACATGCCCGACGCACTAAGATGACTTTTTTCTTTACCAGTCGTCATCTCGGTAATGATCCACTTACTCACCATATCATCATCCACACTGTTCATCCATAGTTCCTTTGATCTGCCCTTTTTGTCATAACCATCGACATCCATACTCAAAATTCTCCTGACGTCATTTTCCTCATTCAAAGAGACGTATCACGTGTTAACCAACTTCCACGTCACTTTCCTGTCACCGCTGTCAGTCTGAACTAGTGACAGCAGTGCCGGGATATTTGGCAGAATATAAAGCCGCGTCAGGTAGAATGATACACGATTCTGTCCGTACCCAAAAGGCCACTAGTCAGGGTCGACAGCGCGTTGTTTTCCGCACGCGCCTCAAAGAGATGTCAGCAGACCGTGATGGAGCCTGAGGGTTGTTTGAAAACGGGCGAGTTATAGTCAATAAAATTCAGATACGCTTTTCCGCTCCACCTTCTCCTTGACAGCCTCCGTGGCGTAGCAGTAGCGAACGCTGCCGCTACGCAAAATGGCGCGGGTTCGATAGGGGATCGAACCCGCAGTATAAATATATGTATGCACGAATGTGAATATTTGCAGGTCAGGTCGTGCCTCGGAAAGAACGTTAAGTAGTTGATCCTGATTGATACGCTGAGATGATGATGACGCTTTTTCGTACCACCCAGAGTGGTAGAGATCATCAATTTGATGGTTTCTCATAAAAAAGATCCTGCAATGACATTAGATTTGTCTTAGAAACAGTTAAAAATTAGCAGTGCAAGTCAGATTCGAAGTATATCAACTGAGAAAATTGTAAGTGTACATCAACTTTTTTTTTAACTTGCCCATTTTTGTGTGTGTCAATCGTCAAATTCATATGAATTTATTATATCTTGTCATGACGCACTCTGCTGCTGTATTTTTTTTTTCTTATCCACTGCTGGACACAGGCCTCCCGAAAGGCTTTCCACTATTCTTTCTTTCCACGGTCTTGTGCTGCCCGCATCTATTGGCTTCCCGCGACCTTCACCAATTCATCGGTCTACTTTGTTATGTGTTGACTTGTGTGCGTGTTAACTAATCAAAACTCGCTGGGATTAGTTATTGGCCCGATGGGTTATTTTAGTATTTTTTAAAACGTTCAGTCTTATCTCTATATAAATTTGTCATAAAATACGTTGATATCGAATGTGTTTCGATATTTGTTTGTGTCAAGATGAGACAGAACGTTTTAAATTACAAGAATTGGCCTTCTAAAGCGATTTTTTCGATTGGGCTTACGCGAATCATGACACAACACAACACAATAATGCGTCTGTGGCATAAGTGTGAGGCGTGCCCATTCCAGGCACACGCGTCGCTTTACCTCGAATTACCTTGAGTATTTTTATTTGATCGATCGACCATTCAGAATACATTCCTGATTTAAGTACTTACAAAATCTATTCCTTTTGGAATGACTCATTTCAAAATCCGTTATATTTTTTTCCTTCCGGAAACACCAATACCAGCAAATGCATAAGTAAACAATTAGCTAAGTAAAAAATTCAAATGTAGACAAACGTAGACTTTTTCGTAACACATTGATATAAGCATGAGCATAATATAGATGTAGTGTGTGATAGAATCGTGGTGGCGAAGTGGTTAAAACACCAGCCTCTCAAGTATGAGTGCGCGGGTTCGATTCCAGGTCAGGCAAGTACCTACCAATTTAACTTTTCTAAGTTATATGTACTTTCTAAGTATATCTTGGACACCAATGACCGATATAAGGTGAAACAAAACAGCTGATTAAAAGCTGAAGGAAAACATCTTGAGGAAACCTGCACTTTAAGTCTGAAATCGCCAACCCGCATTGAGCAAGCGTGTTGATTACGCTCAATCCTTCTCTGTATGAGAGGAGACCTTAGCCCAGCAGTGGGACGATAAAAAGGTTGATGATGATGATGATATATAGATATATTAGTCATTCACGCACACTGACCATATTACCTTCAACCAAACAACCTTCGTCAACTATGCTTAGTACGCTATGCTTACTAAACTTAGTATTCGGGAACACTGCTGGAGCTGCTGAACCTTGGACAAAACTATCTTTGCATTCCGTAGATTCAATTTCTTAGTATTGTATAATTGCATGGCACACGTGTGAGCACAATATACTTATTGTAAAGCATCTATTTGTTGGGTTAGTCTTTTTTTGCCGTTGTTTCTTTTTTTTGTGTGTTTTCCGTACAATGTATTTCTGCATCGTTCTTACATGGTTGATTTCAAAATGAATGATGTAATCAAATATTTGTATCAATAGCTTGATAATTTGTAAGAGTGTCCATGGAGTTTCTTGCCCGTTCTTCTCCATAGGTACCTAATCTTTGGAATAGGCGACTAGCTTCACCTTACTGACTGACCGACCTTCTGACAATTCAAAAGTGCCTGTAACTGGTTTATTTGAAATAAACGCTTTGATTTTATGACACCGCTATCCACCATAAAAGCAGTGAAACATCACAAATAAAGAAAATCTTGACACACAGACCACAAATCTTGAGAACTGTGGTGACCCAGAAACGGCGGTGGCTTTAGATTTGTAAGTTGTAAGCAGAGACTTTATTTATTCTATTATTATTTATGATAAGCCTGTCTTGCCGCACTGTAGAGCAAAGGCATTCTTTTTTTTTGTTAAATTATAAACTAGCGCTTCACAGCAATCCCGCCTGATGGTAAGCAGTGACGCTATCGTTAATGGTAAAGCGCTCTAGTTTATTAAGAGCCTATTCACTCTTGCCTTGAAGACACTCAAATTATAGTCCGACCAAAAAACCCCCGCTGGCAAACTGTTCCACTCCCTCGATGTACGCGGTATAAAGGAGGAGGCGAAATGCTTCGTCCGGATCGTAGTGGTGTTAACAACATAAGGGTGGAAACTTGCAGTACGACGGGTCGTCCGATGGTGAAACGGGGATGGCGGAATTAAATCATGCAATTCCTTCGCAAACTCCCCAAAATACCGAAAGGCTGGCTACTCTACGTCTGTGCTCTAGGCTTTGGAGACCGTCTCGAGTTAAGTCAGGGTCACCAATCAGCCTCTTCGCTTGCCTCTCCACCGAATCCATAGTGGCCTGGTGACACTTAGCAGCCTTCAAGAATGAGTCCAGTCCGCCCTCTTCTTTTGTGGGGCACTGACATTGGAGTTCCACTGAACGGTGATTTTTGCATATTGCTGCGATATGGGATAGATATTAACGGACTTCACGGTCAGCACAGTGGTTCAGCTATTGATGGCTGCGCTGCGTGTCGCGGGTTCGATTCCCGCACGGAACAAATATTTGTATGACCTACAAGTAGTTGTTGCGGGTCTGGCTGTTTCGGTATGTGAGTTTATATATTTGTTAGCGCACCCACGATACGGGAGAAATTCCAAGTATGAAGCAACGTTTAAAAAATATATATGTCGGAGCTCATCGATATAATTTTAATAGAGGTTGCTGATTTGATTTACGTAGTAGAGGGGCGAACGCTTGTGATGTTATTTTGTGATGGCGTCACATGGACGGACAGAATCGCTTTGGAAAGTGGGGTTCGTCGAACGGTCACTTTGCATCGAGACGCGGACCAAGGCACTTCTCCGAACCGAAACTGTCGGTTTGCCTATTCAAATTGTTATATTGAAGATTGGAGGGTATATCTACTCGTAGTGCTTCAATTCAAAACTCACCTGCGAAATGAAACCTGTATCACCACACCAAGATGCTGTCGACCCTACCGCTCTGCCGTCGCTGTCCCCGACATATATGACCCCGTCCCACTTTAGTCCAGCGGCCGTAGAATCAGCGTCCGCTGAGTTTTGGAACGAACATGTAATTTATTTCCAGATCAATGAGGTCTAAACGGTGAAAGAAAACCGGCATGTTTTTGATCAAAGATTTTTCGAACAGGTGTGCCATTTACTACCTGCGGGTAAATGGTACAAGTGTTCGAAAAATCTTGGCCCGCATGTTGACTTATTGCCCACTCCTCCTTGCAGAGAAAGCCTCTGTTCCAGCAGAAGAAAAATTTAAGACTGATATTTTTTATGCTAAATACACAAATAAAATAGTCCTATTGTGATCACATCCCCTACATTTTTCAATAAAAAAAACTTTTGAACTATGGCATTGATAGAGAAAATCTTAATAAATCTCACAATACCTTCTACAGAAAACTAATAAAACAAGCTCAATAAAACATTCCTTTGAATATATTACGAGATTTTATTAAAAACTTACACGTTTTACGATTCTTTAGTAGACATTTGTCGGGGTTAATAAAATGTTAAAGTTTATGTGTCTTGTATACGGCTAGATTTGCGGGTCAAATAAATTGTTGCGAACGTGCGAGGAGTACAGAATGAATTATGTAGTTTCGTTACTGATGAGATGATAGAGCAGTTACTCTGATGAAAGTTTCGAGCTTTTTTTGTCTAACGAGAAAATTTGTAACTTATCTACAACACTGAGCAGACAGTGTTGTGGATAAGTTACGAATTTTTGGACGGACAATTATTTATGTGCTAGCTTATTTAGGGTTCTGGCATTATGCTGAGCAATAGCCGTTTTTCCCGACTTATTATTTTTTGTGTTTGCGTCTTTGCGTCAGTTAATTTCAAACAATTATGTTTTCGTTGTTTCTTTATAGTTTTATAGGTAAATAATATTAGCTTCTTATAAAATTGAGTTCATGAATCGACGCTGGATAAATTGAAAAAACAAATTCATAAATGCACAAAAAGTTTAAGAGACTAGCATGGGTAGCCTTGTGTAGCACAAGATCCAAACAAAAAACATGGAAATTATATGGACAAAATTATAAAATAAAAATTCCCATTATACCCTCGCAAAAAATTAAAAGGTACGAACGAATTCACAGAAACACCCAAAATTTTATTAAATAGAAGATCATCTCAATATTCGATTGGGAGCCGTATTCGAAAAGTGAACGCTGATAATTAATTTAAAACTGGAACTGAATCGAAAACATTAGGTACAAAGGAATCTCAAATTACTTTTGCCAAAATAATTTTGTATATTTATTTTTGCTACTTGCTTTTACCGTATAAACCGTTGGCAGTTCAGAGTGGTAATCTGAAATAAAAGGTTTTTTATAAAATGTACGTATCGATTTTATTAAATAGGCTGTTGAAGTTTATTGAGTAAAAGCCAGTCAAGCGTTAGTAAGCGTACATACATATATACGTCCTTTTTTAACTCACGAAGGACGTGACGTGCTTTGCTTGTGTTTATCAATGAATGAATTTCAAAGAAAAACGATTATTATTACCATATTACAGAGAATGTGATTTTTAGTCTGGATCACTTTGAAGGACACTAATATATTTCTATATACAATATGTACAAAAATCTCCAATCTGATCTGGTCGTGTCTCAAAAAACACGTTAAGCCGTTGGTGAAGGTTGCCATATGAACATCTAGTGGCAGTCGTTACGTGCTTTTGGAGCCCTCAAAAGTTCGAAAATTGCACTAAATGCAATGTTTCGATATCGCCTTTGGGTTGTAGAGATCAGACGGCAGTCGCTTTACTGAAAATATCGATGTTTAGCTAAAATCAGCAATTAGACTGATAAAGCGGACTATATACTATACTCCAAATCTGAAAAAGCTACGGATGCGTCTGGGATTAACGCAGAGATGATGACGATGACATTATGTACAAAAGTACAAAAATGTGTCTACTTGCAGTTGTGTTGCGATATGTTCCGGGTATGATGCGCCGAATGTTGTTGTATCGGGAGTTTCGTCGTTGAGGGTTTCCAGATCGATCTCCCTCTGGCACAGCATCGTTAGTAGTGTTGTTGGGTTCAGCATTGCATCATCTCACTCAACTGCCGTCTTCCTTCCTATCCACTCGGTTTTTTTGAGTAAATAGACCCGAATAAACTAGCGCGCTTTACCATCAACGATTGCATCACTGCTTACAGACGGGATTACTGATAGTATAGTATATTACGCAACTGCGGTTCTTCTTAAAAGAGTAGAATCAGACAAAGAAGCAAAATTATTTACATCTACTTTATTCTCATGAAGACGTGACTCCTTCAACAACTATACAAATCAAATTTACTTCCCCTACATGCCATTATACCCGAGTAAATTCTCCTCCATACAACTTATCCCATAGTCCCCTCATCCACTTCTAAAACAAAACACTGTGCATAACGAATGTCATCTAAATCCTTAAAAATATGAAGGATTTAGGCCGCGGCTTGCAAACGAGCAGACTACAGAGTGAGTTCGACGCTGGAATATTAATAAAGAGGCCAGATCTTATTAATATTGATGATGTCACTGGAAGAACATGACAGATTATGTGTTCCTTTATGTCGCTCAATCAGTGGACACAAGTTTCTAGAGGCTTTTAGGAAACTTGTAGTTGAGATTAGTTCTACCAAGAGTTTGTTGATGTATGTTTTTTGGAATAACAACAACTATTTCGCACTTGGATAGAACTAAACCTCACTTACTTCAAAACGGGCAACTGTTGGCAACAGCAGTATCTTTAAAGGCAATAACAGCGTAAACACGAATCGATATCAATATAAAAAGACCAAAGAATTTGGTCCTTTCACTTCGCTCTATATGAAATAAAAATGAAAGCCAATATCCGAAAATAGGTCTAGTTCAATCAATTAATTCGTTCCAATATTGCCTTACCAATTCACTAAGAGATATCCAGTCCCATATAGAATAAATCTGAAACAAATCGAGGCCGCGACCCGATACGAATAGCTCCAATCAATGTATAGGCACTACTAGGAACATTAATGTCAAAGTGCTCAGTACATTCGCATTTAGCAAAGAATCGGTGCCAAGTCTTTTTTTCGAGACCCGACTCTCTAATTGCTCAACAGACAGATTTATGCACTCAATCGACAATTGTGTTCAGAATTTTTTTTCGAATGTCGCAGTATTTTTGTAGCTTAATTCAAAGTGATTCAGTCCTTCGAGGAGGAGTTTTAGTCCTTCTTCTTTCTTTATTTGTGTTGCTTACAATACTTCGAAACTAAGCATTGAATTTCATTCGTCATGGAATTTAAACAATCTCTCTTTTGTTCTATTGGATTTTGATAAAGATTTATATGCATTGCACATGATATATTTATTAAAAGATTGTCTGAAAGCCTGGAGCACAGGCGAAGAGTAGTTGTTGACACTAAAACGATCCGAACGAAGCATTTTGCCTCTTCTTTTATACCATGTACATCGAGGGACTGGAACAATTTGCCAGCGGCGGTGTTTCCGTCGGACTAAAATTTAAGTATCTTCACTACTGGCCATCAGACGGGATTGCGGCCAAGCACTAATTTAAACTATCGTGGTGGCCTAGTAGTTAAAACACCAGCCTCACAAGTAAGAGTGCGCGGGTTCGATTCCAGGTCAGACAAGTACCAATGTAACTTTTCTAAAGTTATATGTACTTTTTAAGTATATCTTGGACACCAATGACTGAAGGTGAAGGAAAACATCTTGAGGAAACCTGGACTTTAAGTCTGAAATCGCCAACCCGCAATGAGCAAGCGTGGTGATTACGCTCAATCCTTCTCTGAATGAGAGGGGACTTGTGCCCAGCAGTGGTACGATAAAAAGGTTGATAATGATGATGAATTTAAAATTTATAAAAAAAAAAATTGGTTGTCTGTAGAACTCCGTCTACTGCCGATATTTGAACGTGCCAACGTCTATTCGCTCTAGGAGTGGGGGTAAAGTAGGCGTGGACTCCGTGTGGCGTCAGATTCGGCCGTTACGGTGTTTTCGAGAATGACTCCACGCCGTACCAATTTAATAGACGTTGTCACGTCAAAAAGATTAGAAAATAAAATAAAAGTTGCTAATTCTAGAGATCAGATCTTTAGGGAGGATTCTCATCAATCTTTTTTCACACATTGTAGTGTTAAAAGTCTCAATTAAAATTTAATAGTACACTCATTTTTATATTACATAACATCGGCCGCCGGCAGAAGTTACCACCCACCAGGCAAAGCCTTGCCGCCAAGCGATTTGTCGTGTTCCGGCATGATGTCTGGTGAAGCCGTACGGAGAACGGGTCTGAGCTGTTGTGTTGCGATGTGTGCCGGGTACGATGCGCCTAATGATGTTGTGTTGGGAGTTTGGTCGTGGAGGGTCTTCAGATCAATCTCCCTTTGGCGCAGCATCGTTGGTCGTGTTGTTGGGTTTAACATTGCATCACCTCGCTCAACTGCCGTCTTCCTTCCTATTTGCTCAGTTTTTCTGAGTGAATAGGCTCTTAATAAACTAGCGCGCTTTACCATCAACGATCGCATCACTGCTTACCATCAGGCCGGATTGCGGTCAAGCGCTAGTTTATAATTAATTTAAAAAAAAAAACTTATAATCAAATGTTTCTAAGTGTCTGAACTATTAACAACATTATCCATTTTAATAGAACAGACTAGCGAAGGGGTGTTGTTACTAATTAAGCAGGAAATGAGAAGCACGCGTGTAGACACAATGTGATTAAGCATACGGAACCGTATGAGCAAAATTTTGTTGTGAACTTGGTCTTAGGTATACCTATTGAGTAGTGCAACTCCAAGGATTCATTGCTTGTGGCTTAGGCGGGGACGGAACAGAGAGTTCTAGTGCTTTGTTTTGCATGTTAACAGAAGCTTTGCTTGGTTAAAGGAGTGTGTTCTGTTTGGTAGTAACATCTGTACGACGTATGAATTTTGAAGACAATATATGTATATGTTACTATAGCGATTACTTACTCTACATTTAAGTTAGTGTACCTTTTTCGTTCTATTTATTTAAAAAACTGACATATGATAAAAAAAAATAATACTGTCAAATTGGTATCCAGCCATTTGAGGTATTTAGACAGGCAATGATTTCCTTCTTAAAAAAAACTAAACTCAATTTAAGTTCAGTGCCCCTTTTTCCATCTATTTTCAAAAAGAAAAGGAGCCAAGTAATACTTATCTACTGATAAATAAAACTTATCTTATGATAAGTATTACTAAGCCAACTAATATTTATCTCCTGATAGGTAATACTTTACTGTAAGTAATATTTATCTCATGAAAAGTATTACTTGGCTCCTGTCAAATTAAGTTTTTTTTATATAATTATAAACTAGTACTTGAGCTCAATCCTGCCTGAAGGTGATGAGAGTCAAATAAGGAGAAAAAGATACTCCACAGCAAGGTTAATTTTTTTTTTTTAATCACCTTTAAACTTGGATGATCATACAACAGAATACGCCCACTATCGTGGTTACCCCAGTAAAGTAAACACACTGCATTTTGTAAACGCACTGCATAGATTATGTAAAACAAAAAGAAAAACTAAAGTATATTGGTATCTGACTATAACAAAAGTTTGATACCATTCCGGCGTCCACCGAAAACCACTCACAAAGTATCAACAGTGATTAATCCTAATTCAATGTTAGTTTTTCTTCTCACCATCTAATCTCCTTTCAGTTATAACAGTAACACTTATTCATTCAGGAAATACTCTGACCACAAGATGATAAATATGAGTAATTACTGTGCCAGTTTATTTTGTAAATCAAACATCAAAACACACAATTAATGATTATTTAGGATAATGGTTGTTCGGGGCGGTATTTTTAGATATAACATATATAAATAAATTATCACATTAATTGAAACAACATATTTTACACTAGCAGTCGCCCGCGACTTTGTTCGCGTGTAGTTAGTTATTTGAATATTTTATTTTAACCCCATAATATACAGCACACATTTTGGATTTTTGTTGTTATGCTACGCTCCTGTTGGTCGCAGAGTTATGTTATATAGCCTAAAGCTATAGCTATAGCTATATTAGTGGGGTATCCAACACAAAAAAAATAAATAAATCGGACCCATAGTTCCTGAGATTAGCACGTTCAAACAAACAAATAAACTCATCAGCTTGAGTCTTAGTCTTGTCATCATATTTCTTTTTCTTTTATTATTTAATAATAATAAACTTACTTTGTGATTATGTGGAAACAATATCATTAAGTGTGTGTATATAAAATGATTATTATTTTGTAAATTTAGTTTTTATTTTTAGTAAAATAAATTGCATATTTTTATTTTACGAGACTGATAATGACTTATAATAAACGCTATACTAATTAATGTGTTAACCTAATCGCCACTCTGTATGCATACATACATAATCAGCTTATACTGTACTTTTATAATATACTCCTGGGACACAACCTCCTCTTGGTGATAGGGAGCAGTCCAAAGAAGCCTGTTGATCTTTCAGATGTACTTTAATTGTATTCTAAGGCATTTGTTTCGCTCAAAAGACATTAAATTATTAAATCTCTTTGTGTCGTTACATTGTATTGTAGCAAACGATTTGAAGTATAATGCAGCAAGTTCCTAAATCTTTTGTTGCCATATTTCGTATGCGTGTTTCGTGCACACTTTCATTCTTTTCCCTAGCGAAATAGATAAATTACTTGCAAAGAAAAACAGCAAGTTCTATGTGAGCCTTCTAATGTTTTACAAGTCGGTACTTTTTGAAGGCGTGGTTGGAAATTGAGATGTTCACATCGAGTTTAGTAACTTACGTAGTTTTAACAATCATGTACAAGTACGTGGGTTGAAATATTGTGTGTGAGCTTAGGTGTTTTACAACAGACTTCTTAAATGTCTAGGCACGGTTTTGAAACATAACAGGTATGTTCCATGTAACTTCTGAAATATATTTGTAATATTGTAAAAGGGATTACAATGTTTTTATTTAGTTTAGTAAAGTATTCTAGTATAACAAACAAAAACAATATGTTTTTGTTTGTTATGAAAAAGATTTTCACACTGAAGACCTTTTCTTAAACAGTGAACATAGTATCTTTAACTGGAGTTCCATATTGAACCTTTACTGTGGTGTCTGTCTGTTTAATACATTCTGTATCTTTCTTACATAAGTTTTTATTTAGTTATTTACCATAGTTACGTAATAATCACAAATGTACACCAACAAATATACACATATAAATACTTTTTCTTTCTGTTTTTTAAACAATTTTGACCTTTTATTTAAATACGGTAACAAATAAACTATAAATTATATGAAAAAATATGATAAGGTACGTATATTAGTCTGTATTAACTAACCATAACTATCAAAAGACTTAAATACAGCGTCGAAAAATTCCTCCGTATCGCTGCGAACTGCTAATTAAGTACTGGCCACGTTTTATGGCACATAATATACTTTGCATGTCATTGTTCTTATTATTTTAAAATTATTATTATTTGCTCTGACCGGGTTACATATTAGAACTACCTATATTATGAAAACTAAATGTACGCATTTTATTTTTATAACTATAAACTAATGCTTCACTTCAATCCCGCCTGACGTTAAACAGTGATGCAATCGTTGATGGAAAGCGCGCTAAATTATTAAGAGCCTGTTCACTTTTGCCTTGAAGACAATTAACTTATAGTCAGGTAAAAACACCGACGCTGGCAGATTGTTCCAGTCCTTCGATATACGCGGTGTAAAAGACGAGGCGAAACGCTTCGTCAAAATCGTAGCGGTATCAACAACGTAAGCGTGGATACTCGTCGTACGACGGATCGTCCGATGATGGAAGAAGATGGGAAATTAAGTCATGTAATTCCCGCGCACACTCCAAAATGCATCCTATAGAACACCTATAAAACACATGATTGTAACAAATTAATACTTTGTTAACAAATTATTTAAATTTTAAATAATATTCATGGAGTTATTTGCCCGTTCTTCTTCTATGGTTTGGAACAGGCAACTAGCTTACTTTTCCTGACTGACCGACCCTTTAACAAATCAATAGTGTCTGTAATTAGGTTTATTTTAAATATGAGTTTTGAGTTGGACATAAAAATTTAATAAAGGATTTGATATTAAAATCAAGCTTGTAAGACTACGCCCTGGTGCATACAAGAAGAAACACGGGTGAGTTTTAATCAGTAAAAGTCTGACACACCCTTCTACTCTAGGGCGGAAGATGAACTTTGATGATTTTCCATCGGGAAAAAATCAAATTTACAATGCAATGTACTTTCTACTCATCGAGTTGTGACGTAACCCCAGCGAATATTTATAAATATAATGGTAAAATAACTTTGATTGCTTTTCTGTAATACAAAAGTTTTTATTAATATTTTATCAAACCTAGGTACAAATATCGTAGTTTTCACAAAGTATTTATCATATTCACTTGTAATACAAAAGATACTTTAGATTACAAGCTTTTATATTCACAAACTTCAATAATTTTTAAAATGAAATGACATCTCCTGTCATAGATAAAAAAATGATTCCAAAGAGGTTATCATAGATAAAAATTAATTCTAAAGAGGTGATGTCAAATTATACTCTCTACATGAGTGACTCTTTAATTTGAGCGACTTCAAAACTTTTGCATAAGATTTATATTTGGCCTGCGCAAATATGATCACATATCTGAATTTCGTACAAAGCTTAAGTGGCTTCCCATACGTCTTCGCCGGAATTCTCATATACTATTTCAGCTCTACAGCATTTTGTTTAATCCTAAAACCCCCTCTTATCTTAAAGAACGTTTCAAGTATCTTCATGACACACATAATAGATATCTGAGGTCATCGGAAAACCTGATATTAGAGATGCCGATGCATTCTACTAGTTTCTATGATAAATTCTTTACTTTACAAGCAGTTCGGTTACAGAACGGTTCGGTTTGCCTGTGTCCGTAAGGCGTGCTCAAACACTGTTTACTTTTAAAACTATGATAAAAAAGCACTTATTCTCTCTTTATACATATTATTTGCTCTTGTATGATGTTTATTAATTAGATGATATATTTATTTAAATAAGTATTGTACACTCAACCTACATATGCATTGTATAATCTATGTAAATAGTACACTGTAGACTACTTACATTATTTCTCTATCCTTCCCCTTAGTATTCCATCCAAAGTTTGTCTATAAAAGATTGCTCTTAGCGATTAAACCGCCCATTGTGTCATCTTTTGTAAAATCTTTATATTTATCTTTATATTTATGTATTCTTTATGGTGTACCTACATAATAAAGAGTAATCTATTTTGCTTTATATATTAAATGTTACTATAGCCCTATACATAAAAGTCAAGATTTTGACCCATTCTACTATCAATTATTACAAAATATAAATTCGACATTGTAATATCATTGGCAATGCTCTACAGAAAAGACAGACAAATAATGCTCATAGTGTGTTACGCAATTACCCTGCGATTGTATGAACATAAAGGAAACAAAAGTGTGAGGCAATCTTACGTAGTTCTACTCCATTTTCTCCTTCTTAGGCTATAGAAGTCCACTGCTGGACAGAGGCTAAGTCTTTTATTCCATTGGGGGCATTGCCATAATCTCCACGCTTGGCAGGCAGGTTGGAGATGGCAGTAATTTGTTATTCCACAGGAGAAGCGCTGCTGCCCGCTTTCCTGGTGAGAATTCCCTTAGTCGCCTCTTACGACACCCACGGTAGGATATGGGATCGTCTATTTTGTGCCCGGTACTACATGGGACAACCTTCTCCATACCTGCTACTATAAGCAGGTGGTGTTTTGTATTATCTGCCTACCCCCTTGAGATAAAGACTTGAGTGTTTATGCATGTATACATACCAAACTCCAAAACTTAAAACGTCTTCAAAAGCATTTTCCATCATAATACCCTGAAACGATACATGTCTGAAAACACACATTTAATTAGATTACCAAAGGCATGTACCTCTTCACATCAAAGGATGCCACAAAAACTGTCTAATGGGAAAAGGGTTTGAACATGACATAATTTTAGAAGCTTTTTATAGGGACTGAGGTCAGTGGGATGCTCATGGCCTAATAAAAATACAAAACTAATCTAATTATTTCAGGATTTTTTTGGCTGAATTAGCTTTGGGATTTTGGCACCTTTTTACAAGCAATTCTCGACTTATGACGTTTCAAGTTACTTCGACCAATATATTGGCACCATTCCTCAAACATACGTCAATTGTTTCGATTTTCGGCTTAGAATTCAGGTTGTCGTATGGTCAATGGCGCGGTTGGCGCAGTGATTGACTACTGCGCTAAGTGTCGCGGGTTCTATTCCCATACGGAACAAATGTTTTTATGACCTACAAGTAGTTATTCCGGGTTCTTTTTAAAACGCACCCACGATACAGGAGAAAAACCTAGTGTGGGGCAACGTTTAAAAAAACATTGGTAATAAAGCTTTTGTTATAAATGCAGTTATTTTTTTATTTTGTGTCCCTGTGGATCTTAAGCCTTTAGTTTTACATGTAAACATATGAAAACATATTTCGTTTGCCTGTTATAGAATAATATGTGTGAGATCACACGTTATGTTATGCAGACTGTACCATCAGACTTTCCTAGAAAATACTGCATATATCTGGCCTTGTACCTATAAAGCTTTAAATTAAACATATTTTTAAAACTAAAATGAACCAGTATTGAGTAAAAAGAGTTAAGCATCTGTAGCCGAACTAGGCAAAGCCTGTATTTTGACTATCAGAGCCAATAAATTTTCAACAAAGTGTGTTTTAGGTTTAGATAAGTGTTATTTTACAAATTTTATTAGAATAGTATAAAATAGAATAGGTACTCTTTATTATGAACACCATATAGATTACAGAACATAAATATAAAGATTTTACAAAGGGTGATACAATGGGCGGTCTTATCGCTAAGAGCGGTCTTTTACAGACAACCTTTGGATGGAATACTAAGGGGTGTATCATATTAGTTTAAATAAATATATAAATCTAATTAATAAATATCATACAAGAGCATATAAAATATATGATTTAATGGTGTCTTTTTACGAAATTTAATTATTTATTTATTATTTCGCACATAAATTGTACAGTGGCGGACTTAATGCCTTAGGCATTCTCTACCAGTCAAACATAGGTGGTGAAAAAATTAGTAGCAGGTGTTTTAAATGAAAACATTATAATGAAAACATACTATATAAACAAATACTTAAATAAACTATATACACATACATACTATTACCAAAATATATTATACTTATAGTATATACATACAAAACTTAAAATTTGCGAGAGAGGTGTTGTAATGACTCTACCCTAAATGTTGCGAAAATAACTCTGAAATTTCTATAATTAATTACTATATATTTTAGTATTGAATATGTGACCTTTCACTGTATGGAGGCGCGAGTGTCCGAAATGAGAGACACCCACACACCCTGGGTGGGGTGTGTGGGTGTGTAAATATGTGTATTCCTTGAGAAAGTTACCGACAACTATTCGTTGAAAGGTAAACAAAACTATTCGTCGTCAGCTCTTCAAAAGTAAATAAAAAGAAACAGACATTTTCTCGAATAATATTCACCATTTATTCAATACTATTCCTAAACCTTTTGCGGTCTCACGTAGATTCTTATTTGTCCAAAATAACCTTTCAGAAAACTTAAAAAATAACTCAACACGTTTAGGATAATGTTTTTGATATACAACTGACTGTTTCAATCAATACGTACTTTACCTTTTTAAAACCATCTCGGGGTCTCACACGTCCATTCAAATGCTAACATCTCATATGAGACACGTAGTTTTTAGCTAAACATCAATGAGATAATTTAAGTCTGTCTTGATCATTGTGTACAATTATATTCAGTAGAACTTTAGTCTCTTCATAATTTATATTTTACAAAAATATCTAGACCTAGCTAGCCATGTTTTTTAGATATAGGTACAACTATACAATTATAAAATAATACGTCTTAATATTTGAAGTGAAACTAACGATCACTGCATCATAATCAATTAAAATATAATTATATTCCATTTTTTAGTTGTTTCCTCAATTTCAAGTGTATTATACAAAAAATAAAAGGCTTCGAGGACAATCTATTGTCACAAAAAAATGGTCCTTCGCTCCGAAAAAATGCTTCAAAGCAATCGTCGTTGATGCCGGTGTAAAAGTGTGGAATGGCTTTAAATTGCTGTAAAATTGTTCGGGATTGTGAACAATATTTCCTTTCCTTTCACATTTGTACAGTTAAAAGTAAAAATTTTAAAATACTTGACTAAAATCATAGTTTCTCCACGGATTAATCCGTGTAATTGTTAAATAATGGAATACACAAAACTATGGCCGCATATATTCTTTATGTATAACACTTCAAAACACCTTTCAAAGGAAGAAAATGTTTGTTGATTTCCGGTTAGTGTCAACATATTTTTCCCTACCAAATACAACAACTACGTAGGTACATTCATATCATATATGAACAATAAATTTCAAATAATATTAACACAATATCACATTAAAAATGGTGTTGGAAATTGATAACAGCATGAAAAACTAAATGTTGATTTACTAAGAAGGCTACGAATTTGAGAAAGTGATTGAAAAGTGCAATTATGTACTTAAGACTAAAATACTGCAGAATAGAGAAAGTTCATAAGCTTTATAACTTCAGAAATATTTATTTCTTAATTTTTGTAGTAACCCAAAGAGCAACTGATAGAGATGCTGTTTCTTGTGTCTGTGTCTTTAAGTCTGCCTCTGTACCTACATTTGTGTGCTTGAAGTATTAAATACATAAATAATAATTTGTCACAGAATAATAATATACAGAAGTTAAAGAAATAAGAAAGGTTAAAAAGATAATTATCATACAATCATTTGATTCAATAAGCAAGTATAGAACCAACCCAAAAAAGTCAAAATGCTCGTGTCTCGATCAACAAAGTACCTAATGTTCCATAATCATAAAAAAAATATAACAAACATTATTATACGGAAATCAAAATATTTAATAATAAATAGGAAAAAAATATGTCCATCGAAATAGCCCGAATATCACAAGTCTCGTTTTGTTAGAAAACATCCAATACTCTGTTGACCCAAATAAGATACTATTCAGGAGAAGCCTCGCATAAATTTTCGTTTCTTTTGCATTTCATTCACAAAATAATGGTAATTTATTCGTATTTTTATTTAAAGTCTCCAAATTTAACCCAAGCATTTCGTCCTTAATCCAAAATGTTAAGATTTTTTGCTAATGAAGGTGATTAACTTTGTAGGATCAAAACTGAAGAACCGTAACAAATAACTGAGAAACATACTCCACACAATGTAATTAAATGTAAGGATAGCATCGGTTTACTTAAATAAAATTAATCATCGTCAACTCTTTAAAATGTACATAAAAGAAATTATTAGTGTTCTCGAATAATATTCACCATTTATTCAATAGATTTCCTAAACCCTTTGCGTTCCCACGTGGAACCTCAATTGTATTATAATACCTTTCATAAAATTTAAATAGTAACACAACACATTTATGCAAAGGTTTTTGATATACACTTGACTATTTGAAACAATACGTACCTTTCTAAAACCATGTCGGGGTCTCACACATCCATTCAATTGCGATCATCTCACACGAGACACATCGTTTTTAGCTATGAAAGGGCTAAAACACTTCCTAATCCTAACTTCACCTTAACTAACACGATCTAAAAACTACTAATTTTAAGTCACAGAACAAAATTTACAACAACAAGGAACTTTGTCTTTATAATATTGTTTTAAAACAAACACGGTGTCGGATTTTAGAATTAATCGTCGTCGCGCAATAAGACGTCCGCGCGTGGGCCCGGTCACGAGGCGACTGAAAATATCACCAAATATGAACCTAATTTTCCCCAGATCTGTGCGTGAAGGTGCCGGTGGGGAACATTTTGCGTGCAACCTTTTATGTTAGTTCGCAAGTCTGATAAGAGATGGCGCTGAAACAAGTATTTGCGCCTAATTATTGAAGTTTAATGAAATATTCTTCGCCATTATTACGGTTTATCGTTTGATGCCGGCGGAAGTAACTGAGATAGGGGTTGGCTTTTATTAAACTGTAATATTGAATCTACCAAGTTGTTTAACTTAATTGCTCAACTGTTTTCACCACAAAGTGCCAAGATGATTTCTAAATGAGTAATTTTCATTCATTAATGAAAATTTTATACAGTATGATAAAAATAAGAGTTTTATGTATGGATCTTGGGGAGCTCATGGCAATAGCTTCATGTTACACCTAAATTTACAAAAATATTTATCAATGCACATACTTTCATAAAATTTAATAGAATTAGAAATAGAACGAATAGAATATAGAATAGAATTCACATATTTTATAAAGTCATATAAAAAAGTTATTTATCAATTATCTTTTTTTTTTTCTTCTTAAAACCTTTGTTCTATAAGTAAATAAAACGAAACAATACGAACCAAAATATGTAAATATTATGCTAACTAATCTCGAAAGACAGAGAAACGGATCCTTTATTTGATTTTTTTGTGCTAAATAAGATTTAAATGTAACTCGTGGTGGGCCTAAAAAAATAAACTAAAGTTACTGGATATTTTCTCTACATATATCCTCTTAGGATCGCTGATATTATTGCCATTTTATGGCTGGTGCAAAGCATAAGCTCATCTGCGGATGAAAGGACCATTTTAGTGTTTAGTGATGGCGAAAGGACTAGTTCATAAAGACTAGTTAAAGGTAAAGTGTACTAGTTTATTTTGAGCTTATTTGCTCTAGCCTTGAAGACATTTAAATTATGATTGGAGAGGAAGATCGCTGCCAGAAAATTGTTCCAGTTCTTCGATGTACGCGATATAAATGGATTTACGGTATAGTGGAATCTACTAATCCACGTAAGGGTGGATACTAGCAGCGCAGTGGGTTGTCTCGTTGATGGTAGAAATAAGTAATTCAATTCCAATGCACAGACTTGAAAATGCATTCTATAGAATACAGAAAACTTGAGTTGGAATTTGACTTCAAGCATATTCCGTTACAATGGCGTTACTTCAAAGTTCCGGCAGTACTTCACACCAGGGCAGCTTCTAATATTATACAAAGCACAGGTCCGTTCGTGTGTGAAGTACTGCAGCCACATTTGGGCTGGTGCTGCTAAGTGCCACCTGGCCACTTTGGATTCAGCGGAGAGACGTGCGAAGAGGCTGATTGGTGACCCTGTTTTAACTCGAGATGGTCTCCAAAGCCTAGAGCACTGGCGTAGAGTAGCCAGCCTTTCGGTGTTCTATAGGATGCATTTTGAGGAGTGTGCGAGGGAATTGCATGATTTAACTCCCCCATCACCGTTCCACTATCGGACAACCCGTCGTACGGCGAGTTTCCACACTTACGTTGTTAACACGACTACGATCCGGACGAAGCGTTTCGCCTCCTCCTTTATACCGCGTAGATCGAGGGACTGGAACAATTTACCAGCGGCGGTGTTTCCGTCGGACTACAATTTGAGTGTCTTAAAGGCTAGAGTGATTAGGCTCTTAATAAACTAGTACGCTTTACCATCAACGATTGCGTCACTGCTTACCATCAGGCGAGATTGCTGTCGAGCGCTAGTTTATAATTTATAAAAAAAAATACTTGACCTGTGAGCAAAGTGACTTATAAGTAGTTGTTTCGGGTCTGTGTGTGTATGTGAGTTTAGATGTTTGTAAACACACCCACGATATATGTAGAAGAAATCCCTAATATGAGGCAACGGTTAAAAAAATTAGACATCATACACTCTTGGCGACCTATGAGCACTGTATATTGATTGATTGATGTACATCAGTCCAGTTTATAACATTTTCGTATTAACAAATAGTCATGCAACAAAAACACCACATTTTACGTCTAAAATGTTAATTGTTTCATAACAGCCACATTACGTATAAAACAGAGTAGAAACACCTAATCAAAACTAAAACAATCCTTTAGTAAATATCATCTTACGACACACAGGGGAAATTATGAAATGATTTATTCTTAGTCGAGACCACACAGAGAGTTACGGCGTAGAGTGCTTTGTAGCGTTCACACTCCAAGTCGTAGCAATGATAGTCACGAAGCTACTACGGCGTAGCAAACTCGTAGAGGGTCTACGAGTGTGCTACGAAAGATCCACGCGGTATTTGTCGGATAGTTGTTCTCGTAGCATGCGTAATATTGTGTCGACATAAAGCCATGTTTGTAAGATTGGAATTTTAGGGAATTGTATGTTGTTCTTATGATATAGAGGTAGGTTGGTTTTATGTGTAACTAAGTTTTTGTAGTAGGTACACTTTTCCTTCAATTTTGCTTCATACGATTGGATTTTTTATTTGTCTAAAAACATAACAGAAGGATTTTAGCCAACAGTGGGTCCCAGTACAGCCTCAGTAGCGTAGCGGTAGCGAACGCGGCCGCTGCGCAAAGAGGCGCGGGTTCGACCCCGCGCTGTTCAAATATTTGTATACATGAATATGAATATTTGCACTGGTCTGGTCGTGCCTCGGAAAGCACGTTAAGCCGTTGGTCCCGGATATCATGCTCGAAAAGGTCTCCAAAGTCTGGAGCACAGGCGTAGAGTAGCCAGCCTTTCGGTCTTCTATAAGATGCATTCTGGTGAGTGTGCAAGGGAATTGCATGATTTAATTCCCCCATCTCCGTTTCGCCATCGGACTACCCGTCGTACGGCGACTTTCCACCCTTACGTTGTTAACACTACTACGATCCGGACGGAGCATTTCACTTCTTCTTTTATATCGAAGTCGAGGGACTGGAACAATTTGCCGGCGGCGGTGTTTCCGTCACACTACAATTTGAGTGTCTTCAAGGCTAGAGTGAATAGGCTCTTAATAAACTAGCGCGCTTTACCATCAACGATCGCATCACTGCTTACCATTAGGTGGGACTGCGGTCAATTGCTAGTTTATAATATATATATATATGTATATATATATATATATTATATATATTGTTATTATATTATATTATTATTATATATATATATATATATATATATATATATATATATATATATTATATTATATTGTTTATATATATATATATATATATATATATATAAACAATTATTGGCAGTCGTTACGGGTTCTCAGAACCCTCAAAAGTCCAACAATTGGTCTAAGTGCAATGCTTCGATATCGCTTTCGGGTTGTGGAGGTCAGACGGCAGTCATTTCACGGATAATATCGAAGTTTAGCCAAAATCAGCAGTTAGACCTGTAAAGTGTACCCCAGACTGTAAAGCTGAAAAAGCTTCGGATGCGATTGGGATGATGACGAGTCGGTCTCAGTACTGCCTAAATAAAATAGCATTACATCATTACCTATTTATTTTTTTTTATGGTATTATTTTTCGTATAGAATATTTCTGCTATTTTGGAAGGTATCAAGTTATGTTTATCGGAGGACGGGTCTGAGCAGTTGTGTTGCGATGTGTGCCGGGTACGATGCGCCTAATGTTGTTGTGTTGGGAGTTTGGTCGTGGAGGGTCTTCAGATCAATCTCCCTTTGGCGCAGCATCATTGGTCGTGTTGTTGGGTTTAACATTGCATCACCTCGCTCAACTGCCGTCTTCCTTCCTATACGCTCAGTTTTTCTGAGTAAATAGGCTCTTAATAAACTAGCGCGCTTTACCATCAACGATCGCATCACTGCTTACCATCAGGCGGAATTGCGGTCAAGCGCTAGTTTATAATTATTTAAAGAAAAAAAAAATGTGATACCTTCAAAAATCTCTAAACGCTAAAGTCTTATAAACCACAACATCTAGCATTAGAATTCCGTAAGAGTGGAATATTTTTGCGCTATGGACACGATTTAGTATCGTTTTTATTTGTTTACACGAAATATATACGGGTTCCGCCGCATATAATATCCACGTTCCCTTTTATTTCTTATTTTTTCCCTTTTTTCTAAGGGTTTTCATTTACCTTAATGTTTTCAGGATGTTTGGTTCTAACTAAAAGTGCTTGAGTCATAGATTTTTATTATTTCGTTGCAAAGTAACGTCAGGCAACCATAAGGGATTTATTGTTTTTTGATACGTCTTTATGAGTGAAAGTTATTTTGACTACTTTCCGTGTTTCGTAAAATCCTATTTATTTTTACATTTTCATTTATTTCACTGTTATCAATGGATATCGTAAGTCGTGGTGGCCTAGTGGTTAAAACACCAGCATCTTAAGTATGAATGTGCAGATTCGATTCCAAGTCAGGCAAGTACCAATGTAACTTTTATAAGTTATACGTACTTTCTAACTATCACTTGGACACTAATGACTAATTACAAGGTGAAGCAAAACGTTTGAGGAAACCTGGACTTTAAGTCTGAAAAAAAGAAGGCTATGCCCAGCAGTGGATGATTAGAAGCTGAGCCAAACAAAATATCAACTACAGACAAGATATACAGAAACGTCATGATTGTGCTTCACCGCAGAGAACTACAAGGATATATTGGCGCATAGAAACCATTGACAAACAAAACAAACATTTGTGAAATTATGCCACAGACATTGTATTGACATCACAAATAGCGACGTTTAGTTCTATTTTGGCGGCGAGCCACAATAACATTGAAGCAATATTTATTCAAAAGGGTGGCATTGAATTCTAAAATACGCAATCTCCTAAGACGCCACTTCCTAATGCTCACAAAGTGAAGAAGAATTGACGAAAATCAACAACAACATAACTATCTGTTCAGTTAGAAAAAAATGCTTCCTTGAAATGCTTTGCAAATATGTAAATCAGTCAAAATTATAAGAGACAAAACATCAAATTAAACTATTTGCCATGTTTAAGCTAGACACTCTAATATCATCATCATCATCACATGAACTCCACTGCTGGACATATGTCTCCCTCAAGGATTTCAAGGAATGGTTGGATGTGGCCTGCATCCAGCACTTCTATGTGATTTTGGTCAGATCATCCGACCCTAGTCGGTGGGCGAACCTGTACTACTTCTTCTACGAACCTCCTCATTCCTTATTCGACAAAAGTCTTTAAACAATCCCCCTTATTCATAAACGCTGCTTAAAGTTAACTAGTGATTAGCGATTTTTAAACATACATTTTAGACGCTTGCAGGTCACTTAACTTTAAAAATCGATTATGAATAAACCCCTTAAACACTGTGGTGTTTATTCATAAAGGATGATTTAAGTTAAGTAACGTTAAAAGGTCAAAAATGTGTGGTTAAAAAATCGCTAATCACTCGTTAACTTTAAGCAGTTTTTATGAATAAGGGAGAATATGTGTTACCGGTGATGACAAATAGATCAGAAATGTGGTCCCTCACTATTGGCTTTTTTTTTTATTAATTAAAACTAGTGCTTGACTGCAATCCACCCTGATGGTAAGCAGTGATGCCTCATAAAAAAACGCTATGGAGAGGGCTATGCTAGGTATTTCTCTGCACTAATATTCACATGCACATAAAATGTACCACTCAAGCACTAAGAAAAGAAGAATATTTAAAACTGATAAAAAATACAATATTCTAATCAAATGGCTTAATAGCCAAGAGCCTCGACCAACAGCTCACATGGCTCTCCTTAGGCAGCTGGATCAAAGGCTTGTTTAAGAAAGCGGTACTTTTGGACACGACTCGCATTGTCAGGAGGTTCCTCTCTCCGGAGCCCTGACTGCCGGTAGCTTGGACCCTGTTTCCGATACCGGAGGGCTACTGTTTTTCTATATTTTAATATTTAAAAATGTAATTCATATGTAACAATCGCAAAATAAAGGAAATGTTCTAAAACTAAGTACAATTTATTGGTTTTGCTATCTTGCTCACAACAACAACAATTTATTTTGTCTGCTCATACTTTTTACTACAGGGGCCTAGCAGAATACCAGCGCCAAGTAAATCTGCCTTACATAGTCCTGCTGAGCTTGACTCTCATTGAATACAACCATGAGACGTACAAAATCATTTCAGCGCAAATTCCAGTCGCATCCGATGCTTTTTCATCTTTGGAGTCTGGGGTCCGCTTTCCCAGTCTAACAGCTGATTTTGGCTAAATTTCGATATTTTCCGTGAAACGGCTGCCGTCTGACCTTCACACCCCGAAGGCGACATCGAAGCATAGCAGTTAGACCAATTGTTGAACTTTTGAGGGCTCCAACAACCCGTAACGACTGCCATTAGAAGTTCGTATGGCAACCGGGACCAACGGCTTAACATGCTTTCCGAGGTACGACCAGTTCAGAGCAAATATTCATATTCATGCATACGAATATTTGTACATCATCATCATCAACCTTTTTATCGAACCACTGCTGGTCACAGGTCTCCTCTCACACAGAGAAGATTGAGCGTAATCACCGCGATTGTTCACGTTGGCGATTTCAAACTTAAAGTCCGGATTTCCTCAACATGTTTTCCTTCACCTTGTAATCAGTCATTGGTATCCAAGATATACTAAGAAAGTACATATAACTTAGAAAAGTTACATTGGGTACTTACTTTACCTAAATCGAACCCGCACACTCATACTTGAGAGAGCGGCTGTGTTTAGGTATTTCATTTGAATTATTCTTCATATTGTCATTTATACTCTGATAATATGTTGCACGTTTTTCTGTTTGTTACACAGCTAGCCCGTGCAAGGGGTATCTCATTGAAGGTCAGATAGGTAATTGCTACATGTAAAATTGTAATATTTCGCTGCATTGAGTTAGATTGTAAGCCGACCACAACATCGTTGGACTCAAAGACTTAAAGAAAGATTATGATCATCATCATCATCGTCACTTATTTTTTCATAACAATTTACATTGTGCTGAACATTACCTATAAAATTAAAATACAATAGGGTACTTGACTAAAAAAAAACTAATAATTTTATCAGTCAGATTTCCAAAAAAAAAAAAAACGAGACACGCACTTTTTTCATATAAACAAAAATGAAGACGATACAGTGCGTTGAAAACTCGTGTGACGTTACACTTACACTTTTTAGCAACGAGTGACATGACCAGCCCCCACTCCTGATTTTTGATGCCTTTTATATTTGTCAATTTTTATTGATTTGATAAAACAAAATATACATATCCAATATTTTTCTATAATATGAATGAAAGACTAAATAGAATAATTTTATTTATCCAGGAAATACCTCATGCGGCTAAAAAAAAAGTCAAATTGAAATTGAAATAAGACATATAAAGCCAATTAATTATAAGTATGTCAATAGATATGTAAACGAATGTCAGATATAATTTAGGCAAAGCATATTAATTATTACAATCTAAGTTAATGAATTCAATCGAAAGCGTTGACATGAAATCTGATACTGAGAATAAACATTTTACCAACAAGATGGTTTTTAATTTATTTTTAAATAAATGACTATTATATATTAATAATTTTAAATCAGTTGGTAACCTATTGAATAATTGAAGTGCTTGGTATCTTGAGCAATGCCTGACCACGTTAAAATTTGGTGACAACTCGTGTTTAAGTCCTTTCTTCCGTTCCTCTTGTGATTCATACTGATCATTACCATACGATGAGCATTACCATAGAATTACCTTGTTATAATATTAGTTTATAATGTTATATTAGTGACGTATATTTTTTTTGTGTTTTAATAATTTCGATGATTTCTTTTCTCAAGAAAAACGAACATAATATTTATAACCCTCCACTGCTAAATATAGTAGATAGAAATTAATCATATAAAAATAAATAATAACCTAGGTATTACACTAACCAAAAATATTAAGAAACTAAAATACAGCCTTAATAGTAGATTAGTAGCCAAGGGCTGTAAGGCATCATTGCAGCCCGAGATAATTAGGAGCGCGAGCGCAGAGAGGGCGCCTATAGTTCGAGGGTGCACCTGAGCTAACTACTCTGCTTTACATCTCGATTGTGAGGTAATTAGAAAAAAACCGGCATTACAAGAATAAAACATTTTAGAACTTTCAGGCAAAATGTTGTAAAAAGCTTAAATCTTCATCACTTACAGAACTCATGATTTTATCCTAATTAGCACGAAATTATAAAAAAATCTCAAAAACCAACAATATTTAAAGAAAATGTTTTCTATTCCCGCCTTTTTTATCGTTTTTTAATTATTTATTCAAGAACTAAATTGAGCTTCGCCGTTCGATATTTAAAATTGATGACTATTATACTCATACGAAGAAAAGGCTGAATTGCGAAGCGACCTCTTTGTTGAGTTGAATGCATGATGTCTATTGCCACTATGATTACATTAGATGTACGCGAACTTTTTGAAAGAGTGAAGTTTTTTTTTATTACTTAACACCCCAAAGCTTGTCTAGCTACATTATTACCCTAGAGTGCTAATTGCTCACTTACAAGCCCCATGTCAATAAATAAGGACCTACTTACCGAATATGAGAGATGTAAAATATTTTTCCGCATCGCTATCAACTTTTGTTTGTCGAGATGTCGTTTGTGTTTGAAATAAATGGTTTATTTATTCATAACAGACAGCCGAGTATAACAAAAATCACATCAATGAATTCACTTCTCTATCTCAAAATGTATTTCCATCAACATTTTGATCAAACCCGATAAACAGGAACCCCACATGTGCAATAGGGAAGTTTTCAACAATATTATCTGTTTTAGAAATTCAAAATGGCGTCGCCCGTTAAAGAAACCAGTTTATAACTGAACAAGTTAGGTAGAGCGGCCTTTCCAACTATTTTATTTACTATTCTATTTACTCTCGTTGGTCATTTTGTTGGGTTTATCATTGCATCACCACGCTCAACTGCCGTCCTCCTTCCTATTCATTCAGTTTTCTTTTTGAGTGAACAGGCTTAATACACTAGCGCGTTTTACCATCAGCAATTGCATCACTGCTTACTATCAGGCGGGATTTCGGTCTAGCACTAGTTTATAGATATTTAAAGAAAAGAAAGAAAGAAAAAACGTTTATTTGCAGTAAAACAAGACGCAAAAGTTTACAAAACACAAAAAATAAGACAAAGTTGAGGGAAACATGCGTCACATCCACGCAAAACGGCTATCGCTCAGCATTATGCTGCGACTCTATGCAAAAAAGAACCCAGTGCTGGTTTTCAGCAACAGCCGCCGCCGACGTAAAGACGTCACCCGGTGCAGCAAACAATTAAAAGTGGCACCGAGACAGTAGTACAGTAAAAATAAAAAACATAAAAAAATGACTTTTTTAAACGCATTAGACTTGTCTGTGATCTATGTTACTGCTGTTTTAATAAAACTGGTGCCATGTCCTATTAAGGAAAGGAAAATGAACCAAAACGGATCGCAACTGAACGCATATTCGGCCCTCCTGTGTTGCGTCATTAATCATCATCTCACATACACAAAGAGCCAGGCCCGGAATAACTAATTAAAGGCCATACAAATATTTGCTCCGTGCGGGAATCGAACACGCGACACGCAGCGCAGCGGTGGATTCCTCAGCCACTGCGTCATACATCAAAAATATACATACATTTTGAACGATTCCTTATAAAGAGGAGAACACAATTTATAAGGGATGGAAAAACCATTGAACCATGGGAGCATAAGGGTGCAAATTAGGGCGACCCATACTGCTGCGCAACGCGTTACAAAAAAAAACATTCAAGAATCCTTCGTCATCACTTAAGTAGATACCTACATATACAGTATGTTAAGAAAACCCTGTCCGACCCGTGAAGGTGTTGTTAGGTATCCATAACTGATTCTACTAATGGATACAAAACCGGGCTAAACTTAAAAAAAAAATCCCCCTAAAAAAATAAATATTATTTCGCAAAAAGAGGTAACTTAATAAATGTGCGTAAGCACCCTTACGCGGGCGGCGGGCGACACGGCACGTGGTCGCATCGCTATTCGCTCATAATAATACCGGTGTTGTCACTTTTTTAAAAATTACCAAATTTCGGGGAAGTTGGAATTAATTCGCGGGAAAAAAAGATTATTTCGAAATTCATTTGTATTGGTACTATGATGATTACGTAAAATTTTATATTATATTTGGTCATGTGTTTACCTAACCTTTATTATCCTTATGGGTCGGACAGGGTTTTCTTAACATACTGTATAGTGTGTGAGGGAATTGCATGATTTAATTCCCCCATCTCCGTTCCACCATCGAACGATCAGGCGTATGGCGAGTCTTCACCCTTACATTGTTAACACCACTACGATCCGGACGAAGCGTGTCGCCTCCTCCTTTATACCGCGTACATCGAAGGACTGGAACAATTTGCCAACGGCGGTGTTTCCGTCGGACTACAATTAGAATGTCTTCAAGGCTAGAGTGAATAGGCTCTTAATAAAATAGTGCGCTTTACCATTAATGATTGCGTCACTGCTTACCATCAGGCGGGTATGCGGCCAAGCACTAGTTTATAATTTACTAGCGGCCGCCAGCGACTTCGTTTGCGTAGAGTTAGTTATGCTGCGCTCCTATTAGTTGCAGCGCGATTGATGCTATCCAACGCAAAAATATTTTTTCAAATCGGACCAGTAGTTCCTGAGATTAGCGCGTAAACACAAACAAACTCTTTAGCTTTATATATTAGTATAGTTAGCTGCACGGGTCCATCGATCTGACTAAGCCACGTTTGCTACGGTTATTACATGCAAACGTGGCCGTCTTTCAATCTCTAGTCCGTCTACGGTCGTGTCTTGAACGTTATTTCATGCAAACGTGGCCATCTTTCCATCTCAAGTCCGTCTACGGTCGTGTCTTGAACGTTATTCCATGCAAACGTGGCCATCTTTCCATCTCAAGTCCGTCTACGGTCGTGTCTTGAACGTTATTCCATGCAAACGTGGCCATCTTTCCATCTCAAGTCCGTCTACGGTCGTGTCTTGAACGTTATTCCATGCAAACGTGGCCATCTTTCCATCTCAAGTCAGCTGTCATTCGAGGATCTTTCACAGTCGCTGCGAGCCGTCGTAAGTCTGAAAGTCTGACAACTAGTTTATTAAAGAGTTATCGTTGTACTTACAAACACACAACGCGTCATACTGACGTCACACGAATTCTCCATCTCGCAAGCAGAGTTTAAAACATTCCAAAATCAACCGTTGGACAAGTGCCTGCCAGACAGAACACCCGTCTGGTCGGAGGATCCTCCCTTTTCTATGGATGATGAGTGAACTTTATACCCTGTTCCTCATGTCTCCATATCGTATTAACTGGAACGTGGAGGTGAAATACTGCTGGTATCGGTTATATTGAGATCCGATCTTACCATAGTTGAGAATGTGCATAATACCACTAATTAATATAACTTTCAACAAATTCTGAAGTAAATAAGATACGTTGAGTGTAAGACCTGCCCAATAATCTAGAGCTCTCCAGGTCTTCAGCGACGTAAATCAAAGTTCAACAATTAGATGGAAAGTCTTCCTTCGAGACAAAGCCTCCTGGACCGGGATTCTGAACAAAACCTTATGTTTTGGTGTAAGTTGAGAGAGTAAGCAAGTGGAATATAGGATAAAATTTAAAAATTTGTATCATGTTTTTTCCTCTTGTATTCCCTTTAAGTATAGGCTATTATTAGTTAGATATAGAAATCGACATGACTGTTAGAAGGTATTTTTGTTATATTAAGAAAGCAGCGGTGGCCTAGTACCTAGTATCGTCCTCGACTTACATTTTGTAAGATAGGTTTTAACCTAACATCGGAAAAAAAGTTTGTTTATGAACGGTGAGTGCAGTTTTGTACAGTGGAAGTGAGTTCTGCGATTAAAATAAGAGTAATAAATTAATTATTTTTATTAGTGTTACATATTAAAATAATTATCGAGATTTATTCTTTCTGATCATGTATAAATACTTTGTATCCAATGTCTGATGTCTGTTTTTACGAGTGTTAAAGTGGACGATGAAATAATTACTCATTGCTCATTGTGTGCCAGATTTTCGTCATGTTTTTGTTATATATTAAAATATGACAACATAATCCCTGCAAGATAAATAGTTCATATTTAGTCATTAAATAGACTTCTGCTAAAAATAAGAACAAAATAAGGAGGATTTTACGAGCGCTCGGCGCGGCTTGATACCGATCGCGCTCTCGGACGTACAACGCATTCTCAGCTGTCACATCGGGACGTTCAAGTAGCTAAAGGTTTCTCTATGTGTACAGTTTATCACCATTGCTCTAAAACGGCAAAGGAAAACATCACAAGAAAATCGGCATGTCCTAGAGGAAAATTTTTGAAGATAATTACTATGTGACATCTTTCGACCCCCTATTGAGTCCGTGTGGTAGAGAACGGCCCACTCCCTCTCATTGAGTGGAGGCCTGTGTCCCAGGAGTGGGAACATTACAGGCTGATTATGTTATATCCTCCCCCCTCTTTTCCCCCTAATAGCTAAAAGGTTGGTTCGAAAACATTGAAAAATTTCGCGATGGTAGTCCGTATCAGGAACTTCGAAGGAAAATCTGTAACGGCTTAGATAAGTTGGTTCAGGAATTATAGAGGGCTAACTTGTATAATGCGGTATGGTACGGACTTAGCCGGTTTATTTACTATTGAATTGATAAAAGCCAGATCTAGTGAGTTGATTAGCTTTATTGTCATAAAAAATATGTTCCAGTTTAAGTCACGTTTTGATCAATGCTGCAACTGTTAGAACAAGATGTTGCATTCAAACCCGATCTGCAAAAGTAGCAAAATTGTTTAAAAAATAATTTTTTTTTACTAAGTAACTAAACAGTTAAGAGTTATGGCATGAAGAATTACTGATAATTTACTGGGAGATGTACCAATAATTATAATATAATAATAAGTTTATTGAACAAAAACATATAATTATAGAGAAAGTTTCCAGGTACATACCAAGACTTAAAAACTAACCATAGACACAAGAAGAGAGAAAACAATAAAAGTAATTGTCTATGTAACAAAATAATAAATCCTGCCCCCTAAACTAGGGAATCCCTTTATCTTAGGGGACAAAACCTTACAACACAATATTTTAACATAACGTGTATCGATAATTCAATAACAAAAAAGTTTCTCCCATATTGACTTAAATAGATCACAGGTCAAAGAACTCCAATCAGCCAACCGTTCACATCTCACGCCACGACCGAAACTATTTTAAGTTTGCACTTACCATATTTACGAAAACTCCTTAGCTTCATAAGAATAAGGTCTCATTTAACTTCTTGAACTATCTTTGTGTTCTCAAAATATATTCTCCTGACAGAGGTGTAAGCGTGAACAGTTGGAATGACTTTAAGACTGAAATATATTTGGTAAAATAAAAGCGACAGTTTAACATATTTCCATGTTGGAATTTCAACAGATTTGGAATATTCTACATCTCGTATTTGGATGGAGCTGAGTGTTAGTTGAAGGCACGCGAAATGTTTGCCTACGGATTTTATTTGAATGTAGAAAATTTAAGAGGGGACTCCAATGGTATCCTCTCTATACAAACGTTTTCCGCTGTTTTCGCCGTGAATAACGCTTTTAAAGCAATTATGTTTTTTTCTACAGTTTTACATCTTCATTATACGTGCCGCTATCATTTGAGTTTTTCGAAAATTGAACTAATAAAAGAAATATGATATTTCAAAATTCCGAAAATAAATCCCTTTTTAACACGGTGTTAATACGATTATTAGACAAATGTGATAAGTTATTGACGAAAAAGAAAATAATGGAAGCATAGGTATACTTTTTCTGTAAATTTTGGTTTGAAAAAGAAAATAGCGGAATACGTAACGTCTTTTGCTTATCGTTTTTGTAGGTAAAATCAGCCCGAACTGCAACTGTCCCTTTCGCACTTTATGGAGAGAAGTCAGAAGCTGCGCGACGGCAATAGTTTCTTCTAATACCTATTTATCAAATTACTCAGCCCTAGAGTCCCCTCTTAAGGAAATTGTTTCAAAATAAAGGAAAATTCTCTCCGTAGAAGTTTACGTAATGGGATTTTATATTATATTTATTATTTTATTTTGAAAACTAATTTAACCACAAAAATACGTAATTTATTGTACCTTTTATCCCAATGTTTCAGTTGAAATACCTGCCCTTATGGAAATCGGAAACCGATAAAATATTGCTAATTATTACAAGTTCAAGTTCTGCGAGACCGTTACCCAAATAAATTGGAAACGAATTGTTTTTATCGTAAAACGTGAATCCACAAGATATACGATCCAACGTCTGCAGTCAATGGGTAATTACAGTCGAAACTCATTCGATTTTTATGGCCACCACTTTTTTGGCACCCCAGTTTATTGTTGAAGTTATTGCCGAGCTTTTAATAGGCGATATCAAAAGTGATGGGTGTGCTAGCTGAATCAGCAGCGATGTGTGTTGAAACTAAGTACCTGCTACTTCGTTAAGGTTGTCTATACTCCACCGGCTTAAGTAAAGAATAAAAGGTAAACAAAAAAAAAAAATACGAGTGTGCTTATGACCACACGACTGAAGTGAAACTTCTTTCGCTCCATCTGTATGTATATATATATGTGTGTACAATATATACATGTATACACATATACATATATTAATTTTCTATAAATATTTAAATTTATTTCATGGTTTCATTGGTAAATTAATATTTTTGCATAGATCTTCTATTTTTATTGAAAAAAAAAAAAACTCGTTATAGACCTTGTAGTACCAAGCCGCGCTACGGGCGCCTCTGTGCTTATATCCCCCACTTAACTTCCGTTCGCCTTGCCCGATCACTTTTCGTAACGCTTACGTCACTCGTTCGCCAGCTTACTCCCCAAGTCAAGCGTGCGTAAAGAAGTTTCACTTCAAAACACTCGGCTTATTTAACCCACTAAACGTAACATCAGTTCTGATAGCCTCCATGGCGTAGCGGTAGCGAACACGGCCGCCGCGCAAGAAGGCGCGGTTTCGATCCCCGCTTATTGCAAATATTTGTATGCATGAATATGAATATTTTCACTGGTCTGGTCGTACCTCAGAAAGCACGTTAAGCCGTTGGTCCTGCTTGCCATACGAGCATCTAGTGGCAGTCGTTACGGGTTGTTGGAGCCCTCAAAAGTCCTACAATTGGTCTAACTGCAATGCTTAGAAATCGCTTTCGGGTTGTGGAGGTCTTTACTATTTTCCGTGAAGCGACTGCCGTCTGCTTCACGGAAAATAGTAAAGTTTAGCCCAAATCAGCAATTAGACTGGTAAAGCGTACCCCAGATTCCAAAGCTGAAAAAGCCTCGGATGCAACTGGGATTAACGCTGAGATGATGATGATGACGTAACAGTAGTTCTATTCATTTGTTGTGCTGCGTTACATTTGTACTTTTTAATTTAGGGGCGTTATAATTCCTTTATAACGTTGCTAAATTGAATAGTACAGCTGTAACGTAGCATGACAACTGAATTGACTGGTATTATATAAATCCGGTTAACTGAGTCACGTGGTTTTTTATTTACGTTCTAGGTTTCCGCTCGCGACTTCGACTTCGTGGAATTCTGTTATATCGCACTTTTTAGATTTATCATTTTCGGGGATTAATTATTATCGCATCATTTAGCTTCTAAGTTTATATGTGCATATTCGTTTGCAACATGCTACATTGTTTAAAACGACACACAGCGCCATCTATCACCGATCTGGTATGAAGCTAACAATATGCTTGTTTTCCTTCTGGAATATCAGATTTTTCCAGGATAAAAAATATCTTATTATTTAATTCAGACTTCTACTTTTACGTCTGCAAAACTCTTATCATTCTTCAATCTCTTAATATTCGTTTACAATATGCTATATTGTTTTAAACGACACACAGCGCCATCTATCCCCGAGCTGGTATGAAGCTAACAATATTTTTGTTTTCCCTCTGGAATATGAGATTTTTCCAGCATAAATAGTATATAATTATTTAATTCAGACTTCTATCTTCACATCTGCTTCAAAGCAATCGGATTAGTAATTACGGCATGAAAGTGGAACAAACGAACAAACAAATTCACTTTCAGATTAATAATATTAGTATAGTGGACTACTTAATCTTATCATTATCAACCTTTTATCGTCCCACTGCTGGGCACAGGTCTCCTCTCATACGGAGAAGGATTGAGCGTAATCACCACGCTTGCTCAATGCGGGTTGGCGATTTCAGACTTAAAAGTCCAGGTTTCCTCAAAATGTTTTCCTTCACCTTCAGTCATTGGTGTCCAAGATATACTTAGAAAGTACATATAACTTTAGAAAAGTTACATTGGTACTTGCCTGACCTGGAATCGAACCCGCGCACTCATACTTGAGAGGCTGGTGTTTTAACCACTAGGCCACCACGACTTACTTATAGAGCGGCTATGGCAACCGGGACCAACGGCTTAACGTGCTTTCTGAGGTACGACCAGACCAGTGAAAATATTCATATTCATGCATACAAATATTTGCAATAAGCGGGGATCGAAACCGCGCCTTCTTGCGCGGCGGCCGTGTTCGCTACCGCTACGCCATGGAGGCTATCAGAACTGATGTTACGTTTAGTGGGTTAAATAAGCCGAGTGTTTTTTTTTTGTTTACCTTTTATTCTTTACTTAAGCCGGTGGAGTATAGACAACCTTAACGAAGTAGCAGGTACTTAGTTTCAACACACATCGCTGCTGATTCAGCTAGCACACCCATCACTTTTGATATCGCCTATTAAAAGCTCGGCAATAACTTCAACAATAAACTGGGGTGCCAAAAAAGTGGTGGCCATAAAAATCGAATGAGTTTCGACTGTAATTACCCATTGACTGCAGACGTTGGATCGTATATCTCGTGGATTCACGTTTTACGATAAAAACAATTCGTTTCCAATTTATTTGGGTAACGATCTCGCAGAACTTGAACTTGTAATAATTAGCAATATTTTATCGGTTTCCGATTTCCATAAGGGCAGGTATTTCAGCTGAAACATTGGGATAATAGGTACAATAAATTACGTATTTTTGTGGTTAAATTAATTTTTAAAATAAAGTAATAAATATTATAATAAAATCCCATTACTTACCGAGCGTGAACTTCGGAGAGAATTTTCCTTTATTTTGAAACAAGTTCCTTAAGAGGGGACTCTAGGGCTGAGTAATTTGATAAATAAGTATTGGAAGAAACTATTGCCGTCGCGCAGCTTCTGACTTCTCTCCATAAAGTGCGAAAGGGACAGTTGCAGTTCGGGCTGATTTTACCTACAAAAACGATAAGCAAAAGCCGTTACGTATTCCGCTATTTTCTTTTTCAAACCAAAATTTACAGGAAAAGTATACCTATGCTTCCATTATTTTCTTTTTCGTCAATAACTTATCACATTTATCTAATAATCGTATGAACACCGCGTTAAAAAGAGATTTATTTTCGGAATTTTGAAATATCATATTTCTTTTATTAATTAAATTTTCGAGAAACTCAAATGATAGCGGCACGTATAATGAAGATGTAAAACTGTAGAAAAAACATAATTGCTTTAAAAGCGTTATCTACGGCGAAAACAGCGGAAAACGTTTGTATAGAGAAAGCACCATTGGAGTTCCCTCTTAAATTTTCTACATTCAAATAAAATCCGTAGGCAAACATTTCGCGTGCCTTCAACTAACACTCAGCTCCATCCAAATACGAGATGTAGAATATTCCAAATCTGTTGAAATTCCAACATGGAAATATGTTAAACTGTCGCTTTTATTTTACCAAATATATTTCCGTCTTAAAGTCATTCCAACTGTTCACGCTTACACCTCTGTCAGGAGAATATATTTTGAGAACACAAAGATAGTTCAAGAAGTTAAATGAGACCTTATTCCTATGAAGCTAAGGAGTTTTCGTAAATATGGTGAGTGAAAACTTAAAATAGTTTCGGTCGTGGCGTGAGATGTGAACGGTTGGCTGATTGGAGTTCTTTGACCTATGATGTATTTAAGTCAATATGGGGGAAACTTTTGTGTTATTGAATTATCGATACACGTTATGTAAAAATATTGTCTTCTAAGGTTTTGTCCCCTACGATAAAGGGATTTCCTAGTTTAGGGGGCAGGATTTATTATTTTGTTACATAGACAATTACTTTTGTTTTCTCTCTTCTTGTGTCTATGGTTAGTTTTTAAGTCTTGGCATATACCTGTAAACTTTTTCTATGTACGTTTTTGTTCAATAAACTTATTATTATATTATTATTATTGGTACATCTCCCAGTAAATTATCAGTAATTCTTCATGCCATAACTCTTAACTGGTTAGTTACTTAATAAAAAAAATATTTTTTAAACAATTTTGCTACTTTCGCAGATCGGGTTTGAATGCAACATCTTGTTCTAACAGTTGCAGCATTGATCAAAATGTGACTAAAACTGGAACATATTTTTTATGACAATAAAGTTTATCAACTCACTAGATCTGGCTTTTATCAATTCAATAGAAAATAAACCTGCTAAGTCCGTACTATACCGCATTATACAAGTTAGCCCTCTATAATTCCTGAACCAACTTATCTAAGCCGTTACAAATTTTCCTTCGAAGTTCCTGATACGGACTACCATCGCGAAATTTTTCAGATTTTTCGAACCAACCTTTTAGCTATTAGGGGGAAAAGAGGGGGGAGGATATAACATAATCAGCCTGTAATGTTCCCACTCCTGGGACACAGGCCTCCACTCAATGAGAGGGAGTGGGCCGTTATCTACCACACGGACTCAATAGGGGGTCGAAGGATGTCACATGTCTTCTCAAATTTTCCTCTAGGACATGCCAATTTTCTCGTGATGTTATCCTTTGCCATTTTAGAGCAGTGGTGATAAAATTTACACAAAGTGAATCCTTTAGGGTTAAAACCTACCTTACAAAATGTAAATCCAGGACGATACTAGGTATCAGGCCACCGCTGCTTTCTTAATATAACAAAAATACCTTCTAACAGTCATGTCGATTTCTATATCTAACTAATAATACCATATACTTAAAGGGATTACGAAAGGAAAAAACATGATACAAATGTTTTAATTTTACCCTATATTCCACTTGCTTACTCTTTCAACTTACACCAAAACATAAGGTTTTGTTCAGAATCCCGGTCCAGGAGGCTTTGTCTCGAAGGAAGACTTTCTATCTAATTGTTGAACTTTGATTTACGTCGCTGAAGACCTGGAGAGCTCGAGATTATTGGGTAGGTCTTACAGAGTGCACTTAACGTATCTTGTTTACTTCAGAATTTGTTGAAAGTTATATTAAGTAGTGGTATTTATGCCTGCACATTTTCTACTATGTTAAGATCGGGTCTCAATCTAAGCGATACCACCAGTATTTCACCTCCACGTTCCAGTTGATACGATATGGAGGCATGAGGAACAGGGTATAAAGTTCACTCATCATCCATAGAAAAGGGCGGATCCTCCGACCAGACGGGTATTCTGTCTGGCGGGCACTTGTCCAACGGTTGATTTTGGAAAGTTTTAAACTCTGCTTGCGAGATGGAGAATTCGTGTGACGTCAGTATGACGCGTTGTGTGTTTGTAAGTACAACGATAACTCTTTAATAAACTAGTTGTCAGACTTTCAGACTTACGACGGCTCGCAGCGACTGTGAAAGATCCTCGAATGACAGCTGACTTGAGATGGAAAGATGGCCACGTTTGCATGGAATAACGTTCAAGACATGACCGTAGACGGACTTGAGATGGAAAGATGGCCACGTTTGCATGGAATAACGTTCAAGACACGACCGTAGACGGACTTGAGATGGAAAGATGGCCACGTTTGCATGGAATAACGTTCAAGACACGACCGTGGACGGACTTGAGATGGAAATATGGCCACGTTTGCATGGAATAACGTTCAAGACCCGACCGTAGACGGACTTGAGATGGAAAGATGGCCACGTTTGCATGGAATAACGTTCAAGACACGACCGTGGACGGACTTGAGATGGAAAGATGGCCACGTTTGCATGAAATAACGTTCAAGACACGACCGTAGACGGACTTGAGATGGAAAGATGGCCACGTTTGCATGGAATAATTTGCATCTCAGCGTTAATCCCAGTCGTATCCGAAGCTTTTCAGCATTGGAGCCTGGAACCCGCTTTACCAGCCTAACTGCTCATTTTAGACAAAACTTCGATATTTTCCGTGAAGCGACTGCCGTCTGACATTCACAACCCGAAGGCGATATCGAAGCATTGCAGTTAGACCAATTGTAGGACTTTTGAGGGCTCCAATAACCCGTAACGACTGCCATTAGATGTTCGTATGGCAACCGGGACCAAAGGCTTAACGTGCTTTCCGTGGCACGACCAGACCAGTGCAAATATTCATATTCATGCATACTAATATTTGCACTGCGCGGGGATCGAACCCGCGCCTCCTTGCGCAGCGGCCGCGTTCGCTACCGCTATGCCACGGAGGCTGTCCTGGGGCAGGAACAGTATTTTAAATAAATTATATGTATAGACGACAACACACCATGCTACTATAATCTGTCAGATTTCTTTATTAAATTTTGAACTTTATCTCTAAAGCACTGAGGCTCAAAGTTGACAGTTTCGGGTAGCTTGACCTGCTGTAGTCCATACTTTTTGCGGTTCCGTATCCAAAAAGTATAAACAGGACCTTACTACTAAATTTCCACAACCCGTCTGCATGCGCCGGTGTTTCAGTCTGACTACATGCATTAAATTGATAGCCGTTTAACATTATACTTATTGTAAATATTATTACCTATAAAGTGAAACCTGGTTAAGTGAGACATCAAGGGACCTGCAATGTCGTTTCACTTATAGAGGTATTCCACTTACCCAGTGTCTCAGACATACAGGTATAAATAAATATGTCTCATTTACAGAGGTTCCTTTGGCATTTTTCAAATAAACATCTGAATGATAGTAAAGCGAAACTAAAACTGAAGGGAATTGAAGCTCAAAACTTGTACTTACGTACTTGGAATTACGTGTGGAATTTGTGGGTAGAATAAGAATGAGTAAACAAACAATGTTATCTCAGTTACAGAGGTTAATGCATATAAAATTTACTCGCTGTCTCAGTTATAGAGTTAACTATGATGATAAATCGAAAGAACAAATCCCAGATATAGAGGCTTACCTCGTCCCACTAACAGAGGTAATTCAGTACCAAAGTATTGGGACCTCAGCGTGACTTCCAGTTATGGAGGTTTCTCACTTATCCAGGTCCCAATTAACCAAGTTTGTATGATATTTACAACTTTTGACATTCAATTTGGAACTATTTTTGACTTTGTATTTGAAATTAGTTGACATTATATTCAAAACTGTTTGGCACTATATTTAAATTTCGCTTATGATGTAAATGAATAAATCTTAGTTCTTTATATTTATGTGTAGGTTGCATGTGTCTATATTCTTCTTCTACAGCTTATAGAGGTCCACTGCTGGAAAAAGGCCTAAAGGTTTTCTACGATGACCGGTATTGTGCTGCCCGCATCCATCGGCTTCCCGCGACCTTCACCAGGTCAACGGTCCACCTTGTTAGGGGGCCTCCCTACACTGCGTCTTCCGGTACGTGGCCGCCACTCCAGAACCTTACTGCCCCATCGCCTATCAGTTCGACGAGGAATGCTCCCCGCCCACTACCACTTCATTTTATCGACTCGAAGAGCTATGTCGGTGACTTTGGTTTTTCTGCAGATCTCCTTATTTCTGATTCGATCGCACAGATAAACTCCAAGCACAGCTATTTCCATCGTGTGACCTTGAGCCTTCTTATGAGGGCCATTGTGAGCGACCACGTTTCAGTTCCGTATGTGTAGATATTCCACACAATTTAAATTGTTTTAAAAAATGACTGAAAAAGAAAGGCAGGGATGTATTTTTTGGTACCACAAGCAGCCATCGCTTTCAATAATTTGCATGTTTTATCAGCAGAAAATGCTAGAGTACAAATCACGGCTACCATGATATTTTGTCTCTAGTCTGGCAACTGGATCAAGGGCTTGATTCAGAAAGCGATAAGGGACAACATCTGCGTTGTCAGGAGGTTCCTTTCCCTGGAGCCCTGACCGTGAAACTAAGACCCTATTCTCGATGGCTCTAGACTACCATTTTTACACTTTTAAATATTTCTGTTATGATTCTGATGAGAAGCGGCTTCTTTACGGCTGCAAAATTTCAAAACAATCGGCTTAGTAGTAGCCGATTGTTTTGAAATTTTGCAGACGTAAAGTTAGAAGTCCAGATTAAATAATAGGGTAATTTTTTATCCCGGACAAAATTATATTCACGAGGGAAATCTAAAAGCTCGATATAACCGATTTCCACGCGAGCAAAGTCGCGGGCGGAAAGCTAGTATTTACAATAAGTATAATGTTAAACAGCTATCAATTTAATGCATGTAGTCAGACTGAAACACCGGCGCATGCAGACGGGTTGTGGAAATTTAGTAGTAAGGTCCTGTTTATACTTTTTGGATACGGAACCGCAAAAAGTATGGACTACAGCAGGTCAAGCTACCCGAAACTGTCAACTTTGAGCCTCAGTGCTTTAGAGATAAAGTTCAAAATTTAATAAAAAAATCTGACAGATTATAGTAGCATGGTGTGCTGTCGTCTATACATATAATTTATTTAAAATACTGTTCCTGTCTCAGGACAGCCTCCGTGGCATAGCGGTAGCGAACGCGGCCGCAGCGCAAGGAGGCGCGGGTTTGATCACCACCCAGTGCAAATATTTGTATGCATGAATATGAATATTTGCACTGGTCTGGTCGTGCCTCGGAAAGCACGTTAAGCTTTTGGTCCCGGTTGCCATACGAACATCTAATGGCAGTCGTTACGGGTTATTGGATCCCTCAAAATTCCTACAATTGGTCTAACTGCAATGCTTCGATATCGCCTTCGGGTTGTGAATGTCAGACGGCAGTCACTTCACGGAAAATATCGAAGTTTAGCCAAAATGAGCAGTTAGGCTGGTAAAGTGGACCCCAGACTCCAATGCTGAAAAGCTTCGGATACGACTGGGATTAACGCTGAGATGAAGAAGAAGACTGTTCCTGTCCCAGCGTCATCAGATTTCGATTTATGCCAATGATTAACGTTGCATTAGAAAATCCACTCTCCTTTGTATAAAAATAAAGTGACGGAGTGAGTATAAAAAAGAAAGGCTGAAAAGTACTTTCAAGCAAAATTGATCGATTACCGCTGAAGTGCGAAACGGGGGCGCGTGTATACATACTTACTAAATGGAAGGTTAAGGCCTTATGTATCACATCTTAATGCAAAAGCACCTATTAACGCGTTTGCTGTACATTTTTGTTGAATGAAAACCTGCCTTCGAAAATCATAGCAATAGAGAATAACATAAAAAAAAAACATTTTTCAGCTTGAGCTCTGTGCTACATATGTGCAGTTTGATTTTAATAGTTGAATCTATACTTCGGGTACCTTATAATAAAGCTGGTTTTTCATTGGTTTAAGCCGACAGAGGAAAAGCATTATGAAAGTGGCTGCATGTCGAAATGCTAAGCTCGTGTTGGTTTGACTTACAGAAGGAACTTATACACTGTTGTTTTTGGCCCATATTTGCCATACCTACCGACTGTTTGGATATACGCGTTATTTGATGTGTGACGTGAGCCGTCATAAAGCGACTTCGCCTCTGACAGAGATGTTAGAAGGAGAGCGTTACGTTGGCAGCACCATTTTTCTTTTATGTGTCTCTTTGCGTTCAGTTTCACATGAAATCTTCCAATGAAGGTTTTATTGTTGTTTTATCTTGGACACGTTAGGAAGGAATAAATCCTCGAATGAGAAATTGGTGTTGCCGTAATTTTGGCTTTTATTCTTATATATATAAAGTAGACGAGGAACTCTTTCGAAAAATGGGACAAAAATATTGTATATTATATTTTGCTATCATCCATGTTCAATTTTGCTTTTTATCTTTTAGACTTATGTGGGTAACATCTACTAACTATTTTAATTCTGGGTAAATAAATTTTCCTACTTCGGAAATATGTTACCCATCACTCAAATTCAAATACGAAGAATTTAAATAAACAGGAACTTTTGAAGTGTCGTTAAGTCAGAAAGACAAAGTCGATCTAATCTCCTCGTCCAGAAGCGACCCTATATGTTCTTGCCTCCACCAGATAATCTTTTAATAGTCCAAGTTTATTTCAAAGTAACACAATGCAAACTCCTAACTCCATAAAATATAAACAGTGCTGAGCTCGCAATAAGATCGGTATCAGGCTGTCAGAGAAGCCAAGCTGGCACTTTAAGTGTCGACGTGACTCCTATTCGATACAATACGAATGAACGCGAAATTGTGTCCGAGACGTAGTTGTCGATATCGATGAAATAAATGCCTGGTGAATACATTTTTTTTTAATTAATATCTAGTGCTTGACCTCCATCCCCTCTGCTGGTAAGCAGTGATGTAATCGTTGATGGTACAGCGCAGTAGTCTATTAAGAGCCTATTTACACACAAAAAAAACAGAGTGAATAGAAGGGTTAAACCCAACAACACCGCCACAAACAAACAACATTTGGTTGTGGTATCGGGAGTTTGATTATGGCGCCAAAGCGCATCGTACCCGGCACATATCGCAACACAACTGCTCAGACCCGTCCTCGGTACGGCATCACCAGGCATCATGCGACGAATCGCTTAGCAGCAAGACTTTTGTCTGGTGAGTGGTAACTTCTGCCGGCAGCCCATGTTATGGCCTACCACTGAGATTATAAAACTGGTTTACATGCGTCATCTCACATCTGACGTGTGTTCAGTTGAAAACCGGCGTCAGGCATTAGCTGTCTGATTTTTATTTTTCAGAAATTTTTTTGCTCCGCCTTAATAAGTGCGTTTACAAACATATAAAGCATCTAGACACGAAGCAACTACTTGTAGGTCATACAAATATAATTCCGTATGGGAATGGATCCCACGACACACAGTGCAGCAGTCAATAGCTTGACCACTCTTTTTTTTCCGAACGTGGAAAAATTCTCATGGACTATCTTCCGCTCTGGGATGCGGAGGGGTGTGCATAACTCTTACCGGCTAAAAAACCACCTAAACGTTCTTCATCTGCCTTCCAGAGGTACCGCGTCCTCTCAAATCTACGGTACTCCTCCCAATTCTACGGTACAATATCTTGACCCCTGCAATAACCGTGCAGTCTAACCTTAACCCAGTGCCACTGCCTCTTGACACGCGTAAACTTTACTGATATTTTTTTTACTTCAGGTTTAATACTATCCATTTGATCCTTATTTGTTGCTACCTGATATATGTTAATTTAAGAAGTATTGTTTGTATTTCAGGCTGTGCCAAATTAACTTATTTTGTTTCTTTTATGAGCCAGGTCACTCCGACCAAATTGGCTAATGAGATTAGAACCTTGACAATTCGCGTTCGAACGAAGCGAACGATGCCGTGGTTTAAGCCTGTAAGCGCTTTTGCTCGTAATAACATGGGTATTTAGTATCTTCAGGATCGCAAAAAATATATTTTTGTGGTATGAGCCCAATAAATAGGTGTAGGTAATCGCTCTAATATAATAAATATTATTGTAGAGTATTTATATTATAAGAGCGAAAAAAGGAAAATACGAAAGCCTTAAATACGAGAAAGTTATATCAAAATAAAACCTTACAGAATTTATATTTTTATTAGAATTACTGTAAAGGTATTGTATTTTATTATAGATATAAAAAATAAGGTTCCGCGTGAAAATGACAAGCCATGAAATCCAATTTGTCTTCCGACATGCACGGGAACGAAGTCGCGCGCATAGCTGGTTATTATCCCAAAAATGATACAAATATTTTACAGCAGTTAAGCAAAAGAAAATACTAGATAAACTACAACTTTTGCAATTTTTTGATAGTTAATTCCAAATGATAATTTACATAATTTATTCTCGTGTAAATTCTACATCAAAGTTTGAATAGATGTATCGATCACTGTTTGTTTACCCCTTCATGCAAAAACTACTGAACAAATTTGGATGAAATTAGACATACAAATGGCTTATTACCCGTATTAACATATAAAATAGTTTTTATCAGAATATTAATATTGTATTTAAACTTATGCAGATAAAACCGCGGGGCACATCTAATAGAAGATAAATTTATTCAACCAACTATTAATTTTACATCTTCCAACCATCTTGTAAGTTATGTGTTGAGGAAAACCCTCGATTTTTTTTAAACTTTGCAAACTAGTGCTTCACCGCGATCCCTCCTGATGGTAAGCAGTGATTCGTTGATTGTAAAGCGCGCTATTTTATTAAGAGCCTATTCACTCAAAAAACTGAGTGAATAGCACGGAAGACAGCAGTTGAGCGAGGTGATGCAATGTTAAACCAAACAACACGACGAATGATGCTACGTCAGAGGGAGATTTAACTGGAGACCCTCCGCGACCAAACTCCCGACACGACAACATTTGGCCCATCGTACCCGACACACATTGCAACTGCTCAGACCCGTTTTCCGCACGGCTTCACCAGACATCATGCCAGAACGCGAGGAAACGCTTCACTGCAATACTTTGTCTGGTGGGTGCGGCACTTCTGCCGGCAGCCGATATTATGGCCCACCACCGATAAATAACGAAAGACGTCCACTGCTGGACATAGGTTTCCTCAAGGATTCCCACGATGACCGGTCCTAGCTTTGAAGACACTTAATACGTTTTGATTTCCCTTAAACTAAATAATTAAAATAGTCAACACAACTCAGAGGTTCCCTTTGGTAAAAATCATAAATATAAAACGGAGCTCGCCATCCCCAGAGCGAATTAAACTTGTAATTACAGTGATTGCTTTGCGGTACATTCGATGTTTTTAAAGGAATAGCGTTGGAGTAGATGTGGTAATAAATTATAGAAAAAAAAAAATTGGCTGTCTGTAGAACTCCGTCTACTGCCGATATTTGAACGTGATAACGTCTATTACATGGTAATTTTTTCTGGGTGCAATGAAATTATTTAAAATAAAGTAATGTATAACATTTATATTTTTATTTAATAGTTTGTTTAAATTTTCTAAAAAATAAAAAAAAAGCAAAAAGAAAAAGAAAAAAGAAAAAGAAAAATTAAAAAGGAAAATTAAAAAGGAAAAATTTAAAAATTAAAAAGGATAAAAAACGTCCGTTGCCGTCAGGAATCGATCCGCGGCACCTCTTGAGTGAGTCGATATTAATCCGAGCGTTTCACCACTCGGCTATCAATGCTTTAATCATGTATGCGAAAAACTGCTACTAATTGTTTACAACCGTGCTTTTAGGTAAATAATATTGCACTCTAAAGCTACAAGGCTAAGGTTAGTTTTAGTAGGCGTGGACTCCGTGTAGCGTCAGATTCGGCCGTTACGCAGTTTTCGCGAATGACTCCCAGCATACCGATTTAATAGACGTTATCACGTCAAAAACGTTTAGCTTGCTTAAAGTAGCGATGGCTTAGTATCGGCCGTGACTTAGGTTTAAGTAAGTCTTAGGAAGGTCCGTGGTAGGCCATAACATCGGCCGCCGGCAGAAGTTACCACCCACCAGACAAAGCCTTACCGCCAAGTGATTCGTCGTGTTCCGGCATGATGTCTGGTGAAGCCGTACGGAGGACGGGTCTGAGCAGTTGTGTTGCGATGTGTGCCGGGTACGATGTGCCTAATGTTATTGTGTTGGGAGTTTGGGGTCGTGGAGGGTCTTCAGATCAATCTCCCTTTGGCGCAGCATCGTTGGTCGCGTTGTTGGGTTTAACATTGCATCACCTCGCCCCACTGCCGTCTTCCTTCCCATTCGCTCAGTTTTTCTGAGTGAATAGGCTCTTAATAAACTAGCGCGCTTTACGATTAACGATCGCATCACTACTTACCATCAGGCGGGATTGCGGTCAAGCGCTAGTTTATAATTATTTTAAAAAAAGCGCTTTACTTTGTGTACGAGTATAATTATTTCATTACCGCTACTCTCTAAATGGTGAATAAAAACATCATGAGGAAACCGGCATGTCCTAGAAGCTAAACTTTAATAATAATAATAATATCATTTATTTGCGTAAAACATGGTATAAAGGTGGAACATACATAGTAGAACATACATGTTTTGCTTCATAGAAGCGTGCAAACTTTACATGCAAATAATACCTATTTATTTAACCCTACTGTTTCATGCTCCAGAAACTCCCTGACACTGTAAAAACTATTAGCCGACAACCATTTATATAGTTTACGTTTAAACAATCTTTTATTTAACATTTTAAATTAATCTGGTATTTTATTGTATTTGAAGACATGTGTCATCTACGGATCCGTACTGGGCCTACGTGTTAGAGTCGGCCTACTCCCTCTCACCAAGAGACGGCTTGTGTCCCAAATGTGGGAACTATACATACTACCATTATAGACTGCACGGTTAGCAGTTAAGCTATTGACTGTTGCGCTGCGTGTCGCGCCTTCTATTCCTGCACGGAACAAGTATTTGTCTGACCTACAAGTAGTTGTTGATGATCTGACTGTTTGTGTCATCATCATCATCATCAACCTTTTTTGTTGTCCCACTGCTGGGCACAGGTCTCCTTTCATACAGAGAAGGATTGAGCGTAATCACCACGCTTGCTCAATGCGGGTTGGCGATTTCAGACCTATAAAGTCCAGATTTCCTCAAGATGTTTTCCTTCACCTTCAGTTACTGGTGTCGAAGATATACTTAGATAATATATATAACTTTAGAAAAGTTACATTGGTACTTGCCTGACCTGGAATCGAACCCGCGCACTCGTAGTTGAGAGGCTGGTGTTTTAACCATTAGGCCACCACGACATTACTGTTTGTATATGTGAGTTTATTATGTTTGTAAACGCGCCCACAATACAAGTGAAATTCGTAGTATGGGACAAAGATTTTTAATTAAAAAATTCATATCATATTAGGCATGCAGCTTTTCTACAGTTTAATGACATTTAGTTACGTAGTTTTAATATAATATTGTTACTTGTTACGTCACTAACGATGAAGCCAGTGACTTACTCTACGATCCCGGATGAAAAGTTTTATCATAATAATTATTTTATGTTTCAAATTGACGTAGTTTCAAGTTAAACCAAATAGCAACTTTATTATAATGGCAATTAAGTTGATTTTAGAGTGACTATTACTGTTGAAAATGTGATAAAACTTTAAATTTGTAATGTAAACTGCACTTTACTGTGTATGAATTGAAGTTATTTTTCCATTAACAGAATTAAATTGTTAGCGATTATGTCGCAAATGCAGATTAGTACATAACTCTTGAATACTGACGCGAATTGAATGAATCATAGGATTTCACATATCTGTTGCGTCAGCGTAACTTGCTTACAGTTCCTAATTAGTAGGATTTAGCTTCGTCGAATACCCGTTCCCCGGAATTCGGATCCACACTATTCTGCGTTTGATAGTTTCATTTTGTTTATAATTTCCTACGCGTATGTAAACTAGGATTAACACTAAGTACCTAATGATCCTAGTTTACTTACTTCCAAAATCATGTGCCAATCATGTGCTATGTAGAGTTTATTGTGGAGATACACCATATTATACGTATAGTGGAAACTATGGACGGAGACATTAATGATAAGCGACTAATCCTCTGCTTCTTCTATCAACGTCCAACATTATTTAAAAGTTTATTTCAAAATTGTGATATACAATGTTAACCTTATGTATTTTTTTAGTTCGTTCGTATGCTTTATATATAAACATCACCGTTGCATGGAGAAACCTATAATTAGTCTTATTTTTTTTTTTATATAATTATAAAGTAGTGCTTGACAGCAATCCTGTCTGATGGTAAGCAGTTAGGGGCGGTAAGTCCCCTCTTTAAGGAGTGCTCACCTTCCTGCTGACGTAGGTCCTCACTGGACACGTTTGTTTCGGGAGGTTCCTGTTTCGTATAAGGCAGGAGGGAACGCCAGGGTGTCTGCATTGTGCGAATCGCCCTGATAACATGGTGGAGCACAATTTCTATTGCCTATAACACGAAGTGACAAGAAGTTATAAAGAATCACCACCATGCTACTACGATCTGGACGAAGCGTTTCACCTCATCTTTTATACCGCGGCGGTCTTCCCGTCTGATTATAAATTAAATGTCTTCAATTCTAGAGTGAATAGGCTTTTGATAAACTAGTGTGATTTGCCATCTACGATTGCATCAGTGCTTACCATCAGGCGGGAACGTGGTCAAAAATAGTTAAAAAGAACCTGATCATGGAGTATCGTGGTAATGAGGTTGTGAATCTCAGATCAGTCAGTCATACTATACGCTGACCCAAATATAGTTAAAAAAAACTAGATAGATAAATTACAAAACTTAAAGGGATCTCTGTATACGGCTTTCCTTTTTTTTTTTTTTGCCGGGGTGGAGATCCTCATAGGATGCCCGCCGCCCTGGGGTGGGCGACGGGGTATGTCAGACTTTTACTGACTAAAACCACCCCGGTGTGTCTCCTATCACGAGCGCGCGTGGGGCCGCGGGAGTCTAAATTCTTCCACGGCCCCACATCCTCGTGCTGGCCCGGTCTGTCCGGGCCTCGTCTCCTGCACGGGGTACTGGGGTGTTAAACTACCCCGTGCATCGCCTCAAAGGCGCGCGCCGACACTCGCGCGCGCCTCCGCCTCGGGGTCCTTCAATGGGGGGCGGGGACTTCCCCATGTCCCTCGCCCCTGGACCCAATCATGGGGGGCGGAAGAGGGCGTTATCCGCCCTTCCTCGGCGCCCGGTGCGTCTTCTGCGGCCCGGGAAGGGAGTTGATATCTCCCTCTCCCGTTCCGCAGCTTCCTTCTGCGACATCACGTCTTCGCAGAAGGACACCACCGCGTCCCACGACTCTGAGCTGCCGACCATCCTCCGCACTACTGCCGGCAGCGTCAGGTCGCCTCCTACTTCATTTGTGAGGACACGGCGCTGCTCCTCCCAAGCTACACACTCGGAGAGCGTGTGCTGCGCCGTGTCCTCCCCGCATTGGACGCAGTGGTGGCACCGAGCGTCCGGCTCCCTGCCTAAGCGACGCAGGTACTTGCCGAAGCAGCCATGCCCCGACAGTACCTGCGTCACCCTGAACGACAGGGAGCCGTGCCTCCTCCCGAGCCAGTTGTCGAGTACTGGCCGGATCGCCTCGACGGTAGCGAGGCCGGCGGTAGGGCGCATAAGCCTCTGCCGCCAGTCCGCCACCAGGACCTGACGGAGCTCCTCTCGGCGCAGCTCTATCTGCCGCTGCACCGGACTGGAGCCCCGTGTCCGTTCTTCCTCGCGCCATCGGTACAATGACGCGAGTACTTTCGCCTCTAGGTCCCAGGGCGGGGATCCGGCCAGGACGCAAGCCGCCTCGTAGGATATCGTGCGATACCCTCGGACGACCCTGACGGCCATCGCCCTCTGCGGCTTGCGCAGAATGGCGAGTGTTCCGGCCGTCAGGTCCATCGCCCACACAGGGGCCCCATATAGGGCCATGGACCGCACGATTCCTACGTATAACCGCCTACAGGCGGCGCTCGGGCCCCCCATGTTGGGAAGCAGCGTTGATAGCGCGCCTGCTGCACCCATCAGCTTGGGCGCCAGCCGCCGGAAGTGGGGTCCGAAATCCCACCGGCTGTCGAGCACCAATCCCAGGTACTTCATGGTGAACTCGACAGCTATCCGGGCCCCACTGACCACGATATGTGATCCCGGCGCCGGCGCACGCCGGGGGCCATGGAAAACCATGGCCTCCGACTTGTCAAGGGCCACCTCCAGGCCCAGGCGCTGGATGCGGTTCACCACCTGTGACACCGCAGCCGTGGCTATCAACGTCGCTTCCCTGTACGAGCTCCCCCGGGCAGTGACAAGCGTGTCGTCCGCATAACACGTCAAGTCGGCGCCCGACGGGAGCTCGCCTCTCAGCACCCAGTCGTAGCCGATGTTCCACAGGAGCGGTCCCAAGACCGATCCCTGTGGAACACCGCACGACATTTGGTGCCGACCGGCACCGTCACGTCCCCGATAGATGACGCATCTGTCCTCCAGATAAGCCCCTACTATGCGGCGGAGGTAGGGAGGCACCCGATGGTATTTTAGGGCCTCCCTAATACAGCTCCAGGGTAGGGTGTTGAAGGCGTTGGAAATATCTAAAGACACCGCCAACACCACCCCACCCCGGGACACCGTATCCTCCGCCAGGGCTCTCACGCGCATGATGGCGTCTATGGTGGAGCGCCCCCGACGAAAGCCGAACTGTTTGTCGTCCAGGTTCGGCCCCTCTCCGCACAAGTGGCCGACGAGGCGATCTGCGATTATGCGCTCAAAAAGTTTGCCCGCCTCGTCGAGCAGCACTATGGGCCGATACGCGGACGGCGAGTCCGCGGGGCGCTCCTCCTTCCTGAGCAGGACCAGCTTCCTCTCCTTCCACACACTGGGAAACTGACCCTGCTCGAAGCATGCCGTGAAGAGCCCCCTCAGCTGCGGCTCTAGCTCCTTTAGAGCAAGGACGAGAGCTCGGCCAGGAACTCCGTCGGGTCCGGGCGCTTTATTCTTGGCCCGGAGCCGCGACACGGCCGCTCCCGTCTCTGCTTGCGTCACCACGGGGACATCGGTGCCCTCTTCTTCTGGAGAGTCTGTGGCTGAGGGTGAAACCATCGCCGGGGGAACATGTCCCGCCCGCTCAGGGAAGAGGGTGGATACCACCGCCTCCAGCAGCTGGGGTTGCATACTTTGCACCAGTGGGGGCGCCCAGGGACGCAACTTGCCCCGTACCCAACGGTAGGGGCGCCCCCACGGGTCCCGATCTAGGGACCCCAGCAGCTCTTCCCTGGCCCGCGACTTGGAGTCGCCGATGGCCAGCCACAGAGTCTCCTGGGCCGCGCGGTACACCCCATACCGCGCGGCCTCCTCGACGGGATCCCGTCGACGTCGTCTCCGGTAGCGCGTGTACTGGCGGCGAGCCGCGACGCACTCGACGCGCAACCGCGCAATGTCGTCGTTCCACCAGTACACGTTGCGCCTTGCGGACTGTTGGCGGACGCGGGGCATGGACGCGTCGCAGATCTGCGTCATCGCCCCGCGAAACCGCAGCGCCTCCGCTTCGACGTCGACGGGGCCGTCCGTCGCCGACTCCCAAATCCAGGACTGGACTATGGCAGCTTCCTCGAGTAGTTCCCTGTCGAGGCGCTTAAGCGCCCAGCGCGGGCCGTCGTTAATCGGGGCTCTTGGATGGCGGCCGCTCGCGGTCTGGGCGGAGACGTCGAACCGGATATACCGATGGTCCGACAGCGTCTCCACCTCCACGGCGACACGTCAGTCACGGACACGGCTGGCGACAGAGGGGCTAGCGAAAGTAACGTCAACTATCGACCCGCCCCGCTGCCGCACGCACGTGTATACCGAACCCCGATTCAGGACGACCAGGCCGGTCGTCACTACCCACTCCGCCAGCACCTGGCCCCGAGGGTCAGTGATCGGAGATCCCCACGCCGATGACTTGGCGTTGAGATCCCCGAGCACCAGAACGGGACGAGGGTGATAGCGGCCTACGACGGTGCCCAACTCGACAAGGAACCCCTCGAAGTCGGCGAGACTCTTGTTGGGGGAGAAATACGCCCCCACGATGACGATGCCGTCCGTGACCGCAGCAACCCAGCCGCGGCCCCGAGACGGGTCGATCAGAGTCCCGCCAATAATGGCCACCAAGCCGTCAATGCATCCCAGCCAGTCGTCACGGGCAGGGATGAAATACGGCTCGGCGACCACAGCCACTTGGATCGACCACTGCGCCATGCTCTGGAACAAAAGATCCTGAGCTCTGGCGCAGTGATTGATGTTGCCCTGGAGGAAACGGAGCTGTGCCATTATTGACACTCCATTCCCTCGGCAACGGTCCTGGGCCGGGAGTCGGCCGCGGAGCTGTTAGCCTGCGGGGGAGGCGAGATTTCCCCGGCAGGCTTAGAGCTCCTCTTCTTCTTCCTGGTGGCCTTCTTGCTGGCAGGCGTGCCACAGGCCCCTCCGCCCACTCTATGTCCCGCTGGCTTCCCTGCAGCCGAACATAAGCTGCAGTTGAGCGCCGCGGAACACTGGGCCGCCTTGTGGCCGGGCTGACCGCAGCGATAGCAAAGATCGCTACGGTCAACCTGAGCGGTGCACTTGGCTCAGACGTGCCCCTTCTCCAGGCACCGGAAGCACCGCAAAGCCCGGGGCTGCAGGAGTTTAACTCTCGCTGCAACCCAGTCTACCAGCACTCTGCCACTTGCGGCGATTTTATTCGCCGACGCCACAGGGCACCGAACCCAGACCGCGCCGAGTCCGGTGGCGTCGGTGCGAATATCGCCGGCCCGCACCTTGTCCGGCGGACACTCTCCGCTTCGGGCAACGGCCGCCACCACCTCCTCGGAAGTCACGGACTCGTCCAGGCCGGCAATCCGCACCTCTGCGGTTTTAACCGGCCTGGAAATCCGGACGTCCTCGGGGTTGAGGACCTCCCTCAACTTGGCGGCCAGAGCGTCCGCCTTCTCGGCATTGCCGCTCGCAGCACCAGCTACCTCAAACAGCTGCGCACCTGTGGCAGCATGTCTTATGGTGACGGACTGGAGGCCAATATCCGACAACTTGATCTTGGCCTTGGCCTCGGTAAGGACCGAGCCGTACGTCACGCCGCGCTCCGCAGCGCCACGCTGAAGCGTGAGCGTCACAGCCTCGGAACGCGGGGCACGCACAGCCGGTCCTTTGCGACCGCGTTTGCGACCGCCTTTGCCAGTCCGCCGCGCAGCCTCCAGAGCCGCCTTTGCGGTTTTACCGGAGGCGCGCGCCGGTGCTGCTGAGGCCGCCTTGGCGGCCTTAGCGGCTTTGCGGGCCTTCTTGCGACCCACGACTGTCGCCCAGGTCTCACCCTTAGACCCGGCAGTCGTGGGCTCCTCGCCCTCTGGAGCTCGCTGAGGTGCAGTTCCCGGCGTTCCCTCAGCCCTACGCCGTTTGTCGGCCGCTAGGGGCGGGCGGAAGTTTTCCTCAGGGAGGCGCCGGGAATGCGCCTCGAGTTGGGCTTTGACCATGCTCCCGCACTGGAGCATGCACATACGGACGATGCGCTCAAGGCACGATGCGCTCAGCTCATCATCCGTACGTGACGGTCTTGGTGCGGGAGCTGGAGCCACTTCGGGAGCGGCATCGGTGGGCGTGTGTCGCTGCTGCTGCTCGCTCAGTGCAGCGACTTGTCGCCGGAGGTCCTCCAGATCATCACGGAGGCGGTTGTTCTCCTCCTGCAACTTTACGACCTCGTCTGAGGTCGTCGTGTTGAGGAGGGTGCCAACCGCCTCCCTGATGTCCGCGGCAGCCTCCTTGAGACCGCGAACGAAGGTGCTCTTTAGGTTGCCAGATTTTGTGGCAACCTTAAGGACCAGGTCCACCCCGTCCAAGGCCAGCCGACTAAGGGCCACCGCCGACGGTTGCCCCCCTTCCGCCGATAGAGCAGCGCGTCGCTCTCGAGCGCGTCGGGCCATTTCCGACACTTCGTCGGCCGCGACGGCTTTGCGCTGCTCCCTCCTGGCGGCGTTGAGCTCCGCCTTCGACCTCCCCAGCGAGGCGCAGCTCTCGCCACCAGGGTCCTCTGAAGTGACCCCCATGTCACTTTCTGCTTCGCTGGCCGCCGGGGTACGCAGGAACCTACCCTGTCCGTCCCTCCGCGGCCGCGAAGCAGTAACTCCCCTGGAGTTTTGCCGACCTCTCCTCGCAGTCGGCACCTTCGGGGCTGGTAGGCCCTCCTCCTCAGAGGTCAGCTCCGCCGACCCACCTGCCTTCTGAGCAGGGTCGCGTGGTCGCTTCCTTACGGAAGCCGGTCCACGCGGCCCCTCATCAATATTGTCCGCATTTCTTGCATCCATCATCGCATCGCTTCCAGTAGCAATAACGTTAGCAGGGGCCTGGTCGCCTACCCCTGCGCGTTCTTCGGTAACCAATTTACCACTCGCAGGCCCGGAAACCTGCGAGCGCCGGGCGTCAGCCGGATCGCATGACAAAACATTATCCGTATTCTCCATTTTCATTTACGATATTGGGTAGTACGCACTTCGCTTCCCCAAGGCGATGCGGCCGCTCTTTTTGGGAGGGTATTAATCCTCCCGAGGCCCGCGGATGCCTCTGGTGCAGGATATACCGCCCGCTATTCGGTATCTAAAACTAAGTAACTAAAGCTATTTTTTTTGTTTCTTTTTTTTTTTTTTAATTTTAAGTATTTTGTCTTTGGTTTTTTATATTTTGTATTTTTTTTTTTTTTTTAGAGGACCAGCAGGCACTGAGCACTCCGGGAGGTTTTCTGCCACGCACCCCGTATACGGCTTTCCTTGCCCAACTTACGTAACCATTCATTTGGGAGTGCACCAGCCACTTGTCCGCTTTTTTATGTTTTGAAAAATATAAAATAGAATAGAATACTCTTCATTATGTACACCATATATAGTTTACAGAATCTATATATGAAGATTTTACTTGTGGTCTTCCCACTAAGAGCGACTTTGTTCAGGCATCCTTTAGATGGAACAATAAGAGGAAAGGGGAGGGGGAAGGGACACATATTGTTGGTAGTCTACGGTACAGTGTTTAAATAATAAAAAAATATATACATACATTTAAATAAATAAATTCATCTAGTAATAAACACGGACTAAGAGCAACTAATATATAATGTGTAGATAATATAAAGCTGAATTATTCCATTTGATTCCAAAGCTATACAATACCTTCTCCATTTCTTCCCACTTCTGTGTTTCACCAAGGAGCCTGAGGCGTTGCTCCCCAAAGAAGTATAAAACGGGCGTGTCAAAGATAAATGGGTTTCGGGATTTACAGTTCTTGACCGTGACGTAATTTAGATTAGCTTGCTGAGTTAAATAGCAACTCGAAATATCAATGGGAAGCAACTCCGCATTGGACAAACAACTCGGCTTTGCAACGTTTCCTTCAGTTGAAACTTGGTGCATTCTAGGTTTTAAACTGAATTTATTTTGTTAAGAGCTGTATTGATCGTTAACTGTTTATCTTGGATCGTTTTTCAGAGTAAATAGAATTTTATTGTCGCTGCAATCCGTTTTAAAGTGTGTCGACTTATGGGTTGATTAATAGTGGAAATCCTCAGATTTTTACTAGAGCAATGTGTATGGCTTCGTGGTAACTACCTTAGCTTACGAATTGTAGGTCGTAGGTTTGAACCATATCAGGTGCTTTATTTTATGAATACCACTTCTGCTCTCAAACAGAATTTCTTGAGAAAACCATGTCATGACATGTCCAAGAACCACAAATTCGAAAACATATGCCATCTACCAACCTGCGAGGGTCCAGAATGGTGGCCGCACACTCTCTTTTACTGGGAACAGGCTTATGTTCCCGATTTGGGAATAATGTACACTGATCATGATTATATACCTGACATACAATTTACTGATGATGTACTTGTGAAGAACTTTCACATGGTCATGTCATTATCCTAAGAATGGTTTTGGTATGTATACTTGGTGAAATTTTAGATGCTTTACAAAGATAGCTCTCATCAACTATCTAATGTTGTCATTGGATAGTCTAATGTTTCATCGTCATCCTCTCAGCGTTAATCCCAGCCGCATCCGAAGCTTTTCAGCTTTGAAATCTGGGGTCCGCTTTACCAGTCTAACTGCTGATTTTGGCTAAACTTTGATATTTTCCATGAAGCGACTGCCGTCTAACCTCCACAACCCGAAGGCGATATCGAAGCATTGCGGTTAGACCAATTGTTGGACTTTTGAGGACTCGAACCACCCGTAACGGCTGCCATTAGATGTTCGTATGACAACCGGGACCAACGGCTTAATGTGCTTTCCGAGGCACTACCAGACCAGTGCAAATATTCATATTCATGCATACAAATATTTGCAATACGCGGGGATCCAACACGCGCCTCCTTGCGCAGCAGCCGCGTTCGCTACAGCTATGCTATGGAGGCTGTCAATTACAGATAAGTCACTTGTAATGAATCTAGAGTCTACGTGGTAAGCTTAGAAGTGGGTTGTCTGTGTTTATAGTTAAAAGTCATACATTATTATGAAAAGACGTGTGGCATGGCTTGAAACAGCCTATATACCAGCGCAGTTCAAGTTTTGGGTTACATGGGCACGTGAAATGGAGCTGTGACATTTTTACTTGAGTTTTGACCCTAGCTTAAAAATGAATAATCTTTTTAACGGATGGAAAAAAAATAGTCTTTAGATAAATGTGTAGTCTTTGTATTCCACGGTGTATTTTTTTCGCTACATGTTGTTAATTTCCTTTCTCCCATGTTAATTCAAGTTCGGAACCTACACATTGTGTATGCTATCGATGGTCGATGCAGTTCTTCTTTGTGCACAGTTATCAAAATTAATTCTGAAGCAAACTGATACGCTATCTCAATTCATTGCATATTATCAACTATGAAGTAACCACATTTGTGAATTGAACGGACAATTGAATTTCTGTCTTTACAACCAGTGAGCAAAACAAATGGTATAAAAATAATAGAAGCATCAAACTGATCCTCGTAAGTTTTTTACCTACATCAAAAAAACATCTCAACCCAAAAACATGACGACAAAAGCCTGAAGCCATCAACCTTTTAACATACACAATATCGAATACAACAGAAATTATGACCGATCTATCAAAAAGTACCGTTTGTAAGGGCTCTTTAGAACGAATCACTGTTCACTCATACTCTCAAAAAGGTCGAGGGCTTGTGGACATTTGGGTTACTTTCCTTTGTTAGTGGCCGTGCATTGAAGTCCCTGTCCGTTTCCACTTTAATGAGGGGTGAAATTAACTATGACTGTATTATTTTGGAACTTTTACTGGGGTTTGAACCTTATTTAAAAGACTTTGCTACTGAAAGGTATTTGGCAGTACAGAGACTAAAAAAATTAAGTAACCGGGGTCGTGGAATATTGATTTATTTATTTTTTCCTTTAACAATTCTTACAAATGTTGTCTATATAACAATATAAATAAACTAATAACAAGAGCAAAGATATAGAGGAGGAGGAGGACTAGCAGGAGGAGAAGGAGGAGGAGACGGAGAAGGAGACGGAGAAGAAGAAGGAGTAGGAGAAGGAGAAGGAGAAGGAGACGGAGACGGAGACGGAGAAGGAGAAGAAGAAGGAGAAGGAGAAGGAGAAGGAGAAGGAGAAGGAGAAGGAGAAGGAGAAGGAGAAGGAGAAGGAGAAGGAGAAGGAGAAGGAGAAGGAGAAGGAGAAGGAGAAGGAGAAGGAGAAGGAGAAGGAGAAGGAGAAGGAGAAGGAGAAGGAGAAGGAGAAGGAGAAGGAGAAGGAGAAGGAGAAGGAGAAGGAGAAGGAGAAGGAGAAGGAGAAGGAGAAGGAGAAGGAGAAGGAGAAGGAGAAGGAGAAGGAGAAGGAGAAGGAGAAGGAGAAGGAGAAGGAGAAGGAGAAGGAGAAGGAGAAGGAGAAGCAGAAGGAGAAGAGAAGGTGAAGGAGAAGGAGAAGGAGAAGGAGAAGGAGAAGGAGAAGGAGAAGGAGAAGGAGAAGGAGAAGGAGAAGGAGAAGGAGAAGGAGAAGGAGAAGGAGAAGGAGAAGGAGAAGGAGAAGGAGAAGGAGAAGGAGAAGGAGAAGGAGAAGGAGAAGGAGAAGGAGAAGGAGAAGGAGAAGGAGAAGGAGAAGGAGAAGGAGACGGAGAAGGAGAAGGAGAAGGAGAAGGAGAAGGAGAAGGAGAAGGAGAAGGAGAAGGAGAAGGAGAAGGAGAAGGAGAAGGAGAAGGAGAAGGAGAAGGAGAAGGAGAAGGAGAAGGAGAAGGAGAAGGAGAAGGAGAAGGAGAAGGAGAAGGAGAAGGAGAAGGAGAAGGAGAAGGAGAAGGAGAAGGAGAAGGAGAAGGAGAAGAAGGAGAAGGAGAAGGAGAAGGAGAAGGAGAAGGAGAAGGAGAAGGAGAAGGAGAAGGAGAAGGAGAAGGAGAAGGAGAAGGAGAAGGAGAAGGGGAAGGGGAAGGAGAAGTTGACTAATGGATATAAAACGTCAGGATGTCACCATTGTGGGGTTCGCTCTGAGGACGGTTGCGGTCTGCACGCCTTGAACGGAGCACCGCCGTGTCCTCGTGGCGGCGTTCGTTGGCGATCACTCGCCAATGGTCCGGAGCGAGAGTACATGGCAGGTCGTCGGCCTCATGCGTGAATGGGCCTGAATCTCAGCGCCCTCACGTCTCTTACCGCCGCAGAAGACGCCCTGGTCGGGGGACAACATCAAACTCCAGGCCACCATAGGCGCGAGCTTGCAAGCGGCGAGCAGTGGGCAGCTCGCTAAGGACCTGGCCCGGGTGTTTCACGCGCGCCTCAAAGAGATGTCAACACATCGTGACGGGGTCCACGAAAACCAAGGTCAGCCAATACTGCGGGTTATTCGAAAGAGAAACCGTGGCCCTGGCGCAGGTTAGTGTAGGAACACTGGTGAGTTTTAGTCAGTAAAAGTCTGACACCCGCTTCCACTCTGCCTTGAGCGGGACAGGTCATGTGATGATATCCCATTCAAACCAACAAAAGGGCGCTTCTCATTAATGTGACATATAATTTTTTTTTATCAGCTTGTCCTTTTTGTGTTTGTGTTCTTTTTTTGCGTCAAATATTTTGACGACATGGTAGGCGCAGAAAAATATATATTAGCCTCAATTAATTGATTAATAAATTTATTGATAAAATAATATTTATTGTTAGGAAATTTATTTAAATCGTCAGTAAATACGCTTTATATGAGTACAGGTTCAGTGGTGATTACTTCGACTTATGAGTTGTAGTTGGTAGGTTCGATTCCAGACTGATCACCTTGTGTAATTTATATGCACACATGCACAAACACGAACACATGCGCACACACAGCGACACATATACACTCACAACACTTACAAGCACACTCTCAAACAGTTACTTACGTAGACCTCAGTGTCATTTGATGATAAATTTAAATAAAATAAAGTTATTTAATCACAATTCATTACCAAAGTAACTACTGGAAGTACTAAGTACTGGAGTCCTGAAATACAGGGCTGCCCAAGTTTTGGCTCCAGTTTACTCCTTTTTTTTTTTTTTTTGTTGTGTTGCGATGTGTGCCGGGTACGATGCACCTAATGTTGTTGTGTTGGGAGTTTGGTCGTGGAGGGTCTTCAGATCAATCTCCCTTTGGCGCAGCATCGTTGGTCGTGTTGTTGGGTTTAGCATTGCATCGCCTCGGTGAACTGCCGTCTTCCTTCCTATTCGCTCAGTTTTTCTGAGTGAATAGGCTCTTAATAAACTAGCACGCTTTACCATCAACGATCGCATCACTGCTTACCATCAGGCGGGATTGCGGTCAAGCGCTAGTTTATAATTATAAAAAAAAAAGGCGTGTGGCACTCGGAGACTGCCGCGGTAAAGCTATTGCATAGCCTTTTTTTTATCAACTATAACTTGCAATTATAATTATTTATTTATTTTATTTATACAGTAATTTTTCCTTTGTTTTTTTTTTCTTTGATATCAATTCAAGTTTTCTTTCTGTTTTGTAATTTATTTATTTTTTACCAGCAACGTCATCAAAAGAGTGCGAAAAATGGTGACGATTAAGCGACTAAACTATATTCAATGTTTTCTGTTCGACTTTGATAAAGAGATAGAAAGAAGCTAAGCAATAGCTTAAAAATGACGTCATGTTCGTTATCACACCCATGTCAGAATGTCATGAAATATGATGTCGGCCATCTTGGATTTCAAAATGAAATCATTTTCGTGATCAGCACCCTGAGTTTTGGCGGGAAAGTCAAGCTGAGTGTCACGCTCGTTTTTCATTGGACTTTTAAAATTATTTATAGTGTTACTAAATAAAAGTGCGTGATTCATGTAGTAAAAAGTGCATTTAGTAAATAGTTCATAAAGAACAGGGAAATATCGCTGCATAGTGGCCACATCATGACTTTGTCCCAAACCTCACTCGTAAGACGGGTCATGCGGCCGTCTTTTTCGACATGAATAATTCATAATTACGTGGCATTGGCTAAATGCACAAACCGTGCGAAGCCAAAAAATAAAGAAATAAAGAAAAAACCCATGAAATCTATTATATTATCACTCGAGTCAGTAAGCATGTAAAATGAGAAAACTAACATAGAACGATCCGTGTGAGAACTAAACGATCACTATTACACAACAACACTGATACCTTTGAGAAAGCGGACTTCCTCTACAATAGGGCAATTCCTCCGTAGGGTCTGTCTATGCTATTACTTATAATCTCTGTCATTGTGTGCTGTTTCGGTGCAATCGCAAGACCGGCCGGGCACTGAGGGGCAGGCAAGACAGCTATAGTATCCTTATGACTCCACCAACTGCCAACTGGTATTTCGTTGACTCGGAAACGGCGCACAGGGAGCACCACGAAATATACTCAAAGACTCCGAGGTTCTTTTTCAATATACCCCACTGTTTTGTCGTGGTGGCCTAGTGGTTAAAACACCAGCCTCTCAAGTATGAGTGCGCGGGTTCGATTCCAGGTCAGGCAAGTACCAATGTAACTTTTCTAAAGTTATATGTACTTTCTAAGTATATCTTAGACACCAATGACTGAAGGCGAAGGAAAACATCTTGAGGAAACCTGGGCTTTATAAGTCTGAAATCGCCAACCCGCATTGAGCAAGCGTGGTGATTACGCTCAATCCTTCTCTGTATGAGAGGAGATCTGTGCCCAGCAGTGGGACGATAAAAAGGTTGTTGATGATGAACGGCATCGGTGTCAAATTAATTGTTATCAATTTAATATTTTCGAGCTGCTCTTTAGTAACATAATCAATTCTGATTGCGTTAACATCTGACCGTAGAATTAATAAATCCTTCATCAATTTCTTTACGTACGTTCTACGTAGTCAAAGCAAACTGGTGGCAATTTGTGAAGGTCATATGCCACAAAAACTGGAATTGTTCGGGATCCGTGATTTTAAACACCGTAATCGTATATTTTAGGTCTTTCTGCTTTTTGTTCTTACGCCTCGATAAATGTTTTTGTCTTGTCTTTGTAGAAACAAACAATAACTTTTTTGCCTCATCAATGTCTTCCTCAGAAAAAGCCGACGAGCATATTTTTATTAAACTTTCGTTGTTTCGTTTCGGAGATAACAATATTACAACTCGTACACTTAAATGTACTCGTATTATTCACCGACATCTTTCTGTAATATTTTATTTAATAAAAACTTCAACTTCAACTCTTGATCTGGTCCCTGTGGATAGATACCACAATTTTGCCAATAACACGTGTAACAAATTATAGAAATTCTTTAAAAAAATATTTCACAATAATGGCGGATATCGCCAATAACAGTTGAAAAAACGGCCGCGTGAGCACTTTTTACTCTATAAAATCATGCGCTTTTATTTAGTAAACAACACTATAAATAATTTAAAAGTCCAATGAAAAATTAGCGTGACATTCATCTTAGCTTTTCCGTTAAAAAAAAGCTATTTTATAAAAACACTACTAAATTAATTTGAATAAAAGTACTTAATAATTAATTATATGAAAAGTTTTTTAGGTAGCCATGACAACGTCGATGACGTCTATGACATATCTCTATAGAAGACCTATTTCAGTGAGAAAATTAATCGCAAGTTTAGCACATCGCGACTATCAGTAACATGGCAAGTGTGTAGAACTGAGTTCGCGCCCTGCAATATGCATGCTCTTTTTGAAAATCTATAAATTGTTTTCAAAAGATGTATGGGAGCGTGAGGTTTTTTCGTTACGGAATTTCTGCATTCGGTCCCCGCGCCCAAGGCCCGCGATAGAAGCTATGCAATAGCTTAAAAATGTGGGAAAATAAACGAATGTTTACCTTACTTACTTTTTACTATTTATTCATCAATACTTTCTAAACGGATGAAAGATAACATCGTGATAAAACCTACATCCTGATATTTCCACGAGATAGAAAAATTTGTGGGTGAAACCGCAGGGCGCGCCTTGTATCCACATACATTCCGTAAAGCAACATTAATAAACTTGTATAATAGCCTCTCACATAATTTAATTTCAAATTCATAAAGTCAACAAAGCGTACCCTATTCAGAACACATGTATTACAACTAAAACTATTAACATAAAAACTAAATTAATACATATGACATATGACCTAAAAGGTTCATACCCAAAACCCCACTTTCATAACTAACCCACAGGAACCCGTAAAGGCTAACTGCCCAAATCTAAGTCATCAAAATATATTCACGACACTATTTTCTTTGGAGTTTTATACTCAGTATATTATTGCCATGTGTTGCGGACCCTTTCTATTCCGTGTTTGAGCCTCTGACCTCTGCACTAGTCATCACTAACATATACGCAATGTACTTGTCACAAATACTCTCAAAAACAACCCATGAAAATTGCACTGTCGACGTAATGCCTAAGGTTCGTTTTTCAATGCAAAATGGAACGGTGCTAAATTGACAAGTCATAGCGGACATACCTCCACAATGCAATATAAACTTTCGACATACGTAATAAGAATCAATTTATTTTGAAGATGTTATATAAGCATGTTACTCATGTACATTTATTTTGTGTTTCTTGAATTTCAGTTCTGTGTGGAAATGTTAAGGTTTCAAAACCCAACCTTAACATTTGATTGAGGTAGTTATGGGCTTAAAGAAAATCTAAATTTATATGTAGGTCATTGCATAGAGGTCTCGCTAATTGTTGGGTGTGCGTAAAGGAGCACTCTCAAGGCTTTTAGTAAAGACATTGCCTTGTAAATATTGTAGTTAGTTGTGTTTTTAATATAAACTTGGAGAGAGTAGAGTTTTCGGATGTTGCAATGGTTTCCTTGTTTGAGTAATGTTTCATTACATCATTGATGTATGTGTGGAGGCATGAGGAACAGGGAATAAAGCTCACTCATCCTCCATAGAAAAGGGAGGATCCAACCAGACGGGTGTTATGTCTGGCGGGCACTTGCCCAATGGTTGAAATTGGCAAGTTGTATGTATGCTAATTGCACGGTAAACTCTGATTGCGAGATGTAGAATTCGTGTGACGTCAGTATGACGCGTCATTCATTTTGTGGCGTTTGTAGGTACCGCTACATCACTCCCCTTCGGAGACCGGAGGTCGATAGTAGGCTGAGTCTTGTATCTTGTCAAGAATCACAAGGCCAGCTGAGGTTCCAGTGAGTCGGAACCGGTTGCCGCGTAGTTCACGGTGAGTCGGAACTGTCTTTGAAGATTCCCCAGTGAGTCAGGGTGGTGGGGCGCTGCGTTGTACTCCAGTGCGTCGGATGTCGTACAGCGCCGGGTTGAGGCTGCGTCGAGGTTGCTGATGAGGTTGAGGGTGATGACCAGGTATGCGCGGTCGCTGCATGCTTGTGGTCAGGATACCCGTTGAAGAAGTGGGTGCTGGATGGGTGGGTGATTCGCCGATGAAGCTTGCGGGAGTGATGATGATGACGTCATGCTCAAGTTGTTGCACGAAGGCTGCGCTGACGTTCATGCTCGGGGTCACCATTGTGGAGGCATGAGGAACAGGGAGTAAAGTTCACTCATCCTCCATAGAAAAGGGAGGATCCTCCAACCAGACGGGTATTATGTCTGGCGGGCACTTGCCCAATGCTTGAAATTGGCAAGTTGTATGTATGCTAATTGAAGGGTAAACTCTGATTGCGAGATGTAGAATTCGTGTGACGTCAGTATGACGCGTCGTTCATTTTGTGGCGTTTGTAGGTACCGCTACATATGTTTCAAAATGTTGCGGGATAGTTTTTGAATGAGTTTTGCATAGTTTATTTGATAGCTAATTTATTAGTATTTAAATACTTCACGGAGTATTTATGTAAATATTATTAATGAAATCAAAGCTTTCATTAATACACAATAATTCACTTTGATGTTTGGTATACAGAGAGAATGAATCGTAATCCACAATGTGGGCCCAGTGCTGGTTGGTATATACGTGACAAGTTGCCAATTGTTAAGTTGAATATGCCTATTTTCTGACGATGTTCCCAACGGGGTTCATAATTATTTATATTAATTTTATGGTTCTGTAGCAAAAACCGGCCTCTGGTACTAAGACTGTATCTCATAAACCGTGATGGAGAAATAGTTAAAAATTTCATAGATGATGTATTTCTGTAATCGCTATAGCAATAAATACTAAAAACAGGTTTTGAATACAACGTTATTTCTATTTTATACGAATATACATAGTTTGTTCAGATTAAGAAAATTAATCGATTCCAATCATTTTTACATCATGTTATATTTTTTCCCAAATATATTTAGAACTAGCTTTCCGCCCGCGGCTTCGCTCGCGTGGAGATCGGTTATATCGCGCTTTTAGATTTCCCTCGTGAATATAATTTTTTCCGGGATAAAAAAGTACCCTATTATTTAATCCGGACTTCTAACTTTACGTCTGCAAAAGTTCAAAGCAATCGGCTTAGTAGTTACGGCGTGAAATCGGAACAAACAAACAAACACACTTTATTAGGATATTTGGTGTACACATACAAATATTCCAGTAATCTCCCTTGGGAATTTGATGTTTTTTTAGGACCAAAAGTAGCCTATGTTACTCTCCTCTTTACAACTAACTGTATGCCAAAAATCAGGTCGATTGATTGCTTAGCTACGGCGTGAAGGAAGGACAAACAAACAAACAAACACACTTTCACATTAATAATATTAGTATGGATTATTAATGAAATCAAAGCTTTCATTAATACACAATAATTCACTTTGATGTTTGGTATACAGGCAATCTGTAGGAGAGAATGGATCGTAATCCACAATGTGGGCCCAGTGCTGGTTGGTATATACGTCACAAGTTGCCAATTGTTTAGTTGAATATGCCTATTTTCTGACGATGTTCCCAACGAGGTTCATTATGTTATTTTTATGGTTCTGTAGCAAAAACCGGCCTCTGGTACTAAGATTATATCTCATAAACCGTGATGGAGAAATAGTTAAAAATTTCATAGATGATGTATTTCTGTAATCGCTATAGCAATAAATACTAAAAACAGGTTTTGAATACAACGTTATTTCTATTTTATACGAATGTGCATAGTTTGTTCAGATTAAGCAAATTTATCGATTCCAATCATTTTTACATCATTTTATATTTCTTCCCAAATACATTTAGAAATTTTTCCAGTCTGGTTACTGAGCGCACAACACGGCTGACGGTAGAACATAGTACTAGGAGCATAGCGAGACAGCCCCCCTCCCCCCGCGCCGCACCGAAGCGGCAAGCGGTGCGTTGGCCATATTTTTGTTGGGACAACCAAGTAAGATAACAAGCTCATAACTTTGTGGTCCACTGCCTCTTAGCGCAAGGAGCCTGTTTCCCAGGAGTGGGGAGTTTTTAGTTAATCGCATTCGCATCCTCTACGAACGAGTACTTATATAGCGAACACGCTTACCGTGACTTGACCCGCGTAATTTTTTTTTTAAATAATCATAAACTAGTAGTCGATCGCAATCCCGCCTGATGGTAAGCAGTGATGCAATCGTTGATGGTAAAGTGCGCTAGTTTAATAAGCCCATTCACTCAAAAAACTGAGTGAATAGGAAGGAAGACGGCAGTTGAGCGAGGTGATGCAATGTTTAACCCAGAGGGAGATTGATCTGGAGACCCTCCACGACCAAACAACATTTGGCGTATCGTACCCGGCACACATCGCAACACAACTGCTCAGAACCGTCCTCCGTACGGCTTCACCAAATATCATGCCGGAACACGACGAATCGCTTGGCGGTAAGGCTTTGTCTGGTGGGTGGTGACTTTTTCTCGGCTCCTAATGTTTGTAACGTGATGTTAAAGCATTTAGATCCTTTCTCAAAAACTGGGCTATCAATTTGCAAAAAGATTTTTCCAAATCCTCCCAAATCAAAACAAATTTTTTTTACCTTTTTTATAAAATTAGTAGCTAATTTATTTATTGTGATTAGTTAGTTATCTAGTTTAATTAGTAGATACCTAATGATTTATTTAAACTCAACTTCTTTATTCATAGAAACAGTTCAAAAATGTGATTAGTGACTGTTAAGCCATTCATTTTTGACGTTCGAACAACATTTAACTTCAATCGTTGTTTATGAATAAACCTCAGAGAAACCAAGGTTTTTAGTAACAGCATAAACATGTAAAAACTAATTGTAGCTTCTAAAATTTTGTTATCAATTACTAATAATATCAAAATTACCAATTGAAATACAATATGAAAAATAAAAACGTAATTAGTGCAAGAACAACATTACGTACTAAAGTTTTAAGAGTTACAGAAAGATCGTTAAAAAACAGCCCAAACTAACAACTTTGTAACTCTAGCATCTCTGTGAATTAGTTCTTTGTTAACAGACAGAGAAACAAAACTCCCGGCGTACTCCCAAAAAAGATTTTCCTTATAGAAGCGTCCATCACAAAATTACAAAGTGAGGCAAAAAAAACACTGTGAAGACCACTTGGATGAAAATTAAACGCAACTCCGTTGCGACATAAAAAAGTTTCAACCGAAATTGAATAAATTGTGAGAACAATTGAAAATGGCCGCCAGTCGGAAATTAAACAGACGTGCAAAATTAAACTTTAAGTTTAATCGTTCCTGTTACTTTACATTTTTTTAATTGTGGAGGGAATCATTGGATTAAACTTTGGCATGTTCGGTACGTGCGTCGAATGATGATTTTTCGTGAAATTTCTGTAATGGCTGGTTGATGTCATGATTTTTTATTACAGTATGTGCCGAATTCGATGTTTTATACTTTGATTTAACATCCATAATTAATATTAGATAGTTTTAGTTTTACATTTTATCCTACTAATATTATAATAACAATATTTATACAAAAGTTTTAATATATTTTTTTTTATGTACAATTTTTTAATATTTCACGCAAAATATACAGTACCAATTTGGATGACATAGTAAATAAAAATATTATAATATAACAAAAATATGATTATTTAAAATTGAAATTATTTACTAATGATTATGAAGTACATTATACACAGCTAGTTGAACGGTGATCTGCTAACTAGACGTTGGCCTGTATTTTAGGGATCAAAGTTGTACATTTTAGTTATATCGAAAAAGATAGAACACGTTGGTTATTAAAAAAAACCTATAAGTTCATTAACGTTAAAATTTAATATAAAACATACCTGTTTACAAATTGTTATAGTTTTAAGATTTGCTTAAATTTTGAATGGAACGACGTTTGAATTATAAAAAAAAAAACATTTTCATGTGTCAATGTTTAGCAACAAATTCATCTGTTTTTATTCATCACCAATTTTTGTTATATCACCCACAATACCTTGTTAGAAGTCTATGAGGCATTTGTAAGATTCTGTTACCGTACCAGGGGGACAGGGTACTGGGACGAATGGTGGATTTATCTTAAAATAACTTCGTCTGAATTTTTTGACACATCTGCCCGTGTTTGCACCTCTCTCCGTGCCGGGGGGACAGGCTCCTTTAAACACTTCTGGATCAGGATTTGCATCGCGTCGCGTCACGACAAGATCATTGTCATTGACTTGACACTTGATTTTACTGACGCTTGCTATTATAACAAGAGAGATGAGTAACTTCAACATTGTTGAGGCCTTATAAAGATACATGCCTATTTATATATTGTATAAAATTAATCAATCTGTCAAACGATTCAAATCGATTTTATTTACTTGACTATTATTTGTTGTTGTTAGGTATTTTTTCGAGCTTGTTATAACGGTATGTAACAATTATTCAATTTAGGAAATTTTCCAGGTATTAACTGTGTGGTTTTAACAATTATATTAACCCTTAGCTGGTTTCGCTAAAATTAGTAACGTTATTGGTATCGGGGGTGAAACATGACCCCACTAAAAAAATATAAAAAAATAAAATGAAAAAACATTTTTTTTATAATTTTTTGTTTTATTTATAGAAATACAACTTTGAATCTAGAGATCAATCAGTTTTTAAGGTATATTACAATCATAAATCACATTTTTTTTACTTATTTAAAATATTTTAAATTTTTTCTACTTAGTTAGGCACTTGTTACTTTAGGAACTATTTATTATATAAAAACGTAAACATAACTTAAATTTCTTTTTTCTCATAGTTTTCTTACATAATCTTAATAACAAAAATTAGGAACTTCTTTTAAAATAAAAAAAAAATAAAAAACTGACAACGCAAATCAAAAGTCTAAAAACTACTCCTAAAATTCTAACATTTGGTACAAGTGATTGCTTTGGCAGTATGCTCTTTACATACAAAGAGTAAGCACTTGCTACACTTTTTGGTACACTTTACGTCTTTTTTGCGATCACATAAGTAGCACCTACCTCTCTTGCGAATATTGATTTGAGGTTCAGCAATAGGTATATCTGGTTCGGGTAAAAAAAAACAGCACTTTTGGTGTCGGGGGTAATTTTTGACCCCAACAGTGTACGTACCTCCGCTTCCAGCAATGGTAGAGCGACGTGCGTCCGTCACCCGCCGCACCCCGCGACGTAGTGAGATTACACCGACGCGCAAGAGTATACGTTTTTAAACAGGAAAGATATCTTTGAAAATGTGTGCGCCTGGGGTAATTATTGACCCCCGAAACCAGCTAAGGGTTAAAATAATCCTAAGGGTGCCTACTGGGTAAGAAGTACTAAGCCTGCTATGGCTGACGGTCCATCCGTCCTTCTGTTACAGCGTCGTATCTTTTGAACCGTAATTCCTAGAGATTTAATTTCACTACTGTGGCTATGGTACTATGGCTGCCATAAATCCTAACTAATACAGGGAGTATCTGACATCGTAACGCAAACTACATTAAAAGGCTAGACCGAATTCCACTAATAAAATTAGGAGAATAATTTATGTCGTTAATGAGTGGTTACAGAAATTTCAATTTTTGAGTACGCAATATATTGTTGACAACGTGATACCAACGCTACGTTGGACAGCTGGACAAAGGCTTTCCACAGTAACCGGTCTCGTGCTGCCGATATCCATTGGCTTCCCACGACCTTCACCAGGTACCGGTTCACCCTGTCGGGGCCTCTCTAAGCTGCATCTTTCAGTACGTAGCTGCCACTCCAGAATTTACTGCCCCATCAGCCATCGGTTCAACGATTAATATGCCCCGCCCACTGCAGCTTAATTTTAGCGACTCGAAGAGCTATGATGGTGACTTTGGTTCTTCTGCGGATCTCCTCATTTCTGAGTTCATTACGCAGAGAAATTCCGAGCACAACTCTTTCCAACGCCCTTTTTATGTGACCTTGATCCTTCTTATGAGGCCCATTGTCAGTTGAGAGACGTTTTAGTTCCGTATGTCATCACATGGGCTATGGTACTCATCCATTTCTGTATATCCGGCGTAGAAACGATATCTACTTCAGCTCCCGTGGGCGCTGGCCCAGGTTCACTTGGCTGATGTTGTTCCGAAGGTAAAGGCGTTGGGAGTAGACTATGCCTTATCAATTGGCTACGCCCGAAAGGGCTTGATCAGTAACATTGATATTTTTTCCGTATCTGAAGTCATAGTTTGTAATGTTGACGAATGTAAAGAAAAAAAATCTGCCCGAAGGAAAAATGATAACCTTCCTAACCCAAAATATTCGCGGTATAAACCGTAATTTTACCAGTTTTCAATTGCTCCTACAGAACCTGGATTTATGCTGCGATATTATTGTACTAACCGAATGTTGGTTATCAAAACAAGCAGACAATTTGCCAAGACTAGACGGTTATACATTACATAAAACAAACTTAAATACTAATCAAAACGATGGCATAGTTGCTTACATTAAAAATACCTTAGGCATAGTAGTAGAGGAACCTTTGTTTCCAGGGTGTTGCTTACTAACGTACATTAAGTAAAATATCCTATCATAAAAATATCATACTCTTAAGCGACAATAATATTAATATAGCTTCCGGAAAAATCGAAACCCATGCACATAACTACCTGAATGTCTGCACATTTTATGGACTTTTACCGACTCATAATTACCCCACTCACCAGAGTAGATCCTGCTAAGGCCATTTCATTATTAAGACAAAATCACCATCTAAAACATTTATTACTAACTAGCGGCCGCCAGCAACTTCGTTCGCGTGGAGTTAGTTATGCTCCGTTCCTGTTGATTGCAACGTGATGTTGTATAGCCTAAAGACTTCCTGGATTAATGGTCTATCCAACGCAAAAACAATTTTTCAAATCGGACCTGTAGTTCCTGAGATAAGCGCGTTCAAACAAACAAACTCTTCAGCTTTATATATTAGTATAGATATAGATTCTTCGCTTACGGATCATCAGGCTATATTACTAACCCTAGAAATATCTTCACCTAGAAAAAACTGCATGCGTTACCTTAAAAAATTGAACATGACGAGTTTTGAAAACGACATGCGTGACATAAATTTTGACCGCGTTTTCCTTTCCGATGATCCGAATTTTTCGTTAAAGTATTTTATTGATACGCTGCAAACACTCATCAGCAATAAATACATCAAGCATATTAATACCTAGAAAGCACAGTAACATCAAACATGGATAACGCCGGGCCATGTCCGCTGTATACGTCATAGAGACAAACTTTCTCAGAAACTAAAACTAACACCCGATAATGAGACTCTTTCAGTTACTTACAAACGTTACAGAAACTTCTAAAATAATCTATTGACAAAACTAAAAATAAGATTTGATCGAGCACAACCACAGAAAGCGGGAAAGAATAATAAGCTCGTATGGAAAATTATCAATAGCAACATTTTCAGACAGAAAAAACTAGACACTTCGCCTGATCTTTTATCACCCTACTTGCACCCAGCAGAAGCAACGAATAATATAAACAACTACTTTGTTAACGTTGGCAAAATCTTAGCTGAGAAAACCTTTTCAAATTCAATTATTCAATGCACGCCGGTGAAATATAACTCTCTGAATTCTTTTTTACTATTAGAAACAGGCATCTCATTTGTTCTAATCTGGATAACGGTATGTTCACAATTGGGATCTTCTTAGACCTTGCTAAAGCATTTGACACCATTTCTTGTTCCATATTATTGCTACAAGCTAGAAAAAATTGGAATAAGAGGAACACAATTCAAATTATTTTCTGATGTAGAAAGTAATTTAGACTCTTAGTGATCGTCACCAGTGTGTGAAAATTGGTCAGCACAAAAGTTCTGACCTAAAAAATAGTGGTTTTGGAATACCGCAGGGTAGTATTTTGGGCCCTACCCTTTATTTAATTTATATAAACGAGTTAAGCACCCTGTCACTTCAAAACGGTGTCATAGTGTCTTATGCTGATGACACAGCTCTCGTGTTTTCAGGTAAATCTAAAGATGAGGTCTATGCACTGACACAAAATGGTTTCATAATAATCTACTGACACTAAATTCAGATATAATAAATTACATGTTATTTATTATGAGGAATATTAACATATGTACTACTAACCTTAACATTTTGGCTCATAAATGTCATATGAATATGTTCGCGAACACAATTGCAAAAAACTGACCATATAAAATATCTAGGTGTCACAATTGATGATAATCTTAACTTCCGTAAACATGTTGACTTATTATGTACTAAAGTACGTAAATTAATATATGTTTTTAAAAATTTGCGCAACATAGCAGACTTTACTTTAATTCGGCAGGTGTATATGACTTTGTGTCAGTCCATTTATTGTATTAGCTCCTGGGGTGGTGCCCCTTAAAGTATATTTCTGCCCTTAGAACGAGCCCAAAGAGCAATCTTGAAGGTCGCTAGCTTTCGTCTTTTCAGTTTTCCCACCCACCAGCTTTACAGTGAATGTAAAGTGCTAACAGTACGCCAGTTATATATTTTGAATAAAGTACTACTCCAGCACACTGATATTGTTTTTAACCCTGTACCTTCTGGCAAGAGAAGAAAGGATTTAGTTTGCACTAATTCTTGGACGAAACATGCTTTTACTAACAGATTTTATTTATTTCTCGGATCATATTTATATAACAAATGTAACAAACTGCTAAAGATATACAGTGAAAGCTCAAATAACTGTTGTGTAACGTTAACTGAATATCTACAAACCCTCACACAGATACGGAAGAAATGCTAGAGGTATTAAAATAAAATGAGTACTTTAGTAAGTTATATACTTACTTAATAAATAAGTAGAGGTAATGTATTATTTAAGTTTTAGTTTTTTCATTGCTTAGTCTTAAATACTTTTCTCATATGTTTATTGTTATTATATTTGTACGCGCCCCAGTACAGCACGTACATTTACCGCGATCAGTCACGGCTTACACAACAAAGAATTCTCCGACCACACTCCACAACAAAATTAAGGAACTTACCTAGGACACAGCGTGTTTCCGTCGTGGGATGAAATACCGGAGAGCCGGCGCGCGCGCCGACTTACAAAGCTGTCCGATGGCTTCCAACCCACTAATTGTCCAATACCAGTAGACATTAAAGTTCCTCCATGAGGACAACCAAAGCTCACCAGCATAAAAAACCGTTATTTAGCAGCGTCAATCCACGCCCGACAAACAATCAACAATGAAACCACGTTTCAGATTCAAATTCAACTCAATTTAAAGGCGGCGCTGTTACGGTTTATAATCCAAGTAAATACTTCAAACACACGAGCAACAAAACGCGAGAACTGTCCAAAACCGCGGCCCGGGACTATATTTCCCGAAAATCAATCGTCAAAACGCACCCCGCCTGCGCGATGATTTTCTCAAGACTTCTCGAAACGTTCTGCTATGGCGCGTCACCGACCACCCACAAGATTATAATATTCCGCATCTATCAAACAATCTTCGAACCGATAAACGAGCGTAAACAATATTATAGCAATCAAATATCCTTGTTGATGATACCCTGAAATACAAGTTTAAATAAACCTAATTCGGGTGGTCCCAACATTAGTTTTAGATCGTAAAATAGATTTATATTATGTATTAGATTACAGTAAGTTAGCTTTTACGGTTGTTATGATTAAGATGTTTATTACTATACAAACAGATTTTTTGTACATTCATTTGTGTTCTATATTTTTTAATAAACTTCATTTCATTTCATAAAGCAGCTCAATCGTAAATAGTCTTCCTAAATGTACAGACGGCAGCACACTGAGTTATCCCACTTTGACCTTGAACGCGTTATAAGCAACAACAGCGAGAATCTTTTTATCAGTTCTAACTTCTCTTGTCCGATGAAGGCCAGCCCGCGCCGCAGCTGAGCCAGTAAATATAAACTCCCGACTATGACCTCTGAGTTTGTTTCGGGCGTTTCTTCTCAGAGCTATAGGTACTAGGAAGCACCGCGGTCATCATACCGAAATAAAAATTTTCGATCCAGCCATTCCTTGCTGTTCTCTTCAGCGACACCCTAAGCCGAGGTTCATAGTCGTACCCCACAGGGGGTGGCTTTAGCGTGTAGTCGCTTAGTTTTTAGTAGTCCTAGCTGGAGGCTTTAAATTCACTTAAGGCAGCCACAGGATAGTCCGCTTAAGTAGTCACGACCTCTCAAGATCAACTACGAGATGCCATATTAAATAAAAAACAACTCTAACTTCTAATGTTTGAGGAGTTTTAGCGGGAAAGTCAAGCAAGGAGTGTCACGCTAATTTTTCATTGGACTTTTAAAAAAAAAATAGATAGACTTGTTTACTAAATAAAAGTGCATGATTTATATAGTAAAAAGTGCAGTTAGTAAATAATTCATAAAGAACAGTGAAATATCGCAGAATAGTGGCTACGTTATGACTTTGTCCCTAATCTCCCTCGTAAGACAGTTCACGCGGCCGTCTTTTTCGACACGAATAATTCATTACGTGACATTGGCTAAATGCACAAACAGTGCGAAGCCAAAAAAGAAAGAAGGAAAGAAATTTCTAATGTTTTGTGCTGCAGTGCGCACGTGAGGATGTGTGCGTATGCGCGTCGTGATGTAGTTTGTCTTTCCTATGCGATACGAAACAGAGTACTGAGTAGGAACTTGAATGGCATCAAACTACTCGTAATATTTCGATTCGATTCAACTCGCCACTCATTTGCTGTTTATTTAAAACAACAAGCGGCTCACGTAATGCGTAAAATTCCTATGAAAGCTATAATCAATTGTTTGATTTAAGTGATCTTTTACTTAATTTCTAAAGTATGCATTTAATTTGCAATGAATATAATAGTTGTTCCGTGTCTGGCTCTTTGTGTATGTGAGTTTATATATTAGTAAATTCACCCATGAGACAGAAGAATTTGCTAATTAATTTTTTGACACATCTGCCTCTGTTAGCATCTATCTCCATGGGAGGACAAGCTCCTTTGAACACTTCTGGATCTGGATCTGCATTGCGTCACAAGATCATTGTCATCGACTTGACACTTGGTTTTACTTGCTATTATAACAATAAAGACGAATGACTAACAATCTTAAGGCCTTATAAAGGTTGACTGTGATTTTGTATGGCCATATACGAGTATATATATATTTTTAATAATTATAAACTAGCGCTTGACCGCCTGATAGTAAGCAGTGATGCGATCGTTGATGGTAAAGCGCGCTAGTTTATTAAGAGTCTATTCACTCAGAAAATCTGAGCGAATAGGAAGGAAGACGGTAGTTGAGCGAGGTAATGCAATGTTAAACCCAACAACTCGACCAACGATGCTGCGCCAAAGCGAGATTGATGTAAGACCCTCCACGACCAAACTCCCAACACAACAATATTTGGCGCAACGTAACCGGCACACATCGCAACACAACTGCTCAGAACCGTCTCTACTCTCTGGTTTCACCAGACATCATGCCGGAACATGACAAATCGCTTGGCGGCAAGGCTTTGTCTGGTGGGTGGTAACTTCTGGCGGTGGCCGATGTTATGGCCTACCTATTTATATAATTATTGTATAAAAATAATCAATCTGTCACAAAATTCAAATCGATTTTATTTACTTGACTATTATTTCTTGTGGTTAGTTATTTTTCGAGCTTGTTATAACAGTGTGTAATCATTATTCAATTTATAAAATTTTCAAGTTATTAACTGTCTTGTTTAAAAATTTTATTGACATATGTAATCCTAAGGGATTTGTTTATTTTTATGTGCTTTCAAGCTAAAACCGCTATATAGATTTAAGTGAAATTTAGCACACAGATAAACTTTGAATTGCCTGAGGAGACAATCTACTCTTATATAAATTTCCACCCATTAGAGACTACTACTGTATCTTGGGTTCATTAACTAACATATAAAATCACATACACAATGAGCCAGAACCGAAACAACTCATAAGACCGGGAAAGGAACCCGCTACACATAGCAATATAAATTGTTAAAACCACACAGTTAATAACAGATCAACTGTATTGTTTTAATAATTCTATTAAAATAATCCAAAGTGCGCCAACTGGGTTGAGCACGTCACAATAGCGAGAGTTGGACACGCCACAATAGTGGCAGTAAGTCCCTTCTTTGGGGAGTGGCTAGAGGCGCGACGGCGCCCTTATCGTCCGCCTGACGCAGGTCCTCACTGGACACAACTGTTTCGGGAGGTTCCTGTTCCGTATAAGGCGGGAGGAAACGCCAGAGTGTCTTCACTGTGTGGATCGCCCTTAAGACAAGGGGTGTAGCATACGCTGGAGGTCTGCCCGGCTTGGGTAGAGCACCGACATGCTTGTGGCGGCGATCGGCGGCGACTTATCGCGTCCGATTGTGGTTCAGGCCATGGTCTGGAGCAAGAGTGCATGGCAGGCCGTCACCTTTTTTTACGAAGTAGCAAAGGGAGGAAAGTAGCAAAGGGAAGCGGAAATCTTTTGCATCGTTCGTGATTTGCATCATTCGAATTTATGGGAGCCGAGGAAAAAGGAAAAGTTGTAAAAAGGACCCTAACTGAACATAATTATTACTACGTTCAGTTAGGTTCGCATCGCATCAAGGAAAAAAAAATAGGTAAAGAAAATCACGGCATAAACTTATATTATTCATATACATAATTATGGTGTCCTAAAAGATTTGATTCGCTACCGTGTCGAGATTACTAGAAAATCAAATTATTTGCTGTAAAATTGTTCAATAATCCTACTAATAAATAATTTAAGAAGCATAATTGATTAAAATAAAATATTTAAAAATAACTAACTATTCTCTTCTTTATGCACTAAAGTTTTTATAAAGTAAATTCGGTGTCCAGTTGACATAAAATAATTCGCTAACAGGCCTATGTCCCAGCTGTGGGAATGACATACAATCATCACCATTATGCACCTGACATACAATTTACTGATGATGTTCATCTACTTGAGAAGATCTTCCACACGGTCATGTCATTAACCTAAGAATGCTTTTAGTATGTACACATCGTGAAAATTTTGTTGCCTTTTTTATGGGACAAAACCCGCCACACATTTTCCCACCCACTGCAACTGCTGAAAACCAGAATCAGCAGTGGAGACCGCCAGAAAAAACGCCGAGCAATGAAGCTTGACAAGTCCTGGAGAAACGATTCAACTGTCTTGGGTCCCGCAACAAAATTAATCGGTAAAGAATAGCGCTCCCCCGCTATTCTTTACCGATTAATTTTAAGAAAAAAAATATGTTACCTTACAAAGATAGCCCACTTCAACTATCTAATGTTGTCATTGGATAGTTGAAGTGGGCTGTCTTTCATCGTCATCCTTTCAGCATTAATCCCAGTCGCTTCCGAAGCTTTTTCAGCATTGAAGTCTGGGGTCCGCTTTACCAGTCTAACTGCTGATTTTGGCTAAACTTCGATATTTTCTGTAAAGCGACTGTCGTCTAACCTCCACAACCCGAAGGCGATATCAAAGCATTGCAGTTAGACCAATTGTTGGACTTTTGAACTGCTTAACGTGCTTTCCAAGGCACGACCAGACCAGAGCAAATATTCATATTCATGCATACAAATATTAGCACTGCGCGGGGACCCAACCCGCGCCTCCTTGCGCAGTGGCCGCGTTCAGTCCGCGCTACAGCTACGCCACGAAGGTTGTCTACGTGGACAGCTTAGAAGTAGGCTGTCTTTCTTTATAATTAAATATCATACATTATTATGTCAGGACGCGTGGCATAGTTGGAAATACCCTATATGCCAGCGCAGTCCAAGTTTTGCGTTACGTGAAATGGGACATTTTTACATTCAGACAGTTTTTCACCCTAGTTTAAAAATGAATAATATTTTTAAATTATCCAAATCTTTTTTTTAACAACGGATGGAAAAATTTCGTATTTGGATAAATGATCCGTCTTTGTATTCCAAGGTGTATCTTTTCCTCTACCTGTTGTTAATTCCCTTTCTCCTATGTTAATTCAAGTTCCGATACACGTTGTGTATGCTATCGACGGTAGGTGCAGTTCTACTTTTTGCACAGTTATCAAAATTAATTCTGAGGCAAACTGATATGCTATGTCAATTCACCGCGTTATCATTTTCAACTATGAAATAACCAGATTTGTGAATTGAACGGACAATTGAATTTCTCTGACTTTGTTACATGTTAAAATTGTACAGATATGTTGCATTTTTTCAGATATGTTACATTTGTACAGATATATGTTGTATCATACATCACTACTCTGTAGTCGAGTAACTAATACCATCTCTATGTATTAGTGTCTATGAATATAGTCTATTGTCTTGTCATTGTAACTTAGGATCTGACCTAGAAGAGGTCGTTTCCAATATAATAATTCTACAAGAAAAATAAACCAGTCTAATTATCTAAAGTCTTTAATATTTACCAACCGAACAATCATACATGGTGTCAGAAGAGTGAAAAAACCCAATACGAAGAAAGAAAATTCATAAAATGCAAAAGTCGGATGGCGTCGGTGGCGGCCATGACACCGGAGCTGCAATGAACAGTGGCTTGAAGGCGCTTAAAATATCGTCAGATGCAACAAACAACAATTACGAAACCTGGAAGCGCTGGTGGCAACAGTTCGAATTATACTTGTTGGCAACGGGTTTGGACAAGTCCGGTGAGAAACGCAAGATCGCCATTTTATTACATCACATTGGTGAAAAATGCTTAAATATTTTCAACACATTCAACATAAATATTGGAGAAAGCACATTACATGACGTCAAAGCCAAATTCGACGAATTTTTTCAACCCAGAAAAAATATTACCATGTATCGTTACATGTTTTTTACCACACGTCAACAGAAATCGGAAAGCATCGAGGATTTCTTAACCGATCTCGAAAATAAGAGCCAAGATTGCGAATTTGGAACGCTCAGAGAATCTCTTATCAGAGATATTTTTATCGCCAACTTGAGTTTGGACTTAGCACATGTACGTCAGAGACTGCTGCAGGAACCTGATCTGACATATCAGAGGATGCGAGAGCTAGCTAGGACACTCATCGTCGCACAGCAGGATGCAGACCAAATTGTCAAGAGGTCCACTAGTCAAGAGTCTGAAAAAGTCATGCATCTGCGTCGGAGGAGCCGTGGTCGAGCGGAGCGTCAGCGACGGCGAGCTTCACCAGTCAGTCAGCAGGGATCCAGCGCAGGGAGGTCAAAGTCAAGTCCCAGTCCTGAGAAGCGCTCGAAGACGTGTAGCCGCTGTGGACAACACCACCGCTACAAATGTCCAGCGCAGGGAGCTAAATGCAGGTCATGTAACTCTTATGGTCATTTTGCAAAATTTTGTTACTCCAATAATAAAAAAGTCAGTCATTTAGAGTCTTTTAGTTCAACTGGTAGTCGAGATAATTTTGTTGGAATTTTAAATTGTCATAACTTCAGTCATAGTCATAAGTATAGTCAATATAATTGTCATTTAGAGTCACAAAGTCATCACAATCAAAATAATTACAGACATAGCAGGTTGTCATACACCCAGTCAGATCCTAAGTTACAATCAACGGTCAGGTCGCACATAGGCCAGTCGCAGTCAATGTCTAAGAGATCTCATGAAGACTCATCTTGTCATAAAAAATATCCTGTGTCATATTTCTGTGATGAAAGTGGTGATAATGCCATATCTGAGAGGTCTAATAAAAAATGCCTCAGTGATGAAAAAAGGCTGGTGACTGATAGGTCTGAGAGATCCAATGAAGACTCTTGTCATATGTCATATCTCAATGATGAAAACACTAAACAGTCTGAGAGATTCACAGTCAAGTCAAAAAAGTCAAAAAGTCTTAGCCGAGATTCATATCTTAATGATGAGTACAGACACAAGTCTGAGGAATCTCACACAACAAACACTTGTAGAATTATTACAGCAAAGTCAACACATAGTAAACAGGTCAATACAGTCGAGTCAAAAGAAAACAAATACTATTCTAAACAGTCATGGAACATAAACATTTTAGTTGGTCATACACAAATTAATTGCATTATTGATTCAGGAGCTGATATCAATATTATGTCAAAGAAAACTTTTCAATCTTTGAAATGTCAAAGTCAAATGTCACTTGAGAAATGTCAAATAAACGTTAGTGGGTTTGGTGGTATATCAATACCCATTATGGGCAAAGTCAATGTAAAATGTAGTTTATCTTTAAATAATAGCACTATTAGTGTAAATATAGTGTTTATAGTCACAGATTTAGTTTGTCCGAATGTTTTAGGTCTACCAACTTGTGAAAAATTAGGTATAATTCAAAGAGTTTTCTCTGTGTCTCAACAAAATTTTAGTGAACAAATTCTTACACAATACAATGATGTATTTCAGGGTCTTGGATGTCTACCTCAAGTCTGTCGCCTGAAACTCAAACCTGAAGCAGTGCCATGCGTGGATGCTCCGAGAAGAGTACCCTTCGCTTTACTGAACAAACTGCGCGATGAATTGGATCGCATGGAGAAAATGCAGGTCATTGAAAAGGTTTTTAAACCTACAGAATGGGTGAACAGTATAGTGATAACAGTCAAAAGCACGGGTCAGTTACGAATTTGTTTAGATCCTAGAAATTTGAATAAGAATATTATAAGGGAAATTTATCCACTAAAGTCAATAGATGAGATCAGATCTCAACTAGCAGGAGCTGTTTGTTTTTCTCATTTAGATGCATTTTCAGGATTTTGGATGCTTAAACTAGATGAATATAGTTCTGATTTATGTACATTTCAAACACCTTTCGGTAGATATAAATATTTAAGGTTACCTTTTGGTATTAATGCATCGTCTGAAATTTTTCAAAGAGTCATGATGAATTTGTTCGGTGATTTAGAAGGAGTTCTAATATTCATCGATGATATTTTGGTATATGGACCAAACGAGTCAGTACATAATGAGAGAGTACATAAAGTCATGCAACGAGCACGTGAAGTCAATTTAAAGTTCAATAAGTCTAAATGTAAATTTCTAGTTTCAGAAGTCTGTTTTTTAGGGTATGTTTTTAGTAAAGATGGTGCTAGGGTTGATGAAGAGAAAGTAAAAGCAATTGTCAATATGCCCACACCAAAAAATGTCAAAGAATTGCAAAGAATATTAGGTATGATCAATTATTTAGGTCCCTTTATTAGCAATTTGTCTCAAAAAACTCAAATTTTAAGAAATCTTTTGAAGAAAGATTCAGTCTGGACTTGGGATGAAAATCATAGTCAATGTCTTAAGAGTTTAATCGATGAAATTACAAATTCACCAGTTTTAGCTCATTATAATCCCAATGTACCATTAGTCTTGTCAGTCGATTCGTCAAAGTCAGCATTAGGAGCAGTCATTATGCAGAATAATAAACCTATTGCTTATAGTTCAAAAACATTAACTCAAACTCAGTCAAGGTATGCTCAAATTGAGAAAGAATTGTTAGCCATTCAGTTTGGTTGTGAAAAATTTCACCAGTATGTGTACGGTCATAAAGTAACTGTTCATACTGATCATAAACCTTTAGTCTATCTTTTTAAAAAGCCATTACATGATGTACCAGCAAGATTGCAACGTATGATGTTAACTTTACAAAAATATGATTTGGAAGTTATACATGTTCCAGGTAAAGAAATGTTTATATCTGACACTCTGTCTAGAGCAGCATTGAAAGAACATTATATACCTGAGAATGAGTCAGAAATATCTTGTCATGTCAATTTAATGCATTCAAGTCTAGCAGTCACAAAGGAGTACTGTACAAAATTGTTACAGAACACTAAGAAAGATGATACTTTGCAATTGTTAAAAAAGTATTATTATGAAGGTTGGCCAAAAAATAAAAATAATGTCAGTCTGTCAATAAAACCATTTTGGAACATACAAGCTGAAATTCATGTAGTCAAAGATTTGTTGTTCAAAGGGTCAAAATTAATAGTACCACAGTCAATGTATAAGGAAATGTTAGGTAAAATTCATGAAGGTCACCAAGGTATAAATAAATGCTTAAAACTGGCTAGAGAGTCTTTGTACTGGCCAAGCATGTCAGCTGATATTAAAAACTTGGTAGAACAATGTTATGTATGTGCACAATTTAAACCTAATAATCCAAAGGAACCACTAAAAAATTTTGAAATAAATAAATATCCATGGCAACAAGTAGGTGTTGATTTGATGTATTTTGATAACCTTACTTATTTAATTGTCACAGATTATTATTCTAAATTTATAGAAATAGCTTTGTTAAATAAAAACAGTACAGCAAAGAATGTAATAACACATTTAAAGTCCATTTTTGCTCGTCATGGAATACCTTTATCTTTAGTGTCTGATGGTGGTCCTCCTTTTCAGTCATTAGAATTTAAGAATTTTATGCATGAATGGGACATAGAACACATTGTAACTAGCCCATATCATCCACAGTCAAATGGTCAAGCAGAGAGTTCAGTCAAAATTATCAAAAATATGTTAAAAAAATGTAAAAGAAACTCATCTGATCCATACATAGCTTTATTACAGTATAGAAACACACCTAAGAATAATTTACCATCTCCAGCTCAATTGTTAATGTCCAGGAATTTAAGAAATAACATTCCTATGTCTTATAAGAAATTAAAACCTAAAGTGGTTACATTCAAAAATTATGAAGAATGTGTCAAGCAAAATAATAAAAATAAGTCTAAATATTATAATAGAAATACAAAGTCATTGTCATTACTGTATCCCAATGATCATGTATACTTTAAAAGAAAGCCTGATAGCAATTGGGAACAAGCCATTGTCAAGCTAAGGTTGGCTAATAATAGGTCATATGTCGTTGAGGATGTCAATGGAGTTAGGTATAGGAGGAATAGGGTTCATTTAAGACACAAATATTCTCCTATGCTATCCAATTCGTCGCAGGGGAGAGAGGAAGGTAACAGGCAGGAGTCTAGACCTCAAGAGCTCTCATCTCAATCCTCAGTCAGTCAACATGTAACTCGTTCTGGAAGAGTTGTAAAGCCAACCAGAAGGCTAATTGATGAAATAGATTAAGTAGAACATTGTATCCTAGATTAAGACCTAACCATAGTCTTAAGTCATTGTCTAAATTGTAACTAAGTCAGGTTTCTATAACATTGTTTGTCAAGGGTTAATTTAAACTTAAACAGGGGGGATGTTGTATCATACATCACTACTCTGTAGTCGAGTAACTAATACCATCTCTATGTATTAGTGTCTATGAATATAGTCTATTGTCTTGTCATTGTAACTTAGGATCTGACCTAGAAGAGGTCGTTTCCAATATAATAATTCTACAAGAAAAATAAACCAGTCTAATTATCTAAAGTCTTTAATATTTACCAACCGAACAATCACACAATATATAGGCCACATTAAAATTTTCTTAATTTTTACTGAAGGCATCTGTGTCTGAACTAGATAAAGAAATATCTGTGTCTCATACATTGACATCAGCGCTCTTCCTTAAGGTGATTCATTAAAATACTAGCTTAATTAGACATATTAACAATAAAAGATATATGATTACACAGAGATAGAAAAATAAAACCTAAAACAAAACATACAAAAGCTGTGTGGAGTGTTAACTTCTCGGTGAGTAGTTTGTGAGAGTGCGTACTTTACAACCAGTGAGCAAACAAATGATAAAAATAATGGAAGCATCAAACTGGTCCTCGTAAGCTTTTAACCTACATCAAAAAACATCTCAACCTAAAAACATGACGACAAAAGCTTGTAGCCATTTGACATACACAATATCCAATACAACAGAAATTATAACCGATCTATCAAAAAGTATCGTTTGTAAGGGCTCTTTAGAACGAATCACTGTTCACTCATACTCTCAAAAAGGTCGAGGGCTTGTGGACATTTGGGTTACTTTCCTTTGTTAGTGGCCGTGCATTGTAGTCCCTGTCCGATTCCACTTTAACGAGGGGTGAAATTAACTATGACTGTGTTATTTTGGAACTGTTATTGGGGTTCGAATCTTCATCATCATCACCATCATTTCAGCCGAAAGACGTCCACTGCTGGACATAGGCCTCCCCCAAGGTTCTCCACGACGACCGGTCCTGCGCCTCCCGCATCCAGCGGTTTCCCGCGACCTTCACCAGGTCGTCGGTCCACCTTGTCGGGGGCCTACCCACGCTACGTCTTCCGGTGCGTGGTCGCCACTCGAGAACCCGTCGGCCCCATCGGGCATCGGTCCTACGGGAATCGAATCTCGGGGTTCGAATCTTATTTAAAAGATAATATTGTGTTGTATTGTGACCTATAACAAGAGCAAATATAAAACAAAATTATTATGTTAGCAGTGAAAACTATTTCTAAATAGTTTACTAAAGCAACTACACGGCCACTAAATGGGTGTTCTGAACGGAGTTTAGCCTTTAATAAGAAGAAGAAGGAGAACGAAAACGAAAATGAAAACGAGTAAGAGAAGGGGAAGAAGAAGGAGAAGTAGAAGGAGAAGAAGAAGGGGAAGGAGAACGAGAACGAGAACGTGAAGGAGAAACAGAAGCAGAAGCAGAAGGAGAAGGAGAAAAAGAAGGAGAAGGAGAAGAAGAAGGAGAAGAAGAAGGAGAAGGAGAAGGAGAGTCTCATATTCCCGGTAATTTCAGATATAGATGTAAAGGCGAGAACTGGGAATTTTTTGGCTCGGTTTTTGCATTTTAAAGAATTCACTCGGAACGGGCTGTCAGCCGAAGAAAGTGCTGACATTATGTCAGAAACCTTTACCTACTATGCTGACATCGCCATTGGTCGCGGATCCATGACCAATATTCATAGATGTGACTGGTGGAGTGATTATTTTGTTGAACAGCGTAAAAGATATCGCAGAGCACGTAGTAAATAAACTCAAGAGCCGAAAGATTACTGGAGATCTTCTTACGTTCGCTGTAAATGCTTTTAGAGTTGCCAAGTCACGTTACAAAGCATCAGTGGAAAAATTTAAAGGTAACTTGTTGCGAAAAATCGTTGATAAACTTGACAGGGAGGGTCCGTGGTCTCCCTTATATCACGAATTTAACAGACACATATATATAACAGATCGGTCGACCTTGCATACGTTCAAAATATTAAAGTAAATGATAAGCATACCACAGCCATAGAGGAAACAACAGAAGTACTAATTAATACACTTATCCCTGATGATTCACCGGCTAACGATAGCGACTGCCACCAACAGATTCGAGCGTGGGCTCCTGTGCCACCTGAGTCACCAATGCCATACGTACCACTTAATGACGAATTTATAAATATTGTTAGAAAACTACCGGTCAACAAATCATCAGACGAAGATAAAATATCTAATAGGATGATTGAAGAAGCGTGCAAAACAGCGTGTAATGCCATTTTTTTTTTTTTTTTTATAGATTATAAACCAGCGCTTGACCGCAATCCCGCCTGATGGTAAGCAGTGACGCGATCGTTGATGGTAAAGCGCGCTAGTTTATTAAGAGCCTATTCACTCTAGCCTTGCCTCTAGCATTTTAACTGTATACAACCGATGCATTGCTGAAGGCGTTTTTCCTCGTAAATTCCGACGCGTTGATACGAATAATACCAAAGAGTGGTGACAAACCGCCGGATAATCCGAAGTCATATCGTCCTATCACACTTCTACCATCTTTGGGGAAACTTCATGAGCGCCTCATCGTTCCATGTTTACTACCGAACGGTCTAAAATTTCATAGTAATCAATATGGCTTCACCATAGGTAAATGTACAGTCGACGCGGCACTTTCTGTCAGAAGAACCGTTAACCAATCCGAAAACAAGTACGTAATTGGGACCTTCCTGGATATTTCTGGGGCTTTTCATAACGCTTGGTGGTTTATGCTGTTGTTAAAATTAAAAACCCGCGGTTGCTATAGAAACATATATAATCTCGTTTACTCGTACTTTATAAACGGTTCCGCGGTACTTAAGCTCGGTCATTTTTCTAGTACTAAAACACTAACCATGGGATGTCCTCAAGGTTCAGTTGTCGGTATTTATTTATGGAATTTGTGTTTTGATGACTTGCTCGCGATCCCGCTTCCTTGCGGCTGTTAACTTACTGGTTACCCGAACGATGGCCTACTGCACATTCAGCCAAGTACCCGAGTTAGACTTGAGAACTTGGCCAATACTTGCCTAAATTTAATATCTCAGTGGGGTGATCGTAACCGCCCAGCGTTTGCGCCGCATAAAACCTATCAACTTCTACTAAAAGGTAATCATAAATCATTGCCTACTATTAAATTTAATAACGTTCCCGTTAAAAAACAGCAATCCTATGCTATGCTACCTTGGTATGGTCTTAGAAAAGAATTTTTCATTTATCAAACATATGAAAATAGTTGGCGAAAAAGCTAAAAGGAACTTTTATGCCCTAACTAGAATATTCAAAGCAACTTGAGGTCTATCATTCCTTACTTTAAAAACTATATATGGAGCTACCTACTTAGGATGTATGTGCTACGGTGCACCTGTTTGGGCCGATAGGGCCAGCATAGGGGCGGCACGACGTAAACTGCTTCAAAGCCAACGTTTGGCATTGATGTTTTTATGCAAGGCGTATAGAACAGTCAGTACTGAAGCCTTACGGGTACTGGTAGGTGTACTTCCAGTTGATCTCGAGGTACAGCGATGTACTACTCCGCGAGGTGGGAGGCCATGGACACTAATTTTGATACACAACGCGACTTTAATAAAATTTCTAGATTATTTAAACCTCAGACTGAAGACTGAGAGGACCTCTTATCATGGCAAAGTAGGTGGGATAATTCCATCAAGGGCCGGCCATCTATTCTTTCCATCCGTTGGCGATCGGCTGGCGAAGACATGGCTGGAGGTTGACCACTGCGTTGCCCAATTTCTCACAGGTCATGGCAACTTTAAAAGTAAACTGTATTTTTTTAAACTTGTTCCCTCGCCTTTATGTCAATATTCTACATCGAACTGTGAATTTGAAGAGTCCGCACATCTTGTGGGAGTGTATACTTTGGCAGAATGAACGCAATATTATGTTGGATATTGTACAAGCGATGTATAGCATAATATAAATCACTGAAATTGCAATATTCACTGTACGTGTAGCAATGTATAGAATACTAATTCTTAAAGTTTTAAGGTTTGTTTGAATTTTGAATTCAACGTATGAATTATAAAGAAATAAAATATATGTGCCAATTGATAGCCCATTGCTCATCTGTTTTTATTCATCACGAATTTTATTATATCACCCACAATACCTCGTCAGTCGAGTATTTCAACGCATTTGTCGCCAATTAGTATCGTGCCGATAGGACAGGGTTCTGGAAAGATATGTCGTCTTGCAACGTCGACTGTGATATATGGATGACTTCGCCTGAATTTAACAACCTTTTTTGCTCCTTCTTTTATATTATTTACAAAACCTCGTCTCAAGTATACGTTGACACAATCACCATTAGGTGCTTTCGCATAGGGTTGCGAACAGTCCCCTTCGTCTGGATCTGGATCATCTGCGGTGCGTCGGATCATGATATATGGATAACTTCGTCGGATTGGTTTGCGGCATCTGCCACTTCCATCTCTCACCTCGGGGGGGATACAAGCTCCTTTGAACACATCTGGATCTGGATCTGCGTCGCGTCGGATCACGACAACATCGTGACAACTGATATTACTGACGCTTGCTATTATAACAAGAAAAACGAGTGACTTCAACATTCTTGAGGCCTTATAGCGGTCGACTGTGATTTTGTATGACCATACATGCCTATTTATATATTGTATAAAATTAATCAATCTGTCACACAATTAAAATCAATTATATTTACTTGATTGTTATTCCTTATAGTTAGTTATTTTTTAGCTCGTTATAACGGTATGTACTTAATCAATAATCACTTTATCAATGTTGCAGGTATTAACACTATTGTTTTAACAATTTTATTGAAATTGTAATCTAAGGAGGTCTGTTGGTTTGTTGGTGATGTTTTCAATCTAAAACAGCTGTATGGGTTTAGATGAAATTTAGCACACAGATAGACTTTAGGTTAGTAAAAATCTTTTGCTTTTCACAGTCCAAGTCGTGAGGAAAGTTAACGACTATCTAACATTATGCTAGAGCTCTTGGGAGCCGAGCAAAAAGGAAAAGAATAAAAAGGACTCTAAGCAAAATTATGAAATGGCGCCGACAAGCGATTCGATGTGGATCCAGGAACAAAAAAATTATAAGCAGACGAAACCGCGTGCTAAAACTTTATTCGTATAATTATGTTATTCTAAAAGATTTGGTCCGCTGCCATACCGAGACAAGTACAAAATCAAATCATTTGCCGTGAAATTGTTCAATAATCTCCCTAATAATTTAAGAACTAAAATTGATAAAAAACTTAATTTAAAAATAAACACATGGATTTTTTTAAAATAAAAAGGCCTATTATTGTCTTCTTTGTGCTTTAAGATTTTAGTACCGGGCGACCGAGCTTTGCTCGGCATCTTTTTTTTTTTTGTTAGGTACATCGCGTGTCTCTATATTTTCAAAATAAAAAATACATAACGAGCGAATTTTTTAAATAATATTTCTTGACTAATGTTTTTCGATCATACCGACATAATCCTCCTTATTCATAAAAGATGTTTAAAGTTAACTAGTGATTAGTGATTCTTTAACCATACATTTTAGACGTTTGTACGTCACTTAACTTTAATTTTCGTATATGAATAAACCCCTTAGACACTGTGGTGTTTATTCATAAAGGATGATTTGAGTTAAGTGACGTAAAAAGGACAAAATTGAATGGTTAAAGAATCGCTAGTCACTAGTTAACTTTAAGCAGCGTTTATGAATAAGGGGGAATAATAAAAAAATATTATTAACTTTTATTTAAATATAAAATTACGAGTGCAATTTAGTTTAACATTTTATTATAAATAAGTACTTATAGTTTAACAATAAGTTACATCAGTTATATATTATCATCAATACATAGTTTAAGGTCTTAACCTAATACTTCCTTCCATAATATATTGCGGGTATGCTGAGGGTTTTCATTAATAATAATCATTTCACGTTCTGACGCACGCTGCCGCATATCTTGCAGACGTCGCGCCTGTTGCTTATCATTTTCGGCGGCCACACGTTGTGCTGCACGCTTTCGTGAAACATCTAAATCATAAGACCTTTCTGTTCTTAAAATGTTAGTCAAGTTTTGCAAGCATCTTACTTTAGCAGCACGTGTGGGATGAGCGAAAGCCTGGATGATTTTCATCAAGTTCTTCTTCAAATTGGTCCTCACTGTGCGAAGTCTGACAAACACGTGTGGGACGAGCGAAAATCAGATTGTTTTCATGGAGGTTTTCTTCTGCTTCTTGAGATGAGTCACGGCTTCGTGGAGTTAAATTGTTCGTAAGCGTTTTTTTTAATGTTTTGGCATTTTCGTGTAAAAAAAGACACATAATATTTTAAGAGCAACTTTCTGGGTCTAACCTCAAACCAAACATTGGCTTCGTGTACCATGAATGTAAACGTCATCTATATCAAATCAAAGTACTATATTAATCATCAGTTTAATTTAATTTTATTTTGGAATGTTATATGTATGTTTATAATAGTTCATAAATAATTTAAATGTATTTTGTGTACTTGTGTTTTTATGAAGACTATGAACAATTGTCTGATGTAAATAAATCAATAATAATAATTATAACTAAAAAAAAATGCCGAGCAAAGCTCGGTCGCCCAGGTACTTCATCATTTTTATTAAATCATATTATATGGATGAATTTTATTTTGCCTACTTTGAGGAGGTGCAAGGTATCATAAGGTTAGCAATAATAATAATACTAATGATGTTGACATAACCATCCCACATGATGAGAACCTTGTGAACGCTGAGAAAGATAAACAGATCAAGTATCTTGACTTGGCTCACAAGTTTGTCGAGATGTGGGAGGTGGATTCAGCAATCATTGTACCGATAGTCGTGACAGCCAATGGCTAAATAGCCAAGAGCCTCGACCAACACCTCAGGAGGCTCTCGTTAGGCAGCTGGATCAAGGGCTTGATTCAGAAAGCGGTACTGCTGGACACGGCTCGCATCGTCAGGAAGTTCCTCTCTTTGGAGCCCTGACCGCCGGTAGCTTGGACCCTGTTCCCGATACCGGTGGGCTATTTTTTATATTTTTAAATGTTTTTTATGTATTTATATAAATATTTAAAAATGTAAATTATATGTATGTAAAATAAATAAACGAAATAATACTAATATTTCAGTTCGTGTTGCGGCAAGTCTGAAATGTTGGCACTGTTGAGAAAATCTGTTGTAAATTCGACTGCTCCTTCAGGCTGATCTTTAAAATGAATGAGCTTCATTGTTTCGACTTCTCCTACACTTTTGTGAAACCCTGGTACTTTGCACCTCCACAAAGTAGGCAAAATAAAAGTTCTTCCAGGTATTATATATTTACAACAAAAAATATTTTTGTTTATATACAACATCATTTCTTTCACAATTGTTTCGACTTCTACACTTTTGTGCGACCCTGGTACTTTGCATCTCCACAAATTAGGCAAAACAAAATTTCTTCCATTGATTTAATAAACGAAAAAGAAAATTCGTTGACGCCGTTTCCAATTGTTCTCTTGAGAAGATTTAATAGTCTAGCCACACATACTATCAGAGACTCAAGTGAGCTTGTAACTATAGGCCACAGTGAACTTTAGTTTTGAAATAAAGACAAACCAGACATCATAATTTTAAAACCCTGATTTAAAATTTAATTAACTATAGGCCACAGTGAACTTTAGTTTTGAAATAAAGACAAACCAGACATCATAATTTTAAAACCCTGATTTAAAATTTCTCAGCCCATTATAACAAAGAATACGGGTAGTACAAGAAATAAAATTTGCAAATAACTTATTATCATGTCTCAAAGAAATTGTTCAGTACACATTACACTGGCACAACCTTGTACACTGTATATATACTGGCGCGTGTGTACATACACCAATGAAATTACAGATTGCTTGACAAGAGAACATTCAGCATCGAAATCAAAATAAAAATATTACGACTCACCGGATTATGGCAATTTCTCACAAACACCTGCCACTTGGCAGCCGTCAACTGCTGCACACCAGACATCCCCGAGCTCTCACAAAATCCCATTACGTCACCACAAATGCTTTGGGCATTTCGAAACCCCCTTATCGCCCGCAGAGCAGATGCTGTCCTGAATTCCCCCCATCGCCCGCAGAGCAGAGGCCCAAGTCTCGAAACCTTGGGCGCTCCGCAAAGCGCACGCAGCTCCGGCTGCGCCGCAAGCAGCTCCAGCAGCGCCACACGCCACCGATGCGATCCACCAAGCAGTCAGAAGCGCGCTCCGCAAGCGCACTTTGCACGCTCCGCAAGCCCATCTTGCACGCTCCGCAGACGCACCTCGCTCGCCAAGCAACAGCCAGCACTGTCGCGCACCAAGCAACAGCCAGCACTGTCGCGCGCCAAGCAACAGCCAGCACTGTCGCGCGCCAAGCAACAGTCAACACTGTCGTGCGCCAAGCAACAGCCAGCACTGTCGCGCGCCAAGCAACAGCCAGCACTGTCGCGCGCCAAGCAACAGCCAGCACTGTCGCGCGCCAAGCAACAGTCAACACTGTCGTGCACCAAGCAACAGCCAGCACTGTCGCGCGCCAAGCAACAGCCAGCACTGCCGCGCGCCAAGCAACAGCCAGCACTGAGAGTGACACTCGGGGACTGCCGCGGTAAAGCTATTGCATAGCATTTTGTATCAATTTATGCAATTATAATTATTTATTTATTTTATTTATGCAGTATTTCTTTTTCTTTGATATTAATTCAAGTTACACTTTTTGAGCGTGGTGACCGATAAGAAATTCCTTTGACGTTCAGCATTTGATTTTGGTACTGTTTTTATTATTTCTTAATTTTTCTTCAAATCTTTCTGACGCTGATAATATGCCCTTTGACGTGCGTTAGTTTTTTTTCTTTTTAGCTCTTTACGCTTTTCTTCTCTATAAAACGAAAATATCTAGGTATAAATAATAGGTATAAATAATTAGGTATAAATAGTGTAATGACACACCAAAACAAAATTATTCATTTATAAAAAAATAACAATATTAAGAAGTGATTATCGAATTTCGCGCGATGTACATTTATATAGATATAATACTTTTTCTGCGCGGCATTCATGTGCATTATCTATACACCAAAAACAAAGGTACTGAATAGTACACGTGCTTGGTTTGATGGTTTCTGTTATATACATAATGAAGAATGAATTATATATATATATATACATATTGAGAATCTAAATTGAGAATTTAAACTATACGCGTGTGTGTGTTTGTGTCTATAAAAGAGGGCTACTTTTAATATCGCTCATTTTAATATCAAAAATTTAGGTTATCTTTATAGCAGTATTATATTTTCAATTCAAAATTAATACTGCATTTGTGTGAATAATAAAATGTATGTATATAGAGTACTCACTCATTTTCTTTCACTATTTTTTCGTGACTTTCTTCATTAATAATAAATGCACTTTGTTCATTCATATTCAAAACACTTTATACACAAATTTTACAAGTACAGTTATCACTCGAGTCAGTAAGCATGTAAAATGAGAAATCTAACATAGAACGATCCGTGTGAGAACTAAACGATCACTATTACACAACAACTCTGATACCTTTGAGAAAGCGGACTTCCTCTACAATAGGGCAATTCCTCCGTAAGGTCTGTCTATGCTATTACTTATAATCTTTGTCATTGTGTGCTATTTCGGTGCAATCGCAAGACCGGCCGGGCACTGAGGGGCAGGCAAGACAGCTATAGTATCCTTATGACTCCACCAACTGGTATTTCGTTGACTCGGAAGCGGCGCACAGGGAGCACCACGAAATATACTCAAATACTCCGAGGTTATTTTTCAATATACCCCACTGTTTTGTCGTGGTGGCCTAGTGGTTAAAACACCAGCCTCTCAAGTATGAGTGCGCGGGTTCGATTCCAGGTCAGGCAAGTACCAATGTAACTTTTCTAAAGTTATATGTACTTTCTAAGTATATCTTGGACACCAATGACTGAAGGCGAAGGGAAACTACTTGAGGAAACCTGGGTTTTATAAGACTGAAATCGCCAACCCGCATTGAGCAAGCGTGGTGATTACGCTCAATCCTTCTCTGTATGAGAGGAGATCTGTGCCCAGCAGTGGGACGATAAAAAGGTTGTTGATGATAAACGGCGTCGGTGTCGAATTATTTGTTATCAATTTAATATTTTCGAGCTGATCTTTAGTAACATAATCACTTCTGATTGCGTTAACATCTGACCGTAGAATTAATAAAGCCTTCATCAACTTCTTTACGTACGTTCTACGTAGTCAAAGCAAACTGGTGGCAATTTGTGAAGGTCATATGCCACAAAAACTGGGATTATTCGGGATCCGTGATTTTAAACACCGTAATCGTATATTTTAGGTCTTTCTGCTTTTTGTTCTTACGCCTCGATACATGTTTTTGTCTTGTCTTCGTAGAAACAAACAATAACTTTTTTGCCTCATCAATGTCTTCCTCAGAAAAAGCCGACGAGCATATTTTTATTAAACTTTCGTTGTTTCGTTTCGGAGATAACAATATTACAACTCGTACACTTAAATGTACTCGTATTAACATTGTTCACCGACATCTTTCTGTAATATTTCATTTAATAAAAACTTCAACTTCAACTCTTGATCTGGTCCCTGTGGATAGATACCACAATTTTGCCAATAACACGTGTAACAAATTATAGAAATTCTTTAAAAAAATATTTCACAATAATGGCGGATATCGCCAATCACAGTTGAAAAAACGGCCGCGTGAGCACTTTTTACTCTATAAAATCACGCGCTTTTATTTAAACACCACTATAAATAATTTAAAAGTCCAATGAAAAATTAGCGTGACATTCATCTTAGCTAATCCGTTAAAAAAAAGCTATTTTATAAAAACACTACTAAATTAATTTGAATAAAAGTACTTAATAATTAATTATATGAAAAGTTTTTAAGGTAGCCATGACAACGTCGATGACGTCTATGACATATCTCTATAGAAGACCTATTTCAGAGAGAAAATTAATCGCAAGTTTAGCACATCGCGACTATCAGTAACATGGCAAGTGTGTAGAACTGAGTTCGCGCCCCGCAATATGCATGCTCTTTTTGAAAATCTATAAATTGTTTTCAAAAGATGTAGTCGCACGCACACAAACATACCGTGCCGAAGACTGCCGAACTGAAACGACGTTAGACGATGTACGGCCTTCAAGCCACACCTCCGTGCCCGTGCGCGCATGAGGTTTTTTCGTTACGGAATTTCTGGATTCGGTCCCCGCGCTCAAGGCCCGCGATAGAAGCTATGCAATAGCTTAAAATATTGGCAGAAAGTGACTTATTCTGTTCCTTGATTTATAACGAGATTGTGAGCAGTGTAGTTCTTTATCCCACTTCTGATGTCGGAGACAGGGACGGCAGAGCGGTAGGGTCGACAGCATCTTGGTGTGGTGGTACAGGTTTCATTTCGTAGGTGAGTTTTGAATTGAAGCACGACGTGTAGATATACCCTCCAATCTTCATAATAACAATTTGAACAGGCAAACCGACAGTTTCGGTTCGGAGAAGTGCCTTGGTCCGCGTCTCGATGCAAAGTGACCGTTCGACGAACCCCACTTTCCAAAGCGACTCTGTCCATGTGCCGCCATCACAATATAACGTCACAAACGTTTGCCCATTTACTGCGTAAATCAAATCTGCAACTTCTATTAAAATTATATCGACGATCTCCGACATATATATATACAAGAATTGCTCGTTTAAAGGTATAAGATAATGTTAATGGGGAAGAAAACGCAAAGCTATTTGCAGATGTCGCTAGTGGCGTTTGACTCATAACAATTAGCTGTCAGTCGTATCACGATTTACTAGAAGAATATAATAAAAGGTTTAAGAGTTTAATTACGAACTACACAGGGTCAAATATGCCTTTGAAACAATTATATAAGCAGGCAAATCCCTATGGAGTAGAATGGGATCATTCTTACTGTAAAACTTCTGCACAGGAAGTATTATTAAACAGCCTAGATCTAAACTCTGTTAGTCTGGATAGGGCATCTGCCATTGAAAAAGAGACCCGAGGCCAAGCTTACAATGCAGAGTGGTTAAAGCGCAGAGAAGTAAGGATCACTGCAAGCAAATTTCACACAATCTGTCATTTAAACTAAGCTAACCTTCAAAAATTTGCTGAACAAGGTATGAACCGACGTGAATTTAAATCCAAGGCTACAAACCATGGAATTCTTAATGAAAAGGTAGCTCTGCAGCAATACATGGAAGAAGCAGATTTACAAATAACTCAGTGTGGACTGTTTATTTCATGTGAACGTCCGTACTTGGCAGTATCACCAGATGGCCTACTCGGTGAAGAGACTGTCATTGAAATTAAGTGCCCATATGCAAGTAGACATCAAAAAATTAGTTTACTGACAGTACCATATTTAGTTAAAGGACAATGTGATGGTGATCTGACACTGAAAAAAGGGTCTCCATATTTCTACCAAGTGCAAGCTCAGCTGTACTGCACTGCTAGAAAATATTGCAACCTTATTGTTTATTGTAGACATGAAAATTATTTTTTTGGAAAGGGATGATGATTTTATTCACGAAATTATAATAGAATTAGATTTTTTCTATGAAAATTTGTTTAAAAAGCCTCTTTTTAATAAGTTTATTTATAAGAATTATTTGGAAATAATAAATAAAACATAAAAGTATAAACTATTTATTAAGCTATTGCATAGCTTCTATCGCGGGCCTTGAGCGCGGGGACCGAATCCAGAAATTCCGTAACGAAAAAACCTCACGCTCCCATACATCTTTTGAAAACAATTTATAGATTTTCAAAAAGAGCATGCATATTGCAGGGCGCGAACTCAGTTCTACACACTTGCCATGTTAATGATAGTCGCGATGTGCTAAACTTGTGATTAATTTTCTCTCTGAAACAGGTCTTCTATAGAGATATGTCATAGACGTCATCGACGTTGTCATGGCTACCTTAAAAACTTTTCATAATAATTAATTATTAATTTAGTAGTGTTTTTATAAAATAGCTTTTTTTTTAACGGAAAAGCTAAGATGAATGTCACGCTAATTTTTCATTGGACTTTTAAATTATTTATAGTGTTGTTTACTAAATAAAAGCGCGTGATTTTATAGAGTAAAAAGTGCTCACGCGGCCGTTTTTTCAACTGTGATTGGCGATATCCGCCAATATTGTGAAATATTTTTTTAAAGAATTTCTATAAGTTGTTACACGTGTTATTGGCAAAATTGTGGTATCTATCCACAGGGACCAGATCAAGAGTTGAAGTTGAAGTTTTTATTAAATAAAATATTACAGAAAGATGTCGGTGAACAATGTTAATACGAGTACATTTAAGTGTACGAGTTGTAATATTGTTATCTCCGAAACGAAACAACGAAAGTTTAATAAAAATATTCTCGTCGGCTTTTTCTGAGGAAGACATTGATGAGGCAAAAAAGTTATTGTTTGTTTCTACGAAGACAAGACAAAAACATGTATCGAGGCGTAAGAACAAAAAGCAGAAAGACCTAAAATATACGATTACGGTGTTTAAAATCACGGATCCCGAACAATCCCAGTTTTTGTGGCATATGACCTTCACAAATTGCCACCAGTTTGCTTTGACTACGTAGAACGTACGTAAAGAAGTTGAGGAAGGATTTATTAATTCTACGGTCAGATGTTAACGTAATCAGAAGTGATTATGTTACTAAAGATCAGCTCGAAAATATTAAATTGATAACAAATAATTCGACACCGACGCCGTTCATCATCAACAACCTTTTTATCGTCCCACTGCTGGGCACAGATCTCCTCTCATACAGAGAAGGATTGAGCGTAATCACCACGCTTGCTCAATGCGGGTTGGCGATTTCAGACTTATAAAGCCCAGGTTTCCTCAAGATGTTTTCCTTCGCCTTCAGTCATTGGTGTCCAAGATATACTTAAAAAGTACATATAACTTTAGAAAAGTTACATTGGTACTTGCCTGACCTGGAATCGAACCCGCGCACTCATACTTGAGAGGCTGGTGTTTTAACCACTAGGCCACCACGACAAAACAGTGGGGTATATTGAAAAAGAACCTCGGAGTCTTTGAGTATATTTCGTGGTGCTCCCTGTGCGCCGTTTCCGAGTCAACGAAATACCAGTTGGTGGAGTCATAAGGATACTATAGCTGTCTTGCCTGCCCCTCAGTGCCCGGCCGTTCTTGCGATTGCACCGAAACAGCACACAATGACAGAGATTATAAGTAATAGCATAGACAGACCTTACGGAGGAATTGCTCTATTGTAGAGGAAGTCCGCTTTCTCAAAGGTATCAGTGTTGTTGTGTAATAGTGATCGTTTAGTTCTCACACGGATCGTTCTATATATAGTTTTTGTTATATATATAGTTTTCTCATTTTACATGCTTACTGACTCGAGTGATAATAAAATAGATTTCATGGGTTTTTTCTTTACTTCTTTATTTTTTGGCTTCGCACGCTTTGTGCATTTAGCCAATGCCACGTAATTATGAATTATTCATGTCGGAAAAGACGGCCGCGTGACCCGTCTTACGAGTGAGGTTTGGGACAAAGTCATGATGTGGCCACTATGCAGCGATATTTCACTGTTCTTTATGAACTATTTACTAAATGCACTTTTTACTACATAAATCACGCACTTTTATTTAGTAAACAACACTATAAATAATTTTAAAAGTCCAATGAAAAACGAGCGTGACACTCAGCTTGACTTTCCCGCCAAAACTCAGGGTGCTGATCACGAAAATGATTTCATTTTTGAAATCAAAGATGGCCGACATCATATTTCATGACATTTTGACATGGGTGTGATAACGTACATGACTTCATTTTTAAGCTATTGCTTAGCTTCTTTCTATCTCTTTATCAAAGTCGAACAGAAAACATTGAATAGGTATAGTTTAGTCGCTTAATCGTCACCATTTTTCGCACTCTTTTGATGATTTTGCTGGTAAAAAATAAATAAATTACAAAACAGAAAGAAAACTTGAATTGATATCAAAGAAAAAAAACAAAGTAAAAATTACTGTATAAATAAAATAAATAAATAATTATAATTGCAAGTTATAGTTGATAAAAAAGGCTATGCAATAGCTTTACCGCGGCAGTCTCCGAGTGCCACACGCCTTTTTTTTTATTTCATAATTCCTTCTTTAAAGTTACAAAGCATAACACAGATGAAAAATATTCTTGATAATAATGGCACATAAAAAGGATTAACTTCTGTTTTTAATATTTTATATGTTTTGATCAGCCCAATAAAGCGTTCAATATGTATACGATTCTTTGACAAATGTCGGTCATGCTTTAGCTTTACTCATTTACCAATTGACTGGGATTTGCTCAATTACCAGAATTGAGTCAATCCCCTTAAAAATGTTGGAGTTTTAACAGAAACATTTATATGCTCAGATAAATCCTGAACATTAAACCCGCGATCTGCGAGGCTCAAATCATTTTCTTCCCATAGGTTTATGAGTTTTGTGATAAATATCGTAGCATCCACTATTACTCTTGTCGATGGATGATATTGCTTAATTGTTTGGGGCATATAGTAATTTACTAAATTACGGTCAGGCCATTTAACATGTGACCACAATTCATATACAAAATTGACCCATGTTATGAAGATATTTACAACTTCTGTTTTGCTGATGCCAAAAATTTTGGCAAGTTAAAAATCTTCCTTGTTTCGTCTTACTTTAATAAGTAACAGCAAAAATTGGTCTGCAATGCTCATATTATAAAGGCAGTCAAGTTATATCATAACTTGACTGCCTTTATAAGGTAAATGATTAGCCATGGGCAGTAATGTGGACCAAACTAAATAAAATTTATTTATGTTCTCTAGTCCTGTATAGAACAATACAGAATTTGAATCTGACAAAATATCATCACATGAAAACAATCTGCATATATGAGACGTTTGACTTGAAGACGTTTTTTTAACAAGCATTTGAGAGCTACATTCAGCAGCTTCACGTTCAGCAGTTTTTACTTCTACTTCTAATGCCGGCTATACTTTCGTATACTTTCTTGAGTCAAAAGTTAAAGTAAACACCATAGTCTACGGAGTTCTTGTGTTATATATCGATGCTCCCTAGGTGTTGAAGTTGAAGAATTTGTCTTGTTCCATGAGAAAACAGAAGGAATCGCTGTCTTTTTCAAATGTCAGTGCACTTGAGGTTGTCCTGTATTAAAAGTAAAAATATTTTTAGAGTCTTCGAGTCTTATTCAAGGCAGAAAGTATACAATAAAAATCAAATAAAATCACAAACCAGTGGACGCATTGTAAACGCACAGTGCCTTGGAAATCAGTTTCTTTGAAGTGGCTAGAACATAACCTCGAATTAGAAGAGGCCTTAAAGTTGCGGATCTTCGTCGCCTTTTCCCATAATTTCTTCATCCGCATATCTTTAGGGAAGCAGTGATTTCCATTATTATTGCAACCAATTGCTACACAACGTGGCATATTTTTTACATTTTTATAAACAACGTAAACTCGAACAAATTACAATGGGTTTTGACAGTTTGTTTGGGTCAAACGATATCAGCGCCTCTAGTGGCGAGATTTGTCAGTTTTCTTCCCCATTCTATGTCCCGTTGTCATTAAATAATTTCTTAAAATTATGTCTAATTTTTTATCATTTTTATATTTTCAAAATGTATAATACTTACTTAATTTTCTTTTACACTAACGATTCGAATATTCTGTATTCGTTACTTGATAAAAACTTTTTTTATATAGAAAATCAACCAAATTCCAAAAAACACTACCAATTGAAAAATAACTAATTTCGGAAGTCGGTGATCTTCGGTGATGTTCGGTTCTGGAGTCGGGGAGTCGGCTGTCGTCAACATAGGTTGGAAAAGTCCCGCAAACAGACGAAGTAATTTTGTTTACTTTAATTTTTACCCGTAATTATGGTTTAAAAACCAAAGTACTAAACCGAATTCTATAAAATTCCTACGGGACTAAAATGAAAGCATGAGCAATGCTAGACATGTCGCGATTACGCTACTTAAATTGAGTCTCTTGATTTTAATTGATTGTTGCATAAACGTGAGGAGTAGGTATTGGTTGTCCTATGTTAAATTTCAATGCTGTAAATTATTGAGGGATTCCCTCTACTGTCTCTCGGCACGATCATCAGATCTACGGCAGACCTACATTGTAATCCATTAGGGTACAAAGTTTTCATCAAAACAAATAAATTAAGTTCAAACACAAGGTAACAATTCTAAATCATTGAGGTGTTCCCAGAACTTGCCTTTGTCTTCCTCATCAGAGCCCTAATAACAGTCACAACTCATTTAGGTGTAAAGTTCTCAGCAAACAAGGTAGCTGCAGTGAATCGTTGAAGAGATACCTCGAATTTCTCCCAGCTCCATCATCAGTTCTACTCCAGGCCTTTATTAAATTGTAGTGCTTTAAAATTATCATCATCATCATCAACCTTTTATCGTCCCACTGCTGAGCACAGGTCTCCTCTCATACAGAGAAGGATTGAGCGTAATCACCACGCTTGCTCAGTGCAGGTTGGCGATTTCAGACTTAAAGTCCAGGTTAAACGTCTTGAGGAACAAGATGTTTTCCTTCACCTTCAGTCATTGGTGTCCAAGATATACATAGAAAGTACATATAACTTTAGAAAAGTTACATTGGTACTTGCCTGACCTGGAATCGAACCCGCGCACTCATACTTGAGAGGCTGGTGTTTTAACCACTAGGCCACCACGACTGATTGTGCTTTAAAATACTTAATGAAAAAACTTAGAAATTCGCTAGACACCCCTTCGATTTTTAAAAGTTCCGCTTGATTTCCCTGGTCTTCCATCATCAGACCCTGATTTCCTTATCATGGGACTACTTTGAAGATATCTTTTTTCGAACATAAAAAGAATCATCATAATCGTTTCATAACCGACGAAGTTATCCGTGAACGAACATAAAAAAAGCATATATACGGTCGAATTGATTAACCTCCTCCTTTTTGAAGTCGGTTAAAAATGAATTAAATCATTATCAATGCCTTTATGTTTCATGCCACGTGATTGAATAATGTTCATTATGTAAATATTATTTCACTAAGGAAATTTTTTTATTCCTAATGAATGGGATACTCAGAAAGTTTTACGATAATAAAATTTAATGTAATATAGGTAAATATATTTTTATTTCATCTTTTCAAAATACTCTGCACAAAGTTTCATGTGTCTGAACCAGACACCTCGTTTACAGCCTGCTCATATGCTGACAGCGCATCCTCCAGCGACTACTATTGTATCCATTTAAGTTGACCTTTTATATTTAGGAATAAGAAGAAGTCACACGGTGCCAGGTCAGGGCTGTAAGGTGGGTAACCCAGGATTTCGACCGTTGTACTGTCCAGGAAGACCATCATTTTGATTGCGGTGTGGGCGAGCGCAGTGTCGTAGTGAAGCAGTAACCCACGGAGCCCTGTGTTTGGTCGCTTGTTGCTCACAACAGTATAACTTTTGTCAATCATTTGGTAGTATACCATTCAACGTTAATCCTTCTTTGGTTTCGTAAAGGAAATGATACCAAGTAGCCAGTCAAACTGAAAAAGCTCGCGATTAAAGATCGCTTCACTTTGGCAGGCGTTGATTCGATTTGAAACACCCAAACCGTCGACTGGCTCTTCGTTTCTGGATCGTATTGATACATCCAAGATTCATCTCCTCACCACCACCTTATCCACATCACCTATAATGATGTCGTAAACACGCCGAGACAAGCCTGCTTCCAATTTGTCTATCATATCATGGCACCATTCCACCCGTGCCAGCTTCCGAGCATCGGTGCGATTGTACGGCACCTAGCGTGAAACTATCTTCCGCAACCGAAGATGCACATGTAGAATCTCGTGAAAGTTTTCTGATCCAGCAGTTCATGCTGAATTTCTCGGTACGTAATTCATCTATTGTCTTGGATCAAACTTATCACTGCTAGCACGTTTTCTTTTGCAGCAGCCGTCGAAGTGACCACTTTGTTTCTTCATCCCCCAAAGTTAGTCGACCGCGCTTAGATTCCTTATATCACCGATACACGGTTGCCTTAGAAGGGCATTCATTGATGAATGCCATTTGAAGGCTCTCGTGCAATCCGTCTGGTTACAGGCGACATTTGAAATCTTAAAAAATCATAGCGTGAAAATGGTCTTCACGCAAAACCATTTTTCAAAATGAAATTTGAATGTGCTTGATATAAGAATGGTTGCATGCTATAACACAACAATTTGGTTAAGTCTTTTATTAATTCTTAAATTTTGTTGGTTAGTCAGTACGTGGCTTTTTCTTTGTCGGTTTATTTTTTGTTTCGGTATTAAAAGTAAAGAAACACGGGTTTCCCAACATCTAAAATGTTTAATACTAAAACTTGATTTTCCAGAATGAATGTTAATGTTTAGTACTAAAACTTGATTTTCCAGAATGAATGTTTATATGATTAGGTACAGAGAGAAAGTAGTACAAAGTAATATGTTCATAATATAAATGTGGCGCATTTAAATTTTACCATTACATATTGTGTTCTTTTTTCTACATGACACACAAATTCATTAAGCGTGTATTAACATTTATGTTTAAGACTCTGAATAATTTTCCCTTTTTAATTAATATGGAATAATCTCATATTAATTTAATAATCCTATTAATTAATCTAAGATTATTCTGAGAATAACGATATTTATCGCGTCTATGGAGTTAGATATGAGTATAGCCATTCTCTGTATGAGAGGAGAGCCCAGCAGTGGGACGATAAAAGGTTGATGAAGTTGATGATGATGATAGTCATTGTATAGCAACACAATACCATTATCATAAGGCTGTTTAGATGAACAGTGAAACAAAAATTTCCGTTAAGTCAACCCAAAGTTTTCCCTCATTTCCCTTCAATTTTCGTTACAAATGTAACTTTCTAAATTTTCCCTTCAAACGGGCCTTCGCTTAAATACAAGAATTACCAGTTTACTTTGTAAAAAAGCCTTTTTTCTCATGCAAATCCGCAACATTAAACGATCGTGGACAAAGGATGACTTCCGTGGACCAACACTTTGAAGCATGGAAGATTTAAAGTAGTTATAGTCTGTCTACGAAGACGTGAAAACAAATGAGGGCGCTGCGATCGTATATATAGCAACCCTATTAATGTGACTGAAATCATTTTGATACTAGCACATTATTTTGTACTAGAAGCAAAACTGGCTTTAATGAAAACACAAATCTATGGCCTCAGGCGTTTAAATAAAATGAGTAAAACAAAAAAAAATCATACGTATTTATTATTATATGTTTTAACGTATTTTTACCAATGAAAAGTATTCTAAAACATAGTAACGGCTTTCATCATCTGATTCTAAATATTCTTTGTTAAAAAGTACTTTCATGGGTCAGCTGCGTCACTATCGTCTCCGCTACTGCTGTCATCAGCCTGCTATCTTCACTTAAGCGAATAACTAACTCATATATATCTTAATAAAGGGTTTACTCTCACAATTTCGTGAAAGATTAAAAACAATAATATGTAATTTCTACCAGAAGATGGATAGCACTAATTTTAATTCCCTACATGATACAATTCATATTTAAAATCAGCGGTAAATTAAATCATCTAAACCAGTGGTCGGCAACCCGCGGCCCGGGGCCCTCTTCCTTGCGGCCCGCGACTGTTTTGAAAAAATAAACTACAATTCTAAAAATGATAAAATGAAATATATCCGGTTTGAAAGAGAGGCCATGGTAGAGCGAACGAGTGTTGCACTTCAGGCAGTCTCCGAATGGGGCAATGCCAATCTTGTAGCATTCAATGCCGCCAAAACGCAGGCGTGTCTTTTCACCGCCAAAAGGAGCCCGTTCACCTTGGCTCCTACTTTTCGGAATGTATCCTTGGAGTGTACCGACCGCCTTCAGCTTTTGGGTGTTGAGATTTCCTCGAACCTAAACTTTGGGCGGTTCATTGAGTCCAAGGCCAAGGTGGCTGCCAGAAAACTTGGCGTTATCGCAAAGGTCCGGCAGTACTTCACACCAGGGCAGCTTCTAATGTTGTACAAAGCACAGGTCCGTTCGTGTGTGGAGTACTGCAGCCACATTTGGGCTGGTGCTGCTAAGTGTCACCTGGCCACTTTGGATTCAGTGGAGAGGCATGCGAAGAGGCTGATTGGTGACCTTGATTTGACTCGAGTTGGTCTCCAAAGCCTAGAGCACAGGCGTAGAGTAGCCAGCCTTTCGGTGTTCTATAGGATACATTTTGGGGAGTGTGCGAGGGAATTGCACGATTTAATACCCCCATCTCCGTTCCACCATCGGACGACCCGTCGTACGGCGAGTTTCCACCCTTATGTTGTTAACACCTCTATGATCCGGACGGAGCGTTTCGCCTCCTCCTTTATACCGCGTACATCAAGGGGCTGGAACAATCTGCCGGCGGTGGTGTTTCCGTCGGACTACAATTTGAGTGTCTTCAAGGCTAGAGTGAATAGGCTCTTAATAAACTAGTGCGCTTTACCATCAACGATTGCGTCACTGCTTACCATCAGGCGGGATTGCGGTCAAGCGCTGGTTTATTTTTTAATTAAAAAAAAAAAATTAATACAACTGCAAAATGACTTCAGTGACAGATTTAGTGACTTTGAAAAGTTTTCTATCTAGCAAATCCTTTTTCGTGTGAAATTGAAGATGTGCAGAGTCAGAGTGATTGAACTTCAATCTTATGTCATTTTCAAAAGCTCATTTTATTAGATCAATGATCGTGTTAAGTTCTATGGCAGCTTGCCAACTGATTTTGACAATTTGAAAAGGTTTGCTCAAAAGTTTATTACAATTTTATGCAGTATGTGTGTTTGTGTTATGCGAGCACACTTTTTGTATCCTCAATTATAGAAAAAATAATTCTACGCTTCCCGACTTAGATATGAGCACTAGAAAGCCATTCTTAGAATTTCAAGGACAAATATGAATTCTGATGTACAAAAAATAGCTACTCAAATACAGCCGCACACGTTACACTGCAAGTTCACATTTATGATTTTTATCTTTCCTCGATTAATTTCCATTTATTGCCTATTGGTTTGTTGTTGGCATAATGAAAAAAAAAAAAGTTTTTTGGGATTTTAATATCACTTAGTAGTTTTAAGTAATTGATAGACCTGTTATCAAAATTATGTAAAAGCGTGGCCCTCCTCTATCTCATTCTGTCGCCATGTGGCCCGTAACTGCCAAAAGGTTGCCCACCGCTGCAACACAACAAAAATATGGTCATTGCGCCTCTCGCTCGCCCGCGTCTGCGGCGACGCGGCTTCGTCTTACCTGTATTGATAATAATTACTGTTTATATTTAATTAACTAGTGATAATTTTCATCACACTTGCAGGCTTTAGACTGTCGTAAAAGTCAGGTGTAGTTCTCCTACACCTGACTTTTACGACAATATTATTATGTACTTTACTCGTAAATGCTAATAAAATAAAATATAGTATAATTTACTTCAAACATGCCTCATCGTATATACCAGGTATATAGTAGGACTGAAATAAAATTCCTGCAGCAGTTTTCCCGTTCAATTTTAATTTTAATTTCAAGGTGAATAATGCTATTTTTTTTTATTTATTAAAATATAAACCAGCGCTTGACCGCAATCCCGCCTGATGGTAAGCAGTGATGCGATCTTTGATGGTAAAGCGCGCTAGTTTATTAAGAGCCTATTCACTCAGAAAAACTGAGCGAATAGGAAGGAAGACGGCAGTTGAGCGAGGTGATGCAATGTTAAACCCAACAACACGACCAACGATGCTGCGCCAAAGGGAGATTGATCTGAATACCCTCCACGACCAAACTCCCAACACAACAACACTAGGCGCATCGTACCCGGCACACATTGCAACACAAACTGCTCAGACTCGTCCTCCGTACGGCTTCACCAAACGTATTGCATCCCCGCACAACGAGAAGGGATCCCGCCCGCTGCGCGCACGCACCTAGGATCACCATGATCTGCCGTGAACCGTGCCGTGTTATGTGCTCGGAAACCACACTGCAACAATTATAAAATATATTAGGGAAAAAATATAACTTAGTGTAAAAATGATTGGAAAATTTTTCTCGCAGCTCGGCCACTACCTCACCTGATTTTGAGCGGTGAAGAAAGTATGCTCCAATTATTGAGAAATTAACTTAACGATCCAATTCCATCTATAAGTGAAATGTTTGAAACTTGATTCGTACTAGAAACAAATTAAAATATCGGTCAAGTGCGAATCGGACTCACGCACGGGGGCTCAGTATGTAGTTCTGCTCTTGGTAAGTACAATTTTTTCTTTTAATTTTTGGCAAATTTCAATATCTTTGGGAAGAGAAAGTCCTTTACAGGAATACTTTAACTAAAAACTACTCCACTAAATGATCTAGAAAAGAGTTCGGTTTTTCCTTTTCAGTCACGGAACCCTAAAAAGTATTCAAATTGCATAAGTTGTAACTAATTGATTTAGTTTATTTTATATTGAGACTTATATAAATTAACTTGTGTGTCATCAGATCGTCAGTGGACATTACAAGTCAAAAGGATTTACTGAAGAGCAAAAACAAGAAGAAAACGAAAAATGTGGCTGTTGAATTTTCTCGTTCTTATTGTTTTGATAGCCAACATGGGGAGTATATTCTGTCAACACGATAGCGATGATCAGCCGGACTACAGTCGGCGTTGTCACCGCGGCATATGTACCAGACAAAGAGACCCCTGGAGATAAGTAAAATAAATACACAGTGAAATCTAATAGTGTACAATAAAGTGTTTGAATTTGAAAGAGATCTTTCATTTAAATAACGGTTGCAAAATGAAGACACGCCGTAGCGTGTCGAGAAAGTGGCGAGCAGCACCTTGTGTAACATTACACGAACCATTTAGAGCTACTTTTGATCCTCTCATAACTCAAAAACTGTTTCACATAAACATGTCAAATTTTGCTCATATATTGGGATTTGCGAGATTCAAATGTAGTCTTAATTTCATAAACATATCTCAAAAAGTTATTTAAATATTAAGGTCACCTTGCCACTTTGGATTCGGTGGCGAGGCCTGCGAAGAGGCTGATTGGCGACCCAGACTTAACTCGAAACGATCTCCAAAGCCTGGAGCACAGGCGTGCATTCTGATGAGTGTGCAAGGGAATTGCATGATTTAATTCCCCCATCTCCGTTCCATCATCGGACGACCCGTCGTACGGCGAATTTCCACCCTTACGTTGTTGACACCACTACGATCCGGACGAAGCATTTTGCTTCCCCCTTTATACCGCGTACATCGAGGGACTGGAACAATTTGCCAGCGTCGATGTTTCCGTCACAATACAATTTGAGTGTCTTCAAGGCTAGAGTGAATAGGCTCTTAATAAACTAGCGCGCTTTACCATCAACGATCGCATCACTGCTTACCATCAGGCGGGATTGCGGTTAAGCGCTGGTTTATAATTTATAAAAAAAAAAAAAATGATCACTGACTGACCTATAGATCAAAATTCTAACCCAGTTCCAGATGACCTAGAAAGTTCAAATTCGGCATGTAGATGGATAATTAGGTACATACAAAGGAATAAATCAGAAACTGGTACTTATTTATTATTTTATTATAATTTTTCACTTCATTAATTCTATTATGTGAAGCACTGTATAACACTATTTCTGCCGTCGTAAATACAAGTCTAGGGGCTTACAGCATTTCTATTTAATGTCGTAATCATTTTCAATCTAATGCCGTAAGCAAAACAATTCACCAGTACGACAAGTTTCGACTGTTGATGAGGTGGCAGATTTTATTAATAAATACGTTACAATATGTTCTGTTCCGAACAAAAAAGTATCTCCAACATTACATGATTGTAAAGACATGCTTCAGAAGCGGGGAAAATAATAACCCCGTACTATGATCCAGTACAAGTTTGTTTAATTAATAAACAACAGTACAGATATCAGTAGTTCATATATACTATTGAGTCAAAACACTAACGAATACTCACAAAAATAATAGACAACGGAAATGGAAGTTAACAGGTATTGAATAAAATTAAGAAGAAATTAATAATAACGCTAGTAACTGTCAATAATTTTGTACAGATATTTGGATTAACCTAAAATATCGAAAGTAATTTATACTCATTTATTTGAACAATGCTTGATTTAATAAATAAATATCCGATGGGCGGGAAGACTAATTCTCAGCATGATTTTATAATAAGAGTTGGCGGTAATCGGAATTTGCAACAATAATTCTAAAATTAATAAATTAATGACCGAAAGACCGGAAGTGTACTTTCAAGTGTGATTTTAGAATAAACTAAGATAATAAAATCTTCCCAAGTATTTAAAGTAATCATAATAAATTTAAATTAACATAAATAATTACGTAACTATGATCAATATATTATAAATAATTAATTATGTATAGCTCGAACTAAGTATACCTTCATAGATGAGCGGAAAGCGGAAGCTGTAACATGATCGTGTTATCAATTATCAGACGCATAAACATAACTCAAACCGTAACCGTACATAACATAAGCGATTAAATAGCGACTAGGAACATTCTAAAAAGTAATAGACTTTATAATATACCTCGCGAAATCTCGTTACATTCACGACAATAATCGAGCAATCGTTCTCGCTTGGTATGGTAACATGAATTTACAGTATATAGGTGAAAAGACAGATATACTAAATTATTATATTACCAAATATACGACTAAAAGTGAAAAAGTCACGCAGTAAACACTTTTGACAACATAAATTCTAGAAAATCTCTCGCTAGTAGGCTTTCTAACGTAGGTTTCCGAGCACTCAATAACAGAGAATGTAGTGCACTAGAAGCAAGTGATACACTCTTAGAGATTTCTCTTTATGGTACCGATGCACAGACCACGAGCCGACGGCTCGTTGTAAATATATATCGCAACAGAAGAGTAAAAACTAAAAAGAGGTAATCGAACTTCAATCAGATTCTACTAACATCTATTTCGAATCTTGGGTTCATAATATTTATTCTCAATGTCCTGAAGACTTAGAGAGTATGAATATAATTATATAGTTTCGCTCGGTGGTTTGACATCGTTATAGCCCCGCCCTCTTTGGTTAAGGTATATAAATTATCATCAAATAAATATTTATGGAAACGACAGAGACCTTATTTAATAAAACACTATACTTACGACGTAAATAAACACACAGAAAATACGATTTTTCATTTATATTAATGTTTTACCCATGGAGAGATTTAGCAGTACTGAAGTGTAGACAAGATACTTACAATGAAGCCTTGAATTTTCTAAAAGATTTGTTTACGGAGATATGTACAGACAGAATTCTTAACTAACATAGAGAGAGCGTTTGAAATTATTGAAGAAAAAATAGCGGAAATTGAAAGAGATTGATAGGAAGATGATCAGGAAGATAATGGTATAGAGAATCCACTGGACTTTTTACCTGTTGAAGCTGTGATGCAATGGAAAATTTTAGAAATGCTAAAGATTTGTTATCTGAAAATGAACTCGAACAATTGATACAAGGTTTAAATGTAGCTTGAGCTCAGCAGCACCAGAGTCGGATGTCATATTGACGGGATATGCATAAACAATATATGATGTTTTTGAGCCCATCTATCCATGCTTTGAGGCGACTGATCGCTATATGTGAACAATATGCGGTGACTCATTGGCTCACATATAACGTCCTAAAGAGTGAATATTGGTTTTTAAAGCAGGTGGCATGACATATTCGTGTATTCCTCGTGTCGCACTGTGTGGTGCACCCAGGGGTGCACCACACAGTGCGACACGAGGAATCGAAGGAACGAAGGGTGGACAAATTTAAGTAACTGGGCCACTGGGTCACCGAAGATCTAAAACGACAATTGCGACATTGAAAGGGAACGTATGTCGCTGGCTGACCGTTGTACCATGTTGGCCGGCAGGTTCACGCGATGTACGAAGTCAGTTAAAGTTATGCTTTTCAAAGCTTACTGTCAATCCTTCTACACGTGCAGCCTGTGGGTTAACTTCACTCAGCGGGCATACAGCGATCTACGTGTTCAATATAATAACGCACTGAGGGTGCTGTTGGGGCTGTCGTGGCGTTGTAGTGCGTGGGTCGGTGGGATTCTCCCATGTGGCAGAGGTGGATGCAGCTTCACGCTAAGTTTTAAGTTAATTTTATGTATGTATATCTGTGTCTGTAACCTAATAACACTAGAAGTTAAGTAAGATTGTTACTAACCTTATGGACTCCGGTCTGAAATAAAAGTATTCTATTCTATTCTATTGAGGCTGTACAGAGTCATTTACAAAAATGATCGAGATTGATCTTCAGTCTAATGTCATTGCCAAAAGCTCATTTTATTACATCAATAATCGTGTACTTTGCCTATTTCCATAGCGTAATGTCGTACGGCATTCTGTTGTGGGGAAATGCCGCTGATATTCAAACAATATTTGTTTTGCAGAAACGAGCTGTTCGTACAATTTATAAATTAAGTCCGAGACACTCTCTGAGAGAAAAATTTAAAGAGATTAATGTACTGACCGTGCCGTCTCAATATATTTATGAAAATCTTTTGTATGCTCATAAAAAAATAAAATTGTTTAAAAAATACAGTGATGTCCAAAATATAAATACTAGGAACAGGCACAAATTTATTGTACTTACCTACAACAAGGCTCAAGAAAATAGGTGGCTCTTTTATATATGTATGGCCAATGTATACGTCTAGCGTCCAAAAGTGGTACTACAGTTCCCACTTCCAATTATTACAAACCGTTCATTCATAAAACAGCGCCTCTACTGTCCAAAGGCAAGCAGTTATTGATATTATGCGTAAATTCGTACATTGATGCTATCGCCTCCAGTCGACAACAGAGGTCGCTACTCGTATATATATCAGCCACAATATATATCAGTCACAGGTGAAGCCCTCATTGTCTTCAAGCACTTGAAGGCGAGACATCATCACTGGTATCTTGAGCCTCAACGTGTCGTTTTCAGTCAGGGATTGCTCGCGGTACTCACTATTTCGCCGCCCCTGACTATCGCGAGGAGATTCGCGATGAGGACTATAGTGACGACGTAAGCGACTGCGACTACGATCGCGAAAGTGAAACGATTAAATGAACACAAACCAAACCCCAAAAAAAATGTACCCACACGTCAATACTAGAAAAATAATGGTTGAAAGTGACCGTTCTCATGTTCCTTGATTTATAACGAAAGTGTGAGCAGTGCAGTTCTTTATCCCAATTCTGATTTTAGGGATCAGAAGTGGTGTTTATTAAAAAAACCAACACTTCTGATTCCTAAAAAACAAAGCACAGGTCTGTTCGTGTGTGGAGTACTGCAGCCACATTTGGGCTGGTGCTGCTATGTGCCACCTGGCCACTTTGGATTCAGTGGAGAGGCATGCGAAGAGGCTTATTGGTGTCCCTGTTTTAATTCGAGATGGTCTCCAAAGCCAAGAGTACAGGCGTAGGCGCAGGCCTTTCGGTGTTCTAAAGGATGCATTTTGGGGAGCGAGCGAGGGAATTGCATGATTTAATTCCCCATCTCCGTTCCACCATCGGACAACCCGTCGTACGGCGAATTTCTACCCTTACGTTGTTAACACCTCTACGATCCGGACGAAGCGTATCGCCTCCTCCTTTATACCGCGTACATCGAGGGACTGGAACAATTTGCCAGCGGCGGTGTTTAAGTCGGACTACAATTTGAGTGTCTTTAAGGCTAGAGTGAATAGGCTCTTAATAAACTAGTTTATAATTTATAAAAATAGACGCTCCAATGTTCGTGTATTATCCATTTGAATTACAATTACTACCAGAACTTATTAATTCAGATAGGAACAAAATAACAATCACAACAATATGTAAAACGATAGCGATCTTCTATTAATTAATATGGAAAATATAGGTCTCACAGAGTTGGACGATGTTACAGCTCCGAATGATGATTCTAGAAAGGGGCGAGCGCGGATTGAGCCCGTTTTTTTATAGTAAGCTTGAGGTGGGTTGCCGGTCTCCGCTAACAATACCATATTATAACATAGAATACAAACAAATATGAAATATTATACATAAACAATCTATACCAATATAAAGGTGTAGACTATTATTTTGCAGCAACGGCGTCGTATATCGCACGATGTCAGGTATCTGGGGTAACCCCATACACATGAAATAGGGAGTGATAGTTTTCAATTCATTTCCACTCTAACGTGTGATATATTGTTAGATAGGTATTTAAAAATAAATAGGGGCTTACTCAAATCATATTACTTTGCGTTGCTCTTTTTATAGCGAAGTGGTATGGGTTGGAAAAGTATAAAATTGAAATAGTGTACGGGGCAGGGGTCAGCATATACGTTCCGTACTACCCCATGTGTACATGAACAAACAACACTATTTATGGACTGTATACTATTTATTTTACTATAAAACGACCGGTACAAAACAGTGTGGTAAACTATTTTATTATGTTGGCAACACTATTACTATGACGAGTACAGAAATTTATAATTATAGCAACACTGACAACACTATAACACTATGGCGGGAAAGGTATTTAAAAAGACGGAAACACTGTTATTATTACTGCACTGTTACTGTTCACTAATCACTATTCACTATACTGTACTGTTCACTGTCACTATTTACTCGCAGATCAGCTCGAAGTACTCGGAAACTCAACTGTAGACTGAATAACTATTTGCTGTATTCACTATACTGTACTCACTATACTATACTGTCACTGTCACTATTTACTCGCAGATCAGCTCGGAGTACTCGGAAACACAACTGTAAACTGAATGACACTCGCCGGCTTTTACGCGTATTTATACGGTCAAACCAGGAGCGGAGAACTCTCTCAAATTGCTTCCCAGAATAGTCCTGAATCTTCTCGCGGCTACGCGGACAGGAAGTTCGTATGTCTGTACTCTTTTTTATCTATCTGTCTCGTTCTAACATCGGCGGTTGGGAGGTTCCGCTACTCGACACCAGACGTCGCTGATGCTTGCTGCGCTGTCATTGGTCAATGCGTGTGTGTGAGTTGATAGATTGTCAGATCAATAACTGTCAATATGTTAATGTAGATTATTCCTCCGAATTCTAGATGTCGCTAGATCTTTACATCGTTTCATAAATGTTTCCGTTTTGTTCCTATCTATGGTTATTGCGTCGAAATGTCATCCGTCAGTCTTGCTATTATTTGTTTACGTATTTGTTGAGATAATTTTCTTAAAATGTTTCTATTAATTTTCATGTGAATGTGTAATGTGAAGTGGGATGTTTTCGTCGCGAACAAATAGAATAACATGGAATTTATTTTATATATACCTAGATGAACTATACCGAGGTGAGGTTCAGCTGGTTTGCTATAACTTGGACAGCAAGATCTTTACCGATATCTACTACCACTTTTCCCCCTGCTTTTATTATATCAGTTCCAGCTTTTTATCGGATTCCTAAAATCTATCTTTAACCCTTTTTTTTGTACCTTTTTCTGACCTCGTCTGGTCATGACTATGATGTCACATTCACCCGTTCTAGGATCTCTCTCCGTGCCGGGGGGACAGGCCTCTTTGAAGATATCTGGATTTATTAGGCGTCGGATTACGATAACATCACTGTCATCGTCTTGACACTTGATTTTACTGACGCTTGCTATTATAACAAGAAAGATGAGGAACTTCAACATTCTTGAGGCTTTATAGAGGGTGACTGTGATTTAGTATGACCACATGTACCTATTTATATATCGTATGAAATTATCAATATGTCACACAATTCAAATTGATTTTATTTCATCATCATCATCATTATTTCAGCCGAAAGACGTCCACTGCTGGACATAGGCCTCCCCCAAGGTTCTCCACGACGACCGGTCCTGCGCCTCCCGCATCCAGCGGTTTCCCGCGACCTTCACCAGGTCGTTGGTCCACCTTGTCGGGGGCCTACCCACGCTACGTCTTCCGGTGCGTGGTCGCCACAACCCGTCGGCCCCATCGGGCATCGGTCCTACGGGCGATTTTATTTACTTGACTATTATTTCTTGTGGTTAGTTATTCTTCGAGCTTATTAGAACTGTATCTAATCATTAATCAATTTATCAATGTTCCAGGTATTAACTGTGTTGCTTTCACAATGGTGTAGAAATAATTCAAAGGGTCCTTTTACTGAGGCTGCTCTGGCCGATCGTCCATCCGTCCGTTCATCTCTTTTGAACCGTAATAAGTAGAGATTTAATTTAACCAAGTGTGTACCATGGCTGCCATAAATCCATACCCATATGTGCATATTATAATCACGAATGTATTTTAGTTTGCTATGTTTTCACGCTAAGACAGCTGTATAGATTTGTATGAAATTTAGCACACAGAGAGACTTTGACTTGTCTGAGGAGATAGGCTATTTTTTCATTAAATCTTTGCCACGCATTATGGATTACTTGTCCACCGTGTGTTTCTTTACCAATAGAATAAAAACTCACATAAATAAACAGCTAGAAATGAAACAACTTATAGATCATACAAATTATAGTTCTGTGCTGAAAATGAACTAACGGCACCAAACGCAGGAGTCAATACCACTGTCTGGAACTGCCAACCGGGTTTGTAATAATCTTTTGCATTTCATAGTCCAAGTCGTGAAGAAGGCTAACGATATCAGACCTCTTGGGAGCCGGGCAAAAAATTAAAAGTTTCAAACAGGACGCTAAGTGAAAACTAAGTAAAAGCACAGGTAAGCGATGCGATACGACGCGTCGGATAGAGGAACGAAAAAAAAACAAGAATCACGGACAAAAACTTATATTCATTATTATAATTATGGTAGGTATCCTTAAAGATTTGATTCGCTACCGTGCCGAGGTTAGTAGAAAATCAAATTATTTGCTGTAAAATTGTTCAATAATCTCCCCAATAATGGAAGAGGCATAATTAATAAAAAATATAATATATACAATACGTAAAGAAAATCCTGTCCGAACCGATATAGTATTGTTAGGTATCGATAACTGATTCTACTAATGCGTACAAAGCCGGATTAAATTTGAAAACAATATCCCCCTAATAATATATATATATCAAGATCACTGGAATTTTTAGAAACTGTGTAACTGTAAAATTTCTAAAAATTATCTCTACCATTAGGCTCAAATGTAGCAAAAATTAATACAACTGTTTTTACGTACATTTTTATTCTTCTCGCTTAACAGCGATCACAAACACAATAAAATAAGCGCTAACATCTCAATTAATTACAGAAATCGTACAAGTATTCTAATGAAAAACAACATTTTCACCAAATTCTCGTTGACAATCTGTCTTCAGAGCCGCTTGGCATTTATGAAAATGGTAATGGCGTCGTTGTTACAAGTCGTTACACTCCTTTTATAACAATTTTTAGATAAAAATAATTAGAGCTACATACTATAATTTGCTAATTCGTTTTACTATTTTTAAAATTCAATTTTAACATTGAATTAATTATTCATTGCTTAGGACGTTTAAACATTTTTTTAAAACTTGCGCTATCCTTTTTCGTTTTATCGAGAGTATGTAGGTCAACACCTATTTCTGTTAAACAAATTAATCCGAATCCATTATTAAACTAACAAATGTCGCTTATTAATCATGTGATGAATTAACCATAGATTTTCTTTACCTCAGTTTGGATAAACCCTCAATTATGGGTTGTTATCAAAGTAACCGGAAATCCTAACATGGCTTTCTACATTGAAAAGAAGTAAACTGACAACAACAAATAAATCTAAGACAATTTATACCTATTCATTCAAATTAACTGTTAAGTCTGAACTTAAGGTATATTTTTATAAGGTAATATTTTAAAGGTTTAAGTAAGCCTTGCGCCGACATATATTATTTAGCAAAAAGAGGTAAATTAATACAAATGTCCGATAGGCAATACACGAGCGGCACCTTGCATGGGCGGAGGGGGGCACGGCACGCGGCACTTTTTATAAAATTAGAAAATATTATTTCAAAATTCGATACTATTATTACTATTACGATTATTTGAAAATTTCATATTTTATTTGGTCATGTGTTTACCTAACCTTTATTATCCTTATGGGTCGGACGGGGTTTTCTTTGCATATTGTAAATGTAAGCATAAATTTATGGATTTACTTAAACAAAATGCTTACTATTCTGTTACTGACTTTCTAGATATAAAATTTGAATCATGCACTAAGGTTCGAAATTCTTTGTCCAGTTGACATAAAATAATTTCATTTTGACATTTGCAAAATTCATAATTCTTAATGCTGACTTAACTGGCGACGTCTACGAACCAATTGTTGTTGTTGCTGGTCTTCGCATTGTTTTGTTTCGGTGTCTGTCATGACATCACACCAGGCCCTGTCAGAATACCGGCGCTGCGACATTTAGGAAGAAGCATTATGCTTAGATAGGAGCCTTTTGGCCTCGCAAAGGACTTGCTGATTATTGTTACTTTTTTATACATAACATGTTTTTATACTTTATTGTGTATACTTAGTTTAGTTTATGATTTTCCTGTACGAGTCTCAATAGATATTTTCTCTTTCTTTCTTTAAATCAAAATGAAGCGGAATGACTTCATTAATTTGTGTCAAAATTCGATTATATTTCCATTCACACATTTAATTACATTTTAAATATTTCAACATAAAAGTATTTATAAAACATTTAAATATTAAAAATAGTGATCCACCAATATCGTGAGCAGGGTCCAAGCTACTGGTGGTTAGGGCCCGAGAGATTGGAATCACCATTTTTCTTGTTCCAGAACGGAACGCAACCTGCTATTCCACAATTATTTGGTCTTAGTATATCTTTCCAACCTCGTCTGGTCTTGACTATGATGACACATTCACTCGTGTTAGGATCTCTCTCCGTACCGGGGGGACAGGCCCCATTGAAAACATCTGGATCTGCATCACGGCGGATCACGACAAGATCACTTTCATCTTCTTGACACTTAATTTTACTGACGCTTGCTATTATAACAAGAAAGATGAGCGACTTCAACATCATTAAGGCCTTATAGAGGTTGACTGTGATTTTGTAGGACCATAAATACCTATTTATATATCGTTTAAAACTAATCAATCTGTCACACCATTCAAATCGATTTTATTTACTTGACTATTATTTCTTGTGGTTAGTTATTTTTCGAGCTTGTTAGAACGGTATGTAATCATTAATCAATTTATCCAGGTATTAATGTGTTGTTTTGAAAATCGTGTAGAAATAATTCAGAGTCATTTTACTGAGGCTGCTCTGGCCGACCGTCCATCTGTCCGTCCATCTTTTTTGAACCGTAATATTAGAAATTCAATTTAACCAAGTGTTTACCATGGTTGCCATAAATCCATACTCATATGTGTATATTAAAATCACGAAAGTATGTTTGTTTGTTCTGCTTTCACGCTAAGACAGCTGTTTGGATTTGTATGAAATTTAGCACACGGACTTGGCTGAGGAGATAAGCTTTATTAATTAAATCTTTGCCACACATTAAGAATTACTTGTACATCGTGTGTGTCTTTACCAATATAATATAAACTCACATACACAAACAGCTAGAAATGAAACAACTTGTAGATCATGCAAATTATAGTTCTGTGCGGAAAATGAACTAACGGCACCAAACGCAGGAGTCAATACCGCTACGCCAACCATGCTATGTCTTTGAATGCTCTAATGTCTGGAACTGCCAATCGGGTTTGTAATAATCTTTTGCATTTCATAGTCCAAGTCGTGAAGAAGGCTAACGATATCAGATCTCTTGGGAGCCGGGCAAAAATTAAAAGTTTCAAAAAGGACGCTAAGTGAAAACTAAGTAATGGCACGCGCAAGCGAGCAAGAGACAAAATTGCCGCCAAAAACTTATGTTAATTATTATAATTATGATAGGTACTTTTCCTTAAAGATTTAGAGATTTAGATTGAGATTTTCCTTAGAGAAAAAAAAACGTTTATTTTCAGACAAAAAAGTCCATAATAAAAAAAATAATTGAGAGTGAAGATAATTACTATTACACAATGCGCTTCTCTAACCCCCCGAACATGAAGTTCAGTGAACCTCTTCAGAAGAGCAGTGTAGAAGAGAGTATAGTAATTATGAATGGTATAAAATGAAAAAAACTGCACAATTTTTTTAAAAACTAAAGAAAAAGCCGACGGAAAATTCCACCACTGGAGGGTTAAGAATCATTTACTGGATCCATGGTACTCGTTCGTGCGTCGATGTCAGATACACCCTTTATATACAATACGTAAAGAAAATCCTGTCCGTTCCGTTAAAGTATTGTTAGGTATTGATAACTGATTCCACTTACTACTAACTATTTGCCATGAATTTTTGCGGTCGTCAGTAGTAGTAAAAACAGTGGGTATATAAATACCAGTTCCCTTTCGCTATGGATAGCGGCATGAGTCCTTGTCTACTGTGCATACAAAGTGGGCATGCACCAAATCACGGTGCATAAGCACGGTAGATTTAAAAAAATATTCTCTGAGAGTGTACACCTTTCAGTCGTGGAAGATCTTTGTATTTTGAAGACTTCGGACCTGAACATCTGTGGTGTGTGTCAGTCTCATCACCGATTACTATGGGTGGTGCATCCAGTTTGCGTCCAGCAGTACCCTTCCATCTAGAGCTGCGAGTTCTGTTTGAGTATTAAATTCGTTGTATTTTTAAAAACTACTTTCTTTTCGATTGAAACAGTGGATTGTATTAGAACTGACCTGAATAATTTGATGAAAATTAAAAATGCACATTATTTTTACAATGATTCTGTTTTTTTTAGACCATTTTGATGTAGAATGTTTCTGAAATAAAGCTTTATATAGCAATGCGTAAGGGGTCAATCTTAAAATGGTGTAATAGTAATAAATTAATTTGTTATTTACTTATTTATGTTGGACCATCAACAACTGTTTACACTGGATGTTGTACATAAGGTAACATATTATTCGAAAAGGTGACAGAGTAGTGTAACAATCACTTAAAGGTGAACTCCGCATGCATAGAAAAATGGAGTTGTACAAAAATTTAACTTAAACTAAGTTATTGGAAATAAACATCTTTCATTTATTGCCAGAAAGTGAGTGCTAATTTAAATCCGGAAGATATTTGTATTTTTTTTTATATATATAAATTATAAACCACAATCCCGCCTGATGGTAAGCAGTGATGCGATCGTTGATGGTAAAACGCGCTAGTTTATTAAGAGCCTATTCACTCTAGCCTTGAAGACACTCAAATTGTAGTGTGACTGAAACACCGACGCTGGCAAATTGTTATAATATATAGTTTTCAGTTTGCTAAAGGAGTCAAAATGCAGATCAATTTGATTGCTACAATTGTTTACAACTGTAGTGTATGCGTTTTATCATTAACCACAGACAACACTATCACTGTCAGACAGAGAGCACTGTCTCGCACGCACCACGTCGGTCATTTTTACGACAGCCACGGGCGAGAGTAGACGTGTCGGTAGTCTGTCCATTAAGTGCGTGTGCGAGCCTGTGATATTCAACGATTGTATGGGTTTACAACTGGTGACGAGCAAAAAGGTATTTTGATAATTTGACTGTAGATTTAGGTGCAAGAAAATTTATTGATAAACAGACAAATTTATTAACAGTTGGCAGCATAATTAATCATTATGAAAGTTCAATAAACGCTATTGACAACAATCACCAATTTTAAGACTAATTAAAAGAATTTCCGGAAAGCGATTTGTCGTGTTCCGGTATGATGTCTGGTGAAGCCGTACGGAGGACGGGTCTGAGCAGTTGTGTTGCGATGTGTGCCGGGTACGATGCGCCAAATGTTGTTGTGTTGGGAGTTTGGTCGTGGAGGGTCTTCAGATCAATATCCCTTTGGCGCAGCATCGTTGGTCGTGTTGTTGGGTTTAACATTGCATCACCTTTTTTTTTTTTTTTTTGCCGGGGTGGAAATCCTCATAGGATGCCCGCCGCCCTGGGGTGGGCGACGGGGTATGTCAGACTTTTACTGACTAAAACCACCCCGGTGTGTCTTCTATCACGAGCGCGCGTGGGGCCGCGGGAGTCTAAATTCTTCCACGGCCCCACATCCTCATGCTGGCCCGGTCTGTCCGGGCCTCGTCTCCTGCACGGGGTAGTGGGGTGTTAAACTACCCCGTGCATCGCCTCAAAGGCGCGCGCCGACACTCGCGCGCGCCTCCGCCTCGGGGTCCATCAATGGGGGGCGGGGACTTCCCCATGTCCCTCGCCCCTGGACCCAATAATGGGGGGCGGAAGAGGGCGTTATCCGCCCTTCCTCGGCGCCCGGTGCGTCTTCTGCGGCTCGGGAAGGGAGTTGATATCTCCCTCTCCCGTTCCGCAGCTTCCTTCTGCGACATCACGTCTTCGCAGAAGGACACCACCGCGTCCCACGACTCTGAGCTGCCGACCATCCTCCGCACTACTGCCGGCAGCGTCAGGTCGCCTCCTACTTCATTTGTGAGGACACGGCGCTGCTCCTCCCAAGCTACACACTCGGAGAGCGTGTGCTGCGCCGTGTCCTCCCCGCATTGGACGCAGTGGTGGCACCGAGCGTCCGGCTCCCTGCCTAAGCGACGCAGGTACTTGCCGAAGCAGCCATGCCCCGACAGTACCTGCGTCACCCTGAACGACAGGGAGCCGTGCCTCCTCCCGAGCCAGTCGTCGAGTACTGGCCGGATCGCCTCGATGGTAGCGAGGCCGGCGGTAGGGCGCATAAGCCTCTGCCGCCAGTCCGCCACCAGGACCTGACGGAGCTCCTCTCGGCGCAGCTCTATCTGCCGCTGCACCGGACTGGAGCCCCGTGTCCGCTCTTCCTCGCGCCATCGGTACAATGACGCGAGTACTTTCGCCAACATTGCATCACCTCGCTCAACTGCCGTCTTTCTTCCTATTCCCTCAATCTGAGTGAATAGGTTCTTAATAAACTAGCGCGCTTTACCATCAAAGATCGCATCACTGCCTATCATCAGGCGGGATTGTGGTCAAGCAGTAGTTTGAAATTATTAAAAAAAAAATTAAAAACTTTTATCTTTTTTTTTTTTCTTTCGTAAGCAGTATGAGTTATGTTTAGTGCTACACATAGTAGAATCAACTAAGTGAAAAATTAAAATAAAATAATAAAAAAAATGCAGTTTCTGACCTATCTGCATGGCAAATTTGAAATTTTTAGGTCATCTGGAACTGGGTTAGAATTTTGTTCTATACGTCAGTCAGTGATAAAAATGACGATTTTTGAACGTTAATATTTAAATAAGCGTTTGAGTAAGTACTTTCTAAGTATATCTTGGACACCAATGACTGAAGGTGACGGAAAACATCTTGTGGAAACCTGGACTTTAAGTCTGAAATGGCCAAACCCGCATTGAGCAAGCGAGGTGATTACGCTCAAAGAGGAGACCTATGCCCAGCAGTGGGACAGTAAAAAGGTTGATAATAATGATGATGATGAACCGTTTGAGATATATTTATGAAATTAAGAGTACATATGTATCTCGCAAGTCTCAATATATATTTGATATGTTTATGTGAAACAGTTTTTGAGTTATGAGGGGGTCAAAAGTGGCTCTAAATGGTTCGTGTACTATTTATTACACACGGTGCTCGCCATCTGTTTCTTCACCTTGGCTCGACACGCTACCGCGTTTCTAGATGCCGTTCGTTATCATTTTATAATGGATTTGATTAAAAATAAAAGGATATATTTAAATTATGTCAAAACGAGTGATTGACCTGCCGATATGCGTACTAAGACCTTAAATAGAGAATTGATTACTCGTTTCTTAGGAATATGTAGTGTTGTTAATGTAGTAAAGATTTGATTTTTTCTAGCTTATTTTAAAATAAGACAATGTAATACCACTGTATTATTTTTTTTTGGTCAGCTGGTAAAACAAGTTATTTTTTATCTTGCAATATTGTTGTGATGTGAACAACATTTTTCTTTTCTCTAAAAAATAAAACCACATTTTCGCTCATATAACATACCGAATTCCTAATTTATTTAATTATTTTTTTGTTCCTTTTAAGGGTGATGTTTGCGTATTGTTAAAACAACACATTTAATACCTGAAACTTTGATAAATTGATTAATGATTACACACCGTTCTAACAAGCTCGAAGAATAACTAACCAAAACAAATAATAGTCAAGTAAATAAAATCGATTTTAATTGTGTGACAGATTGATTAATTTTATACAATATATAAATAGGTATGTATGGTCATACAAAATCACAGTCAGCCTCTATAAGGCCTCAAGAATGTTGAAGTCACTCATCTTTCTTGTTATAATAGCAAGCGTCAGTAAAATCAGCTGTCAAGTCGATGACCATGATGTTATCGTGATACGACGCGATGCAGATCCAGATCCAGATGTGTTCAAAGGAGCTTGTATCCCCCCCGAGATGAGAGATGAAAGTGGCAGATGCCGCAAACCATTCAGACGAAGTTTTCCATATATCATGATCCGACGCAACGCAGATCCAGATATCTTCAAAGGGGACTGTCCCCCCGGCACGGCGAGAGCTCCTAACGGTGATTGTGTCGTCGTAGTCATGACCAGAAGAGGTGTTGGAACTGATATAATAAAAGCAGGCGCAGAATTGGCTTTAGAGTATTTAAAAAACAAGCTAGGATAGTTTATCTATTTATAAAATAAATTCAATTTTATTTTACTTCAATTTCATACTCTTCCAACCCACACTAATTCGCTGTAGCAAGCAAGAGCAACGCGATAGTAATGATAAACCCCTATTTATTTTTAAATATCTATCTAACAATATATCTCACATTAGGGTGGAAATGCGATGAAAACTATCACTCCCCATTTCATGTGTATGGGGGTCCCCCAGATACCTGACATCGTGCGATACACGACGCCGACGCTACAAAATAATCGTCTATAACTTTATATTTCTATAGATTATTTGTGTATAGTATTTTATATTTGTTTTTATTGTATATTATAATATAGTGTCTAAACACGCGGTAGCGTGTTGAGCCAAGGTCAAGGAACAGATGGCGAGCAGCACCGTGTATAATATTATACGAACCATTTAGAGCCACTTTTGACCCTCTCATAACTTAAAAATCGTTTCACATAAACATGTAAAATTTGGTTCATATATTGAAGCTTGCAAGATACATTATATACATAATTATGTACTATTAATTCCATAAACATATCTCAAACGGTTATTTAAATATTAACGTCCAAAAATCGTCATTTTTATCACTGACTGACCTAAAAAGTTCAAAGGAGATGGGCGAAATTGGGCCTGAACAGTACACAAATGAATTATATGTCAATAATTTTCTTTTATTTTTTTATTTTCAATCATTTATTACTAATTCTATTTTCCGCTGAATAAAAAAGATAATATGTAATGAAATAATACTGACTTTCTTTACTTTCACTTTTCAACAATGTTACCACATGAAATGCGAATCGTTAATAAGTTATAATCGATAAATAAAATTATTACAAAAATAAAAATTAAAATAAAATTAAAAATGAATCATTATATTTCTACAGATTCAGTTAAGAAAATTTTTTTTAATATAAGGACTCAATTATATTATCTATTATTTCCTTATTAACAAAAACATCTTTAAACAAATTGATCAACGGTTCGATTTGATAATCGATCCATTATACTTTTTATTATACAGGCAACTCAGTAAAACTCGTGGCAACGTGACGTCAAACGTCAAATATCATTCCCTTCCGGCTTTGAATTTGCCATATTTTTTTGTATTTTCGTGTTATATTATTTTGATACTTTGGCTACCTACGCATGTAGGATTCTGACGGTTATTATTTTGCCCGATGATCCAAGCATTTCTCACAACGGACTTTGATATCTTCCTTACTCGACTTATTTCGAAACAAACAAATAATGCTTCTATCGGGTTACGACAAATGGAAGCATTCTTTCAGTTATAGAGCAATGGGTTGCACCTCAAGTGGCAAGTATTTATTTAAAACGTATGTATTTAATTAAAACTTCATTTTTTGATAGGTAGTTTTCGAGTACAGTATGACAAGGATACCTATATATAGGTATATTATTGAATTATGTTTCAATAATAATAATCCAATATATTTATATATCACTATAATGCACTTGATTTATTTGAATTCCAAGTAAGATTTACAGTTTGATTATCAATTACGGAAGATATGTAGTTCTTTTTATATAACTTTCCTTAAGAATTCAACAATTCAATGAAACAATAGTAAAAATGAATGACTTTATATGAAAGCACTAATATAATATAATCCTAGTTTCACCATGATGTCAGTAAGAAGTAATATACATGCAATTCTGAAAGATACAGTTTTCTCACTGGTTTTATTTTGTGCAAAAAATATATACAATGTTCTGCATCATACCTAATTCTGTAATTATTATTTGTGGAAGATGTAAATAACAATCTAATATTGTTGTAGGTCAATAGATCTCATTACATTTGACAAGGATGCAAAGATTTAGCTGTGACTGCCTTGGGCACAGATGATCAACTTTCATCTCCAATGACTGGACATCGCCAAGTGTGTGTGAACTGTGGACGTTCAGTGTTGCGGGCAAGATCTCATTCATTGCACACTAACACCGAACGTGAAAGAAGAATTCATGCAGTCATTTCTAAATGGATATTACCTAGGACCGTAAATTTTTATTAGGTTTAGTTGTTTTGTATTTTATACTACCACAGGGTAATCTATGTATACTACTATTTTTTATTTTATTTTTTTCACACTAATCTCTGAAGTAGCAGTTAGCTCTAGAGAATCATTTTTGTGTATTAGTGTCACATTCATGAGAAAAAATTATATGGAAAAGGAACAAAGGTTACTATCATATAGTTAGGCCAAAAGTTAGTGTAATATAGTAAAAAAACACAAATAGTTATATTGCAGCCTGTGTTTCCCGAAGGTGTAGATTAGAAGAGATTTGCGTTATTATTTATTTTCTTAACCTAGTGTACAATACATTGAGATCATCATCATCATCATCGCAGCGTTAATTCCATTTGCATCCGTAGCTTTCCGCTTTACCAGTCTAACTGCTGATTTTGGCTAAACTTTGATGTTTTCCATGAAGCGACTGCCGTCTGACCTCCACAACCCGAAGGCGATATCTAAGCATTGCAGTTAAACCAATTGTTAGACTTTTGAGGGTTCCAACAACCCGTAACGACTGCCACTAGATGTTCGTATGGCAACCGGGACCAACGGCTTAACGTGCTTTCGGCTAAACTTTGATATTTTCCATGAAGCGACTGCCGTCTGACCTCCACAACCCGAAGGCGATATCTAAGCATTGCAGTTAAACCAATTGTTAGACTTTTGAGGGCTCCAACAACCCGTAACGACTGCCACTAGATGTTCGTATGGCAACTGGGACCAACGGCTTAACGTGCTTTCCGAGGCACGACCAGACCAGTGCAAATATTCATATATATTTATTTATTTATTCTTTCGCACATAAATTGTACAATGGCGGACTTAATGCCTTAGGCATTCTCTACCAGTCAACCATAGGTGGTGAAGAGATTAGTAGCAGGTGCTTTAAAGGAAAACATTAATATGAAAACATACTCTTAACACTATATAAAAAAATACTTAAATAAGCTATATAAACATTTATACTATTACCAAAATATATTATACTTATAATATATACATACAAAACTAAAAATTTGGGAGACAGGTGTTGTAATGACTCTACCCTAACTGTTGCGAAAATAACTCTGCAATTTCCGCTTCAATGCAAACCGACTGGCGGCCATCCTGATATCAAGAGGAAGCGCATTCCACAGAAGAAAAGATTGAATATGAAATAAAGAGTGAACAAAGTCAGACGTTGTGAAGGACATAGTAAGAGAAGATTGTTAGAAGATCGCAGATTCTTAGTGTGAGAAGAACATAAATATTGGAAGTGAGTCACAAGATAAGAAGGAGGAGTGGGTGAGTTAAGAAGGGAAAAAAGCGTGGTCAAAGCGCGCAAATTTCTTCTCTGGCGAATTGGCATCAATTTGAGTTCAGACTACAGCGAGCTACAGGTCGTATTCAATCTCCTGAGATTGAATATGAACCTGATCCCATTGTTGAGCAATCTATCAAGCTTATCCAGCAAAGCCGCATTCAGATCAAAGTAGCACACATCACCATAGTCAATATTAGGGAAAATCAGAGTCTGCACAAGCATGGTTTTCATTTTAGCGGGTAAGAAATTCCTCAGGCGATACAGCGAACGCATGGTACCGTTGACTCTTTGGCTAAAGTAGGAGACCTGACGTTGCCAGCTAAGTGTCGAGTCAATATACAAACCAAGATCTTTAACAGTAGGGGTAATGAGTATGACGGTACCATTGAAGATAAGCGGAGGGAGAGAGCTAAGAGTTAACCTGCTCATCATGCGTGAGCTTCCAATAATAATGGCCTGACACTTTAAGGGGTTCACAGACACTCCAAACCTATCAGACCAATCTTTAATCGCCTCCAAGTCATGATTTACCTCCGCTATTGCGCACGATATACCTTCGACCCGCTCAGCTGTATATAACTGAAGATCATCAGCATATAGATGATACGAACACCGAAGACAGTGAGTTATGAAATTAATGAAAATGGAGAATAATAATGGAGAAAGAATACCGCCCTGTGGAACACCAGCATACAGCCCACGCCAACTCGATGAGATCTCATCGACGCGAACTGATTGCCGACGTCCCCGAAGATATGAAGAGAACCATTCCAGTGCCTCGAACGAAACCGTAAGGTGAGAGAGAATAGCAAGGAGAATATCGTAGCTGACAGCGTTAAAAGCATTGGACAAATCAATTAAAACCAAAACAGTAACTTTGGTATCCTCCATAGCCTCTCTAATGTCACCTATCACTTTAAGGAGGACGGAGTCTGTACTGTGTCCAGGTCTGAAACCAGACTGTAAGGGACTGATGAGGCTGTTCCGATAAATAAAACTTGAAAACTGCTTATGTACGCAAGCCTCAAGCACTTTAGACAGGAATGTAGAATAGAAATGGGACGAAGATAGATGGCTACACCACCCCCTCCCCTTCCAATTCTATTATTGCGAATATGAGTTAAACCTGGGAGAGAGTAGGTGGCAGAGAGAAGAGACGGCTTAAGCCAACTCTCAGATATCAGAATGGCATGGACATTGGTGTCAGCAAACGTGTCCAACAAATCACTATAATGACTCGGGACACTCTGCGCGTTAATATGGCACAGATAACTCTTCGGTTGACTGAAGCTACTACGCACAAAGTCGCCAAGTCTGTCAGTCAAGGAGCTGAAACTAGCATTAGCGGATGAACCAGAGGAATCAATAGCAGAGTGAAAAGAATCATTATCAGATAACATAAATAATATACCAATATATATATATATATATATTAAATACCCAAATAAAATATAATTAAAACTACAAATATAAAATTAAATATAACTAGGATTGCCTTTATATAGGTACACTACCACTTTCTGTGCACCGCCCACCAGTAGCACTAGTAACAGCTGTAGCATCACAAAATACAACACAAAGAAAAAGAAAAATATTTATAAAATAGGGGCAAGCAAAAATAAAACCAAGCATGAACAATTACAAATGGAACGCAAGTTACGGAAATCTAAGTCATTAACTAAGCGTGAGACGTGGGAATAGATACGTCAACATGTAGACATTTGACATTATAGACAGATGTGATCATGACAGTAACTATTGTAACTAATGACGAAACACAAAAACATAATCAATGAATTACCTCCGAATCCTAATAAGTTAAAATTATAATCGAGCACAAAAACTTAAGATTTAAGTAAGTTCTTCAAATAATATAAGTTGCTATGTATAGGTAAGCTGTATAAACACTACAGCAAACACTTAGATATTACGCTCTCCACTGCCTAGCCTGCCACCAGAACCAGATGATTCCCCGGGTTTCTTGGGGTACTTAGCTGTCAAGGGATTGGGTTCCCCAATAGAGGAAATGTTGTGCCGTGTTCCATCATAGGTCCTGATGACAATAACCCCGTCCTGGGTCCAGCATGATGTCATCCCGAAGTGCAAGCGCGCCCTGCTGAATGTTACCTGTCTAGACCGAGTCAAGAATTCCTTAACGGTTATTGAGGAGCCCTTCAGCGCAGACTTAGTCTTCCATATAGTGGACTTCAGGTCAAAATTGGTGAATCTCACCAAAATAGGCCTACTGGAAGTTGGACCCTTGCTGGATGAACCAAGTCTGTGGCAAATTTTGATGAAGGATGCGGTGATATATTCGGTGCATATTCATGCATACAAATATTTGCACTGTGCGGGGATCGAACCCGCGCCTCCTTGCGCAGCGGCCGCGTTCGCTACCGCTACGCCACGGAGGCTGTCAAACAATACATTGAGATAAAAGCACAAAAACGCAAAACCCTTTTCACGATTTGTCTGTGGGACCGGAACAAACAGTGTATCTACAATAATTAATTATTACTAGTGCAGACATTTAAATTAGTATCTAGCAAAGAAGTTACATTATTTACAAATATTAGGTCTTACAGAATTTCTTACAGACTACTGAGTCAAGTGTGTATTACTTTTTTTAGAAAAAGACTCATGATATTTTTTTTCCCGATTTGAAGAACTAGAGCTCTTATATGTCGTCGTTTCTGAGTGAGAGCTGATAGAAATGCTCATCATTTTATGACTGGACCATCTTGATCTTCAGCAACAGTAGATGTAACAAGCGAACATGATAAATCAACTTCACAGTCTAATATCGATGTATGTAGCTAACAAACTAATATACAAAAACCAAAGACACCATGATCGTGAACATAATTATGTATTCCTTTTTGCTACCGACTTCTGAAATTACTTATATACAGCAATTCTAAGTAAAGTTTTATTTTTTAAATAGTGATAATATTGAAATGATTTAATGCAATAATCGTTGCGGTACAGTCAGGCCCAACTATGTATGAACTTTCGCCCGCCTCCTTTAGCATGCAGATAGGTAATTAGATAAATACAAACGGAAAAATCAGAAACTGGTCAATTTTTCACTTAATTGATTCCATTATGTGTATCACTATGAACACTATTTCTGGCGTCGTGAATACCAGTCTAGGCTTACAGCATTCCCATCTGACTTTATGGGTAAAAAATGCACCAATACGGTAAGTTACCACTATTGAGAAGGTGGCAGAGTTTATTAATAAATACGTTACATGTTCTGTCTCAGATAAAAAAGTATCACCAACATTACATGATCGTGTTATCAATTATCAGACGTCGACATTTACAATACAACTTGGACGTAATTTAATTTACGAATTACAGCGTCAAGACCAAGTTTCAGATACTAAGTAATGTATATGTTCACAAGGAACAATTCCCAATTCGCTTAGCATATGCTATTACTATCCACAAATCACAAGGCCAGAGCATTGACATTGCTCTTTTCGACATAGGCATATCTATATTTAGTAAAGGGCAGACTTACGTTCGATTCTACAGAGTTAAAACCTTAGATGGAGTACATCTTATCAATTTAGATCCAAATCCCCTCAACCCCCCTCGTTGCTATAATCAGTACGACGCCGTTCGTGGAGTGATATATACGTGCGTCAAGTCGAAACAGATATGAATGACCCAGCGTTATCGCTGGCGTTGTGATTTTGTAACCTACTTTTATTCGTTACTTTAGTATTGAATGTTAATTTTCTTTGTTATTTTTTTAGTTTTTTTTTATAAAAATGTCAGTAATAAATGACCCGAAGAGTCTAATAGCGTTGTTAGAAGACTTGGCTCCTGAAAATGAAGATTTACAGGATTCCCAGGCTGCCCCGGACATAACAGCGAAATTGAACAAAATGCAAGCGATTATTACTCGAACTCATCTGATCAAGACCTGGCCATATGTACAGCAACAAATTCCACATCAGTACATCAAAGGAAAGGATGGAACGATGTAGGAAAAAAACACCCGCCCGGCCAAAAGTACGTACTAGATCAGAAAATATACGAGTATTATCTGAAAGACCTGCCGTAAAACTTGTAGCTCAAGGTACCAAAAGTGAATTAAAATGTTCCTCAAGATTTTAATTACTCCTGATATGTTGTATAAAATTCATATACACAAATTCAAAAGCAACTACAAGTTCGGAAAGGACGCGAAAATTTACCTCGTCATTTACGCAAACGAAATGCAGATTCCGTAGCTGAACCCACCGAAGAACCTCCACAAAAAAATCCAGGATCTCGCAAAAGGTGTCAAATAAATCCATCAAAGAAGGACAAGAAAATATCGCACACCTGTTACTCATGTCACATCTTTGTATGCCCAGAGCATTTTGTAACATACTGCAATAATTGCAGCATTTCGATGGCTGTAATCGAGGTAGAAGAAGACTGATTCTGAAAATGGTCTCGATGTTGCCACTATAAATTTAAATTTATCATAAATGGCTTTTGCTTGGCTTATCTCTTTCTCAATTTTTTTTCCCTGTCACCTGCTGGGACCTAATTTAACAATACATTCTCTTTATAATTTTAACTGTATAAATAGCGACGTTAATTCTACTTCCATGACAAAAACAAAAGAAAACATGATCTCTAAATCATAATAAACCACAACACTTGTCACAACACTTAGTACATATATAAAACACTTATTTCTCTCCTTGCCGTTGTTCCGTGCATTCCTACTTAGGCTATCTGTACTACTTTTTGCACCTCTAGCTGTCGTATTTTCTCCTGGATCCAGTCTTGGTGACACCTTCAATACAACTGGACTGTTACGCCAATGATTACAAGCGCAAAACAAACGGCGATAAAAACAACCCCATGTTTGTCGTCGCCAACTGTTCCCGTATAACCGTCGCGTTGTTTGATCCTCCTGCTGCCGTTTGTGCGTCATGTCACTTCTTCTTCGGACGTCGTGGTTCCCATGGCCGATTTATACTGTGGTGACGCTTACCAATTGGGACGCGTTAATTGCGATGATGGATAACCCCAGGTCAAGCAACTACGACGCTGTCCAGCCACTGTGAAACCATGTCCAATGTGATGATCCGAGGTCCAATGTTGCTATGCCATCCGCTTGAATTGTAGGTTCCGCTCGACGGGCAGGATCCTGGAATGGCAGGGTTGCCATCTGATGTCCGGCTTGCCAACTTTCTGACATGCATGAGTGACGATGGGTCAAATAAAACACTTAACTACATGCTATGGTACAGTTAGATCAACTAGTCCCTCCATCCTCCATCTAATAAGAAGTCCCCTTTATTCAATCTAACAATACTATTTATATGTAAAGCTACGTGCTTAACTAATTATGTGCTATCTTACTATTATGATGCAATCTCATCGTCTACATATCATAACATAATCTATACTTCCTACTACGTGATGTTCCAATTATACAATATGTGATCATGGATCACACCACAAGTCGGTCTAACCTGACCTTCACAAGTTGCTCTACCTGAATTAAATGCCTTTATACAATAAGTCTCAGCGTGAGAAAATTGGAACGGCCAAAAGTAAACAGGAATGTTGAAGTTAAGTTTAATGGACATGCACCCTGTATTTACACTTGACGTTGCCATGAACATCAACTAGAGGTGTCTTGATTGGATTTGAAGACGATCTCTACTGCGAAAGTACCTTACACCGTACCTATTATGAACATCCGTTCGTACTATAACCGGCGTGTTCATATATTCGCAGACACTAAACAAATCTGCCTCAAGGGTTAAGCAGTCAAATTCAATAGGCAGTAGTTTGGTGTTATTCACCGACGTTCGTATGTTAGGATCAGTGATACCGCGGACTATTTCGTTGAAGTTAGGTCATCACTAAGTCCCCGCACTATTGGATAATTAGAGACGCACGTAATCCGCATACTTGAAATAGCTATCCGACTTTTTGGTCATAACATTGTTTAAAATATTTGCGACATCCGGTGCTCTAGGGCATAAAGATTTATATTATTTCTTGAAGTTACTCCACGATCGGTCATTGGTTACCCATTCATCATGGTTCATAACCATTAACCACGACCGCTCGTTACCTTTCAAACAATTAGGTACCAATACGCGAAAAGCATTCATAATCACTTTGATTGTTTAAAACTTTAACGTGACCGATCTCCGCACACCAATCATCAATATTACGTACGGTAGAATCAAAGTTCGAAATATAAAAATGTTGAGATCGACCCGCAGTGTTAATCCATAACACGGTCAGTTACCGTAGCTTGTTCTGTATTTAAATCAAAATTTAAGTCCCTAACCAAACGGTCCGACCCATGCAACGAAGTTTGCTCAGATACACGTTTCGTTACTCGTAACGGCGGCGGCGGAGTTCTAGAACAAGAGCGTGAATAACGACGGTAGTTAGGGATCCGATTTTGGGGATCAGAAGTGGTGTTTATTAAAAAAAAACACCACTTCTGATTCCTAAAAAACAAAGCACAGGTCCGTTCGTGTGTGGAGTACTGCAGCCACATTCGGGCTGGTGCTGCTAAGTGCCACCTGGCTACTTTGGATTCAGTGGAGAGGCGTACGAAGAGGCTTATTAGTGTCCCTGTTTTAATTGGAGATGGTCTCCAAAGCTTAGAGCACAGGCGTAGAGTAGCCAGCCTTTCGGTGTTCTATAGGATGCATTTTGGGGAGTGTGCGAGGGTATTGTATGATTTAATTCCCCCATCTCCGTTCCACCATCGGACAACCCGTCGTACGAGTTTCTACACTTACGTTGTTAACACCTCTACGATCCGGAAGAAGCGTTTCGCTTCCTCCAAATTGATCCAACTGTTCCATTCCCTCGATGTACGCGGTTTCATACCGCATATAGCGCGAATAGAACAAATTGCCAGCGGCGGTGTTGCCCTCGGACTACAATTTGAGTGTCTTCAAGGCTAGAGTGAATAGGCTCTTAATAAACTAGTGCGCTTACCACTTGCGTCACTGCTTACCATCAGGCGGGATTGCAGTTAAGCGCTAGTTTATAATTAATAATAAAAATTTATATTAAAAAGACACTCCGATGTTCGTGTATTATCCATTTGAATTACAACTACTAGCAGAACTTATTAATTCAGATAGGAACAAAATAACAATCACAACAATATGTAAAACGATAGCGATCTTCTATTAATTAATATGGAAAATATAGGTCTCACAGAGTTGGACGATGTTACCGCTCCGATGATTTAAAAAGGGGCGAGCGTGGATAGACCCCGATTTTAATAGTATGCTTGAGGTGGGGTGCCGGTCTCCGTCAACAATACCAAACAATAGTATATAATATTATATAGTGAAGAAATAAATCAACAACACTTGTCACAAAAAGATTTAGCTATACAAGAAAATACTTAAAAAGAAAGAAGTAAAAAAAAAACAAATTAGTATTCTATTTTTCGCTCGTTCTTTGTCTAAAGTCTTTTCATGTGGAAACAATTTCACAGCTTATAAGTCAGCAGTCATAAGCCACTGTTGACTTACAAGCTGTGAAATTGTGTCCATTTTTTATTACTTAAAGCTAGTATACATACTGTATTGTAGTTTACATACAGAAATGTTGTGACTTCCACCGCTCTCCTGCTACTGGAGATGCAAAAACCATTATAATTACACAAAAAAAATTAGATAAGGGTCACACTCAGATAGAGTTGGATTCCGTTTACTCTATAATTGAAAGAAAATTTAAAAATCGTGAAATATTTATGCATACATACGCTGCGGTAGGTTACACCTATACAGAAGACCGAGGAGTATAACCTACCCCTCTGCTTGGCGTTTGTGGACTACTAAAAAGGCTTTGATTCGATCGAGACCTGGGCTATGCTGCAGTCTCTCTAGCGGCGCCAAGTAGACTATCGGTATATTAAAGCGCTGAAGGGTTTGTACGAAAACGCCACCATGTCAGTCCGAATACAGGACCAGACCTCGAAACCAATACCTCTGCAGCGTGGTGTCGGACAGGGAGAGGTTATTTCCCCGAAACTGTTCACCGCTGCATTGAAGGATGTCTTCAAGGTTCTGGACTGGATAGGACTCTGCATCAATATCAATGGCGAGTACATTACACAGCTTCGGTTTGCTGATGATATCATAGTCATGGCTGAGACCGCGGAAGACCTGAGTAGGTACAATGCTCGAAGACCTCAGGAGAGCCTCCGAGCGAGTCAGTCTTAAAATGAACATGGACAAGACGAATGTCATGTCTAATGCCTATGTTGTACCGACTCCTATAAAGATTGGAGACTGTTCTCGAAGTTGTTGACACGTATACCTGGGACAAACTGGATAGTCTGGGCTGCTTTCGGGAACCTACGTAGAAACTTCTCGTCCGAAATACCGCAGTGTCTCAAGACAAAAGTCTTCGACCTGTGTGTGTTGCCAGTGATGACTTATGGAATTGCAACGTGGACGCTAATAATGGGCCTTATAGGAAGGCTCTAGGTCACTTGAAGGGCAATGGAGAGGGCTATGCTCGGGGTTTCACCACATAATTCAATCAGGAATGAGAAGATCCGCAGAAGAACGAGAGTCCACAGTCCACAGTCACAGCCCGAAGAATTTTAACACTAATGTAGCAATGGGCCGGGCACATTGCCCGTAGGACCGATGCCTGATGGGGCTGACGGGTTCTCGAGTGGCGATCACGCACCGGAAGACGCAGCGTGGGTAAGCCCCCGACAAGGTGGACCAACAACCTGGTGAAGGTCGCGGGAAACCGTTGGATGCGGGAGGCGCAGCACCAGTCGTCGTGGAGATCTTTGGGGTAGGCCTATGTCTAGCAGTGGACGTCTTTCGGCTGAAATGATGATGATGATGAATTTCAAAATCGCGTATATTCCTCTTAAGTTCCAATGTTATAATTTTATGGTCAAATCAAATCCGCGTAATTGTCGTAGTATCTTAATTATTTACATAATTGAAGTTATTTTTCTAACAACATATAAAACATATTAAGAATTACTTTCTATGTAAAAATAAGCTTAAAATTCCTTGAATTAAAAAAGTTATTAACTTTTAACCTTCCTCTGTAAAATTTGATCTATTGCAGATACGCGGCTTTACATATCGTAGATTCGCGGGTTTGCACTATCCCCGACGATATATTGTTAGATAGGTATTTAAAAATAAATAGGGGCTTACTATAATCATATTATTACCTTTGGGTTGCTCTTTTTTACAGCGAATTAGTGTGGGTTGGAAAAGTATAAAATTGAAATAGAATAACATACAATTTATTTTATAAATAGATTAACTATACCGAGGTGAGGTTCAGCTGGTTTAATATAACTTGGATAGCAATATCTTTAGCAATATCTTTACCGATATCTACTACCACATCTCCCCCTTTTTTTAGTATATCAGTTCCAATGTCTTTTGTTTTTTCTATCCAATCTGGCTTTTTACCTGGTTCTGGTTTTTTTGGTTGTTTTGGTTTTTTTGTTTTTATTGGTTTTTTTGGTTTTTTTGGTTTTTTTTGTACCTTTTTTCGACCTCGTCTGGTCATGACCATGATGACACATTCACTCGTGTTAGGATCTCTCTCCGTACCGGAGGGACAGGCATTCAAGACATCTGGATCTGCAATGCGTCGGATCACGACAAGATCACTTTCATCGTCTTGACACTTGATTTTACTGACGCTTGCTATTATAACAAGAAAGATGAGCGACTTTAACATTCTTAAGGCTTTATAGAGGTTGACTGTGAATTTCTATGACCATAAATGGCTATTTATATATCGTATAAAACTAATCAATTTGTAGCATAATTCAAATTGATTTTATTTACTTGAATATTATTTCTTGTGGTTAGTTATTCTTCGAGCTTGTTAGAACTGTATCTAATCATTAATCAATTCATCAATGTTCCAGGTATTAACTGTGTTGTTTTGACAATGGTGTAGAAATAATTCAAAGTATCTTTTTACTGAGGCTGCTCTGGCCGACCGTCCATCCGTCCGTTCATCTCTTGTGAACCGTAATAAGTAGAGATTCAATTTAACCAAGTGTGTACCATGGCTGCCATAAATCCATACTCATATGTGCATATTATAATCACGAATATATGTTAGTTTGCTCTGCTTTCACGCTAAGACAGCTGTATGGATTTGTATGATTTTTAGCACACAGAGAGACTTTGACTTGGCTAAGGAGATAGGCTTTTTGTTTCATTAAATCTTTGCCACACATTAAGAATTACTTGTGCACCGTGTGTATCTTTACCAATAGAATATAAACTCACATACATAAACAGCTAGAAATGAAACAACTTGTAGACCATACAAATTATAGTTTTGTGCGGAAAATTAACTAACGGCACCAAAGCAGAAGTCAATACTACTGTGCCAACCATGCTATGGGTTTGAAAGCTCTAATGTCTGAAACTGCCAACCGGGTTTGTAATAATCTTTTGCATTTCATAGTTCAAGCCGTGAAGAAGGCTAACGATATCAGACCTCTTGGGAGCAGAGCAAAAATTAAAAGTTTCAAAAGGACGCTAAGTGATAATTAAGTAATGGCACGGGCAGGTGATGCGATACGACGCGTCGGATCGAGGAACAAAAAAAATCAAGTAGACAAAATCGCGGACAAAAACTTATATTCATTATTATAATTATGGTAGGTATTCTTAAAGATTAGATTCGCTACCGTGCCGTGGTTAGTAGAAAATCAAATTATTTGCTGCAAAATTGTTCAATAATCTCCCCAGTAATCGAAGAGGCATAGTTATTTATACAATACGTAAATAAAATCCTGTCCGAACCGTTAAAGTATTGTTAGGTATCAATAACTGATTCTACTAATACCTACAAAGCTGGATAAAATTTGAAATTATTAAGTATTCCCCTAATAAAATATGTATAACTGAGTACCAAGTGTAAAACCCTTACAATCGTTGAATATCACAGGCTCGCACACGCACTTATCGGACAGACTACCGATAAGTCTACTCTCGCCTGGGGCTCTGACCGACGTGGTTCGTTCGAGACAGTGCTATCTGTCTGACAGTGACAATGTTGTCTGTGGTTAATGATAAAACGCACACACTACATCCCTTTCCTATTCTTCTGCTTCTTCTTCAGCCTACGGATGTCCACTGCTGGAAAAAGACCTCCCCCAAGGCTTTCCACACTGACCGGTCCGTGCTGCCCACATCCATCGGCTTCCCGCGACCTTCACTAGGTTATCGATCCACCTTGTTGGGAGCCTCCCTACGCTGCGTCTTCCAGTATGTGGCCGCCACTCCAGAACCTTACTGTCCCATCGGCCATCGGTTCTACGAGCAATGTGCCCTGCCCACTGCCACTTAAGTTTAGCGACTCGCAGAGTCGGTGACTTTAGTTCTTCTGAGGATCTCCTCATTTCTGTTTCGATCACGCAAAAAAACTCCAAGCATAGCTCTTTCCATTGCCCTTTGTGTGACTCTGAGCCTTCGTATGAGGCCCACTGTGAGCGACCACGTTTCAGTTCCGAAAGTCATCACTGGCAACACACACTGGTCAAAAAATTTAGTATTGAGACACTGTGGTATCTTGGACGAGGAGAAGATGTATCGTAGCTTCCCGAACGCTGCCCAGCCGAGCTGGATTCTTTCTCGAAGTTGGACCTACCTAGTTGGACTGTTTGTCCCAGGTATATATACTCGTCAACAACTTCGAGTGCAGAGAAACCAACTAGAATTGGAGTGAGTGCGACATGAGAGTACGGCATGATCTTCGGCTTATCCATGTTCATCTTTAGACCCACTTATTGGGAAGCTCTGCTGAGGTCATTGAGCAATTTGCCCAAGTCTTCCAGGGTCTCAGCCATGACCACGATATCATCTGCAAAACGGAGATTAGTGATTTACTCGCCGTTGATGTTGATTCCAAGTCCCTTCCAGTTCAGGAGCTTGAAAAAATCTTTCAACGCAGCAGTGAACAATTTAGGAGATATGACATCTCCTTGTCTCACTTCACGCTAGAGCTGGATCGGTTTCGAGTCCTGATCCTGGAGTCGGACTGACATGGTGCCGTTTTTGTACAAACACTTTATCACCTCAATGAATCGATGGTCAATTTGTCACCGCTGGAGAGACTGTGGCACCGCCCAATCTCGATCGAATCGAAGGCCTTCTCATAGTCCACAAACGCCAAGCATAGTGTCTTGTTATACTCCTCGGGCTTTTATATAACTTGCCGCAGCGTATGTATGTGGTCTATGGTGCTAAAACCTTTTCGGAAGTTTGTTTATTTGGGAGGCTGCAAGTCGTCGGATCTGCCAGCGAGACGATTCGTGATGACCCTAGAAAACAGCTTACAGACATGGCTCAGGAGGGATATCGGTCTGTTGATTTTCAGGAGGGTATTGTCACCTTTTTTGAAAAACAACACTACCACGCTCCTGTGCCACGCCTTAGGCGTTTCGCCTTTAATAATGAAGGAATTAAATAGCTTCTGAAGCGCTTTAAGAACCGGTTTACCACCCGCTTTCAGAAGCTCAGCCCTAATTCCATCATCTCCAGCCGCCTTTTCGTTGTTGAGCTGTTTCAGGGTCATACTAATTTCGTACAGGTTGACGTCCGGGATATCGTCGGTATAGTGTCGGGTTAGTCTAGCTCTAGGATCATCAGCCAGGCTTACAACAGGTGCGTGTGTTGATGTGTATAACTCTCCGTAGAATTTCTCAATCTCACTCAAAATCTCGGGCTTGGAAGTGACGATCCTACCATCCCCAGTCTTCAGCTTTGCAAGTAGGCTCTGTCCAACAAACAAATCTCGTGCGAACACTTTGGAGCCTTTATTCCGCTCGATAGCCTCTTTAATACAATCTGTATTAAAATGGCGTATATCCCGAGTCAGAGACTTTGAGACTTGTCTGTTAAGGCATCTCATACACGAAGCGTCATCAGGGGATTTCAATACCACCTCCCGTCTTTCTTCCATTAGCCGACGGGTGGGACCGGAAATCTTCTTCTGTCCTTTTGAACGGAGGGTTTTGTAAAACTTGAACCCTTCCGTTTGGAGAGTTTCCACAAACCTGTTGTTGTAGTCGTCGACATCTTCGCATTCACCGAGGCATTCGAAGCGATTTTGCAGTTCGATCTGAAAGCTTTTGGGGTTTTGGAGTTGGGTTTTTGCTGGACGGAGCGTAGACTTCATAAGTCGAGAGCGTTCGAGCCTAATGTTAAGGTTCAAGATGCCTCTATCAATACGGTGATCACTCCCGGTTTTAACCGCACGGATCACAGAGACATCATTGAACACATGCCTTCTTGTTGACATTATGAAGTCTATCTCTTTTTTGGTCTGACCATCGGGGCTAATCCAGGTCCGCTTGCGGTGCAATGGTTTCTTGAAAAAGGAATTCATCACAAAGAGTCCTTCCTTTTCCATGAAATTCATTAGCATCTGACCTCGGGGATTCCGATTTCCAACTCCAAATTGCCCCACTTTCGTCTCGTCCGCCTCTCGCATGCCCAGTTTTGCGTTAAGTCCCCCGTGACAACAGTGTAGTGGGTTTTGGAGGAATGTATGGCTCTACTGACGTCCTCATACATAGGCTCCACCTCATCGTCGGAGTATTTAGACGTCGGAGCGTAGACCTGTATAACCTTTAACGAATATCGTTTGGTTATTCTGAGTACAAGGTACGCCACCCGAGTCAAAAAGCTCCCGACTTTAACAACGTTGCTCACGAGAGACTTGTGGACAATAAACCCGACGCCACCCTGGGACAGCTGGTCGCATTCCCAGAAATAGACCAGTTTGCTAGACTTCAGGATTATTGATTCCTCTCCCTCTCTTCGGACTTCAAAAAACCCCACGAAGTCCCAGCGCAACCGGCTCATTTCTTCCTCCAGTTCGACAATATTCTCATCGGTCCGTAGTGTGCGCGTGATATATATTGCCAGGGCAAAGGTCATCGTCGGTGATGGTAACCGGATCTCTTCCGGAGGTTCTTAGCACCCTTTGCTCCGCCGTAACCGAGTCTGTTATTTCTTGAAGTTACTCCACGATCGGTCATTGGTTACCCATTCATCATGGTTCATAACCATTAACCACGACCGCTCGTTACCTTTCAAACAATTAGGTACCAATACGCAATATCTCTTCCGGAGGTTCTTAGCACCCTTTGCTCCGCCGTAACCGAGTCTATTATTTCTTGAAGTTACTCCACGATCGGTCATTGGTTACCCATTCATCATGGTTCATAACCATTAACCACGACCGCTCGTTACCTTTCAAACAATTAGGTACCAATACGCGAAAAGCATTCATAATCACTTTGATTGTTTAAAACTTTAGCGTGACCGATCTCCGCACACCAATCATCCATATTACGTACGGTAGAATCAAAGTTCGAAATATAAAAATGTTGAGATCGACCCGCAGTGTTAATCCATAACACGGTCAGTTACCGTAGCTTGTTCTGTATTTAAATCAAAATTTAAGTCCCTAACCAAACGGTCCGACCCATGCAACGAAGTTTGCTCAGATACACGTTTCGTTACTCGTAACGGCGGCGGCGGAGTTCTAGAACAAGAGCGTGAATAACGACGGTAGTTAGGGATCCGATTTTGGGGATCAGAAGTGGTGTTTATTAAAAAAAAAACACCACTTCTGATTCTTAAAAAACAAAGCACAGGTCCGTTCGTGTGTGGAGTACTGCAGCCACATTCGGGCTGGTGCTGCTAAGTGCCACTTGGCCACTTTGGATTCAGTGGAGAGGCGTACGAAGAGGCTGATTAGTGTCCCTGTTTTAATTGGAGATGGTCTCCAAAGCTTAGAGCACAGGCGTAGAGTAGCCAGCCTTTCGGTGTTCTATAGGATGCATTTTGGGGAGTGTGCGAGGGTATTGCATGATTTAATTCCCCCATCTCCGTTCCACCATCGGACAACCCGTCGTACGACGAGTTTCTACACTTACGTTGTTAACACCTCTACGATCCGGAAGAAGCGTTTCGCTTCCTCCAAATTGTTCCAACTGTTCCATTCCCTCGATGTACGCGGTTTCATACCGCATATAGCGCGAATAGAACAAATTGCCAGCGGCGGTGTTTCCCTCGGACTACAATTTGAGTGTCTTCAAGGCTAGAGTGAATAGGCTCTTAATAAACTAGTGCGCTTACCACTTGCGTCACTGCTTACCATCAGGCGGGATTGCAGTTTGTGTTTGTGCTTGTGCTGTACTGTTTTGTGATTGTGCGGGGGCCCGTGTCACTTGCCGCTGAGCCACACTGACGCACTAATACGAATTACTGCATACCTACCTACAGCGCTACGACAAGTGTGTGCGTCACCTGTGATTTGTACGTACGGCTGCGATTGCTGCGCGTTGATCAGCTACGTAACGTGTTATCGGATTTTAGCGCCGCTTCTGCTGAGCTCTTGCTGTACGAGCTTTGTATACAATTTGTAGTGATACTTAACGTGCAGCAACTATGCCGAGGGTTGAGCGCTCGCCCCCTGCTACTCCCGCCCATGAGAGGGAAAACCCACCTATTTTCTCAACTCCTGATACAGTAACCCTAGTAAGGCCGAAATGTCAAACATTGCCACGCGCAACAAGCGACTTCGACCAGACTTCTCTCCGGAGTGTGAGTGGAAGATTTTCGAGAGAAAAATAATGAAGTTATTCAGCTCCTGGAAAATTGAGCAGGATGCACTGCTAGGGAAACTAACGTCGGAGCTAACTGCGATTAAACAACAGAATGTGGAGAGTCAGAAAACAAATGCTGAAACTTTAAAAACTATTGAATTCCTAAGTAAAGACTATGATTCCATTAAGACATCTTTACAAAAACTGGAAAAAGAAAACAGTGAACAACGCAACTACATTCTGGATCTAGAAAAAAAAGTGGAAGACCTGCAGTTGAACTCGCGTTCATCCTGTATCGAGATAAGGAATGTTCCAACAACTGATAAGGAAACAACTAGTGATCTAACTTCGATTGTCTTTAAAGCCTGTGAGACCATCCAGCCGTCGGTTAACCGTCCTCAGTTGCGTGACGTATATCGTTTAGCAGGGAAAAAGGGTTCTAACAGACCCATAGTCGCAGAGTTCATGACTGTCCCCTCGAAAAATCAGGTACTAGAAGCCTGCCGCACTTTCAATAGAGGTTTGCCGGCTGCTGAAAAATTGAACACTGTACATATGGGTCTTCCCGGTGAAGCTAAACCTGTTTATATTGGTGATCACCTTCCTCATACCCAGCGGCAACTGTTCTTTGAAGCACGTTCTTTTGCTAAAACCAATAAATATAAATTCTGCTGGTCACAAAATGGAAAAATTTTTCTCCGCGAGCGCGAAGGTATGGAATCCGTTATTGTCAAGACATCTACCTGCCTTAAAAAACTATCCACCTCTGCAAAATAAAAGCAGGACTTTGATTTCTATTTTTTATTGCTTTCTTTTATATTTTATTAGAACCCTACAATGTAATGTACTTAAATACCAAGCACTTTACAAAGATGTTTCTCGCTATTTTATCTGTGCAACTACTTACCTAGTATTAATAATCTTAATATCGTTAATTCTTAAGTTATACTGTATTAATCAGACTATATTGTCCATTTTTAGACCCTGTAAAAAAATAATATATAATGTTAACGTTTATTATCAAAAACACAAAACTAATCTTGGACCTGTGCTCATACACGTCCTATTAACTATCCTTATTGTATGCCATACATCCCCAATGTATAAATCAATACTATTAAAAATAATTAAAACAAAACCATACACATTGTCCACAGTTGCGCTTGATATCATTATGCACCTATTATCACTCATAAATGTTCGATTCTGACACTCTAAATGATATTGACGCCTTTGGTTTAAGTGACTCATACATCTGTGAACCTGAGACATGCACACGGTTTATTAACGATAAAATTAAGTCCCTGAACATAATGCACCTCAATATACGTAGTGTAAACTGTAATTTTGATAGTTTTCTGGTTTTTCTGGTTAGGGTTAAACTTTCTTGTGATATTTTGATCTTATCGGAGTGCTGGCTGAGGGGGTCAAAAGTTCTGCTGGGGTCCCTAGATCGGGACCCGTGGGGGCGCCCCTATCGTTGGGTGCGGGGCAAGTTGCGTCCCTGGGCGCCCCCACTGGTGCAAAGTATGCAACCCCAGCTGCTGGAGGCGGTGGTATCCACCCTCTTCCCTGAGCGGGCGGGACATGTTCCCCCGGCGATGGTTTCACCCTCAGCCACAGACTCTCCAGAAGAAGAAGGCACCGATGTCCCCGTGGTGACGCAAGCAGAGACGGGAGCGGCCGTGTCGCGGCTCCGGGCCAAGAATAAAGCGCCCGGACCCGACGGAGTTCCTGGCCGAGCTCTCGTCCTTGCTCTGAAGGAGCTAGAGCCCCAGCTGAGGGGGCTCTTCACGGCATGTTTCGAGCAGGGTCAGTTTCCCAGTGTGTGGAAGGAGGGGAAACTGGTCCTGCTCAGGAAGGAGGGGCGCCCCGCGGACTCGCCGTCCGCGTATCGGCCCATAGTGCTGCTCGACGAGGCGGGCAAACTTTTTGAGCGCATAATCGCAGATCGCCTCGTCGGCCACTTGTGCGGAGAGGGGCCGAACCTGGACGACAAACAGTTCGGTTTTCGTCGGGGGCGCTCCACCATAGACGCCATCATGCGCGTGAGAGCCCTGGCGGAGGATACGGTGTCCCGGGGTGGGGTGGTATTGGCGGTGTCTTTAGACATTTCCAACGCCTTCAACACCCTACCCTGGAGCTGTATTAGGGAGGCCCTGAAATACCATCAGGTGCCTCCCTACCTCCGCCGCATAGTAGGGGCTTATCTGGAGGACAGATGCGTCATCTATCGGGGACGTGACGGTGCCGGTCGGCACCAAATGTCGTGCGGTGTTCCACAGGGATCGGTCTTGGGACCGCTCCTGTGGAACATCGGCTACGACTGGGTGCTGAGAGGCGAGCTCCCGTCGGGCGCCGACTTGACGTGTTATGCGGACGACACGCTTGTCACTGCCCGGGGGAGCTCGTACAGGGAAGCGACGTTGATAGCCACGGCTGCGGTGTCACAGGTGGTGAACCGCATCCGGCGCCTGGGCCTGGAGGTGGCCCTTGACAAGTCGGAGGCCATGGTTTTCCATGGCCCCCGGCGTGCGCCGGCGCCGGGATCACATATCGTGGTCAGTGGGGCCCGGATAGCTGTCGAGTTCACCATGAAGTACCTGGGATTGGTGCTCGACAGCCGGTGGGATTTCGGACCCCACTTCCGGCGGCTGGCGCCCAAGCTGATGGGTGCAGCGGGCGCACTATCAACGTTGCTTCCCAACATAGGGGGTCCGAGCGCCGCCTGTAGGCGGTTGTACGTGGGAATCGTGCGGTCCATGGCCCTGTATGGGGCCCCTGTGTGGGCGATGGACCTGACGGCCGGAACACTCGCCATTCTGCGCAAGCCGCAGAGAGCGTTGGCCGTCAGGGTCGTCCGCGGGTATCGCACGATATCCTACGAGGCGGCTTGCGTCCTGGCCGGATCCCCGCCCTGGGACCTAGAGGCGAAAGTACTCGCGTCATTGTACCGATGGCGCGAGGAAGAGCGGACACGGGGCTCCAGTCCGGTGCAGCGGCAGATCGAGCTGCGCCGAGAGGAGCTCCGTCAGGTCCTGGTGGCGGACTGGCGGCAGAGGCTTATGCGCCCTACCGCCGGCCTCGCTACCGTCGAGGCGATCCGGCCAGTACTCGACGACTGGCTCGGGAGGAGGCACGGCTCCCTGTCGTTCAGGGTGACGCAGGTACTGTCGGGGCATGGCTGCTTCGGCAAGTACCTGCGTCGCTTAGGCAGGGAGCCAGACGCTCGGTGCCACCACTGCGTCCAATGCGGGGAGGACACGGCGCAGCACACGCTCTCCGAGTGTGTAGCTTGGGAGGAGCAGCGCCGTGTCCTCACAAATGAAGTAGGAGGCGACCTGACGCTGCCGGCAGTAGTGCGGAGGATGGTCGGCAGCTCAGAGTCGTGGGACGCGGTGGTGTCCTTCTGCGAGGACGTGATGTCGCAGAAGGAAGCTGCGGAACGGGAAAGGGAGATATCAACTCCCTTCCCGGGCCGCAGAAGACGCACCGGGCGCCGAGGAAAGGCGGATAACGCCCTCTTCCGCCCCCCATGAATGGGTCCAGGGGCGAGGGACATGGGGAAGTCCCCGCCCCCCATTGATGGACCCCGAGGCGGAGGCGCGCGCGAGTGTCGGCGCGCGCCTTTGAGGCGATGCACGGGGTAGTTTAACACCCCACTACCCCGTGCAGGAGACGAGGCCCGGACAGACCGGGCCAGCACGAGGGTGTGGGGCCGTGGAAGAATTTAGACTCCCGCGGCCCCACGCGCGCTCGTGATAGAAGACACACCGGGGTGGTTTTAGTCAGTAAAAGTCTGACATACCCCGTCGCCCACCCCAGGGCGGCGGGCATCCTATGAGGATTTCCACCCCGGCAAAAAAAAAAAAAAAAAAAAAAAAAAAAAAAAAAAAAAAAAAAAAAAAAAAAGGAGGTCAAAAGTTCCACCTCTCGAGGGGTATGTCTCTTATCAAACGAATGAACTTATTAACCAAAACGATGGTGTTATAATATATATAAAACCGGAACTAACTCATATTGTCTCCGAACCACTTATGCCACTTATGCATGATGCTAGCTGCTTGACCTGTTACATACAATCCCACAATATCTTACTTCTAGCAATATATCGTTCTCCTTCTGCTCGAAATCTTGACAATTTCCTTGACAGCTTAGACACCATACTTAATCAATTTTCTGATAAAAGAAACTTAGTGATTATGGGCGACTTAAATATTGACATAACTCCGAATGCTATCTCCCAACAGGAAAGTCAGTACCTTGATCTCCTTGCATCACATGGCCTTCTTCCTACACGTGTACTCCCCACCCGTTTTAATTCCTGTATTGATCACATCATGTTGAGATCTGACTATAAAACTACGACCCTAATCTTTGATACTTACATTACTGATCACAGACCCACTTTTATAAATATTCAACATATGAAATCACATCCTACCCCAAAACAATATCGCAAGGTTGTTGATTATACAGCTGTAATCAATGACATCTCATCGAGGGACCTCAGTGAGATAATGATTATCCAGGATGCAAACCATGCTGCTGAATCCCTGGTCTCTCTCCTCAGCACTGTCATCTCTAATCACTCTTTAATTTGTGTATGTATCCTCCAAACGCAGAATTCTCAAACCCTGGATCACAAACGGTCTGCTTCGTTGTATTCGAAATAGGGATAACATGGCTCAAAAGCTAAAGGCAGACCCTGAAAACTACATTCTCTCGGTTACATATAAACGCTACCGTAATTATTGCAACAAGCTACTCAAAAATTTAAAACATGCATAAATGAAAGAGACGAGTTTGAAGTGGCAAAAAGTAACCCCAAAGCGACATGGAAAGTCATTAAAAATATAACCGGATCTAGTTGCTCAAAATCTCCTAATGAATTATTAAAGTTGTTTTCGGATGAAAAGATTTCAGCAAATAAAGTCAATGAATTTTTTGCGGATTGTGGCAAGAACTTGGCTGAAAAATTCTTATCATCTACGGCTACTCCTGACTACTCTCTCGATGCCTATCCTTCGAACTCGCTAGTACTACTTCACACAGATGAAGTGGAGGTCGCAAATCTCATTATTGGATTACGCTCAGATGCTGCTGTGGGTTGGGACGGCATATCTTCGAGGCTGCTAAAATCATGTCTGCCTACACTTGTCCCAGTCATTACTCACATCTGTAATCGCTCCATTTCGACAGGTTGCTTTCCTAGGGTCTTCAAAAGAGCTGTTGTTGACCCAATTTTCAAGAGTGGGGACAGGCACAGTGTAGATAATTATAGGCCCATCTCGATCCTGCCTGCCATTTCTAAGGTGCTAGAAAAAATTCTTAATAAAAGGTTAGTAAGCTTTCTCGAGTCACACAAATTATTAAGCAACAATCAGTACGGTTTTAGAGGGGGCAGATCGACCGAAAATGCTGTTGCTGCCTTGGTAGATCATGTAGTATCTAAACTGGACAGTAAAATGAAATGTTTGGCCGTCTTCCTTGATCTTTCCAAGGCATTTGACACTGTGTCTGTTCCGCACCTATTATCTAAGCTAGAAGCTACCGGTATTCGTGGCCATTCCCTGAAAATCTTTCAGGATTACTTACATGATAGGACCCAGTGCGTTAAAATTAACGATGTTATTAGTGACACCAAATTGTTGACCTATGGCGTTCCCCAGGGGTCAATCTTAGGACCTACACTATTTCTTATTTATATCAATAATTTATGTAAAATGTCGCTAACAAACTGTTCGATTTTTACTTACGCAGATGACACGGCACTGGTACTTCATGGTAGTAATTGGTCAGAGGCTATAAAATACGCGGAAAACGCCCTAAACTCAGTGATGAAATGGTTGTCGAAGAACATCTTGACCTTGAATCTTAAAAAAACTGTATTCTTACCTTTTTCCTTGCAATCTTCCAAACTCCCACCGCCTGACTCAATGGTGCTTAGAGCTCATACTTGCACACTTGGTATGTCTTCTTCACAGTGTGGTTGTCCTCAACTTACAAGATCTGAATCTGTCAAGTATCTCGGAGTCTATGTGGATGGTTCCTTGAGCTGGAAACCTCAAATTAGTGCTCTTATACCACGAGTCCGCAAATGTATATTTATTTTAAAAAAATTAAGGCACTCTGCAGGCATAGAAACTTTAAAAACCGTTTATTATGCTTTATGCCAAAGTTTAATAAATTATTGCATAACTGTGTGGGGTGGAACGACCAAGACAACTCTGCTACCTCTGGAACGAGCACAGAGGGCTGTCCTCAAAGTTATGACCTCGAAGCCGTTTAGATACCCCACCACGTCACTTTACAATGAATGTCGGGTCCTCACGGTGAGGCAGCTCTTTGTTCTTGGCACAATTCTACGCAAGCATCCCTCGGTGGTATATAACCCAAATGCAACCAAAAAGCGCAGACATTATGAAGTATGCTCCACTCATGGATGTAGAACTGCCCTTGCTCACCGTCATTATGAAGTGCTGTCAAACCATATTTATAACAAAATAAATAAATTCTGCGACATTGCTCCTATGTGCCGGAACAAATGTAAGACCGAGGTGACGAAGTGGTTAACAACTCAAAATTATAATAATACTGAAGATTTACTGCGGATCTCAATCGCTTAAAGTAATCGGGGTAATACACTAGTATCTATCTTTTAACACTATAATTACACTCACGCATAACTATATATTTACACACTATATGGTGGTATACATTTATACATACATTTATACACACACACATTATACTAATTTATTTCTTTAATACCTAACTTGTTATTTGGTGAAGATATATAAAAAAATAGTTAAGTACAACATGTTTACCAGGTTGATACATAGGTAGTTGGCTGGATAGTTCATTTATTGTAGTGACCTTATGTTATGTTGTGCTTGGCTAACATCTACTGTTACTTTTGGCTTAATTAGCAGGCGAGGACCCTGGCACCCTAAACACAAGTTAAATCTTAAATTGGGTGCCAGAGTTTATCCAAAACACTTGTGTTGTTATAAGTTCTGTGATTAATATTTTATGTTGTTATGTTCAAACCAGTGGTAATAAATATCTTTTTTTTTTTTTTTTTTTTTTAGTTAAGCGCTAGTTTATAATTAATAATAAAAATTTATATAAAAAAGACACTCCGATGTTCGTGTATTATCCGTTTGAATTACAATTACTAGCAGAACTTATTAATTCAGATAGGAACAAAATAACAATCACAACAATATGTAAAACGATAGCGATCTTCTATTAATTAATATGGAAAATATAGGTCTCACAGAGTTGGACGATGTTACCGCTCCGATGATTTAAAAAGGGGCGAGCGTGGATAGACCCCGATTTTAATAGTATGCTTGAGGTGGGGTGCCGGTCTCCGTCAACAATACCAAACAATAGTATATAATATTATATAGTGAAGAAATAAATCAACAACACTTGTCACAAAAAGATTTAGCTATACAAGAAAATACTTAAAAAGAAAGAAGTAAAAAAAAACAAATTAGTATTCTATTTTTCGCTCGTTCTTTGTCTAAAGTCTTTTCATGTGGAAACAATTTCACAGCTTATAAGTCAGCAGTCATAAGCCACTGTTGACTTACAAGCTGTGAAATTGTGTCCATTTTTTATTACTTAAAGCTAGTATACATACTGCATTGTAGTTTACATACAGAAATGTTGTGACTTCCACCGCTCTCCTGCTACTGGAGATGCAAAAACCATTATAATTACACAAAAAAAAATAGATAAGGGTCACACTCAGATAGAGTTGGATTCCGTTTACTCTATAATTGAAAGAAAATTTAAAAATCGTGAAATATTTATGCATACATACGCTGCGGTAGGTTACACCTATACAGAAGACCGAGGAGTATAACCTACCCCTCTGCTTGGCGTTTGTGGACTACTAAAAAGGCTTTGATTCGATCGAGACCTGGGCTATGCTGCAGTCTCTCTAGCGGCGCCAAGTAGACTATCGGTATATTAAAGCGCTGAAGGGTTTGTACGAAAACGCCACCATGTCAGTCCGAATACAGGACCAGACCTCGAAACCAATACCTCTGCAGCGTGGTGTCGGACAGGGAGAGGTTATTTCCCCGAAACTGTTCACCGCTGCATTGAAGGATGTCTTCAAGGTTCTGGACTGGATAGGACTCTGCATCAATATCAATGGCGAGTACATTACACAGCTTCGGTTTGCTGATGATATCATAGTCATGGCTGAGACCGCGGAAGACCTGAGTAGGTACAATGCTCGAAGACCTCAGGAGAGCCTCCGAGCGAGTCAGTCTTAAAATGAACATGGACAAGACGAAAGTCATGTCTAATGCCTATGTTGTACCGACTCCTATAAAGATTGGACACTGTTCTCGAAGTTGTTGACACGTATACCTGGGACAAACTGGATAGTTTGTCCCAGGTATACGTGTCAACAACTCGAAGTTTGACCTTCCTAACTGGATAGTTAGGAAGGTCAAACTTCGAGAAAGAGGTCAATCGTGGAATCTAAATCGGCTGGGCTGCTTTCGGGAACCTACGTAGAAACTTCTCGTCCGAAATACCGCAGTGTCTCAAGACAAAAGTCTTCGACCTGTGTGTGTTGCCCGTGATGACTTATGGAATTGCAACGTGGACGCTAATAATGGGCCTTATAGGAAGGCTCTAGATCACTTAAAGGGCAATGGAGAGGGCTATGATCGGGGTTTCACCACATAATTCAATCAGGAATGAGGAGATCCGCAGAAGAACGAGAGTAACTGACACAGCCCGAAGAATTTTAACACTAATGTAGCAATGGGCCGGGCACATTGCCCGTAGGACCGATGCCTGATGGGGCTGACGGGTTCTCGAGTGGCGATCACGCACCGGAAGACGCAGCGTGGGTAAGCCCCCGACAAGGTGGACCAACAACCTGGTGAAGGTCGCGGGAAACCGTTGGATGCGGGAGGCGCAGCACCGGTCGTCGTGGAGATCTTTGGGGTAGGCCTATGTCTAGCAGTGGACGTCTTTCGGCTGAAATGATGATGATGATGAATTTCAAAATCGCGTATATTCCTCTTAAGTTCCAATGTTATAATTTTATGGTCAAATTAAATCCGCGTAATTGTCGTAGGATCTTAATTATTTACATAATTGAAGTTATTTTTCTAACAACATATAAAACATATTAAGAATTACTTTCTATGTAAAAATAAGCTTAAAATTCCTTGAATTAAAAAAAGTTATTAACTTTTAACCTTTCTCTGTAAAATTTGATCTATTGCAGATACGCGGCCTTTACATATCGTAGATTCGCGGGTTTGCACTATCCCCGACGATATATTGTTAGATAGGTATTTAAAAATAAAATTAAAGAAAAAAAGGCCTTTTTAAAAACAAGCTTTTATTATTTGTTTATAAAATGAACTAAAAAGTTAAAAATAAATTAACTCTAAAAAGAAATATAACACTTTGTAACTTGATTGTAACCTTTAACGACAAATAAGCGTCTTCGTCTAGGACAAAATAATTCCATATTGTACAAATTTATTTAATTTTAACACTAAAACTTTTCACCATACATAATTATTCAATCTCGTCCCCCCTCTTTATCATAGTCCCCATTTATAAATAAAAGCGTGTTACATTTAATACAACACAATATTTTCCTCATGCTATCACAATGTAACACGCTTTTATTTATAAATGGGGACTATGATAAAGAGGGGGGACGAGATTGAATAATTATGTATGGTGAAAAGTTTTAGTGTTAAAATTAAATAAATTTGTACAATATGGAATTATTTTGTCCTAGACGAAGACGCTTATTTGTCGTTAAAGGTTACAATCAAGTTACAAAGTGTTATATTTCTTTTTAGAGTTAATTTATTTTTAACTTTTTAGTTCATTTTATAAACAAATAATAAAAGCTTGTTTTTAAAAAGGCCTTTTTTTCTTTAATTTTATTTTTAACTTTTTAGTACCTCTATTTTTAATTCGAGATTTACTACGACGTAGTTCGCAGCGCGTAGCAGCGTTATTCCGTTATGAAGTCCGTAGTTCGTTCACATGATATGTAATATGTACTGATTTAAATATCAATAATGTTGAAATTATGTAATCACTTGTTAGTTATTTGTAACGTTTCTCATTCTATACATTTCTTTTAATGCATCAACATTACAAGGTTTCTTCGACGTCAACTTGGAGCAGTAAAGTTCTTCGATTTGAAGACCTGCTAAAGACCTAACTCGGCTTAAAGCTACATAAGCTTGACCAGCAGCGAACAATTTGGAGCCTAGATAAATAACAGCATGATCTACAGTAGTTCCTTGCATTTTATGCACAGTTGAAGCCCAAGACAAGACAATCGGGAGCATTCTTCTTTCAGTTGTGCCGTGATTAAATTTAGCAGGAAATTGAACTGATTTAGGGTGTATTATGTGAATGCCATCGTTACCAAAGTCTACGCGAACTGATGGTACATCGCTATCGTATAGTTGAGCACGTCTGTAATACGGCCATATGATTTCAGTGATGTGACCTATTGCTACATTCACAAGTCCCTTAGCAACGTCAACGTTAGACCTCAACATAACTTTAGCACTAACAAATATTTTTAGTTCTTTTGGAAGACCTCCTGTTTTGTTAATGTCCGTGTGTATTATTTTATTAGAACAAATAACGGTCCATCCCCCCAGAGGTCCGTTGTAGAGGGATAAGGGCTACAATACAACAGGGTTCGCCCTGGTACCCTGAGGCGCAACGTTAGCGGCATGACATGTTTATACACCCTCATATCATTCAGCCCTCAGTACGTGCTCACCTTGGCATTGGGTCATCCATCCAATCAATCATATATAATTAATATGGGACGAAAGCAAGAGACTCGTCAAGACGAATCAAACGAGACCAAACTCGATGGGGTTGCGTCGTTTAATTACGGAGTTCCTGTGGCCACCTTCCGGCCCCAACATCAGACCCTGGTTACCATATAGTATCAAAGTACTAATCAAGACTAATCCAATGAGCCCAAACTCGATGGGATTGCGTCGTTTAATTACGGAGTTCCTATGGCCACCTTACAACTCCAATATCAGACCCTGGTTACCATATAGTATCAAAGTACTCGTCAAGACTAATCCAATGAGCTCAAACTCGATAGGGTTGCATCGTTTAATTACGGAGTTCCTATGGCCACCTTCCGGCTCCATCATCAGACCCTGGTTACCATATAGTATCAAAGTACTTGTCAAGACGAATCTAATGAGCTCAAACTCGATAGGGTTGCATCATTTAATTACGGAGTTCCTATGGCCACCTTCCAGCTCCATCATCAGATCGGCTCTATGTCACAATAACATTGCATTGTCATCCGATTTATACATGCATTCTAAATTTCAGCTCAATCGGAAACCGGGAAGTGGATCAAATTTAAGTTGCAAGATTTGATTACAGAACGACAGACACAACGGGACAAGTGAAACTAAATAAAAGACTTTTTAGTTTTCACCTGATAAGTTCCTAAGTCTGTTCATCTCATTCAACGTATCACTATTGCAAGGTCGTTTGCCAGTTAATTTCTTACAGTCCAGCTCTTCAATGAGGAGCCCTTCTAATGATTTCACCCTACTTAAGGAGACATATGCTTAACCAGCGGCAAAGACGTCACATTATTTTTCGAGTTATTCTCAGCAAGCCCTTTCATTTGATACCCATATTGTAGGAACGAATAAAAGAAAATTATCCGCCATTTTTGGTGTTCCGCCGTATTGGATTAAGAGTGACGTAATATTATTTTTTTCTAGTTATTCTTGGCAAGCCCTTTTATTTGATACCCATATTGTAGGAGTGCATTAAAAATAATTGATCCGCCATATTGGATACGCCGCCATGTTGGATTTAGAATGACATCACACAGTTAATCATGCATTGTCATCCGAACTAAACGTGTATACCAAATTTCAGCTCAATCGGAAACCGGGAAGTGGATCAAATTTAAGTTGCAAGATTTGATTACAGAACGACAGACAACGGGACAGGTGAAAGTAAATAAAAGCTTGTAATAATAATAATATTAATAAATAGGGGCTTACTATAATCATATTATTACCTTTGGGTTGCTCTTTTTTACAGCGAATTAGTGTGGGTTGGAAAAGTATAAAATTGAAATAGAATAACATAGAATTTATTTTATAAATAGATTAACTATACCGAGGTGAGGTTCAGCTGGTTTACTATAACTTGGATAGCAATATCTTTAGCAATATCTTTAGCAATATCTTTAGCAATATCTTTACCGATATCTACTACCACATCTCCCCCTTTTTTTAGTATATCAGTTCCAAAGTCTTTTGTTTTTTCTATCCAATCTGGCTTTTTACCTGTTTGTGGTTTTTTTGGTTGTTTTGGTTTTTTTGTTTTTTTTGGTTTTTTTGTTTTTTTTGGTTTTTTTGGTTTTTTTTGTACCTTTTTTCGACCTCGTCTGGTCATGACCATGATGACACATTCACTCGTGTTAGGATCTCTCTCCGTACCGGAGGGACAGGCATTCAAGACATCTGGATCTGCAATGCGTCGGATCACGACAAGATCACTTTCATCGTCTTGACACTTGATTTTACTGACGCTTGCTATTATAACAAGAAAGATGAGCGACTTTAACATTCTTAAGGCTTTATAGAGGTTGACTGTGAATTTCTATGACCATAAATGGCTATTTATATATCGTATAAAACTAATCAATCTGTAGCATAATTCAAATTGATTTTATTTACTTGAATATTATTTCTTGTGGTTAGTTATTCTTCGAGCTTGTTAGAACTGTATCTAATCATTAATCAATTCATCAATGTTCCAGGTATTAACTGTGTTGTTTCGACAATGGTGTAGAAATAATTCAAAGTATCTTTTTACTGAGGCTGCTCTGGCCGACCGTCCATCCGTCCGTTCATCTCTTGTGAACCGTAATAAGTAGAGATTCAATTTAACCAAATGTGTACCATGGCTGCCATAAATCCATACTCATATGTGCATATTATAATCACGAATATATGTTAGTTTGCTCTGCTTTCACGCTAAGACAGGTGTATGGATTTGTATGATTTTTAGCACACAGAGAGACTTTGACTTGGCTAAGGAGATAGGCTTTTTGTTTCATTAAATCTTTGCCACACATTAAGAATTACTTGTGCACCGTGTGTGTCTTTACTAATAGAATATAAACTCACATACATAAACAGCTAGAAATGAAACAACTTGTAGATCATACAAATTATAGTTTTGTGCGGAAAATTAACTAACGGCACCAAACGCAGAAGTCAATACTACTGTGCCAACCATGCTATGGGTTTGAAAGCTCTAATGTCTGAAACTGCCAACCGGGTTTGTAATAATCTTTTGCATTTCATAGTTCAAGCCGTGAAGAAGGCTAACGATATCAGACCTCTTGGGAGCAGAGCAAAAATTAAAAGTTTCAAAAGGACGCTATGTGATAATTAAGTAATGGCACGGGCAGGCGATGCGATACGACGCGTCGGATCGAGGAACAAAAAAAATCAAGTAGACAAAATCGCGGACAAAAACTTATATTCATTATTATAATTATGGTAGGTATCCTTAAAGATTAGATTCGCTACCGTGCCGTGGTTAGTAGAAAATCAAATTATTTGCTGCAAAATTGTTCAATAATCTCCCCAGTAATGGAAGAGGCATAGTTATTTATACAATACGTAAATAAAATCCTGTCCGAACCGTTAAAGTATTGTTAGGTATCAATAACTGATTCTACTAATACCTACAAAGCTGGATAAAATTTGAAATTATTAAGTATTCCCCTAATAAAATATGTATAACGGAGTACCAAGTGTAAAACCCTTACAATCGTTGAATATCACAGGCTCGCACACGCACTTATCGGACAGACTACCGATAAGTCTACTCTCGCCTGGGGCTCTGACCGACGTGGTTCGTTCGAGACAGTGCTATCTGTCTGACAGTGACAGTGTTGTCTGTGGTTAATGATAAAACGCACACACTACATCCCTTTCCTATTCTTCTGCTTCTTCTTCAGCCTACGGATGTCCACTGCTGGAAAAAGACCTCCCCCAAGGCTTTCCACACTGACCGGTCCGTGCTGCTCGCATCCATCGGCTTCCCGCGACCTTCACTAGGTTATCGATCCACCTTGTTGGGAGCCTCCCTACGCTGCGTCTTCCAGTATGTGGCCGCCACTCCAGAACCTTACTGTCCCATCGGCCATCGGTTCTACGAGCAATGTGCCCTGCCCACTGCCACTTAAGTTTAGCGACTCGCAGAGTCGGTGACTTTAGTTCTTCTGAGCATCTCCTCATTTCTGTTTCGATCACGCAAAAAAACTCCAAGCATAGCTCTTTCCATTGCCCTTTGTGTGACTCTGAGCCTTCGTATGAGGCCCACTGTGAGCGACCACGTTTCAGTTCCGAAAGTCATCACTGGCAACACACACTGGTCAAAAAATTTAGTCTTGAGACACTGTGGTATCTTGGACGAGGAGAAGATGTATCGTAGCTTCCCGAACGCTGCCCAGCCGAGCTGGATTCTTTCTCGAAGTTGGACCTACCTAGTTGGACTGTTTGTCCCAGGTATATATACTCGTCAACAACTTCGAGTGCAGAGAAACCAACTAGAATTGGAGTGAGTGCGACATGAGAGTACGGCATGATCTTCGGCTTATCCATGTTCATCTTTAGACCCACTTATTGGGAAGCTCTGCTGAGGTCATTGAGCAATTTGCCCAAGTCTTCCAGGGTCTCAGCCATGACCACGATATCATCTGCAAAACGGAGATTAGTGATTTACTCGCCGTTGATGTTGATTCCAAGTCCCTTCCAGTTCAGGAGCTTGAAAAAATCTTTCAACGCAGCAGTGAACAATTTAGGAGATATGACATCTCCTTGTCTCACTTCACGCTAGAGCTGGATCGGTTTCGAGTCCTGATCCTGGAGTCGGACTGACATGGTGCCGTTTTTGTACAAACACTTTATCACCTCAATGAATCGATGGTCAATTTGTCACCGCTGGAGAGACTGTAGCACCGCCCAATCTCGATCGAATCGAAGGCCTTCTCATAGTCCACAAACGCCAAGCATAGTGTCTTGTTATACTCCTCGGGCTTTTATATAACTTGCCGCAGCGTATGTATGTGGTCTATGGTGCTAAAACCTTTTCGGAAGTTTGCTTATTTGGGAGGCTGCAAGTCGTCGGATCTGCGAGCGAGACGATCCGTGATGACCCTAGAAAACAGCTTACAGACATGGCTCAGGAGGGATATCGGTCTGTTGATTTTCAGGAGGGTATTGTCACCTTTTTTGAAAAACAACACTACCACGCTCCTGTGCCACGCCTTAAGCGTTTCGCCTTTAATAATGAAGGAATTAAATAGCTTCTGAAGCGCTTTAAGAACCGGTTTACCACCCGCTTTCAGAAGCTCAGCCCTAATTCCATCATCTCCAGCCGCCTTTTCGTTGTTGAGCTGTTTCAGGGTCATACTAATTTCGTACAGGTTGACGTCCGGGATATCGTCGGTATAGTGTCGGGTTAGTCTAGCTCTAGGATCATCAACCAGGCTTACAACAGGTGCGTGTGTTGATGTGTATAACTCTCCGTAGAATTTCTCAATCTCACTCAAAATCTCGCATCCCCAGTCTTCAGCTTTGCAAGTAGGCTCTGTCCAACAAACAAATCTCGTGCGAACACTTTGGAGCCTTTATTCCGCTCGATAGCCTCTTTAATACAATCTGTAATAAAATGGCGTATATCCCGAGTCAGAGACTTTGAGATTTGTCTGTTAAGGCATCTCATACACGAAGCGTCATCAGGGGATTTCAAGACCACCTCCCGTCTTTCTTCCATTAGCCGACGGGTGGGACCGGAAATCTTCTTCTGTCCTTTTGAACGGAGGGTTTTGTAAAACTTGAACCCTTCCGTTTGGAGAGTTTCCACAAACCTGTTGTTGTAGTCGTCGACATCTTCGCATTCACCGAGGCATTCGAAGCGATTTTGCAGTTCGATCTGAAAGCTTTTGGGGTTTTGGAGTTGGGTTTTTGCTGGACGGAGCGTAGACTTCATAAGTCGAGAGCGTTCGAGCCTAATGTTAAGGTTCAAGATGCCTCTATCAATACGGTGATCACTCCCGGTTTTAACCGCACGGATCACAGAGACATCATTGAACACATGCCTTCTTGTTGACATTATGAAGTCTATCTCTTTTTTGGTCTGACCATCGGGGCTAATCCAGGTCCGCTTGCGGTGCAATGGTTTCTTGAAAAAGGAATTCATCACAAAGAGTCCTTCCTTTTCCATGAAATTCATTAGCATCTGACCTCGGGGATTCCGATTTCCAACTCCAAATTGCCCCACTTTCGTCTCGTCCGCCTCTCGCATGCCCAGTTTTGCGTTAAGTCCCCCGTGACAACAGTGTAGTGGGTTTTGGAGGAATGTATGGCTCTACTGACGTCCTCATACATAGGCTCCACCTCATCGTCGGAGTATTTAGATGTCGGAGCGTAGACCTGTATAACCTTTAACGAATATCGTTTGGTTATTCTGAGTACAAGGTACGCCACCCGAGTCAAAAAGCTCCCGACTTTAACAACGTTGCTCACAAGAGACTTGTGGACAATAAACCCGACGCCACCCTGGGACAGCTGGTCGCATTCCCAGAAATAGACCAATTTGCTAGACTTCAGGATTATTGATTCCTCTCCCTCTCTTCGGACTTCAAAAAACCCCACGAAGTCCTAGCGCAACCGGCTCATTTCTTCCTCCAGTTCGACAATATTCTCATCGGTCCGTAGTGTGCGCGTGATATATATTGCCAGGGCAAAGGTCATCGTCGGTGATGGTAACCGGATCTCTTCCGGAGGTTCTTAGCACCCTTTGCTCCGCCGTAACCGAGTCTGCTACCGTAGACTGGAATAGCGGAGCTGCCGGGGACTAGGGGCCTCGGCCGTGTCATGTGCATCAATATGGGTTGCCATAATCCCCACGCCTGGCAGGCGGGTTGGGGATCGCAGTGATTTGATATTACACAGAAGAAGCACTGCTGCCCGCTTCCCTGGTGAGTTCCCTTAGTCGCCTCTTACGACACCCACGGGAGGATATAGGTTGGTACTATTCTAAGCATCGTATCACACGGGGCAAATAACAAAATTTAATCTATGAATAATATATAATAATAATAATAATAATCTTTATTGCACAAAGAATTGGTACAAATAAGTGTGAAGTCCCTGACTCCCGTGCTAGGTGATATACCTGTGTTACAGGAGCCAGTTCCCTCTCCCAAATTGGAAATTTTAGAGAATTCTATGCAAACAGATTAACAAATAATAAATTAATGAATTTAGGTAACAAAAGTAAACTAAACTAAACTGGTTAAAAGAAGCCTGTATTTAGTATTTGGGAGTGCATATTTATTAAATGTGTGTGTGTGTGTGTGTGCGCGCGAGGGTGTGTGTGTGTGTGTGCGTGCGTGTGTGTGTGCGTGTGTGTGTATGTATGAGTGCGTGCGTGTGTGTGCGTGTGTCTGCAAGTGTTCACGCGTGTGGGTGTTCGTGATTATGTGTGTATATGTGTGTAGCAGTTATTTACCAGGGTTTATTATAATCTTAGGAAACAGATATGATAACTTTCTCTGTTTCGTCATAGTTCAGTGACAGTAGCCATGATTTGAGAGTCCGTTTGACTTTATGTAAGGTAAGTTTATAAATTAAAAGTTTTTTATTTATTTTATTATACACTAACGCGCTTTGGGCACGAAAGTGTCGTCGCGCAAGTGCAAAAATGTCGCAATGGGAAAAGGAGAGTTGACAAAGATCATTTATGTATATTTGGAAGAGCGTGGGACCCAATATACTGCCTTGAGGTATACCGTAGCTGATAAATTCCTCATCACTGAGAACAGAATCAATTTTGACACATTGGCTACGCCCAGTGAGATAATCTCTGTAAACATCCAGGCCCACACCTCGCACACCCATATGCTCCATCTTTGCCAACAGCCTGGGGATAGACACCGTATCAAAGGCCTTAGTCAGATCCAAGAAGACACCGTAGCATTTAAGGCGACTATCTAATCTATCAATTAGGGTATTAGTGAAATCAGAGACGGCATCCTCTGTGGAAATTCCTGTCCGAAAGCCATATTGATTATTGGCAATTAATTTATTTTTACAAAGAAATTTTGTCAGACTAGTGTTGAGGATACGTTCGAGTATTTTAGATAAAGAGCTAAGGACAGAAATTGGCCGATAATTGGAAACATCATCCCTTGCTTTGCCCTTATACACTGGATGAACAATGGCACGCTTGAAAGCTTTTGGGAAAACACCCGAATTTATGGCACAGTTACAGATATGGGCAATGGGAGGAGCCAGAGTGCAGATTGATTGTTTTATTATATTTGCCGGGATGTTATCCCACCCAACGGCACAATCACTACGCAATTTATGAATAGTGCTTGTAAGGACTGCTTGGTCAACTAATGGGATAGCCAACTGGAGATGAGGTAGTACATGAGAAAACGGACGGTGAGACTAGAAAACTTTGATGCAAGGTTTGCTCCGACATTAACAAAAAACCTATTGGCATTATTGACAGATACGATAGGCGCGACGGAAGATTGTAGCAGGGCATTAGGAGAGTGCCTTTGTTGATTGCTATGTGTGATTGATTTGATAATTTTCCACATGGCTTTCGGGTTGTTGTTTGCCTTTTTAAGTTCAGCTTTTTCATAAGTGTGCTTTAGTTTTTTTAGAAGGGAATTACAAAAATTGCAGTACCGCGTATATGTTGTTTTTAATATTATATTATTGGGAGACTTACTAACCTGTCGGTGCATTTTGTCGCGATTACGGAGGCATCGTACTAAGCCAGCAGTCATCCAAGGTTTCTTAACAACTTTTCTATTGGGAGTCTGAACAATCTTGGTATTTTTTAATATGATAGCTTGAAGATCGGCAATTAAAGTATTTGTGGCTTGGTCCGGATCGGAAGTGATGAGAATGGGAGTAAAATCATGATTACTAATTTCCTTTTTTATTTCGTCGTAGTCATACCGTACAGAGGTTTTTTTGGAGGGGCTGTAGTTATTTTACTAGTCCCTAGGAAAACAGCAACGGAAAGATGATCAGTAACATGGGTGTCCAATACAAGAACCTTGGCAGGCGATTTAGTCTTCATCATGACATGATCCAGACAACTATTTATCCTTGTCGGGAGACTGTGGGCAGGCAGCAACCCGTGCATTGCTGATAATGTTAAATAGTCGTCAGAGTGACGATCATTATTTCCTGGCCTGATATCAATATTAATATCACCAATGAGGATAATGTTGTTTTGTGATTTAACGGAAGTTATTATGTCATTTAAACTAGATAAAAAGTTAGTTGGGTTTAGATAAGATGGAGACCGGTAAATTGCTATTATAGCTGTGTTATTGTAGCATGTTACTAGACAGTTGGCATCCGAAAATAACGGTTCATGTGTGGTACAGTTGATTGTGTCTTTGAAGTAAATTACGACGCCATCGTTTTTTATAGGGTTGTTGCTAGTGGAGTGCGAAGTATAGCCCTGCAATACAGGGATGTAACCCGCAACGTGCAACCAGCATTCTGTTAATATAATAAAATCAAATTCAACCTTTGTAACTGTTAACATGGCAACAAATTGATCTAGATTCTTTTTTATACTCCTAATATTTATATGAATGATTCGAAAACCCCAATCGTGCTCTTCTACATAGCCTAGACATGCTTCCGGAGTGCATGTAAACGAATCAGGCTATAGAAAGGTTATCTATTTCCTGGGATATTTGATCAATGTTCATCATTTATAAAAAAGGTTGTATAATATCACAGCTAGTTGGAACCTGAGCTCGAGGATTAAGTCAGCATTAATAGCACCAATAGAGAACTTATGTCTCGATCATTTAACGGTAAGTAAGTGAAGGTGAAATTAGGTTTTCCAGAGTAAAACTTAGAGCCTGGTAAGAATGTGTGCGTGAAGTTAGTGCGGTGTTGATCTTCTGATGAGTGTGTGTGTGTGTTTTTGTGTTGATTAATTTCTGCTACATTTGTGTGTTTCAGTTGAATGAGTGGATTTGTGTATAGTTTAGGCTTATAGAAAAATAAGAAGGTACACATTCGGACAGATGAGTATTTAAACAAAGAACAAGACATTATACTCATAATTTTAGTTTGAGAATGGGGCCCAGACATAAGTCATGCACTTAGCCGTAGGCTGTCGAAATCAGCTTCATTTTTAACAACGAAATGTCGGTCACCGTCCACCTTTCGCAGCATGACTTTACCATAGGAAGTCCAGCAGTATTTATATACATTTTCTATAGCAAAGCGTCGGGCCATATAATACAGACGTTGAGTCTTAGGTGTAAATTTTTCGGAAATGTATATAGGTTGCCTGGGTTCGTCAAATTTTAAGTGGGTTGTTGATAGCTTGTTTTGTTTATTTGTGCTATTAAATTGACGAACCCTCTTGATAATATTATCTTTTGTTATTGCACTTCTGAAATCGACCGTGATAGTAGAATTGTTATTTTTTTTCTTTGTACGGAATACATCTTTTATTTCATTTCCGTTTATCGGTGTGCCAAGTACGTTGGCAGCCTCGGTTACAAGGGCACGAAGACTTTCCTTATTCTCATTCTGTTTTTCGGGCACATTTCGTGTCTCAATCTTCGTAGAGAACAGTTGTTGTTCTATTAAGTCTACTTTTCCTTCCAGCTCAGAGATACGGCGGCGGTCTATTTCTCGTTCCGACTCTAAGTTACCGAGTTTTACCTTTAAGTCGTCGTAGTCGTTTGAAATAAACTCCATAGACTTCTGTATTTCTGCATTTTGAGCACTAATTTCAGAGATGAATGCCTGTAAAGCTGCAAGCTTTTCTTCAGACTTAGCGGAAGATTCCGACAATGATCCGCCATATCGAAGAGTGATATTGTGACAACGGTCAACCAAAATATAACCTCAGTTCAAAAATATTATGATAACTTAATTGGAATAATCACCACAAGCTTGCAGAACGCAAGAGAAACTCAGAACTGTAAGAAAAGTCATAAAATATTGTCAGACCGGACATTACATCTTATGAAGAGAAGGCGAGATCTACAAAAATATAAACATAAAACTAGAACAATCAAAAATGAAATCTCAACTCTTTACAAGCTTGTGAGTAAATATGTAAAACATGACTATACAAATTATAGGTATAACACTATTGAAAAATACCTCAGACAAACTGGAAGCACAAAGAAAGCGTACAAAGAGCTCATCCCACATAAATCTTGGATTGAGGGACTGAAACGAGGTATTACAACCGAAAATAATCGCAATGACGTCATTTCTATAGCAACCGAATTTTACAGAAAGTTATACAGCGCTAATGAACCAATTGAAACCAGCAATAAAATCCAAAGTACCCTAGAGCAGGTGGTAATCCAAATTTAATTAAAATTGAAGAAAATGAAGTCATAGAAGCATTGAAAAACCTTAAACCCGGGCCCGGATAATATAACAAACGAAACTCTACATGTAGCTACCCCATTCTTGGTCACTTCCTTAACTAAATTATTCAACCACATCCTGGAAACTGGAGAAACACCCACTCAATGGTCCGAGTCTAACATCATCTTACTATACAAAAAAGGCGATCCTAAAGATATAAGCAACTACAGACCCATAAGCCTACTGCCGACAATTTACAAACTCTTTTCCACAATATTAAACAAAAAGATAAACTCAATACTAGAAAAACAACAACCAATAGAACAAGCGGGATTTAGAAAAGGATACTCTACAATCGACCATATCCACACACTGGAACTTCTCATTGAAAAATATCAAGAGAAAAGAAGACCGCTCTACTTGGCGTATATAGATTACAAAAAGGCGTTCGATTCTGTCTCACACAACTACATCTGGGAAACTTTAACATTACAAAATGTGGAAAGCGAATATATTCAGGTCATAAAAAGCTTATACAACAATAGCAAAAGTAGAGTTAGACTGGAAACGGCAGGCCCATGGTTCTCTGTTGAAAGAGGAGTAAAACAAGGTGATCCGCTCTCGCCTCTATTTTTTATAGCGGTCCTAGAATCTATAATAAACAAACTTGACTGGAAAGAACGTGGCATAAAAATCGAAAACAGATACCTAAATTAACTCCGTTTCGCAGACGACTTGGTCCTTATATCAGAGAAAGGTGTAGAGCTACAGTACATGGTAGAGACCTTAAATAATGCCAGCAAACTGGCAGGGTTAGAAATGAATCTCGCGAAAACCATGTTAATGACCAACAGTACCATGGTACCAATACATGTAGACTGTGAACTTCTTAAATACACCGACCAGTACATCTACCTCGGCAAACAAATAAGCTTCGATGGTTCAAACAACTACCAGGAGATACAGCGTAGGGCACTGCTTACATGGAATAAATACTGGAGTTTAAAAGAAATATTCAAGAGCACAATGCCTGTTAAAATAAAAACCAAAGTATTGAATTCATGCCTTATACCGTGCCTGACCTATGCTTGCCAGACATGGAAATTTAACAAAAATGTCAAAGAAAAAATTATAACATGCCAACGTGGGATAGAGAGAAGTATGTTAAATATCAAAAGAAAACAAAAAATACGACATACAAAAATTAGAAAAACTACCAAAGCAACAGACGGTCTGGCTCAAGCTCTAACACTGAAATGGAAGTGGGCCGGACACGTAGCACGTCTTCAAGACCAGAGATGGACGAATTGTGTCACAGCGTGGAGAGGTCCGGCAGGCAAAAGGAAACAAGGAAGACCTCGTAAAAGATGGGAGGACGAAATTAAACAAGTAGCGGGACCAAAGTGGATGCAAACTGCACACTCCAGAGAAGTTTGGCACAATTTGGAGGAGGCCTTTACCTGCAAAAGGGTTCTTGCAGACAAATAATATCATTTCTATTATTAAATAAAATAAAATAGTATATTTAAGTTATATATTAGATAAATACTGTAAATAATACTAACAAAACTTTAAATATTAAACTACTAACACACTATATATGTAACACTTGTTTTGCGAGAAATACAGGCTTTTTTATTTTATTTTATTTTATTTTTTATTTATTTATTTTATTCGACACGACCTACCAATTTAATAGTTGCATTGAGCACGGCCTACCAATTTAATAGCAGCATTACGCAAGACCTACCAATTTAATGACAGCATTTGACACGACCTACCAATTCAATGGTAGCATTCGACACGACCTACTAATTTAATGGCAGCATTTGACACGACACTGCGGTATTTCGGACGAGAAGACGTGTGTGTTGCCAGTGATGACATATGGAATTGAGACGTGGTCGCTAACAACGGGCCTTATAAGAAGGCTCAAAGTGACTCAAAGGGCAATGGAGAGAGCTATGCTTGGGGTTTCATTGTGCGATCGAATCAGGAATGAGAAGATCCGGAAAAGAGCGAGAGTAACCGACATAGCCCGAAGAATTGCAACACTAAAGTGACAGTGGGCTGGACACATTGCCCCATTGATCGATGCCCAATGGGGCCGGCGGGTTCTCGAGCGGCGACCACGCACCGGAAGACGTAGCGTGGGTAGGCCCCCGATAAGGTGGACCGACGACCTGGTGAAGGTCGCGGGAAACCGCTGGATGCGGGAGGCGCAGGACCGGTCGTCGCGGAGAACCTTGAGGGAGGCCTATGTCCAGCAGTGGACGTCTTTCGGCTGAAATGATGTTGATGATTTGACACGACCTACCAATTTAATGGCACCTTTTGACACGACCTACCAATTTAATGGCAGCATTCGACACGACTTACCAATTTTATGGCAGCGTTCGATACGGCCTACCAATTCAATGGTAGCATTCGACACGACACTGCGGTATTTCGGACGAGAAGACCTACCGCAATGTCTCAAGACAAAAGTCTTCGACCAGTGTATGTTGCCAGTGATGACATATGGAATTGAGACGTGGTCGCTAACAATGGGCCTTATAAGAAGGCTCAAAGTCACTCAAAGGGCAATGGAGAGAGCTATGCTTGGAGTTTCACTGCGCGATCGAATCAGGAATGAGAAGATCCGCAAAAGAACGAGAGTAACCGACATAGCCCGAAGAATTGCAACACTAATGTGACAGTGGGCTGGACACATTGCCCCATTGATCGATGCCCAATGGGGCCGGCGGATTCTCGAGTGGCGACCACGCACCGGAAGACGTGGCGTGGGTAGGCCCCTGACAAGGTGCCTACGCCCGGTGAAGGTCGCGGGAAGCCGCTGGATGCGGGAGGTGCAGGACCGGTCGTCGTGGAGAACCTTGGGGGAGGCCTATGTCCAGCAGTGGATGTAGCATTTGACACAGCCTACCAATTTAATGGCAGCGTTTAGCACGACCTACCAATTTAATGGCAGCTTTTGACACGACCTACCAATTTAATGGCAGCATCCGATACGACCTACCAATTCAATGACAGCATTCGACACGCCTATCAATTTAATGGCAGCATCTGCTACGACCTACCAATTTAATGGCAGCATTCGACACGACTTACCAATTTTATGGCAGCGTTCGATACGGCCTACCAATTTAATGGTAGCATTCGACACGACCTACCAATTTAATGGCAGCATTCGACACGATCTACCAATTGCATGGTAGCATTCGACACAGCCTTTTCACTCCCTGAGAAACTCAAATTTCAGTCAGACGGAAACACCGCTGCCGGCAAACCGCTCCAGTCCCTCGATGCACGTGGCACAAAAGAGGAGGCGAAACGCCTCGTTCGGATTGCAGCGTCAACAACACAAGGCGAAAACCCGCCGCACGGCGGCTCGCACGCCCCTCCACCGAATCCAAAGTGGCCAGGCGACCAGGTCCCTCTTTCGCAAAATGTCACTAGTCACGCAGACAACCACTTCCTCTTCTTCTTCCTGTGCCTCTTCAATCCTGAAGGTTGGCCGTCAGCTTCTTATACTCGGTCTTGACAATCGCGAGTCGAAACAATTTTTCGACGGAAGTAATGCCGGTCCACTCTCTGATGTTACGCAGCCACGACTTTCTCTTTCGTCCAGCGCGCCTTTTTCCTTCTACCTTGCCCATCATAATGAGTTGGAGTAGCGCATATCTACCCTGTCGGAGCACGTGGCCGAGATAATCTATTTTGCGTTTCTTTATGGTGGGCAACAACTTTCGAGGCATTTGAACGCGCTGAAGGACGGTGTCATTTCCGACCTTTTGGGTCCAGCTTATGCGCAGCATACGACGGTAACACCACATTTCGTGTAGTATCCACTTTCAGAGTTCATGCTTCGCAGCCGTACAACATAGACAACCACAGACACCGGATATGGATATGAAATTAAACCAGATACGGAGTTACGGATAATTTTCATCCTGTTTAAATCCAGTTATGAAGAAAGAAATAGTCTCCCTCTACTAGTACACACGTAAATATGGACAATACACTAATAATATAATAATATATTATATAATAGATAATAAGATCAATCCTCAAAACAACACAATATTTTACCATTATTACTGTGCTATACTGTGGGTAGGTATTGTGGGTAAACAGACAAATATACCATTATTAGGTATATTGAGTGTACCGCATTAGTCAGTGGCTAGGTAAAAATACAGAGTTAGTACCTAGTTACCAATGTATAATGCGATTTCAGTTCACCCACGAGGCCGCAATTCGAAGGTTATCAGAAAAATGAAAGCTACGCTTAAGGCTCTTTAATTAATATATTGGTCATCGAACTTATCACGCCCGTGTCGCGTTCTTTTTTTCTTTTTATCTTGCTCCCATACCGGGAACCACTCTCGTATTGCGGGCGCGTTCACACAACACCCTAACTCACATTCACAAAAAACCAGAGCCAGAACCACTTCCCGTAGGTCACACGACCAACAGCTCCGCTCGGGAATCAAACCCGTGACACGCAGCGCAGCAGTCCATCGCTCAACGACTACATCAATCGTGTCGTCAATTAATTCAAATTCTGTGAAACTGTAAACTACGCAAGTGAGTGGATTGTATACCTGGTTGGCTTAGTTCAAACATCACGCGTAAATTAAAATAATATTTACCTATTTGATACCTGTATATTTTACGTTGGGTATATGCTAAGTCTGTAGTTGGGCACAGTTTTACACATGTACAACAATTGGTCTCAATTTAACAATTGTTCAAAAGCTTAACTTCAAACCTAGCTATTAATAAATTGCAAGAGCGGCGTATATACTTCCAATGGAGGGTCAAAGGACTACGCAAAGATATAACCTTCGCTAGGCACCTTCGCAAGTTTGTACAACGGATACTTCCATATCATAACAAGTACATAGGTACAAGGCACCTCGGGTTTATATGCTTAAAAACCTACCTAAAAAACGGACCTACTTCTGCAAATAATACCGGCCTGTGGCATACAACACGGATAACTACCTACTTTCAAAATTATTCTCGACAAGAAAACCGCGCGACGTTATACACCAGTACGTATCCTATTAAGTACCCACAATTGGATTGATCAAACTTTCACAGTTTACTTAAAATACTATCACTACTACTTATTACCAATTAATCTCATTGTATACATATAGACAGCCAGTAAGTATTAGGTACCTTCAATACCTATTTATCTACCAGGGTTTCGAGGCCGCCAGTAGTATACGTACTGTTACGGGCTAGGGGTACTAAAACGCCGGTTAAGGGTTTTGAAATTTATCGGCAACGAAGGTACAGTCGATTGCAATGACAAGTAGAATGTTGCTGACGTTGCACCAAAGTCTTCACTTACGTTCACGAAGTCCGTATTATAAACACGCAATAACACTACAGATGTTACTTCACGTAGTACTCACAGTTCTCGTTACAGTTGTCGCAGTAGGTATTCTCAAAGATCGCTTCTTAACTGTCGCTTTTTTCGTATCGCTAGTCGAATGCAGACTGACTCTGCGCTGGTGTTACGGCGCTATATATAGGCCAGCTGATCGAACATTCCAGAATCGTCTAAACGTAATAATAATAGCGCATAACTTCGAGTACAGTCAGTAGGTACCTACGGTAATTCCCAGAAACGGGTTTCTAGATATTTCGATATCGTCACTTAGTTGACAAAGTTGATAAAACCTGTACCATTCGATAGGCCTCCATAGGTCTAGCAATGCGTTTTTATATTACACCTATACAATCTCTAGGTCTCGAATTATAGGGTTTAAAAGTTACGTACTGCATGTCATGCGATATTGAACCTTATGCCATCGACTTATGTCGATGGCATAAGGTTCAATATACTGCGGCCCCACACCGCGCACCATATCCTCCCGTGGGTGTCGTAAGAGGCGACTAAGGGAACTCTCACCAGGGAAGCGGGCAGCAGCGCTTCTTCTGTGGAATGTCAAATCCTGCGATCCCCAACCCGCCTGCCAAGCGTGGGGATTATTTCAGCCCCCCCCCCCAAATGATGCACACGACTAAGCCAAGGCCCCTAGTCCCCGGCAGCTCCGCTATTCCTGGTCATTGTGGTAGCGGCCAAGGTAACGGCGGGGCAAGGGGTGCGAAGAATCTCCGGAAGAGATCCGGCTACCACAAACAACGACGGATCGACCTGGCAACACTAAACATGCGCACACTGCGGACCGACGAGAGGGTTATTGAACTGGAGGAAGAATTGAGCGAGTTGCGATGGGGTGTCCTGGGATTATCTGAAGTCCGAAGAGAGGGTGAGGACTCGATAATCCTTAAATCCGGTAACTTGCTCTATTTCCGGGAAGGCGACCATCAGTCCCAAGGTGGTGTCGGGTTCCTCGTCCACAGGTCCCTTGTGGACAATGTAGTGAAGATCGAGAGTGTGTCGACCAGGGTGGCGTTCCTGGTACTCAGAATAACCAAACGGTATTCGCTGAAGGTCATTCAGGTATCGCCCCGACCTCGACACACTCCGACGATGAAGTAGAGACTATGTATGAGGACATCTCTAAAGCCATACATAGCTCTAAAACTCACTACAGCGTTATCATGGGGGACTTCAACGCTAAACTTGGAAAACGGAGCGGTGAAGAGCTCGGACTGGGAAATTTTGGATTTGGGCGTCGGAACCACCGAGGCCACATGTTGGCTGGCTTCATGGAGAAGGAGGGACTCTTTATGATGAACTCCTTCTTCAAAAAGCGAGAACAGCGAAAGTGGACTTGGATCAGTCCCGACGGGGTCACTAAGAATGAGATAGACTTCATTTTGACGACAAAAAGGCACATATTCAATGATGTCTCAGTGATCAACTCGCTCAAATGCGGCAGCGATCACCGTATGGTCAGAGGCACATTGAATCTGAACATAGTGTCCGAAAGATCTCGCCTGATGAAGTCCACGCTCCGGCTAGCACCCATCCATATCCACAACTCCGAAGGTTTCCAGCTCGAGCTCCAAAATCGCTTCGAATGCCTAAGTGGCGACGTGGACGAATACAATGACGGGCTTGTAGAAGCTGTTCGTACGGTCGGGACTAAGTATTTTCAGACCCGCCGTACAAATAGAACTAAAAAGCTCTCGGACTACACTCTCGAGCTCATGGAGGACAGACGTGAGATGATTTTGCGTTCGTCAAGTGATGCTTGCAGATACCGGCAGTTCAATAAGCAGATCTCAAAGTCTCTGAAGCGCGATCTACGTCGGTATAATACCCAGCGTATAACTGAGGCTATAGAGCGAAACAGAGGCTCTAAAGTTTTCGCTAGAGATCTGACTATTGGGCATAGCCGGCTAAGCAAGCTGAAGACTGACGACGGCAAGATCTTAACGTCCGGGCCCGAGCTTTTGAGGGAAGTCGAGAATTTCTATGGACAGCTCTACACTTCAACGACAAGACCCGCATTAAATCTTGCTGAAGACCCTAGAGCAAGATTAACCCGACACTACACTGAAGATATCCCGGACGTCAGCCTGCAGGAGATTCGATTGGCTCTGAAACAGCTTAAAAACAACAAGGCGCCGGGCGATGACGGAATAACGGCAGAGCTACTGAAGGCGGGTGGTGAACCGATCCTTAGGGCCCTTCAGAAGTTATTTAATTCCGTCATAGTTAAGGGAAAAACGCCACAGGCATGGCACAGAAGTGTTGTGGTACTCTTTTTCAAAAAGGGTGACAACACCCTTTTGAAAAACTACAGACCCATCTCACTTCTGAGTCATGTCTATAAGTTGTTTTCAAGAGTCCTCACAAATCGTCTCGCCTGCAGGTTTGACGACTTCCAGCCGCCCGAACAAGCCGGTTTCCGAAAAGGCTTCAGCACAGTAGACCACATACATACGCTGCGGCAGGTTATACAGAAGACCGAGGAGTATAACCTACCCCTTTGCTTGGCGTTTGTGGACTACGAAAAAGCCTTTGATTCGATCGAGACCTGGGCTGTACTGCCGTCTCTCCAGCGGTGCCAAGTAGACTATCGGTATATTGAAGCGCTGAAGGGTTTGTACGAAAACGCCACCATGTCAGTCCGAATACAGGATCAGACCTCGAAACCAATACCTTTGCAGCGTGGTGTCAGACAGGGAGATGTTATCTCTCCGAAACTGTTCACCGCTGCATTGGAGGATGTCTTCAAGGTTCTGGACTGGAAAGGACTGGGCATCAACATCAATGGCGAGTACATGACACACCTTCGGTTTGCTAATGATATCGTAGTCATGGCTGAGACCGCGGAGGACCTGAGTACAATGCTCGAAGACCTCAGTAGGGCCTCCAAGCGAGTCGGTCTTAAAATGAATAAGGGCAAGACGAAAGTCATGTCTAAAGTCCATGTTGTACCGACTCCTATAAGGATTGGAGACTCTGTTCTCGAAGTTGTTGACAGCTACGTGTACCTTGGACAAACTATCCAGTTAGGTAGGTCCAACTTCGAGAAAGAGGTCAATCGTCGAATCCAACTCGGCTGGGCTGCTTTAGGGAAGCTACGTAGAATCTTCTCGTCCGAAATACCGCAGTGTCTCAAGACAAAAGTCTTCGACCAGTGTGTGTTGCCAGTGATGACTTATGGAATTGAGACGTGATCGCTAACAATTGGCCTTATAAGAAGGCTCAAAGTCGCTCAAAGGGCAATGGAGAGGGCTATGCTTGGGGTTTCACTGCGCGATCGAATCAGGAATGAGGAGATCCGCAGAAGAACGAGAGTAACCGATATAGCCCGAAGAATTGCAACACTGAAGTGGCAATGGGCTGGACACATTGCCCGTAGGACCGATGCCCGATGGGGCCGACGGGTTCTCGAGTGGCGACCACGCACCGGAAGACGTAGCGTGGGTAGGCCCCCGACAAGGTGGACCGACGACCTGGTGAAGGTCGCGGGAAACCGCTGGATGCGGGAGGCGCAGGACCGGTCGTCATGGAGAACCTTGGGGGAGGCCTATGTCCAGCAGTGGACGTCTTTCGGCTGAAATGATGATGATGATGATGAACACCGCGGAGGCGAGGTACCGCGTCGAGTGCTGGACGATGGCGTCCCTCGCCTCCCGGCGGACTGCCTCCCTTATCTCTGGGGCCGGACGCTCGTCCAGCGCCCTGCACCCCGCCGTCCACTCGTACACTCTGGCGAGCACCCACGCCTCGAGCTCCCAAGGCGGGGTGCCCGCCAGAGCGCACGAAGACCGAAGCGCCACCTGCTGTCCAACATGAATCCCAGATATTTCGTCTGGGCCTCAACCCCAACCCTCACCCCCTCCACGTGTATGTGGGCGTCAGGTGGGGGGCGCTGCCGGGGGCCGTGAAAGAACACAGCCTCCGTTATGTGCAGCGCCACCCTCAAGCCCAGGCGGCGGATCCTTCCCGTCACTAAGGTTCCGCCCGCCGACGCCAAACTGACCACCTCCCGGAAGGTGCTCCCGCGAGAAATGAGGAGAGTGTCATCCGCGTAGCAGATGACACTCGTTCCTCGAAGGAGGGTTCCCCGCAGGAGCCAGTCATAACCGGCGTTCCACGGAAGAGGCCCTAGACCGGACCCCTGTGGAACGCCGGTTTCCACGCCATACCGCCGGACCTGGCCAGCCCTGTCCACGAGGAGGACTGCACGGTCCTCCAAGTAGCTGGCCAGGAGGCCCCGCAAGTACAGGGGCACACCGTGGAACCGGAGCGCCTCCAGGATGGTGGAGTGGGGGATGGAGTTTGTTAGAAATTAACGAATCCAGCATTAAGCGCATTTCCCGAGTAGATACATTATTTACTAAATTATAGACCGTATCAGCTTCACACCATTTATATTTTATATATATGTCATGACGACAGACAGCTGCATCATGTATTAGTTGCCAAGGTAGGTATACAACCTCCAACACGCCTCCTCAATCTACTACATAATGAGCTATACAAATTAGAACCAAAAACGCTAACTTAATTACATATAGAAGTAATAAATCCAACGCGTCTCATTAACAAAACAAAACAATATCAAAATTAAAATTAGCCATTAGAACAGATAGGTATAAAACTCAAATTACAAATTCTAAACCTAACTGTACTTGCCCGCCCTCTTAATGGGTAATTTTTGTACAATCTGTTTAAGTTTTGGGCCTGGCAGAGGCTTCGTTAACATATCTGCTAACATCTCTTGAGTACACAAGTATTGTACATCAATCGCCTCCTTAATCAAGGCTTCGCGGACAAAATGATACCTAATGTCTATATGTTTTGTTCTATTATGGTTCATTTTATTTTGCGATATTTTATGTGCTGACTGATTATCGTTAAAAATAATCGTTGGTTTGTTGCAAGTATTTTTAGTCAAACTAGACAACAAACCTCGCAAGTAAATTGCTTCTTTAGCAGCCTGACTGAGTCCTATGTATTCTGCCTCAGTCGACGACAATGCTACACATCGCTGCTTGCGACTCTCCCATACTATTAAATTATCGCCTAATGTAAAAAGCATTCCTGTGAAGGACTTTCGATCGAATGATCCCCCCCAATCAGCGTCAACGTACCCGCGCATCTCTAAGTTACCGTATTTTCGGAAGACAAGCGCAAAATCAGATGTCCCCTTTATGTATCGCAACACCCGTTTAGCACAATTGAAGTGCGTCTCATCATAGCATGAATTGAATTGAGACAGTAAACTTACAGCATGTGCTATATCAGGCCTAGTAGTTTGAGCCAGATAATTCAGACATCCTATCAAACTTTGGTACGGCAACCTACAACCAGGCTCAGCTTTTTCTAGCTTGAGGCCTACCTCCATTGGGGTATTGACTGGTTTGCAGTCTGACATTTTAAATTCCTTCAGTACATTCAGGACATACTGTTCTTGATCGAGATAAATAGTTCTCTTATCTCGTCGTAACCTCATACCTAGTACATGCCTAGCTTCGCCTAAGTCTTTGACTTTAAACTTTTTGAGCAGCCCGTTTTTCAAAGCTTGCTTCTCTTTATCCTGCTTTGGAGGACAAAATACAAATATATCATCAACATAGATAACTACGACTATCCTATCTTGACCTATTATCTTTTGATATAAACAGGGCTCTATCTTTGATAGAGCCCTGCATCATGTATTAGTTGCCAAGGTAGGTATACAACCTCCAACAGAGTTGAAGGCGTTGGCAATGTCGAATGACACAGCCAACAATCCATCCCCTACCCCTACCGCCTCGGTCACTTGGCCCTTTAGACGGGCCAGGGCGTCCACTGTCGAACGGCTAGCTCAAAATCCGAACTGGGCGTCCGACAGGTCCGGTCCCACGTTCCGCAGATGGCGCTTCAAGCGGGCGGCGATAATCCCCTCGAACATCTTACCGGCCTCGTCAAGCAAGACGATGGCCGGTAAGCCGAGGGGGAGTCCGCCGGCCGCCCTTCCTTCCGATAAAACGTATACACTACACCAAGGCCACTGGAATTTTTAGAAACTGTTTAACTGTGAAATTTCTAAATAAAATCTCTACCGTTAGGCTCAAATGTAGCAAAAATTAATACAACTGTTTTTACGTACATTTTTATTCTTCTCCCTTAACAGCGATCACAAACACAATAATATCAGCCCTAACATCTCAATTAATTACAGAAATCGTACTACTATTCTAATGAAAAACAACATTTTCAACAAATTCTCTTTGACAATCTATCTTCACAGCCGCTTGGCATTTATGAAAAACGTAATGGCGTCGTTGTTACAAGTCATTACACTCCTTTTATAACAATTTTTAGATAAAAATAATTAGAACTATACTATAATTTGGTAATTCGTTTTAACACTCAATTTTAACATGGAATTAATTATTCATTGCTTAGGACGTTTAAACAGTTTTTTTTAAAACATGCGCTATCCTTCTTCGTTTTATCAAGAGTAGGTCGACACCTATTTCTGTTAAACAAATATTAATCCGAATCCATTATTAAACTAACGCATGTCGCATGTGATGAAATAACCATAGATTTTCTTAACCCCAGTTTGGATAAACCCTCAATTATGGGTTGTTATCAAAGTAACCGGAAATCCTAACCTGGCTTTCTACATTGAAAAGAAGTAAAATAAATATATACGGACAAATTACACAGATTGAGCTATCCCAAAGGTCAGTTCGAGACTTGTGTTATGGGATATTAACGATACTATATTTATAATAGATACATATATAGATAAACATCCAAGATCCAAGTCAAACAGGAAAAGATCGTTTTCCATCATGACCTGGCCGGAGATCGACCCCGGGGCCTCCACGTCGCAGGCAGGCGTGATGACCGCTGCGCCACGGAGGACGACAAAATAAACTGACAACAACAAATAAATCTAAAACAATTTATACCTATCCAGTCAAATTAACTGTTAAGTGTTAATATTTTAAAGGTTTAAGTAAGCCTTGCGCCGACATATACACACATCAAAAGTGTCTAGAGATCAAGTATTTTTATGCGGATTTCTTGAGATTGAGATGTGGCTTTGTAATAAATTTATGATTTTATAAATTTATATGGATCCTTTTTGGTGCATTTCATAATTTGAATCAGGAACTGTGAATCAAATTCGAGTAAAAGATGAAAATCAGCTGTCAATATTTTCCCTATAAAAACATACAACGCATTGAAGACATTATTAGTGCTACTGTTTCCCTACTACTGATTAAAAACCAACGTTATTATGGAGCGGCGACGTCATTTAAGCAGGGAAGAAATACCCAGAGTCGTGGGAATGATAGAAGCTGGTTCCCGGCAACGTACTGTGGCTTTAGCTCTGAATACAAGTCAGAGTGTTATCAGTCGACTTTGGACACGTTACCGAAGCACTGGTACCGTGGCTGAGCGCCATGGAGGACGGTATCGCTGCACCACACGGAGACAAGACCGATACATTCAAATCTTAACTCGAAGAGCTCCAACAATAACCGCCATGATGTTAGCCGTGAGACTTCATCACTCTTCAGGGAACTTAATTAGCGACCAAACAGTCAGAAACCGCTTGCATGAAGTGAACCTTCATTCCCGAAGACCGCTACGGGTACCACCTATAGCAATGCACAATCGTAGGATTCGATATCAATGGGCTCTTGAACACAGAAATTGGGCAGAAGAACAATGGCGTTTCGTGTGCTTTTCTGATGAGTCTCGTTTTGGTATGAGACCGGTTACAAAACGTATACGACACTGGAGAACCCCTGGACGCCAACAGCGATTAAAATCCTGCCAGGAAGTCCATCCTTATAGTGGTGGAACCATCATGGTATGGGCGGGTATTTGGATCGGCGGAAGAACTGAGTTGATTTGGATCAGAGGCAACCTCAACGCTCAAATTTATGCTGAGACGATTGTATCAGACGTCATCGTTCCTCTACAAGTGCAAATCGGTCCATTATCAGTTAATGCATGATAATGCATGACCGCACACCGCAAGAGTTGTAAGACAGACTCTAGCCGCAGCTAACATCAATGTCCTGCCCTGGCCTGCTCAGTCGCCAGACTTGAACCCGATTGAGCATGTATGGGATATGCTACAGAGAAGAGCTCTGCCGAATATGGAGGGTATCCAGTCGCAAGAAGACCTTTTTTTGTTGTTGCAACGAACATGGGCGGCCATTCCACAGCGTGATTTGGATGAACTCATTTTGAGTATGCCAAACCGATGTTCTTGTGTTGTTAGTGTTCGCGGTAGAAACACGGATTATTAATTGTTTAAGTTACCCAATAAAATTTTAGAGAAAACTGTTATTTCAGTCTTTTTTTCGAACTTTTGTGTTAGTGGTTCAAATGTCAAATATCCCTTTATTAGGAAAATGGCAAATTTCTTTATTAATGCAAAGGTGACTTGGTTTATCGTTACTGTGACAAAAGAAAACACTTTATTTGATGAATCCTTAAAGAAATTTTTAATTAATATCAATCAGGAGAAAAGTTATTGCAAAAATATATGTTGATCCCTAGACACTTTTGATGTGTGTATTATTTAGCAAAAAGAGGTAACTTAACACAAATGTCCGACAGGCAATACACGAGTGGAACCTTGCATGGGCGGAGGGGGGCACGGCACGCGGCATGCGGTCGCATCACTCATGATAATACCGTCAAAATGGTGTTATCACTTTTTTTTTAAATTACCAAATTTTGGGGAATTTGGAATTAATTCGTTAGTGAATAATGTGGTTTCACAAAGGGTCGTTCCACTATGGATGCAGGTGTTGTTCTACTGAAACACATATTTAACGTATGGGAGAGGTCGCAAAATGCTATTGGATTTTTTTGTGATCTCTCCAAAGCCTTTGATTGCGTGCACCAAGACATACTATTGCGTAAACTCCGCCATTAAGGTGTCGAAAATGAAGCTCTCAACGTGATAGGTTCTTATTTATATAATAGATTACAGTGACAGTGATTACAGTGTAAGTTAACGGTGTGAAATATTCCGGGCTACCAGTTCAGTTAGGTGTACTGCAAGGCTCAATACGGGGTCTATTCTTGTTTTTAGTATATATTTATGATTTACCATTCTATATAGGCAAGGCAAACTTTACACATTTCGTTTTTTTAGTATACTGAAATCGGACATTTCATTCAAAGATATCATGAAATTGAAATTCATGCCGGCGGCGTCCGGGCTCCTTACGCAGTAAGTAAGCGACAGCGAAGTTGTGTCAGAAAGCATTTTATAGTGTTAAAGATTATATTGACGACAAAAAGGCTTGGGCTTGAGCTGCGTCCGATTTCTATGCTTACACTGACTGTTCTTTGATTTTTACTCTTGTAGTTTAAATTTGCAATTGTTTGTTTTTTTTTTTTTTTAACTCAAAGCCAGTACACACTATGTAGCCAGGCATATTGTACGTTACGGAATTGCATCGCTGACAGAGGTATTCGGCACTGGTGCAGCTACACAGGAGCTAAACTTAGCATTCGGGAACACCGTTGGAACTGCTGAACCTTGGACAAAACTGTCTTTGCATTGTGTAGATTCAATTTCCTAGTATTGTATAATTGCATGGAACACGTGTGAGCACGATCTACTTGCTGTAAAGCATCTATTTGTTGGGTTAGTCGTTTATTGACTTGATAGTGCTATGGCTGTTGAGAGTATGTCATGCTCACTCAAATGTCTCGCTGGTGGTGGCGTGTGTGTTGGGTCATTAGGTTCCCTTCAATATGGTTGAGCTGAATGATGCTGATCCATACGTCATGTTCGTGAACGGATGCCGTCAGAGGGGACTGGTCATCTCTTAGCTGCTACGGCGTATTTTAAATTCTGAATTGTTGTTTTTTTTTTTCCATAATGGACGCTCTCAGCGTACAATATATTTCTGCATCGTTCTCACACGATTGATTTCAAAATGAATGATGTAATCAAATAATTGTATCAATAGCTTGATAATTTAAAAGAGTGTCCATGGAGTTTCTTGCCCGTTCTTCTCCATAGGTACCTACTCTTTGGAATGGGCGACTAGCTTCACCTTACTGACTGACCGACCTTCTGACAATTCAAAAGTGCCTGTAACTGGTTTATTTGAAATAAATGCTTTGATTTTGATTTTTTGATTGACATATACCGGTTAATTTTAGAAGCGATTTTAACCAATACAGTATTAATCCTTATCCAATCCAATTTAATACCTTAAATACATTATTCATTTGATATAGATACTTATTAAAAATTGAAGGGTGTCGCGTTTGTGGCGGTACACGGTGTGGCGTTCGCGGCGGTTTTTTCTAAAACGTTCACAGTATTTCTGAGGTGTATTTAGTATCAGCATTGCACCCGTGCGAAGCCGGGGCGGGTCGCTAGTGATAATTAATTTCATTTTTGTTGTATTTATTTGTGTTCAGCACTATACAAAGTATTGTATAAAGGCATGTGTTTTTTTAAATGAACAGACAGATGTGCTGCTGGAGAGTTTCTTCCGCCAATTCTTCTTCCCAGCGAAAGCACTAGGAAGTGTCGATGTGTGGGCGTATTGGGGGACTGTCTTATGTAATTTTGACGTTCAAAAAGTGCTGATTCTAAGCCTAATTTGAATAAATTACCTTTGATTTGATTTGATTTAATAACAAAAAATAAATTCAAGGTAAAAATGTTAAAAAATACTGTGAAATGAGGTAAGAAAAAGTTTCAGTAACAACAAGGTTAAAATGTAATAATACTTATTATAACATACAATACAAATAAATTTTAATATAAAATACTATACATAAACAATCTATACAAATCTAAACTTATAGACGATTATTTTGCAGCGTCGGCGTCGTGTATCGCGCGATATCAGGTATCTGGGGTAATAAACATGAAATTGAGAGTGATAGTTTTCATTTCACTTGCACCCTAACGTGTGATATATTGTTAGATAGGTATTTAAAAATAAATAGCGGTTAATTAAATCATCATAGGTACCACTTCGTTTCTCTTTTTTACTGCGGATTAGTATGGATTGGAAGAGTATGAAATTGAAACAGAATAATATTGAATTTATTTCATAAATAGATTAACTATCTTGAGGTTTTGTCATCTGGTCTGCTAAATAATCGGTAGCAATGTCTGTGCCGATTTCTAGTATCTTCTCTGCACCTTTTTTAACTACCTCACTTCCAGCGATTTTTATTATCTGCTTTCCAATCCCTGTTATAAAACTTCCGAAACCTCGTCTGGTCATGATTATGATGACACATTCACCCGTGTTAGGATCTCTCTCCGTACCGGGGGGACAGGCCCCTTTGAAGACATCTGGATCTGCGTAGCGTCGGATTACGATAAGATCACTGTCATCGTCTTGACACTTGATTTTACTGACGCTTGCTATTATAACAAAAAAGATGAGGAACTTCAACATTCTTGAGGCTATATAGAGGGAGACTGTGATTTTGTATGACCACATGTACCTATTTATATATCGTATAAAATTATCAATAAGTCACACAATTCAAATTGATTTTATAATCTTGACTATTATTTCTTATGGTTAGTTATTTTTCCATCTTGTTATAACGGTATGTAATTATTAATCAATTTATCAATGTTCCAGGTATGTAGTGTGTTCTTTTAACGATTGTGTAGAAATAATTCAAAAGGTACTTTCACTGAGGCTACTCTGGCCATCCATCCATCCGTCCGTCCGTATCTTTTGAACCGTATTAAGTAAGAGATTTAATTTCACTGAGTGTGTACTATGGCTGCCATAAATCCTTACTAATATGTACATATTAAAATCTATTTATATTTGTTTTTCTAATTTCACGCTAAGACAGCTGTATGAATTTGGATGAAATTTAGTATATAGACTTTGACTTGGCTGGTTTTCTGCCACGCACCCCAGGAGTCAATACCACTGCGCCAACCATGCTGTCAAGTTAATAATAATAATATGTTCGTTTGGTGTCTTAAGACACTATATTGTGTTATTTAGCTTAATACATTAAAATTAAAACTATCATAACTAGTTAATGAAAGATTTAGTTGGTTCTTTGTACGCTCAAATTTCTGGAACTACCAACCGGGAATGTAACAATCATTTGTATTTCATAGTCCAAGTCGCAAAGAAGGCTAATGACATCAGAACTCTTGGGCGCCGAGCAAAAATTAAAAGTTTCAAAAAGGACGATAAGTGAAAACTAAGTAATGGCACGCGCAGGTGAGGCGATGAATAAATAAAAGAAAGTTGTAGTTAAAAATTAAATGGACAAAATCGCGGGGAAAAACTTACATTCCTTATTATAATTATGGTAGGTATCTTTAAAGATTTGATTCGCTACCGTGCCGAGGTTAGTAGAAAATCAAATTATTTGCTGCACAATTGTTCAATAGTCTCCCCAATAAATGAAGAGGTATAATTATTAAAAAAAAAAATACGTATTACTACATAGTATAAAAACTTTTTTACAAAAAAAAAACGACTTCCAAAAGAGAAACACTACAAAGTGAAAAATAACTAATTTCGGAAGTCGGTGCCAAAAATTAATACCACTGTCTATACAAAAATAAAGACACCATGATCGTAAACACATGTATTCGTTTTTGCCATCGACTTCCGAAGTTAGTTATTTTCACTTTGTAGTGTTTATTTTTTGGAAGTCGGTTTTTTTTGTAGAAATGTTTTTATTTCACAATTATTAGTTGCAAAAAGTACTGTTTAGGTGCATCCGGTCAGACAGGGCGCTGCCGCTAACATAGTTGTGAATAGCCTAGCAAGCAAACGACGCATTTCATTTTCTTAAATTTTTACCCGTAATTTGGTTTAAATACCAAATTACTAAACCGATTTTTATAAAATTTCACTGGGTCCGGACTGAATGTATGAGTGTTGCTAGAGATGACACGATTACGCGACTTAAATTCAGTCTCTTGATTTTTTTGATTGTCGCATCAGCATGGCGAGTAGCAATGGCTAGTGGTTGTTCCACGTTAAACTTAATACTATAAATCAGTGGTTCCCAAACTTATTTTGTCTACTGCCCACTTTGAGAATAAATATTTTGTTAGCACCCCCATTTTTTCACCTATTTAAAAACCACTATAACTTCAAATTAAATTAATTAATTATTGTGACCTATATATATGTATATTAACGGATAATTCTAAACGAAACTTTTACTATAACCCGCAACTTGAAACCTGAGCACAGTAGGTAACATACAACGGCACTTATGTCTCAAGTTAACTCTTACGGGCTCCACCTGCCAATAAGAATGATTATTGAAACACAACTTTATAGTATTAAAACTGAGTATTTTTTATTAAAAATGTAACTAAAATAATAAATCCTTATATAAAAACGAATGTGAAGGATGAATTTAATAAGTTTGTTGATATCAGGTTCCAATTTACTCAAGAACAGTCGCAAGTCGCCACGTTCGGTAACAAGCACACGATTTCTCTTTTTAGTAAGCAGTGTTGTCACAGCACTATATCCAAGTTCACACAAACATGACCGTGGGAATGTTATCAAGAATCGTTGAACGATTGATCACAATCCAGGGTACATTTGCGGGATCGGTTTTTGTAGCCAAAATTCTTGGTAACGATTTTTGAACTTGATTTTTATTTCCTCGTTTGTTGTCAATTCTATAAGTTCTTCTTCCAGCTGAGGTGACATTGCTGTATTGACATTTGAAAACGGATCCAACACCCAGTCTGGTATTTCCAAGTTCAAAATGTCCTGGCATCGTTCGGTGAAGTCAATGTGGAGGTTTTCCAAATGTTGGCAGTAGGCAAGCAATTCGACGTTACTGCATGATACTGATAAATTTGGAAAATTGTGAAACTCACGTCTGCTCAGATTCTTTTTTGTGTAGAAGCAGTTTGGCTGCGAATGCAGCAGTGACATTTTTTGTTTTAATTAAATTTAGTTTATCGCCTTGCAGTTGGAGATTCATGTCGTTGAACAATTTATACAGGTTTGTCATGTAAGATATATCATTCTTTGATGTTATGAGCTTGTCGTGCCATTCTGTATCTTTAGTTTCCAAGAAATCTATAATAGAGTCAAACATGTTGTAAAATCGAGTCAGACAATTGCCTCTTGATAGCCAACGAACTTCAGTATGAAACAACAAACGGTTGAAATCCTCGTCATTAGTAACACAAATCTGATGAAATAATCTATCATTCAAAGAGCTGTTGCGGATTTTATTGACTGCTTTGATGACATATTGCAGTGATTGAAATAGTTTTTCACTTAAGTTTCTAGCAACTAAATGTTGTCTATGAATAACGCAATATACACCAAGGACATCTGGAATTTTATTTTTTAAGTACGCCATGAAGCCTTTGTGGCACCCTGTCATAGCCGGAGCGCCATCCGTAGCAACTGAAATAATATTTTTCAAAGGAATCTCTTTCTTATCGCGAAACTTTTCCAATATATTGAATATGGTTTCACCTTTAGTATCGGTCTATAAATTTCTAGCAAATAATAGTTCTTCACATATTTTCTCATCTTTAATAAACCTCACGTAAGACAACAACAATGCTTCATTAGTTGGTAAAGTGGACTCATCGAGCTAAGTTGAGAATTGGCTTGTCCTCAGGCGATCGCACAATGTTTTCAGCCATTTCATCAATTCGTCTTTGTATAGAATTATTACTCAAAGGAATGTTTCGGATAATATCTGCGGCCGGTTTATAAAGCACAGTAGTTTTTACTTCATTTATTGCTGGCAATATTAACTCTTCTCCGATGTTGTGTGGTTTGCCTTTTTGAGCAATTAACATAGAGATATTGTACGAAGCTCGAAGTCCGTCTTCATCTTGCTTAGCAGCCGCCGAAAATAGTTTTGCTACACTCGGCTGAGTATTATGCTTCTTCTCTAGATCTTGAAAATATGCTACATTCTTGTCTTTCTTATCTGGATACATTTTATTCAAATGATCTTGCAGCCTTGAAGGCTTCATTGCTTCATTCGAAAATGTTTTTAGACATAGAAGACACAAAGGCGACGATGGGTTTGTGGGATGTTTAATAAATCCGAATTTAACATATTCCGCACAGTATTTTCATCTCTTCTTTTTTACTTCCGACATTGTTTTGCTTTGAAAAATACGTTCAACATCGCGAGTAGTGTAGAGGAGGCGTAAGTACTGCTCACCTATTGCGCGCGAGACCACAAATGAAAATAAAATAATTATTACATTGTTTATATAGGAATGCTTAAGCAGCACGCACCTCCAGGAATAAAACAAACATGCATAAACTCGTTTATCTCATTCGACGCTCAATCGTACTCAACAAGTCCGAACAAACATTCCATGAACCAACCTCAGTCGGCTGGTTCATTGAATATAAATACAGGAATACACAATTCGGGTTATTTAACAAAAACTTGTTAAAAGATGATAGATATCTACGAGTACTAATAACTATTAAAATGCGAAAGTGTGTCTGTTGCCTTTTTATTTGTTTGTTTGTGTCTACTTTCATTAGGAAACGAAGTGACCGATTGACAAGATTTTAATTTTTCTATATTCAATAAAATAGGACAGTTATATGAACTACGCGGAAAGAAATATAGAGCCGAGTCTGAGCAATCTTTTAATTCATATTAGTTGATGTTCACAAGTTGTTGTTGAGAGTCGAGAGCTCTTGCAGTCGTTGGTTAAGAGGCCTCCTAGCTAAATAAAATTACAAATCACACCCCCCCACGCCACTACACAATGCCCACATTTTCTTTCTGGGTCTCTTACCGCCCCCCTTGAGACCTGCAGCGCCCACAAGGGGGCGTTATCGTCCACTTTGGGAAAGACTTCTGTAAATTGTTGAGGACTTCCTTTGACTATCTATGCTATACTAATATACTGATACAGCTCGTTTAGTTTATTTTAGTTATTTCCACAGCGTTATGTCCTAGGGTATTCTACTGTGGGGCAAAGCCGCTGATATATAAAATATATTTGTACTCCAAAAACGAGCTGTCCGAGCAATTTACCAGCTCGGTGTTAGATTTTCTCTGAGAGAGTTCTTTAAAGATATTGGTATTCTCACGGTTGCTTCACAATTTATCTTAGCCAACATCTTATATGTTTGGCAAAATATTCATGTGTACACCAAAAACTGATATTTATAATATTAACACCAGAAACAAGGACAAACTGCGAGCCCCTTTTCACCGACTTCAAAAGGTTCATAACTCTTTTGTTGGGCTTGGTATAGCTTTTTATAACAAGATACCCTCTGCTTTGCTAGACTTGCCTTACAATGCATTTAAAGCACAAATCAAATCCAAGCTTTGTTCAAACGCATATTATTCTGTAAGTGATTATTTAAATGATAAGAATAACTGGTCTCTCTGATTAACTCAGGACAATGTTTGTGTTCTTTCTCCGGAATTAGCTTACTGACACGTTATATGAGTTCATACAATTCACTTTTTTTCAATAAATAAATATGTAAGTTGTCACGCCCTTTATGCCTGGGGCTTTTATTGAAGTAATAAGTTTTTAGTTATTTACATTTTCATTTAAATATATATATGTCGGAGATCGTCGATATAATTTTAATAGAAGTTGCTGATTTGATTTACGTAGTAGAGGGGCGAACGCTTGTGACGTTATTTTGTGATGGCGTCACATGGACAGGGTCGCTTTGGAAAGTGGGGTCGGTCAAACGGTCACTTTGCATCGAGACGCGGACCAAGGCACATCTCCAAACCGAAACTGTCAAAACTCACCTACGAAATGGAACCTGTACCACCACACCAAGATGCGGTCGACCCTACCGCTCTGCCGTCGCTGTCTGCGACATCAGAAGTTGGATAAAGAACTACACTGCTCACAATCTCGTTAAAAACCAAGGAACAGAATAACAGTTACTTTCTGCCAATATTTTTATAGTATTTGTGTGATTACTTGTGTCGTAGTTGTTCATTGCCTTTGTATGACCTTCTGTAAATACTGGATGTACTGGCAGTGAGGCTGGAAGTGAACGTCACGTTACGAGGTGCGCTCAATTGCTGTCGCAGAAGAGATCGCTCCGCGTGATAGTCCGCTGCAGGTGTGCTTGTGCGGCTGGACGTGGCGCTGTCTCGACAGTGTTGGCTGTTGCTTGGCGCGCGACAGTGCTGGCTGTTGTTTGGCGAGCGAGGTGCGCTTGCGGAACATGCAAGGTGTGCTTGGGGAGCGTGGAAGGTGCGCTTGCGGAGTGTGCAAGGTGCGCTTGCGGAGCGCGTTTCTAGCTGCTTGGTGAATCGCATCAATGGCGTATGGCGCTGCTGGAGCTGCATGCGGCGCAGCCGGAGCTGCGTGCGGCACAGCCGGAGCTGCGTGCGCTTTGCGGAACGCCCAAGGTTTCAAGACATGAGCCTCTACTTTGCAGGCGATGAAAAGATGTCAAAATACTCAAAACGTTTGTGGTAACGTAATGGGATTTTATGAGAGCTCAGAGATGTCTTGTGTGCAACGGTTGACAACTGCCAAGTGGCAGGTGTTTGTGGGAAATGGCCATAATTCGGTGAGTCGTACTATTTTTATTTTGATTCCGTGGCCGAATGTTCTCTTGTCAAGCAATCTGTAATTTCATTGGTGTATGTACAGTGTACAAGGTTGTGCCAGTGTATTGTGTACTGAACAATTTCTTTGAGACATGATAATAAGAGTTATTTGCAAATTTTGACGTGACAACGTCTTATAAATTGGTTTGCCGGGTGACACTTCAAGAAACTGCGTTACGCTCCGCTCACGTTATGCGCTCACAATTAGAGCGAGTGAGAGGCACGCGTCCCTTCCACTCGGGCATGGTTAGCCCGCCTAAGAGCGAGAGAGACAGACATAAAAAGTGAAAGACACGCGTCCCTTCCACTCGAGCACAGTTAGCCCGCCTTCTTAGGCGGGCTAACTGTGCTCGAGTGGAAGGGACGCGTTCAGGGACGAGTAATTTCTCTCTCTCTCGCTCTTGCGAGAGAGAGAGAAATTTTGTTATTATAAAATTCAGTGCGAGATTCTTTGTATAAATTAATATTTTAAATATAATTCTTTGTATAAATAAATGTTTTCTTCACATTAAAATTATTTTACCACTCAAAGTCGTTGTCACGTAAAACTTTCGCCCGTATACCGACTTTACAGGCAACCAATTTTTTTATGGTTGTTCGCGGATAACTTCATCGTTTATGAACCGATTTTGATAAATATGTTTTTATTTCTTGAACTACCCGTATTCTTTGTTATAATGGGCTGATAAATTTTAAATCAGGGTTTTAAAATTATGATGTCTGGTTTGTCTTTATTTCAAAACTAAAGTTCACTGTGGCCTATAGTTACAAGATCAAATCTTCTCAAGAGAACAAGCGGTAACGAACATAGAAATGAGTGCTATTTACGAAAAATACAAATTTCATAGAAGTGAGCTAAAGTAATGAAATTGAATATTGTAACTGCAACCCAGTGAGGGGTTGTTCAGAGCGCGATGGGCAGCTAGTGGTGTGGCGGGGACACCAGTAGGTATGGGCGCACTGCATGCACTAGTCTGTAGTCGTAACTGCAACTCAGTGAGGAGTTGTTCAGGGTGCGATGGGCAGCTAGTGATGTGGCGGGGACCTGGGTCTCTGAGGAGACTATTAGTTGTACGGTCATGTGTTGACTTGGGAGTCGTGGACTCTAGAGTTGGTCGTATCACAAGAGGTGATGACGACATGGGTGTCAACTATGAGTTGTCACTAGCTACTTTGGTAGCGGGCCATGGTGTGTTTTCTTTTTGATGATTATGATTTTGATTTGATAGTTATGAGGCTTGGAGGAACCTTTTGTGTTTTCTCTTTGAAATTTGATAATTATGAGTCTTGAAGGAAGCTTTTGTGTTTAAGTTGTTAATATAATTAAGTTTGGTTTTCTAATAGTCAATGTAACTAAACGTGACGTGTGACGGTCAGGTTAGCCGAGCTCTCAAAAATGCTTCAAAGTCGGTTTCTGTGTTTTTTTTTTTTAATTTGTTACAGACATGCACGAGCACGTGCAACGGGAAATATCGAAGTTTGGCCGGAATCGGCGATTGGCCTCGTGAAGCGGATCCCGGACTCCGGGGCTGAAGGAGCTTCGGATGCGACTTGGATTGGCGCTGGGATGATGATGATGATGATGATGCACGAGGACGTGCAAATCGTCAGGCTGGCCGTGTCGGAGATCGTCGATATAATTTTAATAGAAGTTGCCGATTTGATTTACGTAGTACAGGGGCGAACGCTTGTGACGTTATTTTGTGATGGCGTCACATGGACAGGGTCGCTTTGGAAAGTGGGGTCGGTCAAACGGTCACTTTGCATCGAGACGCGGACCAAGGCACATCTCCAAACCGAAACTGTCGGTTTGCCTATTCAAATTGTTATTATGAAGATTGGAGGGTATATCTACACGTCGTGCTTCAATTCAAAACTCGCCTACGAAATGGAACCTGTACCACCACACCAAGATGCTGTCGACCCTACCGCTCTGCCGTGGCTGTCTCCGACATATATATTGTTTTGCTGTGCTGGTATTTTGGCGTGGTAGCTGGCATGTTTTCAATATTTTCATTGTTGTTATATTTTCTTGTGTTCATCACTATACATACTATTGTATAAAGTCATGTGTTTTTTAAGTGAACAGACAGCTGTGCTGCTGGGGAGTTTCTTCCGCCACTTCTTCTTCCCAGCGAAAGCACTAGGAAGTGTCGATGGATGGGCGTTTTGGGGGACTGTCTTATGTAATATTGACGTTCAAAAACTGCTGATTCTCAGCCTAATTTGAATAAATGACTTTTGATTTTGATATGATTATGATCTTTATAATCTCATCATCATTATTTCAGCCGAAAGACGTCCACTGCTGGACATAGGCCTCCCCCAAGGCTCTCCACGACGACCGGTCCTGTGCCTCCCGTATCCAGCGGTTCACCAGGTCGTCGTTCCACCTTGTCGCGGGCCTACCCACGCTACATCTTCCGGTGCGTGGTCGCCACTCGAGAACCCGTCGGCCCCATTGGGCATCGGTCCTACGGGCAATGTGTCTAGCCCACTGCCACTTTAGTGTTGCAATGCTTCGGGCTATGTCGGCTACTCTGTTTCTTCTGCGGATCTCCTCATTCCTGATTCGATCGCGCAGTGAAACCCCAAGCATAGCCCTCTTCGTTGCCCTTTGAGTGACTTTGAGCCTTCTTATAAGGCCCATTGTTAGCGACCACGTCTCAATTCCATAAGTCATCACTGGTGATACACACTAGTCGAAGACTTTTGTCTTGAGACACTGCGGTATTTCGAACGAGAAGATTTTACGTAGCTTCCCGAAAGCAGTCCAGCCGAGTTGGATTCGACGATTGACCTCTTTCTTGAAGTTGGACCTTAATAACTGGATAGTTTGTCCCAGGTAGGGGAAAGGGGGGTACATTAATGCAAGGTGCACATAGATACACACGCATTATCCAAAAATCTACTGAATGTATTCGAGTGGCGCCATGTCTAAAAAGGTCCTAGAAATGTTTGAATACATCCTTTTTAATACAGTTGCTCAAAAAGTGGTGTATTACAGGGACGTATAGCGTTCGGAAAGTGGGCTATTACACATTCGTGCTTTTTCTTTACCTTTTCCGAACTAGTGCGTTCTCTTTCCCAACTGTCAAAATATTGTCTATTAAAAATAAAAAAAAAACCAACCATGAAGTATTTACTTTAAAAAAATCATAGAAGTTTTTATGATTCATGCAAATAATTCTAAAAAGAAGCTACTAATTTGTTTCAATATCAGATTTAATGATTTAATTCAATGAGTTAGGTTAGGTTTTATTTAATTTCATCTCATTTTATTTTCATTTCATAATCTCTGCTTATATTCTTTTACGGTTTGCGCCATTTTTCGAAAATTTTCTTTGCGAGTTTAGTTGTTTGTTGCACAAAATGAGTAATTTCGACGATATTTTATTTGAATTAACACCACCGGAACTCGGTATAATTGCACAAAATGCTTCGGAGAACATTTTACCGGAAAAGTCAAAAAGTCGCTACATATCTATATACAACGAATTTATTGCGTGGAGAGAAGAGAAAAAGGCAAATAGTATTTCAGAAAATGTTATGTTGGCATATTTCTCCGAACTGTCAGCAAAATTAAAACCTTCTACATTATGGTCGAGGTTTTCGATGATAAAAAGTATGCTGAAAATAAGAAACAACGTGGATATAAGTCAATACCCAAAACTAAATGCTTTCTTAAAACGACAATCAGACGGTTTTACAACTAAAAAGTCGAAAATATTAACATCGAATGAAGTGGAAAGGTTTTTAAACGAAGCTCCCGATGATCGTTATTTAGCCACAAAGGTAATTAATTAAAAAGTACTTATATTTTTCTTTAGTATTCAGTTTACGAAATCGCAAAATACAGTCATTAAATTATTTAAAAAAATATTAATCAAATCCCTTTTTTTTGTAGGTCGCGCTGATTTTTGGCATTGTTGGTGCTTGCCGCAGAGAGGAGTTATCCAATATTACTTTAAAAGATATTGAAGCCCATGAAAAAATGCTACTGATCAAGATTCCGAATACAAAAAATAAGATACCGAGAAGCTTTGTTGTTGAAGGAGATTTTCTTAGAATAGTGCAAAAATATATGAATCAGCGGTCCCAAAAAGGAAAATCCGACCGTTTTTTCCAAAATTATCAAAAAGGAAAGTTTACATCTCAAGCAATCGGGATAAACAAATTTGGTAATATGCCAAAAGAAATAGCTACGTTTCTTGGTCTGCCGGATGCAGAGTATTATACTGGGCACAGCTTCAGGAGGACCTCTGCTACATTATTGGCAGATTCAGGAGTCAATTTGACGTCCTTAAAGCGACTAGGAGGTTGGAAGTCAGACAAAGTTGCAGAGGGCTATATTGCTGATTCATTACACAACAAACTAGAAACTGGGAAAAAATCACACAATCGATTAATTTAAAGTCCAGTCCGTCACCTTCACATGACAATAGTGAAGAGAAACTTAGTCCATTTACCTTCGTTGATAATGATAAGTCATTAGATCCAATTCCATCAACTAGCAAACGCCATTGTATAACACCTTTGACAAATATACATGAACAATCATACGAAATTAATAATAATTTGTTTCAAACAGTAAATATGCAACCTAAAACTTCCCCAGTTAGTATAAAAAACTGTACCAATTTCAATGTATATGTGAATTATAACTTTTCTAAGAAATAAATTATTAGTTATTTGAGTTTATTGTGTTTTTATTATTTTAATAAATTGCTTAATTTTTTCGCAACTGTATTAAAAATAGTTGTTCAGTACACGTGCGGAACCGTTATTGCAACTTGTTCCGACTGTCAACCCTCACCTTCGGCTGAGCCTCGGCTCGGGTCGACATTTGTCGGAACTCGTTGTAATGACAGGCTTTCCGCACTTGTAATGAAATATACTATTTCGTTCGCGCCGTCATCTACTCAGCCGTTGGCGCTTTACAAGTCAAAACGTGTTTCGGATGCAGTTACCTAACTAAAAAAAATACGTGAAATGTAAAATTGTTTCCCCGGTCTTTTGTACGATGTTCAAAGGATCTATATATACTAAAGGTAAGTTGGAGCGTCTAATATTATGAAATTAGTATTTTATTGGAAATAATTTAGTTAGTTTCTTTTGTATAATTTTCATTTTGGAAAGAATCTTTTGGGGCACTTAGATACAGCATAGTACGGGGCACATTCATGTGTACCAATGTGGCCAAATGAAAAATGTTATAATATTTTGAATTATACCTATATAGGCATTTTACTTTGTTCTCAAAAAATGGTGCGCACAAACAAACCCAAGACTGAAAGACGTAGTTTAGATGAAAAGAGCATCAAGAATGCCATACCTGAAGTTATTTTGAAGGTATTATCCATTAGACAAGCAGCCGAAAAATATGGTATCAACCCTGCAACTCTGCAACATAGTGTTGAAAGGTTTAGAAAAGCTTCTGGGGGAAACCAATCATCATCTTCTAATATGTATGGGTCAAAATATACATTTACTGTCCAGCAAGAGAAACTTTTTTCAGAATATTTATTGTTGACTTGCAGCAAGATGCATTATGGGTTATCCTTGCAGCAACTTTTAACATTAGCTTGCGAGTATGCACAATATTTAGGATGCAAATATCCAGAACCATGGAAAAAAATAAACACGCCGGCAAAGATTCGGCTATAGGATATAGGAAAATTAATCAGGAGCTAGGCTGAGCTGTTGTGAACCTGTTCTCAACTTTTTCCTTGGGCTTGAGTAGATAAACTGACTACGTAGCAGTTTGAAGCCGAAATGTCGAGCAGCCTGTAAAATACTGCTAATGACCACCCACGCGTTCGGCGGGCTGTGGTATAATTTGAACATCTTTGGTCGAACAGGTCCACTTCGATCTTGGTACGATTGTAGAAAAGTATGATTTCCGGTTTCTTCGTAACATCATTTACGTCTGGCATATGATGCATACTCGACATAGTAATCACTGCTTTATTTGCTTTTGGGACATAAGATGATATAGTTATATATTTTGTGAAACCAAAGATCGTTGAATCAACAAGTCGATGACGGGCTGGTAGGAATTCTTGGGGTATTTCTCTTTGATTTTTCCTCACCGTTCCCACAACGGTTAGATGTTTGTCTTTCAGTGCATCTAAAAGCTCAATAGAAGTATACCAATTTTATCAGTAGTGACATTCCTGTTTGATCCTTCTATTGGAGAAATAAGTCGCAGTACAGCTTGAGTTGGTTTTTTTAATCGCTGACATTCTGTTGGTAAAGTCAGTCCATCGGAGTCTTTTCCTAGGTAAATATAGGCATTCAAAAGATACCCCGATCTTGCATCTGTAAGGCATTGTATTTTTATGCCGTACTTGGCAGGTTTCTTGGGCACATACATTTTGAACCTGCATCTTCCACGAAACGCCAGCAACATTTCATCGATACATGCATAACTGCCAATAGCATAAACAGCTTGGCATTGTTCAATAAATGAGTTAAAGAGCTCGACAATCGGCGCAGAAGGATCGTTTTCTCTACGTGCTAATCTGGTCTCGGAGTCATCAAATCGAAGGGTTTTTAGCAATACTTCCAATCGATTTTTGCTCATGATGCAGCTATATATTTCCCGTCCAGTCCCGTCACTACTATACCATGATGTATAATGCTCATGATTTTCTTTGAATATAGCTGTATAAAAGAGAAGCCCTATAAACGCTTTCAATTCCATAAGATCCATGTCGTGAACACAGGTTGGCTTTTGGTAATTGGGTCTAATTTCTTACCGAAATAGTTTTTTTTTTCGACGTCTCGAACTCATTTCTGACAAAGGAACTTCATGTTCAGATATACATAGTTATAAGTATTACTAACATTATTGATTTTATTTTCATGGTTACTTGAATAAATAATTTATTATTATTCCTTTATTCCATTATATACACTTATAAATTACATTTTTAAATATTTCTACATAAAATATAAAAAACATCGGGAACAGGGTCCTAGCCACCAGGGCTCCAGAGAAAGGAACTTCCTGACAATGCGAGCCGTGTCCAAAATTACAGCTTTCTGAATCAAGCCCTTGATCCAGCTGCCTAACGAGAGCCTCCTGAGGTGTTGATCGAGGCTCTTGGATATTAAGCCATTGACTGTCACGACTATCGGTACAATGATTGCTGAATCCACCTCCCACATGTCGACAACCTCGTGAGCCAAGTCAAGATACTTGATTTGTTTGTCTTTCTCGGCTTTCACGAGGTTCTCATCATGCGGAATGGTTATGTCAACAATCATTGCACGCCGCTCTGATCGATCCACCATCACTATATCAGGCTTATTGGCAACAATAGTCCTGTCAGTGATGATGGATCGATCCCAGTACAATGTGATATAGCCATTTTCGAGAACTGGGTCGGGCATATACCTGTAGTATGGCACCTCCGATTCCACAAGGTTGTATTTAAGAGCAAGTTGCTGATGAATTATCTTTTTTTTTTATTAATTTATAAACCAGCGCTTGACCGCAATCCCGCCTGATGGTAAGCAGCGGCGCAATCGTTGATGGTAAAACGCACTAGTTTATTAAGAGCCTATTCACTCTAGCCCTGAAGACACTCAAATTGTAGTCCGACGGAAACACCGCCGCAGGCAAATTGTTCCAGTCCCTCGATGTACGCGGTATAAAGGAGGAGGCGAAACGCTTCGTCCGGATCGTAGAGATATTAACAACATAAGGGTGGAAACTGGCCGCGGGTCATCCGATGGTGGAACGGAGATGAGGGAATTAAATCGTGCAATTCCCTCGCACACTCCCCAAAATGTATCCTATAGAACACTGAAAGGCTAGCTACTCTACGCCTGTGCTCTAGTCTTTGGAGACCAACTCTAGTTAAATCAGGGTCACCAATCAGCCTCTTCGCACGCCTCTCCACTGAATCCAAAGTGGCCAGGTGACACTTAACAGCACCAGCCCAAATGTGGCTGCAGTACTCCACACACGAACGGACTTGTGCTTTGTACAACATTAGAAGCTGCCCTGGTGTGAAGTACTGCCTGACCTTTGCGATAACGCCAAGTTTTCTGGCAGCCACCTTGGCTTTGGACTCAATGAAAAGACACGAATGCGTTTTGGCGGCATTGAATGCTACAAGATTGGCATTGCCCCATTCGGAGACTGCCTGAAGTGCAACACTCGTTCGCTCTACCATGGCCTCTCTTTCGGACCGGATTGATTCCCTACTAGCCTGAGCATTCGGCAGGTATCTCTCCACAACTGTGCTGTCATCTGCATACTCATAGATACCGGGCATCAGCAGATCGTTAATATGCAGCAGAAACAGAGTTGCGGAGAGAACAGACCTCTGAGGAACACCGGCATTAGTCGACATGGGTTCAGATGAGCATCCGTCGACAATAACTCGGAGGCACCGTTCAGTCAGGAAGTCTTTTACCCAGCCAGTCAGACTAGGGGAAATGCCGTACGCCGGAAGCTTACTCAAAAGGCCAGCGTGCCATACCCGGTCGAAGGCCTTAGAGACATCAAGGGAGACAGCAATAGCTTCCCCATTTCTTTCGAGGGCCTCGCCCCACAAGTGCGTGGTATACAATAGTAGGTCTCCAGTTGACCGATTGTGGCGAAACCCGTACTGTCGGTCACTGAGGAGATCGTTACCTTCCAGGTATGCCAAGAGGCGCGAGTTCAAAGTATGGAGGTGATCGAAATCGGCCGATAGTTGGGAGGCTCGGCACGACTACCCTTTTTGGGCACGGGCTGCACGTTGGCAAGCTTCCAGGACTTGAGCACTATACCAGTCCCAAATGAGAGGCGATACAAGCATGTCAATACAGGAGACAACTCGGGCGCACATGCTTTAAGAACTATCGCTGGTAATGGCATGGTTATCGTCTGCCAGCGCCATGCTGTTGTGCAAATGGCCGCCATCGACGCCCATGGGTTAAGGCTAAAAATGCAATAATACTAAGTAATCAAAGATATTTATGTACCTAATAGAAAATCACACCACACTATGCAAAATATTTATATATATTTTTGTATGTTTCTCACCTTTTACCAGTTTATCACTTATAGATCATGTGAAAAAAATTACACTTACCCGATAAATTGTCTCACTCGCTGGGACGTCATTACGTCAACCGAGAGGTGGTTGCTGAAAATCAGCGCTGTTGACAATAGGTTCGTCTGAAGTCACAGCATTTTGCTAAGCAACAACCTTTTCTTGCACAGATGCGACGCACAGTTAAACTGTTATTTGTTTTGTAACACAGTTAATTAAATTATTTACTCCTTTCTTCAATTATATTTTTGTATTTTTAAGTTGTTTGGTTTGTTGACATGAGCCAGTGTCGCGAGCGCATTGCGGATGACAGACGGATCGAATTCGAATTGTCAAATAATGCGTACTGTCTAATGCCTATGGCATGGAGGTGGTAAGTACTACGTTGTACGTAGTGCTTATTACTTCCATCGTCTATATGGTCTATGACTCTGGCGTTGACATCAAATTAACTCTGTTTTGCATGTTAGGATACGAGACTTTTGATGATATTATTATTTTTTTTTTCCTGTATTTTGTTTGATATTTTATTGTATTTAATTGTAAGGTGCGTTTTGTTTGTGCAGAATAAAATTTTTCTTTCTTTTCTTTTTTCTTCCTTTGTTAGGAAATATTCCCTGAAGCCTCCGGGAATATAAACGCTAAGACCCTCCACAATAACGAGATATGCAGCCGCATATCTCGTTATTGTGGAGGGTCTTAGCGTTTAAAAAGCCTCGACCTCCACTTTTTCGCGGGTTATACAGCCTCATAACCGATGACCGTGGGTGATGCAATCGATTTGCAGTCAGCAGTGTACGGACTCTCCTATCCAGGGCGTCGAGTTCGGTTTGGGTCCATTTGAGTATGCCGAAAGAGTACATCAAAACTGGCATGACCCAACCATTGAAAGCGCGCATCTTGTTTCCGTCTGATAGAAGACTATTAAGTACTTTTTTCATGCGGCCAAAGAAGCGTTCCTTCAACGATTGCTTCATGCCAGTAACATTGATAAACAACACTTCCGACATACCCAAATACTTATAGGTTTCGGATGCGGAGGGGCTCTTAGGTTTATGGAACTCGTAAGTTGGGTTCCCACGGATTCCATAATCTCTCTTCGCATTACATGCATGACCGCACATTTGTCTACACCAAATTCCATCCTGATGGAGCTACTGAAAGTTTCAGTAATTTTCAGTAGCTCTCTCAGTTGTGAATTGGTGTGAGCAAAAAGTTTCAGGTCATCCATGTAGAGGAGGTGCGATATAACCTGACTACCTCTCCTCAACCGATAGCCAAGACCTAAATCCTCCAATAGTGTGCTTAGAGGATTCAATGCTAAGCAAAACCAAAGTGGACTCAAACTATCGCCCTGAAATATTCCTCGCTCGATCCTTATCGGTTCGCTATTCCTCTGAATATTTCGACATCCTGGATAGCGAAGGACTGTCCTCCGTGTCCTCATACACGTCATCAGGAAGGTGCGTAGAGTTGCATTTACTTTATACAACTCCAGCATGAGACATGTATGTGGCACTGAGTCATAGGCCTTCTTATAATCTATCCAACATGTCGATAGATCCTTTCGGGAACGACGAACTTGTTGGCTAATGGCCACATCAATGAGGAGTAGCTCCTTAGTACCGCGAGACCCGCTCTTACATCCATTTTGAGAGGCAGACATGATGGAGTTGCTGTCAATATGCGTGTTAATTTTAGATTTCAAAATGGATATAAGAACTTTATAGACCGTCGGTAAACACGTGATCGGCCCTCCCGGTCGCCCTCCCGGAAATAGAGCAAGTTACCGGATATAACGATAATCGAGTCCTCACCCTCACTTCGGCCTTTCGACAATCCCAGGACACCCTATCGTAACTTGCTCAATTCTTCCTCCAGTGTTCAATAACCCTCTCGTCGGTTCGTAGTGTGCGCATGTTCAATGTTACCAGGTCGATCCGTCGTTGTTTGTGGTAGCCGGATCTCTTCCGGAGATTCTTTGCACCCCTTGCCCCGCCGTTACCTTGGCCGCTACCACAATGACCAGGAATAGCGGAGCTGCCGGGACTAGGGGCCTTGGCTTAGTCGTGTGCATCATTTTTCGGGGGGTTGCCATAATCCCCACGCATAGCAAGCGGGTTGGGGATCGCAGAATTTGATATTCCACAGAAGAAGCGCTGCTGCCCGGTTCCCTGGTGAGAGTTCCCTTAGTCGCCTCTTACGACACCCACGGGAGGATATGGGTTGGTACTATTCTAAGCCCGGTACCACACAGGGGCTTTATTATCTGATCTACTGCAAACTTCCATTATAACCCACATGGGTGCAAATTTCTTATCAATATAAATTGAGTCCAAACACAAGGTAATTACTGTAAATTGTTGAGGAGTTTCCTGTACTGACCTTTGTCTTCATCATCAGCTCCCTAATGACAGTCACAACCCATCTAGACGTTAGATTTTTATTAATACAAATTAATCAAGTGTAAACACAACGTAGCTGCCCTCAATCGTTAAGGAGTTCAAATGTCTTTCAGATCCATCATCAGATCCACTGCAGACCTTCATTATAACACACATGGATGCAAACATCTTATCAATATAAGTGAATTGAGTTCAAATACAAGGTACTTACTGTAAATCGTTGATAAGTTCCTTAAACTGACCTTTGTCTTCAGCATCAGCCTCTTAATGACACAGTCACAATTCATCTAGGTTTAAGGTTCTTATCAATTGTTATCAATATCAAATTATATAATAAATATCAAATTGTTCAAGGACAAACAAAAGGTAGCTGATGTGAGTCGTTGAAAAGTTCCCTCGCCTGTCTCCCGGCTCTATCATCAGATTTAGTCCAGACCCTTATTAAATTGTAGTGCTTTAAAATATCTAATGAAAAAACAAATGCACTAGCCGTCCCTACAATTTTCGAAAGTTCTCCTTGATTTCTTTGGTCTTCCACAATCAAACCCTGATTTCCTTTGACGGGAATACCATAAGAATATCTTCTATCCAACAATAAATATAGTTTGAAAAACTAAAAGAACATGCTTTTGAAAAATATCATATAACTAGCTTTCAGCCCGCGGCTTCGAACGCGTGAAATTCGGTTATATCCCGCGTTTTAGATTTTTCCGTGGGAATGAGAAGTTCTTCCGCGGTAAAACATTGCTTATCCAGAACTCAAACTACCTCCATACCAAATTTCATCTAAATCCTTCCAGGCGTTTAGGCGTGAAAGAACAACAGACAGATGGAGTTACTTTCGCATTACCACATATAACATGAGTTGTTAAAACATAATTGAGTGGTAAACTATATTATATTTTTTACCTTGGGCAGCAAAAACATGCAGATTTTGGGCACTGGATACCCGGGAACACGCTACATATAGCTGACCATGCGCAAACAATATTTTGCCAAGTGTAGTCCAGCATCCCTTAGAGTTTAGCCTTGTGCTTTATTAATGGTCATTGCAAATGAAACCCTTATAGGAAATTGATGTCTTTTAAATTGAAATGGAAGGCCTGATGGAATAATCAGAATCCGAGGAATGAGTACAATTCCACCCTTTGCTGCGCCAGTTAAAATAGTTGTTGTAAGAAAATTGCTGAGTGACACGCAGCCTGGTACCATCACACAACCTAGGGCATCGAGATTACGCATGAGCATCACCGGAACCCCTTCTTTAAATTTTCATTTATGAGAAGGCACCCCACATAATTCCAAAAAAATTTAGGTGCTAATATTGCGCGTTCGCAGAGCCATCGGTGATCATGTATAGTATCGTTTAGCAACTCCGATTCGCTGCCTACAGGTTTACAAATCTTCAATTAAAGTAATCATTTCATCTGCATCTACTGTCATGTTCCCATCACCGATTTTTAACAATATTTCCGCGTAATGACCTGAATGAATGTCGTTCAATAATCTTACTCGCATGTTTGTGGAACTTTATGACATGGTTCCATATCATAGACGATTTTAGGCAAGTTTTTATTTCATCTGCTGGAGTCGCCCTGGAGTATGACTGGTAGTATTTGCTGGAAGTCACCTGCTAATAAAATTACCAATCCTCCCATTATGCTCTTGCAGTGCCTTATACTCTGCAAAGTCCTATTGAGAGCTTCAATAGCTCCTTTGTGCGACATTGTACACTCACCTTAAACTAACAACATACATAGGCACAGCATCGCGGCCCAACCACTATTTTTACTTAAATTGCAGGTTGGGGATTCCTTTTGAGCAAGATTTAGAGGCAGATTACTGCACAGGCTACTCTAATGTTCTTATCCTTTCTGACATGAGCCAGAGGAAGATTCAGAAAAAAAGTTTTACCAGTGCCCCCCACGTGCATCAAGAAAGAAAAGTGCACCATTCCCTGACTCTACGTAGCGTTTTACTTCGTCGAATACAGTTTTTTGCTCCGGTAACAATTGTGGGATCATGTCATTTACTTGCTGTTGCAGTATAGTATCATTATAATCTAGGTCTCTGGCGATGTCATTTACGCGTTGTGGGCTAATTATCTCAAATTCACTCAGTTTTTTACCGGTTATTTCTATAGTTTTATTTTCTATTTTAATGACAATCTCTTTGTAAATGAAATCATTGTACGTGATGTACGGGTGTGTCATCTGCAATATTTTTAAAATATCTTCTACCATATCATTTTTGTATTTTTCCCATAGCTGTTGAGGATTGGAAACGCCGCAGGTTGAGATCAAGGTTGCAAACAACTCTCTTATTTTTGTAGGTGATCTTCATTGCATTGCTTATATCATAGTTCCCTCCTACAGAAGTTTGAGAAGAACAGAGTTTTGAGCACGCCTTATAGACACGGGCAAGTAATTCCATAGCCGAACTGCTTGTACATTAAAGGATTTATCGTAAGAACTAGTGGAATGCATCGGCATGTCTAATATCAGGTTTTTCGATGACCTCAGATATTTATTATGTGTGTCATGAAGGAACTTGAAACGTTCTTTAAGATAAGAGGGGGTTTTAGGATTAAACAAAGTGCTATAGAGCTGAAATAGGATATGAGAATTCCGTCGAAGACGTGAAGAAGCCACTTAAACTTTGTACGAAATTCAGATATTATGTGATCATATTTGTGCAGGCCAAATATCCGCCCGCCTGCCTACAAGGTTTTATAACAATTCTGAGGGTTTACCCTTTGTTGCTCGTTCCAACAAACTACGTTGATACCGATTGGAAGGTAGGTGCGTGTTAAAAAATTACTGTGAAACTAAATAAAAATATTTTCAGTAAGAACCAGGTTATAATGTAATAATACATATATTATAACATACAATAAAATCAAATATAAAATACTATACATAAAACCATACTAATATTATAAATGCGAAAGTAACCTTGTCTGTCTGTCTGTCTCTTACGCTTTCCCGCTTAAACCTCTCAACCGATTTTGATGCAATTTGGCACAGACAAATTGTCTAGACCCTGAGAAAGGACATAGGCTACCTTATATTGAACAATTTGATATTCCCGAGGGAAATCTAAAAAGCGCAATATAACCGAATTCCACGCGGCCGAAGCCGCGGGCGGAAAGCTAGTAGTCTATATAAATCTAAAGTTATAGACGATTATTTTGCAGCATCGGCGTTGTGTATCGCATGATATCAGGTATCTGGGGTACTCCCATACACATGAAATGGGGAGTGATAGTTTTCATTTCATTTCCACCTTGACGTGTGATATTATACTGTTAGATAGGTATTTAAAAATAAATAGGGGTTTACTAAAATCATATTACCATTGCGTTGCTCTTTTTCCAGCGAATTAGTATGGGTTGGAAGAGTATGAAACTGAAATAGGATAAAATTGAATTTATTTTATAAATAGATTAATATTACTATCCCAGCTGGTTTTTTAAATATTCTAAAGCATTTCTGCACCGATTTTTAGTATCTTAACTCCAACAATCCGTGATACATCCGCCGTTACGACTTCTCACCGTCCCGGGGGGACATTTCCCGTTTAAGATATCTCGATATGCGTTGCGTCGGATCATGATATATGGAAAACTTCGTCTGAATGGTTTGCGGCATCTGCCACTTTCATCTCTCATCTCGGGGGGGATACAAGCTCCTTTGAACACATCTGGATCTGGATCTGCGTCGCGTCGTATCACGACACCATCAACGTCATCGACTTGACACCTGATTTTACTGACGCTTGCTATTATAACAAGAAAGACGAGTGACTTCAACATTCTTGAGGCCTGATAAAGGTTGACTGTGATTTTGTATGACTATACCTACACGCTTATTTATATATTATATAAAATTATCCAATCCGTCACACAATTCAAATCGATTTTATTTCTTATGGTTAGTTATTCTTCCAGCTTGTTAGAACGGTGTGTAATTATTTAATATTAATCAATTTATCAAAGTTGCAGGTTTCAAATGTGTTGTTTTAACAATTATGTAAAAGTAATCCAAAGGGTTCTTTTACTGAGACTGCTCTGACAGACCTTCCATCCATCCGTACTTCAGTTACAGCGCCGTATCTTTTGAACCGCAATGGGTAGTTTAATTTTACTGAGTATCTACCTACTAAGGCTGCCATATATCGTAACTAATACGTAATATAAATGCGAAGGTATATTTGTTTGTTATTCTTTGACGCTAATACGGCTGTAAGGATTTGAATGAAATTTAGCACACAGACTTGTGACAGGGGTGTTTACGTCTACCATCCCTCTGCTTGCAGAGGAAGGTAAGTGGACGTTATTGGAGGTCGCATATAATACTAGTGTACTGGCATGTGCCTGTTTTAAATATAGTATGGAATAATCTTATTGACACATGCCTGTCACCTATGTCTGTGTGTGAAAAATATAGTGTTCTCACGTTAAGCTATTTTTTATTATAACCACCGTTTTTCCAATAGACGTAAACTGGGGAGAGGTGGTGCATGCCGCTGCACCCACTGTTAGGGGTCGTAGAGTGTGTCCAAGCTCGCGCTGCATTTGTCCGGTAGCCGGCAGTAATAAAAAAAATATGTAATAAAATAAGATTTCGGTATGTTATATCAGCAAAAGTGTGGTTTTATTTCTTAGACAAAAGAAAAATGTTGTTCACATCACAACAATATCGCAAGATAAAAAATAACTTGTGTTTGCAGCTGAACAAAAAACTAAATGAGGTGGTATTACATTGCCATATTTTAACATCCCCATTTAAACTAATTGCACCAAAATAAGCTAACAAACATCAAATCTTTTCTAAATCAAATCAAATCAAATCATTGATTTCAAATAAACCAGTTACAGGCACTTTTGAATTGTCAGAAGGTCCTTTAGTCAGTAAGGTGAAGCTAGTCGCCCATTCCAAAGAGTAGGTACCTATGGAGAAGAACGGGCAAGAAACTCCATGGACACTCTTTTAAATTATCAAGCTATTGATACAAATATTTGATTACAAATCAATCGTGTGAGAACGATGCAGAAATATATTGTACGCTAAGAGCGTCCATTAAGGAAAACACACAAAAAAAAATACACAACAATAGAAAAGACCAACAAATAGATGCTTCACAGCAAGTAAATTGTGCTGACACATGTGCCATGAAATTATACAATACTAAGAAATTTAATCTACACAATGCAAAGATAGTTTTGTCCAAGGTTCAGCAGCTCCAACAGTGATCCCGAATGCTAAGTTTAGCTCCTGTGTAGCTGCACCAGTGCCGAATGCCCCTGTCAGCGATGCAATTCCATAACGTACAATATGTTTGGCTACATAGTGTGTACTGGATTTGAGTAAAAAAAAACAAACAATTACAAATTAAAACTACGAGGAGGAAAAATCAAAGAACAATCAGTGTAAGTATAGAAATCGGACGCAGCTCAAGCCCAAGCCTTTTTGTCGTCAATATAATTCTTAACACTATAGAATGCTTTCTGACACAACTTACGTTTAATGAAGGATTTGATTTTATTCAGGCTCAGATCTTGAACCACCTCTGGAAGTCTATTGTAAAAATGTATACATTCGCATCTAAAAGAGCCACCTATTTTCTTGAGCCTTGTTGTAGGTATAATAAATTTGTGCTTGTTCCTAGTATTTATATTATATGGACATCACTGGATTTTTTAAACGATTTTAATATTAAATGTCAAGTTGGACATTGTCATGTTTAGTTCAAATCTAATCCTATTTTCTTCCTGTAGCAACTGGTCATTGTAAGGGAATGTAAATAAAACAACTTTTCCAATATTCAGATTGCTTAACGTTTCACAACACTTAAGCAGTTCACTTTTGCTCAAATTTCCCCTACTACCCACAAAAATTAATAATGTTGTATCCTGAGAAAAGTTACATTTAATAATTTTTTGCATAATTCCATATAAAGAACAACCAGGCATACAGTAGTTCAATATTGAGTGACCTGGACATTCATCAGTCAACAAACGCCCCAAGCCCTTACCTATCTCATTACAGAACAACACAACATCATTAGTCAAGTTTTTTTAAGATTATTAAGATCATTACGAACAAGATTATTGACACTATTAGCAGAAGGAACTATGACATCAACACAGGGCTGCGGCAGGGTGGTATCACATGATGTCAACGAATGAACAATCTACATTAACAACACTACATATTCCTAATAAAACGAGTAATCAATTCTCTATTTATGGTCTTAGTTCGCATATCGGCAGGTTGTTCACTTGTTTTGACATAATTTAAACATATCCTATTATTTTTAAACAATTTTTTTATAAAATGATAACGAACGGCATTTATATTTTATGAAGTGATGTTTCTTTTAATTATCCTATGGTACACAGAACAAAGACATCTGGATTTGCTTCGCGTCGTTTTTTGACACACATAATAGATATCTGAGGTCATCGGAAAACCGGATATTGGACATGCCGATGCATTCCACTAGTTTCTACGATAAATCCTTTACTGTACAAGCAGTTCGGCTATGGAATTACTTGCCCGTGTCTATAAGGCGTGCTGAAAACTCTGTCCTCGTTTAAAACCATGGTAAAAAGCATATCCTGTCTCTTTAAACATGTCATTATTATTATTATTTTTGTTTTTCTTTTGTATGATGTTTAATAATTAGATGTATATATTTATTAGACTAGTATGATATACTTAACGTGTATATTTATTATATAAACTATGTAAATAGTACACTGTAGACTACATACATTATTTCTCTCTCCTCCCCTTACTATTCCATCCAAAAGTTGTCTGTAAAAGATCGCTCTTAGCAATAAGATCGCCCATTGTGTCACCATTTGTAAAATCTTTACATTTATGTTTTTGTAATCTATTTGGTGTACATAATAAAGAGTATTCTATTCTATTCCATACTATTGTTTAACACGGCAGCCAAGATACCGACGCTCTTGCTACCACAAATATAAACCCCGCTCTGAGCCACCGGTCTACCCCTTACAAAATGTGTCAACAGCCGTGTGTGTTGTATTGTCGTGTACTCATCATCATCATCTCAGGGTTAATCCAGTTGCATCCGAAGCTTTTTCAGCTTTGGAGTCTGGCGTCCGCTATACCAGACTAACTGCTAATTTGGCTAAACATCGATATTTTCCGTGTAGTGACTGCCGTCTGACCTCGACAACCCGAAGGCGATATCTAAATATTGCAGTTAGACCAATTGTTAGACTTGAGGGCTCCAACAACCCGTAATGGCTACCACTAGATATTCGTATAGCAACCGGGACCAACGGCTTAACGTGCTTCCGAAGGTACGACCAGCAATTTCAAATTTATGCATACAAACATTTGCACTGCACGGAAATCGAACCCCCGCTTCCACGGGTCACGGGAGCTATCATTTTAAATTAAGAGAAGTGATATATAATATTTATATATATGTAGTGGATCTTCAAAATAATTTTAAGAAAAGTTGCTCATTTCAGTTACATGGTAGTAGGGCAAACGCTCGGACGTTATTTTGAACGTTAGGTGGACAGAGTCGTTTTGGAAAGTGGGGCCGGTCGAAATGAAATGAAATGAAATGAAATCGTTTATTAAGCAAGTAGGATCACCGATCACTTTCACACGTCATATGTTATTATTTATTTTTTTTTTAACTAGATGAAGCCGGCATTTCCTCACTGACTACCTCTGAGAAGAAATAGTCGAAAAAAACTCAGGGATCATCGTCTTTTATAAAGTCCAGACATTAAAAATGAAAATGTTTACAATAGTTTACGTTATAATTACGCATATTGCTTAATAACAATGCTTAACAGAGCGAGCAGCTCAGTCCCAAGCCTCTCTATCCTCTAAATAATCTGAGATTTTATAATACCCCTTTTTGCAAAGTTTGGCCTTTATATAGGTTTTATATCGTTTAATGGGTAAGTTTCGAATGTCGAACGGTTACTTCAGATTGAGACGCGGGCTAAGGCACTTCTCCGGGGTGAAACTGTCGGTTCGCCTATATAGATTGTGATTGTCAAGATTGGAGGGTATATTTACAAGTCGTGCTTTAATTCAAAACTCACGATTGTCTCAACCCCAAGGGCACTGCATCGGCTGCCGCCTGGTGGACTTCCCTTGTGCCAGAACTAACGTGTTGTCAGCGTAACAAACTACGCTGATGCCGATAGGAAGGTGGGCGCGCAGCACCCAGTCGTACCCGATGTTCCATATAGCATATGCGGCCCCACCGCACGGCATCTCTCGCAGGTTCCACACTCCGTGGTGACCGGGGTTGATGACGGCTCTGTTCTGATAGGCCTCGACCACTCGATAGAGATACATAGGTCGGTATACGGTGATACCGGAATGCCTCCCTGCTGCAATTCCAGGGTAGGTATTTTGTTGAAGGTGTTCGCGATGTCTAGAGACACCGACAAGATAACCCCACCCCGGGCCTCAGCATCCCCTGTCGTGAGAGCTCGCACGTCCACGATAGAGCGCCCCCTGCGGAAGCCAAACTGGCTCTCCGCCAAATCCGGAAATCTAAAAAGCGCGATATAACCGAATTCCACGCGGCCGAAGCCGCGGGCGGAAAGCTTGTACTCTATATAAATCTAAAGTTATAGATGATTATTTTGCAGCGTCGGCATTGTGTATTGCATGATATCAGGTATCTGGGGTACCCCCATATACATGAAATGGGGAGCGATAGTTTTCATTTCATTTCCACCTTGACGTTTGATATTATACTGTTAGATAGGTATTTAAAAATACTAAAATCATATTACCATTGCGTTGCTCTTTTTCCAGCGAATTAGTATGGGTTGGAAGAGTATGAAATTGAAATAGGATAAAATTGAATTTATTTTATAAATAGATTAATTACTATCCCAGCTGATTTTTTAAATATTCTAAAGCCGTGCACCGATTTTTATCTTAGTTCCAACACCTCGTCTGGTCATGTCTCTATGATGACACATTCACCGTTAGGAGCTCTCGCCGTGCCGGGGGGACAGTCCCCTTTGAAGATATCTGGATCTGCGTTGCGTCGGATCATGATATATGGATAACTTCGTCTGAATGGTTTGCGGCATCTGCCACTTTCATCTCTCATCTCGGGGGGGATACAAGCTCCTTTGAACACATCTGGATCTGGATCTGCATCGCGTCGTATCACGATAACATTATGGTCATCGACTTGACAGCTGATTTTACTGACGCTTGCTATTATAACAAGAAAGATGAGTGACTTCAACATTCTTGAGGCCTGATAAAGGTTGACTGTGATTTTGTATGACTATACATGCTTATTTATATATTATATAAAATTATCCAATCCGTCACACAATTCAAATCGATTTTATTTCTTATGGTTAGTTATTCTTCGAGCTTGTTAGAACGGTGTGTAATCATTAACCAATTTATCAAAGTTCGAAGGTTTTAAATGTGTTGTTTTAAAAATTGTGTAGAAATAATCCAACTAATATGTAATATAAATGCGAAGGTATGTTTGTTTGTTATTCTTTGACACTAATACAGCTGTAAGGATTTGAATGAAATTTAGCACACAGACTTTGAGTTGGCTGATTGCCGAAGAACCTGGGGTGCCTGTTGAAGAATCTCCTCGTGGCGCACACTGGGCAACAGCAGCCCCTATTGCCCTCTATGTTTTGGTGAACACTTGGCTAATCTTCAAAACACGGGGAAGAGTCATGGTTCCAATAACCGATCATTTATGATGGTCGTTGAAAGGGACCTAGCTATAGGGGTATTTACGTCTACCACCCCTCTGCTTACAGAGGAAGGTAAGTAGTAAGACGTAAACTGGGGAGGTGTGGTGCTCGCGCTGCATTTGTCCGATAGCCGGCGGTAGTAAAAAAAATGTAATAAAATAAGATTTCGGTATGTTATATCAGCGAAAATGTGGTTTTATTTCTTAGACAAAAGAAAAATGTTGTTCACATCACAACAATATCGCAAGATAAAAAACAGATTATGTTAGCAGCTCAACAAAAAACTAAATGAGGTGGTATTACATTGTCATATTTTAACATTCCCACTCAATGTAATTGCACCAAAATAAGCTAACAAACAAACATCAAATCTTTTCTACATTAACAACACTACATATTCCTAAAAAACGAGTAATCAATTCTCTATTTATGGTCTTAATTCGCATATCGGTAGGTTGATCACTCGTTTTTACATAATTTAAACATATCCTTTTATTTTTATACAATTATTTTATAAAATGATAACGAACGGCATTTATATTTTATTATAAATTATTTTTATCGAGCTCGTTATTTTAGCTGTAAAAATCAATAATCAATTTCTCATTGTTTCATGTATCTAATTGTGTTGGTAAGCCAATTATACTAAATATAAGAAATATTATTATTGGTCTGTTGCCAAGGGCACACTTGACTACAAAATAATGATAGATTGGACCTCGTAGTTGAAGACATTTTGACGCATTTTGAACTGTTTAAGGTCAAACCTCGGTGAAACAGTCACATTCCCCTCGGTCAAAATCAGACGCGGGACACAGTATAGCGTATGAGCTTTCACAATAGGATGACCCATGCCTTTATTGGAAAGTGACATCGAATATACATATACTTGTTTCTTTTAAGCCTATCTATCTTCTTCTTCTGCTTCTTCAGTCTATAGATGTCCACTGCTGGGCCTTCCCCAAGGCTTTCCACGCTGACCGGTTCTGTGCCTGCCCGCATTCATCGGCTTCCCGCGACCTTCACCAGGTCATCGCTCTACCTTGTTGGGGGCGCCTACACTGCGACTTCCAGTACGTGGCCGCCACTCCAGAACCTTACTGCCCCATCGCCCATCGGTTCTAATGAAATGTAATGAAATCGTTTATTAAGCAAGTAGGATCACCGATCACTTTTACACGTCATATGTTTTTTTTTTAAACTTGATGAAGCTGGCATTTCCTAACTGACTACCTCTGAGAAAAAAATAGCCGAAACAAACTCAGGGATCATCGTCTTTTCTCAAGTCCAGACATTAAAAATGAAACTGTTTACAATAATTTACCTTATAATTACGCATATTGCTTATTAACAATGCTTAACAGAGCGAGCAGCTCAGCCCCAAGCTTTTATATCTTCTAAATAATCTGTGATTTTTATTTTGTTCTTGGATAACTTCGTCGTTTATAAAAAAAAAAAGATAATTCTTTTTTGTTGGAAAGTGAACATTTCCAAGGTGGTCCCATGATAAGGATACTAGGGTTTGATTATGGAAGACCGGAGAAATAAAACACCCCTTTTTGCAAAGTTTGGCCTTATATAGTTTTTAATGTCCATGGGAAGCTTGTTGTAAAAGTGTATACATTGACCCATGAACGAGTTGCCTACTCTGTGGAGACGAGTGTGATGTACAGCAAGATTGTGTTTGTTCCTGGTATTTATATTATAAATATCGCTTATTTTCTTAAAATTCGATATTTTTTTAAGTACATACATAAGATTTTCAAATATATATTGTGAAGCTACAGTCAGAATATCCACCTATCTCAATTTTTCTCTAAGAGAATCTCTAGGACCAAGGTTGTAAATGGCTCGAACAGCCCTTTTCTGTAAAACAAAGATGGCATTGATTGTCGCACAACTTCCCCAGAGAAGATTCCTATAAGTCATAAGACTATGAAAATAACTAAAATAAACAATTCTGGCTGTATCCACATCAATTATCTGTCTAATTTTCTTAACAGCAAAGGCGGCGGAACTGAGTCTACCGACAGCTTCTCAACGTGAGGACCCCATTGCAACTTGGCGTCAATAGTCAATCCAAGAAAAACTGTCGACTCGACAGGGATCAACTCTACTCCATTCAGTTGAACATTGGTACTTAGCTGCCTGACATTTGGCGTAGAAAATTTAATGACTTTAGTTTTTTTCATTTAAAAGAATGTTATTTACATTAAACCAATTGACAACTTTAGAAAGTGCATTGTTAACTTCATCAAAATTTGCTAACGCCCATGGTGACCACAAATACTGCAGATCTCTTGCCATTAACATCAACCCTCTGATTTCGATTATTCAGATAAGAAGTCAGAAGGTCGAGAGCTCTGTCCCTTAAACCATAATGGTACAATTTCCTAATAAGAGTATCATGATGTACGCAATCAAAGGCCTTGGATAAATCACAAAAAATACCAAGAGCATCTTGCGATTCCTTCCAGGCCCCAAATATGTTCTTTAGCAACACCACGCCTGCATCTGTAGTTGAGCGACTCTTTGTAATACCAAATTGTTTAACGTGCAATAAATTATGTAATTTAAAGTGCCTCAACAACTGTTTCAAAATTAATTTTTCAAAAATTTTGTTCAAAGTTGGTAATATCGAAATTGGCCAAAAATTCGTGGGATCGGTTGTACTACCAGATTTTAACAGTGGAATTACTTTGCTAAGTTTCATCAAATCAAGAAATATACCAGATGTGACACAAGAATTAAAAACAATATTGCTAAGAAAGGTGCGATAACATCTATAATTAAAGCTACAGTATTTACTGACAAAACCCAATGATCGGCATTTTTTTTTACATCAAGATCCTTAATAGATTCTATAATATCTTTAGCAGTCAAAAACGTAAATTCAAAGTGTTTGTCACATTCTGGAACACATTATTTTAGTATGGCGTAAGCAGAAGTGGAGGAAGAAGACAAAGTTTTTGTTGTTATTATTGGAATATTAGTAAAAAAATTCTCAAACTCAGTTGCTACATCCAAGTCCACCTTTATTTCTTCATCGTTAATTTTAAGATGGAAATCGCGATTTTGTACTTTGGTTCTTCCAGTTTCAGAATTTATAATTTGCCAAGTTATTTTTATTTTATTTCTAGAAGATTTTATTTTATTTTTAATATGTATGGCTTTTGCTGAGGAACAGGCTCTTTTAAGTTTTTGAATAATATTTAACAATTTCTTGAAAAGTTTTATCATAGTTATATGTTTTTTCCTGATACAATTCATACATTTTTTCCCCGCTTTTATAAATATCTGGGGTTGCCCAGTCACTAAATATAAGGCGTTCGCTAACAGCCAATGTTTATTTTTTGTGAAAACTTTCATAAATTCACATTTAATCAGGTTAAATAGTACACTATACGCATGATCCGGGTTGGTGTGATGAGGCAAGCCTGGTAGCTTTTCAATTAAATTGTCCTAAATGATTTTCAGTTACTGGAACAAAACTCACAAGTTTTCTTTGAGCTCTGACTTCACTTTTCTGAGCCACAGTGATCACAGTCTAACTTATTTATAATTAAATGGTCAGAAGGTCTTAAGTTAGTAAAGATGTTGTCTAAACAGCCCCCTAATCGGCGAAAACATATTTGTCAAATCATAGCGACTAGTTGGCATCAGTTGGGATCGTTCGGACCGCCCATTGGTCCGTTCGTTCCAAACGATCCCAACTAGTTGCAATCATTTGACAAAAATGTGTTCGCCGATTAGGGGGCAGGTGGCATTTGTGGCAGTTACTCTAGTCGGCTCAAAGAATCTTGCGTACAAATTATAAGACTTGAATAATGACATTAATTTATTAACTGTAGCTGATTTCTCTAGAACATTAATGTTGAAGTCTCCACAGACAACAACTGTTTTGTTACTGTGACAAGTCTTCAATAAAACTTCCTACATACATTTTTCAAAAATATCATAGGAAGCACATGGGGGCCTGTAGACACTTATTACAATGAACTGCTCAAGCTCGATGCAAGCAATTTCAATAACTCGCTCAACAGAGAGGCTTACAATATCAGCCCGTTCTTTAAATTTGATATTGTTACGACAATTATTAGGAAGCCACCCCTTACCATATTCATTCTGCTGAATGAGCTAGCAATCTGATGATTCTACGACCAATGTGCCCTGCCCACTGCCACTTAAGTTTAGCGACTCGCAGAGCTATGTCGGTGACTTTGGTTCTTTTGCGGATCTCCTCATTTATGATTCGGTCACGCAGAGAAACTCCGAGCATGGCTCTTTCCATTGCCCTTTGTGTGACTCTGAACCTTCATATGAGGTCCATTGTGAGCGACCACGTCTCAGTTCCGTAACTCATCACTGGCAACACACACTGGTCAAAGACTTTAGTCTTGGGACACTGTGGTATCTTGGACGACGAGAAGATGTAGCGTAGCTTCCTGAACGCTGCCCAGCCGAGCTGGATTCGACGAGACACCTCTTTCTCGAAGTTGGACCTACCTAGTTGGACTGTTTGTTCCAGGTATATATACTCGTCAACAACTTCGAGTGCAAAGCAAACAACTAGAATTGGAGTGGGTGCGACATGAGAGTTCGACATGATCTTCGTCTTATCCATGTTCATTGAGCATTTTGCCCAAGTCTTCCAGGGTCACAGCCATGATATTATTTGCAAAACGGAGATTAGTAATGTACTCGCCGTTGATGTTGATGCCAAGTCCTTTCCAGTCCAGGTGCTTGAAGACATCTTCCAACACAGCAGTGAACAATTTGGGAGATACGATATCTCTTTATCTCACTCCACGCTGGAGTTGGATCGGTTTCGAGTCCTGATCCTGGAGACGGACTAACATGGTGGCGTTTTGTACAAATACTTTATCACCTCAATGTATCGATGGTCAATTTGGCACCGCTGGAGAGACTTTGGCACCGCCCAAGACTCGATCGAATCGAAGGCCTTCTCATAGTCCACAAACGCCAAGCATAGTGGTTTGTTATACTCCTCGGTTTTCTGTATAACTTGCCGCAGCGCATATATGTGGTCTATGGTGCTAAAACCTTTTCGGAAACCTGCTTGTTCGGTGGGCTGGAAGTCGTCTAACCTGCGAGCGAGACGATTCGTGATGACCCTAGAAAACAGCTTATAGACATGGCTCAGGAGAAATATCGGTCTGTAGTTTTTCAGGAGGGTATTATCACCTTTTTTTAAAAAACAACACCACCACGATCCTGTGCCACGCCTTAGGCGTTTCGCCTTTAAGAATGACGGAATTAAATAGCTTCTGAAGCGCTTTAAGAACGGGTTTGCCATACGCTTTCAGAAGCTCAGCCGTAATTCCATCATCTCCAGCCTTATCGTTCTTCAACTATTTCAGGGCCATACTAATCTCGTACAGGCTGACGTCCGGGATATCGTCGGAGTAGTGTCGGGTTAGTCTGACTCTAGGATCATTAGCCAGGCTTACAACAGGCACGTATGTTGATGTGTATAAATCTCCGTAGAATTTCTCAATCTCACCCAAAAGCCCGAGCTTGGAAGTGACGATCCTACCATCCCCAGTCTTCAGCTTCGCAAGTAGGCTCTGTCCAACAGACCAATCTCTTGCGAAGACTTTGCAGCCTATGTTCCGCTCGATAACCTCTTTAATACAATTTGTATTAAATTGGCGTACTTATATTGCGAGTTGATTCGCGAAGGGTCATCAGGGGATTTAAAGACTACCTCCCGTTAATCTTCCATTAGCCGACGGATGGGACCGGAGATCTTCTTCTGTCCTATTGAACGGAGAGTTTTATAAAACTTGGACCCTTCCGTTTGGAGAGTTTTCACAAACCTGTTGTTATAGTCGCATCTACGCATTCACCAAGGCATTCGATGCGATTTTGGAGTGCGATCTGAAAGCTTTCGGGGTTTTGGAGTTGGGTTGACGCTGGACGGAGCGTAGACCTCATAAGTCGAGAGCGCTCGAGCCTAATGTTGAGGTTCAAGATGCCTCTAACAATACGGTGATCACTCCCGGTTTTAACCGCATGGATCACGGAGACATCGTTGATCACTTTCCTTCTCGTTGACATTATGAAGTCTATCTCATTTTTGGTCTGACCATCAGCCTATCTATATAATATATTTATATATATATATACACAATGGTGCTGACAATACGACAATAAATCAAAACGCGGACAATATTAGTTCATAGGAATAATCCTAAACCATAGAAAAAAAAATGGCATCAAAAATAAAAAAAATGAAAATTTCAATCAAACTATACGCTTAAAATTGAACATGAAATACAACATGCTTAAAATATTGGTTCACTGACCTCCGACGACGGCGCGGTGGTCGGACAAATTCTGGTGTTCTCATACCTCTGTCGGTATTTCCGTAAAGTGAAAGCGACATTACATTGACAGTCTCGTACATGCCCGTGTACTCAGAGGCTGTGTAATTATAACGCGGCATTATTATTTACATAAAAGAAAACACTATGAATAAAACTATTAATTTAAGCGTCCAATTTTGCACTAGTTATTCATTTAACTAGGTACTTACTACTTACTTAAATAAGACAATTTTTTTCTAAACCGCCCAATATCGCAATACACCGTCAAAACCTAATGTAAACAAACAAACACGGCATCTCGAGCACAGAGCAATTACACGTAAAGCGTCATAGGACCTACCACCGACACACTAACTTGTGACCGTGACCTAAATTTCGAGTAATTTCGACAAGAAAGCGATTTAATAAACGAAACTAGAGTTATCTCTATCGCACAAACCAATTTTTACATTAAAATGAGTGCAAATAAACCGGACAGTAGCGAGTTGGCAACGCGTCATACATAATGTAGGTACCAACGCCAGTGCTACCCAATCTGCGGCCCGCAGGGCCGATTATGTTGGCCAAGCACCTAAACTAGCTGCTCCTCAATTTTGCCTACTTGTTAATTGTTGTAGGTATATTAAGATGTTATCATTGAGGGTAACCCCACAATATGTTTTGTTGATTTACCAAACGCGTAAAATAAAGCAGTCCTTATCTAGCAAGATCGTGTTTTACTTCATTAATAAATTTCTTTTGAATGAATAGGTTGATAATTAGTACAATTAATTAAATATTTCGCGTTCGCTTCTCTCGCGCCTTCTATTTCTTTAACCATAATCGTTTTCCTGTTCACTAAAAGTAAGAACATCAGAAAATAGAGCGCGATTAAACAATGCGACCGTGCATCACAAGAACGCGCGATAGCAAAATATAGGATCATCAAGGGAACATCAAGAGTCAAGGCCGAAATGTGTTTGCGGCCCCATAAAAAGAACGGTTAGTCACCGCTGGACGCGACGGTCATCAACCTGTAAGCGCTTCCTTACGAACATGTACATCATGTAGAAAATGTGAATAATGAAAAATGATTTCCTGTGACTAAACTAAAGGACATAATTATATGATGTTTTATGGGTAGACTGAGAATGTGTTGAGGTACACGATGTTTAATTTATTGTCATATTTTCGTCACCACTTTGTATATGTTTTCTATTTTATTTTGTTCTCGGATAACTTCGTCGTTTATAAAAAAAAGATAATTATTTTTTTGTTGGAAAGTGAACATTTCCAAGATGGTCCCATGATAAGGATATTAGGGGTTGATTATGGAAAACCGGAGAAATTAAGGGGAACTTTCAAAAATTGTAAGGATAGTTAGTGCATTTGTAAGTTTTTTCATTAGGTATTTTATAACACTACAATTTAATAAGGGTCTAGAGTAGATCTGATTATAGAGCCGCGAGACAGGTGACGGAACTCCTCAACGATTCACAGCAGCTACTTTGTGTTTGTGCTTGAATAATTTGTATGACAAGTAATAAGAACTTTACACCTAGATGGGTTGTAACTATCATTAAGGGGCTGATAATGAAGATAAAGGTCACTTCTGGGAACTCCTCAACGATTTACAGTAGGTAGTAGCTACCTTGTATTGGACTCTATTCTTCTATATTGATGAGAAGTTTGCATCCATGTGGGTTATAATAAAGGTCTACAGTAGATCTAATGATGGATCCTAGGGACAGTCAAGGGAACTCCTCAACGATGCACGGTAGCTATGTTCGTGCTTGATTAATTTGTATTGATAACAACCTTACGTCTAGATGGGTTGTGACTGGTTGTGACCAGGTCATGATGGAAAACGATCTTTTCCTGATTGACCTGGGTCTTGGATGTTTATCTATATATATATATATATTTATGATAAATATAGTATCGTTGAGTTAGTATCCCATAACACAAGTCTCGAACTTACTTTGGGGCTAGCTGAATCTGTGTGATTTGTCTGTATATATTCATTTATTTTACAAGCGCTTGTAACAAGAAAGATTTTTTATCTACATCAATTATTATTAATATTTTTTTTTATAATTTATAGACTAGTCGTGGTGGCCTAGTGGTTAAAACACCAGCCTCTCTAGTATGAGTGCGCGGGTTCGATTCCAGGACAGGCAAGTACCAATGTAACTTTTCTAAAGTTATATGTACTTTCTAAGTATATCTTGGACACCATTGACTGAAGGTGAAGGAAAACATCTTGAGGAAACCTGGACTTAAAGTCTGAAACCGCCAACCCGCTTTGAGCAAGCGTGGTGATTACGCTCAATCCTTCTCTGTATGAGAGGAGACCTGTGCCCAGCAGTGGGACGATAAAAAGGTTGATGATGATGATGATAGACTAGTGCTAGACGGCAATCCTGCCTGATGGTAAGCAGTGATGCAATCGTTGATGGTAAAGCGTTCTGGTTTATTAAGAGCCTATTCAATCAAAAATATGAGTGAATAGGAAGGAAGACGGCAGTTGAGCGAGGTTGCAATTTTAAACCCAACAATGTTGCGCCAGAGGGAGATTAATCTGGAGACCCTCTAATCTCCCAACACAACAACGCCGTAGGGAGATTGATCGGGAGACTCTCCACGACCAAACTCCCAACACAACATTTGGCGAATTGTACCCGGCACACATCGCAACACAACTGCTCAGACCCGTCCTCCATACGGCTTCACTGACAAGACTAGGTTTTTGATTGTAATTTTGTTTGTAGTCTCCAAGGGCAGGTACATACTACACTAAAAAGGTTACACGTGTAGAAAGATTTAAACCATAAAACTGAATGTGTTGTTAAAAATTTCTTTTACCTCAGCGCAAAGTTTTCTCTGATTTCCCTTCAATTTCCATAACAAATATAACTTTTTCCTTAAAGTACTCTTCATACACACAGAAATTACCAGTTTCATTTGAAAAAGAAGCCTTTATTCTGACGCAAATTCGCAAGATTAAACAATGGCGGACAAAAGATGGCTTCCGTAGACTGTCCTCTTAAAGCATGGGAAATTTATGGTTCTTTTAAAGTTGGCTTTTTTAATGCTAAATCCGCATTCGCGCGCTTGTTTGTATATTTTTGATACAGTGTTCAGTTTTGTTTTATATACACGATATATTTATTGGGATAAAGTTTAATTATTCTGCTCATGGTGCTGTGTTCTCGTTAATTCATCATGATCGGGCTACAATCACTGTTGAACTTAAACTTCTCTTTTGTCAATTAATGCTAACAAATTAGGTAAAAGAAGTCATCATCATCATCATCTCAGCGTTAATCCCAGTCGCATCCGAAGCTTTTCAGCTTTGGAGTTTAGGGTCCGCTTTACCAGTCTAACTGCTAAATTTGGCTATACTTCTATATTTGGCTATTCTCCATGGAGCAACTGCCGTCTGACCTCCACAACCCGAAGGCGATATTGAAGCATTGCAGCTAGACCAATTGTTGGACTTGTGAGGGCTCAAACAACCCGACTGCCACTAAATGTTCGTATAGTAACCGAGACCAACGGTTTAAAGTGCTTTCCGAGGCACGACCAGAACTGTGCAAAAATTCTAATTTATGCATACAAATATGTTTGCATTGCACGGGGATCGAACCAGCGCCTTCTTGCGCAGCGGCCGTGTTCGATACCCCTACGCCACGGGGGATATCATGTCAAATTAAGAGAAGTGATATATATATGATCATATTATCATAACAACTGATTTCCACCTTACTTTCCAGTAACCGATGCTACTTTCAGATTTCCTAATTTTTTTTCATTTCTTATAATAAATTCATTCGAAAAACACACAAATCCCTCTTAGTATTGTCTCATCTGCATGCAATCGCTTTGCTTAATCCCTTTTGTGGTCTAACATTCTGATCCAAACCAGGAGATTTATAATTCTTAGTAATTTTATTTTTATTTATCTATCCATTTATTTCAGGTATCAAGCCCATCCCATACAAACATATCCAATATTAATATTAAAATAAAACATAAAATACTATAAACATAAATACATAATTATAATTAACTACACATAATGACACGAAGTGTCGGCGTCGTGTTTCTTTGACTGGTGTCTCGTAGCTGGCCGGCGGTACGCAGCACCTTTCGGCCAGAACTCCTCTTTGAAAAACTTCTCGTGATGATGCATCGGAATGCGCATCACGAACTACTTGAAATCCGTGTTGTGACGCGGCTCCAACCTCTCGACCCTCAAAGTCCAGTTGGTTTTGACGCGCAGATACTCCACGACCTCCTCAATAACGTAATTCACAAAACTAAAACTACAGTTACAATATACAGTATGTTACGAAAACCCTGTCCGACCCGTGAAAGTGTTGTTAGGTATCGATAACTGATTCTACTAATGGATACAAAACCGGGCTAAACTTAAAAAAAATCCTCCTAAAAAAATAAATATTATTTCGTAAAAAGAGGTAACTTAATAAATTTGCGTTATGCACCCTTCCGCGGGCGGCGGGCGTGGTCGCGTCGCTATTCGCTCATATTAATACCGGTGTTGTCACTTTTTTTAAAAATACCAAATTTCGGGGAAGTTGGAATTAATTCGCGGGAAAAAAAGATTATTTCAAAATTCATTTGTATTGGTACTATGATGATTACGTAAAATTTTATATTATATTTGGTCATGTGTTTACCTAACCTTTATTATCCTTATGGGTCGGACAGGGTTTTCTCAACAACTGTATACGTCTTAATACCGTGAATTATTTAACTGATTTATCGATGCATAATGGATTTGACCCTTTCGATCCGCACAGAGCCTACCCATGCGGCAGCTAAAACCTACTGAATTATAAAAATAAGTTACGGTGGACTTTAGTTCCACTTTGGCCTACTTTTGCACTTTTATAACAACAGCTTAGAAATTTGGCGCAAGGGAGAATATGTAAGAAATATGTGTGCTGGTAATTGGTGGTAATTACACCTCTATTTAAGTTATTTGGCTTTGGAAAAATTGGCCTTTAAAGTCAGTTGACAATAGGGATGTATCCAAGGTATGAAAATCAAAAAAATAATAAGTCTCTCTTTCAGATAATAAAAAAAAAATTATGATTCGAATTTTATATTTTGTCGAAATTACCAAAAACTACTGAGATATAGCGTATAAATATAAAGTTACGGAGTACCGAATAGTTTGCGTGACAGACGCTTCCAAAGTGGAAAAAAAAATATTATATTTTTTTCCACGTTGGAAGCGTCTGTCACGCAATCTATTCGGTTTAGAAAAAAAAAAATTTTAGAAAGCTCGATATCATTATTGAAGACCTATCCATAGATATCTCACACGTATGTTTGATGAAAAAAAAAATTTTTGACTTTCAGTTCTAAGTATGGGGAGCCCTCAATTTTTTTTTTTATTTTTGCATCAAAATCTTAATGCGGTTCATATAATAATAATAAACATATGACATATGTATTTAAGACTAAGTAAGGATAAACCGTCCTAAAACGTAAATAATACATTATCTGTTTGATACTGGTACTGATATACTTTCAATAGTTGAACTGCATTTTTTAGGCGCGATTTTGCGAAATTATATGTGGCACAGTCAAGCGGAAAAAATTTGGCCCAGTCAGCTCACCTTTTCAGTACCTGACTATCATGAAATTCATTTCAAAGCCGAACTCCTTGCACAGCGTCGGCACATTCCCAGATTTCAAATTATCGGCACAAGTTCTGCACAGCCAAGATGTATTAGACGAATTAAACCGTTCGGAATCGAAAACGGTGGCTAACAGGCGTATATTTGACTCCGAACAGCGATGAATATCACTCTGAAACCACATGCGATCGCATACATCGCAAACGCTGCCAAACGGATTATTGTCAAATCTCTTCACAAATTCAGCATCAGGTCCAGGAAAACGAACTCCGATCTTCTGTTTGGCTATCGTAAGAGCCATAGAAGGCCCATCGGGTGGCAGCAAACTCGGCGCGGGCACAGTACGCACACTAGCGCGCTTTGGAAGTGGCGCGCCGCTCGGAGCAGCAACATCAATCGGCTCGTCATTTTGCTGTTTACCGGCCGATTGGCGTTCTTTAACCCTCATTCGATAGCGGCGACAACGCTCTGCAGTAGACAATGGGTCTGGACGATTTTTGGCCTCTTGTCTAGATTTTTTGCGCGGTTTTGTGCGAGGCATGATTCCAAAATGAGTTGCAAATGTCTCCCAAATTTTCAGTTTCTGCCCCACACGGCTGCAAATGGTCTTGAAATGTGCGCCGCGATGAGATCTATAAAAAACCGTTCGAATCAGGAAGATATCACCAGTAGTTCAAAAGTTATTAGCACTTTTATGGTTTTTGCGATAAAAAAAAATCGCAAATCACAGTTCCCGTCGCAGTCTTTTTTCGATGACTAATTTCAAATTTCCAAAATTTTTATATATATTCTTGATGGCGCCGAGACACTCTACAATTAGCACTAATTCAATATCGGATACGTCCGTCCGTTGCCGAGGTACAAGCGCTACTAAGTACACGATTTCGTGTCGGTGCGACTTTTTGCGTTACCATACAGTACGAAACCCAAGACATAAAAATGAATTTCATGTCAAAAAAGGGAAAGGACTAACTGGAATTTTTAGCGCTGCACACTCCGGGTAGTTACGGAGGCCTCCATAAATGTTCACTGGTCTCTCTGGTTGTTGGATTCAAGGGGTAACTATTGATTTATAGAATTTTTATATTTGCCGGCCGGCGTCCGATGAAGTTGCTTATTTGATCAAGTGTTGAAGCAGAGAGAAGTTGTTTTTTGTTTTTTTTTGTAAGTTTTTCTGGCCCAATCTCTAGGCCTTTAAGCAAGAAATGTATGGAATTAGGAATATGTACGTAAACTTCATAGCTTGTGTTATTATTTTGCTGATGAATAACTTTACGCGCTATTGTGCCTTAAAATATTGAGAAAATAATAACAAAATGAATTAAATTTCGCTGGCGAAAAATTCTGACATATGACATGCATCTATTAATATATACATATACCATTAATCCGTTGGCTAAAATGTATTAATTTAGTTTTAGTCAGGTTAATTTTTAAATTGTTGTTATCTAGCCCGTTTACCATTTGATTTATGGAATTATTTATGTCACTTTCATAAGTCTCAACACTTTTACAAGGTATCGTTATAGTGCTATCATCAGCAAATTGGAAAAGGACTTACTGAAATTTTCAGCGCTGCACACTCCGGGTGGTGATCTAGGCCTCCATAAATATTCACTGGTCTCTTTTGTTGTTGGATTCAAGGGGTAACTATTGATTTATAGAATTTTTATATTTGCCGGCCGGCGTCCGATGAAGTTGCTTATTTAATCAAGTGTTGAAGCAGAGAGAAGTTGGTTTTTGTTTTTTTTTGTAAGTTTTTCTGACCCAATCTCTAGGCCTTCAAGCCAGAAATATATGGAATCAAATGGGAAGGAATCGGGAAATTTTAATGTGCTAGATGTAAGAATGTTTGCATGCTTTAACATTACTTCCACTTATTTATTAAGTATATAACTTACTAAGCTAATCATTTAGACCACCTAGAGCAAGATTAACCCGACACTACACCGAAGATATCCCGGACGTCAGCCTGCAGGAGATTCGATTGGCTCTGAAACAGCTTAAACACAACAAGGCGCCGGGCGATGACGGAATAACGGAAGAGCTACTGAAGGCGTGTGGTGAAAGTTATTTATTTCCGTCATAATTAAGGGAAAAACGCCACAGGCATGGCCCAGAAGTGTTGTGGTACTCTTTTTCAAAAAGGGTGACAACACCCTTTTGAAAAACTACAGACCCATCTCACTTCTGAGTCATGTCTATAAGTTGTTTTCAAGAGTCCTCACGAATCGTCTCACCTGCAGGTTTCACGACTTCCAGCCGCCCGAACAAGCCGGTTTCCGAAAGGGCTTCAGCACAGTAGACCACATACATACGCTGCGGCATGTTATACAGAAGGCCGAGGAGTATAACCTGCCCCTTTGCTTGGCGTTTGTGAACTACGAAAAAGCCATTGATTCGATCGAGACCTGGGCTGTACTGCAGTCTCTCTAGCCGTGCCAAGTAGACTATCGGTATATTGAAGCGCTGAAGGGCTTGTACGAAAACGCCACCATGTCAGTCCGAATACAGGACCAGACCTCGAAACCAATACCTCTGCAGCGTGGTGTCAGACAGGGAGATGTTATCTCTCTAATATAAATGATAATATTGCTTTGTTTTATAATTATAGGTCGTTTTATCCTCACAATTTGGTAAATTAATGAGAAAATAATCGTTTTCATCAGTATTTCATAAAATTTTGATACAATTTATGGGAAATGATGCTAAGCCTCGCTAAAAGTGTATGTTTTTATTTTTCTTTTCACTTTTTATTTTTCTTTAATAAAATAAAAGCAGATAAATGTTTAGTATCCAGTGAATGCTAGCTAAAATCACAACCTGAATTCTTCTGGGCATGCTAGCGAGTATATCCCGGATACTTGCTTGCGGAATACGTTCCCACTCCGTAGTGATCACATTCTTCAGCTCCCCGATGATCTGCGGAGTCGGTTGTACTGATCTCACACTCAATGGTATTGAGGACTTCGAGCTGGCCAAATCCAAAAGACGAATGCCGACCTCTTGCAAATACGCAACAACATCGCAAGATCGGTGGGCGCGAACATTACCGTCCGTAAAAATCGAGTCTTCACCTAGAGCGACCAATGCGGGTTGTGAATGAGGAATTAGAACTTCCGTTATGTATCGATGCCCAGTCAGTGAGCCGTTTTTCAATGAAGGCTAACTCTGTACGATTCATTGAATTTATTCCTACCCAAAACATAACAGAGCCCCCACCATAAGATGTGATTTCTTCGAAACATGCCTCTGCAAAGCGTTCTCCTTGTCTTCTTAGCACTGGCCGACGTCAACCTTCACTGAACAGAAATATCCTGGCTTCATCAGAGAACAAAATCCTATTCCAATCTTTTTGAGTCCATGATTCACAAATTATAAAGTACCAAGCCTATAAACTCTATGCTCACGAAGCTATTTGGGGCCGCGGGCCGGGCGGTGAAGAAGAAGCCTCCTTCTGACCGTCCATAGACTAATATGCACATCTATTACTTCTTGGAGGTTGTTCTTAAGATCCACATATGAAGATTTTCGAATTCTCAAAGCGCGACTCGTAAGAAAACGATCATCCCGTTGTTGGGTACATGGTTTTCTTTCAGAACCAGGCCTTCTCTCGACGGAACCAGTCTCCTGATATCGCTGCCAGGTCCTTTAGACTGTCGACCGACTAACATTTAGCCTCCTAGCCACGAATCATTGGCTGCAACCCTCTTCAAGCAGCGCGATAATTTTGTTAGCTTTTACCACTTTATCTACCATTTTTGATACAGTCAAACAGCAATAAATAAAGCTTTGACAGTCAAGTATATGAAATTAATCGATAAAAATTAAATAAAAGTTATGAAAGCCGATGTTAACTTCTGGAACTTCGCGCCAAAAATGTAGGATAAAAAGGGGTTTTCCGTAAAAATGAGCATGAAATGAAAATTTGAACTTAGAACGTACTTTTCTAAATACCACGGCATTTTTAAAACCGGCTAGTAACGTGTACAAACGATAGATAGCTTTTTTGTATTATATATTTTTAAAGATGAATGAAAATAAAAACAGTCCGTTTTTTGCAAATGTGTTTTCTTCAATTATAAAGGAGATTCTTGAACAATTTTGCAGCAAATAATTTGATTTTCTACTAAACTCACGGTATGGAACTGTAGCGAATGAAATCTTTATGGATAGCTACCATAATTATAATAATGAATATAAGTTTTTGCCTGCGATGTGGTCTACTTCAATTTTTTTTTGTTCCTAGATCCGACGCGTCGAATCGCATCGCCTGCCCGTGCTATTACTTAGTTTTCACTTAGTGTCCTTTTTGAAACTTTTAATTTTTGCTCGGCATGTCGTTAGCCTTCTTCACGACATGGACTATGAAATGCAAAAAATGCGCGTGATACTAATCTTGGCTTTCCTATCAAAACCCTTGAATGTTGTCATCAGCCAGTGTCGCAGGCGCCTTACGGATGACAGGCGGATCGAATTGTCAAATAATGTGTGCTGTCTAATATCTATGGCATGGAGGTAATAAGTACTACGTTGTTCGTGGTACTTATTACTTCCACGGTCTATGGTCTATGACCCTGGCTTTGACACCAAATCAACTTTGTTTATAGTTTGGCAGTTTTGCATGTTAGAAGACGAGACTTTTGATATTCAGTTTTGACAGGAGAGCTGAGATGAATGGCACGCTCATTTTTCATTGGACTTTTAAGTTATTTATAGTGTCGTTTACTAAATAAAAACGCGAGATTTATGTAGTAAAAGTGCATTCAGTGAATAATTCATAAAGAACATTGAAATATCGCAGCCTAGTGGCCACATCATGGCTTTGCATCCAACCTCCTCGTAGTTGGCTCACGCGGCCGTTTTTTCAACTGTCCGTCGTTGGTGATATCCGCCATTATTGTGAAATAAAGTTTCTAAAGAATTTCTATAATTTGTTACACATGTTATTGGCAAAGTTGTGGTATCTAACCACGGGGGCCATTGAAGAGTTGAAATAGTATTCACTCTAATGAAAAGAAAGACTTTTAGAGATATTATTATTATTATTTATTCATGTATTTTGTTTTTTATTATAATTTTATTATATTTAGTTGTAAAGTGCGTTTTGTTTGCGCGGAATAAAAATATTTCTTTCTTTCTTTCTTAATTCTATTATTATAATATGTGCACATTAGTAAGGATTTATGGCAGCCATAGTTTACACTCAGTGAAATTAAATCTGTACTTATTACGGTCCAAAAGATACGGACGGACGGATGGACGGTCGGCTAGAGTAGCCTCAGTAAATGAACCCTTTGGATTATTTCTACACAATTATTGTTAAATAACACCCTTAATACCTGGAACATTGATAAATTGATTAATGATGGCATACTGTTATAACAAGCTCGAAGAATAACTAACCACAAGAAATAATAGTCAAGTAAACAAAATCGATTTAAATTGTGTGAAAGATTGATTATTTTTTCACAATGTATAAATACGCATGTATGGTCATACAAAATCACAGTCAACAGTCAGTCAGTCAATAAGGCCTCAAGAATGTTGAAGTCGCTCATCTTTCTTGTTATAATAGCAAGCGTCACTAAAATCAAGAGTCAAGTCTATGAAGATGATATTGTCGTAATCCGACGCAATGCAGATCCAGATCCAGATGTCTTCAAAGGAGCTTGTATCCCCCCCGAGATGAGAGATGAAAGTGGCAGATGTCGCAAACCATTCCGACGAAGTTTTCCATATATCATCAACCGACGCGTCGGAGATCCAATCGATCCAGATGAGGAGTGTGAGCAACCCTTTGTGAGAACTCCTAAGGGTGACTGTATCAACTCATACTTTCCCACAAGCAGTGGATAATTTAAGATTGAAGAATTGAAGCTGAACATCACAACAACTCCCCAGGGATAGATAATCTATTAATAAAATAAATTCATTCATTCTATTTTATTTTAACTTCGTACTCTTCCAAACCATACCTTGACCATACTTTGATGTAAAAAAGAGCAACGCAATGGTAATGTGATTTTAGTAAACTCTTATTTATTTTTAAATACATATCTCGCAATATGTCACAAGTTAGGGTTGAAGTGGTAGTCAAGTTCTCGGTGTTAGGCCATAACATCAGCCGCCGGCAGAAGTTACCACCCACCAGACAAAGCCTTGCCGCCAAGCGATTTGTCGTGTTCCGGCATGATGTCTGGTGAAGCCGTTCGGAGGACGGGTCTGAGCAGTTGTGTTGCTATGTGTGCCGGGTACGATGCGCCTAATGTTGTTGTGTTGGGAGTTTGGTCGTGGAGGGTCTTCAGATCAATCTCCCTTTGGCGCAGCATCGTTGGTCGTGTTGTTGGGTTTAACATTGCATCACCTCGCTCAACTGCCGTCTTCCTTCCTATTCCCTCAGTTTTTCTGAGTGAATAGGCTCTTAATAAACTAGCGCGCTTTACCATCAACGATCGCATCACTGCTTACCATCAGGCGGGAATGCGGTCAAGTGCTAGTTTATAATTATTAAAAAAAAAAAAAAAAAAGTGAAATGAAAACTATCACTCCCCAATATCATCATATGCATGGGGTTACCCCAGATACCTGACATCGCGCGATAAACGATGCCGACGCTGTGAAATAATTGTCTATAATTCTATATCTTTAGAGTTGCATGGATTATTTATGTATAGTATTTTATATTTGTTTGTATTGTATGTTATAATATACAGTATGTTAAGAAAACCCTGTCCAACCCATAAGGATAATAAAGGTTAGGTAAACACATGACCAAATATGATATAAAATTTTACGTAATCATCATAGTACCAATACAAATGAATATTGAAATAATCTTTTTTTCCCGCGAATTAATTACAACTTCCCCGAAATTTAGTAATTTAAAAAAAAGTGACAACACCGGTATTAATATGAGCGAATAGCGATGCTTTATGTGCCGCGTGCCCTGCCGCCCGCCCCCCGCGGAAGGGTGCTTACGCACATTTATAAAGTTACCTCTTTTTGCGAAATTATTTATTTTTTTATGGGGATTTTTTTTTAAATTTAGCCCGGTTTTGTATCCATTAGTAGAATCAGTTATCGATACCTAACAACACCTTCACGGGTCGGACAAACAAACAAAAGACGCAATAGAAAATCTCAATTCATTTACATAAGTCTGACTATTTATCAATTTCATTTAGAGCTGCATGATGATACTGGATTTTGTATATCAAAACGCAAACGATGTAATGATAAGAGGTTACCGCCGTCTGTGGACATACATAGTCATTTTGAGAGAATTTTAAAATGAATACCCTCATTTAGCACCGATTGCTGTATTCGAAGCTACTAGCAAACTATGCGGTGTGTTTAAATGTGTGAATGCTTCTTGCATTAGACTGGAAACATTTAAGATCAAATTCAATATTTAAATCTGTCTATATTGCGGTGTGGCATACCGTGGATGTGCTTGGCGCATTTATGAAAAAGGAGGAATCAAAGGTATAAAAATCAAAAAAATAATTAGTCCGTCTTATAGATAATAAAAAAAAAATTAAGGCCCGCATTTTTTATTTTGTCGAAATTACCAAAAGCTACTGAGATATAGCGCATTAAAATTACGGAGTGGGGGTTAATTACGTCACGCCCTGGTATATTTTGTACCACGGCGTGGCATCATGCGACATTTCAAATAAATATATCTTCCTAACAATTTGAATGAAAGAAAAAATAAAAAATAGCTATTCAATATTTTATGTAAATCTATCTGACGGACATTAAATTATTTTTTAGGATACAAGCCAAATGCTGCGTGCTAAGCCTCTTCCTGGCTATATTTGAGTTGGCCCGGATTTGTATCCACAACCTCTTGCAAGAGATATGACGCTTCAATCAGTAAGTTATTACGATATTAATATGATTCAAAGCAAACCTTAAATATTATACGATGTGTATGTTATACTGGATGCGCCTCGCGGTATACAGGACAGTTTGTCCTTGCTCAGTCTTAAATACTTAATCCTTGTTGATGGTAGCCTGAAACAGGTTTAAATAAACCTATATAGTTTGGGTGGTCCCAACATTAGTTTTTAGATCGTAACGTTATAGATTTATATTATGTATTAGTCTAGAGTAGGTTAGCTTTTACGATTGTTAATTATTAAGAGTTGTATTACTAACCATCCGATTTTTTATAGATTCATTGTTGATGTATACGTTTTAATAAAATTCATTCTTTCAGCTGTTGCAACTAATGTTAGGGATTGACCCTATTGAAAGCCTACTCAAAATTCAGTTCATTTAACGTTTTACGGTGAGATTTTTTTACAGAATCAATTGGTAGCTCCAACAGAACGATTTGAAAAAAAAATGAAACTGCTCGATTACTCATGTGGATTGCCAGATTGAAATGCAACTCTCGTTTTGTTCCGTTTTGGTCATAGAATGAGCACTGCAGATAGGATTTTAATTGCAAAAAAAAATGACGCAACAAATAGAAATCTCCGAAAAATCAACAGTTTAAGATGATTTTGTATTTTTGTTACAAAAAGCTTTAAAAGGTTATATATCTTTGTTGCTTCCTGAAAAAAAAGTAAAATTTTAGATTTAAAAACAAGGTTTATGCTGATTACTATACTTCTTCAAATATAAGAAGTGCAATTTGACATTTCATACTTTTCATGACGACACAACTTTGTATTTGCGTAACTCAAAAATTGACATTTATTTCTTCCGTAAAACCACGGTTAATTTTAAACTTAATTAACATTAAAATTTTTCAAACAAAGCAATACAACCAATGTAGACAATAAATCGCATTTTTTCTGCACGTCGTCGTGACCGTGTCAAAGTCACGTAGAAGGTACTATACCGTAGTGTTGTGACTCTTAAAATTCACTTGTATACCAATAATCGTTAAAAATTACGAATAATCGATCTTACTAATGACGATCGTTTTCAATGAAAACATCCTTCATTATTTAATTATAATTTTGCTGCTTTCTAAATGTCAACGAAAACGCATATTTAAAATTATGCATTAGTAATTATAATTTTAAGAAGGTGGAAGAAGGTGGGTAGACTGTGCTAAGTTCAACATCTGCTCTGTGTATTTTGTGTAGGTATTTAAAAATAAAATAAGTCCTTAATAATTAGTGCAATACAATTTAAAGGACGTATAAGCAATTGATTTGCAACATATATTGTGGACGCAGTGAAATAATAACTTGATTAACATTAAATAGTGAATATCATTCATCAGTGAAAATACCAGCTGTTGGGACCAGGAAATAATAAACTACGCAAAATTACTACCCAAATGAACTAAATTCCATTGTGACAGAGAGTGAATATTAGTTAACTTTTACGGTCTCAGAAACGATTATCAGAAAGATAACCAAATATTTTGCACTGGATGATTTGGTAATTATCAACTAAAATCAATAAACACTAGCCATATCGGATGAAACTTGACCGTACTACGTTGTGCAGGCCACGCAAGGTCCACCATCGATAGATGGTTCCACCAATTAGTACATAAGAAAATCAGCAGATGACACAACTTGGGTGTTATTAGTAGTTCAGTAAAGGACCACTAGAGGACACTCCTGGTATTTAAAATAATATTTTTTACATCTATTTAAAATAAAAAAAACAATCTCTCAAATAATGGACGAAATTATGAAAGCACTCAGTCACATCCAAAAAAAGCTGAAAGAACAAAAACTTACCATACAAAAAAGCGGTGTAAAAGTGACAGAACAGGTCACAAAAATATAAATAGCATTATCTAAGAAAAAATCAGAACATTAGAAGAAAAATACGACAACCTGCAATTTAAAGTAAAACATCAAGAAAAACGTCTTTACTTTTTAGAAAAACAAGCAAGACAAAGAAACATTGTATTTTTTGGAATAGAAGAGACGGAGACATCTTACTCAAACTTAGAAAATATTTTGGTTGAGTTTATCAAGAAACATTTTGATATAAATATTGAACGAAGAGACATACAAGAACTGAAGAGAATTGGAAAGAGAGGAGAAAGATCTAGACCAATCGTTGTGACTTTTACCAGGCTAGGATTGAAAATCAATATATTTAAACAAAAAAGTACACTAAATGATACAACATACTACTTACAAGAAGACTATCCGCATGATATATTAAATAAAAGGAAGGAATTACAAGAGCAATTAAAAATTGAACGAAAAAAGGGAACACTGCCACAATAAAATACGATACTACGCAGTCTCTCTCCATCTTGGAAGCTGACCGTGCACGTACTTTTCCGTTTGTGTGTTTTATATTAATTTGTGACTTGGCTATTACTTTTCTGGACTGATTCTTCTGTATACGTTTACCTTGGCAATATTGATACCGGACTCCGAACTAAGCAAGTGATTAAAATGTCGAAAAGTGGTCGTACTTCGAACACCCAGGCTCGTGAGTTGGTGGTGAAGCTCCACGAATATTTTGAGCGTGAATCTCAAAATGACGGGCCTCTAGTGCCATAATATTGTGAATCACATAGTAATTAATTTAAATGACGACGCTGACCCTTCCTGCAATAGCAGTAGTAGTAATTATTAATAAACAATTTTTTATCCAAATTTTTTTTATTTATTTACCCTCAAAACACTTACAGGTACAGAGTGGTGCTGACAATGCGACAATAAATTAAACATCGTGTACCTCCACACATTCTCAGTCTACCCATAAAAAGTCATATAAATATGTCCATTAGTTTAGTTACAGGACATTATTTTTAAGTTTTCACATCTTCTACATGTTGATAAGGAAGCGCTTACAGGTTAATGACCGCCGCATCCTGCGGTACAAAACTTTAATAATAATGAACCAATATGTTAAAAGGATGTTCTATTCCGTTTGCAATTTTATGCGATTTAGTTTGTTTGAAATTTTATTTTTTTTATTTCTGATGGTAGGTTTTTTTCTATGGTTTACGTTTATTCCTATGAACCAGCATTGTTCGTGTTTTCATTTATTGTAGTATTGTCAGCACCACTCTGTATATCGAACAGAGAACGAAAAGTTTTAATATATTGTCATCTCTGTTAAAATTACGAAATTCAAATTTAATAATGTATAAAGCATAATTTATAATATCTAACATTGTATGTAATACAATGCGGCTTCAGTTACGATGGAACTAAAGATTTTGAGAATTTCTTTCATATAAAATTCAGATATTTACAATCATAAAATAAACTGATCTGTAACTTTAATCGATTAGAAATTACAAAGACATGAAATCAATATCTCGTACAAATCGGATATTGTAGTAATCGATTTTTTTTAACCCAAACCCTGTCCTTCAGTAAGTTAGAAGTGTCAAATTGCACTTCTTATAGTTGAAGGACTGTAGTATAATTTTTTTACGATATAACCAAACATTAATTTCAAAATGTTTTGAAAGGTCATATAATTATTACATACGGATTTCTCTTATGATGACTCATTCCAATTCTTTTGTTCTTTAATTTACTATTTGATGCGATCCTTAGCCTATCCGAAAGCCATTTTTTTTTTTTTTGGGATGGGAAATCATCAAATAAGTTCTCCCGCTCTGGGCGGAGCGGAAGGGCGTGTCAGACTTTTACTGACTAAAACCCACCCGTGTTTCTTCACTTGCCTGTGCAACAGCCAGGGCCACGATTTCTTGTTTAACCAACCCGCAACCCTGACCTAGGAGGCATCGGTTTTTGTGGACCTCGTCACGATGTGCTGACATCTCTTTGAGGCCCGCGTGAAACACGACGCGCGGTCGACTCCGACCTGGTCCTCACCGAGCGGCGAGCTGCCCACTGCTCACCGCCCACAGGCCAGCGCCTTCGGTGGCTGGGAGTTCGTTGTCGTCTCCCGAACAGGGCGTCTCCTGCGGCGGCTAGTGGCCGCACTCTCGCTCCGGACCATGGCCTGGACCAAGGTCGGACGCGAAAGATCGCCGTCGATCGCCACCACGACGACACGACGGTGTTCTACCCAAGCCGGGCAGACCTCCACCGTATGCTCCACCATGTCCTCAGGGCGATCTACACAGTGGTGACACCCTGGAGTTTCCTCCTGCCTTGTATGGAACAGGAACCACCCGAAACAGCAGTGTCCGGTGAGGACCTGTGTCAGGGTGCCGTGGCGCGTCTTTAGCCACTGCTCAAAGAGGGGACTTACATTAGCTATTGTGGCGTGCCCAGCCTATCCGAAAATCCTTATGTAAAAGTTTAGGTAGTAAGGAATATACACCGTAGCTAATTGGCAATAACGCCATCTAACAGTAAAGTTGAGAACTGATTGAAATCCAGGAAAATGGTTTAACTCATGTGTAGTGTTCCCATTTACATGTATTTTCCGCTAGATGGTGGTGATTCAGAAAATTAGTAAGCCTATAAGAGATGGCGTTATCGTCATACATTATTATAAATAATATGAAAATATATTACAAAATGTGGAGACAACTATTATGATAATAAAAAAAAAATCATGAATGATGCTGTACTTGTTTTTTAATGATGTTTTTTTGAGTCTTTATAGCCATGAATTTCTTAGTCGAATGTCATAGGCTAAAAGTAAGTAAAAGTCAGTGGAACCGATTCCCTTGTTTACGAACTAAACCAACTCTAAGTTACACGTGGATACAAAGATAAATTATCTTTACATTTAAATAAACCCACCTGATATTAATTGGCCTTTATTCACCATGTTTTAATAAAGTCTAAAATGCTTATGGAATACCTATCTTAATTGGAAGGGACTCAACTAATTATCTGTTCTCTCCTAATGAAATATAAGGAAAAAGTTCCGTTACTTAAATTTAGTTTAGTTTATAAACAAGGGAGTTGGGGCCAGTACCAATTTCATTCATGAAATATTTTAAGGCGATCTCTGAAGCGTCTGCTCAGGACGGACGCTGGGTTAAAACCCATGACTGCTTGAACCCAGTCGCGTCAGTGAAAAAGAGGCCTAAATCAGAACACATAACTATACTATTGTCATACAATACTACAAACTTTCATAATTGGGTTGTATCCTAAAAAATAATGTAATGTCCAGCAGATAGATTTATAAAAAATATTGAACAAATATTTTTTATTTATTCTTTCATTCAAAAATCGCTGTAAATCTAAGATAAGATTACATAAGATTTATAGCGACATTTGTCCGGCATTCCAGGTGTTCCAACTGAAACGCGGAAAAGCGATTCTAGTTTTGAAAATCTATCATTCATGTTGAGTTGTGTATTGTCGCGAAAATGTATATTGGACATGGTAAAACTAAATCTGTCCCTTGACATGGCTTTGACAATAATAGGCATACCGTAATCCGAAGTATTTTCCCAAATATGCTTCGCCTTGATACTATCACGTAACTACTATAAAGTAAAATAGCCAAAAACATTTCATCTCACTGGTGTTAATATTACCCTCTTTATTTTTTTGAGCAGCGTATAGGTTAGTAGGTATAATTCAGCATCATTTCTATTGCATCGTCATACATGCATTCAAAATAATCAATAGGACCCATACTATTGATTGGACCACGCACGTTTTGCCACAAACAGTGTATCCGCTGAATATCTCTTGACCTCCATTATTGTACAGGTAATTTTTTCGAGGATAATATTATTCGCTCCTTGAAGTAGACGGAATCGGTTCTTCTGCTTGGGCAGGAGTAGATGAATTTGTTTCTGAATCTGGTAGTAAGGAGCTCATGGAAAAGCGTCCAGGACCAGAGTCGATACGACACCGTTGCAAAGCTATTCTAAAGGCAACTTTCATCTTAGCTGTCGACAGGAGAATCTTGCTGAATTTCAGAAGGTGCCCTGAGTTGGGATTCCGGTAGATTTTGAAGGGACACAAAATCATCTCAGGAATCTCCTGCGTCCTCGTCCGTAATTTCGGAATTACAATTTTCTGGAGGCATGATAGTTATGGAGTCGGGGACATCCATCTTATCATATTGTTCTAATTCCTCGACTATCTCAGGCAAATTGAGGAGTTTTCATGATTTTCTGTAGCGAAATAAAATTATTATTTGTAGTAGCAAATTTCCCTACAGTGTGTTTTACGACACATACGAAGAAAATCTAAACTACTAGCTGAAAGTGCTGTTAAAAAACCATTTTTTTTTTCAAGTTGAGAAGTTTATAGGAATCAAGCTATCGTAATATATATCTCATATAAATAAAAAGGTGTCATCTGACCTTGAAATACTCATTGTAAAAGCAATTAACTGCAGCACACTAATAACACTAGTAACTAATAACCGACTTCATAATCAAGCGTGATGTAAAAACATAAGTTCAAGTACCCTCATAGCTAGCCCCAAAGTAAGCTCGAGACTTGTGTTATGGGATACTAACTCAACGATACTATATTTTATAATAGATACATATATAGATAAACATCCAAGACCCAGGCCAATCAGGAAAAGATCGTTTTTCCATCACGACCTGGCCGGGGATCAAACCCGGGGCCTCCACGTCGCAGGCAGGCGTGTTGACCGCTGCGCCACGGAGACCGACAATATATATATGTCGGAGATCGTCGATTAATTTTAATAGAAGTTGCTGATTTGATTTACGTAGTAGAGGGGCGAACGCTTGTGACGTTATTTTGTGATGGCGTCACATGGACAGAGTCGCTTTGGAAAGTGGGGTTCGTCGAACGGTGACTTTGCATCGAGACGCGGACCAAGGCACATCTCCGAACCGAAACTGTCGGTTTGCCTATTCAAATTGTTATTATGAAGATTGGAGGGTATATCTACACGTCGTGCTTTAATTCAAAACTCACCTACGAAACGGAACCTGTACCACCACACCAAGATGCTGTCGACCCTACCGCTCTGCCGTCGCTGTCTCCGACATCAGAAGTGGGATAAAGAACTACACTGCTTACAATCTCGTTATAAATCAAGGAACAGAATAACAGATACTTTCTGCCAATATTTTAATAGTACTTGTGTGATTACTTGTGTGGTAGTTGTTCATTGCCTTTGTATGACCTTCTGTAAATGCTGGATGTACTGGCAGTGAGGCGGGAAGTGAACGTCACGTTACGAGGTGCGCTCAATTGCTGACGCAGAAGAGATCGCTCAGCGTGATAGTGCGACGCAGGAGTACGCTGCAGGAGTCCGCTGCAGGCGTGCACGTGCGGCTGGACGCGGCGTTGTCGCGATAGTGCTGGCTGTTGCTTGGCGCGCGACAGTGCTGGCTGTTGCTTGGCGCGCGACAGTGCTGGCTGTTGCTTGGCGCGCGACAGTGCTGGCTGTTGCTTGGCGCGCGACAGTGCTGGCTGTTGCTTGGCGCGCGACAGTGCTGGCTGTTGCTTGGCGCGCGACAGTGCTGGCTGTTGCTTGGCGAGCGAGGTGCGCTTGCGGAACATGCAAGGTGTGCTTGCGAAGCGCGGGAGGTGCGCTTGCGGAGTGTGCAGGGTGCGCTTGCGAACCGCGCAAGGTGCGCTTGCGGAGCGCGCAAGGTGAAGATTTCAGGACAGCCTCTACTCTGCAGGCGATGAGAAGATTTCAGGACAGCATCTACTCTGCAGGCGATGAGAAGGTTTCAAAATACCCAAAACGTTTGTGGTAACGTAATGGGGTTTTATGAGAGTTCAGAGATGTCTGGTGTGCAACGGTTGACAACTGCCAAGTGGCAGGTGTTTGTGGGAAATTGCCATAATTCGGTGAGTCTTACTATTTTTATTTTGATTCCGTGGCCGAATGTTCTCTTGTCAAGCAATCTGTAATTTCATTGGTGTATGTACACACGCGCCAGTATATATACAGTGTACAAGGTTGTGCCAGTGTGTTGTGTACTGAACCATTTCTTTGCAACATGATAATAAGAGTTATTTTTGCAAATATTATTTCTTGTACTACCCGATTATTGTTTGTTATAATGGACTGAAAAAAATTTAAATCAGGGTTTTAAAATTATGTCTGGTTAACTAAAGTTTACTGTGGCCTATAGTTACGAGCTCACTTGAGCGTATGATAGTATGTGTGGCTAGACTATTAAATTTTCTAAAGAGAACATGCGGTAACGAACATAGAAATGAGTGCTATTTACGAAAAATCTAAGTTTGATAGAAGTGTGCTAAAGTAATGAAATTTAATAATGGTGAGTTGTTTGATGGCGATAATGCGATCGTTACCTATTGAAATCGTTGATTGGAAACAGAACTTATAAGTACCCCCACGATCGTATATGAAAGACTTCTCCAAGTAATGTCTGCTGAGTTAGATTTTCAAAATGTAGAAGATGGTGAGGAGGGTGCCTCCGCCAGCAAATAGAACACGTATCATGGCTGAGTGGTCGCGCTGCACGCACTAGTCTGTAGTCGTAACTGCAACCCAGTGAGAGGTTGTTCAGAGCGCGATGGGCAGCTAGTGGTGTGGCGGGGACACTAGTAGGTGTGGTCGCGCTGCACGCACTAGTCTGTAGTCGTAACTGCAACCCAATGAGGGGTTGTTCAGAGCGCGATGGGCAGCTAGTGGTGTGGCGGGGACCTAGTTAGATATGGTCGCACTGCATGCACTAGTCTGCTGTCGTGACTGAAACTCAGCGAGGAGTTGGTCAGGGCACGATGGGCAGATGGTGGTGTGGTGGGGACCAGGGTCTCAGAGGAGACTATTAGTTGTACGGTCATGTGTTGACCTGGGAGTCGTGGACTCTAGGGTTGGTCGTATCACAAGAGGTGATGACGATATGGGTGTCAACTATGAGTTGTCACTAGCTACTGTGGTAGCGAACCATGGTGTGTTTTCTTATTGAAGATTATGATTTTGATTTGATAATTATGAGGCTTGGAGGAACCTTTTGTATTTTCTTTTTGGAATTTGATAATTATGAGGCTTGAAGGAAGCTTTTGCGTTTAAGTTGTTAAAACGATTAAGTTGGTTTGGTTTTCTAATAGTCATAGTAATTAAACGTGACGTGTGACTGTCAGGTTGGCCGAGTCGGTTTTCTGTGCCTTTTTTTAATTTGTTACAGACATGCACGAGGACGTGCAACGGGAAATATCGAAGTTTGGCCGGAATCGGCGGTTGGCCTGGTGAACCGGATCCTGGACTCCGGGGCTGAGGGAGCTTCGGATGCGACTGGGATTGGCGCTGGGATGATGATGATGATGAAGATGATGCACGAGGACGTGCAACTAGTCAGGCTGGCCGTGTCGGAGATCGTCGATTAATTTTAATAGAAGTTGCTGATTTGATTTACGTAGTAGAGGGGCGAACGCTTGTGACGTTATTTTGTGATGGCGTCACATGGACAGAGTCGCTTTGGAAAGTGGGGTTCGTCGAACGGTGACTTTGCATCGAGACGCGGACCAAGGCACATCTCCGAACCGAAACTGTCGGTTTGCCTATTCAAATTGTTATTATGAAGATTGGAGGGTATATCTACACGTCGTGCTTTAATTCAAAACTCACCTACGAAACGGAACCTGTACCACCACACCAAGATGCTGTCGACCCTACCGCTCTGCCGTCGCTGTCTCCGACATATATATATATATTGTTTTATCATATCTCTCAATTGTTTTTTCAAGTTGGTGTACATCTCTCTGTTTCTCGGTGGTAGGCCATAACATCGGCCGCCGGCAGAAGTTACCACCCACCAGGCAAAGTCTTGCCGCCAAGCGATTTGTCGTGTTCCGGCATGATGTCTGGTGAAGCCGTACGGAGGACGGGACTGAGCAGTTATGTTGCGATGTGTACCGGGTACGATGCGCCAAATGTTGTTGTGTTGGGAGTTTGGTCGTGGAGGGTCTTCAGATCAATCTCCCTTTGACCGGGTATTGCACGCTGGCCTTTTCATTAAGATTACAGCGTACGGTATTTCTGCTGGCCTGACTGGCTGGGTAAATCTTGACTGAACGGTCTCTCCGATTTGTTGTCGACGGATGCTCCTCGGAGCCCATGTCGACCAATGCCGGTGTTCCTCAGGGGTTTGTTCTTTCTGCAACTCTCTTCCTGTTGCATATTAACGATTTGCTGATGCCCGGTATCTATGAGTATGCAGATGACAGCACAGTTGTGGCAAGATAGCTGCCGGAAGCTCGGGCTAGTAAGGAATCAATCCAGTCAGAAAGAGAGGCTATAGTAGAGCATACGAGTGCTACACTACAGGCAGCCTCCGAATGAGGCAAAGCCAATCTTATAACATTCAATGCCGCCAAAACACAGGCGTGTCTTTTCATCGCCAAAAGGAGCCCGTTCACCTTGGCTACTACTTTACAGAATGTAGCCTTTTTTTTTTTAATTATTATAAACTAGCGTTTGACCGCAATCTCGCCTGATGGTAAGCAGTGATGCGATCGTTGATGGTAAAGCGCGCCAGTTTATTAAGAGCCTATTCACTCTGAAAAACTGAGCGAATAGGAAGGAAGACGACAGTTGATCGAGGTGATACAATGTTAAACCCAACAACACGACCAACGATGCTGCGCCAAAGGGAGATTGATCTGAAGACCCTCCACGACCAAACCCCCAACACAACAACATTAGGCGCATTGCACCCGGCACACATCGCAACACAACTGCTCAGACCCGTCCTCCGTACGGCTTCACCAGACATCATGCCGGAACACGACAAATCGCTTGACGTCAAGGGTTTGTCTGGTGGGTGGTAACTTCTGCTGACGGCCGATGTTATCCTTAGAGGGCACCGACCGCCTTCAGCTTTTGGGAGTTGAGTTTTCTTCGTTTTTTCGTTTCGATTTCTGTTCCACCATCGGGCGACCCGTCGTATGGCGACTTTCCACCCTTACGTTGTTGACACCACTACGCTCTAGACAAAACATTTCGCTTCTTCTTTTATACCGTGTACATCGAGGGACTGGAACAATTTGCCGGTGGTGGCGTTTCCATTACACTACAATTTGAGTGTCTTCGCGGCTAGAGTAAATAGGCTCTTAATAAACTAGCGCGCTTTACCATCAACCATCGCATCACTGCTTACCATCAGGCGGGATTGCGGTCAAGCGCTGGTTTATAAATTATTAAAAAAAAAAATTCTACGTGATGTACATGTTCGTAAGGAAGCGCTTACAGGTTGATGACCGCCGCGTTCAGCGGTGACCAAGCGTTCTTTTTATGGGGCCGCAAACACATTTCGGCCTTGACTCTTGATGTTCCCTTGTTGGCCTCAGTTACATTCAATGCAATTAACACTGCTTGTATAGACTCCTTTGGTGGAAATTGCATGCGAGTACATATTATTATTAAATTTTAAATTTAAGTTTAAAGGATTGAATTTTGCGTAGTGGTTTTATAGGTATTAATCAGTTAGAAAAAAAAAATGTTAATTCTACCCAAACAGAACGCATATTATAATAATGATACACTAAAGCAATAATAAACACATAATAAAGAAAAAGAAAAAAAACAAGAAATACAATTTCCTAAAAAGCCTGGTACTTAAAATAAAACAATGTTTTCCTGATGTCAGAACCAGGGTCAGGAGTTTTGGCGGGAAAGTTAAGCTGAGAGTCACGTAAATTTTCTTTGGAGTTTTAAATTACTATAGTGTATTTATTTAGTGTATTTAGTGTGTGTAATTACTATAGTATATAATTATTATAGTGTTGTTTACTAAATAAAAGTGCGTGATTTATGTAGAAAAGTGCATTCAGTAAATAATTCATAAAAAACATTGACCAGCGTAGACTCATTAATAATATTTTTGTAAATTAAATAAGATAAACTCAACCGCACGTTAGTGGAAATAAAATCATATTTGCTACTAATTAATAAAGATCTAAGTACATATTATTTTTTTTTTCCTGCCTAAAATCTTGATGCCTGCTACACACAATTATAGGATACTACACCAAAATATTGCAAGCGTTCTGTCAAAGCTCATACCACTACAGGAGATGAGAGATTTACAGAATGAACCGCACATAATTTGTTTCTCCGAAACATTTATCAAAAAAGGATATGAGAGCTATCTCAAATTATCGGATTATGACATGGCAACATATTTTTGCAAGGAAAAATCGTGATGGTACTTGCATACTCATTAAGAAGGGTATCAGGTTTAGAGAATTAGCATTTGTAAAAAAATATGCATCAGTAAATATCTTTGAGGCTTGCAGAATAGAGTTAGCATTTGAATATTTAGTAATTATTTGTTTATACAGAACACCTCAGTCAGACTCTTGCCTATTTTTAACTACATTAGACAGTAGGTATGCTACAATAGTTATACAAAAAATACAAACCGAAAACGCGGATAGTTTTAACTGGAGATTTTAATATAAATACACTGAAAAAAGGTAAAATAACCCAAGAACTTCAAGATCTAGCACACACACACAATTCGAAAATTCATATTAACGAAGCCACGCGTAAATTTTCATGTATAGATCATATACTAAGTAATATGCACCACGCAATTGCTAACGTCCTACCACTACATCTGTCTGACCACGACCACATACAGCGCAAATGATAAGTTTTCCCTTACGAATTCAGTCAAGAGAAACCATATATTACATCTACAAAAGACATTACTCTATATATAACACGCTTAAATTTAAGGAATGTTTGCGTTTGCAAAACTTATTTAGGATGGATATATACATAATGATGCAAATACGGCATTTTTTTTTTATTTATAAACCAGCGCTTGACTACAATCCCGCCTGATGGTAAGCAGTGACGCAATCGTTGATTCACTGTAGCCTTGAAGACACTCAAATTGTAGTCCGACGGCGGAAACACCGCCGCCGGCAGATTGTTCCAGTCCCTCTATGTACGCGGTATAAAGGAGGAGGCGAAATGCTTCGTCCGGATCGTAGAGGTGTTAACAACATAAGGGTGGAAACTCGCCGTACGACGGGTCGTCCGATGGTGGGACGGAGATGGGGAAATTAAATCGTGCAATTCCTTCGCACACTCCCCAAAATGTATCCTATAGAACACCGAAAGGCTGGCTACTCTACGCCTGTGCTCTAGGCTTTGGAGACCAACTCGAGTTAAATCAAGGTCACCAATCAGCCTCTTCCCACGCCTCTCCACTGAATCCAAAGCGGCCAGGTGACACTTAGCAGCACCAGCCCAAATGTGGCTGCAGTACTCCACACACGAACGGACCTGTGCTTTGTACAACATTAGAAGCTGCCCTGGTGTGAAGTACTGCCGGACCTTTGCGATAACGCCAAGTTTTCTGGCAGCCACCTTGGCCTTGGACTCAATGAACCGCCCAAAGTTTAGGTTCGAGGAAATCTCAACACCCAAAAGCTGAAGGCGGTCGGTACACTCCAAGGATACATTCCGAAAAGTAGGAGCCAAGGTGAACGGGCTCCTTTTGGCGGTGAAAAGACACGCCTGCGTTTTGGCGGCATTGAATGCTACAAGGTTGGCATTGCTCCATTCGGAGACTGCCTGAAGTGCAACACTCGTTCGCTCTACCATGGCCTCTCTTTCGGACCGGATTGATTCCCTACTAGCCCGAGCATCCGGCAGGTATCTCTCCACAACTGTGCTGTCATCTACATACCCATAGATACCGGCCATCAGCAGATCGTTAATATGCAGCAGAAACAGAGTTGCAGAGAGAACAGACCCCTGAGGAACACCGGCATTAGTCGACATGGGCTCAGATGAGCATCCGTCGACAACAACTCGGAGGGACCGTTCAGTCAGGAAGTCTTTTACCCAGCCAGTCAGGCTAGGGGAAATGCCGTACGCTGGAAGCTTACTCAAAAGGCCCGCGTGCCATACCCGATCGAAGGACTTCGAGACATCAAGGGAGACAGCAATCGCTTCCCCATTTCTCTCGAGGGCCTCGCCCCACAAGTGAGTGGCATACACTAGTAGGTCCCCAGTTGACCGATTGCGGCGAAACCCGTACTGTCGGTCTATGAGGAGATCGTTACCTTCCAGGTATGCCAAGAGGTGCGAGTTCAATCCACGCTCCATAATTTTGCAAAGTATGGAGGTGATCGAAATCGGCCGATAGTAGAAGGATCGGCACGACTACCCTTTTTGGGCACGGGCTGCACGTTGGCAAGCTTCCAGGACTTGGGCACTATACCAGTCCCTAATGAGAGGCGATACAAGCGTGTCAATACAGGAGACAACTCGGGCGCACATGCTTTTAGAACAATCGCTGGTATACCATCCGGACCACTAGCCATTCTAATTTATGAATACAAATATGTTTGCACTGATAATGGTGAATCAGTGCAAACATATTTGTATGCATAAATTAGAATTTTTGCACTGTTCTGGTCGTGGCTCGGAATGCATTTTAAACCGTTGGTCTCGGTTACTATACGAACATTTAGTGGCAGTCGTTACGGGTTGTTTGATCCCTCAAAAGTCCAATAATTGGTCTAGCTGCAATGCTTCAATATCGCCTTCGGGTTGTGGAGGGCAGACGGCAGTCGCTCCATGGAGAATAGCCAAATATAGAAGTATAGCCAAAATTAGCAGTTAGACTGATAAAGCGGACCCTAAACTCCAAAGCTGAAAAGCTTCGGATGGGACTGGGATTAACGCTGAGATGATGATGATGACTTCTTTTACCTAATTTGTTAGCATTAATTGACAAAAAGAGAAGTTTAAGTTCAACAGCGATTGTAGCCCGATCATGATGAATTAACAAGAACACAGCACCATGAGCAGAATAATTAAACTTTATCCCAATAAATCTATCGTGTCTATAAAACTGAACACTTTATCATAAATATTCAAACAAGCGCGCGGACGTGGATTTAGCATTATAAAAAGCCAACTTTAAAAGAACCATAAATTTCCCATGCTTTAAGAGGACAGTCTACGGAAGCCATCTTTTGTCCACCATTGTTTAATGTTGCGAATTTGTGTCAGAATAAAGGCTTCTTTTTCAAATGAAACTGGTAATTTCTGTGTGTATGAAGAGTACTTTAAGGAAAAAGTAACATTTGTTATGGAAATTGAAGGGAAATCAGAGAAAACTGCGCTGAGGTAAAAGAAATTTTGTTACAACACATTCAGTTTTTTGGTTTAAATCTTTCTACACGTGAAACCTTTTTAGTGTAGTATGTACCTGCCCTTGGAGACTACGAACAAAATTACAATCAAAAACCTAGTCTTGTCAGTGAAGCCGTACGGAGGACGGGTCTGAGCAGTTGTGTTGCGATGTGTGTCGGGTACAATTCGCCAAATGCTGTGTCGGGAGTTTGGTCGTGGAGAGTCTCCCGATCAATCTCCCTACGGCGTTGCTGTGTTGGGGGATTGGAGGGTCTCCAGATTAATCTCCCTCTGGCGCAACATTGTTGGTCGTGATGATGGGTTTAAAAATGGCAACCTCGCTCAACTGCCATCTTCCTTCCTATTCACTCATATTTTTGAGTAAATAGGCTCTTAATAGACCAGAACGCTTTACCATCAACGATTGCATCACTGCTTACCATCAGGCGGGATTGCCGTCTAGCACTAGTCTATAAACTATAAAAAAAAACTATTAATAATAATTGATGTAGATAAAAAATCTTTCTTGTTACAAGCGCTTGTAAAATAAATAAATATATACAGACAAATCACACAGATTCAGCTAGCCCCAAAGTAAGTTCGAGACTTGTGTTATGGGATACTAACTCAACGGTACTATATTTATCATAAATATATATATAGATAAACATCCAAGACCCAGGTCAATCAGGAAAAGATCGTTTTCCATCATGATCTGGTCACAACCAGTCACAACCCATCTAGACGTAAGGTTGTTATCAATACAAATTAATCAAGCACGAACATAACATAGCTACCGTGCATCGTTGAGGAGTTCCTTCGACTGTCCCTAGGATCCGTCATTAGATCTACTGTAGACCTTTATTATAACCCACATGGATGCAAACTTCTCATCAATATAGAAGAATAGAGTCCAATACAAGGTAGCTACTGTAAATCGTTGAGGAGTTCCCAGAAGTGACCTTTATCTTCATTATCAGCTCCTTAATGATAGTTACAACCCATCTAGGTGTAAAGTTCTTATTAATACAAATTAAGCCGATGCGCCTAATGTTGTTGTGTTGGGAGTTTGGTCGTGGAGGGTCTTCAGCACAATATCCCTTTGGCGCAGCATCGTTGGTCATGTTGTTGGGTTTAACATTGCATCATCTCGCTCAACTGCCGTCTTCCTTCCTATTCGCTCAGTTTTTCAGAGTGAATAGGCTCTTGAAAAACTGGCGCGCTATGCCATCAACGTTCGCATCACTGCTTACCATTCGGCGGGATGGCGGTCAAGCGCTAGTTTATAATAAAAAAAATAAAAAAAAATCAAGCACAACACAAAGTATCTGCTGTGAATCTTTGAGGAGTTCCGTAACCTGTCTCACGGCTCTATAATCAGATCTACTCTAGACCCTTATTAAATTGTAGTGTTATAAAATACCTAATGAAAAAACTTACAAATGCACTAGCTATCCTTACAATTTTTGAAAGTTCCCCTTAATTTCTCCGGTCTTCCATAATCAAACCCTAATGTCCTTATCATGGGACCACCTTGGAAATGTTCACTTTACAACAAAAAGAATTATCTTTTTTTTTATAAACGACGAAGTTATCCAAGAACAAAATAAAATAGAAAACATATACAAAGTGGTGACGAATATATGACAATAAATTAAACATCGTGTACCTCAACACATTCTCAGTCTACCCATAAAACATCATATAAATACGTCCTTTAGTTTAGTCACAGGAAATCATTTTTCATTATTCACATTTTCTACATGATGTACATGTTCGTAAGGAAGCGCTTACAGGTTGATGACCGCCGCGTCCAGCGGTGACTAACCGTTCTTTTTATGGGGCCGCAAACACATTTCGGCCTTGACTCTTGATGTTCCCTTGATGATCCTATATTTTGCTATCGCGCGTTCTTGTGATGCACGGTTGCATTGTTTAATCGCGCTCTATTTTCTGATGTTCTTACTTTTAGTGAACAGGAAAACGATTATGGTTAAAGAAATAGAAGGCGCGAGAGAAGCGAACGCGAAATATTTAATTAATTGTACTAATTATCAACCTATTCATTCAAAAGAAATTTATTAACGAAGTAAAACACGATCTTGCTAGATAATGACTGTTTTATTTTACGCGTACGGTAAATCAACAAAACATATTGTGGGGTTACCCTCAATGATAACATCTTAATATACAACAATTAACAAGTAGGCAAAATTGTGGAGTAGCTAGTTTAGGTGCTTGGCCAACAAAATCGGCCCTGCGGGCCGCAGGTTGGGTAGCACTGGCGTTGGTACCTACATTATGCATGACGCCTTGCCAACTCGCTAATGTCCGGTTTATTTGCACTCATTTTAATGTAAAAATTGGTTTGTGCGATAGAGATAACTCTAGTTTCGTTTATTAAATAGCTTTCTTGTCGAAATTACTCGAAATTTAGGTCACGGTCACAAGTTAGTGTGTCGGTGGTAGGTCCTATGACGCTTTACGTGTAATTGCTCTGTGCTCGAGATGCCGTGTTTGTTTGTTTACATTAGGTTTTGACGGTGTATTGCGATATTGGGCGCTTTAGAAAAAAATTGTCTTATTTAAGTAAGTAGTAAGTACCTAGTTAAATGAATAACTAGTGCAAAATTGGGCGCCTAATTTAATAGTTTTATTCATAGTGTTTTCTTTTATGTAAATAATAATGCCGCGTTATAATTACACAGCCTCTGAGTACACGGGCATGTACGGGACTGTCAATGTAATGTCGCTTTCACTTTACGGAAATACCGACAGAGGTATGAGAACACCAGAATTTGTCCGACCACCGCGCCGTCGTCGGAGGTCAGTGAACCAATAATTTAAGGATGTTGTATTTCATGTTCAATTTTAAGCGTATAGTTTGATTGAAATTTTCATTTTTTTATTTTTGATGCTATTTTTTTTATCTATGGTTTAGGATTATTCCTATGAACTAATATTGTCCGCGTTTTGATTTATTGTCGTACTGTCAGCACCATTGTGTATATATATATAATTATATTATATAGATAGGCTGATGGTCAGACCAAAAATGAGATAGACTTCATAATGTCAACGAGAAGGAAAGTGATCAACGATGTCTCCGTGATCCATGCGGTTAAAACCGGGAGTGATCACCGTATTGTTAGAGGCATCTTGAACCTCAACACCTGGCTCGAGCGCTCTCGACTTATGAGGTCTACGCTCCGTCCAGCGTCAACCCAACTCCAAAACCCCGAAAGCTTTCAGATCGCACTCCAAAATCGCATCGAATGCCTTGGTGAATGCGTAGATGCGACTATAACAACAGGTTTGTGAAAACTCTCCAAACGGAAGGGTCCAAGTTTTATAAAACTCTCCGTTCAATAGGACAGAAGAAGATCTCCGGTCCCATCCGTCGGCTAATGGAAGATTAACGGGAGGTGGTCTTAAAATCCCCTAATGACCCTTCGCGAATCAACTCGCAATATAAGTACGCCAATTTAATACAAATTGTATTAAAGAGGTTATCGAGCGGAACATAGGCTGCAAAGTCTTCGCAAGAGATTTGTCTGTTGGACAGAGCCTACTTGCGAAGCTGAAGACTGGGGATGGTAGGATCGTCACTTCCAAGCTCGGGCTTTTGGGTGAGATTGAGAAATTCTACGGAGATTTATACACATCAACATACGTGCCTGTTGTAAGCCTGGCTAATGATCCTAGAGCCAGACTAACCCGACACTACTCCGATGATATCCCGGACGTCAGCCTGTACGAGATTAGTATGGCCCTGAAATAGTTGAAGAACGATAAGGCTGGAGATGATGGAATTACGGCTGAGCTTCTGAAAGCGTATGGCAAACCCGTTCTTAAAGCGCTTCAGAAGCTATTTAATTCCGTCATTCTTAAAGGCGAAACGCCTAAGGCGTGGCACAGGATCGTGGTGGTGTTGTTTTTAAAAAAAGGTGATAATACCCTCCTGAAAAACTACAGACCAATATTTCTCCTGAGCCATGTCTATAAGCTGTTTTCTAGGGTCATCACGAATCGTCTCACTCGCAGGTTAGACGACTTCCAGCCTACCGAACAAGCAGGCTTCCGAAAAGGTTTTAGCACCATAGACCACATATATGCTCTGCGGCAAGTTATACAGAAAACCGAGGAGTATAACAAACCACTATGCTTGGCGTTTGTGGACTATGAGAAGGCCTTCGATTCGATCGAGACTTGGGCGATGCCAAAGTCTCTCCAGCGGTGCCAAATTGACCATCGATACATTGAGGTGATAAAGTATTTGTACAAAAACGCCACCATGTTAGTCCGTCTCCAGGATCAGGACTCGAAACCGATCCAACTCCAGCGTGGAGTGAGATAAAGAGATATCGTATCTCCCAAATTGTTCACTGCTGTGTTGGAAGATGTCTTCAAGCACCTGGACTGGAAAGGACTTGGCATCAACATCAACGGCGAGTACATTACTAATCTCCGTTTTGCAAATAATATCATGGCTGTGACCCTGGAAGACTTGGGCAAAATGCTCAATGAACATGGATAAGACGAAGATCATGTCGAACTCTCATGTCGCACCCACTCCAATTCTAGTTGTTTGCTTTGCACTCGAAGTTGTTGACGAGTATATATACCTGGAACAAACAGTCCAACTAGGTAGGTCCAACTTCGAGAAAGAGGTGTCTCGTCGAATCCAGCTCGGCTGGGCAGCGTTCGGGAAGCTACGCTACATCTTCTCGTCGTCCAAGATACCACAGTGTCCCAAGACTAAAGTCTTTGACCAGTGTGTGTTGCCAGTGATGAGTTACGGAACTGAGACGTGGTCGCTCTCAATGGACCTCATACGAAGGTTCAGAGTCACACAAAGGGCAATGGAAAGAGCCATGCTCGGAGTTTCTCTGCGTGACCGAATCATAAATGAGGAGATCCGCAAAAGAACCATAGTCACCGATATAGCTCTGCGAGTCGCTAAACTTAAGTGGCAGTGGGCAGGGCACATTGGTCGTAGAATCATCAGATTGCTAGCTCATTCAGCAGAATGAATATGGTAAGGGGTGGCTTCTTAATAATTGTCGTAACAATATCAAATTTAAAGAACGGGCTGATATTGTAAGCCTCTCTGTTGAGCGAGTTATTGAAATTGCTTGCATCGAGCTTGAGCAGTTCATTGTTATAAGTGTCTACAGGCCCCCATGTGCTTCCTATGATATTTTTGAAAAATGTATGTAGGAAGTTTTATTAAAGACTTGTCACAGTAACAAAACAGTTGTTGTCTGTGGAGACTTCAACATTAATGTTCTAGAGTAATCAGCTACAGTTAATAAATTAATGTCATTATTCAAGTCTTATAATTTGTACGCAAGATTCTTTGAGCCGACTAGAGTAACTGCCACAAATGCCACCTGCCCCCTAATCGGCGAACACATTTTTGTCAAATGATTGCAACTAGTTGGGATCGTTTGGACCGAACGGACCAATGGGCGGTCCGAACGATCCCAACTGATGCCAACTAGTCGCTATGATTTGACAAATATGTGTTCGCCGATTAGGGGGCTGTTTAGACAACATCTTTACTAACTTAAGACCTTCTGACCATTTAATTATAAATAAGTTAGACTGTGATCACTGTGGCTCAGAAAAGTGAAGTCAGAGCTCAAAGAAAACTTGTGAGTTTTGTTCCAGTAAATGAAAATCATTTAGGACAATTTAATTGAAAAGCTACCGGGCTTGCCTCATCACACCAACCCGGATCATGCGTATAGCAGTGGCGAAGGGTGAAATTTTGACAAAGGGAAGCCGGTCCAAAAAAATAAACACTTAAACACTTACCTACTGCAGGATATCTTGGAGGAGGTCTTCAGATAAGAATAATATGAAAAGCCCCACCTTCACCATACAAAAAAGGAATGATGATTTGATAACAGTGTCTTTCAAGTATGATAAAAGCGGCTTTGTGAAAAGCCTTTTTCGATGTGCATCTCTATACCACACATGCATGCTTGTTAGTAAGTACTAAGTTAAGTACCTATTGTCAGGGAATAAGAGTCAAGAAAAAATAAATAAAAAATTACAAAAATAATAAAGTGTTAAAAACCGAACCACACAAACACCGATCCAAAACCAACAAAAATATTAAGCAAAAATAAAGCAAATTATACACAATCACAACGTTATTTATATTCTAATGCAATGCGTCTGTTTTTTTTTTTTAACAAAATGAGCTAAAATGTTGTTATAAAAATTCGGATTACTTTTCATTTTATTAAGCAAATTTTTTTCAATTGACATGATAGCCAAATCGGACAATCTCTGCTCTTTTTGGCAGTTTCGCACATACGTGTGAATGCGTTTTAAAGCAGAAAATGACCGCTCAGCTGAAGCTACTGAAATGGGGAGGGTCAGAATTAAACTGCAAAGAGTCGAAACTTGAGAAAAAGCGTCTTTCAAAGACGTATTCTGGAGCTGTAAAAAAAGCTCATAGGTGTCCAATTTATTTAACGACGCTGACGTAAATAAGACTTTAAGTTCATTTTTCAACGCGGTAAAATCAAAAATTCCCGGAAAGTTCGCTGTCAAAGAGGAAACTTTTTCAGTTGGAAATGATTGGTTGTATTGAAGATACTTTGATTTATTAAGTAAATCAATAAATACAAGCTGAGAAAAAGATCGGTACCTTTGAGTAATTTGAGCTGTGACTTTATCTATAATCGAGGAAAAAATACGCTTGTACGCCGTTTTGGGATCCGTGTCAGTATTTATTCGGCGCCGTCGCCGCGGCGGCTCACAGATTTTTTCAATGCTGTGGAAAATGGTATCAAACGAATTAATAAACTCTTCCGAAATCCACCGTTCAAAAGAATCGATTTCGCGCTTTGCCACTTCAATGTCTACTTGCTTACTTTGAAGCAAAGCAAAAAGAACGTCTGTCTTTTCGAAAATGTCTGAGAAAATACGCAATAAGAAGCAAAATTGCATGTCTTCCAGTTTGTGTAACAAGCACTCGGACATTGAAATTGATTCGCTGTCCCATGATTCCGGTGAATCTAAAATACAATTCAAAGTTTCGATCATGTCGGTTCTGCAGTTGAAAATTACGTTAATTATGCGCGAGTGATAATGCCATCGCGTTTCTGCTACCCCCGGCATACGACGATGAGCAACTTCTTTCAGAAGATTCGATCTTTTAGAAGATTTATTAAAAAAGCGTACGATACTGTTAATATGACCAAAAAAAGCTTTTAATTCGGGTACGAATTCAAGAGACCGACTCAAGACTAAGTTTAAAATGTGAGCATAGCATGGAATAAACATCGCCATGGGACAGATTTCACGAACTTTAGTTTGTACACCACCGTGCTCTCCAGACATAACTGCCGCACCATCGTAAGACTGTCCATGGGACAGATTTCACGAACTTTAGTTTATACACCACCGTGCTCTCCAGACATAACTGCCGCACCATCGTAAGACTGTCCAATTAATTTATCTTTACAACGAAAGTCATCGAGAATACCGATTAACATGCTGGTCAAAATGTCGGCATTTCGATCACCACTTACGTCATAGAAGCCCAGAAAACGCTCTTCAATTCCACTGCTGGACAAGTACCGCAATATAACAGTCAACTAGGATATTTATAATTTTTGACATTCAATTAGTAACTGTTTTTGAATTGTATTTGATTTTGTTTTGCATGCGGACATTATACTTGAAACTGTTTGGCACTATATATAAATTTTGCTTATAATGTATGTAAATGAATAATTCTTATTTCTTTAGATTGTATGTAGTCGTGTGTGGGTCGCATATGTAGATATTCAACACAATGTAAATTGTTTTTATGAATAAACTAAACAAACAAACAAACAAACTGTTCCCTGTGGCTGACGTCCGGTGTTTCGTCGATCATAACCGATACAAATGAAGCTGAATTTATTTTCGACTTTATCTCATCACGCATAGAAGACGCGATACAATGAATTAAGTCATTTTGGATGTCTTGAAAGTCCTGAAAATACAGAATTTTGGGTCGAGGAACATTGCTCCAAATGAGAATCAAGGACTGTATCGTACTTGCACAAATAATTTAACGTTTCAATGTAATTTCCGCGATTGTCCGAATCTGCTCTTTCATTGTGACCGCGAAATGGTAATTCTTGCTTCCCCAAAAGAATGACCGTGTCAATAAAACGTTTCATTAACTCGCGATTACGGTCAACTTTTCTGTTATGTAAATGACTCGATTCTGCCATTATTTCCAAATTCGTGAAGTAACAAGCAGCTGCGGATGTGTTTTTCAGTCTGAATGTGTTTTTTGGCTGAGTTAGACAAATTATTAATATCCGTAAAACCCGTACTGCTCCAAACAGATTTAGAATCAGAAAATAACAAACAAGGAAAACAAAACATTTTGTTCAGTTTGCAACTGCCTGTCATCCATGTATATTTATCATATAACGACGCGTGAAAATGTTTAAAAAATCCATCTCGCCTTTTGCAATCAATAATCATGTGTGAGAGTGCTCGACCTAACTGAATAACATGCTTTTTGTATGCATAACTTAGTTTTGAAAATGAAGTTTCATTTGTAAGCAGGTAATCTGTTGAACAGCACTCTATATGAATTAAAGCCATAATAACAAACAAAATCCACAGTATTTAACCAAATCTGCGATTAAATTACCTTACAGAATCCGTCACAGTTTAAATAACACAAATATTAAAAACAAACGAAAATCTCACACACCAGTAGGTAGGTATAGAGAAACACATACTGACGGTGAACTGAAACGCTCGTAGTGGCGTGGTTAATTTGTCTCTTTCTAATAGAGGAGAGGAGAGTACTACAAGCCGCTCGCGAGTAGCCTTATATTTATCAAGTTTTACCGACGGTTAGCGAGCATTAGAAAGAGATGGTCTGACACGCTCTCTCTTTTCGCCTCATAGTAAAACGTTGACATAGGTAAGCTGAAATTCGTCGGCTTCCTTCAATGAGAACTACGAAAAGAATTACGAAAATGGACATCACGAACAAAATTGTAAGCCAATACTTTTGTCGACTTGGTTAAAAGTCGCTCAGTTTAGTGTCCGCGTCAAGACGTAACATGTGTCCACCAAGAATAAACATTTTCTAAGGAAATATGCCCTGTTGCGCTTTGCGTTACTGTACATCTCGTTATGGTAAAATGACTGGACCTAACTTCGGAATGTTTTTGTATGAATTATTTATATTTAGTCTGTAATTAAATTTTTAAAAAATTCTTAAATAGATCTAGAAACTTTTTTATTATTGTAATGTGCGCCCTCTATTGTTGAATAGTTTTACTATTTTCATGTAGAGATGTTTGTTTATCGATTTAGTTATCGATAATACTTATTAAGTTGAAAACATATAGCCATATTTTATTGACATTTAAAATATAGCTAAATAAACTTAAAATATTACTATGTTTCAAGTTTATTTATTAGTAACTCTATTTGAACATAATCTTGTCATATTAATGAACAAAATTGAATAGGTTTTATGTTATTTTAAGTTTTCGAATAAAAATTATGTTGTACGGGAAAAGTGTATACGATTTGACTAGATAGACCGTAGAGAAGAAAATTGGCTTCCTTCTACTTCGTCAAAATTATGCTCAAAGCATTTTAAAAGTGAAGATATCTACTTTTTAAAGAAAGAAGAATTGTCGATCAAATTTAAAAAAAAGGATCGGTACCTTGTACTAGTAATGAATTAGTAAGTTATTAATTTCAGAACTTTTCCACTTAATCGTAAAAATTGGGATAATATTTACGGTTAAGTGGATAAGTACATAAATTAGATAACTTATTTATAATGAAATATATTTATAAAATATGTAGGTACGTATATGTAGTGCAATGATTGCAAGCTAATTTGATATTTTTAAGATTCCGTACCTAAAAGGTAAAACGAACCCTATTCATGAGACTTCACTGTTTGTCTATCCCTCTGTCACCAGGCTGTATCTCATGAACCGTAATAGCTAGACGGTTGAATATTCTAGAAATTATGTTAGTATTTCTGTTGCCGCTATGACAAGTACTAAAAATAAAAAAATTAAAATATTATTTATTTTAAATAAAATATTTTCCCATACAACAAACATGATTTTTTGCTCCATATTAATAACAGAAACAGATAGACGCTTAAAAGGTTCACAGAATATTTGGTTATATATTCAAATAAAAAGTAAAATAAATATTGAAGGCTCCCATTTTTAAAGATAATGAATGGTACGGAACTAGTTCGCCAGATCTTGCTCCAGCAGACTACCATTTTCGTCGTGATTTGGACAATTAATTCACACATTAGACAGTTCTGCTTTCACACAGTTTGTGCAGTCTAGATCCTCAGAATTCTATCGCAAAGGTATAAACGACTTTCCTATTAGAAGGCAGCAATGGGTGAACTTAATTATACAGACACAGAAAAAACCTATAGAAATACTGCAATAACTTTGTATGTTAAATTGGTAATTTTTCCTTTAATTTTATAAGTAGTATAGTATTATTTCAATAAGAAATTTACTGTAATCCGCTATTCGCTTAGTCTGGAGATGACCTGATACACAGGTTTTTATTAACCTAGCTCAGGTAGGTCGCCACAAGCTATGATGTCAGTACCAATGCACCATACATGGAGATTTTAAAATTTTGTAAATTAAATTAGTGTATTATGAATATTTAAGACTATCGTTAAAATATGGTACTACTAAGTATTTATAAAGCCGTAAATGTACTACATTGCAAAAGGAACTAAATAAATTATTATTATAAATTATTATTATTATAATGTATACATAATAATGGTAACTATATTGATTAAATGTGTTAATTAAAAATGAAAAAATAAACAATTATTTAGATTTTCAGTATTAATCGGTAAATTTAAACTTTAACGCCCGTTATATTAAAAGATTTATATAAATAGAAACTTGTAAACATTGAAAATATCTATAATTTTTCTGCTACGTAATTTTTTGTTTCAAGCTATCATAATGCGAATAAACATCGTCGTAGTAACTTCTTTGAATATTATCGATAATTTTTTATCGAAATGATACAAGCCCTACCACAGTTTTTTGCATTGCCATTTAAAAATATTTGCAAACAAACGTGTAGAAAAGAATCATTTTGGTATAAGCGAAATGCAAACAAAATTTTCAAAACAAAATGCGCTTTATGGCCTAAAAAGTCTATTATAGTCAAAAATCGCAATAAACTGAGTATTAAAATAATTCGTAAGCATAACACATCTAAAATGCCAATAGACGGTGTCACGGAAAATGAATAGTAGCTAATAAAATTCTAAAACAGTTTTTGATCTCTGTACAAGACAAGTTTCACTTAATTTGTTTACTTTTCCATATTTATTTACCCGATTTGAACTACACTAGGGTATTAAATCGGATCTGGCAACATAGACTACACTGGCCACCTACCGCGCAATAGCTGAATATATTTTATGTAAACTTATTTCAGTTTTACTATTTGATGTCTCCAATTGTCGATCTAATTTTGCTATATTGTACTAGATGGCGGAACTGGGCCATGGGAACACAGTTTTTCTATGCGATTTTGACACATTGCCCTCTCTATTTATCTTAAATCTCTTTGACCTAACCTTTATTATCCTTATGGGTTGGACAGGGTTTTCTTAACATACTGTATATTATAACATACAATACAAACAAATATAAAATACTATACATAAATAATCCATGCAACTCTAAAGATATAGAATTATAGACGATTATTTCACAGCGCCGGCATCGTGTATCGCGCGATGTCAGGTATCTGGGGTAACCCCATGCACATGAATTGGGGAGTGATAGTTTTCATTTCACTTTTTTTTTTTTTTTTTAATAATTATAAACTAGCACTTGACCGCATTCCCGCCTGATGGTAAGCAGTGATGCGATCGTTGATGGTAAAGCGCGCTAGTTTATTAAGAGCCTATTCTCTCAGAAAAACTGAGGGAATAGAAGGGAAGACGGCAGTTGAGCGAGGTGATGCAATGTTAAACCCAACAACACGACCAACGATGCTGCGCCAAAGGGAGATTGATCTGAAGATCCTCCACGACCAAACTCCCAACACAACAACATTAGGCGCATCGTACCCGGCACACATCGCAACACAACTGCTCAGACCCGTCCTCCGAACGGCTTCACCAGACATCATGCCGGAACACGACAAATCGCTTGGCGGCAAGGCTTTGTCTGGTGGGTGGTAACTTCTGCCGGCGGCTGATGTTATGGCCTACCACCGAGAACTTGACTACCACTTCAACCCTAACTTGTGACATATTGCGAGATATGTATTTAAAAATAAATAGGAGTTTACTAAAATCACATTACCATTGCGTTGCTCTTTTTTACATCAAAGTAGTATGGTTTGGAAGAGTACGAAGTTAAAATAAAATAGAATGAATGAATTTATTTTATTAATAGATTATCTATCCCTGGGGAGTTGTTGTGATATTCAGCTTCAATTCTTCAATCTTAAATTATCCACTGCTTGTGGGAAAGTATGAGTTGATACAGTCACCCTTAGGAGTTCTCACAAAGGGTTGCTCACACTCCTCATCTGGATCGATTGGATCTCCGACGCGTCGGTTGATGATATATGGAAAACTTCGTCGGAATGGTTTGCGACATCTGCCACTTTCATCTCTCATCTCGGGGGGGATACAAGCTCCTTTGAAGACATCTGGATCTGGATCTGCATTGCGTCGTATCACGATAACATCATTATCATCGACTTGACACCTGATTTTACTGACGCTTGCTATTATAACAAGAAAGATTAGTGACTTCAACATTCTTGAGGCCTGAAAAAGGTTGACTGTGATTTTGTATGACTATGCATGCCTATTTATATATTATATAAAATTATCCAATCCGTCACACAATTCAAATCGATTTTATTTCTTATGGTTAGTTATTCTTCGAGCTTGTTAGAACGGTGTGTAATCATTAATCAATTTATCAAAGTTGCAGGTTTTAAATGTGTTGTTTTAACAATTGTGTAGAAATAATCCAAAGGGTTCTTTTACTGAGACTGCTCTGACAGACCTTCCATCCATCCGTCCGTCAGTTACAGGGCCGTATCTTTTGAACCGTAATAGGTAGAGGTTTAATTTTACTGAGTATCTACCTACTATGGCTGCCATATATCGTAACTAATATGTAATATAAATGCAAAGGTATGTTTGTTTGTTATTCTTTGACGCTAATACAGCTGTAAGGATTTGAATGAAAATTAGCACACAGATTTTGAGTTGGCTGATTGCCAAAAGACCTGGGGCGCATGTTGAAGAGCTTCCTCGTGGCGCACCCTGGGCAACGGCAGCCCCTATTGCCCTCTATGTTTTGGTGAACACTTGGCTAATCTTCAACGCACGGGCAAGGGTCATCGTTCCAATCACGGATCATCTATGATGGTCGTTGAAAGGGACCTAGCTATAGGGGTCTTTACGTCTAATACCCCTCTGCTTACAGAGGAAGGTAAGTGGACGTAAACTGGGGAGGGGTGGTGCATGCCGCTGCACCCACTGTTAGGGGTCATATTTTAAAATCCCCACTCAATCTTATTGCACCAAAATAAGCTAACAAACATCAAATATTTTCTACATTAACAAAACTACATATTCCAAAAAAACGAGTAATCAATTCTCTATTTATGGTCTTAGTTCGCTTATCGGCAGGTTGATCACTCCTTTTGACATAATTTAAACATATCCTTTTATTTTTAAACAATTCTTTCATAAAATGGTAACGAACGCCATTTATATTTTATGAAGTGATGTTTCTTTTAATTATCCTATGGTACACAGAACACGCACAACAAAGACACCTGGATTTGCATCGCGTCGGTTCATGATATATGGAGTATGTAACTCGTCGTCTCACGAAAACGACACATCACCCGTGGTACCATCTCCTCCTGCCAGGGCTACGGGTTGTTCGAAAGAGTCTCCGTGGCCCTGGCGCACAGGCAAGTAAACAAACATGGCTGGGATTTAGTCAGTGAAAGTGTGTTGTGTGTCCCTTTCGCTTAGCCCAGAGCGGTCGAGGGTATTTGATGATTTCCCATGCGCAAAAAAAAAACATGGTAGCATCTTTTTCCGTGTGAGGGGATAGACTTCTATGAAGAGATCTGGATTTGCAACGCGCTGCATCACGATAATATGATCATTGTATTGACACTTGATTTTACCTACGTTTGCTATTATAACAAGAAAAATGGGTGACTTCAACATTTTTGAGTCAGTCAATGCTTAGCTTGTGATTTTATGTTTTCCTATATAAAAATCATATAAAATTCAAACTGTCAGACTATTCAGTTTTGTTTTACTTGTGTATAATTATATACAAGTACTAGCTGACCCGCCAAACGTTGTTTTGCCATATAAATAATACATTAAATTACTAAAATGGCTATTAAAAAATAAGGGTTGATCGTAGAAGGGTGAAAATTGAGGATTGTATGTATTTTTGTATATTGTATCATAAAAAAATAGAAATTAAAAATTTTGTCTACAAAATAAAAAAAAATAATTTAGGGGTGGACTACCCCTAACATTTAGGGGGATGAAAAATAGATGTTTGCCGATTCTCATAGATACCGGATAAGCACAAAAAAATTCATTAAAATCGGTCGAGCCGTTCCGGAGGAGTTTAAGTTCGAACACCGTGACACGAGAATTTTATATATTAGATTTTTATATATTAGACATGTCCCTACCTAAATTGAAGATAAATTATTTTTATCGAGCTCGTTATTTTAGCTGTAAAAAACAATAATCAATTTGTTATTGTTTCATGTATCTAATTGGGCTGGTAAGCCAATTATACTAAAAATAAGAACTATTATAATTATTGGTCTGTTGCCAAGGGCACTCTTGGCTATACAATAATGATAGATTGGAGCTCGTATTTGAAGACATTTTGACGCATTTTGAACTGTTTAAGGTCAAACCTCGGTGAAACAGTCTCATTCCCCTCGATCAAAATCAGACGCGGGTATAGCGTATGAGCTTTCACAATAGGATGACTCATGCCTTTACTGGAAAGTGATATTGATATATATACTCGTACCTATACTTGTTTCTTTTAAGCCTTTTTTTTTGGGATAAAACCCGCCACACTTTTCCCACCCACTGCAACTCCTGAAAGCCAGAATCAACCGTGGAGACCGCCAGAAAAACGCCGAGCAATGAAGCTCGACGAGTCCCGGAGAAGCGATTCAACTGTCTTGGGTCCCGCAACGAAATTAATCAGAAAAGAATAGCGGAGGAGTAAGAAAAAAGATATTTTTTTCACTTCCCTCCATAACAAGCAGGAGACAGAACAGAACTAGGCCAATCAGCACAAAGGGACATTATTGCAACTGGGAGAAGCCCAGATTTCCAAACACCATGGAATAAAATTTGATTAAGTTAATGGGTCCTAAGTAGGTATTAGCGGTTACAATTGATTCCAATAATAGGCAAAAGCGCCTGAACGCACGGAAATTGGTTCTAGTTTCTACGAGGTCCGTATAATAAACGACTACGGATGTAACTTGTACACTATCCATCATAATATTGCGTTCATTCTGCCAAAGAACACACTCTCACAAGATGTGATGTGCGGACTGTTCAAATTCACAGTTCGATGTAGAACACTGAAACAAAGGCGAAGGAACAAGTTTAAAAGAAAACAGTTTACTTTTAAAGTTGCCATGACCTGTGAGAAATTGGGCAACGCAGTGGTCAACCTCCAGCCATGTCTTAGCCAGCCGATCGCCAATGGATGGAAAGAATAGATGGAGGTATGTAAAAGGAAAGAATATATCCCACCTACGTTTCCATTCGGATAAGAGGTCCTCCTAGACTTCAGTCTGAGGTTTAAATAATCTTGAAATTTTATTAAAGTCGCGTTGTGTAACGAAATTAGTGTCCATGGCCTCCCCCCTCGCGGAGTAGTACATTGAAGCACGTCGCTGTACCTCAAGTTCGACTGGAAGTACACCTGCCAGTACCGGTAAGGTACTGGCACCTTCAGTACTGACCGTTCTATACGCCTTGCATAAAAATATCAATTCCAAACGTTGGCTTTGAAGCAGTTTACGTCGTGCTGCCCCTATGCTGGCCCTGTCGGCCCAAACAGGTGCACCGTAGCACATACATCCTAAGTAGGTAGCTCCATATATAGTTTTTAAAGTTAGGAATGATAGACCCCAAGTTGCTTTGGATATTCTAGTTAGGGCATAAAAGTTTCTTTTAGCTTTTTCGCCAAGTGTTTTTATATATTCGATAAAAGAAAAATTCCTTTCTAAGATCATACCAAGGTAGCATACCGATTGCTGTTTTTTAATGGGAACGTTTTTAAATTTAATAGTAGGCAATGATTTAAGATTACCTTTTAGTAGAAGTTGATAGGTTTTATACGGTTGCGCCGCATACACTAGGCGGTTACGATCACCCCACTGAAATTTGCTACTACCAATAATAATTTTATTTTGCTACAGAAAATCATGAAAACTCCTCAATTTGCATGAGATAGTCGAGGAATTAGAACAATATGATAAGATGGATGTCCCCGACTCCATAACTATCATGCCTCCAGAAAATTATAATTCCGAAATTATGGACGAGGACGCAGGAGATTCCTGAGATGATTTTGTGTCCCTTCAAAATCTACCGGAATCCCAACTCAGGGCACCTTCTGAAATTCAGCAAGATTCTTCTGTCGACAGCTAAGATGAAAGTTGCCTTTAGAATAGCTTTGCAACAGCGTCGTATCGACTCTGGTCCTGGACGCTTTTCCATGAGCTCCTTACTACCAGATTTAGAAACAAATTCATCTACTCCTGCCCAAGCCGAAGAACTACAAGGAACTACTTCAAGGAGCGAATAATATTATCCTCGAAAAAATTACCTGTACAATAATGGAGGTCAAGAGATATTCAGCGGATACACTGTTTGTGGCAAAACGTGCGTGGTCCAATCAATAGTATGGGTCCTATTGATTATTTTGAATGCATGTATGACGATGCAATAGAAATGATGCTGAATTATACCTAATAACCTATACGCTGCTCAAAAAAATAAAGAGGGTAATATTAACACCAGTGAGATGAAATGCTTTTTGGCTATTTTACTTTATAGTAGTTACGTGATAGTACCAAGGCGAAGCATGTTTGGGAAAATACTTCGGATTACGGTATGCCTATTATTGTCAACGCCATGTCAAGGGACAGATTTAGTTTTATCATGTCGAATATTTATTGTTGCGACAATACACAACTCAACATGAATGATACATTTTCAAAACTAGAATCGCTTCTGCGTTTCAGTTGGATCACCTGGAATGCCGGACAAATGTCGCTATAAATCTTATGTAATCTTATCTTAGATTTACAGCGATTTTTTAATGAAAGAATAAATAAAAATACGTGTTCAATATTTTTTATAAATCTATCTGATGGACATTACATTATTTTTTAGGATACAACCCAATTATGAAAGTTTGTAGTATTGTATGACAATAATATAGTTAAGTGTTCTGATTTAGGCCTTTTTTTCACTGACGCGACTGGGTTCAAGTAGTCATGGGTTTGAACCCAGCGTCCGTCCTGAGCAGACGCTTCAGAGATCGCCTTAAAATATTTCATGAATGAAATTGGTACTGGCCCCAACTTCCTTGTTTATAAACTAAACTAAATATAAGTAACGGAACTTTTCCTTATATTTCATTAGGAGAGAACAGATAATTAGTTGAGTCCCTTCCAAAAAAGATAGGTATTCCATAAGCATTTTAGACTTTATTAAAACATGGTGAATAAAGGCCAATTAATATCAGGTGGGTTTATTTAAATGTAAAGATAATTTATCTTTGTATCCACGTGTAACTTAGAGTTGGTTTAGTTCGTAAACAAGGAAATCGGTTCCACTGACTTTTACTTACTTTTAGCCTATGACATTCCACTAAGAAACTCATGGCTATTACGACTCAAAAAACATCATTGAAAAACAAGTACAACATCATTCATGTTTTTTTTTTATTATCATAATAGTTGTCTCCACATTTTGTAATATATTTTCATATATTATTCATAATAATGTATGACGATAACGCCATCTCTTATAAGCTTACTAATTTTCTGAATCACCACCATCTAGCGGAAAATACATGTAAATGGGAACACTACACATGAGTCAAACCATTTTCCTGGATTTCAATCAGTTCTCAACTTTACTGTTAGATGGCGTTATTGCCAATTAGCTACGGTGTATATTCCTTACTACCTAAACTTTTATATAAGGATTTTCGGATAGGCTGGGCACGCCACAATAGCTAACGTAAGTCCCCTCTTTGAGCAGTGGCTAAAGACGCACCACGGCACCCTGACACAGGTCCTCACCGGACACTGCTGTTTCGGGTGGTTCCTGTTCCATACAAGGCAGGAGGAAACTCCAGGGTGTCACCACTGTGTAGATCGCCCTGAGGACATGGTGGAGCATACGGTGGAGGTCTGCCCTGTTCCGGAGACGACAACGAACTCCCAGCCACCGAAGGCGCTGACCTGCGGGGAAGACCAGGTCCAGGACGAGGACCAGGTCGGAGTCGACCGCGCGTCGTGTTTCACGCGGGCCTCAAAGAGATGTCAGCACATCGTGACGAGGTCCCCGAAAACCGATGCCTCCTGGGTCAGGGTTGCGGGTTGGTTAAACAAGAAATCGTGGCCCTGGCTGTCGCACAGGCAAGTGAAGAAACACGGGTGGGTTTTAGTCAGTAAAAGTCTGACACGCCCTTCCGCTTCGCCCAGAGCGGGAGAACTTATTTGATGATTTCCCATCCCAAAAAATAAAATAGCTTTCGGATAGGCTAAGGATCGCATCAAATAGTAAATTAAAGAACAAAAGAATTGGAATGAGTCATCATAAGGGAAATCCGTATGTAATAATTATATGACCTTTCAAAACGTTTTGAAATTAATGTTTGGTTATATCCTAAAAAAAATTATACTACAATCCTTCAACTATAAGAAGTGCAATTTGACACTTCTAACTTACTGAAGGGCAGGGTTTGGGTTAAAAAAATCGATTACTACAATATCCGATTTGTACGAGATATTGATTTCATGTCTTTGTAATTTCTAATCGATTAAAGTTACAGATCTGTTTATTTAATGATTGTAAATATCTGAATTTTATATGAAAGAAATTCTCAAAATCTTTAGTTCCATCGTAACTGAAGCCGCATTGTATTACATACAATGTTAGATATTATAAATTTTGCTTTATATATTATTAAATTTGAGTTTCGTAATTTTAACAGAGATGACAATATATTAAAACTTTTCGTTCTCTGTTCGATATACAGAGTGGTGCTGACAATACTACAATAAATGAAAACACGAACAATGCTGGTTCATGGGAATAATCCTAAACCATAGAAAAAAACCTACCATCATAAAATTTCAAACAAACTAAATCGCATAAAATTGCAAACGGAATAGAACATCCTTTAAACATATTGGTTCACTGACCTCCGATCGGCGACAGCGCGATCCTGTATCGACTTGCTTTTTTCGCGTCAATATTATTAAAGTTTGGTCATTAACCTGTAAGCGCTTCCTTATCAACATGTAGAAAATGTGAAAAATTAAAAATAATGTCCTGTAACTAAACTAATGGACATATTTATATGATTTTTTATGGGTAGACTGAGAATGTGCGGAGGTACACGATGTTTAATTTATTGTCTCATTGTCAGCACCACTCTGTATAAGTGTTTTGAGGGTAAATGAATAAAAAATTTTTGGACAAAAAATTGTTTATTAATAATTACTACTACTGCTACTGCAGGAAGGGTCAGCGTTGTCATTTAAATTAATTACTATGTGATTCCCAATATGGCAATAGAGGCCCGTCATTTTGAGATTCACGCTCAAAATATTCGTGGAGCTTCACCACCAACTCACGAGCCTGGGTGTTCGAAGTACGACCTCTTTTCGACATTTTAATCACTTGCTTATTTCGGAGTCCGGTATCAATATTGCCAAGGTAAACGTATACAGGAGAATCAGTCCAGAAAAGTAATAGCCAAGTCTCAAATTAATATAAAACACACAAACGGAAAAGAACGTGCACGGTCAGCTTCCAAGATGGAGAGAGACTGCGTAGATTATACTTGACAGTATTGCCAAATTAAAAAAAATATATATTTTTTGTCAAGACTTAAACACGAGCGATTCTGCTTACAAACACTTATTAAAGTTATAATTAATAATAATAATTAATAAGCCTTTTTATTTCTTGTTTTACAATAGTAGGTATTAATGTTACAGGGAACACAATTTATACATATTTCTATGTACTTAATAGTTATCTGAAGTAATGTTAGTAATATAGGTTTATTTTATGTTAGTAGTGTTTTTTATTTTTTCTTATTTATAAATCACCAAGAACCCCGGTTTGGGTAAAGGCCTCCTCCAAAGATGCCCATTTGGTGTGCCAGTTTGTGCTCGTTGATCTTTTCACATTATCTGTTCATATTTCATTCTACCTAAACATACTTCCAGTTCCAATATTCGGTCGTATCATGTAAGGGTTATGACATTGTATGTGACAATATTCAATTGACGGCTTTAACTTTAAGTGTGATTTTTGCATCTTTGGAGGGTTTTGGTCGTACTCTTCCACAATGACCAGCCGGATTGGAAGATTTCTTTTGTTTTTACTTGTAGTTTGTTAACTTGAGGTATCGTTGTGTGGAGAAGGTGTTATTGCTATGCATTTTTGTTCGGTGTATTTTTATTTGTCAAAAAGTTCAACATGGTCTGTTTTGTAACTCCTTCGGTGACACCTCTGGACTGTGATTTTTGGGTCATGTTGTTGTTGTTTATTCGTTTTTGTTTTATTTTCTTGAGTATGTATGTTTTCAGGAGATATTGAGAGGTTTCTCTTACTCGACGTGATTCTGTTTTTATTTAGTATTATTAGTTTATCGTATTTTATTATGGCAGTGTTCCCCTTTTTTCGTTCAATTTTTAATTGCTCTTGTAATTCCTTCCTTTTATTTAATATATCACGCGGATAGTCTTCTTGTAAGTAGTAGGTATGTTGTATCATTTAGTATTATTATTATTTTTGTATCATTTATCATTTATTTTCTCGGTGGTAGGCCATAACATCGGCCGCCGGCAGAAGTTACCACCCACCAGACAATGTCTTGCCGCCAAGCGATTTTTCGTGTTCCGGCATGATGTCTGGTGAAGCCGTACGGAGGACGGGTCTGAGCAGTTATGTTGCGATGTGTGCTGGGTACGATGCGCCAAATGTTGTTGTGTTGGGAGTTTGGTCGTGGAAGGTCTTCAGATCAATCTCCCTTTGGCGCAGCATCGTTGGTCGTGTTGTTGGGTTTAACATTGCATTACCTCGCTCAGTTGCCGTCTTCTTTCCTATTCGCTCAGTTTTTCTGAGTGAATAGGCTCTTAATAAACTAGCGTGCTTTACCATCTACGATCGCATCACTGCTTACCATCAGGCGGGATTGCGGTCAAGCGCTAGTTTATAATTATTACAAAAAAAACCTTTTTTGTTTAAATATATTGATTTTCAATCCTAGCCTGGTAAAAGTCACAACAATTGGTCTAGATCTTTCTCCTCTCTTTCCAATTCTCTTCAGTTCTTGTATGTCTCTTCGTTCAATATTTATATCAAAATATTTCCTGATAAACTCAACCAAAATATTTTCTAAGTTTGAGTAAGATGTCTCCGTCTCTTGTATTCCAAAAAATACAATGTTTCTTTGTCTTGCTTAATTTCTAAAAAGTAAAGACGGTTTTATTGATTTTTACTTTTAATTGCAGGTTGTCTTATTTTTCTTCTAATGTTCTGAATTTTTCTTAGATAATGCTATTTATATTTTTTTGTGACCTATTCTGTCACTTTTACACCGCTTTTTTGTATGGTAAGTTTTTGTTCTTCCAGCTCTTTGTGGATGTGACCGAGTGCTTTCATAATTTTGTCCATTATTTGTGAGATTGTTTTTTTTATTAACCCATTCCTCCCCACTGTCCTATTTTTAGGACACTATATTCAACATTTTTTTTTCTATGTTAGGGTTATTATTTTTATTGGTTTTGATGAAATTCGTATTTTCACACTATTTTCCCAATAAAATATATTTTTTTCGCTCTTAAAAAAGTTATCGTATTTATAATATACATATTTTTAAATTGAGGAAATTCGTCAGCTTAAAAAGAGTATTATGATTTGATTATAAAAAACCGAAAATAAAAAGTTATCAGCTTCAAAGTCCATCAAATAGATTTTTAGATCTCTACTGAATCTATTATAATTAAAAACTAAAACAAAATATTATTTGGAAGCTTGTGATACTAATTCAAAAAAAGGCGTACTATAAATATGACACTGGGAACATGTCTTTACAAGTAGCCGTGAAAGCGTGTTCGATCCTGTTACGCTCGCTATAAGTTCAAACGTGTCTATTGTTTTGTTTCTTGCAAGTGTTTCGTAAACTTTACTTTAGTCGATAAGTCTTCGTCAAGCACAACACATCTCGTAATATAAAAAATTGTGATTTTTTTATAAGATTGAGGAAAGCAAAGGAGGTAAGCAAAAATATTAGATTTTGTTTCTTATCAAGTGGTTAACGATATATTTGTTTAGTTTGGGATGGTATATGTATATATATATAAGATGTTTTCCGAAATATTTATGCTTTGGGTGACAAAGTTAATCAAACACAATTGAGTTTCTCTGTAAGCAAAGAAACGACATTTAATGTTATTAATCACAATGTCAGTTCCTAAACGCATTTACAATAGTATTTTCTATTTTAGAGATTATTTTTCAAAATTAATTACGCCGTGACGTATTTTAGGTTATCTCTTTCATAGACCACAGACCATCTTTCTTATAGACAATCAAAACTTATTTTTTTAAACTAATATCATAGGAGCTAGCGCGCAAGGATGTATCTATGACGATCATAACGCGGGAAATATAATTTAAAGAAAATTAGGTATTTTTCTTTACATCTCCCCTCCTGGAGAAGATAATACAATGCAGCTGCTTAAGTGTAATCTTCAAGCGCAGGCTGCGGGACTGGCGTCAGCTTTGAGATGTGGAAAAAGTTGGATTCCAATTTCTTATGGCCCGTGTCTATCTTGTAAATTGAATTAGAAATTTTCTCCATAATCTTGTAGGGTCCTAGTCTCAATTCATCGAGTTTCTTCCTGTTCAATCTATTTCCATTTTCAACATAAACAACATCACCAACTTTGAAATCCATATGTCTTCGATTCTTATCATAAATTGTCTTGTTGTAGTTATGTGATCTGATTGTATTTTCGAATGCTTTTTTTCTGGCCTGTATTAAATCATATTCAGTCTTCTTCTGTTTCAGCTCATTGGGCAAAATCGTAACATCTTTACCGTAAAGTAGGTAAGATGGGGCATACCCAGTAACAGTGTGCTCTGTGTCATTGTATTTTTTTACACAGTCATGTGCTATAGTTGTCCATGCAATTCTTGTGTCATGTTCATTTATCTTACATCTGATTTTATTTACCAATGTTTGGTTTAATCTCTCGTTTAAGCCATTAGAAAAAGGAGAGTTTGCTGATGTGAAAATTATTGGGATATTCATTTCATTCAAAAAGTTCTTGAACTCTTTAGAGTTTATACCTGGGTACTGATCTGAGAGCACCAAATCAATGTCATCTGTTTCTGGACAGTTTTTGATTAGTTTGATGAAATCATTGGCATTTTGAGTACTTGATGTCAGAATATAAGCATACCTCGTGAAATGATCCGATAACAAGTGTAAGTATCTCTTTGTTGATCTGGAACCACCTAAACCCCCAATAGTATCAATAGAACATATCTGAAAAGGTTTTGTGGCTGGACCCAAGTGTGACATTAATCCGTACTTATTTTGTCCTCTTGATTTATTCTTTAAACATACTATACAACTCTCACAGATTCTTTTAATGTTTTTCGTCATGTTTTCTGATGTGTACACGGCACTAATCATTCTTTGCATCTGTCTAATTCCTATGTGACCTAGATCAGTATGTATTTTCTTCATGAATTCTATACTAAATTTTTCTGTTATAATTATTTTTTCTTTCTTCTTTACTTTCTTGTAATATACATTATTTTTTGTTCTTAACTTGTCTTTATTGCACTGTATATACTCATTTTTGACCTGATCTTCTAAGATATCTTTAAGTGTTATTATGTTTACTACTTTTAACTGTTCGTCTTGATTATCATTTGGTTCGAGGACTGGGTTCCTGCTTAGACAATCAGCTTCAATATTGTATCTTCCTGGAGAGTATTTAATTTGGAAATCATATTGTGATAAGTAATATGTTAGATCTCCTAATTCCTCATCTGTTCTAGATTTTATGTTCATATTCTCCAGTGGCTTGTGGTCTGAAAAAACAGTAAATTTTCTACCTATTAGCAAATGTTGCCAATACTTTACACATTCTTTAATTGCCAGGCATTCAAGATATATAGCTTTCTTCCTCTTTTGTACTTCATTTAATTTCTTAGAAAAGTATGCTACTGGTTTTTCTTCGTTGTTTTCTTGTGGTTGTTTCAGAACTGCTCCGATTCCAAGGATACTGGCATCAGTGTAAATATGTATAGGCAGATTAGGGTCAAATATTGTCAGTATTGGTTGAGTGCACAATATTGTTTTCATTTCATCAAATGAGTCTTGGCAAGCTTGTGTCCAGTTAAAAGTTTGTCCTTTTCTCAAAAGGCAGTGCAATGGTTCCAGTGTTATAGCAATATTTGGCACATATTTATGATAAAAGTTAATTTTCCCCAAAAATTGTCTCACATTCTTTTGTGTTTTTGGTGTTGGGAAATTTTTAATTGATATTAAGTTGTCTTTCAGCGGTCTCACTAAATTGTTCTGTATTACATGTCCCAAGTATTTGACTGCGTCTGCTGCAAATGTGCACTTAGAGAATTTAAGTTTCAAACCTTCACTTTTAATTGCTTCAAATAGTTGTTTCAAATGTTTAACATGATCTGAAAAAGATTTTGAGAATAATAAAATGTCATCGATAAAACATACGGTGAACTCTCCAAGCTTGTGCTTTCGTATTATGTTACACATTATTCTTTGGAAAATAGCTGGGGATGTCTTTAAGCCAAATGGCAAGCACGTCCATTGATAGTGACCCTCTTGTGTAACAAATGCAGTTTTGTGTCTATCTGTAACACGCAGTGGTATAGACCAAAATGCAGAGTTTAGGTCCAGTGTAGAGAAAAATTTGCAATCTCTTGTTTTGACTATTAAGTCTTCAATGAGAGGGAACGGCTGAGATTGAGGTACAACTATTTTATTTAGGTCTCTGAAATCGATGCACAATCTCGATCTTTTATTTTCATCTCTTTTATAAGCTAATGTAACTGGTGCTGCGAATGGGCTGTATGATTCTTCTATTATATTTTTTTCCAATAATTTTGCAATCTGGTTTTCAATCTCTTTCTTGTCTTCCATGGTGCAACGATATGGCCTTTTACTGCAATATTTTCCTACAAGTAGATCAATGTGTGCTTCATAACCAGTTACCTTCCCAATATCATATTTATCCTTTGCGAACACATATTTATTTCTTAAAATCAAATCATCAATCACTGCCTGTTCTTGATAGCCTAGATGATTTATACAAATTTGGAAGTCTTCTTCTTTGAAGTCTTCATTGTAGTTTACTAAATTATCAATTCTTTTTTCCTTAGAATTCATATCTGTTTTATTTGTCTCCTTAGAAACTGTTTCATTTCTTTGTATAGGTATTTTCTGGCTAATTTCCAAGTTTTCGTTTTGCACTAGGTAAAATTCTTTAATATAATCCAATCCAATTAAGAAGTCATAGTCAAAATTTTCTTTGTCTATTACAAAGACACTCATTTTTTTTTCCACATCAAAAATGGCTACATCCAGTGTAATTATGCCAGTTGCCTTTTTAACGCCATTAATCGTTTTCAAATTAGTGTTGCTGGAATAACTAGTTTCCTCATTATTTATCTTCAACAACTTTGAATTTATTAGTGAGACATTAGATCCCGAATCATAAATTCCGAATACTTCAATACTTTTATTAAGCACTAATTTAACTTTGATCAATGGCGGCACTGTTAGTTTTTTGTGTTTTCACATTGTAATTCACATTCTAATTCTGAATTATTAATGAGTTTTATTTGCTTTTTATCTCTTTCAGTATTTATTTGCGTTTTGAACCAGCAGGAATTCTCTGGATGATATCGTATACCTTTCTTCAATTTCTCACAAATAGTACATTTTTCTTTAATTTGTTTAGTGTCTTCCTTCCTTTTGTAAAAATTTTTTTTCCTTGCAACTAAATGTTCTAATTTGCCGAGTTCATTAAATAAATTCCTTGTATGTAAAATCTCCTCTTTATTAATTCTATCTGTGATAAAATCCGGTAAGCCAGCAGCAATGATGTCAATTAAAGTTCCTTCATCCATTGTTTTCCTTACTTCTAGTAGAAGTCTTTCTTTTTTCACTGCATACTCCAATAAAGATCCTGATTGATATTTGAAAAATAAAGCATACTTGCTAGTATTCCAACCCTTATTGGCATAGGTTTGCAAAAAATTTGTTTTCCATTCTGACCACTCGGAATCTAGACTTTGCTTGATCATCATGGAAGAATACCAATAAATGCATGATTTTTCTAGAAATAATCTGAGAATTTCAATTTTTTCTTCATCTTTTTGTATATCAAATCTTGTACATTCTTTTTCGAATACTTCCATCCATTGAGATGCATCTGAATTTTTTCCATCGAATTTTTCTATTATAAATCTGTCCGCTAACTTTTTTACACTTTGTTTTTCTTTGTTTTGATGATCTTCAACTAATTTTTCTAATATCTTTACTATAGGGTCTTCTGAACTTTTTTTGTTAGAACTAGCCAATTGTTCATTAGTAGTTTCCTCTAGAAATTGGTCCTGGAAAATCATGTTGCCATCCTCATCAACATAAGTTCGTAATAATTCCTCTGTTGCTTTAATCCATACACTTCTAGTTTGATATCGTTTTCTCAAAGTATTTTTCACTATAGCATACTGTTTTAAAGTTAGGATATGTTTGTGAAGTGCTACAGATTGATAATTTTCAGGGATAAGGAAATTTTTATCATCTTCGGTTGCAATTGAGGTTATAGCGATATAGTTTGATTTTCCGTCTATTGTTGATTTTACATGAAACGTAAATTTCAACTTTTCCATTTTGACAATAAATGTCGTTTTATAAGATGTTTTCCGAAATATTTATGCTTTGGGTGACAAAGTTAATCAAACACAATTGAGTTTCTCTGTAAGCAAAGAAACGACATTTAATGTTATTAATCACAATGTCAGTTCCTAAACGCATTTACAATAGTATTTTCTATTTTAGAGATTATTTTTCAAAATTAATTACGCCGTGACGTATTTTAGGTTATCTCTTTCATAGACCACAGACCATCTTTCTTATAGACAATCAAAACTTATTTTTTTAAACTAATATCATAGGAGCTAGCGCGCAAGGATGTATCTATGACGATCATAACGCGGGAAATATAATTTAAAGAAAATTAGGTATTTTTCTTTACATATATATTTATATATATATAATATAATTTTTATACTTACTATATATGTATAATTATTGTTTATAGATCATGGATGCAGTGAGAAGAAAATATAAAAAAGCATTGATGGTGTCTGAAATCACCGAGTATCTTCAAGATATTGAAGATTGTAGTGACGAGGAGTTCAATGACTTGGAAGTTGCGATATTGCCCCCGGATGAAGTGGATGAAATGACTGATATAGAAGAAGGTAATGACGACGATATGGGAGTTCTGCCAGTGTCAGATGTGGCTGGTCAAGTGGAATTTTCATGTACAATTGATAACGTCGAGGAAGATCTTCCTACTCAAACCACATCTCGGACCAACAAGACAGTCATTTGGCGTAAGTGTGAACCTGTATATTCTGAAATTCAGCCGGAATCTAATACTGCTAAACAATGTTTAGAAAATATGATTACGGAATTGGAAGGAAAATCTGCGGTAGAAATATTCGAACACTTGTTATGTGACCAGATTCTAGAATATATAGTGCATTAAACAGTAACCTATGCCAAAAATTATAAAAATGATTTGAACTTCAATCTTACCGTGAATGAGCTAAAAGTATTCATAGGAATTTTGTTTTTCTCTTCGTATCTCCACTTGCCTCAAAGCAAACTATATTGGTGCAGAGATGATGATGTACACATTCCATTTGTTGAACGAGCGATGTCTCGGAATCGTTTTGATAAAATTAAATCATATTTACATTTCAATGACAATTCAAGAATTGATAATAGTGACAAAGCTTTCAAAATTCGCCCATTTATCGATAAAGCTAATAAATCATTCCAAAAGTTTGGTGTTTTTGAATCCAACTTAGCTGTTGATGAAATGATCGTCAAATACTTTGGTCACCATGGTATCAAACAGTTTATAAAAGGTAAACCAGTAAGATTTGGATACAAGCTTTGGGCACTGTGTGGAGTAAGCGGATATTGTTATAACTTTTCGCTTTATACAGGAAAGGATCCTCAAATATCTTGTAATACTGGTGATGGCTTGGGTTCAAGAGTGGTAAAAAAGTTGCTTACAGTATGTACTGATCCTAGTGCACATGTAGTCTACTTCGATAACTTCTTCAGCAGTATGTAATTGTTGATTGACTTGAAATCTGAAGGGTTCAGAGCTACAGGCACAGTCAGAGACAATAGGACTAAGAAATGTCCAATCATGACCAAACAAGAAATGAAGAAGCAAGAACGTGGTTATTCCGATCATCGTTTCGATAAAAATAATGAAATATTATGCGTGAAATGGCATGATAACAATGTAGTATGTCTCTTAACTAATTTTGATACTGTTGAACCTTTTGTAAAAACTAATAGGTACTCAAAGGTAGAAAAGGCCAAAGTTGCTGTGAATCAGCCAAAGCTTATTCATAATTATAATAAAAACATGGGAGGAGTGGATAAACATGATTGGCTTATTTCTAAGTATCCAATCCGCTTTAGAGGTAAAAAATGGTATTGGCCTCTAGTAATCCGTGTTTTGGACATGACTCTAGTCAATGCATGGATTATTTATAACCAGGTAAATAAAGATGAGACCATACCTCTGCTTGATTTCAGAAGAAGGGTATGTTTTTCTTGGATGAAAAAATCGGAAGGCAAAGTAAATAAGCTTACATCAGGTACTTCAGAAGTTCTTTTACAACCTATAAGATTTGACAACTATGGTCACTATATGACCAAGAGGGACAAACAAAGACGTTGCCAAGGACAAGGCTGTAAAAAAAAGCCTTTAACATTTTGTTCTAAATGTGAAAAAACACTCTGCAGTGATTGTTTCATACCTTGTCATACAAAATAAGCTTTTATTACATTATTTCTGATACTGTTACTGGTCCTATTTTTAAATAAAGCTGATTTCCATATAATTCTTATCTTTACTTTTTCCTGACCATATGTTCCCACTGTCCTATTTATAGGACATGCTGAGTCAGCGAAACCGTTTTTTTTTAATTTATTTTTTTGCCATATTATTTTTTCTTAACATATTAAGAGCCCTAATACAAGATTTCATCAAAAAAATCCAATATTTTCAATGCTTGGGAAGTAATGGGTTAAATAGATGTAAAAAATATTATTTTAAATTTCAGGAGTGTCCTCTATTGGTCCTTTACTGAACTACTAATAACACCCAAGTTGTGTCATCTGCTGATTTTCTTATGTACTAATTGGTGGAATCATCTATCGATGGTGAACCTTGCGTAGCCTGCACAGCGTAGTACGGTCAAGTTTCAACCGATGTCGCTAGTGTTTATTGGTTTTAGTTGATTATTACCAAATCATCCAGTGCAAAATATTTGGTTATCTTTCTGATAATCGTTAATAGACCGTAAAAGTTAACCAATGTTCACTCACAGTCACAATGGCATTTAGTTCATTTGGGTAGTAATTTTGCGTAGTTTATTATTTCCTAGTCCCAACTGCTGGTATTTTCACTGATGAATGATATTCACTATTTAATGTTATTCAAGTTATTATTTCAATGTGTCCACGATATATGTTGCAAATAAATTGCTTATGCGTCCGTTAAATTGTATTACACTAATTATTAAGAACTTATTTTATTTTTAAATACACAAACTACACAGAGCAGATGTTGAACTTAGCACAGTCTACCCACCTTCTTCCATCTTCTTAAAATTATAATTACTATATGTTTAATTTTAAATATGCGTTTTCGTTGACATTTAGAAATCAGCAAAAATATAATTAAATAATAAAGAACGCTTTCATTGAAAATGATCGTTATTAGTAAGTTCGATTATTCGTAATTTTTAATGATTATTGGTATACAAGTGAATTTTAAGAGTCACAACACTACGTATAGTACCTTCTACGTGACTTTGACGCGGTCACGACGACGTCGAGAAAAAATGCGATTTATTTTTTTTATAAATTTTAATGTAAATTAAGTGATTCAGAATTGTGCAGCTTCTGTTAAAATAAAAATAACTTTAAAATTATGTGGTGTTACGGAAGAAATTGATGGCAATTTTTGAGTTACGCAAATACAAAGTTATGTCGTTATGAAAAGTATGAAATGTCAAATTGCACTACTTATATTTTAAGAAGTATAGTAATCAGCATAAAAACCTTGTTTTTAAATCTAAAATTTTACATTTTATCAGGAAGCATAGATAAAAAACCTTTTAAAGCTTTTTGTAACAAAAATACAAAATCATCTTAAATTGTTGATTTTTCGGAGATTTCTATTTGTTGCGTCATTTTTTTTTTGCAATTAAAATCCTATCTACAGTGCTCATTCTATGACCAAAACGGAAGTGCATGAATGAATTGAATTTTATGTCCAACATCCATTTATCTCGCTGTCCACAAAACGAGAGTTGCATTTCAACCGGGTAATCCACATGAGTAATCGAGCAGTTTCATTTTTTTTTTAAATCGTTCTGTTGGGGCTGCCATTGATTCTGTAAAAAATCTCACCGTTAAAAGTTAAATGAACTGAGTTTTGAGTGAGCTCTCAATAGGGTCAATCCCCAACATTAGTTGCAACAGCTGAAAAAATGAAATTTATTACATCAACAATGAATCTATAAAGAATCGGTTGGTTTAGTAATACATCTCTTAATAATAACAATCGTAAAAGCTAACTTACTGTAGACTAATACATAATATAAATCTATAACGTTACGATATAAAACTAATGTTGGGACCACCCAAACTACATAGGTTTATTTAAACCTGTTTCAGGTTACCATCAACAAGTATTAAGCATTTAAGACTAAGCAAGGACAAACTGTCCTTTTAAACTTGAATAATGCATTACCTCTACTTTTTTATTAAGTATATAACTTACTAAGCTAATCATTTTATTTTAATACCCCTAGTATGTTTTCTGTATCTGTGTAACTGAGGGTTAGTAAATATTCAATTAGCGTTACACAACATTTATTTAAGCTTTTACTATATATCTTTAACAGTTTGTTATATAAACATGGTCCGAGAAATAAATAAAATCTGTTAGTAAAAGCGGAGCGTATAGTGACGTCACATATTATTTTGATTTAGTTGATAGACTAAAATTAAGGAAAAATGAAACTGCGCGTTAGTATTGTAACACAGTATAAAGATAGCAATGGGTTTATTTTGACATTTAACAACATTCATTGCGCTATTTTTCTCGGTAGTAGGTCATAACATCGGCTGCTGGCAAAAGTTACCACTCACCAGACACAGTCTTACCGCCAGCGATTCGCCATGTTCCGTTATGATGTCTGGTGAAGTGTAGTTACACAATACGTATAGGGTAAAATGATATCAACTGCAGTCCAAACGATGCCAACTATTCGCAAACATTTGAACAAAAATGTGTTCGCCGATTAGGCTGCTCAGCAACGAAAATAACGTAATGAATATTGTTGAATTGTCAAAATGAAACCCTCACCGGTGCCCCGTAAGGGCCATCGACCGCACAACCCCCGCGTAGAGCCGCGAACAGGAGGCGTTTGGTCCCCCTAGATTAGGGAATAGCCTCCTCAGGGCACCCCCGGCCCGTTCCAGTCTATGTGCCATACGTCGAAGTGCTCCTCGGATTTCCACCGGCTGTCGAGGACGAGGTACTTCATTGTTGACCCGACACCGATGTAAACCCCTCCTACCGTTATGTGGGTACCCGACGGTAGGGCGTTGAATGAAAAAACATGGCCTCGAACTTGTGTAGGGCCACCTCGAGTCCCAATTGTCAGATCCTCTCCACGATTGTCACAACCCCGAGGGCGCATCCGCCTGGTGGACCTCCCTTGTGGCAGAACTAAAGTGTCGTTAGCGTAACAAACTACGCTGAACCCGTTAGGGAGGTCAGCGTGCAGCACCCAGTCGTATCCAATGTTCTACACATGCGGCCCCAGGACCGATATCTGTGGAACACCGCACGTCATATCTCGCCGGTACCACACTCCTTGGTGACCGGGCTTGATGACGGCTCTGTCCGTCAGATAGACCTCGATCACTCGGCAGAGATACGTCGGCATCCGGTGATACCGGAATGCCACCCTGATGCAACTCCAGGGTAGGGTGTTGAAGGTGTTGGCGATGTCTAGAGACAGCGACAACACAACATCACCCCGGACCTCAGCATCCCCTGTCGTGAGGGCTCGCACGCCCATGATGGCGTTCACGGTAGAGCGCCCCCTGCGGAAGCCAAACTGGCTCTCCGCCAAACCCGGGCCCGCTCGCACTTCTTCCCATCAGGCGGGATTGCGCCAAGCACTAGTTTAAAATTATAAGAACCAAAATTTTTTTCAAGATAACAATATTGTTCGAGTTTTAATCGAACACTCAGCGAAAATGCACAAGTGCATAGAAGGCAAATATGCTCATTCGCTCGTTTTACCAAAATATGACCAGTGCGCGTTAAGATCTCGCCAGAGACACTACGTACTCATCACCATTTTACTATATTTTACCAATAATTGTGTCTAAGTTTATACATTTATTACCATTTCTTGTTACTAAGTAATATAGTGATTTAATATAGCTATTTCGTTTATAATCCAAGACTTTAACTTTTACCATATCCTATTACCAGTAGAAGAGTGTGCTAGGTCACCATAGCGCCGAGCAGTACTCTTTTCATGGTCCTTCGAGCATTAAATTACTAGCGAATACTAAGTGAAACAGTACCACGCGAACCAGAAGACTGCTGCGATTTGGAGAGCTCCAAAGTGCAGAGACGGTTGGTTGCATCATATAAGGTCAGATTGAATAATTTATTTATACTAACCATTACCAAATTTTCTACAAAAAATCTTTAAATATGGAGTCTGATACTCTGTTCATCAACTAAACTGAGCTCTACGAAATCCTAAGCAAGTTTTTAGTTAATATAAAGAAAGATGGATCCGAAAGGAAGACCATCGATAATTACAAGCGTAAGGCGGAGATGTTAGAAGCTTACTGGCAGGACTACCAAGATAACCATAGGAAAATTTGTCAGTTGGAAGCTTCTGAACATATTTATTTTAAGAAGAGTTGTTTTGATACAGCCCAAGAAGTTTATTTTAAGATAAGGGAGGTTATTGAAAGAACTATGCAACAATTACGCCCAGCGCAGCATCTCGAAGAAAGTCCACGTAGACCAAAGGCGGAGGAGGTGCAACCATCACCAGGTATCCGAACTAGGTCGTAGCTAAGCGCTGTTAGCCATCAACGACCGGAAGATGACACGACGTAGTCACAACCAGGTACGTCTTCCCTTGGTGAGGCTTTTAAGCAGCGAGAAGAGTTTATGTGCGCAGAGGAAATGTCAAGCAAGCTGAACGGATTACTGAAGAAGCAGAATATTAATTTCAAGGCTTTCATGAGAACCGTAAGTAACATACAAGTGGATAAGTTCGAAAATCAATGGCAATTCGAGAACGCTCTAAAATCACTGGAAAGCCGATGGGGTGAAATTGACAAACTTCATTGGGAAATAGAAAATGAATATGGTGCCGACGACGCTAAGTACCAAATGGAATTCTGCAGACATGAAGAGAAGTACGGTGAGTTGACTAACGATATCAACAAGAAGATGTGGGCAGTGAAGCACCGTGAGAAGTCAGCGCCCAAGATGGATATCCCTGTGTTCAATGGAAATTACAATCAGTGGGTTCCCTTTAAAGACTTGTTCAGTGAAGCGATCGACAAAAACCCGTCGATGTCTAATGCGCAGAAAATGCAGATTTTGAAGAGTATGGTGGCTGGAGAAGCAGAGCGTCTGATTCACCATTTACAGATTAGCTCTGACAATAGGGTATTTGACTAAAAAAAACTAATTAGTCCGTCAGTCAGATTTCCAAAAAATACTAGGCACGTATTTTTTCTTTTTTCATATAAACAAAAAATGCAGACGACACAGTGCGTTGAAAACTCGAGTGACGTCACAACACTGTACACTTTTTACTGGCCAGTGACGTCACCAGCCACCACTCCTGATCTTTGATGCCTTTTATATTTGTAAATGTTTATTGTTTTGATAAAACAAAAAATACGTGTCTAGTATTTTTTGGAAATCTGACTGACGGACTAATTAGTTTTTTTTAGTCAAATACCCTATTATAAGATATGTTGGGAAATTTTAAACCATAGGTATGGTAATAAGAAATTGATTTTGACATCCCATATCAACATCCTTCTAGGGCTTCCTAGCATACAACAACAGTCACTGGCTGCTATTAAGAAGCTGCATGACATAACCAAGGAGACGTTACACGCCGTACAAAATCTGGGGGTGGATATAACAACTTGGGATCCACTTTTAGTGCACCTGCTAGCGCAAAAGCTGGATAACGAGACGTTCACCGAATACATAGAGTCGGTAAAGAATCCTAGAGAGCTACCCGAACAAGAACCAACCAACTTAAAAACTGCGCTGCACCAACCATTCAAATATAATAACCAAAACCAAAGAAAAGCATTTCATCGAAATAATCATCAATCAGGAAGTAAGGATAACCCTAATAAATCGAATGCATTACAGGTGTCGCGTTCAATAAATTGCGCATTATGCGAATCTGAACACGGGTTGTGGTGTAGCCCTGAATTCTTACAAATGACTCATGAGCAAAGCTGAATCTACCACTACCAAGCTGAGAGTAGTTTTTAACGCGTCAGCAAAGTAGTCCTCGGGGTGCAGTCTAAACGACGTTATGTACAGGGATCCTAATATACAGAAGGACCTTCAAGAGCTAATCCTGAAATGGAGACAATTTCAATTTGTATATACTTCCGACATCGAGAAGATGTCGGATGATCCAAGTACACAAAGACGATCAAGTATATCAAAAAGTGCCGTGGCGAGCATCAAATAAACAATCAATACAATCATTCCAGCTTGCCAGGCTAACATACGGAACCAAACCAGCAGGGTTCTTAGCGATGATGTGCTTGAGGCAGTTGGCGTCTGACGAAAGACGTAAATTTCCTGACGCAGCAAAAGAATTAGAAAATAGTTTCTATATGGATGATTTTTGCGGAGGGCGTCATTCAATAGAAGCGCCGGATAAGTTGAAAGCCGATCTCATAAAGTTATGCCGATTGGGAGGATTTAATCTTAGAAAGTGGACCTCGAAGAAATCAGAGCTATTAACCGATTTGGAGAGAGAGCAATGCGATCAGTTAACATACGAGTTCAAACAGAGTGATTCTTCCAAAACGTTGGGTCTCTGTTGGAACCCACAGAAAGATAATTTCACTTTCAGCTCAAAAATACGGAGCAAATCGGATGCAATTAGCACCAAAAGAGTTCTACTCTCGGATATTTCCAAGATGTTCGATCCGTTAGGGTGGTTAACCCCCCTAAGTACTAGCCATGAAAATAATGTTTCAGAATGTTTGGTTGACCAATATAAAATAAGATGACCACCTACCTGAACCCATCAACTTTGAATGGACCAAATTGAAGCCAGAATTGCCGGAAATAAACACTTTCCAAGTCAACAGATGGCTAGGGATGGGAGAAAGCCAAAATATAGAATTTTTCGGGTTCTGCGACGCCTCTAACAAAGCATATGCTTGTGTAATCTACTGCAAGGCTAGATTAGCGCCTATAAGCAAAGAAATATCTACATCAAGACTAGAATTAATGGGTGCTCATCTGTTAGCTCAACTAATGCAGAAAGTACAGAGTTGCTTATCTGACTATTCTACGGATGTCCACTGCTGGACTGATTCAACAGCGGTATTAGGATGGATACAGGGGGAGCCTGCCCGATGGAAACCGTTTGTAGCAAATCGAGTAAAAGCGATTACTAATATCATACCATCAAAACAATGGAAATATGTCAAGACGACAGAAACTCCAGCTGACTGTGCAAGTCGCGGTTTAACCGTCAAGCAACTTAAAGACCACAAATTATGGTGGCAAGGACCACCATGGTTATCATCTTACACCAACCAAGAAAACCAGCAAACCATTTACGAGACGAATTTAGAAGTTAAGTCGTCCTACTTAAAGCAGACCAGCGCTGTAGTCATTAAACAACAAAGAGAATCGCTGGCTACCGAAATTATTCAATATTTACTTAACAAGCACAGTTCTATTATAAAAATAATACGTGTTTTTGCTTGGATATTGCGAATACCTACGTTGAATAAGCAAATTTATCGACCGTACCTCGAATTACACGAGCTCTGTCGCGCTAAACAGCTGATAATCAAAAGCGTTCAGCAGGCAGTTTTTGCAAACGATCTAGATTCATTAGTTAAACACGGAAGAGTGCACCGCAAGAGTAAGATTTTGAGTTTGAATCCAACCATAGATGAACATGGAATTTTACGTGTAGGTGGACGATTAGAAAACGCTCGCATTAATCTTGAGATGAAGCATCCCATTATTTTGCCTCACGATCATCCGTTGACCACGCTTCTTATTGATCAAGCTCACAAGATCACCCTTCATGGCGGAGCGCGACTAACGTTAGCAAACCTCAGGCAGCAGTTCTGGATCATTGGCGGATACATGGCAGCTAAAAAGTTTATAAGAAAATGCATCATATGCCGAAGACAAAATCCAATGCGGCAGCACCAGCTCATGGGCGATTTACCAGAACCAAGAGTAAATCCAGAATATGCATTTTATCACTGCGGAGTAGACTACACAGGCTTTGTAGAGGTCAAAGCTAACAAAGGACGAGGAATAAAAACGACAAAGGGGTAAATAGCAGTTTTTGTATGTATGGTCACCAAGGCGGTTCATTTAGATCTAGTGTCTGACTTGAGCAGTTCAGCATTTCTAGCGGCTTTAACCAGAATGGCAGCTAGAAAAGGGGCACCTCGACATATGTACAGTGATAACGGCACTAAATTCGTGGGAGCAAACAGGATGATTCAGGAGGAATTTAAGGAGCTACAAAAAGTATTCAGTGGAAGTTGCATGGCTGAAATCACGGAGATGGGTATAGAATGGCACTTTAACGTGCCTAGCTGGCCTAATGCCGGCGGTCTGTGGGAGCAAGCGGCACGCAGTCTAAAACATCATCTCAAGAGAGTCATCGGTCAGCAAAGGCTTACCTTCGAGGAGTACACCACATTGTTAGCCAGGCTAGAAGCGTGCCTCAACTCGCGACCTCTTTGCGCCATATCAGAGGATCCCGACGATATAGATTTCCTTACACCAGCTCATTTCTTAGCAGGAAGGCCAGGAACAACTGTAATCGAAACTGAGCAAGATGCTAGAACCAAGTGGCATCTAACCAGCAAATTATTTCAAGATCTTTGGAAACGATGGAAGACTGAATACTTGGTACAGCTGTCATCCCGAAGTAAATGGATGGAACCACAGAAAAACATTGAAATTGGGGATTTAGTGGTAATTCAGGAAGAAAATATACCTCCTGGAAAATGGGCTCTGGGTCGGGTGATCGACACACATCCGGGGAATGATGGTCTAACCAGAGCAGTTTCATTAAAAACCAGAAACGGGATCATGAAACGCCCAATTGTGAAGCTATCAGTTTTGCCAGTTAACCAGAACAACGCACCGACAGATAAACCAAAGATTAAACAAAAAACCACGGGTGGAAGACGAAGATCAAATATTGCAACTATAGTCACAGTTTTATTGAGTTTGTCCACGCTTATTTTTCCATGTTACTGTTTGGATGACGTAAAACCATTTCCAAAAAAACCAAACACTTTATTTTGACCCTATATCAAAAGTACCATTAATCAGAGATAAATGGACGTTAGTCATGTACTATGATATGGGGCCTTATTGGACTGGCATAAAAACTTATGAAAAAATTGCAGACTATCAAGAGCGGTTGTGTGCGTCCATTGAAATAGGAAACCATTGTAATGTGATCGTGCAACAAGCCCGGCACGATTATCAAGAACTCCAATACTACAATGAGCTTTTGCTAACACAGCATTTTAACATTCACGCTAGACAGCGTCGCTATACGAGACAGGTGAGCCGGCGCCGGTGAGGCCTAATCAACGGTATCGGATATTTAGCGAATGACTTATTCGGAGTGTTGGAATCGCGCTTCGCAGACCAGTATGAAAAGGACATTGAAATCGTGCATCGCAACGAGAAACACCTCGCTAATTTATAAAAAAACCAAACTTCCATAGTTGAGGCAGAGTTCAACCTTATGAAACGAATGGAAATCACTGTAAACAAACAGCACAAGCTAATAAACAAGAAGCTTATGGAATTGCAAGAAGACGCGACCATTTTCCAACAAGAAATACAAAACATATCAGTCGTCAATGATTTCACATTGTCAGCAATGTCTGCGAATAATTTGCTTCAAGGAGTAAGAAGACTCCAGGATACGTTGCTCGATGCGTTGACAGACGTCTACCATGGTCAAGTTAGCATACAATTACTGCCACCAACGCAGTTTAAACGGGAGCTCCAAACCATATACGGCCAGATGACAAGCGAGCTCACACTACTAATCTCTAATTTAGACGCCGATCTTCAGTATCTTTACAAGCTACTAAAGGTCGAAGCTAGAGCAACGGAAAAATACGTCATTATTGAAGTTACCTTTCCCCTAGTTTCCAGAGAAATTTTCAAGCTGTACAAAATAATATCTATACCACACCAATCAAACACCATGATGACATCAATAAAACCAGTTTCCGAATACGTGGCAGTAAACTTGAAGAAAGACTCTTACTTTAGCATGTCCACACATGAACTAACTGCATGCCTACACCATGGGCCTACATACATGTGTCAGTCGCTACAACCAATAGCGGATATGCAAAATGACGAAGTTTTCTGCGACAAGAATCCGGAGAATAATAAATGTAACTTAATTAGAACAAGCTGCACCAACGTATGGACTGAATTACATTTAACTTCTCAGCATTTTTACTTTTGTTGTGACACATACACAATAAAAGTAATATGCGGCGATCACGTAAAAGTTCGTCAGCTGAGCCAATCCGGTATCATTACCATAGGTCAAGAGTGTGTAATCAAGGGAAAAGACTTTTCATTATATTCAATACATCAACAATCCAACCAGGTGAACATTTCACCAACCATTTACGTTCCCGAATTTGACCAAATTAACCACTTGATTAACATCAGAATCCCTGACGAAAAGCTTACTGAGGAAGGTAATTTAACCACGTCCATGAATAATCTGGGGGAGACGATAAAAAGGCTGAAGGACAGTGATTCAGGAATAGATGATCTGCCATCCCATGATATACACCAATACGTAACTTGCTACGCACTGATGTCAATCGCTCTATGCGTAGCAGCGGCCTGGCTGTGGCGGACAAGACCATGTCGCCTGTGCAAAAGGGGCACATCTGGGTGCCGTTGAGAGGGATCCCGGCAGCAGACTACGGTAACTCCGCAGCTTCCGAGACCTCGACGCTGCAGCGAGGGTTGCTGCCAGAGGCAGCTGGTAGCTGCTCCGCTGGCATCGGAATCAAACCGAAGAATTGAACCATGCAGTGAAGCGCTCAGTGTTAAAGGCCTTAAGGATAAAAGTGAAGCCAGGCAACATCAGTTAAGCAGTTTCGCCAAACGCTGGCCTAGTGCGAACCATGGTGTGATTAAACGGGACAGTAATACAGACACAGGCAGTCAAAATATTGTTTTTATTATTGAAGACACGTGTAGTGTAAAATTCTTGTAACGATAGTGTAATGTTAATTATTTAAGCAGCGTTTAATTTTTAATTCACTTTTAATGTTTTTTTTTTTTATGCTTGGGATACCGTTGTTTTCATATTTACTAGATAAGTTCTTTAAAACGAATGTCTTTTGTTTAAGTAGCTTAATCTTTCACAAATATCATAGTCATAACGTCATTAGATATATTTTTCATCCCGCGTTTCTTCTCGCTCTCGGGAATATGTTCGAGTTTTAATCGAACACTCAGCGAAAATGCATAAGTGCATAGAAGGCAAATGTGCACATTCGCTCGTTTTACCAAAATGTACCCAGTGCGCGTTAAGATCTCGCCAGAGACACCACGTACTTATCACCATTACCATTTTACCATATTTTACCAATAATTGTGTCTAACTTTATACATTTATTACCATTTCTTGTTACTAAGTACATAATATAGTGATTTAATATAGCTATAATATATAGCTATAATATAATATAATATATAGCTATAATATAATATAGCTATTTCGTTTATAATCCAAGACTTTAACTTTTACCATATCCTATTACCAGTAGAAGAGTGTGCTAGGTCACCATAGCGCCGAGCAGTACTCTTTTCAAATATTAAAAAAATACGGTAAAACGAAATAAAAATAGTTTCAGTAACAACAAGGTTAAAATGTAATAATACATATATTATAACATACAATACAAACAAATATAAAATACTATACATAAATAATCTATGCAAATCTAAAGATATAGATGATTATTTCACAGCGTCGGCATCGTGTATCGCGCGATGTCAGGTATCTGGGGTAACCCCATGCACATGAATTGGGGAGTGATAGTTTTCATTTCACTTCAACGAAGTAGTATGGGTTGGAAGACTACGAAGTTAAAATAAAATAGAATGAATGAATTTATTTTATTAATATATATATCTATCCCTGGGGATTTGTTGTGATGTTCAGCTTCTCTGCTAAATATTTAACAACCTTTTTTGCTCCTTCTTTTAAATCATCTACAAAACCTCGTCTCAAGTATACGTTGACACAATCACCGTTAGGTGCTTTCGCATAGGGTGGCGAACAGTCCCCTTCGTCTGGATCTGGATCATCTGCGTTGCGTCGGATCATGATATATGGATAACTTCGTCTGAATGGTTTGCGGCATCTGCCACTTTCATCTCTCATCTCGGGGGGAACACAAGCTCCTTTGAACACATCTGGATCTGGATCTGCGTTGCGTCGGATCATGATATATGGATAACTTCGTCTGAATGGTTTGCGGCATCTGCCACTTTCATCTCTCATCTCGGGGGGGACACAAGCTCCTTTGAACACATCTGGATCTGGATCTGCATCGCGTCGGATTACGACAATATCATCTTTATAGGCTTGACTCTGGATTTTAGTGACGCTTGCTATTATAACAAGAAAGATGAGTGACTTCAACATTCTTGAGGCCATATTGACTGACTGACTGTTGATTGTGATTTTGTATGACCATACATGCCTATTTATATATTGTAAAAAAATAATCAATCTTTCACACGATTCAAATCGATTTTGTTTACTTGACTATTATTTCTTGTGGTTAGTTTCTTCGGGCTTGTTATAACAGTATGCAATCATTAATCAATTTATCAATGTTCCAGGTATTAAGTGTGTTATTTAACAATAATTGTGTAGAAATAATCCAAAGGGTCCATTTACTGAGGCTACTCTGGCCAACCGTCCATCCGTCCGTCCGTATCTTTTGGACCGTAATAAGTACAGACTTAATTTAACTGAGTGTAAACTATGGCTGCCATAAATCCTCACTAATGTGCACATATTGTAATAATAAAATTAAGAAAGAAAGAAAGAAATATTTTTATTCCGCACAAACAAAACGCACTTTACAACTAAATACCATAAAATTATAATAACAAACAAAATACAGGAAAAAATAATAATAATAATATCTCCAAAAGTCTTTCTTTTCTTTAGAGTGAATACTACTTCAACTCTTCAATGGCCCCCGTGGTTAGATATAAACAACTTTGCCAATAACATGTGTAACAAATTATAGAAATTCTTTAGAAACTTTATTTCACAATAATGGCGGATATCACCAATGACAGTTGAAAAAACGACCGTATGGCCACTAGGCTGCGATATTTCAATGTTCTTTATGAATTATTCACTGAATGTACTTTTTACTACACAAATCATGCGCTTTTATTTAGTTAACGACACTATAAATAATTTAAAAGTCCTATGAAAAATGACCCGTCCTTCGTACGGCTTCACCAGACATCACGCCGGAACACGATGAATCGCTTGGCGGCAAGACTTTGTCTGGTGGGTGGTAACTTCTTCCGGCAGCCGATGTGGCCTACCACCGAGAAAAGGTACATAAATATCTTTGATTACTTAGTATTATTGCATTTTTAGCCTTCCCCATGGGCGTCGATGCCGGCCATTTGCACAACAGCATGGCGCTGGCAGACGATAACCATGCTTCATGAACACACCCACCCTAGCATCTGAAAAACATGACAAATTGGGCTTAAGCAGAGAGGATCCAATGCCACTCGTACTGACGGAAAGCCATATCCATTGCCCAGAGGTTACCTCCTTCACCTTTGAGGTGAGTATAGAAAGAGCAACAAAAAAAAAATATATATTTTAAGCTAAATTGTCTGCTGTATCTGCAAGAAGTATTACTTTAATATATTTAAAAAGTACTTTTTTGTCCTAAGGTATCTTACTGGTGGAGGAAGGTTATTCCAACAGTGGGTGGCAGCATATCGGAAACTCCCCCTGAAAGCTTGGGTTTTACGTGCTACTGTACAAAGGGGTTTGGTAGACAAATAATTAATGTATGTTTGTTCTGCTTTCAAGCTAAGACAGTTGTCTGGATTTGGATGAAATTTACTGATTTACTGACTTTTTATTGACTTGGCTGAGGAGATAGACTACTTTTTTTTTAAATTAAATCTTTACCACACATTAGGAATTACTTGTGCATCGTATGTGTCTTTACCAACATTTAAACTCATATATACAAATGAAACAAAATGAAACAATTTGTAGGTCATATTTATTTTAGTTCTGCCCCAAAAATTAACTAATGGCACCTAACGCAGGAGTCATTACCACTGCGCCAACCATGCTTTCAAGTTAATAATAATTATGTTTGTTTGGTGCCTTAAGACACTATATTGTGTTATTTAACTTCATACATTACAAATCAAACTATCATTACTAGCTAATGATAGATTTGGTTGGTTCTTTGAATGCTGTAATTTCTGTAACTGCCAACCGGGTTTGTAACAATCTTTTGCATTTCATAGTCCAAGTCGTGAAGAACGAAATCAGAGACCTTGGGCGCCGAGCAAAAATTAAAAGTTTCAAAAAGGACACTAAGTGAAAACTAAGTAATAGCACGGGCAGGCGATACGATTCGACGCGTCGGATCTAGGAACAAAAAAAATTAAGTAGACCACATCGCAGGCAAAAACTTATATTCATTATTATAATTATGGTAGGTATCCATTAAGATTTGATTCGCTACAGTTCCATACCGTGAGTTTAGTAGAAAATCAAATTATTTGCTGCAAAATTGTACAATAATCTCCTTTATAATTGAAGAAAACACATTTGCAAAACGGCTGCTTTTATTTTCATTCATCTTTAAAAATATATATTATAATACAAAAAAGCTATCTATCGTTTGTACACGTTACAAGCCGGTTTTAAAAATGCCGTGGTATTTAAAAAAGTACATTCTAAATTAAAATTTTCATTTGATGATCATTTTTACGGAAAACCCCTTTTTATCCTACATTTTTGGCGCGACGTTCCAGAAGTTAACATCGGCTTTCATAACTTTTATTCAATTTTTATCGATTAATTTCATATACTTGACTGTCAAAGCTTTATTTATTGCTGTTTGACTGTATCAAAAATGGTAGATAAAGTGGTAAAAGCTACCAAAATTATCGCGCTGCTTGAAGAGGGTTGCAGCCAATGATTCGTGGCTAGGAGGCTAAATGTTAGTCGGTCGACAGTCTAAAGGACCTGGCAGCGATATCAGGAGACTGGTTCTATCGAGAGAAGGCCTGGTTCTGGAAGAAAACCATGTACCCAACAACGGGATGATCGTTTTCTTACGAGTCGCGCTTTGAGAAATCGTAAATCTTCATATGTGGATCTTAAGAACAACCTCCAAGAATTAATAGATGTGCATATTAGTCTATGGACGGTCAGAAGGAGGCTTCTCGTTGCCAATATACGCAGTCACCTCAGTGGGGGCTCTGTTACGTTTTGGGTAGGAATAAATTCAATGAATCGTACAGAATTAGCTTTCATTGAAAACGGCTCACTGACTGGGCATCGTACGACATAACGGAAGTTTTAATTCCTCATGCACAAGCCGCATTGGCCGCTCTAGGTGAAGACTCGATTTTTATGGACGATAATGTTCGCGCCGTTTGCAAGAGGTCGGCATTCGTCTTTTGGATTTGGCCAGCTCGAAGTCCCTACCTCAATACCATTGAGTGTGAGATCAGTACAACCGGCTCCGCAGACCATCGGAGAGCTGAAAAATGTAATTACTACGAAGTGGCAACGTATTCCGCAAGCAAGTATCCGGGATATACTCGCTAGCATGCCCAGACGAATTCAAGTTGTGATTTTAGCTAGAGCACACTGGATACTAAACATTTATCTGCTTTTATATTATTAAAGAAAATTAAAAAGTGTATGCTAAGCGAGGCTTAGCATTATTTCCCATAAATTGTATCAAAATTTTATGAAATACTGATGAAAACGATTATTTTCTCATTAATCAAAGCCAAAGCCTGGAGCACAGGCATAGAGTAGCCAGCCTTTCGGTCTTCTATAGGATGCATTCTGGTGAGTGTGCAAGGGAATTGCATGATTTAATTCCCCCATCTCCGTTCCATCATCGGACGACCCGTCGTACGGCTAGTTTCCACCCTTACGTTGTTGACACCACTGCGACCCGGACGAAGCGTTTTGCTTCCTCCTTTATACCGCGTACATCGAGGGACTGGAACAGTTTGCCGGCGTCGGTGTTTCCGTCACATTACAATTTGAGTGTCTTCAAGGCTAGAGTGAATAGGCTCTTAATAAACTAGCGCGCTTTACCATCAACGATCGCGTCACTGCTTACCATCAGGCGGGATTGCGGTCAAGCGCTGGTTTATAATTTATAAAAAAAAATAATAATAATAATTTACCAAATTGTGAGGATAAAACTACCTATAATTATCAAACAAATTAACATTTGTATTGTATTTTGTATTTTGTATTTGTATTTACAAACAAATCACACAGATGGAGCTAGTCCCGAAGTACGTTCGAGACTTGTGTTATGAGATACTACCTCAACGATACTATATATACAATAGATACATTTATAGATAAACATCCATGGCTCAGGCCAATCAGAAAAAGATGGTTTTCCATCATGACCTGGCCGTGGAAATGGTTTATTGCTTAGGTGCCCGTATGTAAGTATAACCTTATGGATTTTCTTAAAAAAATATATAGAGTTTCATCATCATCAACCTTTTTATCGTCCTACTGCTGGGCACAGATCTTCTCTCATACAAAGAAGGATTGAGCGTAATCACCACGCTTTCTCAATGCGGGTTGGCGATTTCAGACTTAAAGTCCAGGTTTCCTCAAGATGTTTTCCTTGTCGTCATTGGTGTCCAAGATATACTAAGAAAGTATATATAATTTAGAAAAGTTATATTGTTACTTGCCTAACCTGGAATCGAACCTGCCCACGCATACTTGAAATGCTGGTGTGACGACGTCAGCGACGGCGGGGCGGTAGGGTCCTCAGCATCTTGGTGGGGTGGTTCCATCATCGGACGACCCGTCGTACGGCTAGTTTCCACCCTTACGTCGTTGACACCACTGCGATCCGGACGAAGCGTTTTGCTTCCTCCTTTATACCGCGTACATCGAGGGACTGGAACAGTTTGCCGGCGTCGGTGTTTCCGTCACATTACAATTTGAGTGTCTTCAAGGCTAGAGTGAATAGGCTCTTAATAAACTAGCGCGCTTTACCATCAACGATCGCGTCACTGCTTACCATCAGGCGGGATTGCGGTCAAGCGCTGGTTTATAATTTATAAAAAAAATAATAATAATAATTTACCAAATTGTGAGGATAAAACTACCTATAATTATCAAACAAATTAACATTTGTATTGTATTTTGTATTTGTATTTACAAACAAATCACACAGATGGAGCTAGTCCCGAAGTACGTTCGAGACTTGTGTTATGAGATACTACCTCAACGATACTATATATACAATAGATACATTTATAGATAAACATCCATGGCTCAGGCCAATCAGAAAAAGATGGTTTTCCATCATGACCTGGCCGTGGAAATGGTTTATTGCTTAGGTGCCCGTATGTAAGTATAACCTTATGGATTTTCTTAAAAAAATATATAGAGTTTCATCATCATCAACCTTTTTATCGTCCTACTGCTGGGCACAGATCTTCTCTCATACAAAGAAGGATTGAGCGTAATCACCACGCTTTCTCAATGCGGGTTGGCGATTTCAGACTTAAAGTCCAGGTTTCCTCAAGATGTTTTCCTTGTCGTCATTGGTGTCCAAGATATACTAAGAAAGTATATATAATTTAGAAAAGTTATATTGTTACTTGCCTAACCTGGAATCGAACCTGCCCACGCATACTTAAAATGCTGGTGTGACGACGTCAGCGACGGCGGGGCGGTAGGGTCCTCAGCATCTTGGTGGGGTGGTAAGGGTCCAGTTCGGAGGTGGAGTTTTACCATAACATTAGAAGCGCGGGCGTCCCAAATTTGACCCATTTCGATGTTTTTCTGCCTTCTTTAATATTTTATTATGCATAGAATCCTAATTTTTAGATGTTTAATAAAATGCGATTATTATTGTTTACCTTCAGCCACGTAATTGTCATAAAAAAATATTTTTTTAATCAAATTTTCCTCAAAGCGCGGTTGAGTGAAATTTGACCTAGTTATGCATGTCAGTTTCACTTCATCTTACTACTAGCTTCGACGAACGTCGTGGTGATTACGTAGTAAAAAAAAATGATGCAGCCATACCTAAATGAATGAAGAAATGTCACTTGCGATAACTTTCTCACATCCCTGTCCCTTACTGAACAAGTATTTTTGGTACCATAAATAAAGCTAGTCAGGAAATACCTGCTTGTGTCAAACAAGCTAAAGAAGAATCATGCAGTACGAAAGTCACTGAAAATAGACGACATCACTAACATCAATGACATAACACCAATAAATGGTTGGATTTTATATCGTAAGCTGAAGGGAACAAAAATCAGCAGAATAGAGTTTATTTTACAGTTAGAAGTACTAGTTTAAGGCATACGCAAATAGCAGGAAAACGTCTAATAGTCGTGTAAATGTACAAAACCTACCTTTTTATAATTTTATCTGGTCAAATTTTTACATTCGCTGATGACACTGCTCTTTTCTTTACAAGTGATAGCTGGGAGGGGGTTTTTGTGTCGCCCAGGAGGGAATTTATAAGTTTCTTGCTTGGTTACGGAATAATTTATTAACTCTTAATGTCACAAAAACTAAATATATGGCTTTTGCTCATCGTGCGCACGTGCTACACTCTCGGTCGCTGTCATTGACAGCTCACGTATGTTGGTCAAGCGGTCATCATGGCGTATGTCCACCTCTTCAAAGGGTGGATAGCATTAAATATGTTGGAGTTACATTGGACTTACTCCTTAGCTTCAAACCTCATATAGATGTCATGGTAACGAGATTGCGTAAACTCATTTTTGTTTTTAAGACTCTGAAACATTTCGCTAACCTTCGTATCATCAAGATGGTTTACTATGCCTTGTGTCAGTCGCTTATTGATTATTGCATCATCTCTTGGGGAGGTGCTGTAAAAACGCACTTGATTGAGGCGGAGAGAGCTCAACGTGCCATACTTAAGGTTGCTGCGGGTCTTCCCTTCCGTTTTCCAACAACCGAACTATACAGGAAATGAAATGTACTGTCTATTTAAAGGCAGACTTTCGTTCTGCACACAGTACTCAGAAAACACTCGCAGCTTGTTTATGACCCTAATCTTTTAAAAAATAAACGGAGAAAGAATACTGTGTGTAGAGTGAATTTTTTTCCGTTTGCCTCAGTCTCACAAGTTTTTCTGTTACCTAGGGGATTACCTTTATAATACTATTAACAAGGTACTTAATATTTACCCACTACAGAAACTGTGTTGTAAGCGGAAGGTAGCGGAATTTCTGAAGGCACTTTCCTACGAGGACACTGAGAGATTGCTCCATTCACTAAAAAAATACTTTTGTTTTCAAATAGCTATCATTCACCGTTTACATACATACCAGCCATCACTCACCTTCACATTCACCACCGTTCACCTACTCACTCACCATCTACTTTTTGACTGCTTCTATTTTTATATTTAGTTTATATTGCTGTTTATTTTTTTTCTCGGTTGTTCTTCATCCTCATTGCTGTAACTTCTCATTTTTATTTTATTGGTTTAAATGTGTAGTAGGAAAACTGCCTGATTGTTTGCATAATGCCACTAAGTGGAGCCTGGTGACCTGTACTACAGGTTTTTCGTAAAACCTACTTCAAGCACCAGCTCTCACAATGTGAATTTATGATTGTACAAAACTGTTAAATACTGCAAAACCATTGTGAGAGAAAATAAACGATTTTTTTATTATTATTTCGTTTATTTATTTTACATACATATAATTTACATTTTTAAATATTTATATAAATACATAAAAAACATTTAAAAGTATAAAAAATAGTAGCCCACCGGTATCGGGAACAGAGTTCAAGCTACCGGCGGTCAGGGCTCCAAAGAGAGGAACTCCCTGACGATGCGAGCCGTGTCCAGTAGTACCGCTTTCTGAAGCCCTTGATCCAGCTGCCTAATGAGAGCCTCCTGAGGTGTTGGTCGAGGCTCTTGGCTATTAAGCCATTGGCTGTCACGACTATCGGTACAATGATTGCTGAATCTACCTCCCACATGTCGACAACCTCATGAGCCAAGTCAAGATACTTGATCTGTTTATCTTTCTCAGCTTTCACAAGGTTCTCATCATCTGGGATGGTTATGTCAACAATCATTGCACGCCGCTCTGATCGATCCACCAGCACTATATCAGGCTTATTGGCAACAATAGTCATGTCAGTGATGATGGATCGATCCCAGTACAATGTGATATGGCCATTTTCGAGAACTGGGTCGGGCATATACCTATAGTACGGCACTTCCGAGTCCACAAGGTTGTATTTAATCTTGATAATCATAATTTAAATAGGCAAACCGACGAATCTCGCACCGGAGAAGTGCGCTGGTTCGCTTCTCAATAGGAAGTGACCGTTCGACAGTCTCCGCTTTCCAAAACGACTCTGTCCATGTGCCTCTGTTACAAAAATGACGTCACACACAGTGTCTGCCCACTACTATGTAAATCAAATGAGCAACCCTTATTGAAATGATGTCGACGATCCACGACATATACAATATGTAAAAAACCCCGTCCGGACCCATAAGGATAATAAAGGTTAGATAAAGACATGGCCAAATATAATATAAAATTTTACTTAATCATCACAGTAACAATACTAATGAATTTTAAAATAATCTTTTTTTGCCGCGAATTAAATCCAACTTCTCCGACATTAGGTATTTTTAAAAAAGTGATAACACTATTTTGACGGTATTATTATAAGCGATGCGACCACATGCCGCGTGCCCAGCCCCCCGTCGCCTGCTGAAGGGTTGTCTACCGCACACGTTTTAAGTTACCTCTTTTTGCGAAATAATATATTTTTTTTTAGGGGGATTTTTTTTTAAGTTTACCCCGGCTTTGTATCCATTAGTAGTATCAGTTATCGATACCTAAAAGCTTTAACAGACGTTCGAATACGGTGCGTCGAACCGTCGGACCGGTGCGATGCGCTCTACACGCCACACCATCGCACCCGTACAAACACGGTCCAGTGCTTTTCGTGCTACAGTACGGTGATCACGTCGACATGCCTCCGACTTTATCCAAACAAACTAAAATCGCGTTAGTTGTGGCAACAGTCGTAGCTATTATACCTATCGAAAAGCAGAGGAAAAAAAGAAAAGAATGGGCAAAATTCTATTTAAAAAACCGAGAGTCATACAGTCATATCCGACTTGTGAGAGACCTTGATGATGACGATTTTCGTATATATCTCCGAATGAGTTTACTGAATTGCTGATTCATTTACTGAATTGCTTGAACTTGTGAAACCATATATAACTAAAACCGACTGACGCTCTGAACGATGCGGTGGCCCGTCCACACGAGCGAATTTGGTGCGGACCGTACAATATCCTGTGGGAGAATCATCGAACCGAGCGCACCGTCAATAATAATAATAATGTCCGGCGGACCGCTGTACATACCATCGAATATTGTTCGGAGCAGACCAAAGTCGCGGTGCGGAGCGCACCATATTCGAACGTCTGTTAAAGCTTTCACAGTACCTTCACGGATCGGACAGGGTTTTCTTTACATATTGTATAGAATAAATAGGCCCGTATTAAACTAGCGCGCTTTACCATTAACGATTGCATTACTGCTTACCGTCACGCGGGGTTGCGGTCAAGCACTAAAAATAAAATATTGTACATCTGCAAAAATAAATTTAGATATATTTTATCATGTTTAAAGATGGATAATTGTCACGCCTGTGGAGTGCCGCAATGTTTTTTAATTTCACCTTGTTTACGTAAATTTCTAAAATAAATCAACATGCATTCTTACCTACTACAAGAACACCTAAGAGATTTTCTGCATGAATATGAACATTAGAGGCACAGTTAACGTCAATACTAACAATTATAAATACAAAATTCCCCAACCAGTTAGTCCGAAACACTAGAACTCCATAATCCATACCCTTTGAAACTCGACTATAAAGCGGATTTTACTAATCTGTGTCAATTTGCCGAAGTCAATGAATATAAGATTAATTGGGGTACGTATCTCGACGATCGGGGCCTCTTTTGAATAATTAATAGGGATGTTATGCTGTCTCTCTTTGACTCAAAACTCTATCTCGTTTCTCTGCTTTAATTGGATAAGGAACAGGTAGTCAGTTTTTAATACACGTAAACGTAAGAAGCTGTTAATTCTTGTTGGCCAGAAGGAAAATTCGTCCGTTCTCGTTGTACCGTTTTTTAGGTCCTTGCGCCATTTTGCTTTTTAATGAGCGTGGAAATTCTAATTAATGTTAATTGGAATGGAGCTTCGTGGGTTTTGGGTTTCGGAATGGCTGAGGTAAAATAGTTCACTAATTGTTCTATAACATTAACTAAGTTATGATTCTTACTGAAGAACCATGACGTAAAAGATTATTTAGGTACAGATGACAGCACACCAACTACTACAATCTCTCATATTTATTTTCTTTATTAGATTTTCAACTTTAAAACTATAGCAATAAGGCTCAAGATTGATCGGGAATGTTTGACAGTTTAGGGTACCTTGACTTGCTGTCGCCCGTACATTAAAAATATGGTTCCTTACTTTGCAATCGAATCGTTGATGTAATGGTGTTGGTTTCGATTCCCAGGTCGCTTGAATGTTTTATAGTATTAGGTTCAATTTTTAGCTCGAAAAAATTATTATGTTACTGGGTGACTCTCAGCATCTAAGGATTCCCTAATGGAATCATTAGAGAATCCTTAGTTACTGAGAGTCTGGAATTCTACCCGATTAACGATATTAGCCTCGCCTCCTATTACATGAAACCATAACGTAGTTATAATATAGGTAGCAGATACTGCTATATATACTTAAAATAATATAGACGTTCTATAGATGTTCTCCTAGCTTTTTTAAGAAATCCTCGCAGAGCAGTGGGCAGTTGAGGTCTGGCTTCCGAGTAATCAGCTTGAAATAATAAAATTCTTCGTACAATAATGCCCATCCAGAGGTACCCTCACCTTCGAGGAGAGGAAGGCCTCCTCAGTGCCTGATGAGAGGCCGCTGTTACCGCTACACGTCCTTTGAAAGGCTGTTGCTGTTGACGTCTACACCCACCTGTGACCCGCTGTATCGCTAAGATATGTTTATCTCAATTCTTCTCAAACAGCAACGAAATAAGACAAGCTTATAAAAGCCAAAACATTTTTGCCATACGTCGCTTTGTTACCTCTCATAATACCCACATTTATTGTATGTTTACCTGTCACATAACAGACGTAGAAATGTTGATTATTTTAGCGCACCTCAGCATCAGTCCTTTGACTGGTTCCCACATCAAAGGACTGCCTCAAACCCATATTATTCATATAGAATACTATGATCAAAGAAATTATGAAGATGAGGTGGCATAGGATACGTCCTATGCCACCTCATCTTCATAATTTCTTTCACAACTACTACGGTAGTTGAGACATTACAGAAACAAAAATACCTTAGCTATGCAATAATCAATCTTATAGTAGCAGCAACTTGAATGGTATTTCAGCACTTTAATTGCCTAACCACACTATTACTATTTGTTGAAATTATTTTCAAGCATATATTTTCTAGTCCATTGGTTGATATGTTCAAAAAATATCTCTATTCATTGTCTGCCCGACAATTTAAATAACGCAATGAATGTTGTTGAACTGTCAAAATCAAAGCCATACTGATAATGTGTGACGTAATTACCCTACAGTTTTCAACGTTTTGTAAACAGGAATAAAACTCTGTCATTCTTTGAAGTTTCTAGGTATCTTATCCCAAATTCAGGGATCTACGGTCACCATGTTTTTGCAAACGTATGACTAAGCTTCCTTCCCAAATATGTCTCAAGATGAACCGACAAAAACAGTTGCCTCGTCAGCATTGGACTAAATTAAGAGAGATCTCCTACGCGAGACCAGTATAAGTACAGCTAATATATTTTGTATGGAAATTTTAAGTTAAAGAAGTTAGCGGTTTTCTAAACTCAAGTCACAAAAAGTGAATCTAGATCTAGACATTCTCGGTGGTCGGCCATAACATCGGCTGCCGGCAGAAGTTACCACCCACCAGACAAAGTCTTGCCGCCAAGCGATTCGTCATGTTCCGGATGATGTCTGGTGAAGCCGTACGGAGGACGGGTCTGAGCAGTTGTATTGCGATGTGTGCCAGGTACGATGCGCCAAATGTTGTTGTGTCGGGAGTTTGGTCGTGGAGGGTCTCCAGATCAATCCAGATCAATCTCCCGCTGGCTCAGCATCGTTGGTCGTATTTTGGGTTTAACATTGCATCACCTCACTCAACTGCCGTCTTCCTTCCTATTTACTCAGTTTTTTTGAGTGAATAGGTTCATAAACCAATGCACTTTACCATCAACGATTGCATCTTTACTTACCATATGGAGGGATTGTGGCCAAGCACTAATTTATAACTATTAAAAAAAAAAAAGATGTCAGATGATCAGCTGTCAACCGTTGAAGTCAAAACCAAGTAATTTATTGAAATTAGGTTGAGAATCAGCACTTTTTGTATGTTACTACTACATAAGACAGACCCCAAAACGCCCGCCCGTCGCCATTTCCTAGTGCTTTCGCTGAGAAGAAGAAGTAGCAAAACAAACTTCTCAGCAGCACAGCTGTCTGCTGATGAAAAAAGCATATGAATTTATACAATGTATAGTAATTTAAAAAAAAGTTATAAAAGGAGCCACGGTGTGTCACAACTACTGTCTACCCCAATGTTAGTGGCGAGGTAAATATGTTTTGTATTTATAGACATTGGCAGTGATAGTAAAATATGCAAGGAAAATAAAGTAATAATGTATTATTTAGAAATATCATTAAACTAAACATCATCTTAGCCAACATCTTATATGTTAGGCACAATATTCATGTGTACACCAAAAACTGTGATATTCATAATATTAACACCAGAAATAAGGACAAACTGCGAGCCCCTTTTCATCGACTTCAAAAGGTTCATAACTTTTTTGTTGGGCTTGGTATAGCTTTTTATAACAAGATAGCCTCTGCTTTGCTAGACTTGCCTTACAATGCATTTAAAGCACAAATCAAATCCAAGCTTTGTTCAAAGACATATTATTGCGTGAATGATTATTTAAATGATAAGAATAGCTGGTCGCTCTGATTAACTCAGGACAATATTTGTGTTCTTTCTCCGGAATTAGCTTACTGATACGTTATATGAGTTCATATAATTTACTTTTTTACATTACATAAATATGTAAGCTGTCATGCCCTTTATGCCTGGGGCTTTTTATTTAAGTAATAAGTTTTTAGTTAATTACATTTTCATTTAAATATATATATATATATATTGTTTTGCCTTGCTGGTATTTTGGCGTGGTAGCTGGCATATGGTAAAAAATTTCATCGTTGTTGTATTTTATCGTGTTCATCACTATACGTAGTATTGTATAAAGTCATAAGTCATGTGTTTTTTTTTAATGAACAGACAGCTGTGCTGCTGGGGAGTTTTTTGCGCCACTTGTTCTTTCCAGCGAAATCACTAGGAAGTGTCGATGGGTGGGCGTTTTGGGGGACTGTCTTATGTAATATTGACGTTCAAAAAGTGCTGATTCTCAGCCTAATTTGAATATATGATTTTTAATTTGATTTGATTTGAAACAAAATTAAAAATATACAGTATGTTAAGAAAACCCTGTCCGACCCGTGAAGGTGTTGTTAGGTATCGATAACTGATTCTACTAATGGATACAAAACCGGGCTAAACTTTAAAAAAAATCCCCCTAAAATATAAATATTATTTGGCAAAAAGAGGTAACTTAATAAATCTGCGTTAAGCACCCTTCCGTTAATAATGCCGGTGTTGTCACTTTTTTAAAAATTACCAAATATCGGGGAAGTTGGAATTAATTCGCGGGAAAAAAAGATTATTTCAAAATTCATTTGTATTGGTACTATGATGATTACGTAAAATTTTATATTATATTTGGTCATGTGTTTACCTAACCTTTATTATCCTTATAGTTCGGACAGGGTTTTCTTAACATACTTTATAAAGAGTAACAAAAAAAAAATCGGGAAGTCCTATACGAGATCAAAAATCTCCTACCTCATCATGAATTACCATTCTCATTAGCCAGAAGGGATAGGAGGGCCTTCATCAGAACTCATCTTGTGTGATGTATGTGAGAAGGTAGATATACAGGTGAGTGTGAGAAGAAAAATCAATAGTCCTTACAACCACAGTTGTTTAATCAGAACCGGGTTTAGTAATCGAAATATACAGTCAAATGAACAATGTACGGTCAACCTGGGTAATTTTGATTGGTTCGGGGAACATTTACAGTGGGACCAATAAAATATATTAAAAAAAAAGACGTGTGGCACTCGGGGACTGCCGCGGTAAAGCTATCGCATAGCATTTTGTATCAATTTATGCAATTACATACATGCCTCGATACATGTTTTTGTCTTGTCTTCGTAGCAACAAACAATAACTTTTTTGCCTCATCAATGTCTTCCTCAGAAAAAGCCGACGAGCATATTTTTATTAAACTTTCGTTGTTTCGTTTCGGAGATAACAATATTACAACTCGTACACTTAAATGTACTCGTATTAACATTGTTCACCGACATCTTTCTGTAATATTTTATTTAATGAAAACTTCAACTTCAACTCTTGATCTGGTCCCTGTGGATAGATACCACAATTTTGCCAATAACACGTGTAACAAATTATAGAAATTCTTTAAAAAAATATTTCACAATAATGGCGGCTCTATAAAATCACGCGCTTTTATTTAGTAAACAACACTATAAATAATTTAAAAGTCCAATGAAAAATTAGCGTGACATTCATCTTAGCTTTTCCGTTAAAAAAAAACTATTTTATAAAAACACTATTAAATTAATTTGAATAAAAGTACTTAATAATTAATTATATGAAAAGTTTTTAAGGTAGCCATGACAACGTCGATGACGTCTATGACATATCTCTATAGAAGACCTATTTCAGAGGGAAAATTAATAGCAAGTTTAGCACATCGCGACTATCAGTGACATGGCAAGTGTGTAGAACTGAGTTCGAGCCCTGCAATATGCATGCTCTTTTTGAAAATATATAAATTGTTTTCAGAAGATGTAGTCGCACGCACCAAACATACCGTGCCGAAGACTGCCGAACTGAAACGACGTTAGACGATGTACGGTCTTCAAGCCACACCTCCGTGCCCGTCGGAGTGGGGAGCGTGAGGTTTTTTCGTTACGGAATTTCTGGATTCGGTCCCCGCGCTCAAGGCCCGCGATAGAAGCTATGCAATAGCTTAAAAATAAATAATAAAATAAATAAAAATACTTCTTGTAGCTACATATTTTTAAAATAGCTCCGGATTTTTCTTCGTTTGTATTCTTTTAGTTTATTTTCTACTTAGTTATGCAAAAAAGTAGTCTCAAACGTGTTTCAAAGGACTGACTGATTTTATTGATTAATTTATAAAATATATAAGACATAACTGGAAATTAAAGATTTTATTTCGTCAGTTACTTCCATTTATAAGAAAAAAATTAAACCAATTTGCCCAAATTAATTCAAGATATAATTATTACTCCTTTTTTAGCAATCTTTGTCAAAGTCACCCATGTAATACCGTCATTGCATGGGTAACTTTGACAGACTTGAAGATCAGGCTTTTTTAATGGAAGGTGAGTTTTTAGATAATTTCATTAATCTTTACGGATGAACAGTCTTATGAGAGCACTAACAAAATAAAATACATTCGTGTGATAGACAAAATTTTTAAAATATTGTGTAAAACCGCATTTATCTGTCAAAGTTACCCAGATTGACTCTATAGGCTAAGCAACACGAAATCAACTTAATTATAACAGTAGATTAAACTATCACTCGGAGCATCGGATGCAAAGCGATCCGTCAAAAGTGTGGTGCGGGGACCTTATCTCGAATCGCATTTTTTCAGACGATCGTCCTCACAATCCTCGACAGTGAAGCTTCGCTGTTGTAAATATAATTTTAATGTCTTTGTTCGCTGGGCTGACTTTGACCACCAAAAATCAACCTGACGTCGAACATTGACGGATGCGCCGTAGAACCTATAACCGCCGTTGACTGCGACTGCTGCACTGCGTATCGCGGGTTCGATTCCCGCACAGTACAAATATTTGTATGGCCAGTGTAGGCCATAATGGCCTACAATTAGTTGTTCCAGGTTTGGCTGTTCGTGTTTGCTAGTGGCCGCAATCTCGCTCCGGACCATGGCCTGGACCAAGGCCGGATGCGAAAAATCGCCGCCGATCGCCGCCACGACGACATTGCGGTGTTCTGTCCAAGCCGGGCAGACCTCCACGGTTTGTTACACCGTGTTCTCAGGGTGATCCACATAATGGTGACATCCTGGCGTTTCCTCCCGCCTAATATGGAACAGGCACCTGCCGAAACAACCGTGTCCGGTGAGGACCTGCGTCAGGCAAAAGTTGAGGGCGGCGTGGCGCCTCTCTAGCCACTCCTCAAAGAAGGGACTTACCGCCGCTATTGTGGCGTGCCCAACATACACAATCCTAAAATAGCAATTTGTAACGCGCTAACCACGAAACTCATCATCTGCCTTCTATTTATGACGTCACTCTTAGTTCCTGTTAGGTAAGGTTTATAATTTCATCGTCACCGTTACCAATATTCATACCACGTTGAATACACCGGTTCTCGTCCCATCACCGAAGCTAAGCAAAGTCGGGCGCGCTCAATACATGGATGGGTGACCGCTTGGGAACACCGCGTGGCATTCGCTTTTTGCATTTTGTTTGTGTAGGTTTAATAAACCTAGCTCGGGTATGTCGCTAATTTTACATGATTCTCTGTATGACCTTATGTATATTTTTAGTCACACATAATACCTAGCTTTTATTTAGGCAATAAGATATGTATGTATTTGTATAAGAATATTTTTGTCGTTTTTATTTTACAATGTTGTGTAAGTTTTTGAATAAAGATTATTATTTCGTTTATTTTTATACATATACATATTCATTTACATTTTTTTATTATTATTATTTATTTATTTATTTATTTTATTATTTATGTACACACAATAAAATACATATAGATACCACAAAATGAAGATTTGAGTACAAAGGTGATTTGACAAAAATACTTTTTGTCAATTACCCTATTGCAACACTTAAGTGTAGTGGGCCGGGTACATTGCCCGTAGGACCGACGGGTTCTCGAGTGGCAACCATGCAACGGAAGACTCAGCGTGGGTAGGCCCCGGACAAGGTGGACCGACGATCTGGTGAAGGTCGCAGGAAACCGCTGGATGCGGAAGGCGCAGGACCGATCGTCGTGGAGATTCTTGGGGGAGGCCTATGTCCAGCAGTGGACGTCTTTCGGCTGAAATAATGATGATGATTTTTATTATTTTTTAAAACTTATTTTATTTCTGATACCTAACGAAAAAAAATTATTTTTAAAACCAATATTTTTTTAAAAGATAAAATTTACTGTATACTTCACTACTGTGTACTCGTACACTTTTACTAAATTGTATAATCTATTTCGTGACATTATAAACTGTGGAAAAATTATTGAACGAAAAATATTTAAAAAAAAATTAAAACAATAATAACAAAATTAAATACGAATATCTTACCAAGCTCTCGTTAGGCGGTTGGATAAAGGGTCTGAATCAAAATTCAGCACTCCTCGAAATAATCCGCATCGTGAGGAGTTCCTGTCTCTGGAGCTCTAACCACCAGTAACTTGGTCACTGCTCCCGAAATCGCTAGATCTCTATTTTTATATTATTAAATGATTTTTATGTATTTTTATATCGAAATATAAATATAATTAAATACATACGTATATATCGGGGAAAACGCCAGGAAGCGGGGCCGAAGTTCCGAATAGTTGAGTTGTCTTCTGATCCGCATGAGCAACCATCGTGGGTGGTATTTCGAGAAAACATTGAACAATACGAGGGTTAAACTGAAAGTTCTTAGAAAATCAGAAACTGATAACATTAGCCAGTTATTAGTTTTATTATATCTTTTCAAAATATTGTCCATTCACGTCAATACGCCGTTGCCTGCGATGGAACCACTGGGAAAAGCACTTTGCCCACTCGTCTTTAGGGGTCTCTTCAATGGCATCGCGATACGCAGCCACCGCTTCTTCAGCATTCATAAACCGCTTTCCTTTAAGTTTTTCTTTAATTTTTGGAAATAAATAAAAATCACAAGGCGCGAGGTCGGGTCTATACGGCGGGTTACCCAGTAATTCAACGTTTGATGTCGCCAAATAGTCGATCGTTCGCTTGGCGGTGTGCGACGAGGCGTTGTCGTGGTGAAGGAGGATCCTACTGCGAGGTCGTTTCTCTCGAACTTTTGTCAAGACAAGTGGCAAACAATTGGTAGTGTACCATTCTGCAGAAACTGTTTTTTGATCCTCTAACACAATTGTTGCGAAATGACCTATCCTTCCAAAGAACGAGGCCACCATTTTTTTTTCCCGCTCTTCGATCTCTCTTCACTTTAGTTGGCAACTCCTCGAAAGCAAACACCCACTGAGCAGATTGTCTTTTGGTTTCAGGATCATAACAGTAAATCCAGCTTTCGTCACCTGTTAGTATGTCGAACAAAGCATTTGAGTCACCTCCGTTAAATCATTCAATCATTTTACGGCACCAATCCACACGATGGAGTTTTTGAGCCTCAGTCAAATTATGAGGTATCCACCGGGCGCAAAGCTTCCTGACCGCTAAATGATCGTGCAGGATTTTGTGCACTTGACTCATACCGATGCCTAAGCTTGTCCGAATCTGCTGATAGGTCACTCTTTTGTCAGTCTCTATCATACGCCGCACAACACAGATGTTATCTTCAGTCGTCGCCGTAGAAGGCCGTCCCTCACGTAAATCATCAGTGAGATTAGTGCGACCACGTTTAAACTCATTAAACCAGTTGTAAACCGTCGCACGAGATGGAGCTTCATCGTGAAAGGCCAATTGTAGTCTATCATAACTTTCTTGTTGACTTAAATGACATCGAAAGTCATAAAAAATCATTGCACGAAAATTTTCTCGTGTTAAATTCATGTTGACGTGACACAGACAATTTTCAATTTGCCGCCAAATCGTATAACTAATGACAAATGAATGAAATATATACTCAGTCAAAGAGTTCTATTTTCAAATTTTAGAATTATTTTTTTATTATATTGTTTATAAGTGGCCAGTTCTAAGAACTTTCAGTTTGACCCTCGTAACTATAGTGTGATGTTAAATTCTTATTATTTAAACTGTAGAGACACTTAGATCAATTTAATATTAAGGGATTACACTGATAATCTCAGATTAAAATAGATAAGAGTCACTGGGTTTGAGCATGAACAACACACTCGATCTAATCTTAAGCAAAGACTGCCCGCGGTAACGGTCGCTGGCTGTGTCAAACGCAACTCCAGTCGGGTGTTACCCACTCTCGATAAAAAAAATCGTAATTTATCCGAATACCGACAAATTAATACACTTAAAAAAATGGACTAATTTGCGAACTGATGCAAAACAAATCACAATATTCAAAATTAACCAGTCACAAGCCGTTATGTACAATATAGAAAACCCTGTCGGACCCATAAGGATAATAAAGGTTAGGTAAACATAATATGACCAAATAAAATATAAAATTTTACGTAACAATACTAATGAATTTTGATATAAACTTTATTTCCGCGAATTAATTCCAACTTCCCCAAATTATGGTATTAAAAAAAAGACAACACCATTTTCGACGGTATTATTATGACCGATGCGACCACGTGCCGCGTGCCCGCCCCCCCTTCGCTCGCGCATATATTGTCTACCGCACATGTATTAAGTTACCTCCTTTTGCGAAATAATAATATTTTTTTTAGGGGGATTTTTTTTTAAAGTTTAGCCCGGTTTTGTAGGCATTAGTAGAATCAGTCATCGATACCTAACAATACCTTCATGGATCGGACAGGGTTTTCTTTACATATTTTATATAGAAAAATAAACAAAATTAATTAATGATTAAATTAATTATTTTAAACAATGTGGTATGATTAATTTTTTATCGATAAGATACCATCTCGCAAGGAAGTTTATGAACTAAAGGTGTTCGTAATGCCACACAACACGACCCTGTCGTACAGCGAGTGTCCACCCTTACGTTGTTGACACCACTACGATCCGGAAGAAGCGTTTCGCCTCGTCTTTTATACCGCGTACGTTGAGGGACTGGAACAATTTGCCAGAGCCGGTGTTTCCCTTTGTCTACAATTTAAGAGTCTTCAAGGCTAGACTGAATAAGGCTTTTAATAAACTAGCGCGTTTTATCATCAACGATTGTATCACTAGTCACCACCAGGCGGGATTGCGGTCAAGCAGAACTTTATAATTATAAAAAAAAAACTATCCAACTTAGCTGTTTTTATTCTACTATATTTAGAGAATAACACTTTAAAAATATTTTTTTTTTTATTTACAGAAAAGTAATATTAATCAATTTACTGGCATGTATATTGTAAATCCTCTTTGATTAGCACGGCAAGCAAAAATATGTACCTGTATACAGTATGTTAAGAAAACCCTGTCCGACCCGTGAAGGTGTTGTTAGGTATCGATAACTGATTCTACTAATGCATACAAAACCGGGCTAAACTTAAAAAAAAAAGACGTGTGGCACTCGGGGACTGCCGCGGTAAAGCTATTGCATAGCATTTTGTATCAATTTATGCAATTATAATTATTTATTTATTTTATTTATGCAGTATTTCTTTTTCTTTGATTTTAATTCAAGTTACACTTTTTGAGCGTGGTGACCGATAAGAAAATCATCAATGTCTTCCTCAGAAAAAGCCGACGAGCATATTTTTATTAAACTTTCGTTGTTTCGTTTCGGAGATAACAACATTACAACTCGTACACTTAAATGTACTCGTATTAATATTGTTCACCGACATCTTTCTGTAATATTTTATTTAATAAAAACTTCAACTTCAACTCTTGATCTGGTCCCTGTGGATAGATACCACAATTTTGCCAATAACACGTGTAACAAATTATAGAAATTCTTTAAAAAAATATTTCACAATAATGGCGGATATCGCCAATCACAGTTGAAAAAACGGCCGCGTGAGCACTTTTTACTCTATAAAATCACGCGCTTTTATTTAGTAAACAACACTATAAATAATTTAAAAGTCCAATGAAAAATTAGCGTGACATTCATCTTAGCTTTTCCGCTAAAAAAAAGCTATTTTATAAAAACACTACTAAATTAATTTGAATAAAAGTACTTATTAATTAATTATATGAAAAGTTTTTAAGGTAGCCATGACAACGTCGATGACGTCTATGACATATCTCTATAGAAGACCTATTTCAGAGAGAAAATGAATCGCAAGTTTAGCACATCGCGACTATCAGTAACATGGCAAGTGTGTAGAACTGAGTTCGCGCCCTGCAATATGCATGCTCTTTTTGAAAATCTATAAATTGTTTTCAAAAGATGTAGTCGCACGCACACAAACATACCGTGCCGAAGACTGCCGAACTGAAACGACGTTAGACGATGTACGGCCTTCAAGCCACACCTCCGTGCCCGTCGGAGTGGGGAGCGTGAGGTTTTTTCGTTACGGAATTTCTGGATTCGGTCCCCGCGCTCAAGGCCCGCGATAGAAGCTATGCAATAGCTTAAAAATCCCCCTAAAAAGTAAATATTCTTTCGCAAAAAGAGGTAACTTAATCAATGTGCGATATGCACCCTTCCGCGGGGAGCGGGCGGCAGGGCACGCGGCACGTGGTCGCATCGCTATTCGCTCATAATAATACCGGTGTTGTCACTTTTTTTAAAAATTACCAATTATCGGGGAAGTTTGAATTAATTCGCGGGAAAAAAAGATTATTTCAAAATTCATTTGTATTGGTACTATGATGATTACGTGAAATTTTATATTTGGTCATGTGTATACCTAACCTTTATTATCCTTATGGGTCGCACAGGGTTTTTTTAACATACTGTATATTTTAGTGTAGTATAATCATTTCAGATGAAAAATATCAACGGCTGGACTATCGCTACCAAAACACCACTATTTCTGTTAAAACCTTTAGTCTCGGTAGGGCAATCGTACTTACATTATATTATACAACAACAACAAAAAAGAAATGAGTATCATCAATGTTTATCAAAATTGGAAGCACTCCGACCGGCTTTACTCGGTACTTCGTATTATTAATGTCAATCAAAGCGCTCATTTATAAAAGCAGTAAACGATTTAGAGAATAACTTGGCATCTTATTTACCCTGATCAAAATGTATTTCATAACATTATTTTTTTGGTTGAAAACTTCGTGCATTAGATACTTTATTACCACATTTTTATTACTATAAATATATGATGTGTGTATATAAATTTTGGAAATCAATTTTAACCTTCATAATTTGCCTAACATACTCCCACTGTTGAGACACAGGTCTCGTCACGGTGAGAGAAAGTAAGGAGTAATGGTTGTAATTCCCCACGCGGATTGGGCTTGGTAGTAATAGTATGTCTTTGAGTTTTTGATTCGAGGACATTCTGGCTTCCTAACGATTTTTTTTTTCTTAATTATTATAAACTAGCGCCTGACTGCAATCCCGCCTGATGGTAAGCAGTGATGCAATCGCCGATGGTAAAGCGCGCTAGTTTATAAAGCCAAGGAAGGAAGACCACAGTTGAGCGAGGTGATGCAATGTCAAACCCAACAACACGACCAACAATGTTGCGCCGGAGGGAGATTGATCTGGAGACCTCCACGACCAAACTCCCGACACAACAACATGTGGCGCATCGTACCCGGCACAGATCGTAACACAACTGCTCAGACCCGTCCTCCGTATGGCTTCACTAGACACCATGTCGGAACACGACGAATCGCTTGGCGGCAAGACGGCAGTAGGCGGCGGCACGTCTTGTAGGTGGTAACTTCTGCCGGCAGCCAATTGCCGATGCTTTCACCGTTTTTCGAGCAGTAGTGATGAAATCATTACAAACAATATACCTACAGCAAAGCATCTATCGGGGTTCCAGTCTAATAAACTACACAGTAGACACTGTCAAAATGGATGGTGTAATTGCCAAAAAACCACGTGCGATCACTCTAAAAATTTAACTTGCCCCCCAGGCCTGACTTGAGGGCCTGACTAGCCACCCCCTAGGCCCGATTTGCCCCCCCGGAAAGGCTAGAGTAGTCTGACAGATACTGTCCACGTCTCGGCTCCGTAAGTCTTGACGGGTAGGATGCACTGGTTGAAGATTTTAGTTTTCAAACATCGGGCTATGGACATATCCCAGCTGGATCCTTCTACTTGCCTCCTTCTCGAAGTTGTTTTCCTTAATTGCAACGTTTGCCCGAAGTAAGTAAAGTAAAATGCCGCTCGAAGTTGTTTCAGAATATGTATATTCTGAAACAACTTCGAGCGGCATTCCGTTTACTGCAACCGGTCCCGGAGTGACCCATTTAAAGCCACTCAGCGAGCTATGGAGCAGGCTATGTTGGGCGTCTATCGGAAGGACCGCATCAGAAATGAGGTGATCCGACACAGGACCAAAGTCAACTACATAGCTTAGAGGATTAGCAAGCTGAAGTGGCAATGGGCTGGTCACATATGCCGCAGCGCCGACAACCGTTGGGGTAAACGAGCCCTCGAGTGGAGATCGCGTCTCGGCTAACGTAGCGTAGGACGCCCTTGGGCGAGATGGAGCGACGACATCAAAAAGGTGGCTGGTAGCAGCTGGCGGAGAATTGTCCAGGACCGAGCTTGTTGGCGTGCCATGAAAGAGACCTATGTCCAGCAGTGGACGAGTAGAGGCTGATGATGATGATGAAAGGCCAGAAGCTGGGTACGCCCGTGTACCTTACTTATTATTTATTCGCTTATCTCCCATCTCTTGTACTACATCCAGCAATGTAAGGTAAAGCCTTCCTTTGACCACGGGTCACTCCCATAGGTCAACCTCAATGTTTTATGATAATCGCCTTGTTTAATTTATGTAGATGGTCATAATTGACGTAACCCAATTACGAGGTACTTGTGATGAGATTTGCTCTATGCCTTGAAGGATACAATAGACAGGTGGAGTTAAAATTTAAGATAGTATATGACACTATAAATATATAGATATTAGAGACTTGGAAAGGACTGACCTTACAAGAGAATAACTGATTTGTAAATTACACTTTAAGAGTCATTTAAAAGTTTCCTTTTCCGAGGTGCGGGCATAATCACTAAAACAATAGCCATAATTTAGGGGACATACATAAACCAGTTTGAAGAATTCCTAATACATATGGACACGTATACTATAACAACACTTTCAATATTGTACACTCTCAACTTTAACGTCTTCAGAGCATTACCACTCTGTCTAAAATAAAAATAATAATATAACAATCAAGTACCAGTATTCCTACCATTATGTCCAAGAGTGCTCATAACGGAAACTTACATAAATTGTCCGATCACAAACAAAAGTTGGTGTTAAAACTCGCCAAAGTGTGATTGTAGATCTGTGGCTAAGCACTTGGAGCATACGCAGTAGAAGGACGTTGAATATGTTGGCTGGACTTAAACTACTCCATCCATTGTCGTACTTAATTGTTCCTCTTGAAGTTATACAACATTATTTTTTGTTTATGTGAAACTTGAAACAGGTATTCAGTATTTTTAAGTAAAGAATCTGTGTACAAAATTTCAAAATTATGACATGAAAAATCATAACGTTATGAGCTCGTTATCCTACTTGGCTGTCCCAACAATAATATATATACTATATTCAGGTTGCGCAAAAAAAATAATAACTTTGATATACAAGATTATTTTTTCAAGGTTATTTGCTCAATAGTGAGTTGTTGTAGTTTTAGCCTTAAATCAGTGCTGCGCCCTTTTCTATAGATGTCGTAGTATTATGTTGAGAAAGACCAGTACGTACCGTACGTCTTGAGATACTGCGGTATTTAGGACGAAAAGATTCTATGTAGCTTCCCGAAAGCAGCCCAGCCGAGTTGGATTCGACGATTGACCTCTTTCTCGTTTGATTTCTACCGCGCGTGAGATTCTCACGTGTTTTTAAAGTGAAAACTTTCTTTGACGACGTTGAGCACTTTTCTTGCATGTGACACTGTTATCGCTTTTTGTTTTTAATGATTTGATGAATGATGAATGATTTTAATGAGAGTTACCACTTCTGTCGGCCAGCCCCACTGCATTTTTTTAAATATAATATGCACTTACGCTCTCCCGCTCCCGAGCAAACGGGCCTGCATTGGTACGAACTCGCAGAACTGACGCCCTGGTCAGGAGACGAAATCAATATACCAGCCACCGTAGGCGCGGGCTTGCGGGCGGTGAGCGTGGGCAGCTCAACATCGTGACAGTGCCACGAAGACCAATGCCTCTTGGGACAGGGTTACGGGTTAGATCAAAATGAAACCATGGCTTGCCTGAAGAAACACGGGTGGGTTTTAGTCAGTAAAATCCTGACATGACCTTCCGCTCCGCCCAGAGCGGGTGAAGTCATTTGATGATATCCCATCCCAACAGAAAAAAGGGGGTACGCTCTCAGGAGCTAGAACTATTAAATCGCTGCCGTTACCACTGAAGCACCACGATTCTTCTTTCTGTTTTTCATTTGTACAGGTGGCTTATAATCGTCCTAACAAAAAGCTGGCCTCACATGCTCGCACAGCCGTCCGTCCGTAAACAATACGACGGTAACCATCCGTCCCGTTTTGAAAGTTCGCAACTTAACTTTAATCCTGACTAACGTAATTGCTAAAGTTTGAATACAAAACCTTGTTCACGGTAACGCGATTTAGTGGCAGACATTTTGTAATTGATGTAGTGGGTTCGCCCTTTTGCACTGAGGTTGTACTGCGAGATAAAATAATGAAAGAAACGGATGTTTATCGTCAAAGATTTTAGTAATGATGGCCGTAGACAAACTTAAGAGTCGTAAATGAAAAGCCTAACTTTTATTGTATATGAGAATTTGAAGTCACAGCCTGGATTAAACTTCAGTCCAGGCCATGGTCCAGAGTGAGAGTGCATGGCAGGCCGTCACCTCTTTCTGCGAAGCAGTGATGCTTGCAAAGGAGGAGGCGGAGCGCGTGAGGCAGAGGGAATCCCAGCGCTCTCGTGGCACTAGCCGCCGCAGGAGACGCCCAGCTGGTCGGGAGATGACATCGAACTCATAGCAACCGTAGGTGCGGGCCTGCTGGCGGTGAGCAGTGGGCAGCTCACTACCCGGTAAGGAACAGGCGCGAGTCGACGGCGCGTTGTGTATCACGCGCGCCTCAAAGAGATGTCAGCACATCGTGACTGGGTCCACGAAAACCGATGCGTCTTGGATCGAGGTTGCAAGTGAAGGAACATGGGTGGGTTTTAGTTAGTAAAAGTCTCATTGATGATGTGTCATTGTTATTTCAATTAGTTGTTACTATTGGAGGTTATATACCTACCTAAGCAACTAACACATGATGCAGCTGTCTGTCTGTCTTCATAACATAACTATGAAAAATAAATGATGTAATGTTGAATTCGTTAACTTCTAACAATTAGTAGTGTTGCATTCATACAAAATATAGTGACACATTTGAAAAGAGTAAATAAAGTTGGCGTTTCTTTGGTGGTTCTTGGGATAGCGGTGGAATACACAGATCTTTACCACCTATGGACATGTTGTCCTCTTAGCATTAGATCAACTTTTATTTCTACAAACTAACAATTATATATGATATATATTCTATATGCAAGTATATAATATATAGACATAAATATCCTAAAATAGTGATTTTTTTACAAATGTTACATAAAACTTTGGTTAGTTAGGGACTTTGGTATTCTCATAGTTCTAGACAAAGCCTTGCCGCCAAGCGATTTGTAGTTTTCCGGCATGATGTCTGGTGAAGCCGTAGGGAGGACGGGTCTGAGCAGTTGTGTTGCGACGTGTGCTGGGTACGATGCGCCTAATGTTGTTGTGTTAGGAGTTTGGTCGTGGAGGGTCTTCAGATCAATCTCCCTTTGGCGCAGCATCGTTGGTCGTGTTGTTGGGTTTAACATTGCATCACCTCGCTCAACTCCCGTCTTCCGTCCTATTCGCTCCGTTTTTCTGAGTAAATAGGCACTTAATAAACTAGCGCGCTTTACCATCAACGATCGCATCACTGCTTACCATCAAGCGCTAGTTTATAATTCACCCAAAACCAATATCTAACACAGTTAGATGTTTTCAGGAATTTATACTGTACTGGCCTTAGCCTACAAAGCATCCGATGTGCAGCAACCGTGTTCCTTATTACTAATCCCATTTGGGCTTGACTGCTTCTTGAGATTTTTACAGACAAAATATTTGGTCTTTATATCTGAAAACGTTAAGCCGAATGAACGTGCTTAATGAAAATAATAATAAACACTCATTTCCTTTCCTTTGTAGTCCTCATATTCGCATATAAAATCAACTTGTGCAGCTGAGCCATTGTTTTACAGATTCAATGTGCACTGAAATGAGAGAATAAAATTAACATCACATTACTGCAATCAGCGTAGAATTTATTTCGTAAAGCTGCTTTTTGTTATGGCGATTGTATAATTAATTGTTGTGCACAGCTGTATGATTTATCGATTGCAATGAGCTTATGACAAAGACATTTTTTTAAAAAGATGACAAGGCTAGTGATGTGTTAGTTGTTATAGAGACTACTGTTTAATTTTTGTATCTTCCCTTTTGTCCATTGTTAGTATATTAAGTCTTACCTAGTCAGTACCTAGTATGCAAATTTTGACTGGGTATGTTTTGGTTTGATTAACTTATTATTATATTAATATTTTGTTGCAATCGAATTGTCATCATCATCATCAACCTTTTATCGTCCTACTGCTGGGCACAGGTCTCCTCTCATACAGAGAAGGAAAACATCTTGAGGAAACCTGGACTTTTAAGTCTGAAATCGCCAACCCGCATTGAGCAAGCGTGGTGATCGAATTGTATTTAGTTGTAATTGTAATCGTAGAAAGAAAAGAAAAACAAAGAAAAAACGTTAAGCTTGACGCAAAAAATTACAAAAACACAAAAAAAAAAGAAATTGACGAAGGAACATGCGTCACATCTACGCAAAACGGCTGTCGCTCAGTATTATACTGCGACCTTATGCAATACAGAGTCCAGCGCTAGTTTTCAGCAACAGCCGGCGCCGACATAATGACGTCACCTGGTGCAGCAAACAATTATAAGTGACACCGAATTGGTACAATAAAAATATTATAAGACAATATTTTACACAAACACAAACAGGAATATAAAAAGAAATACAACATATAACGGCTATCATAACAAAAAAATATCCTTCCTGTGTATGTGTTTATATTGTTGCTGTTTAATGTCCCAAAATAAATAAATAAAATAAAAATAACTAGAAATTGCGACAGAGCTCTGCGAGTCGCTAAACTTAAGTGGCAGTGGGCAGGGCAGATTGCTCGTAGAACCGATGGCCGATGGGGCAGTAAGGTTTTGGAGTGGCGGCCACGTACTAGAAGACACAGCGTAGGGAGGCCCCAACAAGGTGGACCAACGACCTGGTGAAGGTCGCGGGCAGCCGATGGATGCAGGCAGCACGGGACCGGTCAGCGTGGAAAACCTTGGGGGAGGCCTTTGTCCAGCAGTGGACATCCATAGGCTGAAGAAGAAGATGAAGAAGTCTGCATAAATAAACTACCAAATTTAATTTTACCCATTGTCAGTGACCCACCAAAAACAAAAGTGTGTCATTAATGATTGATGACAAGTTTGTAAGGAATGAAATAACTACCTACGATCAGTTACTAAAGTTCCCGTTAAGACATTGACCTCCGCCTCGAAATTAAACCAAACTTGGCTAAAAATCTTCAATTCAATTTCAATCTTCTCGGTGGTAGGCCACATCGGCTGCCGGCAGAAGTTATCACCCACCAGACAAAGTCTTGCCGCCAAGCGATTCGTCGTGTTCCAGCGTGATGTCTGGTGAAGCCGTACGGAGGACGGGTCTGTGCGGTTGTGTTGCGATGTGTGCCGGTTACGATGCGCCAAGTGTTGTTGTGTCGGGACTTTGGTCGTAGAGGATCTCCAGATCAATCTCCCTCTGGCGCAGCATCGTTGGTCATGTTGTTGGGTTTAACATTGCACCACCTCGCTCAACTGCCATCTTCCTTCCTATTCACTAAGTTTTTAAGTGAATGGGTTTAATAAACTAGCGCGCTTTACCATCAACGATTGCATCACTGCTTACCATCAGGCGGGATTGCAGTCAAGCGCTCGTTCATTACTAAAAAAATAAATAAAAATTTGAGCGTCAAAGTAACCCAAAATGCCCAGCCTTCATCACTTCTTTCTGTTTTGATTCCTTTAGCCAGATGGGCATTAACATCCCATCTCATGTTAACAGCGTCAAAACTAAGACTCTACTGTCCGACTACCTACCTGTCAATCAGGCTGTTTATTATGAATCGTGATAGCTCATCTTCTCATCGTGGTATTCCTCATCTGGGAAAATAGCAACTACCTAGCTATCACGGTAATCTATTACAACAGCAACAGCAATAGCTGTTGCCGTTATAACAGTACATACTAAAAATAGATGATCATATACAAGAGGTGTTGTTGTTATCTTACATGTTAGTTGTATCTGGCAGCACAGAACTACAGATTAAATTTATACTTATATAAACCGCATCTCTTTTTATCATATAGAGACATCAGCAAACCCAAGACTTTCCACATCCACTATCGAACAAACCAAACATAAAACACTGCCAATTATCCGCGCCAAATTAGTACCTAACGTTTTTCCACATTTATCGTTCGTATATTTTGGTATTTTTGGCAACGTATGCCAATTTCTGGGGGTAAACGCACCCGAGGGATGACCGATAAAAAATTACGACACCGCAGAGAGTCGGAGTTTTTAAGAGAATTCAATCGACACTGCACACTATACCAGTCTTTTTTTTTAGCGACCGACGCCTGAACAATTTGTGGATACTGGACCGGAATTTTGAAAAGCTCAGTTCGCTTTTCTCCGCTCGAACGTACTATAGTTTAGAGTGAATTTTTGAAGTTCATGAAATGGTTTACAGCGTTTTGGAATTGTCACAGTAAAATATCTCTTTTGTTTTTTTTTTTTCTTTGTTACAATATTGAGCGGTCTGCTACGAAAAATATTTATGATTGAATAAACTCCCGAGCCCGTTCACCTTGGCTCCTACTTTTCGGAATGTATCCTTGGAGTGTACCGACCGCCTTCAGCTTTTGGGTGTTGAGATTTCCTCGAACCTAAACTTTGGGCGGTTCATTGAGTCCAAGGCCAAGGTGGCTGCCAGAAAACTTGGTGTAATCGCAAAGGTCCGGCAGTACTTCACACCAGAGCAGCTTCTAATGTTGTACAAAGCACAGGTCCGTTCGTGTGTGGAGTACTGCAGCCACATTTGGGCCGGTGCTGCTAAGTGTCACCTGGCCACTTTGGATTCAGTGGAGAGGCGTGCGAAGAGGCTGATTGGTGACCCTGATTTAACTCGAGTTGGTCTCCAAAGCCTAGAGCACAGGCGTAGAGTAGCCAGCCTTTCGGTGTTCTATAGGATACATTCCGGGGAGTGTGCGAGGGAATTGCACGATTTAATTCCCCCATCTCCGTTCCACCATCGGACGACCCGTGGTACGGCGAGTTTCCACCCTTATGTTGTTAACACCTCTACGATCCGGACGAAGCGTTTCGCGTCGTCCTTTATACCGCGTACATCGAGGGACTGGAACAATCTGCCGGCGGCGGTGTTTCCGTCGGACTACAATTTGAGTGTCTTCAAGGCTAGAGTGAATAGGCTCTTAATAAACTAGTGCGCTTTACCATCAACGATTGCGTCACTGCTTACCATCAGGCGGGATTGCGGTCAAGCGCTGGTTTATACTTAATAAAAAAAAAAAAAAAAAATGTTCCACGGAACGAAACGATTGGTATCTCGACCGTGTTTAACTGTTACAATTTCCAAATTAGTGTCAACTTTTATTAAAAATGTAATATTTCGAACAGTTATCATAATATGGGCCTGCCTGATGATAGTGAAAATATTATAGGCTGTGAATTGGTACATGTCTTCGATTCTTTGGTTCAGAAACAGGTTGGATTCTCCACGATATTATCTTTCACCGTTTTGAGAGCAGAGGTGATGGAATAATTTACACAAAATAAAAGACCTGTCTGGATAAGAACCTTTTTTTCTTTGTTTTCGGGGGGAAACCTTCAAAAGGCACCAGAATCTCGAGAAGTGAGGTCGAGCAGTATGGGACTATTACCTTACAATCTCCACATAGAGACGAACCCGGTTCCTCTGGACATCCCTGGGGAGACTGTAAAAGGTCCTCTCCTAAGCCTTCATATGCACGCTACTGTGTGACCAATGTGCCGTCTTATCTGTATTAAAACTCATATATTCCACTTGATACTTCACTTGTATCTAAACATAAAAATATAAAATAAACGAAATCAGTAAACGTCGATTATTTCTTTAGAATTTAAAACCGATATTTTTATTCCCACGGAACGATGATACGTTTGCGGACGAAGCATCTGTTACCATTGATTATGCGGATTCAATCCCGCGTCGATTTTGTCCTTTGTTTGGATACGATACTTTTTTACGTGTTTTTTTTATCGCGCCTGTAATGTGTAGCCGTTTTGGGATAAAAACCTGAAAAATTTCACGTGTTTGTGAACAGAGTTGGTTGTGTTATTTCTTTCGCCATTTATTTACCAGCTTAAACATTAACAAGTGAAAAAAGGCTGGCTTTGGGCGACTGCCTTTTATATGTAATTTGGATATTTCAAAACCATCAGCCTTAAATTTTATTCATTTTCTCAGTATGCCTATTACACTAGAAAGACCAAGGCCGTCAATTTGACCGCACGGCGATTTCATTTTTAAATATTTTACAAACTATATTTTTGTTTCTTTTTATATTTTATGACTTTTACTAATTTGATATTGTTATGGTAAATCTATATAAAATAATATTAAACTATATGTTGTATATGAGATTCCTTTACAAATACCTACAAAGACCGCATACCGTCAATGTGACTGCATATAAAAGCAGCGATAAGTATAGTAAACATAGATTTCTTCAAAATAATGAAGATACTTTTGTTTTTATTTTAAATGAATTCTGAATAAGTGGTTACTGTTTAGCTTGTTTACATTACACTTAGTAGACATTGATTTCGTTTAGTGAAGTCGTAATTTGAAAAATGAGTCGCAGTCTCAATATTTCTCAAATAGAACAAGAAATGTTGCGATATCGGGATGTAGATCTAGATGTGTCAGGTGATGAAAGTGGTGATGATTTATCAGACAGTGTTTGTGAAAACCGTGATGTAGAATTTCAGCCGGAACAGGTAACTTCTTAATCAGAAGACTCCGAAATAGATTCCTCTGCTATAAATGACAACATATGTAATTGTATATTCGCGCAGATGACATGGAGAATCTCGGAATCACGGAGAACGTTAGCATAGGAACTGATTAAAAAAAGCCGCCTGAGACAATTCAATTTTATAATGAAACAAAATTACAGCGCAAGGGCTGGTAGTCGAAGATGGCCTGTTCACGTTTTTACAATAGGTATACTTAATTTAGCAGCTATAGACTCGTGGTTCTGTACCGAAAAGTTACAGGAATAAAATTTTCTCGGCGTGCAGAGGATGTGAAAAAAAAAATAGCTTCAACTGCAAATCCAAGTCAAGATACTAATACGGCAGCAAGTGAACGATGTACTACAAACAATAAGAGGAGGCAATGCCAAGTCAATCATAATTGTGAAAAAAATAAAACGTGTGAAAACTGCACAATCTGTAAAAAAAGCTGTTTGTGAAAAAAAAAAAATTACTTGTTACAAATGTTACTCCTAAAATTCTTTATTATTAATTAAAAAATAAATTGATACTATTTTTATTTCATTTTAATGCAATATACGCAATAATTTGATTAGTATTCTGACTGAATCTCTAATACCGTCAAATTGACCGCTGCGGTCTTTGAAGGTATAATATGCAGCGCGGCCCTTCTAGTGTTAAAAATACCCAAGAGGAAGAAGATTCTAGAAGGGTAAACGTTTAATCAAAATGTGTAAGTGTGAGTTAGTAGGTCCTAGGTAGCTTCGTTCAATCTCAAAGGATTTAGGTTTGTGACTTATCTCGTTCATTACTCAATACTTTTGGTGTTACAAGATTTATTTGGACTAGGGCCAATATCAAAGGACTTCCAAGGGATTAGAAGCTTTTCAAGATTACTGATTGAGAATTTTCTACTTTGAAATATCATGGCCTGCTATCTCCAAATTAAAACAACTAAATTTCCCTAGAAAAAGACTTCGCAAAAAAGCTCAATTTTATTTTGAAATTATTCTGCGAAAGCGAACCATTCCGTACAGTGTTTTGTGTTTTATGGTAATCATAACTCCTGGCAACAATACAGGCCGAATATTCGGTGCCGAGAGAGCCGCCGTAAATCATTTTGAGAACAAAGTGTGTCCGCTGCGACGGTGATTTGTCAAAGGACTTGCAACGGACTGTCTGCATGAGGAGACGTCTGGGGAGGCAGTTAGATAGACTTGTTCGCTGTGGAACTTGAAGGAAAAATATGCATACAAGGTATGCGAAAACAATTCCATTGAGTTCGGATTGCATTCTATAGACCATCATCATCATCTCAGCGTTAATCCTAGTCGCGTCCAAAGCTCTTTAAGCTTTGGAGTCTGGGGTCCGCTTTACCAGTCTAACTGCTGATTTTGGCTGAACTTCAATATTTTCCGTGAAGAGACTGCCGTCTGACCTCCATAACCGGAAAGTGATATCGAAACATTGCAGTTAGATCAATTGTTGGGCTTTTGAGGGTTCCAACAACACGTAACGACTGCCATTAGATGTTCGAATGGCATATAGGCTAGTGCGCTTTACCATCAACGATTGCATTGCTGCTACCATCAGGCGGGATTGCGGTCAAGTGCAAGTTTATTATTTATTTTTAAAAAAACCGAGACCAAAATTTAAGGAGTTTTTAGTTGGCACGGCCAGACCAATGCAAATATTCCTATTCATGCATACAAATATTATTATTTTTAATAGTACCTCCTTGCGCAGCGGCCGCCTTCGCTACCGCTACGCCACTGAGGCTGTGTATTGCATAACTTTCGAACATCCCGCTCTTTTAGACCAATCACAAACGAGTATTGAGTTTGGGTAGAATTACTTCAGATATACGAGATTATAAACAAATATTTTGTTATAGAATGGTTTTGAAACATTAGTAAATATCACAAAGCAATATATTAAATGGTTACTATAGTCATTGAGATATATTAATTTTAACAAGATTATAATGTAAATAAATAACTCCGCCACCTTTAAACCAGTCAGCAAAGAGCATCACTTTTTACTAAAATAACTTTTAGCTTAATTCTGAAGAACCCTTAATAATATTATTAAATTGTTTTGAATATTATTAAAGTATTATTACAAATAAGCTGTTTAAAAAGCTAGATAAAATACTGACATCCCCATAGTTCAGAGAATCATTCTAAATAAGTAATTTCTTATTTGAATTACAATATAAAATCATAACAAACATTTTAAGCATCATTAATTGTTATAATAACATTTATAACAATATTAAATTAAATCATTGTGTGTTTTGATTTCAGTTAGCGGTGAACCATAGATTCGTTCGGAAACATTATAATTTAATACGTTTAGGAATCATAATATAGTTTCGATGATAATTGTTTACATAAAAAATCTAACATTAGTTTATGAAATTTTTCTTAAATAAAGTTCCTTTTATTTTGCTAAACTTTTGTTTCCAACATATTAATGTTTTTTAAAATAAATTGTTGAATAACACTGAGTGACAATGATTTGATTTTAAAAAAACAAATCATTGTCACACGCGCTTTACCATCAACGATTACATCACTGCCTACTATCGGCGAGATTGCAGTCAAGTACTAGTTTAAAATTTATATAAAAAAAAAACATTGACTTGCAAGTTATTTGTATTCATTTAAACAATTGATAACAATCAATTCATCCCGCTACAAACCAAATTAAAGCTGGCAATTTCCACTAATATCGAATACCTACCTTGCGTTAGCTTGCTCAGCAATTAATTAATAACGGTGGTTTCCATAATGTGTTTGTGGTAATACAGTCACTCGTAGGTAAATAGGGTGTAGCATACATCTAGTATGTGCGACAAGTTTACGAATGTTGCTTGTGTTGCGAGGACTGAGGCGCTGTTATAATTGTTTGATTGTCAAATAGCAAGATTTGTGTCAGATAGTGATTCTTATGGAAGGGTAGCCGGCTCCGTTACGTAACGCGTTAAGACGCCCGGCTTCCCTTTCATGCATACGGCAGCGGTAGGCAGGCTCTTTCTCTTTCACTGTAACCCACAACCCTATTGATATTTGGTATCAATGAAAATAGAAATATTGTTAGTTAGCCTAATATTATATTATCTCAAAAATCGCTTTCAATTTCTGTGCAACTCACATACTAAATCTTTAAGGTCATCAGATAACTTAAAGCTCAAAATGCCTACGCATTCCAGAACGTTCCTTGATAAATCTTTCACTGTTCAGGCCCCTCGTTTGTGGAATGCATTGCCAATTGAAATTAAACGTGCGCAGTCGTTACAGGAATTCAAGAGACTTGTGAAGGAACACTACTTGTCATTATGATCATGTTCAACAAACACTTTTCGCTAATTTATCTGTTTACTTGTTATGTTTAGTCTCAATGTATTTATTTATGTATGTGTATGTATTTGTGTATCTACCTTAGTATACAGCGTGTATTTGACATCGTAACGCAAAAAAAGCAAACCAAAAAATAGTTTATTTCGGAAGGCTGTCGCTTTTTTTTTCTTTTTTTTTTGGGTTCGGAAAAGTCTTGTCCAGACTGGACACTGACATCACAGAATGTGAAACAAGAGTACACGAAAAGCACCTACTATAATCGAAAGTTTTGATTAACAAACATAAAAAATACAGTCGAATTGAGAAGAGAATTCATAAAACAATTTAGAGGTTATTGAAAAATAATCTAAACTAGACGTAACGTAAAAAAATATAATTATTCAGAGCAATATTGTTCGGCTTCTGAAAATACACAGCGATCGCCGAACATCTCCCGACGAATTCTTCAATAAGGGATTCTTCTACCTAATTGTTAAAAATAAAATTACCTAGCATTATTCCAACTATGTTGTTATCTGATTCCAGTCTTATTGAATGTTATTGAGCACCAGAGTCTCGGTTGACAAGTCTTGGTGACCTAGTGGTTAAAACACCAGCCCCTCAATAGGGTAGTTGACTAAAAAAAATTTATTAGTCCGTCAGTCAGATTTCCAAAAAATACTAGACACGTATTTTTTCTTTTTTCAGATAAACAAAAACTGAAGACGACACAGTGCGTTGAAAACTCGTGTGACGTCACTGCACGTAACACTTTTTAGAGAGCAGTTACGATTTTTATTGTTTTGATAAACCGAAATATACGTAAGTATCAGTGGCGAAGGGTCCATACAAGCCGATTCCCACCGGGTTACCTTTAAAAAATCAGTTCCATATTCATACAAAACTATTTACATTCTATTTCATTAACAAAGTATTATTAATCAAATTCCGGCGCGATTTACAATAGCAATCGTAATTTTTAGCAATACCCTAAGTATCACATTTCATTTTATAGTCGTAATTTAATCAGCCCTTCAAGTTTTCGTACAAGGAACCCGACGAATTTCAGCTTACCCCGAACAACGTTTTACTATGAGGCGAAAAGAGACAGAGCGTGTCAGACCATCTCTTTCTAATGCTCGCTAACCGTCGGTAAAACTTGATAAATATAGGCTAATGCCAAGCGGCTTGTAGTTCTCTCCTCTCCTCTATTAGAAAGAGACAAAGAAACCACGCCACTACAAAAAAGGAAACACGACAAAATTTCAAAACAAGACGCATTGCATTAGAATATAAATAACGTTGTGATTGTGTATAATTTGCTTTATTTTTGCTTATTTTTGTTGGTTTTGGATCGGTGTTTGTGTGTGTGTGCACTTTATTATTTTTGTAATTTTTTATTTTATTTTTTCTTGACTCTTATTCCCTAACAATAGGTACTTAACTTAGTACTTACTAACAAGCATGCATGTGTGGTATGGGGATGCACGTCGAAAAAGGCTTTTCTCAAAGCCGCTTTTATCATACTTGAAAGACACTGTTATCAAATCATCAGTCCTTTTTTTTTGTATGGTGAAGGTGGGGCTTTTGATATTATTCTTATCTGAAGACCTCCTCCAAGATATCCTGCAGTAGGTAAGTGTATAAGTGTTTATTTTTTTGAACCGGCTTCCCTTTGTCAAAAATTCACCCTTCGCCACTGGTAAGTATCCAATATTTTTGTTTAATCCGAATGACGGACTAAACATTTTTTTTTTTTAGCTACGAAACATCCCTATTATGAGTGTGCGGCTTCGTTTCCAGATCAGGTAAGTACCAATGTAACTTTTTAAAGTTATGCCTATGTATTTTCTAAATATATCTTGGACACCAATGACTGATCACAAGGTGAAGGAAAACATCTTGAGGAAGCCTGAACTTGAAGTCTGAAATTGCCAACCCGCATTGAGTAAGCGAGGTGATTACGCTCAATCCTTCTCTGTATGAGAGGAGACCTGTGTCCAGCTGTGGGACGATAAAAAGTTGATGATGATTATGATAATGAAGACCAGAGTCTTCTCCACAACCGAATTATTGAGTAACAAGATGCTTCTAGTTAAAACTGGGTTTTAGACTTTTGGGCTTCTAAACCCGAACCAATTCTCAAAGATGATATTATTGATATTGATGTCTGAAAGTCCATGTCTCGATATGTAATGCAAGCAGAATCTTATACAGAGTAGTGCTGATAATACAACAATAAATGAAAACATGAACAATGCTGGTTCATAAGAATAATCGTAAACCATAGAAAAAAGCAATAAAATTTCAAACAACCTAAATCGCATAAAGTTGCAAACAGAATAGAACATCCTTTAAAAATATTGGTTCACTGACCTCCGTTCGGCGACAGTGCGATCCTGTATCGACTTGCTTTTTTCGCGCCATTTTAATTAAAGTTTGTTACCGCAAGATGTGGCGGTCATTGACCTGTAAGCGCTTCCTTATCAACATGTATATCGTATAGAAAATGTGAAAAATGAAAAATAATTTCCTGCGACTAAACTAATGGATATATTTATATGATTTTTATGGGTAGACTGAGAATGTGTTGAGGTATACGATGTTTAATTTATTGTCGTATTGTCAGCACCACTCTGTAGGTATAAATGTGCAGTAATGTACGCCTTACCTTATTTCACGTTGAACATATACCACCTTTGTTTTCTATGACAATTAAGTTCATTTCAAAATGACCAGTACTATTAAAGAAGTAATAAAATGTTTTAAAATTATAGCCTGAACTGAACTTCATTGTGTAAGGATTAAGTTGTTTATTGATAAACTTTTTTTTTACAATTTTGCCGAAGATGTCGCAGTGTTAAAATGGTTGTGAATGGGAATGAGGAGATGGTCATTCATTCGATTGCTTGGGAGAAGCAGCGCCGTGCTCTCATCTCTCTAGGCAGTGACCTGCTTACCATTGACTCGATTACGGCCGACAGCGAAAAGTCCTGAGATGCAGTGGTTTCTCTCCGTGAAACAGCCGTCCCTCAGAAGGAGGCTGAGGAAAGTGAGACAGTGTTCTCGTCCACGCATACGGCGCGCAGCAGGCGCACCGGGCATCGGCAGCGAGGGCGGAGCGCCCCTAAATGTATCCGGGGTGACAGATTCGGGGATGTCTGTCGCCCCCCAAACATCAGGCCCCGAGGTGGCATCGTGAAATATTCCACGCGTGCCACTCTTAGACGTAACGGAGGGAGTCAAACACCTAACTCTCCCTGATCCGAGGAGCACGAGGCTGTGCAAGCAATGTTCATTCTCGCAACCTCCGGTCTGCACCGGGGGTTATACCTACGTGTGAGATGGAATACCAGGGTAGTTTTTAGTCAGTAAGAGTCTGACAGACACTCCCGCCCACTACAGGGCGGTGGACATCCATAAGCATTTATCAACCCGGAAAAAAAATTGTTATCCGTCCACGAGCTGTCCGCAGCAAGCCAAACTTCATGACTAATCGATCTGTACGTCTATTTGCTCGAACCTAATTGATGAATTAATTATAATTAAAGAAGCTTACCTCCGAAATTGCACTGTGCCAACCAAAATACAGACGAAATCTATTGACCCATATAAATACTTATTTATCGCAGATCCGTACATTTATTCTGTCATGTTCATGACAAATGGCTGCCATTGCAATATTTTTTTTCGGAAAGGCAATCCCGTTATGTGACGGTTTAAATCGATTTAATAATAAATCAGAATGTAAACGAACGCCTCTAGAAATAGGTTTAATGATAATTTTTTTGTTAATTTTCATAAGTGTAGAATTTATCCTAACATTGGGAGACTCAATTAAAATAATAAGTGATAATGAAATATCCTACTATTACAGAAAATATCGAAGATTAGTCAAAAATCAGCAGTTTGACTGGTAAAGCGGATCTCAGAATCCAAAGCTGAAAAAGCTTTGGATGCGACTGGGATTAACGCTGAGATGATGATGATGATTGAAAAATCCTGTTAGTAACTATTCATGTATATTTTTATAGAGTATATTATTCAAGTATTTATAGATTCTAGATTTCCATATCCAAAGGGTTAAAAAGGGACTCGATTACTAAGACTCCACTGGCCGTCTGTATGTCTGTCTGTCACGCAGCTGAATGTCATGAACCGTGACAGCAGTTGAAGTTTCCCCAGATGATTTATTGTGTTGATCATTTTTATAATGATACAGAACTCTGCCTCTGCGAGACCAACTAACACTTGGCCGGTTTTTTACTATTCCTATTACAAAACCTGTGTGGTTACGAAGTTAAACCAAGTTTTAAAATTTCAAACTGTGCAGTTCGAAAACAATTGTTAACCTCAAAAATTAAAACTTTTGAACGCTACGAAATGACCAAAATTAAACTCGAAAACAGGGTCAACCGGTACGAAACTTTGCCGACATAAATTCAGAAACTTAAACGATCGAATAAAATTTTATTGTTGCCTATCTTGTCCGGGTTGACCGGGGCAATTAGCCATTGTTATGCCCGGGTTTATGGACAAATACCCGGGTGCGTAGCACTTCGGCCAGGCCTCTATGATTTATTGGCCTACGTGGCCTCGCTCGGCCATTGTTCGATGTTTCCGAGATATTTGAGTTTGATATTCCGATTTAGATCGGATCGTGATGTTCAGGAGGTTATTTGTGGGTGATTTGTCACGTGGCTAGTCGATTGCGTGATTTATTTGGTTGGTTCCTTGTTTGTTCGTTTTGGTGCAAATGAGGGGAAAATATTGGTGAAATTGATTTTAGGATAAAAACTCCTAGGGGCAAAGTTTTTTTTTTTATTTTATTTTTACAAAAATTTTATTTTAACAAATAAATAAAAATCACTTTCACCAACGCAATCGACTAGCCACGCGTTTACAAACATATAAACTCCATATACAAACAGCCAGATCCGGAAAAACTACTGAAGGTCATCTAACATCCTAAACCAAAATTGCAATCAAAATTTGTTTACAATATTGACTTTTATGGAACCCAATAACATTGCTTATACAAATACCTATGTAAATGAGTAATGAATTTCAAATATAATTTTACACATATCAGAAAAAAAAAAAATGTTAACAGACACATTTATCCACATATCTTGTGGCTCGACTGTTTATCTGCTGTATAGGTAAATTCAAACATGTTTTAAATATTTATTTCATTTTAAAATATCAAACAAGTTACCGGGACTTGTTTATTTTTTAACTAGTTCTTACCTTAATTTGTTCCTACATAAATATAATAAAACTTTTATTCAAAAAAATTAAATATACTTTCAGTTATGTAGTATTTAATAGTATAAATAACTAGCTATGCTCGCGGCTTCACCCGCGTAAGTTCCGATCCCGTGGGTATATCGGAAAAAAAAGTATCATATATGTTATTCCTGCAGCAGAAAAAACTGTTTTATGTGATAACTAACAAATTTAAGAAAAAACTAAAAAACGCAGAACGTTGGCAACTATGTTATTGTTATACTGAGATAAAAATAATTTTATAGCGTTACCTTATTTAGGCCCAAATAATTTTTTTTTTGTATTTTACGTGCACATATTAGATTTTGTTTGACCGTGCAAAATAAGATATGTTTTAAAATGCACATAAAGGTTTTTACATACAACTGTATTTCCTAATTATTATTAATATAGAATGTATAATTATGCACTTGCAGTTTGTTTATAGTACTGTACCAATACTTGTAGCTTTGGTGATAGTAATACGCTTTGTACGTCCACAGTTACAACTAATATTTCTGGAGAACACAGTAATTCTGCTTTCTAGCATCATAGGCTTCCTTTTTTTCTACTATGTAACTCAAACTCTTCTAGCGTCTACTAGTGTATGCCACTCACTTGTGGAGCGAGGCCCTCGAGAAAAATGTCTCCCTTGATGTCGTGAAAGCATTCTACCGGGTATGGCACGTTGGCCTTTTGAGTAAACTTTCTTTTTACGCCGTATTTTCCTGGCCTGACTGGCTAGGTAAAAGACTTCCTGACTGAACGATCCCTCCGAGTTGTTGTCGACGGATGCTCATCGGAGCCCATGTCCACTAATGCCTGTGTTCTCTCTGCAACTCTGTTCCTGCTGCATATTAATGATCTGTTAATGCTCACTATCTATGTATAAGCAGATGACAGCACAGTTCTGGAGAGAATCCCACCGGGTGCTCGGGCTACTAAGGAATCAATCCGGTTCGAAAGAGAGGCTAAGGTAGAGCGAACGAATTTTGCACTACAGGCAGTCTCCAAATGGTCAAAAGCCAATCTTGTAGCATTCTATACCACCAAATCACAGGCGTGTCTATTCACCGCGAAAAGAATCCAGTTCACCTTGGCTTTTACTTTTCGGAATGTATCCGTGAAGTGCACCGACCGCCTTCGGCTTTTGGGAGTTGAGATTTCCTTGAACCTGAACTTTGGGTGGTTCATTGGGTTCAAAGCCAAGGCGACTGCCAGCAAACTTGGCGTTATCGAAAAGGTCCGGCAGTACTTTACACCAGGACAGCTTCTAATGTTATACAAAGCCCAGGTACGTACTAAAAGTAGTGTGTGGAGTACTGCAGCTACATTTGGTCTGTTGCTGCAAAATGCCACCTGGCTACTTTGTATTTAGTGAAGAGGCATGCAAAGAGGCTAATTGGGGACCCAGATTAAGCTCAATACGATCTTCAAAGCCTGGACCACAGATGGAGAGTAGCCAGCCTGTCGGTGTTCTACAGAATGCATTTTGAAGAGTGTGCGATGGAATTGCATTATTTAATTCCAGCTAAACACCTGTTTAACCATTTAAATAAAATAGTTTGAAGTAGATTTTTAACTGTAAATAGACCAAACTGCAGCGAACCCTTCTAGGGCTGCAGTTTGGTCAGTGGGGTTTCAAAGATGTGCCCGCAAAATATGCTATGTGTTTTTCATTCTTTGAAAATCTCTTTATGTGCACCTATTCGAATATTAAGCTCACATAACTGTTTTTCATTTAAAACAAATATATAAATGATTTGGCAAATCGAAATTCACAGAATTTTTACATGAGGGTGTAGGCATTAGATCTGGCGTACAAAATTGATGAATTTTATGAAATAAAAAAAAAACAAGTAAATCCACATACGGATTTCGGCAAGCGCATCGACGATATATATATTCTTACAATAATTGTGGGATAGTAAAGCAAATCCGAGCATAAATAGCTATCGTATCTTACAGAAAAGCAAAAGTCCATCCAGTAAAAGACACATCGCTCACCTAGTAATCATCATCATCAACCTTGTTATCGTCCCACTGCTGGACACAAGTCTCCTTTCATACAGAGAATGATTGAGCGTAATCACCACGCTTGCTCAATGCGGGTTGGCGATTTCAGACTTAAAGTCCAGGTTTCTTCAAGATGTTTTCCTTCACCTTATAATCAGTCATTGGTGTCCAAGTTAAAAAGTACATATAACTTAGAAAAGTTACATTGGCTGGTGTTTTAACCACTAGGCCATCACGTCACCTAGTAGATAATATATCGGCACATTTACGTTTATCATATGTTACAGACACAAGGATTAAAGGTTTTATAAATGTTTGAAATTATTTTTACGTTTATTAAAGAATCATAACTACACTAGTAACCAAATGCAGTGATCTAAGAGTTCGAGGTACTAGTATACATATACAATATGTAAAGAAAACCCTGTCCGATCCGTGAAGGTATTGTTAGGTATCGATAACTGATTCTAGTAAGGCCCACAAAACCGGACTAAACTTAAAAAAAAAAATCCCCTAAAAATAAATATTATTTTGCAAAAAGAGGTAACTTAATGCATGTGCGGTAGACAATTCATACGCGGGCGACGGGGGGCAGGGCACGCGTCACGTGGTTAAATCGCTTATAACAATACCGTCAGAATGGTGTTGTCACTTTTTTAAAAATTACCAATTTTCGAGGAAGTTGGAATTAATTCGTGGGAAAAAAAGATTATTTCAAAATTCATTAGTATTATTACTATGATGATTACGTAAAATTTTATATTATATTTGGTCATGTGTTTACCTAAGCTTTATTACCCTTATGGGTCCGACAGGGTTTTCTTTACATATTGTATATTCAGCCTATACTTAATGTTCCCACTACTGATACACAGGCCAAGTGAGCCCTAAAAACCACGCGGGCCCAATGCTGTTTGGTACATGTCACATGTCTTGGAAGTTTTGCCTCTGGGACATGCTGGTTTCCTCACGATGTCTGTTATGAGAACAGTGGTGAAGAAATAATATGCAAAATGTAAAGCGCCTGTCGGGGTTCAACCTACAACTTGTAAATCGCAGCGGCACTACGCTAAGCTAATAAATATTAGGATATATAATAAACTCAGTTTCACATTTTTACAGGTAATATATTACGAAGGGAGCGACATATTTGGAAAAGAAAACTGCATAGGATAACCTCACCTGCAGGTAAAATAAAGAACGTATCCTTCAAAGACGACATGACACCTCTGTGGATGACAGGCGAGTGATAAATTACTTTTATTAGTGGATTTGTCATGGGAGCCATCTATCAAAACCCATAACGATCGAAGAACGAACTTATATCGTTAAATCCAGATTGATTTGGGAAACTGGGCCTCTGAGATTTTACGATAGAAGCTTTTCAAGGTTATTACATTTTTCGGCTTTATATTTTAGTATGATTGGATGAGGTAATAAGTAAGATTTTTTTGCTATACTAAACTTAAAAATTTAGAAGTAAATCACTAAATTTACTTAAAAATAAACATGTCTGGCATTGCAATGGCATTTTTTTTTTAATTTACAGTAACATTCTACTTAAAATTTCGCCTGATTTTTTAACTTTAAAAGTTGAAGAGCTGCTTTTATTCAGAAAAAATATTAAGAAAAATATTTTATTTTACAAGAGCCTATTCTTTGAATCATCAAATGACTTTTATCTCCTTCATTGGCAATTTGACATATTCATTAATTCATAAAATAAAAGTTATCTGAAGGTTGATGATTATAATTTAAGTGTGTTCAATTCTAGAGTGTCATGATGTCTGGTTAAGACGTACGGAGGACGGGTCTGAGCAGTTGTATTGCGATGTGTGCCGGTTACCAAATGTTGTTGTGTCGGGAGTTTTATCGTGGAGGGTCTCCACATCAATCTCCCTCTGGCGCGGCATCGTTGGTCGTGTTGTTGGGCTTAACATTGCACCACCTCGCTCAACTGCCGTCTTCCTTCCTATTCACTAAGTTTTTTAAGTGAATGTGTTTAATAAACTAGCGCGCTTTACCATCAACGATTGCATCACTGCTTACCATCAGGCGGAATTGCAGTCAAGCGCTAGTTTATAACTATTAAAAGAAAAATAATAAGCTTTACTTTTAATGATGAAACAAAATGAAAATAATTCATATTGAAAACAGGCCTAGTTTTTATTAGCATTAACATTGAAGATCTGCTCAGTTGGTGATATGGAAGAAACTCCCTAAGGATATAACTTCTTCTAAATATAATAGTTTAATTTGTTTCGATACTCACTGACTTCAATGGCCCTTTTTTTGATAAACTGTGAAGAGGGATGCTGTAACCAATTTCCCTAAGGCGTAGCATGGTTCGCTGGAATACCGTCTAAAATTATGCCATCCCATAACGTCTCAAGAGAGCCGTAAGGAGCAGGCTTATCAAGGATTTATTTCAGGTAACTTTACCTGGGGATATCTGAAATTATGATAATTATAATTATTTGAGGGAGAATAAAATTACGATTTTCATTTTATGATATTTATTGGTATCTACGCAAAGTATATTCGTATTGCTGGTTTTATAATGACAGACTGTACGATCATAAAAATTATTCTTAATTTTTAGTTTTACAATTAGACTAATATTGTATTTATATTTTAATTAGAAGAAATACAACACAGCAAAGTCTATAATTCATAGCTCTTCTTTTTCTGAATCTATTATAGTAGGAACAGCTTTATAACAGGACTGTTGAATTTGCTTTTAGTTAAAAGCTGTGCATGATGCATAGAATAAATTATTTTCCAGTAAGCATTTCAGTATGTTTTGCACGTATCCAGCGAAGTATAAAGGACGGGCATTTTGGGGTCTCTCTTATGTGTTTTGACGTGCGAAAAGTCCTGATTCTTAGCGTAATTTCAATAAATGACTTTTGACTTTGATTTTGAGGGGCGTTGGTACAGGCTGATGTTTTTTTTTTGCTAGTGCAGCGAGGTAAAAGCCATTTAGCGTGAATTTCACGCATGATGCCCCCTAACGTATTCTTATTTTTTAGTATATTTTAGAAATTTTGTTCTTTCTTTCAACGCTGTTTCAGAAACTTTAAACTCTCAAATAAAATAGGCATATCGCGATGTAAGCACTAATTGTCTAAAATTTTGGTGCAAAATTAAAAATCTGTGTAGACATTCGTCTTTATAAAATGTAGATATAGTAACAAAAAAATTGAAAAACTATGGCATGCGAGTTATGTGAGCACTGTCAAAGTCCTATCTACAAAGATGATAAGATCACAATACGAGAGGGCTTCAGTTACCACAAGAAATGCCACAAGTGCTATGTCTGCAGCGAAACCAACCTCCTGAACGCAGAAGTTTTCAAAGGGGTGATATTTTGCTGTAGCTGCGCTCAGAGGATATTTCAAGGATGCTCCACAGCTCGCAGGACCAAAACTATGACCAACGGCAGGGGACGGAGGATCAGGTCCAAGTCGCGCAGGCGCGACAGAGAAAGAACAAAAGGCCATCACGAGATGATTGAAAATAGCAGAGACGGAGTCATAGAACTGGCAAGGCTAGTGGGATCCAACACAGACTCTGATGAGCTACTGGAGAAGAAGCAGAAGAAATCCAGTTACAGCACTACCATACTGCGTAAGCGTCATCCATCGTAAATCCTTCGATGTCCACTGTACGCATGATGGATGGAAAGAAGCACATGAATTGTCTTTGCCCCATTGGTGTAATTGCTGCATGGCGTTCCAGTGTGAGGAAAAAATAAATAAATAAATAAATAAATAGTACTAGGTTGAAAACTCGTTTCTAAATATAACTACACCTACACAAGAATGGAGCAAAAAACAAACCAGCTTTTAAATTATTGTACAGACGAAATTGATACTTCTTCCTCTTATTCAGCTTATAGAGGTCCACTGCTGGAAAAAGGCCTACCCCAAGACTTTCGTTGTTTCGCTAATACAATCCGTCAAATTTCCTAAATAGATTTTCTAATTCATAACTACAGCATTAAGGTACAAGGTTGATTGAAAAAATTTTACAGTTTCAGATAGCTTGAGCTTCTGGCTTCGGTATTTAGGAATCTACAAATTTATTGAAGCATTTTGAACAATTATTGCTGAGAAAGGCACAGAACACTACAAAGCTACCACGTACATAGTTATAGACTGTGGAATATTAGTCATCTTGCATATACCGCCCACTTCATCTACCCAATGAGTACTCATCATCTCAGTGTTAATATCAATCGCATCCGAGGCTTTTTCAGCTTTGGAGTCTGGAGTCCGCTTTACCAGTCTAACTGCTGATTTAGGCTAAACTTCGGTATTTTCTGTGATGCGATCTAACCAATGACTACGTGTCACGGGTTCGATTCCAGCATGAAATAAATATTTGTATGACTTAATATTAGTTGTTCTGGGTTTGGCTGTTTGTATATGTGACTATATATGTTTGTAAACGCATCTAATATAGAGGAGAAATTCTTAGTGTAGGGCATATAAAAATAAAAAAATAACATGCACTATTATGACGCATATTTGAAACATCCTATATGCGAGCGCAATCCTAGTCTTGCTTTCCAAGTGTACGCGAAACGGAGCGGCGACAGCTCAAAAATTAATAATATCTATTTGATGTTTTGTTGAATAATTCCAAAATTATTTATTTTTGTTCCTAGTGTTTAGTAAGTTTTGAGTAGAAGAAGTGAACTATATTTTTAAGGCGACTAAAATGTTAGGGTGGATATTATATTTTACTTCGCCGGCTCCCCGATGTATGGCGCAGATCCTGTCCAAGTAACCTTAGCGTCCTGCCATCTGTAACAATAAGTAAGTATTTAATGAAGAATCATAAAATACGATTCAATAGTACGAAGAACCTAATCGAATACTGTCTTAATCATTATTTCTCTAGCCTTTTCCCGACTATGTTGGAGTCAGCTTAGTGTCTTACCGGATTCAGGTAAATACACTGGCAGTAATTATGTAGGTTTAATTTCATAGTTGGTTATTGTTTTTCTCTTTTCATTAGAAGTCAGATAGGCAGTCCATGCAAAATACTGATTTTGCATGGACTGCCTATCTGACTTCTAATGAAAAGAGAAAAACAATAACCAACTATGAAATTAAACCTACATAATTACTGCTTGAATTTTCTACTATGGATTAGAATCGAATACTCTTTATGATGTATACACTTATTCATAATTATAACTAAAATCTCAGGTTTTACCGGTGAAATCGGTAAAATTGCTATTAAATCTCAGGTCTCGCCAGTGAAATCGGAATAGTTGCTGTTAAATCTTACAGTCTCACCGATAAGACTGGTAACTGTAACCGGAGGCCATGGCTGCAAAGAGATAACCAGTCCCATACAGGAAGCCAATTCCCGACCCTTACTCTAATATTCAATCAGCTCCAGTCTACTCCATCTATCTACTCATAAATGTCAAACACTTATGCACTCCAAGCAAACATAAACAGAACTGCTTACTCTCAGGAAACGCGCATACAAGGGTTGTTAAATAAACCTAGACTTGAGAGTACTTTATGACGTTCTCATCATGGTATAAATACTCGTCGACGTTAAATGCACGATGCTTATTTTACAAGTGCTTTAAGACAGAGTTTAATGTAAGAACATCGATGCATAAATAATGTTGCAAAGTCATTTGGCTTTTTGGGGTTTTGAGTGCCCATAAACATCTTAACAAACAAAAAAAAAAAACAGCCGACTTCCAAAACAACAATATAAAGTGAAAAATAACTAGAAAGTCGGTGGCAAAAAGTAAAATGCGTAAGTACGTGTCATGGTTATTGTGTCCTTTTGTATATATATATTTTGTTATGTAAAATTGTTTAATACACTTTTAAGTTGTGAATATAGGAAAAACGTCAAAATTGCCTATATTTACGCACAAATCACACAGATTGAGCTATCAAGGGTCCATCATTAGATCCTGACTGTCCTGTTGACCATGGGACCACCTTGGAAGTATACGTTAACACAGTGGTCGGCAACCCGCGGCCCGGGGCCCTCTTCCTTGCGGCCCGCGACTGTTTTGTAAAATAAACTACAATTCTAAAAATGATTAAAGTATAGGTGCAAGTTCATATTTGTTATTTATGTTTCCTCATTTAATTTCCATTTTATTATTGATTTGTCGTAAGCATGATGCAAAAAAATGAAGTTATTTGGGATTTTAATATCACTATTATATCACTAGTATCATATTACGTAGTAGTTAAATAGTGTAAAAGTGCGGTCCGCCTCTACTTCATTTTGTCGCCTTGTGGCCCGTAACTGCCAAAAGGTTGTCGACCGCTGCCCTAACAAATAAAAATTAGCTAATCGGTCCAGGCGTCTTTGAGTAATCGAGGAACATACATGAAAAAAATAGAATGCGACGAATTGAGAACCTCCTCCTTTTTTGAAGTCGGTTAAAAAAGTGAAAAGTAGTCATGTATAACTCTGAGTGCACCTACTGTCCATGCCCTTCAGATCATGGTGTTATTAATATAACAGCTTTGTGGACGAAGCTTTCTTGCAAAATCATTTTGAGTCATAAAATTGAAGACTCCGCTGCTGGTAAAATTCACACGGTATTGTATGCATTATTGCCAAAATCAGCCAAAATCAATAACTATACAGAGCTTAACACTACAGGAAGACACTTATGTGCTATAATGCATACATTTTCGTACCTCATTTGTTTTGTCAATTTTTACATACACAACATGTAAATTAATTAACGCACTTTGTTCAAACCAATACAACCAAACAGCTCAGCACTTTTGCTTTCGTGCATTTCTATAAAACTAGTACAATTATTTATTAAAGTCAGTGCGTATTCGGCCGTCGATCACGTAACCCAAATCATATCAAAACCATACAAACCATCTTTTTGATTAAACCAACATAGCTCTGTCACTTATAACCATTATTTTGTCTAAACCATAAAATCATAACCAAATTAAAATCGTATCATTTAAACCAAGCCGATACCACACTATAACCATCAACTAAATCAAAACCATCATTCAATATAGAAAGTTGTGCTTTTGCACAACTTTCTATATTGCAGACTTTCTACACACTTCCTGAAAATAGTTTGTTCAGAATCGTAAACTGAATCAATTTATATCACTACGGAAATTATTGTCATATTAGTCCTGTTGTTTGCACAGTCTTTTAAAATCGCAGTTTTACTTGTATTCATACAAAATTAATCAGTCAATACAAAATAAAGAAAAATAGTAACTGTGAAATTGAAGAGGTTAAAGTAGCAACATTCTTAGGTTTATTACTGGATAACCAACTAAACTGGAAGGCCCATATAGATGGCCTAAGTAAAAAAGTAAATAGATCATCGTACGCACTTTTCCAAATTGCTAGAAAAATAAATATCGATGCGCTACTAGTTGCATATCATGGCTTAGTAGCCTCAATTTTGCGATATGGCATTATTTTTTGGGGAAACTCTACTGATAAAGATGTCATATTTAAGGCACAAAAAAGGTGCATAAGATCGATGTGTGATCTGAAAATTGACGATAGCTGTGTACCATTTTTTAAGTCGCTGAAAATTTTAACCTTACCATCATTGTACAATTATGAAATTAGTGTTTTTGTCAAGACAAACATAAGATTGTTTGAAACGGTGTCAACGTTACGAGATGTTACTATTCGTAGTCAATATGCAAATGTTTTAAAAAATCAGCGTTGTAATACTGCTTTAGTAAAAAAGAGTGTTTTAGGAATGGCACCGCGCATCTACAACAAATTACCAGTTGGCATAAAAAATTTGAATATTATACAATTCAAGACAAAATTAAAACATTTATTAATTGAGAAATGTTATTATACAACTGTTGGGGATTCTGCGTCAGGTCGTCTGGATGTTGAGTGAAACCCAAGGCTGCTCGTACTATTGATTTTAATTATCGATTTACAATGTTTGCTTATATTAATAATTTAATTTAGGTAGGTACAGTAAACAATGGCTAACGGTCGACGTCGCGTCACACACCACACACGAATCTTAACGTTCCAACTGCGCGCGAAGATGTCGCTTTGACAGCGCGACCGAGCTGTCAGCTGACACTTCGTCGATTTACTCTCGATGACTCGTCTCGCCGCTCCTAGATGCCGCTGTGGTCGCTAACATGCCCCCGGCCTTGGAAGCACCAGGTTTCAATACGGCTGAGCTGCTTCTTGCGCGTATATCATGTGGATGTAGGAGTGGGCAGATTTTCGAGAATGATCGCCGAATGTCGCCAGTAGATGTTTTGATGGTGGCGACGCGTGATATACCATCGTTGCCGGTGAATACTTTCAGCACTCGTCCGAGGCGCCACTTCAAAGGCGGCAAGTTATCATCTTTAATTATGACAAGGGTATCAGGGGTGAGTGTGTCCTGATTGAGTTGCCACTTAGTTCTCTTCTGGAGTTCAGAGATGTACTCGGTGGACCAGCGGTTCCAGAAGTTCTGTCTCATCTGTTCCACACGATCGTATCGTGGTAGCCGGTGCGTAGCTGTTGCAGTGAGGTCCCGGCTGGCTGGTGCAGTGAGCGGTCGGCCAATCAGGAAATGAGCAGGACTTAGAGGAAGCAGGTCATTTGGGTCTGGGGACATCGGGTACATAGGACGAGAGTTGAGGACAGATTCAATGTGTGCCAATATCGTACTCAACTCCTCATATGTAAAATGTGCATTGCCTACAATGCGACATAAATGAAACTTGCAGGACTTGACCCCTGCCTCCCACAAACCACCAAAATGAGGCGAGTACGGAGGAATAAATTTAAATTCTATCGCATTTTCAGTTGTGAAGTCTATCATATCTAGTTTGATACTTCGAAAATTTTGTTTATTTCTTTTAATGCTCCTACAAATGTCGTGCCATTGTCGGAGAAAATCTGCAGTGGTTTGCCGCGTCGAGAGATGAAACGTTTCAATGCCAGCAAATAAGCTTTAGTAGTAAGGCTTGTGACCAGTTCTAAATGAATTGCGCGCGTAGTGAAACATACAAACAGACAGACGTAACATTTCGTTAGCTTTGCCCCTCTTCCTTCGCGATTCAACATGAGCAATGGCCCCGCGTAGTCCACGCCACTGCGAATGAATGGGTACCCTGACTCCAATCTTTCAGGAGGTAAATTACCCATTTGTATGTTTAATGGTTTAGGTCGCATACGCTTACACCTCATACAGTTGTGAACAACTTGTTTAGCCAAGTTACGCCCTCGAGTAGGCCACCAGGTATCTCGAATTGTGGCCAGTAATAACTGAGCCCCTGCGTGTAACAGTTCTCTATGCTGATGCTCAAATATGAGTCGAGTAAATGTGTGTTTACCGCATAATAACAAAGGATGTTTCTTATCATAAGAGAACTTATCCGAGTATGATAGTCTGCCACCCACTCTAATTAAGTTGTGATCATCTAGAAATACGTTTAAACTGGAAATACTACGTGGGCCTTTTACAGGCTGATTATGTTTTAAATTGTCGTAAACATCTGAGAACGATTGTTGTTGAGCGATTCGAGTTAGAATTCTAACAGCAATATTTATCTCATCTATCGAAAGGCAACCTGTAAAACGCAGTGTTTTCTGTTTCATACGACTATTGTGGATAAAACGCATTATGTACGCCACTACGCGCCGCAAACGACGTAAACATGAATACCTATCGAATAGAAAGGAGTTCGAACTTACTTGAACTAGAAATGAAGTTTTATTTGATTTTAATTCAGGCAATTCACTCTGATTAGCATGATTATTAGAATCAAAATCATGTTTCCATTGCGCGTTTGGAATACGTAAAAATGATGGCCCGTGCCACCACATGTCGGATATTTTGAGTGTATTTAGATGCACACCGCGCGATAACAAGTCTGCGGGGTTTTGTTTACCGGCTACGTGAAACCAAGGTTGATTACCTGTGAGTTCATTTATTTGTACAACGCGGTTTTGCACAAACGTTTTCAATAAGTTTGGTGACATCCTGATCCATCCCAAAGCTATTGTTGAATCTGGCGGGCACTTGCCCGATTTGGACTTTGCACTAGCGTCGAAAACAACCCTAAGTTTAGTTGTGGAACTGTTTTCCCTGTAAACGCCATGATGTGGTAAAAAATAACATGGAGATGAGTAATCTGATATGCGACTCATGTGACCCAGACGTAAATATTCACTCATAAATTCTTTATACATTTGTCTATAGTTAGGCGCGCTTCTAATCAGTTTACGCTCGAGTGTAAGAAACCTGTTTTTTGCCATAGAAAACGTGTCGTGTAACTCATCAGCTGATCGACTGAGTGGAATGCGCACAGAAAAACGGCCCTTATCGTCGCGTAATGTCGTCTCTGTGAATAAATTTTCGCATGCACTTTCGTCTTCAGTGAGAATGTTGTTTGTTGAGGGTATTTCTTCCAGTTCCCAAAATCGTTTAAGATCTGATTCTAACGTTTGCATGAAATTACAATTAGTTAAATTAGTGCGTGAAACCTTGTTGTGTACTGTATGATCCAACCAAGTTGTGTGTTTTGTAAGTATGGACCATTCGGTAACCGTATCAGACCATCACTAAGAAGATCCCAGAACTTATCTGCACCTAACAATAAATTAATGTCGCTGGGCAGATGAAAGTCGGGATCGGCAAGTTGAATATGGTCCGGTATTTTTATGTGATGATTATCACCTAATGCGGGTAGTTGCGCCGTTATACGAGGCAAAACTAAACAATTCAATCGCGTGTTATAAAAGTTTGTTTTGGATCGCATATGAATACTACATGATTGCGTGGATTGAGAGATAGTGTTACCTTCTCCTATAATTTGAACAGTGGACTGTATCAATGGAAGGTTAAGTTTTTTTACAGAGCGATTCGGATATGAAGCAATGTTGGCTGCCGTTATCCAAAAGAGCTCGCGTTGTGTGATATTTATTGTGTATGTCTGCTATTTCTACTAATGCGGTCGATAATAGTACGGGGTTTAGAAAACCATGTGCCGTAATATAATTATCTTCCTGGTATGTACATTGTGTGTGATTTGTTAGAAGTAGTGAGCGACATGTGTGTGTGTGAAGCACTCGCATCACTTGAATCAGACTGTGGCACATTTCGCGTGGTTTGGGCAACAGCTGATGAAGTACGAGTGTCAACAACATTATCGATGTGAATTAGTGTGTTGTGTTTTTTATTACAATGCCGGCACGGTCCATACCAACACTCGTTAACTGCGTGATCTGACCGTAAACAATTACTGCATAACTTTTTCTCCTCAATGAAATTTAACTTCTCTTTTAGAGTTAGATTAAGAAAATATTCACAGGAGTATACCGGGTGGTTGGAACCGCACTGGATGCATTTGTAACGAGGCTTAAAAGGTTTTTTGTTATTATTGTTATCTTTGCGTGTTGTAACATGACTGTGTGATTTTGTGACCGACTGTTTCTTTGTGTGTGAATCTGACGATTGTTTACTTTGAGGCTTAATCGATTCTAAGAAATCAGCACGATCCGTGAGAAATTGTATTAATTGAGATAATTTTAATTTTCTTACTTTCGGGAGGGTACTTTTGTGGCTTTCCCATTCGCGATCGGTTGACGAATCTAACTTTGAAGTTACTATGTGGATAATTAAAGTATCCCAGGAATCTGTAGGTTCTTCTAAAGTTTTTAACGCCCGAATATTTCTTAAAACTGTGTCTACTAACCTACGAATTTGAGCAGCTGATTCTTTATTCATCGACTGAGCATAGAACAAAGCTTTCACGTGATTACTAACTAGCAAATTATCATTATTGAATCTATTCTCTAAGAGACTCCAAGCAACTAAATAATTGTCGGAGGAAAACTCCAGCGCCTTAACTACTTGTAGTGCATCACCTGTAAGAACTGATCGCAAGTAATGGAACTTTTGAACATTATCTAGATCGTCACTATTATGTATCATGGATAAATAAGTATCGCGAAAATCGAGCCATTGATCATATGAACCGTCGAACTGCGGTAATGAAATTGTGGGTAGCTTCGACTCGTCTCGCCGCTCCTAGATGCCGCTGTGGTCGCTAACAACAACTGATGAATTCCTAAATGACAAATTAATGTAGACTTATTTATTTTGACTAGCGAAATTACTCCGTATTGTGACATTGTTTTTACTCATTTATCATTTATTTTGACATTATATAATTAATCATTTGTTTTTTTTTTTTTTGCATATAGCATGATTGACAAAAAAATGTTAATGTTTTGCATGCAAGTATTTGTACGCTTCTTAGCATAACATAGCGACCTATAAACATAAATTTAAGAACTGTATTCACTACCTATGTTATACAAATAAAATTGATTTTGATTTTTTGATTTTTGATTTTTTTCCAAGAACATCGTCGCCTTCGTTCTTCAAGAATTGGTATAACTCTGTAATTTCATAAATAACAAAGCATGTACATGTTATATTGAAAATTCAGTGTATGTATTACGATTAGAACATAATATTCTAATTTGGGTGTTTGAGGTTGTGCGTTAATTACATTACATGTTGTATACTCAGTTTACCTTTAATATATCAACATAACTTATAACCCGTAAAGTAAACAGCTTTATCGTACTTGGTATGTATCAATTTCTCAAGTGGCGTAGCATTGATGTCGTCACTACGCAGCGTCCCAACTACGTCATCGTGGGCTCGGGTGTCCACATTCAGCAAAACGTTACAACCGCCACAAGTGTAGTAGTGGATATCAAATCTGAAACAGAGAGATATAAGGTTTAATTTTCAATACAGGGATTTAAACCTTTGAATAGAGTAATTGCGCAAGGTTTTTATGTAAGCGAGGTAATCTTTTTGTGGGTGTATCGAATTTAAGGCTTTGTAGGAAACTGATGTGGGTAAGTTTCAGTAGTACCTTCGCTCAGCATGATAATTTCGCAGCAGTTCACGATTGGTGTTGAAGAGGACCCCATAGTGTCCAGAGCAGCTTGTGACCTGAAATAAAAATTGGCAAAGAATTTATGTAACTAGACTCCCTTGTTCATAATTTAAACGAATTAATATAACATGTTTAGACTACTTTCTTCTTTCTATTAAAAGAAAGGAGATAAATATTAGCTTAATCCACCAGGCTTCTTTAGATTCGGTAGAGAGGCGTGCGAAAAGGCTTATTGGTGACCCAGGTTCGATCAAAACGGTCTTCAAAGTCTGGAGCACAGGCGAAGAGTAGCCAGCCTGTCGGTATTCTATAGGATGCATTTTGGGGAGTGTGCGAGGGAATTGCATGACTTAATTCCCCATCTTCGTACCATCATCGGACGTCCTGTCGGACGGCGAGCGTGGGTACGTAACGTAAGAGTACATAGGTACGTCGTACCCTAAGATATTCACACTACTAAGATCCGGACGAAGCATTTCACGTCGCATTTCATACCGGGAACTGGAACAATTTGCCAACGGCGGTATTTTCGTCTGACTGCAATTGTGTGTGTGTGTGTGTGTCTTCAAGCCTAGAGTGAATAGGCTCTTAATAAAGTAGCGCGCTTTACCATCAACGATCGCTTCACTGTTTACCATCAGACGGGATTGCGATCAATCGCTAGTTTATGATATAAAAAAAATAAGATACGCCATCGACAATTAGTCTGGACGTGATTCAAATTTTGGCTACTATAATACGTCAATAGTTGACTAGTCTCTACGTTTTCAGTTGGTAAATTATATGTTAATACTTGTATCTTGGTGAACTATGTATGTGTAAATTTTTATACGAATTTGAAAAAAGGGTAAATCTAGGAGTCTACCACTGCTGGAAGTTTTGGTACTTCAAGCGTAACGGGAGAACATTTGTTTTTGTTTAGATGTCAATATGTTTGTGAATCTTACAAAAAAAAAATGATTATAACTGGTCGTTATCATAGGATTGAATAGAATACTCTTTATTATGTTTTCTATATACACACCGACCTATCCGTAGAACAGAGTCCGATGTGATCATAGATCAAAAACGAGTTAAATAGCTAGACGAGATAAGGAATACGAACTCCACAGACCTACGTTTTTAGAATTTTCGAATCTTATTTAATTTACGAAATATAGAATCGAATAACGATCAATCTGACTTTACCTCCGCATAAAAACGCACGGAGTGATCAACCGACGCCGCACGGTGAGCGAGGGCTGCGCGGGCGTCCCGTCCGTTCTTCAGACCGGCCACTGTTTGTTGGAGAGAGGACGTTTTTATGTCATGCGCGGTTTGATGAAAAAATATATACTTTTAAGTTTTTTTTGTATGAATAATCAAATTTTTAGCGATGTTGCTTTCACGGGAAATGTTGGTTATGCTTAAAGAAGAGGTAGAAATGCCTGAGCTTATTTTAACATATTCAAATATTCCTGCTGATATTGTTTATAATATGAAGGAAATTGTAAATACTGGTAATTTAACGATTTTAGTTGTATTACTTCATGATATACACTAATAAGTTTTTAAATTAATAAATAATAGAACTAAATTGCTTTTTTGCCTCAGTAAACAGTTTTGGGCGATCTATTTTAATGTAGGACGTTTTTTTGACGGAGAGGTATAAAAATGAAATTTTAACGCGAAAATACTATTTGCCTCGTGTTTAGTCATAAGGTAATCATATATCCTGAAATAATAAACAGCAAAAACGAGATGTCTTATGAAATATTATAACGATATTATACGAACATTATTGAACTTCTAAGCGTTTCATGGGAATATAGGACGTTATTCTCAGATGACTTGTTTGTTGGATATTGAGATCAGACGTTTTTGCGGGGATAATGAAATCAGTTAGGACATTGTTCATTTAAAAATACCGGGAAATACATTGTTTTTTACATAATATTGTTATGAATACCTATAATAATATACAGTTTTTTATTATATGAAACAACAAACGTCACCTTTGCCTCCTGATACAGCAGAAACCAGTCAGCAGCTAGCTAATATATGGGGAGATTGTAGGAAGATGGTGGGACCAAAGAAATTTCCTGTAACAGCGAAATACCAAATGTCCTGTTTGATCCGTCTGCCGAGGACATTTACAGCGAACAAACTAGTACACTGTCTTTGGAAGTGCCATCTAGTTTTGAAAATTTACTGAATTTAATTTTAAAAAATCAATTCAGTTTAATAAAGCTTGAAGAGCTGTTGGCAGTTTTTAACCATAGATTTTCCCCGGTTTATAAGAAACTGTCTGTGCCAACTTATATGTCAACTCCTACTAACAAACATTTAATCCGCGACCGCACATTCTGCCCTAATCATATTGCACACAAATGCTCTGATAAAATATCTCACCAACATCGTTGTATTGCTTCACAAAATTGTGGCAACTGGGAGATCGAGCTATGCAGTGGATTTTCATCATCAAATATTACGATACAATTAATGTCACGTTTTCCGATTGAAACTAAAACCCAACAGACCAAGAGAAATAAACTTTTCAACAAAACCAGATTAACAATAAGGATGCAAGGGATTTAAAAAGCCAAGATAAAAAATACGCAAAGGAATCAAGTGATAGTTACTGATTTTGAAAAAGTATTACAGTGTCCTCATGTCAATATAAATATGTATATGTTATTATAAGGGAAAGCTATGTTCTTTTAACTTCACTCTTTTTGACTTGGAAAATAGAAAGGCTATTTTGCTTATATGTGGGATGTATTAGTGGCAAAACGTGGCGCATATGCGGTAAGCAGTTACCTCTTAGATTTTATCCAGGCTAATATTGACCAAGGGGTCAAAGAGTTTTACTTTTCGTCAGACAATTGTGCCAAAATCGTAACCACTTTGTGTTATCATAGTACAGGCAACAGCACATCAAGCTACTACAATCTATAGTCAGTCAAAAAAAGTTCAACATATGCATAACACACCGGTTTTTACAGAAGGCGCACACACAAAATGAGGGGACAGTATCTATTCGGTTATCGAGAGAGCTTCTCAAACCAAAACTTACTATACCCCTCATGAGTGACGTTTATTAGTAAGATGGGCCAAGAATGAAGGAGAACCCTATATTGTCCGTAACATAACCCAAAATGACGTGTTTTACTTTAAACGCCTGGTTAATAATATGATTTGGATGAAAGATATCAAAGGCAAGAAGATTTACTGGAGTATTATAGTATAGTATTCGCGAAGTTCATGGAGACAGTAGAGATCCCAAAAAATCGTGTTTTAAATATGACCTGGCTCCACGTGTTTATAATATTTTAGTGAATCGTGGTAACACGAGTAACTCAGTACCTTACAAATTGAACTGAAACCTGTATATTCTGAGCCTATTTTAGTCCCTGCTGCTAAACATAAAGCCTTAGTGGACATGTGCCGCTCAGATGTAATTCCCTTAGAGTATAACCCATACCACACCCATACTTAAACTCTTTGCTACATCACACCGCTGTTGCTGCTTCTGATGAATTGGATGATGACCTATTGGAATAAGAAATATTTTAAACGTTACAACTAAGTAATTTAATGTTATACTGTGTACAATTTCGTTACTATTGTGTATTTACCACGTCTAGGTCACTATGTAAGACTGATTTATAATAATAATGCAGGCAGTTTGATATAAGATAGAGTTCCGATTGTCTGCTGATATGATAGATATTAACGTACTTACGTTTAAAAGTTAAGACTGCTAGTTTAAGTTCATGCGGTAGTCGTGGTCATTTAGTTACCATAGTGTGATATGATGTGCCATTTCATTACTATTTTAAATTTCAACTACAGCTTTTAACTAATAAAATTATAAAGACTGACCCAATGTAAATTTGCAAAAAAAATATTGTGATTTTATAACTATTGCGATGCTTATTAATTCATACATCGTTTCGTTCTAAAACGAAAAGAAATATTTAAGTTTTAGATTGTACTAATTTAAGTCCGTACCTAATTGACATGTGATTGCTGTCCAATATGAAGGCACAAATTACCTTTTTTTGACTATTTTGGGATTTTATAAATCAATAAATGATTTAAAAAGTAATATCCTCTTTTATTTATTTATATGGGATGGTAGTCATAATATGGCTAACATAATGTTTGCATGTTTTAATGTGGTTATTCACAAAGGACTCATAATGGCTAGGTTGCAATTGACAACAAAAAATGACCTATGGCAATATAGAACGTCACTAAATTCAAAAGTCTCCGTAAAACAACGTATAATGTTCACTACCGACCCCCGCTCTTTCGCAATAAAATGTTCTATGTTGATATGGGACTCACTATCTCGTGAAATAAAAGGATAACAAATATACACTATATAGCATTAAACTAGGCAGGGGCGTTACTGTAACATACCAAAAAATCTAAATGTCAAGTCTCACCGTTTAAAAGTTACACTAGTCAACAACTTCTCTGACCTCTACTGAAAACTATCAATCCTGCAGATCGGACTTTGTTCTACGGATGAGTCGACACATCAAAAGTGTCTAGGGATCAAGCATTTTTATGCGGATTTCTTGAGATTGAGATGTGTCTTTGTAATAAATTTATGATTTTATAAATTTATATGGATCCTTTTTGGTGCATTTCATAATTTGAATCAGGAACTGTGAATCAAATTCGAGTAAAAGATGAAAATCAGCTGTCAATATTTTCCCTATAAAAACATACAACGCATTGAAGACATTATTAGTGCTACTGTTTCCCTACTACTGATTAAAACCAACGTTATTATGGAGCGGCGACGTCATTTAAGCAGGGAAGAAATGCTCAGAGCCGTGGGAATGATAGAAGCTGGTTCCCGGCAACGTACTGTGTCTTTAGCTCTGAATACAAGTCAGAGTGTTATCAGTCGACTTTGAACACGTTACCGAAGCACTGGTACCGTGGCTGAGCGCCATGGAGGACGGTATCGCTGTACCACACGGAGACAACACCGATACATTCAAATCTTAACTCGAAGAGCTCCAACAATAACCGCCATGATGTTAGCCGTGAGGCTTCATCACTCTTCAGGGAACTTAATTAGCGACCAAACAGTCAGAAACTGCTTGCATGAAGTGAACCTTCATTCCCGAAGACCGCTACGGGTACCATCTATAGCAATGCACAATCGTAGGATTCGATATCAATGGGCTCTTGAACACAGAAATTGGGCAGAAGAACAATGGCGTTTCGTGTGCTTTTCTGATGAGTCTCGTTTTGGTATGAGACCGGATACAAGACGTATACGACACTGGAGAACCCCTGGATGCCAACAGCGATTAAAATCCTGCCAGGAAGTCCATTTTTATAGTGGTGGAACCATCATGGTATGGGCGGGTATTTGGATCGGCGGAAGAACTGAGTTGATTTGGATCAGAGGCAACCTCAACGCTCAAATTTATGCTGAGACGATTGTATCAGACGTCACCGTTCCTCTACAAGTGCAAATCGGTCCCTTATTTCAGTTAATGCATGATAATGCACGACCGCACACCGCAAGAGTTGTAAGACAGACTCTCGCCGCAGCTAACATCAATGTCCTGCCCTGGCCTGCTCAGTCGCCAGACTAAAACCCGATTGAGCATGCATGGGATATGCTACAGAGAAGAGCTCTGCCGAATATGGAGGGTATCCAGTAGCAAGAAGACCTTTTTTTGTTGTTGCAACGAACATGGGCGGCCATTCCACAGCGTGATTTGGATGAACTCATTTTGAGTATGCCAAACCGATGTTCTTGTGTTGTTAGTGTTCGCGGTAGAAACACGGATTATTAATTGTTTAAGTTATCCAATAAAATTTTAGAGAAAACTGTTATTTCAGTCTTTTTTTCGAACTTTTGTGTTAGTGGTTCAAATGTCAAATATCCCTTTATTAGGAAAATGGCAAATTTCTTTATTAATGCAAAGGTGACTTGGTTTATCGTTACTGTGACTAACGAAAACACTTTATTTGATGAATCCTTAAAGAAAATTTTAATTAATATCAATGAGGAGAAAAGTTATTGCAAAAATATATGTTGATCCCTAGACACTTTTAATGCGTGTAGACAACAGAACAAAAATATAAAGATTTTACAAAGGCTGACACAATGGGCAGTCTTATCATATCGGACAACTTTTGGATGGAATACTTAGGGGAAGGAGAGGGAAATAATGTAGGTTGTCTACAATGTACTATTTACATAGATTATACAATAAACATAGATATTATCAAGTGATGCTAACACCAACTTCGATCGATAATCTAAAAAGAAGTCATTCACTTTTTTGATTCACCGTATTTTTGACATCACCCCGTATTTGAAGTTTTATTAGATTACATAATTTGAATCTGTTAAAATGTAACAATAGGATGCAGAAGTACGCCGCGGGTCGGTCGAAAATAATACCATGGCCCTGGCGCACAGGCAAATGAAGAAATACGGGTGGGTTTTAGTTAGTAAAAGTCTGACATGCTCCTCCGCTCCGGCGAGAGTGGGAGAGGTCATTTAATCCTTAAAAAGGGTTCAGAAGTGATTGGGTTTTCAAGTACATGATTTAGACAATATTATCGGCCTATCATAGTCATTAAGTATGTCATTCTCAATAAATAACAACTATCACTGTAACTGTACCGTCCCATTGCTGGGCATATGTCTCTCTCTATGACTTCCAGCTCTTTTAATCCAGGGTACAGTAGACCACTGTTCGTTTCTTTTGTCCAGCTCGCCCCCCTATCTTTTACGAGGTCTATCACGATACCTTCTAGCCGTGTTAAGGCTCCTTGTGGTGGTTATTTTAGCCCACAGTTTACTTGCAATACGGTAGGCGTGGCCAGCTGAGTCCCAGTTCAGCTTAGCGGCTTTTTCAACAAAATCAGTAATCCGTGCTTTGGAGCGTAGTATGGTGTTATTGCATGTTATTTATAACAAGAAAGATTAAAATGTTTTCTAGACTAACCCATATCGGCAAGGCTGGCGTCTTCAACCTGGATCCAGGATACTGCTTATTGATGTTGTTCTTTGAGTTCTCTTCGCCACCATACCACACCAGCAGACCCACCTGACTACGAGCCAATGTTCCAAATTGCGGCATAGCCTGAAACATATTTGCTTACTTATTGTGGATCTGTGAATGATACACGTTTTATTTGTATTATTTGAAGATCCTCAATCGAAAAGGTTGAATTATGTACCTACATGTTAGGGTATTATTTAGAAAATTACCAAAATTTAAGGCAAAAGTAATGAATTGTTTCTTTAATCGGTTATACACCTTACTTGTATGGTTCAGAGATAGTTGAAGATGAGTTGACGAAAACCACAGACTTCATAAATATTAAGTTGATTAGTAAAAGTACACGAAAGTAGTTTGGATGCTAATCCGCGGTTATAGCGCTCCGGCAGCTATTGGTCAACTAACAAAGTATATATTAAACTTAAATAATACAAATCGCAAAGTAGGTTGCTACATAAGCAAACAATGCCTGTATGGGACCGTACATTATAATTACTTTTGGTATACTTTCAAAAATACCGTATGCTTACCTAATACCAAGGGCACGACTTCTTTGAATGATATTGGAATTAGTTCACATTTGAAACGTGAATTAACTCGTCTCTCTCTTTAAGCTACGAGTATATGCCTGTCGATTCTTTGATATGATATCTCATTCGGGTATGAATGAAATAAAAGCAGTGTTTTTCAACATGGAATCTAGACTGGCTAGAGGACCACCAAGCCTAATTAAGGAACCGCCGTTTCTATAAAATTAAAGGAGATTCTAAATGGAATCAAACACATTTAAATTTCATTTGTTAGCTGTAGGAATTCTGTATTTCTGTTTAACCAAACGGTACGTAAAGACACTCAGCCTATGATAATTCCATGTAAGATGCAACGGAGGGAAGGGGATCACGAAATATCTTACGTTTCTAGGGGTCGTGCCATAAAAGTTTAAAAAACATTGCCCTAGAGTTGAGGGATATAATAACATAAAAAGCAACAAAATATAAAATAAAACATACCAACTACGCAAACAAACAGAATACTTACGTAATGATCTTCATCACCAACATACAGCACCCCATTATGAAGATATGGAGTAGCTCTACCAGTGAGCAGTAGCGTCACTATGTTGATAGATCCCTCCACGTGAGCAGACACCAGATGGGTAAGCTTGCCGTCTAGATCTTTCTTGATGCTATAAAAATATATAATCCACATTTTTTCCACTGCTGGTACACAGAGCTCCTCTCAGTGAGTTGCAATGGACCATAAATGCCATAATCTACCACGCGGGTCCAATTCAGTGTATACAAATAATGATAAATATAAAAACTTAAGTGAAAAATAACTTATTTCAGCCCCCTAATCGGCGAACACATTTTTGTCAAATGATTGCGACTAATTGGGATCAGTTAGTATCGTTCGGACGGCTCATTGGTCCGTTCGGTCCAAACGATCCCAACTAGTCGCAATCATTTGACAAAAATGTGTTCGCCGATTAGGGGGCAGAAGTCTGTGTCAAAAACGAATAAACAAAAACAAATGACACCGACTTCTGATATTAGTTATTTTTCACTTTGTAGCATTTTTTGGCAGCTGATTGTTTTTTTTTTTTTTTTTTTTTTATAAAAAATGTTTTATTTTTCCCTCTTTAGTTGTGAAAAGTACTGTTCAGCTGCTTCCAGTCAGACTAGACGCTGATGCTAACATAGTTGGGAAAAGGACTCTAAGCAAACGACGTAATTTTGTTCACTTTAATTTTTACCCGTCTTAGAGTAATCGGTGAATATAAATAAAATAAAATAAAAAAAATAATAATAAGTAAAAATATTGAGAACCTCCTTCTTTTTTGAAGTCGATTAAAAAGATTGTTTCCAGATTGTTTCCAGCGGAGATAAAGTGACCTTTTGTTAGTAATAATTCGATTCTGAAAAAGTTACCCAACTTTTGGATTGTAGAAATATAGAACGTCTTGAAAGCGATTGTCATCTGTACAGGCCCACTAAGGGATAGCGGTTTAGCATGCGAACAGTAGCAATTGCTTTCATTATGACAGATATTTATTTATAAATACTGCCACTTTAAAAGACGACATTATTTTAACACAGGTACGCGGTTTCGCGTTTGCACTTTATGAATAAATATTTTAATTTCATTAAATGTTTTATATTATAAATTTTCTAAAGTAGCATCTTAGCAACCTGAACCTAAATAACAGTAGCGTAGGGGTAATTTTTCGGGGTCAGGGGTAAAAACATCGTATCCATGAAATTAAAACGAATAAGGAGTAAATAGCGTATTGAAGGAAAGAGTAAAGCCTTATAATTGCTCTTCTTGGTGGAATGGTCTTCAAATTAATAATCATTTTATATTGTTATCATTTTTAAGATTACTGGGCACTTATACTACTCGCATGTGTCAATTTAATGTTGCCATTGTACCCCAAGGGTATAAAAAATATTATAATTATTATCCTTTAATGTACATCACAAACATATACGCACGCAGGCAGTTCAACATGCATTACGTTTTTTTTTAAAAATATTTTTGAGCTAAGCAATTCTTCTGATGTTCACTTTATTTTGTTTAAGTTTGTGGCTCGGTTGCTACCTTTGAGCCAAGTCATTATTTTTGAGTTCACTCTTATTTACAATAGAACAGTTCACATTCCAAACTATACAGGTTCCATCATCATCAACCTTTGATCTTCGCACTGTTGGGCACAGGTCTCCTGTCATACAGAGAATATTGAGCGTAATCACCACGCTTGCTCAATTCGGGTTGGCAATTTCAGACTTAAAGTCCAGGTTTTCTCAAGATGTTTTCCTTCACCTTTTATTCAGTCATTGGTATCCAAGATACTTTTAAAAAGGAAGTTTACTTTACTTTAAAACTTCATAGTCACGTAGAAATAGAGCTCTTTGGTCACATCATTCGAAGTTTTCCTACAAAGTTTTTAATATGCTTGTACAATGTTTCGTAACACTTATCCAATTTTAATAAATCAGTGAAGCGGCGGCGGGAGGAATTAAAAGGTATTACATATATTATTATTAGATTAATTTCACTGGCAAGTACAGAAGACAGCACATCAAGCTATTATAATCTGACAGACTTTTCATATTAGATTTTCAACTTTATCTCTAAAGCGTTAAGGCTTAAGGTTCGTTGGGAATATCTGACAGTTTGGGGTAGCTTGACTTGCTTGTCCGTACCTATCAATCTTTCTGACGAAGATTATGAAGCAATGTATTACCATTATCCTTCAACATGATTTAAATTATGATTTATGGTACGTTATGTATTTGGAGTTCTGGAGGGTAATCGCGTAACACACTATCAGTATTAAAGGAATTCATTTTGAAGTTTAACAGCATTCACTGCGTGATTAACCTTGTTGAGCAGGCACATTTTTCCAACATACAGTATGTTAAGAAAACCCTGTCCGACCCATAAGGATAATAAAGGTTAGGTAAACACATGACCAAATATAATATAAAATTTTACGTAATCATCATAGTACCAATACAAATGAATTTTGAAATAATCTTTTTTTCCCGCGAATTAATTCCAACTTACCCGAAATTTGGTAATTTTTAAAAAAGTAGCAACACCGGTATTGTTATGAGCGAATAGCGATGCGACCACGTGCCGCGTGCCCTGCCGCTTGCCGCCCGCGGAATGGTGCATAACGCACATTTACTAAGTTACCTCGTTTTGCGAAATAATATTAATTTTTTTAGGGGGATTTTTTTTTTAAGTTTAGCCCTGTTTTGTATCCATTAGTAGAATCAGTTATCGATACCTAACAACACCTTCACGGGTCGGACAGGGTTTTCTTAACATACTGTATAATAGAGCAATCGATTAGCAATATGCATCAAAATTATTGCAATTGCTTGGTACTGGTCTGCAGGGTAATTGCGTCACATACTATCAGTAGCAATGGGTTTCATTTTGACAGTTCAACAATATTCATTGCGTTATTCACGTTGTTGAGCAGAGGTTTAGTAATTGGCTTCAAAATGATTCCAATAGGGTATTTGACTAAAAAAAATTGGTTGTCTGTAGAACTCCGTCTACTGCCGATATTTGAACGTGACAACGTCTATGGCCTATGTTTCCGAGTATGCCTTCGGGCGCTCTAGGGGTGGGGGTAAATTAGGCGTGGACTCCGTGTGGTGTCAGATACGGCCGTTACGGTGTTTTCGAGAATGACTCCATGCCGTACCAATTTAATAGACGTTGTCACGTCAAAAACTATTTAGTCCGTTATTCAGATTATAGAAAAATATTGAATGCGTATATTTTATTTTATCAAAACAATAAAGATTGCCAAATATAAAAGGCATCAAAGATCAGGAGTGGTGGCTGGTGACGTCACTGGTCGCTAAAAAGTGAAGTCCAGTGATGTCCCACCAGTTTTCAACGCACTGTGTCGTTTTCATTTTTAGTTTTTATGAAAAAAGAAAAAAATGCGTGTCTAGTATTTTTTGGAAATCCGACTGACGGACTAATTAGTTTTTTTTTTTGTTAAATACCCTATTGATAGTAATGGAGTGTTGCGCAATTAGTGTGCTGGTTACTGATTCTCTAAATTATTTGGTTGATTTTTTTCAAGAACCAGTGTTAATTTCATTCTCTGCTAATTATACCATATACTCGACTTAATTCATTCCTTCATCATCATCATCAACCTTTTTTTTTTTATTATCCCACTCCTGGGCACAGGTCTCCTCTCATACAAAGAAGGATTGAGCGTAATCACCACGCTTGCTCAATGCGGGTTGGCGATTTCAGACTTATAAAGTCCAGGTTTCCTCAAGATGTTTTCCTTCACCTTCAGTCAATGGTGTCCAAGATATACTTAAAAAGTACATATAACTTTGGAAAAGTTACACTGGTACTTGCCTGACCTGGAATCGATCCCGCGCACTCATACTTGAGAGACTGGTGTTATAACCACTAGGCCACCACGACTATTAATTAATTATTTATTATTTAATTCCTTAAAATGTTCAAATTCAAACAAAATATAAAATTACTTACTTTTCTATTCCTCGCGACAACACACAGGCGTACAGCAACAACAATGCTCCGATGCCATCTTCAGTTTGAAACTGTTAAACATATTGTAATTTGATTCACATGTCTCACAAGAATGGTTCTTCTTCTTCTTGCTGCTGGACACTACTGGAGAAAGGCCTCCCCAAGGCTTTCATTACATTGGGAGAATTTGCCATCATCCCCACGCTTGGCAGATGAGTTGGGAATCGCAGTGGTTTGATATTCCACAATAGAAGCGCTGCTGGTTAGGGATCCCTTAGTCGCCTCTTACGACACCCACGGGAAAATATGGGATAGTACTATTCTAAGCCCGGTACCACACAGGACAAAATGGTTATCTCCAATCAATCTGCCGATTCTTTTTGAAGCAAGGTTGAGGTCAGCTTTCAGTCTGCCCAGATACAGCATAATACCTCATCATCAACAGCTTATATCAGTCCACTGCTGAACATAGCCCTCTCCAATTTTACGCCATTCAATTCGATTTTCGGCAACTCTAATGCAATTACTACCAGCCATCCTGCGAAGATCGTCGCTCCTACTAGCCTGAGCTGTTGAATACCAGTATCTCTTTCTATAATTTCTAAATTTACATCTACAAATTAGTTACTTAGTAACATGATACTCCTTGTTATGCCCAGCGCGGTTAAAGATGCAACTAGCTACATGAATCATCATCATCATCTCAGAGTTAATACCAGTCGCATCTGAAGCTTTTTCAACTTTAGCGTCTGAGGTCCGCTTTAGCAGCCTAAATGCTGATTACTAAATAACAGCTAACTTCGATATTTTCCGTGAAGCGACTACCGCCTGACCTCCACAGCTCAGCTATATCGAAGCATTATAGTTAGACCAATTGTTGAACTTTTGAGGGTTTCAAGAACCCGTAATGACTGCCATTAGGTGTTCGTGTGGCAACCGGGACCAACGGATTAACGTGCTTTCCAAGACACGACCAGACTAGTGCAAATATTCATATTCATGCATACAAATAATTGCACACGCAGCCGCCGCGTTGGCTACCGCTACGCCACGGAGGCTGTCAAAACAACTACATAGCTTCATGACTGATTGATGACAATTCCAAAGTACCTGTAATTGATTTACTTAAAATAGATACTTTGATTTTGATTTTTTTAACAATTATAAACTAGTGCTTGACCGCAATCCCGCCTGATGGTAAGCAGTGATGCAATCGTTGATGGTAAAGCGCGCTAGTTTATTTAGCCTATTTATTAAAAAACTTAGTGAAGTGTGGAAGGAAGATGGCAATTGAGCGAGGTGATGCAATGTTAAACTCAACAACACGACTAACGATGCTGCGCCACAGGGATATTAATCTGGAGGTCCTCCACGACTAAACTCCCGACACATCAACATTTGGCGTATCATACCCGGCTCACATCGCAACACAACTGCTCAGACCCGTGCTCCGTACGGCTTCACCAGATATCATGCCAGAACACGACGAATCGCTTGGCGGCAAGACTTTTTTCTGGTGGGTGGTAACTTCTGCCGGCAGCCGATGTAGCCTACCACCAAATTTGTATGCTGCACGCCAGCAGCCGATGTTATGGCCTTCCACCGAGAAATAGTTTCGAAATATAATGTATCACTCATCCAGGAACTGACCACGATCAACGTAGCTCAATCTTCGATCTATTCATACCTACCTTTGTTTTAAGTTCAAAAATGTATTTATCTCCATTGTAATATAAAAATAACACTCACCAAATATAAATATCGCTTCACAAATATTTGGAGATCCTCCAAACACGTGAATTCGAAAATGTGCAGCTTGCGAGAGAATTTAATTTATGAAAACTTCTGAAAATAAAGTATAGCTTTCAAATATTTCGTTGGCTTATTTTAAACATTGCCATTTTGAACAGTATTTCGGTAACATTGTCATAATTTAGCACTGTTATAATAAGGTTTTTTCGGGGGTATAAAAAAATTGATTCTATTTAGTCCGTCATTCAAATAATAGAAAAATAATGGATACGTTTATTTTTTTTTTACCAAATCAATTAAAATTGACAAATATAAAAGGCATCAAAGACCAGGAGTGGTGGCTGGTGAAGTCACTCATTGCTGAAAAGTGGAGCAAGGAGTGATGTCACACGAGTTTTCAACTCACTGTATTGTCTTCATTTTTTATTTATATTAAAAAAGAAAAAATACGTGTCTAGTTTTTTTTAGAAATCTGACTGACGGACTAATTAGATTTTTCTGTTAGTTAACTACCCTATTAGTTAAAAACGTTGCTAACTTGAAGAGTACAAGTGTAACATAGACATGGCAAATGAAGTTATTTTATTTTATTACGTCGAGCCGGTTAACTAATTCTCGTGTTTTTTTTTCTTTCTTCTTGAGCCTATAGAGGTCCACTGCTGGATAAAGGCCTCCCCCAAGGCTTTCCACAATTACCGGTCTTATGCCGCCCGCATCCATCGGCTTACCGCGACCTTCACCAGGTCATCAGTCCACCTTATTGGGACCACCCTACGCTGCGCGTTCCGGTACGTGGCTGCCACTCCAGAACCTTACTGCCACATCGGTCATCGGTTCTACGAGACAATGTGCCCCGCCCATTGCCATTTAATTTTAGCGACTTGAAGAGCTATGTCGGTGACTTTGTTTCTTCTGCGGAGCTCCTCATTTTCGATTCGATCGCGCAGAGAAACTCCGAGCATAGCTCTTTTCATCGCCCTTTCTGTGACTCTGAGTCTTCTTATGAGGCCTGAGGATTGTGAGCGATCACGTTTCAGTTCCGTAAGTCAACACTGGCAACACACACTGGTCAAAGACATTTACTTAACTACCTACGCCGATGGAGTATAATAGCACTAAGGTCTGCCTGGAAATGAATCCAACACAACGCCCTTTCCTCCAGCAGTAGTGCTGGCGGTCACTAGTCCAATATGGCACATACCTTTTCAGTGACCCCGTCTTGATAGTACGCCGAGCTATGCGGCACGTAGTTAGTTCCACTAGGCAATGCGACAATAGCCTTTGGTTCCACGGCAGGCTGCCCTATACTGCCTCCACCTCCACAACGCCAGATGACCTCACTGCATGCTCGCCAGAGAGCTTCCTCTTGACGTTCTTCAGATGGTCGAAGGTACCTAAAAGTATTAAAATATACTTGTTTTAGGGCGACACCAGTCTGACACCAATCGGGGTTTCCGCAAGCATCGTTCGTTCTCACGACCCTTGACATGAGTGTGAGTTGGAAGATCGGGGTGATTTTAAGCCAATAAGAGTTTGACAGATCTCGCTATAAGGATAAATGTCCCGCCATAAATGAGCATCCGATCCAGCTTGGTTAGTTAGACATCTTTCTGGCTAGCTACCATTTTTAATATGGTATAAAGATTGGCTTTCATGTTCTGTCGACAGTTATAAAGTAAAGGATTTCTTGTGTTAAAACATTTATATTTAAGTATTTACGCCCCCAAACATTCCTTAACTCTATGAACCCATGCAGATTTTGAACGAGCTTAAATTACTTTTCCTTGATTTGTATCTTCATAATGTTGCATATAGTGTTTGGTCCAGTAGGTGGCTAAGTATATTTTGGCGTTAGAGTCCCCTCAAATGATTAAATGGATTGTATTTATATGAATCCTACCAAAAAATCTATAAAGTACCTATCATCATAGACAGATCAATTTGCTAACAAAAAATAAAATAAAGTCACAGCTTTTAAATTCGGCACGGTTCATGTAGTAATTATGCTATTGACTGCTGCGCTACGAGTTTCGAGTTCAATTCCCGCACGATACAAATATTTGTCTGACCTACAACTAGTTGTTCCGGGGTCGGATGTTTGTGCATGTGAGTTAAAATATTTATAAAGCGCAGTCACGATACGGGTGAATTTTTTTTTAAGGAACTAGAATTGGTTAGAATTAATAATAATATCAGACTGTATCTATCCTACTGTGGGTTAAAGGCTACTTTTTATATAGAGAAAGCACAAGTATTGATCAAGCTGAACTGTTCGAGATGGGTTGAGGATTTCCCACAAAATAATAATAACTGGGGCCTTAGCCAATGTAACATCGCTTCATAGTCAAACGAAATCGAATACCAAACCAACCAATAACGAAAACGATTGACCACGTGATTTATGGCGACACGTGGTCAATAGTTTTCGTTATTGGTTGGTTATGACTACTTTTTATATGTTTGAAAAGATAAATAAAATACGAGTCGAAATCAGAGCCCAGTATTTGTTCTTTATTATTATTTCTTATCCAAATAAATAACGTCATATTAAAGGTAACTTCAGTAGCGGCAGATGTCTTTTTGAGTTATTGGAATTGGTTGTTTCATTCAGGAGATATCACGATTTATTCAAAATTAAACACCAGAAAAAATCCACGTGTCACTCGCGCCCGTGCCGGCCGCCTGCTACTTGAGTATTTCTCTGCCTAAACCACGGAGGGAGTGGGCCGGAGCGGGGGACCATTATTTCGAACAAACTTGCTACCCCGGTAGGCTTTAATTCTGCTTGAAGGTGGTGGAACTGGCTATCCAAGGACAATAATGTCGATTTATCTTGCAGAGTCAGATCTTGGCTGATGGGCGGCACAGTAGACATTAATTTTAATGAATGGCCACCGTTTCTTGAGGAAGGCTAAGGTACCTATATCATTTTTCTACGTGCAAGCCGGGGCGGGTCGCTAGTCCAAGATAAACTGAGAAAATTATTAAAAATACTATCTGTATTTTTAATAACATAAGTTTCGTGGTTAAAAATATTACGCTATTATTGTAAATAACATAATAATTTACAACTTATTTTATGTCAGCTATTTTCTACGAACCTTTTTTATATTTTTTAATATATAAATAAGCTATAACAAAGTTTTGATAAAGCAAAATGATTAATCAAAACAGATTTATCTCTGAATGAAAGATGATTAATTTTGAATAGATCCTTCAGCTAATACAATAAATTACAATATTGTTGTAGATACCAATAAGAGCTTGATAAAATTTCGCAGTGATTCGTAATTATATAATAAGAAATATTCTTTTGTTAAATAACATTCCTATGTTATTTAACAAAGGAATATTCCTTGCGTTTCATTCCTATTTTAATTGCTAACAGATTATTATAATCCTTCTAGGACTTTATTCCCGCGCCACAAACCATGCATTCTTAAATGTAGGTTATTAAAAAAAAAACATAACTACTAAATAATGTACTTAATGTTTAGTCCCTGGCCAGACCAATTATATATGGCATGAAAACGTAAAAATATATTATATTATAATAAAATTGTTCTCAGATCCCCAAGTATTATTTAAGGATGTCCAAAACAACAAAGATTTACGTATAAAATATCCTTCTCCTCTGTTAATATGACATGTATTTGAAATATACACCGATGGTGAGACCATAAAATCGACCATTTGAACTAAAATATTGTCCAGCGATGCACAGTACAGATTTATGCCAAAACACGTGGCGTTCTCGAGAATTATGATCGGCATTTTGAAGCTATGCTGTATGCCTTTGCGCACAGAATTTTAGGGTTATTATGAGAAACGATGGTAGCACGTTAATATAAAAGTAATTTATTAGCATAGCTTCAAAATACCGATCATTATTTTAATTGAAAGACGGGTGGTCTCCCAAGTATCGCCACTTGGATTGGTTCTGTGCTTCTCGCATCCAGCACTTTATCGCGGTTTTCGCATATTCATCGGTTCACCTCGTGAAAAGCCTTCTAAAGCTCTTCTGCCTCCAGTACGTGGTCACCAATCTAGAACCTTTCGGCTATAATTTATGCAAGAAATGTGTTTACTCACTTATCTAAAATCATATTGCGGCATTTCCTCAGTGGACCGATAAAAACCGCATATTCTGTATGTGAAAGCAACAAACCTTAGAAATCTTGGAAGCGACGGTGCTTACAGTGCGACAGTCTTATGACAGGAGGTAAAAAAAAAAAAAAAATAGTAGCCGTTTTTATGTTGAATTAATATTATACAAAATATGAATTTAATTATCAGACTATGTCAGCAGATACTTAATTGATGATGGATAATAAGCCCGCAAATCATTACAGTATTTGCAAAATCATGTCGCTGAAATATTAATATTCTAAACATATTTGCGATATACAAATCGAATAATAATTTTATGTAAAATTTAATAAGCGCATACGAAAATCCTAACTAATATTATAAACCAGAAAGTGAGTTTGTTTGTATGTTTGTTCCGCTTTCACGCGGTAACTACCAAACCGATTGCGAAATCTAAAAAGCACGATATTATATATTATTCTCTCGGTGGTAGGCCATAACATCGGCCGCCGGCAGAAGTTACCACCCACCAGACAAAGTCTTGCCGCCAAGCAATTTGTCGTGTTCCGGCATGATGTCTGGTGAAGCCGTACGGAGGACGGGTCTGAGCAGTTGTGTTGCGATGTGAGCCTGGTACGATGCGCCAAATGTTGTTGTGTTGGGAGTTTGGTCGTGGAGGTTTTCAGATCAATCTCCCTTTGGCGCAGCATCGTTGGTCGTGTTGTTGGATTAAACATTGCATCACCTCGCTCAACTGCCGTCTTCCTTCCTATTCGCTCAGTTTTCCTGAGCAAATAGGCTCGTAATAAACTAGCGCGCTTTACCATTAACGATCGCATCACTGCTTACCATCAGGCGGGATTGCGGTCAAGTGCTAGATTATAATTATTAAAAATATATATATATATATATATATATATATATATATATATATATATAACCGAACTCCACGCGGGCAAAGGAACTAAGGTCAGTTGCAATAAATCCTAACTAGAAAACGAAATCTAACTTCCAGACTTAAATTTTGTGTCGATATTTGTATTTTGAACTTTATTAAGCCAAAGTTCTTAATACAAAAGTGACAACTTAATGCCGAACTAAGCTGTCATTTTTGTTTAAAAAACTGCTGTTCTATATCAGTTGAGTGTAGAATTTCATAACCAGTTGGATAGTTTAAACCTGCAGCCTAATCGGCGAACACATTTTTGTCAAAGATGGCGACTAGTTGGGATCGTTTAGATCGCCCATTGGATCGTTCGGTCCAAACGATCCAATGGGCCGTACGATCCAATTCGCCGATTAGGCTGCTGATCTAAATAAAATCCATATTTCGTAATGAGAGGGTATGTATATACCTACTAGCGCGTTGGTTTTGTACGTGTGAAATTAATATGTAAAGACGCTATTCCGTTCAGGACACGTCATGCATAATGTCCATTCAATACAGATAAAAAAATGTATATATCATTAATATTTAATAATACTATAAATGAGAAAGTAAGTTTAATTGCGTGTTTGCTGCGCTTTTATGCTACAACAGCTGAGAGGATACGGATGATAATATAGCATAGATAGAGGTAGTCTAAGATCTGGAGAAGTTCGTACGACATACAGATAGTCTCGGACCTGGAGGATATGTATACGTTTATCCTCGCAGTTGAATTCTCGGGCTACAACTAATATTCACATGGAAATTTAATAGGGAAGAGACCCTGTGGAAGGTCACTGATGAGGTCGGCAGTGGGGAGACCTGTAAATGAATGCTCCAGACTGTTATCTTATAGAGATAGATGGAGAAAGATCATGCGACGAGCTACATCAACGTCTCGAATATAGTAATAATGACCACGACCGTTCTGTCAAGTACGAAATGAAGAAGAACATAATAGTTAGCCAATCAGGAACAACATACACCTCTTTAAAAAAAAAAATATATTTTTTTAAGCAAGACCTCTGGCTTCGTATATTACTACAGATACTTGAAAAAAAACAATGTGTCTGTGTTTTAGTAGATAATAATTTCTCTTAGACTACCTTCGTGTTACTGACTGACCGACCCTTTGACAATTAAAAAGTACCTGCACCCTAATTACGTAACGTGCTATTACTATTAGTTGGAATTCATTCGAAGCAAATTGCCACACCATTGCTCCATTTGTTCGAAAATGTGTCTGCTCAAAAATGTGAATAATACAATGAATGTTGTTGAACTGTCAAAATTTAATCCATTGCAACTGATAATTATAATGTGATTTTGACATATATCTACACAAAGTTTGCCTTCTCGTTAAAGTATTTAGTAAAGAGATATTCTGTACCCATAAAATAATATTGCCAATTAATTAATACATACGGTTTGAACGCCCGTCATTAAAATTTTAAGCTTACTCAACCGTTTGTTAGTGGTAAATCATAAGGTTTACCAATTTAAATAGGCAATATTCGATATTGTGGTAATAATCATGTTATTAATTCAGTAGAACTATTTAAAGTAAATACCGTATATTTTATTTTTCACTGACGAATAACCAATTTGCTGATGTTAAGGAGGTGGATGCAGTTCCACGCCGAATTTTAATTATATGTTATTTTCTGTCTGCGCTGTACGTACTAACCTGGATGTTTGGTATGATTTTTACTAAGCATTAGCGTAAATCCCTTGATTTGAGCAATTTAAACAAAAGTCGAAAAAGACGACATTTTCCTTAACAAGAAGGCGACAGACAGTAGACCTATTTATGAAGAAAATGTCAAAAAGCTAGTAACACTAAATCTACAAAAAACGTTCTCGTAAATTCAAGAAGGAAAACGGGAGAAATCATTATTGCCACAGCCTACTAAAGATCTGCAGAAGTATAATTCTTCGATATCCAATATGACGTAAATATTTTTATAGCTCGACCGTCAAAATAACCGCTTTTTCAGTACAGATTTGAGGGTAGTTCCAGAACGGCATCGTTTGTTATAGGCATGAGCTTGTAAGGGAATGTTTGTAATTTTTATACCAACGCCTCTGGGTTTGAACAATATTGTAGGTACATTTTTATGTGATAGATTGATGATATTGTTTGTTTTTTATTTTTTATTATTAAAAATGATGTTATCGAGAGTATTGGGTTCTCGCTTGCTTGTGTGATTAATACATTGTAACTGGATTTTGCTTGTAACATGACATGTTGACGGATTGATTTGTTTCCAGGACCTGTGTGGTAATAAAAGTGGAATACGTAATATAAAGTTATTGCAGCCGTAATCCCATTATTTAGCTGTAGCTGAGAGCTTCGGCTCTCCAATAATTAAAAAAATTGTGCACACTTTAATAATTACTAACACTAGGCAATAAGTTTTTGTTTTCTTTGTATGTTACTAACGCTCTTATGGATTCTTATGTCCGAAATAAAAATGATTTATTATTATTATTTAATCACATTGAAAAAATATCTTGTGACAATCTAGCATCACAATTCTGTAATGCACTTTATTCCATAATCCGAACGATTTTGAAAGAAAATTCTAATCCATTGCTGCATGTTAAATTTTTTTTTGTTTAATAATTATAAACTAGCGCTTGACTGCAATCCCGCCTGATGGTAAGCAGTGATGCAATCGTTGATGGTAAAGCGCGCTAGTTTAATAATCCCATTTACTTAAAAAACTTAGTGAACAGGAAGGAAGACGGCAGTTAGCGAGGTGGTGCAATGTTAAACCCAACAACACGACCAACGATGCTGCGCCAGAGGGAGATTGATGTGGAGACCCTCCACGACCAAACTCCCGACACAACAACACTTGGCGCATCGTACCCGGCATACATCGCAACACAACTGCTCAGACCCGTCCTCCGTACGGCTTCACCAGACATCATGCCGGAACACGACGAATCGCTTGGTGGCAAGACTTTGTCTGGTGGGTGGTAACTTCTGCCGGCAGCCGATGTGGCCTACCACCAAATTTGTATGCTGGACGCCGTGCTGATCAATTGTCAAAATCAAAGGGATTCTAATTGTTAACGAATCAAGTAATTACCCCACTGTTTACATGGATACAGTCAAACAAAATGTAATAATGGTCGTATAATACCTTAGTTATCCAAAAATACTGTCGTTATCTAAAAATATCGTAGTTATCAAAAAATTTAATATTACTCACGTATCTGGCGGAACATCACACTTGTTATCCTTAGTCTTGGGCCTTGAGTCGAACAGCAGCCACTTGATCATGTGAGCCTGTAGAGCTGACAGTAAAGACCTGTACAGAAATATAAACCTATTTATTAACCTAAATTACAGTAAAATATTTGACTGCTTTTTTTCTTCCGACCTGGACAACGCGTTTTGCCTCGTCTTTTACACTACATTCATGAAAGCACTGAAACAATTTGCTTTAGACAATGTTCCCGACTGATTACAATTTTAGTATTTTCAAGGCTAGAGTAAATAGGTTCTTAACAAACTAGTGCGCTTTACCGTCAGCGATTGCATCACTTCTTACCACCACGTGGGATCGCGGTCAAACACTATAATATTACAAAGAAAAAATTCACTTCGAAAGTACCGACACCAGTAAGCAACTAAAAGAACTATTTTGTCAACTGGGTTCCGCCAGCGACTTTCTCCAATCCCTAACCTGCTCCGTCGTTGATATTTCGTTATTGATTAGCATTCTTTATTTTCTTCCCTTTTCGGCTCCTACGATGCCTCCTGGGTCATGGTTTCGGGTTGGTTAAAAAAAACCGGGGCCCTGGCGCACAGGTATGTGAAGGAACACAGGTGGGTTTTAGTCAGTAAAGGTCTGACACGCCCTTTCGTTCCGCCCAGAGCGGGAGAAGTCAATTCCCATCTAAAAAAAAAATGTGATTCTTAAATTGGGCTAGCTAATGCTAATGATTTTTTGCAAATCCCATCGGTACACCCAGATGTTGGCGGTTTCAAACAACTAAACTCTTCATTATTAAGATAGAAGCGTTTTAAATGAGGATCTTGAAAGGCTCGCATCCTGTCCAAATCATTGGCTTGCCTATCATTTTAAACGTTTTTGTAGCATATAAAACTGCCAAATTTAATGGATCACTTTGTTAGAGTTCATAATATATACTTTGTTTTTCTAATGAGTGACTAGTGCTTGACAGCAATCCCACCTGATGGTAAGCAGTGATGCAATCGTTGATGGTAAAGCGTGCTAGTTTGTTAAGGGCCTATTCACTCAAAAAAAAAAATAGTTGTGTGGAGGCATGAGGAACAGGGAGTAAAGTTCACTCATCCTCCATAGAAAAGGGAGGATCCTCCGACCAGACGGGTGTTATGTCTGGCGGGCACTTGCCCAATGGTTGAAATTGGCAAGTTGTATGTATGCGAATTGCACGGTAAACTCTGATTGCGAGATGTAGAATTCATGTGACGTCAGTATGACGCGTCGTTCATTTTGTGGCGTTTGTAGGTACCGCTACACCACTCCCCTCCGGAGACCGGAGGTCGATAGTGGGCTGAGTCTTATATCTTGTGATTCTTGCTAGGCCAGCTGAGGTTCCAGTGAGTCGGAACCGGTTGCCGCGTAGTTCACGGTGAGTCGGAACTGTCTTTGAAGATTCCCCAGTGAGTCGGGGTGGTGGGGCGCTGCGTTGTACTCCAGTGCGTCGGATGTCGTACAGCGCCGGGTTGAGGCTGCGTCGACCAGGAGAGAGGGCTCTGCTTGTTGACCGGCCGAAAGTGCAGTGTGCTGTGCTGAGGTTGCTGATGAGGTTGAGGGTGATGACGAGGAATGCGCGGTCGCTGCATGCTTGTGGTCAGGATACCCGTTGAAGCCGTGGGTGCTGGCTGGATGGGTGATTCGCCGATGAAGCTTGCGGGAGTGATGATGATGATGACGTCACGCTCAAGTTGTTGCACGAAGGCTGCGCTGACGTTCATGCTCGGGGTCACCAGTGTGGAGGCATGAGGAACAGGGAGTAAAGTTCACTCATCCTCCGTAGAAAAGGGAGGATCCTCCGACCAGACGGGTGTTATGTCTGGCGGGCACTTGCCCAATGGTTGAAATTGGCAAGTTGTATGTATGCGAATTGCACGGTAAACTCTGATTGCGAGATGTAGAATTCATGTGACATCAGTATGACGCGTCGTTCATTTTGTGGCGTTTGTAGGTATCGCTACAGTTGAATAGGAAGGAAGACTGCAGTTGAGCGAGGTGATGCAATTTTAAACCCAGCAACAACGATACTGCGCCAGAGGGAGATTGATGTAGAGACCCTCCACGACTAAACTGTCGAAACAACAACACTTGACGCATCGTATCCGGCACACACCGCAACACAATTACTCAGACCCATACTCCGTACGGCTTCACCAGACATCATGCCGGAACATGACGAATCGCTTGGCTTAAGATTTTTTCTGGTGGGTGGTAACTTCTGTCGGCAGCCGATGTTATGGCCTACCACCGAGAACAAAATAACAGTATTTCACAATTTATATGTCTACCTTACCTAGTCCCATTCCGTGGGGCAGCAAGTCCATAGCCAAGAGGCTGATCTGGAGGCCTCATCATCAGCGGGGTCCGGACCCATTCTCCTCGAGGTGGGCATGAAGCTGAGCTAAAGCAGGTGACGCGGAGCTCCTGTACAAGAAATAAAAGACAGTGACGGATTCATTGAAAATAATTGTATCAAACAAAATAAAAAATACAGAACAAAAAAAAATATTTCAAGTCTTTGAAAGAGCTAACAAACCATTTAATCGGAAATATTCATTTCAATAAGAATAGAGCAAAATGACCAAAATTGTCGTAGATAGAAGTAATAAAAATCAAGATTTTATCCAAACCAACTTACTATAATAATTGTAGATTTCTTCTACAAAGACCAGAACATCAACAATATACTCACAGTCGCTAACTCGTCTGTAATCGGCTTTCCACCGACCACAGCTGGTTTAGCCCCATTCAATAACTTGTTCCTGGCATATAGAACGCGCTCTGAAAAGGATTTATAATTTCATTCCTTTGCTTTTACAATGACAGCTTTCGATTTTGTCTGAGATATTCTGGATTAATCTGGATTGAAACATTTGGCGACGTTTTTAATGGATAATAAAAATAGGTCTTAATATGCACATTAAAAGGACTGAAACTGTTTCTGGAATCATAAATTTATTCATATTAAACACACGTATTACACTAGTTTTATTTTTACCTAAATTAAACGAGTGAAAGCAATTTATAACTAATCAACAGAAAAGAAAATTATTTGTTCTAATATGTTCAAGATTCTTTCAGAATTAAATTACATAAACTGACTTTTAATCCACATAAATACCAATTTAGTTAATATCACTGGCAAGATTCGTAATTTCCAAAGGGATTCAAGAGTCGCGTTTTCTTCCTCTTACCTGCCCAACAAATCCTATTTCTTACAAATGGACCCCCCCTTAGATCCTGTTAGCTGAACCATTGTTAGGATCACAATACATTCCAATTACGAAGGTTTCTTACCAAATTTCTTACTGCCTGCGTAACTTGAACGAATTTAGGAAAAAAGAGAGGATATAAAATGAACGGTAGCATTTCATATTCGCAATGGTTTTTGGAGCTTATTTCATTTGTTGTTCAAAACAATGACATCACCTTATTTATATCCCTAAAATAATACTCAGCATTACTTTTTGTTATTTTTGTCTACCTCAATTACCTAAACACCAGACAGATTATCACTCAAGTTTTCTAAAAAAAAAAATATGGCCCTTACTTTCAGAAACCTTCGCAATTCGGTTTACCCGCTGAAAAATGTCACAATAGATTTCCGCAAGGTAATGCTTGAGCCCATCAATTACCAAGTAGAATGATACGACGAATTTATTTTTAGGAATAACAAATAAATGAAAATATCTTCAGGATTCTACATAGTAACAGTGCCCCAAAAGTTTTTCCGCATCAAAGGACCGAAATTGGATCCAATCGAATTTAGAGTACCTCAATTTGTCTTCATTTATTTTGATCTTGACCTGAGAAGTCTTTAAGTGACTGAGAATAAATTGGATGTGGGGATTTAAATTATTCTGAGCAGCGTTCACTTGTATTTACGCATAAACGCATTCAACCCTAAATTCGTACACGTATTTTCTAGAAAAATATTGGAAATCCATATTTATACCGATAAAGATAAAAAAAAAATATTCATGGGACGTCGTCGTGTAATCACCATGTAATAATGAAAACTATTTTTCACAACTTTATGCTTTTTACAGTACCAGAAGAAAGCAATCTGGAAAGAATACAAAATATATCTAGAGTACTTGAATTATTTTTGTGTGAGTGCAAAGGAAACATTGTACTTTCAGATTTATCTACGACGTGCGTGGACAAATATGCAGGTAAATGATTTGATAGTGTAAATAATTGCAATGTCAAGAAAATAACAACACTGGCAAAAACTGGTAAAAACAGAATAATTATATTATTATTATCTTATGGCCATCTGGAAACTTATAGATATAAAGACTAGGGGATAGAGGTCTAAGTATTTCTCCTGTGTCGTGGGTGCGTTTACAAACATGTAAATTCACATACATAAACATCCAGACCCGGAACAACTACTTGTAGGTCATCCAAATATTTATATTCTAAGAAAATAATGGAAAAAACATAAAAAATAGCCTGACATGAATTCTGCAATGAATAATACATTAAATCAACTATGCTGTTCTGATCTGCAAAGATTTCATAAATATATTAAAATACTGTCAAACATGATTAAATTCCCTCATCTCCTTTCCACCATCGGACGACCCGTCGTACAGCGAGTTTCCACCCTTACGTTATTAACACCACTACGATCCAGACGAAGCTATTCACCTTCTCCTTTATACCGCGTACATCGAGGGACTGGAACAATTTGCCAGCGGCGGTGTTTCCGTCGGACTACAATTTGAGTGTCTTCAAGGCTAGAGTGAATAGGCTATTAGTAAACTAGTGCGCTTTACCATCAACGATTACGTCACTGCTTACCATCAAGCGGGATTACGATTATAATTTAATAATTATTTGTTTTAATGGCTGGTTTATTAAAATAAACCAGCGCTGGGCTCTGTTTTGCACAGGGTCGCAGCATGATACTGAACGCCAGCCATTTTGCGTGGATGTGACGCATCTTCCCTCAGCTATTTGTTATTTTTTGTGTTTTTGTAAACTTTTGAGCCATGTTTACCGAAAATAAACGTTTTTTATTTCTTTCTCTTCTTTCATATAAGTGACCTTATCATCAAAATAAAAATATAAAGTTTGCACCACAATACTCCTCCTGGACTGTTCCGAGCACCCTTTTTCCCAAAATACTGTCTATTTACTGGTAGCGAAAATAGAGACAGTGTACACACTCATGACTTCTTCGGTGTCCAGTTGTAACAGATCTTCACAATTTGAAGTCCACTTCGGAATAACGAGGGCAACGAGCCGGCTCTTCGAGTCCATTGAAATTGGACGCTTGGATTGAATTTTTGGTACAGAGTAAATTCACGTATGGTAATCTGAATACTAAAAATGATATGACATGTTTTACAAGTTGGATTAGTTTGTAATTAAAATGGTTCATGATTACTAACACTTTGTTATTAGATAATTTTGAATGTTCAAAATTTACAGTGAAATGTAAACTGTACTGAACCTAATGGCCAATTAATTAATAGTAAAATTCAATGATGAAATTTCAATTTATTTAATTATGATTTGATTATTAAACACCAATATTCATATAAATAATCGTCACCTCATTGGTACAGTCAGAAGCAATAATATGTATACATTGCCAAGGCTCCAAAAATATGTAAACATCTTCGACTTTAAGACGAAGTGCTCAACTTGAAGAGCATAAAATTGTAGCCACCGGTTCACATCATAAATATGTATACGCTCATTGCTTCATTAAATTATGCCCACCACGAAAGGAACAATACCAAAAGACGCTTCATGAACTGCTGGATGGTGGGGATTTTGAGATCAAGGTGGAGGATCTCATTACGGACGAACCAAGGAGCACAACAATACTATGTACATAGTATTGTTCCTTTCGTGGTGGGCATAATTTAATGAAGCAATGAGCGTATACATATTTATGATGTAAACCGGTGGCTACAATTTTATGCTCTTCAAGTTGAGCACTTTGTCTTAAAGTCGAAGATGTTTACATATTTTTGGAGCCTTGGCAATGTATACATATTTTTGCTTCTGACTGTACATCTATCATGAACGATTTGAATTTTGACTCTGTACAGAATTTAAGCACGACAATATTATATTGAAATTTTAAAGAAGATCTATATAACCCGTATCTCCAATCGCCTTCCAATTATTTATAACAAGTCGAAGAATCTAACATGGATCAATTAGTAAACCAGCGTTAAGGAAAACACTATTTCCTTTTTTACGGTCACTAACTTATTTTTAATTTAGAATTTATTTTTTTGTATTACAAAAAAAAAAAAAAAAACAACACGTCACATATTAGAAAGTGGAAACCGGTACCGATACCTTACAAGGCAAAGAAAACAGTACAAGTGAACGCAGAACGGTATTTTCTCTTTAGTGAGAAATAGCTGAAGTGATTGTATTCGTGCCACACGCTCATTCATGGGCTGACATATAAGCAACATATTGGGTATTGAAGGCTGCAATGATGTGGAAGTACAGGTAGATACAAAAGTTGTAATTGTTGTTTTGTAATTGTTTATGTTTGTTTTTACTCAAAGCCAATATCACACACTATATAGACAAGCATATTGTACGTTACGGGAACACTGTTGGAGCTGCTGAACCTTGGACAAAACTATCTTTGCATTGTGTTGATTAAATTTCTTAGTATTGTATAATTGCATGACACACGTGTGAGCACAATGTAGTTGCTGTAAAGCATTTATTTGTTGGGTTAGTCTTTTTTATTGACTTGATTGCGCTCTGGCTGTTGAGAGTATGTCATGCTCACTCAAATGTCTCGCTGGTGGTGGCGTGTGTGTTGGGTCATTAGGTTCCCTTCAATATGATTGAGCTGAATGATGCTGATCCATACGTCATGTTCGTGAACGGACGCCGTCAGAGGGGACTGGTCATCTCTTAGCTGCCACGGCGTATTTTAATTTCTGAATGGTTGTTTTTTTTTTTGTGTTTTTTCCATAACGGACGCTCTTAGTGTACTATATATTTCAGCATCGTTCTCACACGGTTGATTTCAACATGCATGATGTATTCAAATATTTGTATCAATAGCTTGATACTTGAAAAGATTGTCCATGGAGTTTCTTGCCCGTTCTTCTCCATAGGTACCTACTCTTTGGAATGGGCGACTAGCTTCACCTTACTGACTGACCGACCTTCTGACAATTCAAAAGTGCCTGTAACTGGTTTATTTGAAATAAATGCTTTGATTTGATTTTGATTGATTGTAATGTTTTCTTTCATATGCCAAAATTGACTGCATGATAAATCACGAACCTCTACTAACAATTACTCTGCCGCCTATTGTAGAAAAATGCGTAAATAAGATTGAAATTATTTGAGCATAATAAAAAGAGCTATTAACTGACAATATTATATGTTTCATAAAGAATGAAAATACACACATCAAAAGTGTCTAGGGATCAACATATATTTTTGCAATAACTTTTCTCCTGATTGATATTAATTAAAATTTTCTTTAAGGATTCATCAAATAAAGTGTTTTCGTTTGTCACAGTAACGATAAACCAAGTCACCTTTGCATTAATAAAGAAATTTGCCATTTTCCTAATAAAGGGATATTTGACATTTGAACCACTAACACAAAAGTTCGAAAAAAAGACTGAAATAACAGTTTTCTCTAAAATTTTATTGGGTAACTTAAACAATTAATAATCCGTGTTTCTACCGCGAACACTAACAACACAAGAACATCGGTTTGGCATACTCAAAATGAGTTCATCCAAATCACGCTGTGGAATGGCCGCCCATGTTCGTTGCAACAACAAAAAAAGGTCTTCTTGCGACTGGATACCCTCCATATTCGGCAGAGCTCTTCTCTGTAGCATATCCCATGCATGCTCAATCGGGTTCAAGTCTGGCGACTGAGCAGGCCAGGGCAGGACATTGATGTTAGCTGCGGCGAGAGTCTGTCTTACAACTCTTGCGGTGTGTGGTTGTGCATTATCATGCATTAACTGAAATAAGGGACCGATTTGCACTTGTAGAGGAACGATGACGTCTGATACAATCGTCTCAGCATAAATTTGAGCGTTGAGGTTGCCTCTGATCCAAATCAACTCAGTTCTTCCGCCAATCCAAATACCCGCCCATACCATGATGGTTCCACCACTATAAGGATGGACTTTCTGGCAGGATTTTAATCGCTGTTGGCGTCCAGGGGTTCTCCAGTGTCGTATACGTCTTATATCGGGTCTCATACCAAAACGAGACTCATCAGAAAAGCACACGAAACGCCATTGTTCTTCTGCCCAATTTCTGTGTTCAAGAGGCCATTGATATCGAATCCTACGATTGTGCATTGCTATAGGTGGTACCCGTAGCGGTCTTCGGGAATGAAGGTTCACTTCATGCAAGCGGTTTCTGACTGTTTGGTCGCTAATTAAGTTCCCTGAAGAGTGATGAAGCCTCACGGCTAACATCATGGCGGTTATTGTTGGAGCTCTTCGAGTTAAGATTTGAATGTATCGGTCTTGTCTCCGTGTGGTGCAGCGACCGTCCTCCATGGCGCTCAGCCACGGTACCAGTGCTTCGGTAACGTGTCCAAAGTCGACTGATAACACTCTGACTTGTATTCAGAGCTAAAGCCACAGTACGTTGCCGGGAACCAGCTTCTATCATTCCCACGGCTCTGAGCATTTCTTCCCTGCTTAAATGACGTCGCCGCTCCATAATAACGTTGGTTTTAATCAGTAGTAGGGAAACAGTAGCACTAATAATGTCTTCAATGCGTTGTATGTTTTTATAGGGAAAATATTGACAGCTGATTTTCATCTTTTACTCGAATTTGATTCACAGTTCCTGATTCAAATTATGAAATGCACCAAAAAGGATCCATATAAATTTATAAAATCATAAATTTATTACAAAGCCACATCTCAATCTCAAGAAATCCGCATAAAAATGCTTGATCCCTAGACACTTTTGATGTGTGTATGAAACTTAATACTGAATTAAACAAGCACTATTGTCCACTAATCAAAAAAGACGTGTAATATACATCAGTAATTAACATGGAGTCTGCATATATATACAGATGCATGAAAGACAGAAAGAAAATAACCTTTATTTACGCTAAACATGACGCAAAAATTACAAAAACACAAAAAATAAGAAATAGTTGAGGGTACAGACACATCGCATCAAGCTACTACAAACTGTCAGATTTCTTTATTAGATTTTCTACTTTAAAACATTAAGGCTTACGATTGATTGCGAATATTTGGTAATTATGGGTCTCGGTGGTAGGCCATAACATCGGCCGCTGGCAGAAGTTACCACCCACCAGACAAAGCCTTGCCGCCAAGCGATTTGTCGTGTTCCGGTATGATGTCTGGTGAAGCCGTACGGAGGACGGGTCTGAGCAGTTGTGTTGCGATGTGTGCCGGGTATGATGCGCCTAATGTTGTTGTGTTGGGAGTTTGGTCGTGGAGGGTCTTCAGATCAATCTCCTTTTGGCGCAGCATCGTTGGTCGTGTTGCTGGGTTTAACATTGCATCACCTCGCTCAACTGCCGTCTTCCTTCCTATTCGCTCAGTTTTTCTGAGTGAATAGGCTCTTAATTAACTAGCGCACTTTACGTGCGTTTAACGTTTTTTAAAAACAATTTGAAGGTAATAAATGATTCAAACAAAATAAAAAATATTAAGATTTGTGGATAAAGTGCGCTATGATCAGCCTATTATAGGCATCCAAATAAAACAAAAATAACTAAAAATATTATGGTTAAGTAGAATAATCTGTTGGTAGTGTTTGTTGCTGCAATGTTAACTTTGTTGGTGTTAGACTTTTGAGTGTTCCTTTCACACGAATATATTCTTGTTATAATATAGGTTTACCTTCAAACATCACTGCAGCACCTTCCCGGCTTGTTCGAAGCATTTTTCCAAACTGACTACAATAATACAAATTGATTTAATTGAATTAAATGATATCCCATTTATTAAATTAATTAAAATTATATATTAAATTATTACCCATTATAGAAACAATGTTTTAATATACATATATGTAAATAAAAAAACAGGTAACCCAAAAGCACCCATACAACAACCAAAATACTTATACATACACATAAGACAAAATTTATAGGACACAGCTAGTATCATGTCTTCTACAGCAATGTCCCATAATAAATGGGCAGTCAAACCTCCCGGCTATCTTCGCCGAAGCTATATTGATAAATGCTTAAGAAAGTGGTCCAAAATTTTAAAAAGACAGTTTCATAAATATGTTTTCGGTTGACTGATGAAACTTTCCAACATTTTAATTCAATAAAAGTAATTACTGGCAAGATTAGAAACAATTTGGGTATACAATTTAAATTCATTGCCAGACATAACGTCAACAAATCAAATTGTAAAAAATGATAACACAAAATTACTCACCTTTGGCAAGTGAAAATCGTTCTTAACACTACACCACAAAGTTCACAAGTAAGTATAGTTAAACGATGCAGAAATAATGCACGTCAAGCCCGTATAGGTGATTGTTTAGAAATGGTTGCATTTGCTTCACGCCGTTCCTTTGCACATTATAATGTAGATAAGCTTAGGTTGTATACGTGTTAAACAAAACTGCAGTCTTTCAGTGGATGAGGCAGTTTGGAAAAAGCACAAAACTGTATTTCGCTAAGACACAAATTTTGATAAAACTATTCTGCAGTTATGATCAGGAAACTACTAAAGCACCAAGTAATATTTAAGAAATGTAAGCTTAAAGCAGTAATAACAAAAGGTAGAAAAAACAGAAAAATATTAAAATAATTAAAACGACTGCAATTAATGGGATTGGCGGAATCATTATTTCTTTATTCAATCTAGTAGGTCATGGGTGACATATTTAAAGTCATTAATTACACTAAAAATAGAATGTGATGATATTTTTAATTTTGTAACTTAAAATATATTTAATAAAAACTTTTCGTTCAACACTGAACCTATTTGCTAGGACTAGATACATACAATTTTGTTGAAAAGTTTCTCACGAGAATAACTATCTCTGTTCAGATATATGTAACAATTATTTTTCTATTATTTCAGAACTTACAAGCTTTTCTAACAAATGAGAGGCTATGAAAGTGAATGCTCTTTCTCTTTGTTATATAACCCTTAAATAAGGAAGAATTCCTTCTTAGGGAATTTTGTATACAAGATCACTATTTTTTCCGAAGGGAAATCCCATTGGGCATGGCTTGTTTTATTAAAAGCTTTACTACAATAAAAGTAAGCGTTACAGCAAAAAAAGCAGAAAACCTACTATCGAATCTGTAATAAAAGATAATGAATAATACCAACCATGTCAGAACCCAATTATAATTTCAACGAAGATCTGACAAGAAAGAATTAATTACATGAAACAGGATTCAATAAATCAAAAGAGATTAAAAACAAAGAAAAAATACACGTCAAAGTTATCCGTGTTCAGCCAACTGTGGGTTCAAGTTAAAACTTAAGTTCTTAAATCCTATCATATAAAACATAATAAATCTTAGGCCAAACTTAATATATTGTTTCTTGCATCACTATTATCGGTTGCCACCATGCCACCTTTCAACCTTATAGGAAATTAATATTTTATTTTTAGCGCCAATATCGAGCGTATGTTCGTGTATCCGCGCAATAATATGGCGCAGTCATATTTTAAAATGGCGTCGCGAATGATTTAAAAAAACACCGTTACGTTCGATAGGATTTTGGAATTGTTTTCTATGTTGATTTATGATACTTCATTCTTTTGCTTGTTAGTTGTTTGTGTCAAAAACCGCATACTGTAGTATGTAGTTTTCGGGATTGAGAAAAACTTTTTGTGCTAAATATTTTTAGGTTTACCATCATTGAACTAATTGAAGTTGTGTCAACTGGTTCTCAGGTTGGTATTTCGTATTCGTTCGTAATCTAAATACAAAAATATACAAATTTATTCACGTACTCGATACTTGGTCGTCCTCGGTGGTAGGCCATAACATCGGCTGCCGGCAGATGTTAGCACCCACCAGACAAGGTGTTGCCGCCAAACGATTCGTCGTGTTCCTGGTGTTGTGTTGTTTTTGTAGATATAAAGGTCGACGGGGTTCGTGGCACCGTGGTAAAAAAATATTTTAAAGGAAAGATGTTGTTCGGTGAAAAGTTTATATTGAAGTAAGCGCTAAGGTAAACAAGGCTTTCAAATAAAATAAAAATAGAATAGAACACAATGAAAATAATAAAACGTGCCAGTAGGCTCTAAGGCCTGGTTTACACAGCTGAGATTAGGCATAATCTACAACAGCCCCACATAATCGAAGCTGTGAAACAAAAAAAATCTGCACAGAAAAAATTAAATTAAACCTAAACCAGCTACACATCTCTTGTGTGCTATAGGCCCCAGTGTTTTAGTGAGAACATCTGCAGGCATATCACAACTCTGAAGATATTCTAACTTAACAACATTAGAAGAGACCTTTTCTCGAATAAAATGATGTTTCGTATCTATGTGCTTCGTCCTGTTGTGGTGTACAGGATTGTGAACGAGATTTATGGCACTCTGACTATCTGAATACAGCTTAACTGGCGTAAGTTTACCTGTTATTTCATGGATAAAACGGCGTAAATAACAAGCTTCTTTAGTAGCGGACGCAAGCGCCATATATTCGGCCTCTGCAGAGGAGAGCGCTACCGTGGGTTGTTTTTTCGACTCCCATGACACAGGTGCTCCACCTTGTACAAAAACATAACCTGTGTATGACCTTCTGTCGATCGTACAGTTTGCCCAATCAGCATCACAGAATCCTTTTAAGAGTTCTCCATTTTTTCTATAAACCAATGAGTAGTTGAGAGTGCCTTTCAAGTATTGTAAAACTCTTTTTGCAGCATTCCAATGCTCTTTAGTATAACACGTATTAAATTGACTGAGATAGCTCGTCGTATACGCGATATCTGGTCGTGTGTTTACAGACAAATACATAAGAGAACCAATAAGAGTTTGGTATGGAAAATTCTCACTAACCTGATCATCACAACGCTTTTCCATCGATTTCTTTACAAGTGGAGTATTTACCGTCTTACACTCTATCATATTAAATTTTTGTAGTAGTGAACTTATGTATGACGATTGATTAATTTCTATAACATTTTCCTGTATATTAAAATTCAGGCCTAAATACTTTTTCAAAAAACCCAAATCTTTTAGTGAAAAATTACTCGACAAATCCTTTTTGACAATGTCAAATGTCATTTCAGAGTCAAAAAATACTAAAAAGTCATCGACAAAGACACTAAGAATAACGAGTTCCTTATCAAAAAGTTTAGTGTATACGCAAGATTCAGAAGGAGTTTGAACAAAACCTATTTTTAAAAGTGTTTCATTTAACTTTTTATTCCAGGCACGCGGTGCCTGTTTTAGGCCGTAAAGGGATTTCTTTAATAGGCAAACCTTACTTTCGCCACCCTTTTCTATGAAACCAAAAGGTTGTTCCATATAAACTTCCTCTTCCAAGTTTCCATTTAGGAACGCGGTATCTACGTCCAAATGTTTTATTTTTAAACCAATTTCTGCAGCCAACGCAAATAAGGCACGTAGGGAAGAATGATGAATTACTGGCGCAAACGTTTCGTCGTAATCCACTCCTTTAACTTGCTTAAAACCTTTTGCGACGAGTCTAGCCTTGTATTTCAGTATATTTCCACTAGCGTCCTTTTTCAGTTTATAAACCCACTTGCATGGTATTACTTTCTTGTTTGGTCTGTCAACAAGATCCCAGGTCTTGAGCTTCATAAGAGAATTGTGCTCATCTTGCATAGCATTTTGCCATTTTTCGGCATCGTCAGCATGAACTGCTTCATAGTATGTCGTCGGCTCATCCAAATCATCAGACAATACATTATAAGTAAGAAAATCTGGTGGTTTCCTGTTTCGTGAGGGGTATCGACGCTCCTGGATAAATGGCTGCTCTTCCAAACTAGCTGGTTCTTCATCAAAACGCTGTGTGTTTATTGGTGAAGACGTTTCAGCTATAGGGTCGATACTCTCAACACAATCGTGAAATTCAATTTCATTTTCATCTCTTTCAGCATTTTCTTCAAAAAGTAAAACTGAGTCCGACTGTACCTCAGGTTCATTCTGCTTTCGTTTCAAAAATGTAAAGCAGTTTTCAAAAAAGGTTACATCCCTAGATTTTAGGATTCGCCGTGGGTTAGAAGGATCTCTAAAAATATAACTATTTGGATCTTCAGAATAACCCACAAAAATAGCTTCTTCAGCTTTCATGTCCAACTTTTTTCTATTACATGAAGGTATATGGACAAGGGCTCTGCATCCAAAAATTCTTAGATGACTAAGATCACATCTTCTGCCACACCATTTATCATAGGGTATATCCCCACTTAAGGCTCGATGAGGGGACCTATTTTTTAGGTATACAGCTACGCGAAATGCGTCTTCCCAGTAAGCCTTAGGTAGTGAGCTTTCAGCCAGCAGCGATCTTGCCTTCTCGGTTATAGATCGGTGGGTTCGCTCTGCAACTCCGTTTTGTTGAGGGCTGTAAGGCGTCGTTGTTTGATGCGCGATACCTTTTGATGAAAGATAATCAGCAAAAACTTTATTAACAAACTCTGTGCCGCCATCAGTCCTAATCCTTTTTATTTTAAAACTTAATTGATTTTCAACTAAAGTTTGAAAATGACAAAATTTATCTTTTACTTCGGTCTTTGAACTTAAGAAATACGCAAAAACTTTTCGGGTATAATCATCAACTAAAGTTAACATATATTTATTACCTTGAAAAGAGGTTGTAGACATAGGTCCACACAGATCACAGTGGATCAACTCTAAAGGTGAAGTTGCTCTATTAAAAGCTATCCTTTTAAAAGGTTTTCTTGCTTGTTTGCCTTCTACACAAGCGATGCAACTTGATTTATCTACTACGGAAAATTCTACCCCTACCTGGTGATTCTTCAACCGATTCATGCCTATTCGACAAAGGTGTCCAAGTCTCTTATGCCAGATTTGATACCTATCCTGACAGTCAGAGTGCTCATCTTTTGTTAAATAATTATCAGCCACAGTGTTGGAAACATTTGTAGAGCCATTAAGTACATACAATCCACCACAGGGCGAAGCATGAAGAAGCGAATCACCTGTAACACAAAAGGTATCATTTTTATAAAAGTTACATCCATTTTTATTAAAAACACATATAAAACCCTTATCTACAGCTTTTTGTACAGATAGCAAATTAGCATTTAAGTCTGGTACATAAGCAACATCAGAAATTGTATTTATTTTATTTTTAGGTGTCGAGATCGAAATATCTCCTAATCCTAAACATTTGATCTTTTCACCATTTGCGACAGTTACGGTTCCTCTATCAGTCAACTTTATATGTTGAAACCAATCACGCCTTGAAGACATATGTTTAGTTGCACCTGAGTCTACATACCAAACATCCTTGTTTTCAGATCCAGAAGTATTCAAAGCAGTAAATGAGGAGTCATTTGTACTCGTAACATTACCCTTTTCCTTCTTCTTTTTCAATGGACAGTCTGGTCTTTTATGTCCGGGTACATTACAGTCATAACATACTACTTCCTTCTTCTTTTTGGATTTAGGTTTCACTTTTGCTTGAAATACCGAATCCGTCGTTAATGTGTCGCTTTTAGACATTTCATTAAGGAGTCTCGTTTTTACCAGGTCAGTAGTTACATCAACATTGCAATTTTCAAGCGCCATAATGAGGGGCTCATATTTTGGAGTGAGTCCACCTAAAAGTATAGCGGCAATCGACGTATCTTCTATCACCTTCCCAATATCTGCAAGATCTTGTGCAGTTGAAGTAACTGCATTTATGTACTGTTCAATGTCTGCATAATCTGCGAGACTTAAGCGGTACAACTTACGTTCAAGAGCTATTCTTCGTCCTATACCGTTATCCTCAAAAGCTTTCTGTAATGATTTCCACGCTTCCGATGCAGTCTTTGCACTTCTAACGTGAGTTATAGCTGCACCATCTACAGTTAGGCAAATCTTAGCAAGAGCTTTTGTATCGTACTTTACCCTTATAGCCTGAGGAGTTGTGTCACCTTCTGGGTATCCAGTAACGGCAAACCAGAGATCCTCGTGGAGTAGGTAGTTTCTCATTTTAAACTTCCACGTCGGATAACCCTCCTTGTTTCTTAAGCCAAAGGTTGGTAATGACGAAGAGCTTGACTTCGCCACAACATTACTATCACCAGTATCATGTGACATGTTTACGCACACCAAAAAATACAAAAAACAATATTTTCCAAAAAAATACACTTTTGTATATATTTCACACACGGATTTTATACTCCACAATCTCGTGCTGATAACGTTTTGTAGATATAAAGGTCGACGGGGTTCGTGGCACCGTGGTAAAAAAATATTTTAAAGGAAAGATGTTGTTCGGTGAAAAGTTTATATTGAAGTAAGCGCTAAGGTAAACAAGGCTTTCAAATAAAATAAAAATAGAATAGAACACAATGAAAATAATAAAACGTGCCAGTAGGCTCTAAGGCCTGGTTTACACAGCTGAGATTAGGCATAATCTACAACAGTTGTCATGTTGTCTGGTGAAGCCGTACGTAGGACGAGTTTGAGCAGTTGTGTTGCGATGTGTGCCGGGTCCGATGAGCCAAATGTCGTTGTGTCGGGAGTATGGTCGTGGAGAGTCTCCAGATCAATCTCCCACTGGCGCAGCATCGTTGGTCGTGTTGGTCTTGTTTAACATTGCATCACCTCGCTGAATTGCCGTCATCCTTCCTATTCCTAAGTTTTTTAAGTGAATAGGCTTAATAAACTAACGCGCTTTACCATCAACGATTGCATCACTGCTTACCATCAGGCGGGATTGCAGTCAAGCACTAGTTTATAATTATTAAAAAAAATAAACGTGATATTATAGATTTTTTTAAATAAAATTATGAGAAGATTTTAGTTTCTGTATGCACGAATATTTTTTTCACAGTTATTTTGACGATAAATTATCAATAAAGCTAACACCCGCGATTTCAGATAGCATAATAATCCCGTATTATGCTATCTGAAATCGTCCTGCTAGATAGATCAACGATCTCAAGATTTCTGGGATGGATTGCATGCAGAGGATAGAAAGGGCTGTTGTGGTGCATCTTGGGAGAGGCTTATTTCAACATTAGACTGCGATAGGTCTAATTGTTTTTGTTACTATAGTTTCATCTCTTCATCGATGACACAGTCTGTTGCATTAATTATTTTGGAGTTTAATTTATAAAATAATACATAAATTATAAATTTTCAATATATGGTTTATAATTTCTGCATTGTAATTTTATTTATAAACAAATTATGGTATTTTCAACTTTTTGCTTAAGCTAATTGTACTCTCATTTTAATTACTTATCCTACCTTTTCGATCTTTCCTCTTGATAGGTTCACTCTGCATTTGAATCACACTAAGTACCTTTGTGTTAGCCGGCAATTAACTAACTAAACCGATGAATTCGCTGCCAAAAATACTAACTTGCTTGCCAGTGTATGAGTGACGGCGGAATTGAACGGTTTTAAATCTTCACCACATCGTTATGATTATTGTGATACTAAGTTATAGATATATACAATATGTAAAGAAAACCCTGCCCGATCCGTGAAGTGCGATCCGTCATGTGTTTACCTAACCTTTATTATACTTATGGGTCGGACAGGGTTTTCTTTACATCCCAACTAATATTATAAATGCGAAAGTGTGTTTGTTTGTTTGTTTGTTTGTTACCTCTTCACGCTTAAACTACTGCACCGATCATCACGAAAATTTGCATACACATAGTCTAGGGTACGGGGAAGGATATAGGATACATTTTATCCCGGAAGAAAGTAGCTACTGTTCCCGTGGGATCGAAATTAACGCGGACGGAGCAACGACGGGCGGAGCCACGGGCAAGAAATAACAATATAATTATTTAATAATATTTAATATTTGCATACACATAGTCTGCGGAACGAGAAAGGACATAGGACACCTTTTATCTGTTCCCGTGGGATCTAAATTAACACGGGCGGGCTACTAACAGTGTAATTATTTATATGTTTGTTACCTCTTTAACTTAGTCTGTGGTACGGAGAAGGATATAGGATACATTTTATCCCGGAAGAAAGTATCTACTGTTCCCGCGGGATCCTCTTTAACTGTTACCTCTTTAACTGTTTTCTTCACGCTTTATCTACTCAATAAATCTTTTTTTCACATGTGTTTGAAATTTTGCAGGCGTAAAGTTAGAAGTCCGGATTAAATAATAGGGTACTTTTTATCCCGAAAAAATTGATTTTCCCGAGAGAAATCTAAAACGCGCGATATAACCGAAGTTAACGCGGGCGAAGCCGCGGGCGGAAAGCTAGTATTGTATAAATCAGACATAGACATTTAAAGTTTAGTATACTTTTTTTTTTTAAATCTTATTTATTTTGGGGCTTTTATGGGGATATATCAGCCCCATACCCGGTACATTGATCTTGCTTCTTAAACATAGTATAAAATCTAATGAGATAATATTTAAGACTGCGATTATATTATATTGCAAGATTGCGTCACTGCTTACCATCAGGCGGGATTGCGGTCAAGCGCTAGTTTATAATTTTATAAAAAAAAAAGAATGTTAGTAGACAAATATTTAAATGGATGTCACAAATGACTGAAACAATAGGTAATATAAAATTATTTTTTTAATATATATTTTTTTTTAATAATTAATAAGTTAAATCGAAATAATAGTTTGCGTCCTTAAATTTATAACAATTATTATAGATTGAAATCAAAAAAAACTACAAGTTACTCGAGGTGTACTATTTTCACTCCTTGTAGTTGATATAATTATTTTGAATTAACATCAATTTGAAATAAAAATAAAATTTGCCATTCAAGCGGGTTAGATTATTAAATCATGCTTTTTTAAATATGTTTTTCCAGTAAAATAATAACTTCTTCTATTGATCTATAAACTACACGCTAGTTTCTCATTTCTTAGTCCTTTTCAACGTCAAAGTGCGCTGTTATGCATTCATCAAACTAATCGACAAGATAAGCACAAACTTGCACCGTTTGAGTCTACATAAAGATCTTGATTTCTGTGTTAGGTTTAATTTATTTTTATGTTTTGATTACTTTAGTATATTTAGTTTAGTATGCAGTTGGATCATAACTATACGAATTGATTACTTTTTTGTAAACCAAGTGAACTTTTTTTATCAAGGTGGAAAATGCGCATGGAAGTCCGCGGCCCTGGGATGGGCGGCGAGATATTTTTCCAGTCAGAAAGAGTCTGACCTCTTTCTGACTAAAATAAAAATACCACCCTGGTGTTAATCCTCGCAACGACCAGTGCAGTGTCTGTCACGCCTACGCTGGCGGATTGCGAGATCGAACAATGCTTGCTTTTGAAACCCCGAATTGGTGCTGATCCATCCTGTGGGACTCCCCCGTGACTTCTAAGAGTGGCGCCGCCACCACAGTCTCGTCGCCAAAACGTTCCTGAGTCTGTCACCCCTGGATCCATTTAGTGGGACTATCTATGTTTGAGTCAGCTTCCTTGCTGGCTTAAACCATAGAGGTATTCCATCTCTACCAAAGGTCTGCTGCGGGTTTCGTGTAAGACTATCCGCATGCATCTGATGACATGCTCTTTCCGGTTGAATTTTTAAAATGATAAAATGGTCGTAATTAAAAAAAAAAGCTTTGCTGTTTTCCAAAATTTAAATTAAACGTCCAAGTATCAAAACCATGAAACCAAATTAAAGCTATCGCACTGAACAGCTAAACGGCGTTAACCACGAAGGTTTTTCGAAGGTTAGATAGAATGAATATGCGGCAAATCACATGAACATACACATAGCTATGTTGTAATGAAATGTACATACTCACACTTATTTTCAATTATTTTGCAGGTCAGAATAAGCATTCTGATAAAGTTAGGCGTTGTTCTGATTATCTTCCACAACTTTTAGAGGCCAAAACTGAACTGACCACAGCCCTGCGTGGATTCATAATATAGCCCCCAAAACGTCTTCAAGCAAATAAATGTGAGTATATTCAGACGATCGTACATCAAGCTACTACAATCTGACAAATTTATTTATTAAAGTGCCACCTTTATCTATAAAGCATTAAGGCTCAATGTTGACTCCGAATATTTGATAGTTTCGGGAAGCTTATTTTGTTGTACATTACTTTACAAGATTTTATGGAGATTTTCTTGGTAATTAATATTCTGGGTAGGAACAATGGGTATTTGACATTGGCCCTGTTCTCAAAAAAAAACATACAGCGTGTATCTGACATCGTAATGCACAAATCGCAAAAAAGCTACACCGCATGCCACTAACAATATTATGATAGTCATTTATGTCGTTAATGAACGGTTACAAAAATAGGTAACAGTGTTTAAAAAAAATGTCGGCTCCGCCTTTGCACGTTGCAAGCGTGCCGTCGTGCGTGTTTGTAGGTATGACGTTGACCCCTGATGCGAACTCTATTAAATCAGCTGATAGGATAGATTTTCTAGTATTGTTCATATTGCGTTTTTCTGTGTAATTAACGAATTAATTAATTGTTAATTTAAAATCTTAATGGGTTATAAAAGTATAGCAATGATGAACGGTCTAAAGTGAAAAAAACTGCATAATATTTTTTTTTTTAAATCGGGAAAAAGCCGACGCAAAATTCAACCACAGGGGGTTCAGAATCATGTACCTACTGGATCCATGGTACTCGTTTGCGCGTCGATGTCAGATACACCCTTTATTTAACAGTAGCATTATGAACGATGTCTATCATTTGAACTCTCAAAATATGTCGCCAAAATAGGAGTAAATTGATGTTTACAAAAATTAAAATTCATTTATTTCAGATAGGTATCTTGGATCCATACATTTTAACAAAGAGAGAAATTTGAATAAAATAAAAAAATAACAATCAAATACAATAATATGGTAAAATTAAATCAAAAATCACAAGTCATAAATAATTTACCCTATTAATTTAATTCACTCAAATAAATTAATAAACAAATGCACACAATTCTGTACAATCGTTACCGGACGCAGCTGGCCACGTGCCTGCTACAGCACTGTCGAATATACGGACAGTCAATCCTCTCGGCAATCATCGACAGAACTGTATTGCGCAAGCGGTGCGCACCAAGGACGCGCACCGCTTGCGCATGGTGGTGTGGAAACAGTCGGTGCGCGCTTTCGCAAACATACCCGAGGCACTGCAAAAACGGGACAACCCCAACACCGCTCTGAACGCATTATTGTATTGGATACGGAAGGTACCATAAGCCGCTCGAAAGAGAAGAGATCCAATAGTTGTAATAGTGTTCAATAATAATAAAGTCGGACTCGCTCGCGAAGGGTGCCTTACGAAAAACGGCAAAAAATCACGTTTATTGTATGGGAGCCCCCTTGAATATATATATATATATATATTTAGGGTTCCGTGGCCAATGGGAACCCTTATAGATTCGTCATGTCTGTCTGTCCGTCTGTCCATCCGTATGTCACAGTCATTTTTTTTTTCCGAAACTATTACTACTGTTGAAACTTCGTAGGTAGATGTATTCTGTGAACCGCATTAAGGGTTTGATGGAAAAATAAAAAAATAATAATAAATATTGGGGGCTCCCCAATAGCAATAAGCAAGCGTGGTGATTACGCTCAATCCTTCTCTGTATGAGAGGAGACCTGCGCCCAGCAATGGGACGATAAAAAGGTTGTTGAAGAATGTGAACCACCGTTATTTATGTAATATACAACCATTGTATCCCTATACCATCATTATATATGCAATTAGGAAATAAACGCCTGCTAAACTATATCAAATTTCATTGGTATAAACAAGACGCCTAAAAATACACGGAGATATTATACTTTTCCTCGTAAAATAAAGTTTTATATTTCCCATTTATTAATTTAATCAACATTCCGCACATGCCTTTCTTATCCCCGTGAATTCAGGTAACAATCCGGTCCGAAAGAGAGGCCATGGTAGAGCGTGTGAGTGTTGCACTGCAGGCAGTCTCCGAATGGGGCAATGCCAACCTTGTAGCATTCAATGCCGCCAAAACACAGGCTTGTCTTTTCACCGCCAAAAGGAGCCCGTTCACCTTGGCTCCTACTTTTCACAATGTATCCTTGGAGTGTACCGACCGCCTTCAGCTTTTGGGAGTTGAGATTTCCTCGAGCCTTAACTTTGGGCGGTTCATTGAGTCCAAAGCCAGGGTGGCTGCCAGAAACCTAGGCGTCATCGCGAAGGTCCGGCGGTACTTCACACCAGGGCAGCTTCTAATTTTATACAAAGCACAGGTCCGCTCGTGCGTGGAGTACTGCAGCCACATTTGGGCTGGTGCTGCGAAATGTCACCTTGCCACTTTGGATTCAGACTTAGCTCGAAACGGTCTCCAAAGCCTGGAGCACAGGCGTAGAGTAGCCAGCCTTTCGGTCTTCTATAGGATGCATTCTGGTGAGTGTGCAAGGGAATTGCATGATTTAATTCCGCCATCTCCGTTCCATCATCGGACGACCCGTCGTACGGCGAGTTTCTACCCTTACGTTGTTGACACCACTGCGATCCGGACGAAGCGTTTAGCTTCCTCCTTTATACAGCGTACATCGAGGGACTGGAACAATTTGCCGGCGTCGGTGTTTCCGTCACATTACAATTTGAGTGTCTTCAAGGCTAGAGTGAATAGGCTCTTAATAAACTATCGCGCTTTACCATCAACGATCGCATCACTGCTTACCATCAGGTGGGATTGCGGTCAAGCGCTGGTTTATAATTTATAAAAAAAAAAAAAAAATTAGGATTAATTGTCCTAAATTAAGACGACAACATAGCTCATACAATGTAGATACAAAATAATGCTACAATTATTAGCTCTTAGTAGATTCTTACCCATTCTCGTTAATAAAATTCCAACTTAAAAATATTATTTTTAGTACATCTATACTAATATATAAAGCTGAAGAGTTTCTTTGTTTGTTTGAAAGCGTTAATTTCAGGAACTGGTCCGGTTTGAAAAATTCTTTTTGCGTGGGAAGCTCATTAATCCAGGAAGGCTTTTGGTTATATAACATCACGCTGCGGCCAATGGGAGCCAAGCATAATAACTAACTACACTCGGACGAAATCGCAGACGGCCGCTAGTGTAAGAATGAGAATGCTAAGAGGGATGTGTGGTGTTACGAAAATAGATAGAATAAGAAATGACTACATAAGAGAAAGTCTGAAAGTGGCACCGAAAACTGATAAGTTGTGTTGATAACGGTTGTCATGGTATGTGCATATGTTACGGAGAAGTGAGGTAAATATTGTGAGGTGAATTTTGAGTATAAATGAATGTCAAAGGCTACAAGAGTAGGCAAAGACCAAAGAAGATCTTTTTTCTTACTCCTCCGCTATTCTTTTCTGATTAATTTCGTTGCGGGACCCAAGACAGTTGAATCGTTTCTCCGGGATTCGTCGAGCTTCATTGCTCAGCGTTTTTCTGGCGGTCTCCACTGTTGATTCTGGCTTTCAGAAGTTGCAGTGGATGGAAAAAAGTGTGGCGGGTTTTGTCCCAATAAAAAAAAGACCAAAGAAATGATGGATGGAATGTGCGAATGATGATAATTGGTTAAGAAGGGATTATCGATTGCGTCACTGCTTACCATCAGGCGGGAACGCTAGCTTATAATTTATAAAACAAAAAAATAAGGCGGCGACGTCTCATCATCATCATCATCTCAGCCACATGAAGTCCACTGCTGAACATAGGCCTCCCCCAACGATTTCCAAAAATTACGGTTGGACGCGGCCTGCATCCAACGCTTTTGTTCAGATCATCCGACCACCTAGTCGGTGGGCGTCCGACGCTGCGCTTGCCGGTACATGGTCGCCATTCAAGAGCCTTTCTGCCCCACTGGCCATCGGCTCTAGAAGCTATGTACCCCACCCACTGCCACTGCAGAGAGCTAATGACAATAACGGTGACGTCTAATACAGATGTATGGAAGAAAAAGACATATTGTGCCGACCCCAGATAAATTGAAATATGTACAAAAATAAGATTCAAAACGCAAAAGTTGCCGGTTTGTGTACCGGTTGACGTACAATGGCAATTGTTATGGGTCGTTGGAGCCCTCAAAAGTTTCATCTTGCCTGCGGGTTGTGGAGGTCAGAAGGCAGTGGGTTCACGGAAAATATCGAAGTTTAGCCAAAATTAGCAGTTTGACTGGTAAAGCGGATCCCAGACTCTAAAGCTAAAAAAGCTTCGGATGTGACTGGGAGCTTTGATGATGACGGTGACAGATGTATGGAAGAAAAAGACAATTGTGCCGAACCCAGACAAATTAGGATAAGGACATGATGATATAATATGTGCAAAAAAAGTTTCAAAACACATGAGGATGAGGAGATATGATATTGAGGGACACTTGGCTGGACTTAATGATAAATGAAATGAAATGAAATGAAATCGTTTATTAAGCAAGTAGGATCACCGATCACTTTTACACGTCATATATATTTTTTTAACTAGATGAAGCCGGCATTTCCTAACTGACTACCTCTGAGAAGATATAGCCGAAACAAACTCAGGGATCATCGTCTTTTTTCAAGTCCAGACATTAAAAATGAGAATGTTTACAATAATTTACCTTATAATTACGCATATTGCTAATAACAATGCTTATCAGAGCGAACAGTTCAGTCCCAAGCTTTTTTGTCTTCTAAATAATCTGTGATTTTATAATACCCTTTTTTGCAAAGTTTGGCCTTTATATACTTTTTAAATCGTTTAATGGGTAAGTTTTGAATATGCATGGGAAGCTTGTTGTAAAAGTGTATACATTGACCCATGAATGAGTTGCCTACTCTGTGGAGACGAGTGTGATGTACAGCTAGATTGTGTTTGTTCCTGGTATTTATATTATGAATATGAAAGATAGCAGGTACAACATAATATATGATAAAAATATAATATATGATAAAATATAATATATGATAGCAGGTACAACAGAGCCCTAGCGGATTGCCAATGGCCGGTAGGTGGATAACCTACAGCTGATGATAGTGGGCCATATTATACGAAACTCGCACAGACCAGGAAAGTATAGCATAAAAGGGAGCATGTTTATATTCAGTAGTGGGTAGAAAAAGTTTATCAATTATGACCAATTTTTAACACGCTTTTATTAATTTCATATATGTGTATGTTTGTATGGGACCTCCTTTGGAGTCGATTTTAACCCACGATGTTAAACGGATTGATTTAATATAAACTTTTTGCGCTTATTAAGAACCGGAAAATATAAAATACTTTGATTAATTAGTGTCATATAAAACGACGAAAGAAAATGGAAAACGTTTTTTTAATGAAAAAAATCGTTGAACTTAAGGAAATAAATTTAAATATTAGTTTTTTTTTTAAGTGTGGATTTTATTGTTTAATATATCATCAAAGCGTCATTTTTAGTATTAATAACACAAACAAAACACGCTGTATTTATTTTCGCTATGCAACCAACTCATTTTCAACCTTTTTATCGTCCCACTGCTGGGCACAGGTCTCCTCTCATACAGAGAAGGATTGAGCGTAATCATCATGCTTGCTCAATGAGGGTTGGCGATTTCAGACTTATAAAGTCCAGGTGGTGGTGGCCTAGTGTTTAAAACACCAGCCTCTCAAGTATGAGTGTGCGGGTTGGATTCCAGGTCAGGCAAGTACCAATGTCACTTTTCTAAGTTATATGTACTTTCAAACTATATCTTGGACACAAATAACTGATTAAAAGGTCAAAACACACACATCTTGACGAAACCTGAACTTTAAGTCTGAAATCACGAACCCGCATTATACAAGCTTGGTGATTAAGCTCAATCCTTCTCTATAAGAAAGGAGACCTGTGCCCAGCAGTGGGACGATAAAAAAAGGTTGTGATTATGATGATGATGATATATTACGAATGTCAATTAAGAATATTATTAGATATTGAATAGGCTAAAGGTTCCGAGATGACCAATTTTCGTAGTTCTAAATCTAGTCACAATCTCATCTTGGTGAAAAAAAATTGTCGTAAACCTGTCAAAATGTAAGAAAATTTGAAGTATTTTTGACTAAGGTTATATTGTGAACATTTTTTAAACTACGAAAACTTCGTCTTTAGAGTGTCGGCCGGGTACCAAAAAGCGTAATGTTGAATGACCTCCCACAATGTGGACTCTAATTATTCCACGTTGTGGTAGGCCCTCAAAAGAATGAACTTGTGACATACATAACATATATCTTCTTATTCTTCTTTAGCCTTTAGAAGTCCACTGCTGGACAAAGGTCTCCCCCAAGGCTTTCCACAATGACCGGTCATGTGCTGCCCGCATCCATCGGCTTCCTGCGACCTTCACCAGGTTTTCCGTCCTCCTTGTTGGGGTCTACCTACGCTCCGACTAGCGGTACGTGGCCGCCACTCCAGAACCTTACTGCCCCATCGGACTTCGGTTCTACGAGCAATGTGCCCTGCCCAATGCCACTTAATTTTAGCGACTTGAAGAGCTATGTCGACGACTTTGGTTCTTCTGCGGATCTCCTCATTTCTGATTCGATCACGCAGAGAAACTCTGAGCGTTCGTATGTGGCCCATTGTGAGCGACCGCGTTTCAGTTCCGTAAGTCATCACTGGCAACACACACTGGTCAAAGACATAACATCAATATAAAGGATGTATAAACATACATCGACGCACAAACGAGTACCATGGATCCAGTACATGATTCTGAACCCCCAGTGGTGGAATTTTTCGTCGGCTTTTTCATGATTAAAAAAAAATGTAGTTTTTTTCACTTAAGACCGTTCATAATTGCTATAATTTAATAACTCAATAAGATTTTAAAGTAAAAATTAATTAAATCGCTAATTAAACAAAAAAGCGCAATGAAAACAAAACTCGAAAAACTATCTTATCAGCTGATTTAATAGAGTTCACATCAGGGATCAACGTAATACCTACAAACTCGCACGGCGGCACGCTTGCAACGTTCAAAGGCCGAGCCGATACTTTTTTTTAAACATTGTTATTTCTGTAACCGTTCATAAACGACATAAATGACTATCATAATTTTGTTAGTGGCATGCGGTGTAGCTTTTTTGCGAAGTTTGTATTATGATGTCAGATATACCCTGTATGTTTTTTGAGAACGGGACCAATGCCAAATACCCATTGTTTCTACCCAGAATATTAATTACCAAGAAAATCTCCATAAAATCTTGTAATGTACAGCAAAACAAGCTTTCCGAAGCTATCAAATATTCGCGGTCAACATTGAGCCTTAATGCTTTAGAGATAAAGGTGACACTTTAATAATGAAATTTGTCAGATTATAGTAGCTCGATGTACGGTCATAGTTTTTTTAGTGGCATGCGGTCTAGCCTTTTCGCGAAGTTTGCGTTACGATATCAGATACATCCTGTATAACCAGCTTATATTGTTCCCACTGTTGGAACAAAGGCCTCTTTTCGATAAGAGGGAGTAGGCCACGATCTAGAACAGTGGTAGCCTGTTAATATCAGCGGCCGCCACTTCTAAGTTGTAGGTCGTACGTTCCATCTCATCAGGCGCTTTACTTAGTGATCATTTCATCACCACTACTCTCAAAACGGTGAAGAAAAATATTGTGAGGAAACCGGCTTGTCCTAGAGCCAAAAACTTCGAAGACATGTGACATATCTACAACCGTCCAGCCTGGTAGATTACGACCTTGTGAAGGTATCCAAGGTATGAAAAAAAAAAAATAATAATAATTAGTCCGACTTATAGATAATAAAAAAATTAAGACCCGTATTTTTTATTTTGTCGAAATTACCAAATCTTACTGAGATACAGCGTATTAAAGTTACGGAGTGGGGGGTAGTTACGGCACGCCGTTGTATATTTTGTAGCACGGCGTGACGCCATGCGAGATTTCAAATCAAGATATCTTCCTAAGTATTTGAATGAGAGAAAAAATAAAAAAATACGTGTTAAATATTTTTTATAAATCTATCTGATGGACATTAAATTATTTTTTGGGATACAACCCAATTCGTTGAAACTTATCTAGGTGTATTAAAATACAATGGTTTTTACCTTCATAATCACTTTCACGGTCCGGTGACAGAAGACGCAGTCTCTTGTCAATAACTCCACCTTTCTGGTCTTCCTCTTTCTTCTGTGCTTTAATAGCCTCATAGTCCATATCATTTCGGCATTTAGGAGTTCTATTATACACTAGATACTTTGTAAGTTGATCCATTTTATTGGTTTTAGTTTTTCAGTCACTGACTTTTAGTGTATAAATTTGTATACATATATTTTGGGTTATTATTTTTTACTGGTCCATATATTTTATTTGGTTCACTCTGTAAACTAGTAACTCTTTAAAGCTTTGATTTTATTATATAAAACGTTTTTATTACTTATCATAATAAACTAAATAACTTATTTTATTTGTTGAAATTATATTTTTATGGTTTTATTGGGCAAACTAAAGCAAGTTTGCAGCAAAGCAGTCTTAGTTTGCTTAGCAAGTTGTTTTAGTTTTATATCCTATAACTGTTTCATAATCCGGTATTGCGTATACCTGCGTATAATCTTGTGCTTATCCTAATGTCTCTAAGTTTAGAATTATCTATTTGCATTAAAGTTTATGTATATACAATGCTGAATAAACTCGAATATGGAGACAACAATGGCGACGTATTAAAAAAAAACACTTAAATTCAAAGAAATAGCAACATTAAATTGCCATTTTCTTTACAATCACTTAGGATTTATTCGACAAGAGCCTTTACAGAAAAATAAGCTTTACGCATTTATTCCGAAAATATTATTTTTGTACCTACCACAAGAACAACCCAAACGGAATCAAGTAAATCCCACAACACCACCCAATTCGCGCGACAGAGTAATTCTCTTTGTGTCAAGCAATGCTTATGCAAATCACAATTTACATTAACCGGATGAGTGGGCCTTGGCGTTGGTTGTCGTGTGACGACTGCCTAATCTGTTTGGCGTTGTTTAGTGTGGCGTATGTGCGATGAAGGTGTGGTGCATACTGCAATGAAGGTAGGCGGAATTTGGAATTGATTTATGTTCATGTTTTTAGTACATGTGATGTTCATTTAGTGTCACCCCTTTTTGGGTGGGAAATCATTACATATAGGGTTTGTATGTCATCCGAAATAAATCTATTATTATTCTGTTTATTTCGACAATCAACCTATTCAACATTATTTTTTATTTATGCGATACCCGAAACACGTGTCCAGTATTTTTAAGTAACGAATCTATGTACAAAATTTCAAATAGATATAATGAGAAACCACAATGTTACAAAACTTGTTATCCTACTTGGCTGTCCCAGCAAAAATATGATCCACGTTCCGCTCGGGTGGGCTACTAGTACGTTGACCTCTGCCGTCAGCTGTTGCGCCGGCGTGCGCGATACTACGATCTACCGTGCGCGCTCGGTAACCACAGTGCAACCACTTCTAAATGTATTTGGGAAAAAATATAAGATGGTGTAAAAATTATTGGAATCCTTGTTCCTCAGGGGTCTGTTCTCTCTGCAACTCTGTTTCTGCTGCATATTAACGATCTGCTGATGCCCGGTATCTATGGGTATGCAGATGACAGCACAGTTGTGGAGAGATACCTGCCGGATGCTCGGGCTAGTAGGGAATCAATCCGGTCCGAAAGAGAGGCCATGGTAGAGCGAACGAGTGTTGCACTTCAGGCAGTCTCCGAATGGGGCAATGCCAATCTTGTAGCATTCAATGCCGCCAAAACGCAGGCGTGTCTTTTCACCGCCAAAAGGAGCCCGTTCACCTTGGCTCCTACTTTTCGGAATGTATCCTTTGAGTGTACCGACCGCCTTCAGCTTTTGGGTATTGAGATTTCCTCGAACCTAAACTTTGGGCGGTTCATTGGGTCCAAGGCCAAGGTGGCTGCCAGAAAACTTGGTGTAATCGCAAAGGTCCGGCAGTACTTCACACCAGGGCAGCTTCTAATGTTGTACAAAGCACAGGTCCGTTCGTGTGTGGAGTACTGCAGCCACATTTGGGCTGGTGCTGCTAAGTGTCACCTGGCCACTTTGGATTCAGTGGAGAGGCGTGCGAAGAGGCTGATTGGTGACCCTGATTTAACTCGAGTTGGTCTCCAAAGCCTAGAGCACAGGCGTAGAGTAGCCAGCCTTTCGGTGTTCTATAGGATACATTCTGGGGAGTGTGCGAGGGAATTGCACGATTTAATTCCCCCATATCCGTTCCACCATCGGACGACCCGTCGTACGGCGAGTTTCCACCCTTATGTTGTTAACACCTCTACGATCCGGACGAAGCGTTTCGCCTCCTCTTTTATACCGCGTACATCGAGGGACTGGAACAATCTGCCGGCGGCGGTGTTTCCGTCGGACTACAATTTGAGTGTCTTCAAGGCTAGAGTGAATAGGCTCTTAATAAACTAGTGCGCTTTACCATCAACGATTGCGTCACTGCTTACCATCAGGCAGGATTGCGGTCAAGCGCTGGTTTATACTTTAATAAAAAAAAAAAAAAAAAAAAAAAAGAATCGATTCAATTGCTTATTCTGAACAAACTGTAATCAGGTTTCGCAGAAAAAAAAAATAACTAAATTTATTGGGTCTCATATACTATTTTAGTTTTGTTTTCTTTTTCCACTTGTGGCCAGTTACCGTCCAATTTAACACAAAGTTATTTTAAAAAATTACCAAGTCCTGAATTACTAAAATTTGTATAAGGGGAGCTATGGTGCTTTAACTGGTTAAAGTGTAGCTTCGGAGACACTTTGAAGCGAGGAAACTTTAAATAAGTATAATTCAATTTTTTTTCGTTTGGTGTTCGCTACTGCCAAGAAATTCTTTTGTTTTTCTATTACGTCATTTTATTTATACCTACTATTACGTGTGAGTATTGTTAACGTGTATTCAAATCCTGAAGCAGAATTTAAATTTCGAAACCGATTGCTCAAACTCATTGTTAACGTTTTAACATTCACACAATGATGCACGTTATAAAATTAGGGTTTAGAGCGAAGATATACACATCGTGACGGGGTCCACGAAGACCGATGCCTCCTGGGTCAGGGATTTCGGTTGGTTAAAAAAAAACCGTGGCCATGAAGCATAAGCAAGTGAAGAAACACGGGTTGATTTTAGTCAGTAAAAGGCTGACAAGCACTACCGCTTCGCCCAGAACGAGAAAGGTCATTTGATAATTTACCATCTAAAAAAAAGGGTGAAGATAACAGTATGTAAAATTAAGACGTTTTAGTACGCAGCCACGTTGACAGACATCAAACGACTCTTGTCAAAAACAAAAGAATGCGTGTTATATATTTTTAACCCCTTCGCGGGCATCGGCAAAATAATTGCCAAACCACTTTTTAAAAGTTACGCCGAAATGTATGAAGTACACACATCAAAAGTGTCTAGGGATCAACATATATTTTTGCAATAACTTTTCTCCTGATTGATATTAATTAAAATTTTCTTTAAGGATTCATCAAATAAAGTGTTTTCGTTTGTCACAGTAACGATAAACCAAGTCACCTTTGCATTAATAAAGAAATTTGCCATTTTCCTAATAAAGGGATATTTGACATTTGAACCACTAACACAAAAGTTCGAAAAAAAGACTGAAATAACAGTTTTCTCTAAAATTTTATTGGGTAACTTAAACAATTAATAATCCGTGTTTCTACCGCGAACACTAACAACACAAGAACATCGGTTTGGCATACTCAAAATGAGTTCATCCAAATCACGCTGTGGAATGGCCGTCCATGTTCGTTGCAACAACAAAAAAAGGTCTTCTTGCGACTGGATACCCTCCATATTCGGCAGAGCTCTTCTCTGTAGCATATCCCATGCATGCTCAATCGGGTTCAAGTCTGGCGACTGAGCAGGCCAGGGAAGGACATTGATGTTAGCTGCGGCGAGAGTCTGTCTTACAACTCTTGCGGTGTGCGGTCGTGCATTATCATGCATTAACTGAAATAAGGGACCGATTTGCACTTGTAGAGGAACGATGACGTCTGATACAATCGTCTCAGCATAAATTTGAGCGTTGAGGTTGCCTCTGATCCAAATCAACTCAGTTCTTCCGCCGATCCAAATACCCGCCCATACCATGATGGTTCCACCACTATAAGGATGGACTTCCTGGCAGGATTTTAATCGCTGTTGGCGTCCAGGGGTTCTCCAGTGTGGTATACGTCTTGTATCCGGTCTCATACCAAAACGAGACTCATCAGAAAAGCACACGAAACGCCATTGTTCTTCTGCCCAATTTCTGTGTTCAAGAGCCCATTGATATCGAATCCTACGATTGTGCATTGCTATAGGTGGTACCCGTAGCGGTCTTCGGGAATGAAGGTTCACTTCATGCAAGCGGTTTCTGACTGTTTGGTCGTTAATTAAGTTCCCTGAAGAGTGATGAAGCCTCACGGCTAACATCATGGCGGTTATTGTTGGAGCTCTTCGAGTTAAGATTTGAATGTATCGGTCTTGTCTCCGTGTGGTGCAGCGATACCGTCCTCCATGGCGCTCAGCCACGGTACCAGTGCTTCGGTAACGTGTCCAAAGTCGACTGATAACACTCTGACTTGTATTCAGAGCTAAAGCCACAGTACGTTGCCGGGAACCAGCTTCTATCATTCCCACGGCTTTGAGCATTTCTTCCCTGCTTAAATGACGTCGCTGCTCCATAATAACGTTGGTTTTAATCAGTAGTAGGGAAACAGTAGCACTAATAATGTCTTCAATGCGTTGTATGTTTTTATAGGGAAAATATTGACAGCTGATTTTCATCTTTTACTCGAATTTGATTCACAGTTCCTGATTCAAATTATGAAATGCACCAAAAAGGATCCATATAAATTTATAAAATCATAAATTTATTACAAAGCCACATCTCAATCTCAAGAAATCCGCATAAAAATGCTTGATCCCTAGACACTTTTGATGTGTGTATATTGATATTGTGCAACTTTAGACAGCTAACTGCATCTGTTAGAATATAGTTACAACAATTTGAATTCCACAAATCAAATTGACAGAAGGAATATTTGATATAGGTATTGGTGACGACGCGGCAAAATGTGAGTTAGTTTTTCAATGTTCTAACCTAAATCTGTCATAATACAGAAAATTGCCGTGTAAAAAGTAAGTAACGACATGTTTATTTTTAGCTTTTGGTCTGATTTATTGAATAATCGTAATATTTCGAAATATTATGCACATCTAATACCTTTTACGATAACGGAAACTTGGCATTGCCTCTGCCCTAAATATTTGGTAAAATAGTGCCTATGCTCGATAAATTATTTGTTACGGATGAATAGTTGCCAATGCTCGAATTTTATTTTTTCATTTAGAAAAATCCAATGTCAAATACCCTTAAGAATTGCGAAAATTAGTGAATGTCCCTGACGGAAATTAATCAGAATATGATCTAAATTATATTATCAATATCAAGTGACTGAGAACTTTTAAATACGTACATATGTAACGTAAATTATTGTAAACATTTTCATTTTTAATGTCTGGACTTTAAAAAAGACGATGATCCCTGAGTTTGTTTCGGCAATTTCTTCTCAGAGGTAGTCAGTTAGGAAATGCCGGCTTCATCTAGTTTAAAAAAAAAAAAAAAAAAAAAAGAAAAAATAAAAAAACATGACGTGTAAAAGTGATCGGTGATCCTACTTGCTTAATAAACGATTTCATTTCATTTCATTTCATTTCATTTCATTTCATTTTCACAACATCATGATGTACACGATGATGCTAAATTGTGCGTTAACGACGACGATTCTGATGAGTAAGAAAATACATGACAAAAACAGGCCAAAAATTTCTAAAATAGATACCAGTAAAACAGAAATCAAAGCTCCTTTAGCCATATTCATGCTGATGTCCTTACATCTGCTAGATGAAGAGACGCAATATTGGTTAACCAACCCCCTGTATCATGTTCAGCCTATAGCGGATGTCTTTTCTAACGATTTTTAAGCCATAGAGCGTTTTTATTTTTATAATAATGAAAATACATAGCAAAATTAGGTAAATAGGTGAAAACAAGGCATTGGCTACAAAAAATTGACAACGTCAAACTGGGCATTGGCAATTTCTTTTCTCTATTAGTATTATTTTACTAATGTAAGTGTGTAAGTGGTATTGCCCTTGAAAGGGTTAAAAGAAGGTTCTAGTACGTTCTGTAAGCTTCGTCTCTCCCTTTTGGTCGGACGGGAACGGATGTAAAAAGATTCGCGTCGTAACGTCTTATTATTTTATATATTTACATGTGGAACTATCAATGAGTAATTATGTTTGTGTAATTAATTCTTTAACTCAAATCCGGCTTTTTAGAATAAAATACTTAATTTTAAAAGAAATATTTTTTTTTCATTGTGCAGCCATCTATCGACTAACTCAATGTCGCGATTAAACTACATTGTACTTTTAGTTATTTTGGATACCGATAGATGACACTTTTTATTTGAGTTAATATATTAGAAGTCGGTATTAAGATTCTGCCCCAATCATTACTAATATCATAAATGTGAAAGTGAGTTTGTTTGTTCCGGTTTCACGCCCAAACTACTGACCCGATTTGGATGAAATTTGGCACATAGTTGGTTTATAACCAGGAATAATACATAGTATACTTTTTATCCCAATATACCTACGAGATCGAAACTTATGCAGGTGAAACCGCCGGGCCCAGCTAGTATTACATAATTTAACCAACAAAAGGTAGAATTAACATTGATTTAGTACTCAATGTTTTATTTTTGAAGTCGGAACTACATAGATAAGCAGGGACTCATAGTGTCATGTGACCCTCACTAAAACGAGAATCCAAATTAACTACATCATCAGTAGTTCCTTCTACCAGTTCGCAACATAAGCGAGCACCCCAATATCCTTACGCCCGAGGGTTTAATATTCATACAACAAGATTTTATACTCCTCGTGTAACTTATTCAGTTAGTAAAATTAAAACACTATACAACACGTTGCAGTTTAATCCAATATTACTAACTTTAAACCCTCTTACTCAAGGCAAACATTGTTTTAATTACTGCTTTAAACTAATTGGGGCTCAGCTTACCGCTCAGATCCTAAGCGTGATTTAATATGTATTTACTCGTATATTATACGTACATTTTCACAAAATGTGGACTGAAATTACTATACCACTGGGAGTAGAACTAAATGTACTGTTGCGGACTAAAATTGGTTGGTCCTGCGATAGTAATAATGACACATTTGAGTCTCATAAGGTAAATAAAAATACGAATACACTCCATATGTTTAGGTAGTTCACTAATGGTAAACAAAAAAACCACGTGACTAATGTCATTTCAGTTGTCATGCTACGTTACAATTGTACATACTTGTCAATTTAGCAGCGTTATAATTCGAATTATAACAAATAACGTGACATCAGATCCACATTCGGTGAAAAAGTAATATTTTTTAATAACTGTGCGAATTCGAGTTGTGCCAAACATTTTTAGTCCATGACCGTATGTACCTAACGTTGCAGTGTTTGTAGATATGTATATGTGGGAATTATAATAGGGTGATTTTGTATGTAAAGTGAACACCTGCATCGCTCGCTTATCGTTGCTAGGCTTTTGACAGTGATGGCTTTGTAGTGCGACCTGAATGTGATTGATACTTTCAAACAATGGTGGCGAAATGACAATAGCGTTAGTGGTTATTGAGCGAATTACCCGCGCCTCAATGTGCTGTAATGTATCCTGACGCGATTATGTTTACTAATCAAATGTTGTTATAACAAATATATTAAATTACTAAGTATATTTTAGTAAATTTGTATACACTTTTACTAAAAAAAAAAATGTTATTATCTCTTTATTTACAAGTCAGACATCATCAAGAATGGCGTACGTGCCTACGCAAGTGTCAAAACTCTTGTGTCGGCGTAGATGTTTAAAGTTAGAATGATTTGTAAATTGGTTTATACCGCAAAGTATGCCTTCAGTTCTGAACACTTCTGCTATGGTTGGGCGTGTAGGAGAATATCAAGGTAAAATTTAATAATTCTATATTGTTTATCACTTAAAATTAGTTAAGCAAAACTACTTCGACTGTCCTCTTCAAAATCAGTAGGTTGTGTCATGGATAGGAGCTGCGAGTCTTGTTAAATAATTGTAAAAACACTAGGGTTAGGTTTGGGTTTATAATAATAAATTTATTATTATTCTGTTTATTACAACAATCAACATGTATAAATACAAGCTACGAGGGCGTCAGGGCCCCAGAGACAGAAACCTTCTGACAAAAATACCACTCTTTGAATCAGGCCCGTGATCCAGTTGCCAAACGAGAGCCTCCTGAGGTGTTGCTCGTAACTCGGATTCTCACAAACTATCGGCTAAATCACTGAATCCACTTTATTATTATTATTTATTTGAATCAAATATATTTTTCTGGCTCGTTTTCGAACGAATAGCATTCTTAATTGACCGTCCTTTTAAATTTACTTGTATTTGAAGTACTAAAAAGCACTTAGTTTTTGGCCCATTAACTTAAAATAATTTTGTCGAAGCAATTGTCGTTTTTTTCCTATAAGGCATTTATTTTTGTAGTAAAAAGTTGAAATTATGTATAAAGAAACTTTTGAAAATATTTCACATTTGAAAAACAGTTTTCTACCGTTACCAGCGACCATCTTGTAATTTAATGTTTCTTTTTTTATATATAAAGTACGCATAAATTGTACAATATCAACCACAATTATTATCGTTAATACTAAAAATACTAGTAAAAACAAGAGTGCCGCAGGCAACAGCACTTGCTTAAATGTTTATTTTTATTTTTGTTTCGTTTTTATTTATTGTTGAAAAAATGTCAATATGCAGTAAAATATATTTATAACAGAACAGCCGTCACCTGCAACGCTCTTGTTTCTTTTAAACTAAGTATATTGGTATATACAATATTATTTTTTGTTTATGCAAAACCCGAATCACGTGTCTAGTACGCTTAGTAGTTGTAATCTACCGTAAGCTGCGTAGCATGCTCGGTAACCACACTGCAACAATTTCTAAATCTATTTGGGAAAAAATATAACATGGTGTTAAAATAAATGGAATCGATTCAGTTGCTTATTCTGAACAAACTATATTCAGGTTTCGTATAAGGAAAAAATAAAGTTGTATATTGCTTGCAAGACTCAATAGATAGTAAAATGTCAAATTTATGAGACGGTTAATGACCTACATACTCGTATAATAATCTCTGTGTGTGGTGGTGGTTTAGTGGTATCGGCCGCAAATTACGAGTTATAGGCCATAGCATAGGCAAATCTGTGAAATATTCCAATTTTTATATGTTTTTTTAGAAATATTTATTAACAAAACCTATAGTAGCATACGTATGAATTACGTGTACAGAATATACATAGGCATATGTATATTTTTTTTTCGTCAAATTATGTTTAGGTATTTAAGCGCCGATTTAATATCCGACCTCTAATGATAATATAATCGACAACTGTATATACCTTCCTTGGCACCTGTCAGTGACCTTCAAACCTCCTGGCTCCTAGTATTTCCAAATTGCCACACAGCAGTGTAATAGGGTAGTTGACTAAAAAAGAAACTAATTAGTCCGTCAGTCAGATTTCCAAAAAATACTAGACACGTATTTTTTCTTTTTTCATATAAACAAAAAATGAAGGAGATACAGTGCGTTGAAAACTCGTGTGACGTCACTACACGCTACACTTTTTAGCGAGCAGTGACGTCACCAGCCGCCACTCCTGATCTTTGATGCCTTTTATATTTGTCAATTTTTATTGATTAGATAAAACAAAATATAAGTATCCAATATTTTTCTATAATCTGAATGACGGACTAAATAGAATCATTTTTTTTTTACCCAGGAAACATCTCTATTGTGTACACACTATCAGTAATTGGTTCCATTTTGAGAATTAAGCAGACACATTTTTCAAACATATGAAGCATTGGGTTAGCAATATGATTTAAAATTATTCCAAATGATACTATTACGCAATTAGGTTGATGTTTTTGATATAAAGTTAGGTGAAAAACAAGCTGATCCGTGTTTTCTCACACCACTAATAAAGATGTTTATTTATTATAACTACGAAATTGATGCCGAATCTTTATGAAGCAGAAAGAAAGAACTAACGCTTCTGAAATACATAATATATTACTATGGATTTCAGCAGTTTACGTAACTATAGAACACTTCTTCTTGTTCTCCTTCAGCTTACAGAGGTCCACTTCAAGGCTTTCCAAAATGACCAGTCTTGTGCTGCCCGCATCTATCGGCTAACCGCGACCTTCACCAGGTTTTCAGTTCATTTTACTGGAGGCTTCCATATGTTGCGTCTTCCGGTACGTAGCGGTGTAATTATAAACGAGTGCTTGTCCACAATCCCGCCTGATGGTAAGCAATAATACTTAGAGAATAGGAAGGAAGATGGCAGATGAGGGAGGTGATGCAATGTCAAATCCAACAACACGACCAACGATGCTGCGCCAGACGGAGATTGATCTGGAGATCCTCCACGACCAAACTCCCGATACAACAACCTTTAGCGCATCGTACCCGGCACACATCGCAACATAACTGCTCAGGCCCGTCCTCCGTACGGCTTCACCAGACATCATGCCGGAACACGCCGAATCTCTTGGCGGAAAGACTTTGGTGGGTGGTATTTTCTGGCGGCAGCCGATGTTATGGCCTACCACCGAGGAAATATAGACACAGATGTTGAGATCAGTGTATAAAGACAAAATCCTTTAACCATTGTGTGTTACCGGTGATGTTGTGATGAGTGGTGTGTTTACTATGGACCTCATAAGAAAGCTCAAAGTCGCACACAGAGCTGTGGAGAGGGCTATGCTAAGTGTTTCTCTACGTGATCGAATCAAGAATGTAGAGATTCGTAGAAGAATTAAAGGCGCCGACTTAGCCCAGTGGATTAGCTCTTTGGAGTGGAAGTGGATGGGGCACATATGTAGCTCGTGGAGCCGATAGCCGATGGAGTAGAATGGTTCTTCAATGGCGACCACGTACCGACAAGCGCAGCTTCAGATACCCACCAACTAAGCGGTCAGATGACCTTACCAAAATCGCAGGTATGCGCTGGATGCAGGCCGCGTCCAACCGTTCTTTTTGGAAATCCTTAGGGGAGGCCTATTTTCCGTGTGCAGTTTCTGGCCTGCCATCGGACGCGTCCCCAGGTGGCAGATAGGGGAACGGCCCCCAGATATGGGGGTTACCGGTTTACCGGCGTGGATCAAAACCAGAAGTGGGGACCGCTTCGGCGGTCACACGTGCGGCGGGTTGGCTATCACTCCAGGTGGCTGACGTGACCCGAACTCCGGGTCACCGTCGGGCAACCCGGTCTCCTCACTGAGAGGAGCTGTGGGGCCCCGTTTGCCTCCGGGCAAACGAGTGGGGCTAAGAGGAAGGCTGCACCTCGCTAAAAAACCCTTGGCTGCTGCGTCTTCTCGCACAAGAAGATGTACCCAGCCCGGCCCCTCCATATGGAGGGACCAATGTGGGCCCGCCTTTTAGGCGGGAATCGCCGGCAGGGCTTTGGTAGCGCAAGCTTTGCTATTTCACAAGTCCCCGCCACTCAGGCGATGTCGTTGTGCCGCTGTGGTTTTAGCGAGTATTCCCGGCTTCGGCTGGGCGAGTCCCACACACGCCCTTCGGGGTATGGTGCGTAAAGGCCACAGGGCACAGGCCGTAATTTCCACAGCGTCAAGAAAAAAAAGGGAGCCCTATTTCCAGTAGTGGAATTCATGTGGCTGAGATGATGATGATGATTGATATGATTGATATATATTATCTATATTAACTATAGATTCGACAGTAACTCTTTCTCTGTGCTACTGTGAGATATACGATGACATCCTGGGAACGGACATGTTCACTTCTTTGGCCATACGTAAGGCCATACTTGTATATTATTTAATTTTTAACTATACACTCTTCATTAAGTCGCTTTGAAACTAATTTTCGTAAGTAGAAGTCAATTTATATAATCACGAAATAAAGCAACAAAAGAGTCTTTTGTTACATTATTTCCGCCATTCCGCGAAACGGAACATTTGCAAGTTTTTGTCTCGCTCTCGCATTAACTGTCCCTTTCCCACATACACGCAGCCATTGTCCAAATTAAAATAAACAAAAAAAAAACCTACAGATAAAAAACAACTCACCACACTCACTCCAAAGTTGATGAGACGGGTTGCACATCTCAGGATCATATTTCGCAGATTCAGCCATTTCACCAAAGCTTTTTCTATAGAAACGTTTTTTTTTTTTTAATATTATTTACGCTGCCTTGTTGAACCCAACACCCGCCTACCGTGTGTGGCGTTCCGACGCGATTAGGCCTAATAACCCTATAATTTTACATGGCCGGAGAATGACAGGACTGCTATAGAAAAGTTTCGGCGACACCATATTATCGAGAAAATTAAAACTGAGCAACGACGAAGTTCCTTTAAATGTCTGCTGTTAAAGACTTTGGAATCATTAAGAAACAATTTTATATCTTGGATTTAGCTTTTGTAGAAGAAGTTTCGTTTATTACTCCTATGTGGCTTTGATGGATAAGACTAGAGGGCGTTTGATCGGAAAGTTTATGGCCATATTCAACCAGTAGCCGCTGTTTGAATACATTAAGTACCTACAGCATATCCAACCAGCACCCTAATTCCGTAACGCACTATTCCTATCCGTTGAAATCATTTCGAAGCATATTGCTAACCCATAGCGTCATTTATGTTCGTAACAATAAGGTAAATAACTCAATAAACATTGTTGAACTGTGTTTTACGCATTTACCCTGCAGTTTTTTTAAATCATTATTATTAACTACTGCTTTACCGCAATCCCGCCTGATGGTAAGCAGTGATGTAATCGTTGATGTTAAAGCACGCTAGTACTGAGCAAAAAAAAAAATTACTGAATAGGTTGGAAGACGGCAGTTGAGCTAGGTGGTGCAATGTTAAACTCAACGACACGACCAACGACGCTGCGCCAGGGGGAGATTGATCTGGAGACCCACCACGACCAAACTCCCGGCACATCAACATTTGCCGCATCGTACCCGGCACACATCAACATAACTGCTCAGACTCGTCCTCCATACGGCTTCACCAGACATTATCACATGACGAATCACCTAGCAGAAAAACTTTGTCTGGTTAGTGGTAACTTTTGCCGGTAGCCGATTTTATGGCCTACCACCGAGAAACTAGTTACTTATACTTATTAATATTCTGCGATTCATATGATTTCATATGTCCTTGAACGTGCATGAAACCGATACAATTTGTTGCCGAATAATATAATTATGAAAATATATAATAATATGAAATATATCTATGTAAATACATAGATATATTTTATAATTAATCTTAAGAAAGTGATAAATTGAAAGGAAAATTAGACAGACAACAGACGCTAAGAAGAAAGAAAAAAGATATTAAAACATTTAAATTCAAAATTTAATCTTATGACGATGGACATAAAGTTCCTATCGTGAGTCGTTCGTCTACCCAGAAGCGCGCCGCCCATAAACAAGATAAATTTGGGCGTAGACTTTATACAATGTACACTGAAGCTAGCTCGAATTCGTCACTCAATTTATTTCTGGATGATTGTGTGGAATTGAGATGAATTGATACTATGAAACTACTGCAAAATGAGAACAGTGGGTTTTTTATTAAGTAACTAGCTTTAGGTCTTTAAGAAATTGATGCTATGTCGAACTCGCTACTTTGATACCCAGGGTCAATGGGTCAAAATAATAATCAATTTACTTTCAGCGTTTCTAAGTAAGACTTGAATTTTAATCTTAAGTACGAGTATTGAACTCCTGGTGTTTGTTAAGGAATTCCAAATTCAAATTTAGATTTGTGTGTTTTTGAATCGTTCTGATTTCAAAATTACAAACCATAAGATAGAATATTAGTTGTACCAACATCAGCAGTGCTACAGAAAATCGATCGACATCCTAGTTATATAACACATTATAACTATCAATTTGAATAATTTTGAAGCATATTGCTGATACAGTTGAAAGTATTACACAATAATTATAACGTAATCAGCCTATACTGTTAATACTGTTGGGACATAGGCTTCCTCACTCGGTGAAAGGGAGTGGGCCGTGGCACTGGTCCAGTGCCTCATAAGAAAATATCATAAGTAAAAGTCACATGACTTCCAAGTTTTTAGCTCTAGGACAAGCTGGTTTCCTCGCGATGTTTTCTCTCGCCGTTTTGAGAGCAGTGGCAATGAACTAATTTACACAAAGGAAAGCGCCTGATGGGGTTCGAACCTACGACTTACAAAATCAAATATCAAAATCAAAAGTCATTTATTCAAATTAGGCTGAGAATTCGCACTTTTTGAACGTCGATATTACATAAGACAGTCCCCCAAAATGCACCCTTCCTAGTGCTTTAGTTGAGAAGAAGTGGCGGAACAAACTCCCCAGCAACACAGCAGTAAAAAAAAGACGTGTGGCACTCGGAGAATGCCGCGGTAAAGCTATTGCATAGCATTTTTATCAACTTATACAATTATAATTATTTATTTATTTTATTTATACAGTATTTTTGTCCTTTATTTTTTTTCCGTGATATTAATTAAAGTTATTTTTCTATACCCGTAACGTCATCAAAAGAGTGGCGAGAGAAAATGGTGGCGATTTAGCGACCCCCAAAATATCATGTCAAAATATCATGAAATTTCATCTCGGCCATCTTGGATTTCAAAAATGACATCATTTTTGTGATCAGCACCCCCGAACAAGCCTGTCGCGACACTCGAGTCAAAGTATCATGAAATTTGGTGTCGGCCATCTTGGATTAGGTTATTTTCGTTACGGAATTTCTGGATTTGGTCTCCAAGCTCAAAGCCCGCGATAGAAGCTATGCAATAGCTTAAAAATACATTTCTTTATTTTTACAATACTAACACAGAATATAAATGAAACTATCCCCCATATGCTAACTAGCATCGTCTATATACCAGGAAAGCAAAAAAAAAAAAACATTAAAACTGGAAATGCAAGGAAGTAAAAACTTTTTACTAATTAAGAGCCTGCAGGAATAAAGAGCGCGACAGCTCAAATATATTACATGTATTATGTATGTATTGTAAAAAAAAAGAATAATAGGCAATCTTATGACCCCCTAATACCTGTCGCGGCTGATACTAGTGCTATCAGCCGCGACGTACAGTGGTACAAGTTGACAATCCCATCAGCCACTGCTGCTCTCGAAAGCATTAGGATTAATGCTATAGTTTAGTCAGTGTCGATTGGAATCTGTCAGGTTACATATGAAAGTGAATATTTGTAAGGAAAATGTTCGTGCAATAATTTTCTACAACTTTAGAAAGGGCCTGACATGGCTTCAGTGTTTTGAAGAGCTCTCTATCGGTGATCAGTGATGAAACCCTATATCTGCAGACTACCGAGCACTGGTATTTAGAATTGCAGTGTAGATACAGATTCCAGTGACAAATTACGCGAAGAATGCCCAAAATTATGCCTTTAACCTTTAAGTACCGACGTGTGGTCTGACAGACACTTGAAGCGTTCGGATACGGTGGTTTCATTTGTTAACAGAGACGTAACCCCCCGCGCGTTTGTGTACCCCTCAGGCAGTCGCCCGGCAACGTTCGTGGAGTGTGGTTGTGTCGGCGCTTGCGTTTCTGGTGAGTTATGTCTTTTATAAGTTCGCGCGTGGTCTGACAGACCACTCGTCGGTACTTACGTAACTTTTTTTGGGACGATTTTTTCCAGGTTTTACTATTTTTCTCTTTTATTTGCAGCTAGTCATAAAAATGAATCGGCCGGGTACATCGGGTGTCAAATGTGCACCCTCAAAAGAAAATGAGAGTGTTCCTGTCACTAAGAAGAAACGTGAAACTAAGCCTCAAAATAAAGATCATGAAGAGATGGTAATTGAATGGCTAAATGAGAGCTCAGAGTCAGATTCTGATGACATAGATCCGAATTTTACTGTCGAGAGTGACCATGATTCAGCATCTGAACAGGAAGGGTCAGATAGTGAGCGGGTGGAACAGCAAGAAATTGAATCCAACGAGGCCAACCAGACCTAAGCGCCATAAATGCATGTATTCTGTACAATTATCACTCACATGAAAAAATAGCAGACAGATCTGTCTTCTTGAAGCTTCTGGCAAGATCTCTGGTGGTTCCACAAATGCAGCGCCGCTTTCTAAATAAACATCTACCGAGAGAATTGCATGCGTCGATAAGTAGAGTTCTAGGGGCAGATGCTCCAGAAAATCAAGTACCCGAGGGTAGTCAGACAAGAAAACTCTGTCACATTTGCCCTTCAAAACTAAAGCGTAAGACTGCTTACAAATGCGATACTTGCATGAAACATGTGTGCCTGCAATGCAGTAAGCCTGTATGCAAAGAGTGTTTGTACATTGTGATAATTCCTATAATGATGCCGTGCAATTTTGAAGAAATTTGTTAATTCTTTGTTAAATTTTAATTTTAGTTGTTTTCTTAGTTATTAATCTTTAAGAAAAAACATATATCATGAAAAAAAAAAATACTTAGTTGGTAAATGTTATTAAAAAAGTAAAAAGTTAATTTTTTCTCCCAAAGAAATTAAGACTTCAAAGTTCGTGTTAATAATAAGTAATAAATATAAAAATTTCTTTATCTTGTTTTATTTATACAATAACTAAATATATTATTAATACATAGACACATTTAAAAAATAATAATATTTTGTAATATGAAAGTTTTCCTTACTAAAGCTATAGTGGTCTAGCAGACCTCACGTCGGTACTTATGTAACTAAGATGGCATGTCGGTACTTAAAGGTTAATGAAGATAACATAATATTGCTGTGAGACGGCTAATTCTAGAAGATCGTCATGTAACGCATCGAGAGATAGAAGCTCTATTAGGCATCACAGGGACAACCATTTAGAAGATCTTGCATGAAGCGCTTGGTGTGAGAAAACTAGTTTGCCGTTAGATTCTGCATCTGCTTTCCGATGATCACAAGTTGGCCCGCGTCATATAGTGTATAAAAACTCTCTCAGGTGTCACGTCTATGACATCATCAGCAGTGACGAATCTTGGATCTATGCCTACGATCCTGATTCCAAAAAACAATCTGTTTGGCCTTTCAAGACGTGCCAAAGCAGACTAAAGTTGTTCGTCCTCGAAGCACTTTAAAGAAGACGGTGGTCACGTTCGTTGGGAAAACCAGGCATGTTACGACTATTGCACTTGAAAATCGTAGAACTGTTAACGCAGAGTTTTATACAACAGTTTCTTTATCACACGTCATTGCCGAACTTCGAAAATCTAACCCAAACTAACGCATCATCCTGCACCACGACAACGCAAGCTCACACAGACCTCAACAAACCATTGAGTATTTGAAGCAGGAAAAAGTAGAAATTCTTGATCATCCTCCATACATTCCTGACCTAAGCCCTAAAAAATTCTTTATATTTCCTTAAACTAAGAAAGTCTTCGTGGTCTGTTGGAGGTTGATTCCTCTAGAACGTTACTGGCCGTTAGGTTTAATCTGTCACATAGTTGTCTTATTTAAAATATGATGTAGTTCGGAATAAATGCGTTGAGGTGAACGGACATTGTTGTTGCAGTGATATAAAATAACCAATTTAGATATCAGCATTAGGAACTGCGTGCGGCCTCTGCACTAAGCATTTTCCATTGTGGTCAAAGGTTCCAGTTCAGAGAAGAAGCAGTCCATACTTTTAAGTCACTCATATTGAATACCTTTACTTTAGAGTGGGATAAATGTTATGATAACTGGTTTGAGCGAATCGAAAAGTATATTTAGCTACGTGGTAATACTTTGAAAAACAAAAAAGGGCCTATTAGATTCTAGTTTTGTCTTTTTTTTTCAAACGACAAAAATTAAAAGCCATTTCTCGGTATTATAAATGTCAAGGTGAGTTTGTTGGTTTCTTCAACTTTCACGCAAAAATTACTGAATGGATTTGGATGAAATTTGGTACACAGATGATTTAAAATTAGATATAAAACATATGATGCTTTTTATCTTGATTTTCCCATGGGGTCGAAAACTATGCGGATTAAACTGCGGAGCGTATGTAGTATTATTATAAATGCTAAAGTTTGTAAGGTTAGAAAGATGGATACTTGTTACTCTTTTACGCCAAGACTACTGGACAGATTTAAATACAATTTGACATACAGATAGTTCAGTTCAGGGTGCTGATGGGGCTGCCGCGGTACTGTAGCGCCAGTGGTATGTTCGCAGAGGCGTGCGTGGACGGCTTTCACGCCGTCATAGCTCGTAGCGTCTCAGCTAACTAATAGCGCACTGTATAAGCCTACACCCAAAAGCTAGTGCCTGAAATATTTTTATTGTTTTTTTTTTGTTATTATGCTATTAATATATATAAATTTATTGGAAGCAATTCCAAAAAACAATCTGTTTGGACCTTTCAAGACGTGCCAAAGCAGACTAAAGTTGCTGTTGTCGCAAATAAGCTGATGATCACTGCGGCGCTGAATCTAGAAATAGTCGACAATTTCATCTATCTGGGGTCTAGTATAAGCAACAATGGTCCATGTGAATTGGAAATAAGGAGACGAATAGGTATGGCCAAAAATGCTATGTCTCAGCTTCACAAATTGTGGCGTGACCGCAACATTTCACGGAAAACTAAGATGAAACTCGTTAGATTTCTCATCTTCTCTATCTACAGACAGTGGACTATCAAGAAAGCCGATCGAGACCGCATTGACGCTTTCGAGATGTGGTGCTGGAGGAAAATGCTTCAAACTCCTTGGACAGCATTCCGCACAAATGCATCAATCCTTCGAGAGCTGGGTATCACAATAAGACTCTCCTCTGTCTGCCTTCGATGAATTTTGGAGTATTATGGCCATATTGCCAGAAAGGATGGAGATAACCTCGAAAATCTGATGGTTACTGGGAAAGTGGATGGACGACGTTCCAGAGGTCGCAGCCCAATAAGGTGGACAGACCAAATTCGTTCATCTCTGGACACCGACCTACATGATGCTATACTCGCGGCCAGGGACCGTAACAAATGGCGAACTATTGTGAAGAAGAGGATTATTCCACAGGGACATCACGACCCTCAGTAAGGAGGAGAATGACTTGAGGAGGAGGAGAGATATTCCAAATATTCTGAAATTCTCACCGGATCGAAACTTAATAATATATTAGTAAATATTATAAATATCTGCTTAATTTCATGAGCTTGAATGGATGGTGTTGTAAACTCCTTCGTCTAAATGACTCCTGTCACTTTTTAAAATAAAATTACACCTATGACTCTGAAAAATAAATGGCGATTCGGTACATAACTTCGGCTTTTTCCTTCAGATGGGTTTTTATTACTCTTTTACTCAACCAGTACTAACACAGGATTATTTTTAAAAATATACCTTAGGAATAAAATAAAAATTCAGGAGAAACAGTGTGGTAAATAAATGTGTTTCTCTGTTTTTCTTTTACCATATTTATCACGAATTTCATGTGTAAGGACTAATAAATAGTAAATACTCAAAAATCGTTAATAATTAAAGAAAAAGTTAATGATTACCGCTGTCTGTTTGAAATGTCAATGTTTAGGATTTTCCCATGACTTTGCTAACTTCAGTCTTGGAAAACCTCATATGCTTGCAATTTAATCACTATACGAGTAAATGTTATCCAATGGAACCAGTACCCTAATCGCATAAAGCACTATTACCATCGATTAGAATAATTTTGAAGCATATTGCTAATCCATTTCTGACGTCACCAGCCAACACTCCTGATCTTTGATGCCTTTTATATTTGTAAATTTTTATTGATTTGGTAAAACAAAATATACGTAAGTATCCAATATTTTTCTATAATCAGAATGACGAACTAAATAGAATCAATTTTTTTTTACCCAAGAAACATCACTATTGTCATAATGAAACCCATTGCTACTAATAGTGTGTTACGTACTTACAGCTAGTTTCTTCATCAAAAGTAATAGCTAAAGTAACGTCCAAAAGTAAAAGTGAACGGTCAAATCGTTTCTTCACAATTTTAACTGTTACTTTTACCTTTAACTTTTGCTGCTCATTGAGTGGCAGTAAAAGCTAAAGTCACTGTCAGTTTGACGTACATAGTTGTAGTTTGGTGTTTCAGTTTAATTTTATATTAAAATGTTATCACAAACTTCGTCCAGTGAAAGTTTAAGTTCATCAGACGATAAACTTATCGTCAGTTATTTAACGTGTAGACGTAAAAAGTTTAATATTCGCAAAGATCATTTCTTATGGGACGACGCTGATTTTCTGTTTCGATACAGAATTTCAAAGGAAACAGTTACATACCTCAGCCTATTATTACAAGATAAATTGACATCATCCACTGTAAAGTAAGTTTATTTTCAGTTTGTATTTAACAAAACTACCAATAGGTACTTTATAGAATCAACTAATGTTCCTACCTACCTATTTAAGGAACGTTGCTGTCTATTTAATAAACAGCAGAAAACCTCTCCTTGGAAGTGTCAAAAAAAGTTTCGATTTAAATTCAATAACAATATTCGGCGTTCGTTTAAAAAGAATAAAGTGACATTTGATTTATGGCATTCCTTGACGGAGGATGTTTACTTGTTGTCATAAATAAAAAAAGCTACCCACGTTTTTTGGGGTAATTACGACGTTTGTCTTGTGGTAACCCTATTGACTTTTAGTTTAGCTGTTACTTTGATGAAGAAACACATTTGCTTCAAAATCAGTAATAGTCAAGTAAAAGTTAATACTTTTACTGTTAGTTTTAGTTGTTGATGAAGAAACTGGCTGTTACTTTGCAGTTCTCTAATTGTGTAATATGTTTTTAATATTACTATTAGTAGGAATCATTTCAAAGCAAATTGCCAATTTATTGCTTCATATGTTCGAGAATGTGTCTGCTCAAAAACTTAAATAACGAAATGCATGGTGTTGAAATGTCAAAATGAAACCCATTGCTACTGATAGTCAATTATGCAATTACCATACAGTAAAGCTTAATACACTATCTATCTCAATCGTCTTCAATTTGAAGATTACTTCTTAACCATTGCTTCATACAGTCGATAAATTTATGCAAATTGCGCAATAATTGTTGCTTAAATGTCAAAATGAAAGCCATTGCCGCTGTTCGTGTGTCACGCAACAACCTGCAGCATTCTCCTTTATTCATAAACGTTGCTTAACGTTAACTAGTGATAAGCGACTGTATAACTATACATTTTTGACGTTTGCACGTCCCTTGACTTTAATAATGACTGATCACTAGTTAACTTTAAGCAACGTTTATGAATAAAGGGGTTTATGGTCAATTGGACGCTGATAGCGTCCACATCAAAATCCACAATTGCTGTTAAAGGGCGGAAACTATGGTAGTTAATCTATCACTAACAAACTTTTAACAAAAAAACAAAACTTCAAGAATCTTGGTAATTGAATTTTTAAGTTCTACAAATTGAGTCTTGCAAGCGCCAAATTGGATTGAAAAATCTCACCTTTATCTTTAGTAAGATTCACAATTTTCGTTAAAGTTGACGGCTTTGCTGTTTTTTCTTTATCTTCTTTCTTATCTTGTGCTAAAGCTTTAACATTTTTCCAACGGTTTGTTAAGTTTTTATTCATTTTTGCGTTACCTACGTCACTGTTTTTTGTTTTATGATTTTATTTCCTAGAATGTACGGAAGAGTACTGTTGCGGGTTGAGGTTAGATTGAATGTGTTTTTGCTACTCGAAAGTGTTAAGCGATTTTCGTGTTTTATATAGAGGCCGATTGGTTTTGATACTTGTGATTTTTTTGAGGCAATAAAGATCGCTTCTTATGTTTCGTTTAATTTTGAGTTCTTATAGGCATATATCCATTGCGAATTACTTAACATTATATCCTAATATGTTAAAACATGTCCGATACCGGGCTTAGAATAATACCAACCCATATCCTTCCGTGGGTGTCGTAATAGGCAACTAACGGAATTCTCACCAGGGAGCAGCAGTGCTTCTCCTATGGAATATAAAATTACTGCAATCCCCAACACGCCTGCCAAGTGTGGGGATTATGACAAACCCCCCTCATGCAATAAAAGCCTTAGGGGAGGCATTTGTCTGGCAGTGGACCTCTATAGGCTAAAGTAGGAGATGATGTCCGATTCGTGAGATATCGTTTAATTAATTTCTTTCAATACAATGTTACCTTCTATATATAGAAAATGTGTGCTATAGCATTGATTTTATTTTCCTGCTTTTTTCTAAACAACAATGTTTTTTGTGGCTGTGAAAATCAGCAACTCAATATACATTTACCTAAATGTAAATTTTGAGAATATAATACATTCAAGCTTAGCCAAAATCAAGCTGACACCTTGAAATTTCGAACCTGCTTTCACAGATTTCGCTCACTACGATCCATTAGCCAAAGTATCAAGAATGGTCACTCCCATTATAAATCGATTTAAGTGCTATACAAAAGGATGTATTGTTGCACCCAAAGGTCACGGGGAACCCATTATAGCCGACAAATTGTATGCATAGGGACATTCAGAAAACTATTATGTTTCACACAATGATTCTTGGTACTTTGAAAATGATTCGTAAACTTTTGAAATAAATAGACGTAGCTGACTTGCTGTATTCTTGTAAGTGCTTATTTTTTATGAAAGAAAAAATATAGTTATTTTGGAGGTATGTGAGCAGTTTTCGCGGAAATATGTGTGATTGATTTTAGTTAGATGTTTTGTTAGGTGCCAATATGCATATACCACCATGACTACGATCCGACGAAGCGTTTTACCTCTTCCTTTATACCGCGTACATTGAGGGGCTGGAACATTGCCAGTGTATCTAACTATAACTTAAGTGTTTTCAAGGCTAGAGTGAACCTCTGAAGTTAAACCTTTTGAAGTCCCTCAATGTACGCGGTATGAAAGAGGAGGCGAAACGCTTCGTCCGAATCGTAGTGGTGTTAATGACGTAAGGGTGGAAACTCGCCGTACGACGGGTCGTCCGATGGTAAATCATGCAATTCCCTCGCACTCTCACCAAAATGAATCCTATAGAACACCGAAAGTCTGGTTACTCTACGCCTGTGCTCTGGGCTTTGAAGACCATTTTGAGTTAAATCTGGGTCGCCAATCAGCCTCTTCGCACGTCTCTCCACCGAATCCAAAGTGGCCAGGTGATATTTTGCAGCACCAGCCCAAATGTGGCTGCAATACTCCACACACGAACGGACCTGTGCCTTTTACAGCATTAAAAGCTGCCCTGGTGTGAAGTACCGCCGGACCCTTGCGATAACACCAAGCTTCCTGGCAGCCACCATTACCTTGGACCCAATGAACCGCCCAAAGTTAAGGTTCGAGGAAATCTCAACTCTCAAAAGCTGAAGGCGGTCGGTACACTTCAAGGATTCATTTCGAAATTAGGAGCCAAGGTGAACGAAAACGCAAGGTGAAATTACTCCGAATTTAGTTCCGAAAAGGCTAGGCGGGTGATAATAATCAATTTATAACATAGTCCGATTCACCCTGGCCGGTCTTTTCACCGTCGGGTTGAAAAAACCAGCCAGAGTGCCTCGTACCTCGGACTCGTACATCCGTACGGAGAGAGGATTAGCAATTTTAATATATTATGTCGTAACAAAAAAATTACTATTTTCGCATTTTTTCTTTATCTGTGCTATAAGACGTTGCTTCGTACTAAATTTCAAGGTTCTGAGTTCATTGTAAGTCGTTTTTGATTCCCTTGCGAGTGTCGAAAATTTGCGGTATAACGGCTGTGCCTTTTGATTCTTAGAAGTTTGGTTTTTTACAGCTCCAAGGGGCATTCGAGCTTGATACCGCCGCACATTCCTGAGTAAAAGTGTCTTGACTTACAGACAGATGGATGGGTGGATAACAGAGTGTAAGAGTTCTGTTTTATTCCTTTCCAGGTACTGAACCTAAACTATAAATAAGGTAAACAAAATATTGTTTTCAACTGTAAACTTGACTCCATCAATCAATTTGATGCTTAGTTTTGCGCCTAACCAAATTCTACACACATACTTTGACTAACAACGTTGATACTCACAATGAAAATTCTGGGAAAAATAAAATGCTATCAGTTTATATCAAAAAAGAAAAAACAACTAACAAAAACTTGAAATAGGCAAACAATGGCAAAACATTTCCACCATCAGTTGCTATTTGGGCAACAGGCCAGAAACCAATAGTATCGGAACTTCCTTATTGTCAATGATAAATTATTTACTTCAGTAAGTATTTTTGCTTGTCAATATTATGTGTTTAACTATTCTTCTTCTGTACTTTAATGTTTTTGATGTCAAAAAATGTTTAATAATATTCATGAATGTAAACTAGAAGTGAGGCAGAATCTCCGACACCGCCGTGTCCTCGTGGCGGCAATCGTCGGCGATCTCTTTCGTCCGGCCCTGGCCATGGTCCGAGGTGAGAGTGCCTGGCAGGCCGTTGCCTCCTTCTGAGAAGCAGTGATTCTGGCAAAGAAGGAGGCGGAGTGCAAGAGCTCACGCCTCTAGCCGCCGCAGGCGACGCCCTGGTCGGGGCACAACATCGAACTACCGGACAACATAGGCGCGGGCTTGTAGGCGGCGAGCAGCGGGCAACTCGCCGCCCGGTAAGGACCAGGCCTAGATTGACGGCGCGTTGTGTTTCATGCGCGCCTTAAAGAGATGTCAGCACATTGTGACAAGGTCCACGAAGACCGATGCCTCCTGGGACAGGGTTGCGGGTTAAAAATGAAACCGTGGCCCTGGCGCACAGGCAAATGAAGAAACACGGGTTTGTTTTAATCAGTAAAAGTCTGACACGCTCTTCCGCTTCGCCCAGAATGGGAGAGGTCATTTAATGGTTTCCCATCTAGAACAAAAATAAAAGGCAATATCTCCGATAAATTTTCCATTTTGATACCTGGTTTATCAACTTTAGTTAAGGGGAAATATGGATCTATACAACAGAAATTATATATTTATTATAATAGATAAAGGACAGTCGATATGACGTAGTTTGGAGTCATTCGTTTGACGATTCAGAATGCCAGCGCTATCTAGTGGCGCTCGACAGAATCTAGCGTAACTTCGTGGGGGTGGCCAAGAACTACAGCAACTTAGCGGTGTGAGCAGAGCTGTTGGAATAATTGAAACATTTCGCTTAGAATTGTCATGCGTTCTGCATCCTAAAGTAGTGAACCTGCAGTGTGTGTGATTTGCTAGTGTGACTAACTTGTTCGTAAATTATACTCATCATACTGACGTCCGTATTTCAATTTATTTCAGGTTTTGGCTCCATATCTTATAAATAAAAATAAAAAATAAAAATTGTTTATTGATACCAGATACATTCACAAACTTTACATGATAAAACAGGTAACAATTTAAATGTATAGTACAATACATGCTGATATTGATTCCCAAACTAAGCTTGAGTTTGTATTTTGGGAAAACAATGTTCAGTCATAGTGATGACATACAATATACATTAATTGAATATTTGAGGACAAAGGTGAAGTATTGTGAAAAATTTGTCGCTGGACGGTGCATATGGTTACAAAATGAAATATAATTACGGTTGGTGTATCGTGTAAAGTGCGTGCATGCATGTATTTATCACTAACTATGGGTGAGTGTATGTGGACGGATGAATGCCCCAATGTAAGGGTGAGTGTCCGTGTGTATGTGTGAATGTCCGTGTGTGTGTGGGCGCACGCAGCCCTGCGATGTAAATCTTGGGATCGGTTTCATTGCCACTACGTACTGTGTGCTTAGTGTGTGAGTATGCATCTGTTGTTTTACGCGAGTCTGAAAAAGATTACGTGTTGTATACTAATAAGTCTTCAGTTTTGTGGTAGTCCAGTTGCAGAAGCCAATCCGCCACCAGAGGTTTCATTTTATTTTTGGTCAGTCCTGCAATTTGCAGATCCTTGTTTATTATATTGTACAGCTTACAGCTTATTGCATTATAGTGTCTACTTGCAAAAGACGTCTTACAGGGAACTCCACGGCAAACAAAAGTTTTTTTGCGTCTCCTTGGGTCAGGTAAGGGGACATTACTATGCCTCCTCAGAGTGGATTTGAGCACAAAAAGCTGTCTTACTGTTAACACTTTAAATTCTGAGTAAAGTTTTGTGGTAGGATATCTAAAAGGCTTTTTGCTTATTACTTTTAGGACAGCTCTTTGCGCTCTCTCCAATCCGATTAGAAGAGTTTTGGAAGCCCCTCCCCAAACCGGTATGCAATACTGGATGATGGATTGACAGAGGGCTAAGTAAACCAGTCTTAACTTGTCGAAGGTAGCCGAGTTCCTAAGTGTTTTAAAGAGATGTATCAGCCGTCGTACCCTAGTGGTAACCGCTTCTATATGCCTGTCCCATCTCAGACCACCATCCATATGTACGCCCAAATATTTAACGCTTTCAGTGCGAGCAATTGCCTGGCATGTGCATGTGTCCCTGGATGAACAGTTATGGGCTTTAATAGTAAAGTCAGATGTTGGATGGTCAGATTTTCTGATGGAAAAAGTGACGTATTGCGTCTTTGTCACGTTTAAAGTTAGAAGGTTCTTCGTTAGCCAGTTCATAACTATGCGAAGGGAATATTCCGCACTCTCTTTGACAGCCCCCCAGTCAGGTCCTGATATTAAAATTGCTGTGTCGTCCGCGTACGTGAAAATGGACGTGTTTGGGAGGGAGATTTGACACAGGTCATTAATGTAGACCTGGAAAAGGGTCAGTCCAAGAATACTGCCTTGAGGAACACCATAGGATATAGTATCCTCATCACTTAAGTAGTCTGCTATTTTAACTTGCTGTTTCCTATTTGTGAGATAATCTCTGAAAATTGCATGAGTTATTCCCCTTACACCCAGCCTCTCCAACTTAGCGAGAAGAATAGGGACAGAGACGGTGTCAAAAGCTTTAGAAAGATCTAGAAACATGCATAGGCATTTTTTCTTATCATCCAAGTTCTTCACAGCAGTGTTTGTAAGGTCCAGGACAGCATCCTCAGTCGAGAACCCGGAACGAAAGCCATACTGGTTTTCGGCTAAGATCTTAAATTTGTCTAGGAATTTTTTGAGCGCCCGGTTTAACACCTTTTCCAAAATCTTTGAAAGAGTAGATAACACTGCTATGGGGCGATAGTTGTTGACACAGTCTCTGTCCCCGTCCTTATAAATTGGGTGAACTATAGCTTTTTTGAAGGCTTCTGGGAAAACGCCTGTTTTAAGAGCAAGATTGCAGATATGTGCTATTGGAGGAATTAGTATGTGCCGACACCGCCTGATGATTTGCGAACATATACCATCCCAGCCAATAGCACAATCAGTGCGCAACTGCAGTATGATAATATCAACATCTGATTCAGTGACATCAGGCATACCAAAAGAATTTACTGGTCCTTTGAGGGATGGGGGGTTAGCTGTGGTTGAAGGAGAGGAGTTTTGTAAAAGCATAGTTTTAGATTGAATTTTTGCTGCTAGCTTTACACCTATGTTAGCAAAGAAGTTAGATACTTCATTTGCGGCTGTCTTTGGGTCTGCGGATTTTTTAAGGAGTTCTGTAGGACTAGTTTTCTTATTCTGGGTATTCGTGATGTTTTTTATGGCTTTCCATAAAGCCTTAGGGTCATTGCCTGCTTTGTCTAAGAGTTCCCTTTCGTGAGCTACTTTTAATTTACGGAGAAGACCGTTACAAAAATTACGGTATCGCGTATATGTCAGTTTCATAGTCAGATCATCTGGTGATTTCCTAGACTTTATGTGTAACCTATTGCGGTTTCTAATGCAGCGGAGTAAACCTGGTGTCATCCATGGTTTTAGAATTCTGTCTTTTTTGGAGACAGCCGTTGTTTTTGTGTGTCTAGTAATAATGTCAGAGACTACTGCTACAAATGAGTTCGCTGCTGAATTTGCATCATAGTCTGATAAGATGTCCACGAAACTAACATTTTCTAAGTTTGACTCTACTTCAGGGAAGTCCGTACGAGATATAGTTATCTGTGGCTGTCTGGTGGAAACCGTCGCGTCTATACATAAGAAGATGGGTAGGTGGTCCGTTATGTGGGATTCTAATATTAGTGTAGTAGTCGGGAATTTGGTTTTGGTTAGTAGGTGGTCTATACAGGTGGTAATTCTAGTGGGGAAGGTATGTGTCGGAAATAGTCCATGTGTAGCGTTGAGAGTCAAATATTCGTCTTTAAACGGATCTAGACTATTTGGATGTATGTCAATGTTTACGTCACCAACCAGAATTATATCATTGTTAGGGAGACCAGAGTATACATTATTTAGACTATTGATGAAATTGTTGAAATTCTCGCGGGTTCGGAGTGAGGGTGAGCGGTAAATTGACACTATTTTAATACCATTTTCTAGTTGACAGGTTAGACAACTTGCATCTAAAAATATAGGTTCTTGAATTTTGCAATTAAGATTTACTTTAGTATAAAAAACGATGCCGTCATTTCGATTTCGCGCGGAACCCGTAGAGTGGGCCACGTATCCCTCTAGGATAGGTAGGTTGCTCACTCCACGAAGCCAGCACTCCGTCAATATGACGACATCAAAAGAAACTTTAGTCATTGACAATAGTATGCAAAGTTGGTCAAAGTTTTTGTTGATACTTCTAATATTAATGTGAAATAGATTGATTGCATGACTATTTCCAATGAATTTACAACAGTCTTCCGGCATGCAGACGTGTGAATTAGTTGACTCAAGTGAGTCCAATTCAATATTTAAGTTGTGTATAGTTGCCATTGATTATAAAAGAAAAATTTTAAGATTTCTATACAACACGCAAAGAGATATTGGTGTGGTGCTGTGTGTGAGTGTTTGTGCGATGAAAACAAGAAGTGTGAGTATGAGAGTGTGAGAGATCCATTATGAAGTTTAGTGTTTATATGTGGAGTGGCAATTAAATGTTGACATACTGTTCTAAAATCATTTGTAACTGTTTCAAGAGCAGTGTTAATTTTACCGTAATAACCCATTGATAATAAAAACAAAAGCAAAAATAAAAAAGAAAATAAAAATGAGAATGTTTTACTCTGACGCAATGGTGATGCGTACGATAGTCACACATTCTTCAAGGCTTGAAGACACTTTTCTGAAGAGATCAGGAATTGTTTCTCCCCTACGGCTTTGCGGAGATAGATGTTCCCGTTGGACGTCCAACAAAATTTGAAGCCGTTTTTATTGGCGAATTCACGGGACGCGTGAAATAATTTTTTCGAACTTACAGGGAGATAATCTGCCACGTAAATGGCTTGACGCTGTCCTGAGATATTTATTAGCCCTGTGTTGAGCTTTTCCTCCACTGTTTTCTTGCTGTTATTGAAGTTGCGTACTGACGACAATGTATCCAGCTTCTTTAGTACACTGTGAAACTCTGCGACGATCGGACGCGTGGATCCAGTTTTGCCGGGTAGGCGATAGATATCACGAAGGTCAGTAGGTGAGATTGATGCTCCAACAGCCTGACCAATCTTACAGATAGTGTTCGTTAGGTCCGTGGATGTCTCTTTTCCTGAAAGGGGAGGAACATTTCGTACCTCAATACTCGAAGACCGTGACTTGAATTGTAGGTCGAGGATATTTCGTTCCAGTTTTTCTATACAATTGCGTTGGTTTAGTCTCTCTTTTTGTAGATTGTCTATTCCTATCTTAATCTCCTCGTATTTTTCGTTTATAAAACGCATTGATTTCGTAATTTCATCGTTGGATTTTTGAATTTCGTATGTTTGCGCTTTCAATTCAGAGATTTCTGTGGATAGTTTTGAAATCAATTTGTTTTGTTTGGCATCCATATCATTAATTTTTGAGTCGAGTTCCATTTTCCAAGTGTTTAGCATCGCCATGATTTCTTGCTTAAGATCTTGAATTCCCATATCCGACGATGCAGTACGAGGGCGCTTGTTGCGATTTGATACAAACGATACTTCATTTTGTTGGAGCGAATTTAGGTCTGTTTCTGATTGTGTATGTGCTATTTTTGCTGTAGGAGTCGCAGGAGGTGTCCGTTTCAACATTATTAATGTCAAAATAGGGGCGATATTGCAGTGAAGCCAGTAGAGAATAGGAACCGCGTAGCAGACGCGGCGTAGCCGATGGTCAAAAAACCGGTCCGTAGCGCAAACCTCGCCTACGCCGTAGCAGTGACGCAACTCACTCGTAGCAAACGCACGTAGTAGATTCGTAATTTAGGTATGTGCTACACTTGTTACTGTGGTCGAGTGGCGGAAGGCCCGGCCCTCTCCACGGGAGCACTGCCGGCTCGAATCCCAACACGAATACAACAGCACTTTTTCGGTTTGTATCGAGTCCGAATATAAAAAATATTGTTATCCCTCTCTAAGACTGCCCAGTGGGTGGGACGATTAGTTCTTGGTTTAATAAGAGGGACAAGGAATTGAAATTTGCAACACTTAACCAATCACAAAAATCGGAGTTTAAAAAGCGACCGCAGGGCACGTCCGCACGCGACCGTCACTGTGACCGAACTCTTCTACTCTCTCTTCTTCCTTCCTATTCACTCAGTCTTTTTCAGTGAATAAACTAACACACTTTACTAACAGCGACTGCATCACTGCTTACCATTAGGCGGGATAGCGTTCGAGCACTAGTTTACCATTATAAATAAAACCCGCATTGCAACCTGCATTGAGCAAGCGTAGATTACGAGTCAAGATTACGCTCAATCCTTCTCTGTAAGAGAGGAGACCCGTGGCCAGCAGTGGGACGATAAAAATGCTGACACAAAAACATTTCTAGCATCGTACCGGACACACATTGCAACACAACTGCTCAGACCCGTCCTCTGTACGGCTTCACCAGACATCATACCGGAACACGACGAATCGCTTGGCTGCAAGACTTTCTCTGGTGGGTGGTAAGTTCTGCCGGCACCCGATGTTATGGCCTACCACTGAGAATCATGTTGCACGTTTGATTCAGTTGTAGAGATTTTTAGCTTCTACAAAAATTGAAATATAATAAGATGTGGTAACATTGGTGGGCCCATCATACACCATCATACATCGTAGATCGAATGCCGGTTGTTAAATGTTACGTTCTCTTTAAATTTTTTGTTCTAGATCATACCAGTTCCCTCACGTTGTATAATTTCATTGTATTCAGAGCAGTGAAGGTATGAATCTTCACAAAGTAAAATACCTATCTGCGTTTAAATTTGCGACCTACATACAATTCGAGTATCAAACTTTATTAACAAAAGATGCCTAAAGTAGAACATTTCAATAGTAAATTCAATGAACAAAACAAAGATAAGATTCATGAACACTCGGCTCAGTATTTCACCAACAAATGAAAAGCATCTCAAAAAGTTTTCGACAGCAAGACGACCCGTTTTCTCTGGCGAACTCTTAAAACTTGCTCAGCATGATAAGATATTTTGTGTATGGTCGAAAGCTGGATGTCAGCTTGCTAAATACAATGTGTAACGTAAAGGTATGTATATATATGTTTTTTTTTTAATAATTATAAACTAGCGCTTGGTCGCAATCCCGCCGGATGGTAAGCAGTGATGCGATTGTTGATGGTAAAGCGCGCTAGTTTATTAAAAGCCTATTCACCCAGAAAAACTGAGCGAATAGGAAGGAAGACGGCAGTTTAGCGAGGCGATGTAGTGTTAAACCCAACAACACGACCAACGATGCTGCGCCAAAGGGAGATTGATCTGAAGACCTTCCACGATCAAACTCCCAACACAACAACATTAGGCGCCTCGCACCCGGCACACATCAACACAACTGCTCAGATCCGTCCTCCGTACGGCTTCCCCAGACATCATGCTGGAACACGACAAATCGCTTGGCAGCAAGACTTTGTCTGGTGGGTGGTAACTTCTGCCGGCGGCCGATGTTATGGCCTACCACCGAGAAAAACACATAAAGGAAACGGCGTTTTTGGATGACATCAATTGACATTTGAAGGGTTTTAATTTATAATAAGATATTTTAAGAACTTCGTTACTTTTCCTTTACGTTACACGTCACGTTACTTACCATTATCACAATCTTCTGTAATAGGGATGTTTCCTGGGTAAAACAAAATTGATTCTATTTATTCCATCAATCAGATTATAGAAAAATATTGGATACGTATATTTTGTTTTATCAAATCAATAAAAACTGAAAAATACAAAAGGCATCAAAGATCAGGAGTAGTGGCTGGTGACGTCACTGCTCGCTAAAAAGTGTAGCGTGCAGTGACGTCACACGAGTTTTCAACGCACTGTGTCGTCTTCATTTTTTGTTCATATGAAAAAAGAATAAATACGTATCTAGTTTTATTTTTCTATTCGTTAAAATCATTACTAAGTTGAAGAGTACAACTGTAACATAGACATGGCAACTGAAGTTATTTTATTTTATTACGTCGAGCTGGTTAACTAATTCTCATGTTTTTTTTTTTCTTTCTTCTTCAGCCTATAGAGGTCTGTCACTGCTGGACAAAGGCCTCCCCCAAGGCTTTCCACAATGACCGGTCTTATGCTACCCGCATCTATCGACTTCCCGCGACCTTCCCCAGTTCATCAGTCCACCTTGTTGGGGGCCTCCCGACGCTGCGTTTTCCGTTCTTCTCTTTAATATTGCCCTATTATGAATATTAAGCACCTTCTTTTTCCGAATGGGAAATCATCAAATGATCTCTCCTTCTCTGGGTCTGATACAAAGTCTGTTTCTTAGTCTGACACGCCTAGAAAGGTCTAGTAGGTTCCTAGGGCAGAAGAGTATGTCAGACTGACTAAACCCCGTGTTTTTTTACTTGCCTGAGCGCCATGGGAACTTTTTCGAGCAACCCACGGTCCTGATTTCGTCACGATGTGCTAATGTCTCTATGAGGCGCACGTGGAACAAAACGCGTTGCCACGAGGACATGTCGATGCGCTGCCCAAACCTGGCAGACCTCCACCGTATGCTCTGTATCCTTAGGGCGATCCTTACAGTAGTTACAACCTGGCATTTTCCCCTGCGTTATCTGAAACAGGAACCTTCCAGCCAATTCCAGCGAGGGGATTCATCAGGCGAAAGATGAGGGTGCCATTGCAGCTCTCTATCCACGCCTCAAAGAGGGAACTTACCAGCGCTATAGTGCTATAGTGGTGTGCCCAAATATTAAGCAACTGACTTTAAAAAAACATACTCTGTATACGAAATCCAACAAGGGATCAATCAGATCAGGGGATCGGATTGGAATAACTCACCTTTTCAATGTTCACAATAACTTGAAAATATACAAAAAATATAAAAGAAAATTTAATAACCACTCAATCAAAGTCCACAATCGCCGAAAAGCGGTGTACTTGGCCCAGATTGCTAATGCATCAATAAACTTCGCTATTGACTAAGTATGTGACGTGGCTATTTTCTTACAAGCTCAGTGGCATTGACCCCAAAGATTCATTAGGGTTTTGAAGGGCAGTGACGTCAGCTATTCGTGGTTGATTGGTTTCTTATAATGATCTGCTTGGTGTTATATAATTTTAAGGGCACTGTTGCGTCTTCTACGTTCTTTTAGTGCAGGGATAAGGGAGTGCATATAGATGACCTTTATGCCAATATGCGGCGGAAAACCGTGTCAGTCCTGACAATCGTGCCGCAATAGCATCTTAGTATCAGAAAATGATAGCAGATAGATTATACACGACTGTATTCAAGTGATTCATCAATTTGCATGTGAGAGGTGATGAGGGTTGATGAAGAATAAGGTTCAATTTTTGTTATTTATTTTTTGTACTTATAATAGTAATATACACAACTAGTACCATTTTGTACTAACATAGAAGTTTTTGTAACTATGGTATGTACGTATGAGATCCGGTTGTCTGAAAATAAATTGTTTTTATTTTAATTATACGAGTTCAATGCAGTTCTTCTTCTTCTTCTTCCGTACGGAGGACGGGTCTGAGCAGTTGTGTTACGATGTGTGCCGGGTACGATGCGCCTAATGTTGTTGTGTCGGGAGTTTGGTCGTGGAGGGTCTTCAAATCAATCTCCCTTTGGCGCAGCATCGTTGGTCGTATTGTTGTGTTTAACATTGCATCACCTCGCTCAACTGCCGTCTTCCTTCCTATTCGCTCAGTTTTTCTGAGTAAATAGGCTCTTAATAAACTAGCGCGCTTTACCATCAACGATCGCATCACTGCTTACCATCAGGCGGGATTGCGGTTAAGCGCTAGTTTATAATTATTAAAAAAAAAAGCCTATAGAGGTGCTGGACAAAGGCCTTCCCCAAGAATTTCATTGCTTTTGGGGTTTCCATAATCCCCACGCTTGGCAGATGGGTTAGGGATTGCAGTAATTTGTTATTCCACAGGAGAAGCGCTGCTGCCCGCTTTCCTGGTGAGAGTTCCCTCAGTTGCCTCTTACGACACCTACGGGGGATATGGGTAGGTACTATTTAAGAGTATAAACAGAAAAGAAACCTTTTAGAATCCACCACCATCATTTGGTTTTGTACTTATCTACTTCAAGGACCCCAAAAGCCGTGTTTTTTTCAATTTTACCGATCTATTGAGACTATCACAGTTTTCTAGACAGAAGGGAAAGAAAATATTTATTTGTAAATATACAGACACAAAAAGGAACAAATAAAAGAGACAAAAATTACAAAAATATTGGGGAAACGCATCATATCCACGCAAAACGGCTATCGCTTAACATTATCCTGCGATCCTATGCAAGTCAAAGTCACAGCGCTGGCTTACAGCGATAACCGGCGTCAACGTAATGACGTCATCCGGTGCAGCGGAATGTATTAAAAAAATATATAAATGTATATATAATGCTTGAATGCGATCCCGCCTGTTGGAAACAACAGTGACAAACTGGAAAAAAAAGGAAAATATATACACCTTATGAGAATATCATTTATTATTCATTCTAATGTCCTCCCATACCATACTATCTTATTATCTCCCGCGCTGAAGTCTGCCACTAGTCCCACGGTATTCCTCTGACATTGGCCACCATAGCTGAAATTCGTCCAGGACACGCCCTGATTCTGAGAAGTCATTTGATGATTGATTACCCAGGACATATATTTATAAATACCCAAAATTCGGAAAATGTAGTTCTATCCCATCTGTGTAGGTATCACCTAAAAATAAACACAAGCAAATAAAAAATATGTGCCACGTTCTCAATAAAGCTATAATTACGCTGGAAATCCAACACGGTCGTCTAATACTTCACGGTAGCTAATAAACTGGATATTATGTGAACGAAATAAGTTCGACTCGAGCGGATAAATGTACCGTCTCAATCAACGTCTGGCGCTCCGTCTCGCGTATTTGTTATCACAGTTACCTGCAACAGAACAAAAGCGTAGAGATGGATTTGGTTTCCATCTTTTTGGTTGAAAATTAGTGAAATGGCATTGTAAAATTTAAAGCGTTGATCTTTTCGACCGATGCCTGCTAGGGACATGGATTTTTTGAAAGAGTTACCTTGGCCCTCGCACATAGGCAGGTGAAGGAACACAGGTGGGATTTATTTAGCCAGTAAAAGTCAGCCACGCCCAGAGATTTGATGATTTCCTATCTGAAAGAAAATGCCTTGATCTGAATCTGGGTTGAAAGGAGGGTGACCCTGGAGGTTGAGCGGTGTACTGTCCAGGAAACCCCTCGTTTTGTTTGCGGTGTTGGCGGGCGTAAAGTCGTGGTGAAGCAGTAACCAGCGGAGCCCTGTGTTTGGTCGCTTTTTGCTCACAATAGAGATAACTTATGCCAAGCATTTGGTAGTATACCATTCAGCGTTAATGCTTCTTTGGTTTTGTAAAGGAGTAGCCAGTCAAACTGAAAAAGCTCGCGATCAAAATCTTATCGCTTCTAGATCGCTTCACTTTGGTAGGCGTTGATTCGTTTTGAAACACCCAAACCATCGCCTGGCAAAACGGCTGTCGCTCAGCATTATGCTGTGACCCTATGCAAAAAATCAAAATCAAAGCATTTATTTCAAATAAACCAGTTACAGGCACTTTTGAATTGTCAGAAGGTCGGTCAGTCAGTAAGGTTAAGTTAGTCGCCCATTCCAAAAAGTAGGTACCTATGGAGAAGAACGGGCAAGAAACTCCATGGACACTCTTAAATTATCAAGCTATTAATACAAATATTTGATTACATCATTCATTCTGAAATGCAGAACGATGCAGAAATATATAGTACGCTAATAGCGTCCATTATGGAAAACACACAAAAAGATAGCCCAGCGCTCTATTGTCTTGAAAACAATTACCTTACTTCGAAGAGACATTCTTTCACAAAAAGCTGCTCTACTGCTTCTAAATTTACTATACAAAATTCTCCTGTTACAGTTTGCCCTCGAACTCCTCCAAAACAGTTGAACCGATTTTAATGAAATTTCATTTCATAAGAATAGGTTTTTATCTATTTTTTATATAACTACTACTTACGCGGGTGCAGCTAGTAATCCTTTAATTACTTCCTTAATGTCTTAACTACATCCTAAAGCTTGCTACCAATGTTTAGGACGTCTCTTTAATAATAACTCCTTAACTGCATTTAGCGCCTCAAAATGCAATAGAACTGTTCAAAAACCACCTGTAGTAAGATTGGAACAGTAAATTATTTGAATAATTGGAATATTAATTACACCTGTTCTCTTTTATTACAGGACTGTGTCATAAAACAAACTGCTAAACTAGTGTTGCAAACATTTCGCGCCACACCTGCTTTGGAAACAGGACTGATGTGGAGACGCTCTTGTGTGTATTATTTTTTAGGACAACTTATTTTTGAGAACATGTGAAACTTGTGATAGAGTTTACATATATCCAGGAATCAGTGAAGCCGTACGGAGGACGGGTCTGAGCAGTTGTGTTGCGGTGTGTGCCGGGTACGAAGCGCCTAATGTTGTTGTGTTGGGAGTTTGGTCGTGGAGGGTCTTCAGATCAATCTCCTTTTGGCGCAGCATCGTTGGTCGCGTTGTTGGGTATAACATAGCATCACCTCACTCAACTGCCGTCTTCCTTCCTATTCGCTCAGTTTTTCTGAATGAATAGGCTCTTTACCATCTATCAAACTAGCGCGCTTTACCATCAACGATCGCATCACTGCTTACCATCAGGCGGGATTGCGGTCAAGCGCTAGCTTATAATTATTAAAAAAAAAAAAAACAACTGGTGTATCAATTACTTTTCAACTACATTTTATGTAATTCTAAATTTTTTAACAATATATTTCGACAAAGTCATGGTTATTAATGTTTAATTTATTTTATAACCTTTTTTTGTTTGGGTTTGGAAATTATCAAATGGCCTCTTCCGTTCTGGGCGGAGCGGAAGGGCGTGTCAGACTTTTACTGACTAAAAACCACCGGTGTTCCTTCACTTGCCTGCAGGTCAGGGCCTCGGTTTCTTTTTTAAACAACCCGCAACTCTGTCCCAGGAGGCATCGGTCTTCGTGGACCCCGTCACGATATGCTGATATCTCTTTGAGGAGCACGTAAAATACAACGCGCCGTCGACTCGGGCCTGGTCCTTACCGGTATTTTATTAGCCTTTAAATATGAATATGGTTTGTAGATTGGTTTGCATGAAAAGAATAGGATGCTCGTATTTATCAATGAAATTTAGATCACATCTTATCCCTTCGAAACTATGTTTTTTGGGATACATTTACGAGGACAAATATCATTATTTTTACTTCAAATATAATATTAGTTTTATGGAATATCAAAAATAACTCGATGACTTTATAGTCATCATCTGCAACGTATCGACAACAGCCACCCAGACTACTTTTCTTACTTTGCGGGTTCGATTCCCGGAACAACTATTTGCATGTCATACAACTAGTTGTCCCAGGTCTGACTGTTTGTATATATGAGTTTACATATTATGTTTGTAAACGTACCCACTATACAGAAGATATTAATTGTAGACTGGGTCATTTTTAATTTAAAAAAAGCAAGAACATTTCGACCATTACATATTGCTTAACCTAATGCGGCAGAATGGACACAGAAATTTACATATTATAATAATAAAATTTAAAAAAAGCAATTCTAATAAAATGTAACCAATAAAATAGAAACTATAACAAATAATATTAAAATTTTAAACATCACTATTCAACAGGGTCATTGCACAACACATCATCTGCAGCAATGGGTTTCGACTTCAATGTGATACCAAGCTTTTGTTAGCATATCTGATCGTCTAAGTCCACTTTCCAGCCACTTTTATAACTTCTGTCCCACTGTGTCACGTCCACTTAAAAATCACTATTTCCAGATTTTCCTCATAAAATCGTCAAAACATTATCTGTATCGTTACCCAGTCCCGTGCCCCATAAACTATGTGGGCACTGCAGCACATTGATTCACTGCCCGCACTGGAGTTGAATAGCAAACTATTTTTGTATTGGTTAAATAAAACTGAGGGAACGTGTGCTAGTTTAGAGGTGTGGCGAATACGGAGTCAGATATGCTGGAAATGGTTTAAGAAAAAAGATATTTCATTTCTTTTTTTATTTCATACATTGCATGACAAGAAGTCTACGTATAGGTACGATGAGATGCCCGTATTTGTAGGCTCCGCTGGTTCTCGTACATTATAAATAAGTAGGACAACAAAATGCGGTTAATTAGAAGACAAAATTCGAGAGCGTGAGTGTGTGAGGCCACGTATGTGTCTGTGTGAAATGCGCCGTCGACCCAGCCCTAGTCCTTACCGGGTAGCGAGCTGCACACTGCTCGCCACCCGCAAGCCCACGCCTCCGGTGGCCGGGAGTTCGACATTGCCTTCTGAGGCGGCTAGAGGTGCGAGGGCGCTAAAGTTCGCGCTCTCTGACACGCTCCGCCTTGTCCTTTTCTAGCAGTGGCGGCCTGTCATGCAGTCTCGCTCTGAACAATATATGGCCTGTACCTGGGCCAGACTCGAGAGATCGCCACCGAAAACCGCCACGAGGACACGACGATGCGCACCGTATGCTACACCTCAGGGCAATCTCCATAGTGGTGAGACCCTAGCATTTCCTCCCACCTCCGTTGAGGACCTACGTCAGGCAGAAGGTGAGGGCGCCGTGGTACCTCTCTAGCTACTTCAATAAGAGGACTTACAGCTGCTATTATGAAGTGCCAAGTCCCTTTTTTTTTTCTTTTACCCTTTGGTGCGGTGCCGTTAAAATGATATGGATACATTATTAGAAGGACATACATAATTAGTTTGTAATGGTCTCACTGCTCGGACACGGGCCTCTTCTTGTACGTCACGAAAAAAGACTGAACTTATATTTTGATTAGTTTTTGAATAAGGGAATTTACAGCAATGATGCAAACTCAAATCTTTAACTAGAAAAGCCACCCCACAAACCATTCCAACTTCCTTCTCCATAAAATTCCTTCTGTTCGTCGTAAATCATCCAGCCGTTCAATATCCGTGTCCATTTCGATTTCCAAGGCACCAGCGCTGATGCGACACTATAATGAAATATGGTGGACAATTCACACTTACTTTATTGGATATCCTTGCTCTAACGTCGGGACGATCGGGAAAGTTAGCGAAGATTTTAGATTTTATTCTCCGAAGGCTCTTAGTTGTAAGTGAAGTTTATTGGATAAGGTATTTGACTGTTGTTTGGAGCAGGATTTGCAGCCTTCAACGAGCATTTTAAGGTACAATATCCTTCGTAGGTTTTGTTTTGCTGAAAAGAAGAATTATTGCTGAAAATTAGAGTTTCTTATCGTTTATTTATTTACCAACTGTGTCTCGTGATTTTACCCACATAAGTAAATGATGAGTAGACCTCCCCATATAAGTAAGAGAAGAAGAAGAAGAACTTATATTTTTATTTTCATACAAGTCTAGATATTCTAACATGTTGCCATTGTACCCATATTAAGCAAGGGCAGATAACTAATTAACTTAAAAGCGAATAGCTGTTAACTTAAATGTACCCTTGGATCCAAAATTAACCCAAACCCCTTTGTCCTGTCACTAATTATATACACGTATTACATACATAAAGTTCTAAGGCATATTTTCGAGCAACTCCTCAAAACTTTCCACTGAGTTACGAACTTACAAAGTTGAAAGGTTACGCAGTGATATTAGGAGCAAGTGATCTATCCATTACTGACGTTCTAAGACTTACAACTCGATCAAAGTTACTGAATATTAATAACCCTTTCGAACTGAATAATTTTCAGCATAGTAATATCACTATTTAGGATAATAGCAAACGAGAATCGAGAACGAGATTCATTCTCTACAGAATTATTTCATTTTGCGTTCAACACAATAGATAAAATGTAAAAAAGAAAGAACTAGGGTAGATCCGAAATATTCGCGTGAGAAAATCTAGTTCAAATGACAACAGTGAAACTGAAAAGCAATTGTCGTGAAGAATTGTGACAGAGTTTTTCACTAACAAATGCCAAGCGATAAATGCATAGCGGTATGTTTCCTCGGTTTTTTTACGTTTTTGTGATAGAGTGCGGTTATTTATTTCGTTTTGTATACAGCATGTTAAGAAAACCCTGTCCGACCAGTGAAGGTGTTGATAGGTATCGATAACTGATTCTACTAATGGATACAAAACCGGGCGAAACTTAAAAAAACCCCTAAAAAAATAAATATGATTTCGCAAAAAGAGGTAACTTAATAAATGTGCGTTAATCACCCTTCCGCGGGCGGCGGGCGGCGGGGCACGCGGCACGTGGTCGCATCGCTATTCGCTCATAATAATACCGGTGTTGTCACTTTTTTAAAAATTACCGAATTTCGGGGAAGTTGGAATTAATTCGCGGGAAAAAAAGATTATTTCAAAATTCATTTGTATTGGTACTATGATGATTATGTAAAATTTTATATTATATTTGGTCATGTGTTTACCTAACCTTTATTATCCTTATGGGTCAGACAGGGTTTTCTTAACATACTGTATATTCCTTAAAAATCATCAATTACAAACAACGAAAAAGTACTCGTATTCTCAAAAAGTATCTCGTATGCGACATCCTTATGAACAGTGACGGAGCCTGTACATCGAAGTGCACTTACACCTAGTTTTAGATTCTCTGTTTTGGTCCATACTATGTCTCACATTGTTGAACTTGTCGTGTGACTGAGACAGCCCATTTATATTCTATTTAAACTACAATTTGGGCAATTAGGTTCTAATCTTAAACTGCCAATTTCTGTAATTTAAAACGTTCTTGTAGTCGTGGCCAAATGCCAAAAACTTGTCGAAATTTTGGGAAATAAAAATTATTTTGGAAAACTTGACAGATTGAGATCAGCCCCCTAATCGACGAACACATTTTTGTCAAATGATCCCAACTAGTCGCAATCATTTGACAAAAATGTGTTCGACGATTAGGGGCAGTGTGAATGTTATTAAAATTATGAAAATTAATTACCCTTCTGTTCCAATATTATGTATGTGACGAAAATATAAATATATGGAAATAAAATATGGCTGACTTCCGTCAATCATCATCATCTCAGAGATAATCCCAGTCGCATCCTAATCTTTTCAGCTTTGAAGTCTGGGTTCCGCAATATAACTGCTGATTTTTGGCTAAGCTTCGATATTTTCCGTGAAGCGACTGCCGTCTGACCTCCACAACTCAAAGGCAATATCAAAGCATTGCAGTTAGACCAATTGTTAGACTTTTGAGGGCTCCAACAACCCGTAACGACTGCCATTAGATGTTCGTATGGCAACCCGGACCAACGGCTTACCTTGCTTTCCGAGGCACGACCAGACCAGTACAAATAAATATTTGTACTGGTCTGGTCAATTCTCTGGAATTCTTCTGGTCTGGTCTGGTAAATTTATTCATGCATACATACATATATTTACTCTGCACGGAGATCGGACCCGCGTCTCCTTGCGCAGCGGCCGCGTCCACTACCGCTACGTCATGGAGGCTGATTTCCGTCAATGATATCAATATATGATACAAATATCCATTAGCGAGTGATTGTCTAAGAGTTTAATCTAAACATTCCGTAATTTTTTATTCTCGGAAAGCACGTTAAGCCGTTGGTCCCGGTTACCATACAAACATCTAATGGCAGTCGTTACGGGTTGTTGGAGCCCTCAAAAGTCCTACAATTTGGTCTAACTGCAATGCTTCGATATCACCTTCGGGTTGTGGAGGTCAGACGGCAGTCGCTTCATGGAAAATATCGAAGTTTAGCCAAAATGAGCAGTTAGACTGGTAAAGCGAACCCTAGACTCCAAAGCTGAAAAGCTTCGAATACGACTGGGATTAACGCTGAGATGAAGAAGAAAATTCCGTAATTGTTTACTCTTTCATCAGCTACTTTAGACACAGATCACACGATGTTTTTGCTTGTCAAAACTGTAGCTTGTGATACTAATATATGTGATAGCAATAATTACGTACTCATTTTTTTTTCTCATCGAGCAATATTAAAGATATTCCAACCAGAAAATTACACCATCGGACACAATAGAAGTTTGAGTAAACATTATCTGAAGCAATATTTTGAAAGCTAACAAAGTAATTTACAAGTTAGATTGTATTACTTAAAAGAACACTCAAACTAAAAATTTACCTAAATCACATAGAAAAGCCCCTCGCAATAAAACACTGATTTAAGCTTGGTGAAAACTTTTCCTTATACAATTATAATCCTTGGAGCCTAAACAAAATCTGTAGTTATTTTACAGCAACAATCCAAATAGCAACCTTATTACAATGGAATCACAGATTATTGTGCAGTAACAGAGATGAAAAATCAAAGGTATTTAGTTTTTTTTAAATGTGAGTGGATTGTATGAAATACTATGACAAGTCAATTGAGAAATTTAATGTCTAACTTTTGAGAATGTTCTCAAAATTTTATATTAAATAACAAAATGAAACGGTTACATAATTCTAAAGATTGGGCAGAACATAAGTTTGAGATTATAATACCTATGTATATAAGATAAATGTTATTGAGGATTTTCGAAATCAACCAAAATTTGTTTCTCTGAAAATACAAAGTTCTGTTTTATTTAACAAGCCCTTACAGTAATACTATACAACACATATCGTTTAACTAACACAATTACACTTCTTACCTGAAAATACAAAGAAACGACATTTAAAGTTCACTAATATCGTATCCTCAATTATTTTCTTTATCTAACTTTATAAGTTTTTATACCAATAAAAAACACACAAAATAATCTAATCCGCCATTGAATCACACGTCTCCCGAATGCTACGCCTTCTACCAACGTTCAATGACAGTTAGTAACCACGCGAAGCGCGGCAAATTTAAATTAATTAAATATTATTTCACTACATGTATATTTTCGGCTTAGACATTTTTGATTCTGAAACATACGGGTAACAAAAGAAGAGTGCCGTTTACTTTTTGTAGAGCAATATATAAATTTAAATTTAATTTTTTATTCAGTAGTTTAAATAGAAAATTTTACTACGTAAGCAAATTACTAATTTTCTCAAAAAGCAAAATATACCTACAGAGTAAACGAGTAGTAGGTACAGACGACAGCAGGTCAAACTACCCGTAACTGTCAGATTTTCCCAATCAAAGTCAAGTCTTACTGCTTTAGCGATAAAGTTGAAAATCTAATAAATAAATCTAACAGTTTATTACTAGATTTTACTTAGAGTATAATACAATACGTTATTAATTTGCTGTAAAGAATAGCTAGTTTGTTTCATATTATAAATATTTAAATTTCGACTGTCCAAAAACTAATATGTATATTGAAATTATAATATTTATAGTCTGGTATTTTGAGAATCGGATATTTTTACTTATTTTTTTCCAGTTGTCTTTAGAATTTAGTGTAGTGCGCGGGTTCAATTCCAGGTCAGGCAAGTACCAATGTAACTTTTCTAAAGTAATATGTACTTTCTAAGTATATCTTGGACACCAATGACTGAAGGTGAAGGAAGACATCTTGAGGAAACCTGGACTTTAAGTCTGAAATCGCCAACCCGCATTGAGCAAGCGTGGTGATTACGCTCAATCCTTCTCTGTATGAGAGGAGACCTGTGCCCAGCAGTGGGACGATAAAAAGGTTGATGATGATGATGATGGATAATGATCTGCTTACATATTTGTTAAATGTTTTGTAGCATTTAGTACAAGTATTTTATAGCATGTAACTTTCCCACAATAAATAAATAAACAATATCATTTTCAATTTTGCTGTACCGTCCAATTATTATTCCCCTATGTTCGCATTATTCCGTTATAGCTCTCCAAATTTAAATAAATTTAAAATTGGAATGCGTTCACTGATTCCTTTCATAGTATTGCTTCGACTTTGGAGAGGAGCGTTTCACCTCTGATTTCAATTCAAAGTTTACACTTCATGCACCTGAATGTTATGTTAAATTGGATAGAAATTACTTTTACAGTAATTTGAATATAAATGAAGTTATTATGAATACATTTCTATTATTTTCTCAAAATATTGTTTAAGAAATTGTAGTTTAGTTTTATCATATTTATTTATTTTCTAAGGATACAGATACGAAATTTAATAAAAACTTTTTTATACAAACAAAAATAACCGACTCCCAAAAAGCAATCCAAACTGAAAAATAACTAATTTCGGAAGTATATAGTGTCTTTGGTTTTTTTGTATATTAGTTTTTGACACCGACTTCCGAAATTTGTTATTTTTCACTTTGTAGTGTTTTTTGGAAGTCGATTGTTTTTTTGTAAAAAAAAGTTTTTATTTTACACTTTTTGAGTTGTGAAAAGTACTGTTCAGCTGCATTCAGTTAGACTCGATGCTAACGCTAAAATAATCAATGAAAAGCTTACAAACGCACTGGTTAACGATTTTTGAAAGTTCCCCTTGATTTATCTGGTCTTCTACCATCAAACCCTGATGTCCTGACTACCTTGGGAATGTCTTCTTTTCAACAGAAAAAGATTTATCAAAATCGGTTCATAAACGACGAAGTTATCCGCGAGCAAACATAACAAAAAAGCATATATACGGTGGAATTGAGTAACCTCTTCCTTTTTGAAGTCGGTTAAAAACAGGTTGACTTTTTGGGACACAACAGTGGGATTAGAGAAATCCCAACAGTCCCACATCCTGCATCATACATCCCTCGGTCCCTATATTTGTACGATTTGCCCACTCCATCATGCCATTTTTTATGGTAACTTATGGGACAGTCCCCTTATGCTTTCAGGGCGTCCTTTGCGAAGGTCTCATCGCATTGACACGTTCAGACTTTAGAACTATGAGTACGGTTACAACAATTATGATCTAAGTGGAAGAGCTTTTATGCCATTTTTTATAGCCTTACCGGCTATAAAAACCACCTAGATGCGTTCATCATCTGCCTTTCCGGGGTACCGGGTCTTCCCAATAGGGTAGTTGACTAAAAAAAACTAATTAGTCCGTCAGTCAGATTTCCAAAAAAATACTAGACACGGATTTTTTTTCTTTTTTCAAACAAAATATGAAGACGACACAGTGGGTTGAAAACTCGTGTTACGTCACTGCACGCTACACTTTTTAGCGAGCACTGACATCACCAGCCACTACTCCTGATCTTTGATGCCAATTTCGATTGATTTGATAAAACAAAATATACGTATCCCATATTTTTCTATAATCTGAATGACGGACTAAATAGAATATTTTTTTTTTTTACCCAGAAAACATCTTTATTCTACGATACAGACTTTTAAGCCGGAAAATTCTGTTAACGTGCTTTTATCTTAGAGCAAGGAATAATGACAATTCTGAGAATCGCGAAGTTATTTCACAGGCACGATGCGACGTTTTAGCTTGAAAAGCAAATGGTGAAGCATTGTAAGGTTGGAACGTCTCGACTAAGGTTAAAACGTGTCAATGAACTTTTGTGAATACTTGCGTCAAGCATATAAGAAAAAAAATTAGGTGGATGTGATTCTATAAAAGCTTGTTGTTGTACTAAGCGAGTCTGGGATTGAAGTGCTTTGTAAAGATGTCATTTGAAGTGGGCGTTAAAGCAATTTCGGTATTTTGCTTGCTGGTAATGTTTGCCGAATGATATTGAAGGCTAATTTACCTTGACATATCGTGATGTGAGCATTATGGATACCGAATAACATAAAGGGTGTATCTGACATCGACGCACAAACGAGTACCATGGATCCAGTATATGATTTCGAACCCCCCAGTGGTGGATTTTTTTGGCGGCTATTTCATGATTTAAAATAAAATATATGTCGTTTTTTTCACTTTGGACCGTTCAAAATTGCTATACTATTATAACCCAATAAGATTTTAAAGTAAAAATTAATTAATGCGCTAATTAAACAAAAAAGCGCAATGAGAACAAAACTATCTTATCAGCTGATTTAATAAAGTTCACATCAAGGATCAACGTCATACCTACAAACCCGGACGGCGGCACGCTGGCAACGTTCAAAGGCCGAGCCGACACTTTTTTAAACACTGTGAATTCTGTAACCGTTTATTAACGACATAAATGACTATCATAATTTTATTAGTGGCATGGGGTGCAGCCTTTTCGCAAATTTTCGTTACGATGTCAGATACATCCTGTATATATTATTAGTAGCAGCGGCTCGCGATTTTACCCGCGTAAGCTTCGATCCCAGGAAAATATCGAGTTAAAAAGTATTTTATGTATTATTTCTGGTTATAAACTATCGGTATGGCAAATTTCATCCAAATCCGTTCAGTAGTTTAGGCGTGAAAGCGGAATAAACATACAAACTCACTTTTAAATTTATAATGTTAGTAAGGATAGTAAGAATTCATTTGTTAGCTGAGAATCAACACTTTTCAAACGTCAGTTTTTGCTTAGAAGAAGAAGTGATGCAAGACATTCTTTAGCAACGCAGCGGAGTGTTTATTTAGAAAACACTTGATTATAATTATGTATGTAACGTAATTAACATTACAATTGACACTCAACATTTAATTAAATATTTTTTTCTCTGTCAGCAACCCACGTCAATGTACCAATAATTACAATAAGAATAATACGTATTCAGGTAAAAAAAAAATATCAATACAAATTAGAAATGTAAATAAAGACTTACTGCCCAAATAAAAGCACCCAGGCATAAAGTGTGAGTAAGCTTACATATTTATCGCTAGCTAATAATGTGAGAGCCGTTAACAAAACGTTAAAGGCAGAACAAATGTGAAGGCCGCTGTCAATATCCAGTCCCATTTTGATCAAACCTAAAATGTATACAATTATTAATCAGGTAACTTTTTGAGACGGACTCGGGGCTAATATAATAAGCCGCACAAGTTGATAAATTAGGGTAAGCTTCCACGATTGGTTTGTGAATGGCTAACCAATTTCGCATGCATGCATGCCTCGCAAAGCACTTTAAGCCGTATTACCGAGTGACTGGGTTCTTACCGGGCAGCGAACTGCCGCCAAACCCAGGATTCAAGCCCGGATCGACGGCGTGCCTCTAAGATACGTCAACACAACATGACAGGATCCACCAAGTTCGATGTCTGCCAAGGCTTCGGTGTGTTTGAAAGAGATACCGTATCCCTGGCGCTCAGGCAAGTCAAAGACCATGGGTGTTTTAGTCGGTATAAGTCTGACACGTCCTTCCGCTCCACCCAGAGTGGAAGAGATCATTTGAACATTCCTCCATCCTCAAAACAAAAAATAAAAATCATATCATCAACCTTGAAGTACCTAGGTATAGTATTTTAGCTCACACACGACCCTTTTAAGAAATCCCAACACAAGCTGCGAACAAACCCACTTTTCTTGATCCAGACGTCCAATTCAAGTCTAGAAATTCACCAAAACTAAAGGTCTGGACCGTAATTTAGGAGATAAGATGGTTCGCCTAATATTTGAAAGTACAGCTGCGTTATATAAGGGCCCGGGCTATAATGGCCCAGTCTGCGAAAGTTAAACTGTCTTACAACCACTAACAGTTTAAGTTTACTGTGTGATTGATCGTTATAAAATACTTGGATTTTGAGTATTGTTATGTTTACACGTTTTAGAACTTAGAACATTTAGGAGACATAACACCGGCCGCCGGCAGAAGTTACCACCCACCAGACAAAGCCTTGCCGCCAAGCGATTTGTCGTGTTCTGGCATCATGTCTGGTGAAGCCGTACGGACGACGGATCTGAGCAGTTGTGTTGCGATGTGTGCCGGGTACGATGCACCAAATGTTGTTGTGTCGGGTGATTGGTCGTGGTGGGTCTCCAGATCAATCTCCCTCTAGCGCAGCATCGTTAGTCGTGCTGTTGGGTTTAACTTTGCATCACCTCGCTCAACAGCCGTCTTCCTTTCTATTCGCTCAATCTGAGTGAATAGGTTCTTAATAAACTAGCGCGTTTTACCATCAACGATCGCATCACTGCTTACCATCAGGCGGGATTGCGGTCAAGTGCTAGTTTATAATTATTAAAAAAGAAAAAAAAAAACTTTAATAAAGAAAGTTTTAATTTTGATTTCTTAAACGCTTTGATGACATAGTTTTTACTCTATTATTTCGTTTTATTTATTATTTAAAAAATAAAAACGTTGTCCCACACTAATAATTTCTTCTGTATTGAATTAACATGTTTGTAATTGCACCCGCATTTACAAACATATCAATTCACATACAACATCAGCCAGACCCTGAACAGCTACATACTAGTCCCAGATGCTAACGAATACATGGTTTTATGTTTAAAAGCCCATTTCTGTTCAAACATTCCCACTATTACTAGGTTAGCAACATTTTTTTTTTTGTGGATGGAAAATCTTCAAATGACCTCTCCCGCTCCGGGCAGAGCGGGAGGGCGTGTCAGACATTTACTGACTAAAACCCACCCGTGTTTCTTCACTTGCCTGTGCGCCAGGGCTATGGTTTCTTGAAGCAACTCATCATAAAACATTTCTTTAAAGCAGTCATCGAGGAGTTAGGCATTCAATTATCAGAATTTTCTGTCCTGTTTTTTAAGCTATTGCATAGCTTCTATCGCGGGCCTTGAGCGCGGGGACCGAATCCAGAAATTCCGTAACGAAAAAACCTCACGCTCCCCATCGTCTAACGTCGTTTCAGTTCGGCAGTCTTCGGCACGGTATGTTTGTGTGCGTGCGACTACATCTTTTGAAAACAATTTATAGATTTTCAAAAAGAGCATGCATATTGCAGGGCTCGAACTCAGTTCTACACACTTGCCATGTTACTGATAGTCGCGATGTGCCAAACTTGCGATTAATTTTCTCTCTGAAATAGGTGTTCTATAGAGATATGTCATAGACGTCATCGACGTTGTCATGGCTACCTTTAAAACTTTTCATATAATTAATTATTAAGTACTTTTATTCAAATTAATTTAGTAGTGTTTTTATAAAATAGCTTTTTTTTAACGGAAAAGCTAAGATGAATGTCACGCTAATTTTTCGTTGGACTTTTAAATTATTTATAGTGTTGTTTACTAAATAAAAGCGCGTGATTTTATAGAGTAAAAAGTGCTCACGCGGCCGTTTTTTCAATTGTTGCAAGAATTCAAAAGACTGTCTTTAAATAGTGTTCAGACGATTGCTCAAAGTGTATTAGATTTCATTAGTAATAGAAATGGCATTTCAATAATGACTTTCAACTGCCAAAGTCTAAATAGTCATAAATACGATTTACAAGATTCAGTTACGAGACAAACAAATGTTTTAATTGTATTGTTCAGTTCAAACGAGATACTGTTTCAAAAGGTGGGGTAGCTATTTACCAAAATAAAAATGATATTACTAATATTATGACTCCGAATATTGAAATAAATATTGCACACGTTAGCGATGTTAATGTTAGACGCTCAGTTGTTGGAGATATTTGTGCGTGCTTATGCAAACTTAGAAATGGCCTACAAACAGTTATGGTAGCAATTTACATTTCTCCGAATCCAAAATTGGACGAGGTAGAGCATTTTATTCATCGCACTTTACTGGAGTACACTGAAGAAGGCTCGAAAATACTTGGTACAAATGGTAATAAATTTCCACTTATCTTGGCTGGCGATTTCAACATTAACTTTGCTGATAAAAAATCAGAGCGGTTGACAACTTTTCTATCAAAAACATTGAATTTGAAAATGAATAATGATCCACAAGAGTCCACAACAAAATATGGGACCACCATTGACGCGGTATTTTCTAGGTATTTAGAGGATATTAAGTCGCAAACTTATGTTTCTTATTTCAGTTATCATAAACCTATAGTTTCAATGATAAATATTCCTGAATAACCAACAGCTACTGTAAGGTAATAAAACCCACATGTATTGTAAAATAATAAAAATATTTTAAATAATATTAACTTTTTATTTATTTAATAAAAGTAAAATTTGTTTTCTTATCGGTCACCACGCTCAAAAAGTGTAACTTGAATTAATATCAAAGAAAAAGAAATACTGCATAAATAAAATAAATAAATAATTATAATTGCATAAATTGATACAAAATGCTATGCAATAGCTTTACCGCGGCAGTCCCCGAGTGCCACACGTCTTTTTTTTTTTTATTAATTTTAATGTAAAATGATAAATCCAAAAAAGTGTGAAGACGTCATTCAAACGATTACTATAAATATGATAGGTACTAATATACAGTATGTTAAGAAAACCCTGTCCGACCCATAAGGATAATAAAGGTTAGGTAAACACATGACCAAATATAATATAAAATTTTACGTAATCATCATAGTGCCAATACAAATGAATTTTGAAATAATCTTTTTTTCCCGCGAATTAATTCCAACTTCCCCGAAATTTGGTAATTTTGAAAAAAGTGACAACACCGGTATTATTATGAGCGAATAGCGATGCGACCACGTGCCGCGTGCCCTGCCGCCCGCCGCCCGTGGAAGGGTGCTTATCGCACATTTATTAAGTTACCTCTTTTTGCGAAATAATATTTATTTTTTTAGGTGGACTTTTTTTAAGTTTAGCCCGGTTTTGTATCCAATAGTAGAATCAGTTATCGATACCTAACAACACCTTCACGGGTCGGACAGGGTTTTCTTAACATACTGTATAAAGCTGAAGAGTTTGTTTGTTTGAACGCGTTAATCTCAGGACCCATTGGTCCGATTTGAAAAATTCTTTTTGCTTTTGATAGTTGATTAACCCAGGAAGGCTTTAAGCTATATAACATCACGCTGCGTCTAATAAGAGCCGAGCATAATAACTAACTACACGCGAACGAAGTCGCGGACGGCCGCTAGTATTATATATGTCGGAGATCGTCGATATCATTTTAATAGAGGTTGCTGATTTGATTTACGTAGTAGAGGGGCGAACGCTTGTGACGTTATTTTGTGATGGCGTCACATGGAAAGAGTCGCTTTGGATTTGGGTTCGTCGAACGGTCACTTTGTGTCGAGACGCGGACCAAGGCACTTCTCCGAACCGAAACTGTCGGTTTGCCTATTCAAATTGTTATTATGAAGATTGGAGGGTATATCTACACGTCGTGCGTTAATTCAAAACTCACCTACGAAATGGAACCTATAACACTACACCAAGATGCTGTCGACCCTACCGCTCCGCCTTCGCTGTCCCCGACATATAATTCCGTCCCAATATTAATTGAAATTAGTTTAAACCATATAGCTGACACATTGCTCCATAATTATGTTCTAAAAATGTGTAACAAAAATAACGCAATTAATGTTGTTGTACTGTCAAAATTAAACCCATTGCTACTGTTAGTGTATTATGCATCATCATCATCATTTTAGCCGAAAGACGTCCACTGCTGGACAGAGCCCTCCCCCAAGGTTCTCCACGACGACCGGTCCTGCGTCTCCCGCATCCAGCAGTTTCCCGCGACCTTCACCAGGTCGTCGGTCGTCGGTCCGGTAGGCACCCACACTACCTCTTCCGGTGCGTGGTCGCCACTCAAGAACCCGTCGGCCCCATCGGGCATCGGTCCTACGGATTATGTGCCCAGCCCACTGCCACTTTAGTGTTGCAATTCTTCGGACTATGTCGGGATCTCCTCATTCTGATTCGATCGCGCAGTGAAACCCCAAGCATAGCCCTCTCTCCATTGCCCTTTGAGTGACTTTGAGCCTTCTTATAAGGCCCATTGTTAGCGACCACGTCTCAATTCCATAAGTCATCACATTATGAAATCATATTATGCAATTACCATAATTCCCTGCGGGATAACGAAATAAAAGAAACAAAATTCTAGATGACAACAATCTTCAAATGAATAATTGTGTGGAAAACAAGATAAATAACAATGCCAACAACACGTAAGTACGGAAATAATTATTCCGTACGACCAGAATAATCAGAATTCACACCACAAACGTAATCAAATTCGCACGAGTAATGCAAACTCTACGTCAAGGGAGCTTTAAGTAATAACAAACAATTCGGTGCCATATCAAGAAATTTGCTTTCTCACTTCTAATACGAGAAAATTTTCTCGCGAACATCACGCGGAACGAAATATGCGGGTACTTTGTTTCCCAACAAATGGATTGTGAAGGTGGTTGGAAATTCGCGCCGAAGCTCAGGGCTATGAACAATTTTTGTTTTGTCATGGTTTATTGATTTCGGGTTTAATTTTTTTATATTTAGTTAATGTCTATCATTAACTAAATTACTTTTGTGAAAGGAGATGTTTCATTTTGGGTCACCACTATATACGCTAAAAAAATAAAAGATTTTCATAAAAAATACTACTAAATTAATTTGAATAAAAATACAAGTAAATGTAAATAATTATTTGAAACGTTTTTTAGTGAGATAACCCTTTATTAAGGTAGTCATGGCAGTGGTTATGACGTTTGATTGACGACTTTGCCAGTTCTATTTTCCCGTTGTATTCCTGTCGAGTGATGTTGATTTCAGTTGAGAAGTTTTGACGGGAAAGCTAAGATGAGTGTCACGCGCATTTTTCATTGGTCTTTTAAAATTATTTATAGTATCGTTTACTAAATAAAAGTGCGTGATTTATGTAGTAAAAAGTGCATTCAGTAAATAATTCATAAAGAACATTGAAATATCGCAGCATAGTGGCCACACACATATTGGCGATATCCGCCATTATTGTGAAATAAAATTTTCAAAGAATTTCTATAATTTGTCATACGTGTTATTGGCAAAATTGTGGTATCTATTCCACAGAGGCCATTGATCAAGAGTTGAGCTTGAATCTCAGCTTGAAAAAAGAAGAAGAAAATTTCGGTTGATTGTGTATCGAAGCTTTTAGTGACTGTTTTTGTTTTGTGTGCTATATGTTCGGAATTAATGTTTTGTGTTTGTTTTGCAGTCATCTGGTAGATAATATAGATATAATAGATCAGTGTTTTTCAACCTTTTTTATGACACGGCCCCTTTTGTATATAAAAAAAATTTCGCGACCCCCTACTCAGCGACATTCTTATTTATTTTCATGATTATTTATTCTGTGACAATTGTTATTGTCACACGTCGAAACCTCGTCCCGCGAGTGTAGAAGTAACAATCATCCGATACGAGTTGAGTGAATGAAAGAGCGAGACAATCCGCCTTATTCATAAACGCTGCTTAAAGTTAACTAGTGATTAGCGATTCTTTAAACATACATTTTTACCTTTTAACGTTACTTGACTTTAATCATCGCTTATGGATGAACCCCTTAAACACTATGGTGTTTATTCATAAAGGATGATTTAAGTTAAGTGACAGTGGTAAAAGGTCAAAAATTTACGGTGAAAGAATCGCTAATCACTAGTTAACTTTAAGCAGCGTTTATGAATAAGGCGGATTAATGAGGGTTACGGTGGCGACGTGGGGTATGAAGCGTATTTTGCATTGTATTTATGTATTAATCGTAACTGAAGTGATTGATAACGATTGAAAATGGATAAATTTCTAAAAAGGTCAACAAAACCGGCAACTTCTTGCGCTCGCAGAGAAAATCAAGCAATCAAGGATTTACTGTGATTTAGAATAAACCACATTAATGAAATCACGTATATAATTAAAATATGAAATTAATAACGATTAACATTGTGACCTATGACCTCAGCAGAGCTTCCCAACAAGTGGGTCTAAAGATCAACATGGATAAGACGAAGATCATGTCGAACTCTCATGTCGCACCAACTCCAATTCTAGTTGGTTGCTCTGCACTCGAAGTTGTTGACGAGTATATATACCTGGGACAAACAGTCCAACTAGGTAGGTCCAACTTCGAGAAAGAGGTGTCTCGTCGAATCCAGCTCGGCTGGGCAGCGTTCGGGAAGCTACGATATATCTTCTCGTCGTCCAAGATACCACAGTGTCTCAAGACTAAAGTCTTTGACCAGTGTATATTGCCAGTGATGACTTACGGAACCGAAACGTGGTCGCTCACAATGGGCCTCATACGAAGGCTCAGAGTCACACAAAGGGCAATGGAAAGAGCTATGCTCGGAGTTTCTCTGCGTGATCGAATCAGAAATGAGGAGATCCGCAGAAGAACCAAAGTCACCGACATAGCTCTGCGAAACGCTAAACTTAAGTGGCAGTGGGCAGGGCACATTGCTCGTAGAACCGATGGCCGATGGGGCAGTAAGGTTCTGGAGTGGCAGCCACGTACTGGAAGACGCAGCGTAGGGAGGCCCCCAACAAGGTGGACCGATGACCTGGTGAAGGTCGCGGGAAGCCGATGGATGCGGGCAGCACAAGACCGGTCAGCGTGGAAAGCCTTGGGGGAGGCCTTTGTCCAGCAGTGGACATCCATAGGCTGAAGAAGAAGAACATTGTGACCGTGGAACATATTTTTACTACAAGTTTTTACAACACGAAACCTTGCTTTAATACCATTAAACTTGTTTTAAATTTTTGATACGAAATTCTGGAAAAGAAACAAAATTCTTAACGATTAACATTGTAACCGTGGAACATCTTCGTTTGAGTTTTAAAGAACATGAAACCTTATTTTAATAAATTTTAATTTAATTTAAATTATTGATATCCGCTCGTGCGTGTTTAGTGCCTTATTAACAACGGTGGTCAACTTTCAGAAATAAAACTATTCCGTTCACCTTTTAAGTCCCGCTTTCCTCTATACAGTGAAAAAGTCAACCATTACTCCCAAAATCCCCATTCAGCCTCAAAATGCTATGGACATCTAAATATATGATAAGCTTTAGCTTTATTATTCTCTGTGTGTTGGTGAAATAGCGAAATGAGAGATTTGATGAGGATAAAACGTGTGTTCACATGTGCACTATTAATGTTAGCGACACTCGCTTATCTAAGTGGTGTTTGCCGTAGATTTGCCGAACGCGAAACGTTTGGGATGTATGTTTAGGTGGATAGATATTTGTATAGTATTTTACGCAAAACCTACTGAACAGATTGATAGTTTATAACCAACTGGGTAATTGCGCAACATACTAACAGTAGCAATGGGTCGAGCAGACACAGTTTTCGAACATATGGAGTAATGGATTAGCAATACTCGTATGGTTTTTAAAATGATTCCAATTGACAGGAGTAAGTCGTAGGATACTTCTATCCCTATAATCCCACGGGATCTAGCAGTTAATATTATAAGCCTGAAAGTATGTATGTATGTTTTATTAGATTTTCTCACAAAAAGTATTATAATGAAATTTGGCATAGAGATAGTCCTTTTCAACATTTTACATAACACGTCTTATTCTTCCTACTTGCGTGAGCGTTTTTATTACGCGCGCTCTAGCGACGCACACTGTGGATCACACCTAAGATCCATCCTTACATGTCATCCTCATAAAACCATTTACTATTCCTATTCCTTCTCTGTACATGCTGTAAGATTGTGGAACTCACTGCCGCCTAACATTCGTGATTTAAACTCTATTTCTAAATTTAAACGTCGATTAAAAGAGCCCCTGAAATTAAACCTTTCCTCTATATTGTGAGAATTTGTTTGTTATTGTAATGTATTTATTTAAGTATAGTTATATAGTTATTTTTGGTTTTATGTTAAGGTATATTTAATATTATTACTTTTATACTTATCATATTCATATTTTATTTCCTCCTTGTTCTTACACACTATTGTCTACATTTCTGTTTTACTTCTCGTTTCGCAGGTCTGTTGGAAGAAATTTCTTAAGAAATAAGCAACACCTTTGTACTCAGATCTTAATTTTGTCGTATCTTTATGTATTTTATTGCGTGTACATAAATAATAAGATAAATATATAAAGAAATATACTTTTTATCCCGATTTTCCCACGGGATCAAAACATATGCAGGCGATACCGCGAGGAACATCCAGTAAAACATACACATCGTATAATATTTATGGCTTGCTTTGAATCATATTAATATCGTGATAGCTTACTGGTTGAAGCGTCGTATCTTTGACAAGAGGTTGTGGATACAAATCCGGGGAAGCTCAAATATAGCCACGAGGAGGCTTAGCACGCGGCATTTGGCTTGTATCCTAAAAAATAATTTAATGTCCATCAGATAGATTTACAAAAAATATTGAACACATATTTTTTATTTTTTCTTTCATTCAAATACTTAGGAATATATATTTACTAGCTTTCCGCCCGCGGCTTCGCTCGCGTGGAGATCGGTTATATCGCGCTTTTAGATTTCCCTCGTGAATATAATTTTTTTCCGGGATAAAAAGTACCCTATTATTTAATCCGGACTTCTAACTTTACGTCTGAAAAATTTCAAATTAATCGGCTTAGTAGTTACGGCGTGAAAGCGGAACAAACAAACTCACTTTCCGATTTATAATATTAGGATATTTGGTGTACACATACAAATATTCCAGTAATCTCCCTTGGGAACTTGATGTTTTTTTAGGACCAACAGTAGCCTATGTTACTCTCCATCTTTTCAACTAACTGTATGCCAAAAATCAGGTCGATTGATTGCTTAGCTACGGCGTGAAGGAAGGACAAACAAACAAACAAACACACTTTCACATTTATAATATTGGTATGGATTTGAAATGTCGCATGATTAGCCCCCACTCCGTAACTTTAATACGCTATATCTCAGTAGCTTTTGGTAATTTCGACAAAATAAAAATGCGGGTCTTCATTTTTTTTATTATCTATAAGACGGACTAATTATTTTTTTGATTTTCATACCTTAGATACATCCCTTTTCATAAATGCGCCAAGCACATCCACGGTATGCAACACCGCATTACAGACAGATTGAAATTTTTAATTTGATCTTAAATCTATCCAGTCTAATGCAAGAAGCGCTCACACATTTAAACACACTGCATAGTTTGCGATAGCTTTGAATACAGCAATCCGTGCTAAATGAGGGTATTCATTTTAGAATTCTCTCTAAATGACTATGTATGTCCACAGACGGCGGTGACCTTTTATCATTACATCGTTTGCGTTTTGATATACAAAACCCAGTATCCTCATGCAGCTCTAAAGGACATTGATAATAGTCAGGTTGATGTCAATGAATTGAGATTTTATATTGCGTCTTTTGTCTGGCAGTCGGCGAGTTAATAATTCGATAAAAAAAATATAATTTAATTAAGGTAGATCACTAAAGTGGCAGTGGGCTGGACACATTGCCCGTAGGACCGATGCCCGATGGGGCCGACGGGTTCTCGAGTGGCGACCACGCACCGGAAGACGTAGCGTGGGTAGGCCCCCGACAAGGTGGACCGACGACCTGGTGAAGGTCGCGGGAAACCGCTGGATGCGGGAGGCGCAGATATTAGAGAGAGATATATATACTTTTGCTTTTCTCTTTTAACCTTTATATATGATAGTTTCTTCTTCTTGAGCCTATAGATATCCACTGCCGAACAAAGTTCTCCCCCAAGGTATTGCATTGGGGGGATATGCCATAATCCCCACGTTTGGCAGGTGGACTGGAATCGCAGTATTCCGCAGGAGAAGCGCTGCTGACCGCTTTCCTGGTGAGAGTTCCCTTAGTCACCTCTTATAACACACGCAGGAGGATATGGGGTGGCACTATTCGAAGCCCGGTATACGGTAGGTATAGTTCTTCGTATTTACGTTATTTGATTCTATTATTCCTAAGAAAGTAAATTATTGCTATACTACTATACTATTTTATACTATTATTAAATAAAACATAAATATAAGTTTTACTTACTTGCGATACAAACTATTTCTGTTTTAATGGTTCAAATGAACAAACTTGTATTATGAGTTATGACTGTATACATATAAAAATAATAACAATTTAATTACAAACTACTTGTATGTAAGAAGTATGTAATCAACATCATGACTTAAAATACTAACCTTTAACAGATTTATGTAGCTGAGTTAAATATTTGAAGAAAGGAGAATCCAGTTTGTTCACAATTACATTCTGGAGGCTGACGTAAATTCACACTTCCTACCATACAAAAGTCCCATTTTCTAAAGTTAACTCAAAAATAAAGTGCCCGGAACAACATTATTGAACGAATCAGACCCACGTTAAATTAATCCTCCCAGATTAGATTGTACACCCACCAACAGAAAGCGGTAATTAGCAATAATTGTCCGAAGTGATAGCCAAAGTGACATATGACACAAAGCTGACATTGATGTGTACTAAAAACACCAAATTTTCAATGCAGTTCTGCAATTGAAATGCTTTCGAATTTGAATTCTAGTAGCTTAAAAATAAAATGGTACGGTTTTTTGGGGAAGTAGTATTGAAAACACCAAACTTCAATGCAGCTCTAAAATTGAAATACATTCGAATTTAAACTCTAGTGGTTTAAAAATAAACTAGTAGGGTTTTTGGGGAAGTAAAATTAGAAGACGTGTGCAACTGAAAATTTACAATCGGATTGGATCACAATTTTGATTTGCATGTACATGAAATGAGTCGGAACAATGTTGTCTGATTGTTAAACAATCAGATAATCAAGATTAGCATCATTCTAGTTACTATTTGTTTACTCTGAGTATACGTCATTCTAGAGTATTGATGTCCCGGTCAAAATGACTTTTTTTTTTAATAATTATAAACTTGCACTTGACCGCAATCCCGCCTGATGGTAAGCAGTGATGCGATCGTTGATGGTAAAGCGCGCTAGTTTATTAAGAGCCTATTCACTCAGAAAAACTGGGCGAATAGGAAGGAAGACGGCAGTTGAGCGAGGTGATGCAATGTTAACCCCAACAACACGACCAACGATGCTGCGCCAAAGGGAGATTGATCTGAAGACCCTCCACGACCAAACTCCCAACACAACAACATTTGGCGCATCGTACCCGGCACACATCGCAACACAACTGCTCAGACCCGTCCTCCGTACGGCTTCACCAGACATCATGCCGGAACACGACAAATTGCTTGGCGGCAAGACTTTGTCTTGTGGTGGGTGGTAACTTCTGCCGGCGGCCGATCTTATGGCCTACCACCGAGAAAAATGACTGCGATTAACAAGTTGTCTATCGTACCTTGATAGAAGCTATACTTTATGTAAATTGTTTCATTGCTACTGCTCTGAAAACTTTAAAGGAAACACGTGAGCTGACCGACTTGTACTAGATGTTGAAGATATGTGATATCTAGCAACGCATACTGAGCCCGCGTTTTAGCTTTCAGCTCATTATTTTTCACAGCGAAGATATCTGTTGTGACTGATATATACAAGTAGCGACCTCTGTTGTCGACTAGAAGCGATAGCAGCAATGAACGAATTTACGCATAATATCAATAACACTACTTGCCTTGCGACACTAGGGGTGCTGTTTTATGAATGAACTGCTGTTAATAATAGGGTATTTGACTATAAAAAAACTAATTAGTCCGTCAGTCAGATGTCCAAAAAATACTAGACACGTATTTTTTGTTTTATCAAAACAATAAAAATTGACAAATATAAAAGGCATCAAATATCAGGAGTGGTAGCTAGTGACGTCACTGGTCGCTAAAAAGTGTAGCGTGCAGTGACGTCACACGAGTTTTCAACGCACTGTGTCGTCTTCATTTTTTGTTTATATGAAAAAAGAAAAAATACGTGTCTAGTATTTTTTGGAAATCTGACTGACGGACTAATTAGTTTTTATTGGGAGTGGGAACCGTAGTATCACTTTTGGATGCTAGAGGCGCTGTTTTTATAAATGAATCACTGTTATTTATTAATGAAAATTGTAGTTGACCGCCTCTCGACACTAGAGGCAGCAGGTACAAATAGTTCGAATGTTCTAGAAACTTCCAGACCCGGAAGTTGATTTAAAATATCGAGTTTCTTCCGCCTACATTTTTTGTTGTAACGTTCTGTTCGCTTTCAGACGTCGAGAGTGCAGGTGCATTAATGTTAGTCTCGTAAAATGTAACCTCGTTTAGATAGAAAGATTGTACCTTTTTTTTCTAATAATTATAAACTAGCGCTTGACCCCAATCCCGCCTGATGGTATGCAGTGATGCGATCGTTGATGGTAAAGCGCGCTAGTTTATTAAGAGCCTATTCACTCTAGTCTTGAAGACACTCAAATTGTAGTCCGACGAAAACACCGCCGCTGGCAAATTGTTCCACTCCCTCGATGTATGCGGTATAAAGGAGGAGGCGAAACGCTTCGCCCCAATCGTAGTGGTGTTAACAACATAAGGGTGGAAACTCGCCGTACGACCGGTCGTCCGATGGTGGAACGGAGATGGGGGAATTAAATCATGCAATTCCCTCGCACACTCCCCAAAATGTATCCTATAGAACATCGAGTGGCTGGCTACTCTACGCCTGTGCTCTAGGCTTTGGAGGAATAGGAACGAAGACGGCAGTTGAGGTTAGGTTTGGTTTTTTTGTTTTTTTTTTTGACAAATCACACAGATTGAGCTAGCCCCAAAGTAAGTTCGAGACTTGTGTTATGGGATACTAACTCAACGATACTATATTTATAATAGATACATATATAGATAAACATCCAAGACCCAGGCCAATCAGGAAAAGATCGTTTTCCATCACGACCTGGCTGGGGATCGAACCCGGGGCCTCCAACGTCGCAGGCAGGCGTGTTGACCGCTGCGCCACGGAGACCGACGTGATGCAATGTCAAACCCAACAACACGACCAACGATACTGCGCCAAAGGGAGATTGATCTGAAGACCCTCTACGACCAAATTCCCAACACAACAACATTTGGCGCATCGTACCCGGTACACATCGCAGCACAACTGCTCAGACCCGTCCTCCGTACGGCTTTACCAGACTATATATCCAGCTATACTTGCCCAAATTCTAGGATTGTAATAGTTTCAAACCTGTGAAATACCGACGATAAATCTGGTCGTAGTGTCCGCATGTTTTTCATTACTATTGGAGAAGGCCACTGCCCTCAACATCTGTAGTGCGAACTTTTTATGCTGATTATGCTAAATGTTATGCAGTTAAACGAAATAGAATAGAATAGAATAGAATATCGTTATTATGTACACCATATAGATTACAGAACATAATTAAAAATATTTTACAAAGGGTGACACAATGGGCGGGCTTATCGCTAAGAGCGATCTTTCACAGACAACCTTTGGATGGAATTCTAAGGGGAAGGATAGAGAAATAATGTAGGTAGTCTACGGTGTACTATTTACATAGATTATTCAATAAATATATACGTTAAGTGTATCATACTAGTTTAAATATATTTATACATCTAATTAATAAATATCATACAAGAGCACATAAAATATAATAATATGTTTAAAGAGAGAGGAAGTGCTTTTTTATCATAGTTTTAAAAGTAAAGTGTTTCTGCACGCCTTACGGACACGGGCAAGTCATTCCATAGCCGAACTGCTTGTACAGTAAAGGATTTATTATAAAATAGTCTTGTTTTCAAAACTAAACCCAAACACGTCCTTTTTAACCCACTGCAAAAACAGAAGGATATTATAACTTTTCTTGTATTGTTATGTAAAAGTCCTTCTCCATGATATAAGCGCAAGCATTACCAAATACGTATCATTCAAGTTCGAAGAAAACATTCTTCAATTCAAAACTATCCCTTCCGAACAAAAAAAAAAACGGTAAATCAAACAAAATCACTATAATATCAACCTCCAAAAATATATAAACGTTCGGTGAAAAAGGAGGGCAAGTGCGAGTCGATTCACTATGGGTTCCTTACTTCCGCCAATAGTATCAGTAAAAATGTACATAACTGTGAATAGTTAGGTCAAGGTGAAATGAGCTTAGAGTGCCCTGTCAGTTATTTGGAATGACAACTCACTCCACGTTCATTTAAAGAAAGAAAAAAAAAATCTTCCGCACAAACAGAATGCAAATTACAATAAAAATACACTAGAACAATAATAAACACATAATAAAGAAGAAAAAAAATAGTTTACTAAAAAGCCTCCTAATTAAAAACAACAAAATTAAAACAATATTTTCCTAATGACATAACCCGGGTCAAAGACACACATTATCATCAACCTTTTTATCGTCCCACTGCTGGGCACAGGTCTCCTCTCATACAGAGAAGGATTGAGCGTAATCACCACGCTTGCTCAATGCGGGTTGGCGATTTCAGACTTATAAAGTCCAGGTTTCCTCAAGATGTTTTCCTTCACCTTCAGTCACTGCTGTCCAAGATATACTTAGAAAGTAAATATAACTTTAGAAAAGTTACTTTGGTACTTGCCTGACCTGGAATCGAACCCGAGCACTCATACTTGAGAGGCTGGTGTTTTACCACTAGGATAGACACACATATTATTTCACAATTAGACATTGACAGTTCATAAAATCAAAACATCCGTCTCTCACATTGACGTGGTATAAACGTCAATGGCCTGTCACCTATTTAATAATAATTCCGTCAACGTCAACGGAACACATTCAAATAATTTACCAATATAATATTTAATAAATTAATTAATAGTTCTTTGTGCACATATATATATACCCACTGTGAATCTCAAACAGTAACAAATAATATACATACGATAAAAATAATTGCGGAAATAAATACAATGGACAAACTAGAAAATTCAAAACAGACAAGACAGGATGACAGAACATGTCACCTAACAACAAGAAATAGAAATTTGGAAATTTAAAAATGTGAAAATATGTTGACAAGATCTGCCGCAAGACAACGTGCACGCCCAACATCTCCGGACTCGTTGCTCAGCTCCGCCTCGCCGCCGCCGGTCTCCAGCCCCACTGTAAGCGCTGTGACGACCCCGGCCGCGGCAGTTGCGTCGAGCTCGAGCGACGAGTACTTCTCTCCGCCGACGACGCCACCACCTGTTCGCCGACGGGGAGGACGCCGGCCGCTTAGGACCTCGAGGCCCATCGGCTTCTGACAGGGTCCCAGCTCCCGGCGGGACGCATGAGATGGACACAATCCATCAACGAAAATGTCATGCGCTCATACTATGGGGCTACAGAGGGAGGAAACAACCTGACCGCGTACCGTGTTCGAATGCTCTCTCTGTTTCAGGTGCTTGAACCAGCTGTCAACGTTTCGGCACAACGACTATCGGATCAGGTACGGGTTATCCAGCGTAATCATATGTTGGATGATACTGTGCTTGATCGCCTGCGAAAAGAAATGCAGAGTAGCCGTGTCATCACTCACCAGTCGCAGACTGCGGAGGTACCACCGCAGTCCACAAACTATGCTGACGAGGGGAGTAATGATAGGGCTACAAATGTAAGTACCCAGTGCAATGAGGAATTAAGGAATGCTTTGGAGGCTGCGATTCAGGAATACCGTTACATGTCGGCAGAAATTAGACCACGCCTGCCACGTTTGCCCATGCATAACAGAAATAGGGCACTGATGGCTGCTCTGGATGCTCAGTTATCAAATTATTTTGATACCTGCGAGGACCTCACTGATACTCATTCAATCCTGTACTGCGCAGCTGTAGCAGCTTGTCGTGTAGCTCATGTCAAATTTCACAGTGACTCCAGAGCTACACGACCGAAACCAGTAGTACCAGCTTGGCAGCACAGGATTGAACGTCGTATTGGTGGGGCCAGAGCACGCATCGGTAAACTAATCTGCTTCAGGGACCCTCCGGGTAATACTCGTCCTAGAGTGATGCGCTTTGTGAGGCGGGCATTCTCAGGTACTAATACCAGCCCTGACAATTATATGGCCCGTGTCACGGAGCGCATCGACTTCCTGAAGCAGAAAGTGTATGCATGGGCGAACCGTATTCGTCGATATAAACGACGAGTAGAACGGTACACTCAGAATCGCACCTTCCAGAGCAATCAAAGGTGGGTTTATAGGGACTGGGAACGACCAGAACAAGGTGTGGCTGACACGTGCCTACCAGATGATGATGCCATGTGTTCATTCTGGCGCAGTATCTGGTCGGTGCCTGTCAGTCACACTGAAGGTGACTGGGCTCGGGATGTCGAGCGAGCCTGCGATCCAATACCTGAAATGGGGGCTATTACCATCTGCCCCCAAGATGTAGCTCGTGCAGTCCGTCCGTTACCTAACTGGAAATCTCCAGGACCGGACGGGCTGCATAACTTTTGGATAAAATGGTTTCCAAGGTCGCACGCTCGCTTGGCATCTCAATTCCAGACTGCTTTAGTGTCTGGTTCGTTACCTCAGTTCCTAACTACTGGAATAACCCACCTGCTCCATAAATTAGGTAGCGCCGCGGAACCCAAAAATTATAGACCGATCACCTGTTTACCGACGGTCTATAAAGTTCTTACATCCATTTTGAAAACTAAAATTATCAAACATATTGACAGCAACGCCATCATGTCTGCCTCTCAAAATGGATGTAGGAGCGGGTCCCGCGGTACTGAGGAGCTACTCCTCATTGATGTGGCCATTAGCCAACAAGTTCGTCGTTCCCGAAAGGATCTTTCGACATGTTGGATAGATTATAAGAAGGCCTATGACTCAGTGCCACATACATGGCTCATGCGGGTGCTCGAAGGATCGAGCGAGGAGTCCGCTTTGGTTTTGCTTAGCATTGAATCCTCTAAGCACACTATTGGAGGATTCAGGTCTAGGCTATCGGTTGAGAAGAGGTGGTCAGGTTATATCGCACCTCCTTTACATGGATGACCTGAAACTTTTTGCTCCCAACAATTCACAACTGAAGGAGCTACTAAAAATTACTGAAACTTTCAGTAGCTCCATCAGGATGGAATTTGGTGTGGACAAATGTGCAGTCATGCATGTAAAGCGAGGAGAGATTGTGGAACCCGTGGGAACCCAACTCACGAGTTCCATAAACCTTAGAGCCCTCTCCGCATCCGAAACCTATAAGTATTTGGGTATGACGGAAGCGTTGGGTATCAATGTTACTGACATGAAGCAATCGTTGAAGGAACGCTTCTTTGGCCGCCTGAAAAAAGTACTTAATAGTCTTCTATCAGGCGGAAACAAGGTGCGCGCTTTCAACGGTTGGGTCATGCCGGTATTGATGTACTCTTTCGGCATACTCAAATGGACTCAAACCGAACTTGACGCCCTGGATCAGAGGGTCCGTACGCTGCTGACTGCAAATCGATTGCATCACCCACGATCATCGGTTATGAGGCTGTATATCCCGCGAAAATGTGGAGGTCGTGGCTTTTGAAACGCTAAGACCCTCCACAATCGCGAGATATGCAGTCTCAGGGAATATTTTCTAGAAACCGACGTGGGGATGCATCGAGATGTGGTCGCGGTTGACAAGGGCCTCACTCCGCTCTCCTTGGCTAAAGAGAACTGGCGTAAACCAGTAGTGCTTGACACCAATGACCGCATGGAGGTATGGAAGAGCAAAGAGCTTCACGGACGCTTTTTCAGAGCCCTACGCGGGCCTGATGTAGATTTGCAAGCGTACGTAGCCTGGCTACGATTCGGTGACCTTTTTGGGGAAACCGAAGGTTTTGTATGTGCAATTATGGACGAAGTTATGATGACGAACAATTACCGGAGATTTATTGTGAAAGACGGCACAGTTGACATCTGTCGGGCATGTCACCGGCCGGGGGAATCAATAAGACATATTATCTCCGGGTGTTCTCGTCTAGCTAACGGAGAGTACTTGCATAGACACAACCTTGTAGCCAGGATAATTCATCAGCAACTTGCTCTCAAATACAACCTTGTGGAATCAGAGGTGCCGTACTACAGGTATATGCCCGACCCAGTTCTCGAAAATGGCCATATCACATTGTACTGGGATCGATCCATCATCACTGACAGGACTATTGTTGCCAATAAGCCTGATATAGTGATGGTGGATCGATCAGAGCGGCGTGCAATGATTGTTGACATAACCATCCCGCATGATGAGAACCTCGTGAAAGCCGAGAAAGATAAACAAATTAAGTATCTCGACTTGGTTCACGAGGTTGTCGACATGTGGGAGGTGGATTCAGCAGTCATTGTGCCGATAGTCGTGACAGCCAATGGCTTAATAGCCAAGAGCCTCGACCAACACCTCAGGAGGCTCTCGTTAGGCAGCTGGATCAAAGGCTTGATTCAGAAAGCTGTACTTCTGGACACGGCTCGCATTGTCAGGAAGTTCCTCTCTCTGGAGCCCTGACCGCCGGTAGCTTGGACCCTGTTCCCGATGCCGGTGGGCTACTATTTTTTATATTTTTAAATGTTTTTTATGTATTATTTATATAGAAATATTTAAAAATGTAATTTATAAGTGTATACAACGAAATAAAGGATAATAATAATAATAAATTTTATTGTCAGACCATGGTCCATAGAAATAGCATATAAAATAAAATAGCAACAACATGAAGAAGATTCATCCAAAATCAAAATCAAAATTGTGGAAGTTAATATTAACAATAAAATAAAATCAAAATAAAATCAAAATTAAAACAGAATTACTATTAAAGTACAAAATTTAAATTTAACAATAAAATTAAAATAAAATGAAACTGCTTAATCCATGAATCAAAAATAAAAAAATAAAATAAAATAAAATGTCAAAGAATTATGAAATACAATACAATACAATTTAAATTAATAAAATGTCAAAGAATTATGAAATACAATAAAATTTAATTTAAATCAAAATTGGAATTAATGTATTAATATAGGTATGCATTTAAATTAAAACAAACACAGTTAAGATAAAATTAAACTTAAAACTATTCAGTCCACGTAACAGTATGACGCTCGATGCATCGTTATCCAGTGCCACATTATTGGGCTGTCCATCCTGCCGGCTATTACAGAGACTAGGCTGTTGGAGCTATCGCGAACTCGCCGCATCAAGGAAGCTATGCGTGTACGGATTAGTGCATAAAAATCAGGCACACCTGCCTCCGCGAACATCCCCGACGCGCTGCATAATCGCGGTAGCCCCAACATAACCCTGAAGGTGTTATTGTACTGGATACGCAGAGCATTATACGAACTTTTTGTATAATTGACCCATAGGGCACATGTGTACAGAGATTGGCAATATGCTCTAAAAAGCGTAAGTTTGACCTCCCTCGTACAACGCGCAAACCTACGAGCCAGCATATTACACTTAACTGCCAATGCCCTGCGTTCCCTCTCCAAGTCTAAATCGTCAGATAGAGTATCAGTGATCCAATGTCCCAGGTACTTAAACTTCGTTACTCTGGTAAGCGGAGCGTCCCCTAAGGTAACAGGTGGGACCGAGTCATAACCTTTGTTCCCCGTTTTAAAAACCAGGAGTTCGCTCTTGACAGCGTTGTACCTGAGACCGTGGGCCACCGCATACTCCTCACAAATACGAATCAGCCTTCTAAGTGCGCCGATAGATGGGCTCAGCAACACCATATCATCTGCGTAGCTGATATTATTGGCACAATGCCCGTCAATGAAACAACCAATATTGGTGTTGCTAAGCTCACAGATTAGCTGATTAACATACAGGTTGAAAAGCTTAGGCGAGCTGAGTCCCCCCTGCCTCACCCCGCAGTCCAACCTATATGCATCCGACAGGACGCCCGCCCACTTAACGTGATTGTATTGGTTGTTATACCAATACTTAAGCACCTCCATGAGATCCCTAGGCAGGCCAGTGTCAGACAGCTTCCTCCATAGGCAATCGTAAGACACCAGGTCGAAAGCCCTGGAGAGGTCCAGAAAACATGCATAGACCGGAGTCTTCCTACCAGCGTAGTATTGAACAGTTTGTTTGAGACAGAGAATAGCTGTTTCCGTGGACAAATGCGGCTTTAAGCCGCATTTGTCCACGGTCCAGTTTGGGTTTAATAAACCCAAACTGGGCATCATGCGAGGATAAATGCTTATCCAGCTGCCGGTCAATCAAACTGTCCAACACCTTCGCAATAATAGTAGCCAAGGATATAGGCCTATAATTGCTCTTGTCACTCGCATCTCCGGTCTTATTTTTAACGATGGGTACTACAATTGTTTTCACCAGGTCAGCCGGAAGATAAGAGTGACTCAAACAAACATTAAATAACATTGCCAGGACGCGTGGTAAGTGCTTACCTGCATAGCGTAAATGTTCTACGCTCAAGCCGTCATGACCCGGCGACTTGAGATGAAATGAGACATTTCGCCTAAATTCAGGTTGAGATATTTGCGGAATCTCACTGCTGGTAATTTGTGGATCGTGCACATACGAAGTAAAAACAAAACGATTTATTACCAATTTCATGTTTTATGCCGCGAAAGAGATTGTCTATAGCACATTTTCACCTATATTTTGCCCCTACTTGTTTTTCGTTGTGTTTTTTTCTTTATGACATATTTGCTGCAAATATATTTTCGTATTTATTTTCTTTAGTGTAGTCTGCGGAACGTACGGCGCCGAAAGCTTAGCGGCTGAACTGTCAGTCGCAATATTCAGTTGTTATGACAAGCCAAACGGTCAAAACGCGGCTTCTAGTTCAGCGCGATACGCGACGGAAAGTTATGTGGAGTCATCACCAGTCTATCTGTGTCGATACTATCTACTTTATGGTGTGCGGTTTTTGTGACCTACCTGAATTGCCCAGAAAAATGGATTTAATTAGAATATTAGCTATTATAGAGGGCTTAGAAGACGTTGCCGCTCTTCGTTACCTCCACGCGCGCGATGCACAAAACACGCCGAATGTTCAGCTATGCCCGCTGAAGTTTCGGTCGCGCAACCCATCGCTCCGCCCGAAGGAAGGTTAGGCCCTACGCCGAACGCGGCGTAATTGCGGCTGATGTGTCATAGAGTACTTCAAATACACTGCAAGCGTATTTAGCTGAACTTTCGGCGCCGTACGTTCCGCAGAAGTGTCACGACACTTAGTCTATTCTTCTGTTTTTCACAGTGATATAGTGTTTTGGAAGTGGCAACTAGATTCCATTCCAAAGAAGAAAAAATGCTGTTTCAAAAAAATAAACTCAAAGCATGAGGTCTGTTATGGTATGTTTGGTTAATTCTGGCTTTGTATATTATCTTGGTTTAAAAGAATGAGCTTGGAATTTCTTGTTCGTTCAGCTTCAATTTTGTGACTTACTTGACCTTAATATTTAAATATTATCTCAAAAGTGAATGGTGTAATTGACATAAATGTTCTGAGTTTGAGTTAGTTTTTTCAGAAATATAGGACTTTAGAAACATAGACTTTATAAATATAGGCAGACTTAAGACCTAATAAAAAGGGTTTTATTTGTACCTTTTAATATATTTATTTCTATCAATAAGCTCCATAGTGTTAGTAACAATGTGTTTGTAAATTATGTTCGTAAGTTTAGCTATTAAGTGCGACACAGACGGACAGACAAGCAAATACCGCAGACCTCGATCCGTTTTCACTCATTGAGTACGGAATCCTCGAAAGGGGCCACGGTTATTTGACCCCCGAAATGGAATACAGGATAAAGGAATAAATCACAGGGAAGATATTATGCGGAGAAATCTTCCGGGATAACTTTTGAAAGACGCGCTGAAAACTGCTCCGTGCACGTGTTTACGAAATACATATGTATTATCATGGTTTTGTAAGTTAAAGGCTATCTATTCCAACTCAGTGTGAGAAAAACTCTGTGCCTTGCAGCATTACAGTTTAAAGTTGACGGGTAGATCGTTTTTCTTTATTAGAAAATAGGTCTTTGTTTCGTGGTGGGGTAGTGAGACTGGCGGTTTTCACATACCTTACATGAACCTATGGCCGATGGGGCAGTAAGGTTCTGGAGTGGCGGCCACGTACTGGAAGACGCAGCGTAGGGAGGCCCCCAACAAGGTGGACCGATGACCTGGTGAAGGTCGTGGGAAGCCGATGGTGCGGGCAGCAAAAGACCGGTCAGCGTGGACAGCCTTGGGTGAGGCCTTTGTCCAGCAGTGGACATCCATAGGCTGAAGAAGATACATTAACAACAAAGTGTGGTTATACACTCATAGTCGCACCCTAAAATAAGACCTGCCCTGTAATAATTTTGTTAAAGTCCCGTGAAATTTTTATAATGATATTATTCTAAAAAAATTTTATACTAATTTCTTACAAAATCGTGAGGAAGCCAGTATATCCTAGAGGAAAAAAACTTTGAAGACATATGATATCTACTTTCCGCATTGGGTCCGCGTGGTAAATGACTGCCTACTACCTCTCAACGATAGGAGGCCTGCGTCCTAGGATAGAGAACATTGTGGGCTGAAAAGGAAAGAAGTGGTTATTATTAACTACAACTTGATTTTGTGCTACCAATACAATCCATTTAAATCATCATCTCAGCGTTAATCCCAGTCGTATCCGAAGCTTTTCAGCTTTGGAGTCTAGGGTCCGCTTTATCAGTCTAAGTGCTCATTTTGGCTAAACTCCGATATTTTCCATAAAGCGACTGCCGTCTGCCCTCCACAACCCGAAGGCGATATCAAAGCATTGCAGTTAGACGAATTGTGGAACTTTTGAGGGCTCCAACAAGGCATTAGATAGCTTAATGTGCTTTCGAGGCACGACAATCCATTTAAATATTATAGGTTAAATAGATTGCAAAAAGGGTATGTTTAAATTTCTAATTCTACTTCAAATGTAGCATAATTATATCCAAAACAGTCATTAAGGAGTAAAATATCTCATACACCTAAAACATGGCCATATAATTTTAATTAACATAAACAGCACCCTAAAATGTAACCGAAACGATACAACTAGCGTAAATCCCTTTCGTAACGTTTGTCGTAAAATAATCCGATCCCTTATCCCCTGAACCCCCTTCCCCCCTCCATCCTACGGCTACGTTGGCTGTCAACCCCATTACTCGTACTTAGCTACTAAATAAAATAAATACGGATTACGGGAATGTCTCCTTATGTGTAGTGATGTGAGGATGTCGGTATAATAGAGTATTTTATAAGAAATCTGTAATTTTGATTCTATGACATTCATCATCAACCTTTTTATCATCCCAATGCTGGGCACAGGTCTCCTCTCATAGAGAGAAGGATTGAGCGAAACTTCGACAAACACTATACTGTCATAGAACTTTAAGAACTAAATTTTGTATACGAAAGACTTAGCTAATATATGATCCGTAATTTATTACTACCTAATTTATAGCCTTAAATATCATGGACTTTTTAAGGCTATATATCATTGATAATTTGGCTCTTTGCTAATAGGAAGGATATGAACCATCCTGTGATTACTTTTTAGTACAATCTTATCAGCATTTTTATGAAATTTGAAATAACAATGATTGCCTAATTCTGACCTCAATTTACTTCAAGTGTTTTTACTCAATCGTAATCTCTTTGACCGTAACATCGATATCTCAGACCATTCGCATCACAACACTACTACAAGTATGGGTAATTTTTTTATATTTCCCGCCGGCTTTCTTTTAACGTGTACATCAATTCCGCCATTACTGCTGAGACCCTAACTGTGCTGTGTAGGGATACTAATGAGTCTTGTTCTTCATAATTTGCGGAAAATATTCTTAGTAATTTTTAGAATTTATGTAGACTTTTTTATGTAGTACATGACGTCATTACAAGATTGTAGGTAATTTTTGCATAGCAACAAATTCATCATTCAATAAAAATATTTTTCGATCGATGATGACGAGATCATTTCAGATTCGCCGGGAACTTTCTGGAACCATCGGGAATATTCTAGACTCCGATGGAACGTTCTGGAACATTTTATAATCGGATGGAACTTTTTTGAACAATCTAACCTTGCCCTTCTAGACTCGGCTGGAATTCTCTAGAACATTATCAGATAGAAACTTCTGGAATCGCATGGAACATTCTGTGGCTAGGCTGTTATCCGGAAAACCGTTACCGTTACCAAACCGTTAGGAAACCGTTTAAGATCGATCCATCCTCTTCTATAAAGAGCGAAATTCGCTTAGACAGTCAGTAAGTTCTAATGAATCAATTAAGAAGGAGAAAACTCATCGTCAGAAAATCGGCATGTCTTAGAACCAAAAACCATAAGTCATATTTATGTAATCTACCAAACCACACGTGGAGGATTATGGCCCACTCATACAGAGGAGTTCTTTCTGTCAGATAGGCCTCCTCATTGCGAGATCATTATGGGCTGATTGCGTATATAAGTACTAAAACATCAAAGCTACATTATAAACGCGTTACGAACCTCATGTTTGGGACTATGGAAGTATCTTGATCCTTTTTAAAATTTCGTACGCAATGGGAATCCACCATCTGTCTATCTGTCTGTCCCGCACCAGCATCCTGATGACGTAACACTCCATTACTATCAGTTGGAATAATTTTAAATCGGATTGCTAATCCATTGCTCCGTATATTCTAAAAATGTGTCTGATCAATAAAGTAAACAACGCAATGAATATTGTTGCTGTCAAAGTGAAACTTATAATGATAGTGTGTTACGTAAGCACCTTGCTGGTTGTATGTCATAGACAGTTGAAACTTTCAGAGATGATGTATTTCTGCTGTCGCTATAACAGCAAGTATTTCTCCGGAGGTATTTTATCAAAATCAAGCTGCATCTCATCTTAGCGACTATCAATGTTAAAAACTTGTGAAAAATTTAGAAAATTGTAGGTATTCGTGACAGTTTGAGACTGAGATCAGACTACAAACGCTCGTAAAATTACAGGAATTGTCTCTCTGATCGACGACACCGCGTTCCATTACAAATAGATGCAAAAGATATTGGTGTTGAATCTCTTGTTCATTAACTATACAAATTTTAAATTTAGTGTATCTTTTTCTTTCTATTTTATTAAGAAAATGATAGTTGTGAGTTCAAATCCCAGTAACAACAAATTACTTTTGGTAAATTATAAAAACAATAATTATTTCGGTATTCGAAAAGAAATAAGTTGGTTAACTATGACTATGATAACTTAGAAAGCGGTTGAACATTGTAATCTCATGCCATCAAACTCCGAAAAAGTCCTATAGCAAAAAATTGTTAATGTAAAAAGTACTGTTGTGTTCTATAGATTATTTTATGATTGTAATAATATTTAGGCCAAGGTACAATCCTCTTTTCTTTAAGAAAATGAATAATTAAGTTATAACCTCTTTAATGATAACATATAATATTATCATTTTCATTTCTAAAAACCAAAAATGTTTTTTTTTTATATTTTTTGCCATAACAATATCATACGTTTGGCAGGGATTACTTTTATATAAAATATTACAATGCTGCCATATCAACGTTTGTTTCATTTATTAGTATATCTAGACCTAATAATATATTATAACTTTATAATATATTGCATTATACATAATATGTTTATTATTTGTTATATTACATCTATAGTAAATTAAAACATTAATAAAAACCTTTTTTTGGTATAAACATTCAATAAATTGTCCTGGAACAATTTGCCAGCGTCGGTGTTTCCGTCGGACTACAACTTGAATGTCTTCAAGGCTAGAGTGAATAGGCTCTTAACAAACTAGTGCGCTTTACCATCAACGATTGCGTCACTGCTTACCATCAGGCGGGATTGCGGTCAAGCGCTAGTTTACAATTTATAAAAAAAAAACATAATTTTAAATTATATGAAACAACAAAAAGGTTTTGTCTTAATTAGATTCCAAAACCACAATTGCACGCCTTTGATAGCACCATTGTTAAGTGCGGCTGCTAACTTAACTTCAGTAACGAAATTTCGCATTGCTTTATAGAAAGACGAACACTCCGATAAAAAACGGTTTGCTATTTTTTTTTCTCTAGCATAGACTACATCTTTAATTAATTCGTAGAGATACTACACAGCATGCGGTTGATTGGTTGGAATATAACACACACGGATATAAAATAATGCGTTAGTGTGTGTGGTTTAGAGCAGGCGACAGTAGCCTTTAAGGTGGAAGGGGACTTCTACTACATGTGATAGTAAGTCAGGCGCGCACTAATTTGACAGGACTATACTAATATTTATCTTCTGTCTTTTTCTTAAAGAAATAGAAAGAAAAAGATACACTGAAATTAAATTAAGTTTAGTTTGTGAACAAGGGAATCGGGGATATTATCTGCTGTTACGTTAGGGGGACACCCACTCGTTTTCCGAAAAAATCTCGTTTCTGGATACAGGGTAGCAATTAAGGCCGTGGACGGACAAAGTGGACATAAATTTAGCATATGTTTTCAAACTCTGAACTTACTAACAAAGGAATTGTTTGTCGACTATATCAAAAGAGAAAGTCCAGTTTTTTCAAAGAAAATTGCAATCACTACCTACGCGGTCAAAATGTAATATGTTCCAACACTATTGTTCTTCAGTATTGTGGAATCGCTAGACTCATAAATAAAAAATAATCAAATTTTGTTATACTGTTATAACAAAATTTTATTTGAATGTATCAAGGTAGTTTTTGAATTTTATAATAGGAATTAAGAGTTAAAGAAGAGAGAGAGAGAGAGAGAGAGAGAGAGAGAGAAATAGAGTGCTATTCTTTAATGAGCTGTCATATCGGTTTGGATTTGAATAAAATATTTCGCTCAATAATAAGGATTTCGAAAACTTTAGTGATAATCTACTTTTACTGCTGACTGTGCCCATAGAATTAAAAAAAAGGTAACACAGCTAAAACTATTCTATTTTTATATTTATTATTATAAACTAGTGCTTGACCGCAATCCCACTTAAAGATAAACAGTGATGCAATCGTTGATGGTAAAGCGCGCTAGTTTATTAAACCTATTCACTCAAAAAACTGACCAAACTTCCGACACAACAATATTTTGCGCATCGTTCCACATATATCGCAACACATCTGCTCAGACCCCACTCCGTACGACTTAGATTTATATATCTAAAGTATTTTGACTTTTTTAATACTATAAACATGTTCTTGACTGTGATACCCGTCTGATAGAAGGCAGTGATGCAATCGTAGATGGTAAAGCGAACTAGTTTACTATGGGAATGGGAAGCTATCGCGATATGTTAGTGATAATAAAAACATCAATCGTGCCTCGGAAAGCACGTTAAGCCGTTGGTCCCGGTTGCCATACGAACATAGTCGTTACAGGTTGTTGGAGTCCTCGAAAGTCCAACAATTGGTCTAACTGCAATGCTTCGATATCGCCTTCGGGTTGAGGAGGTCAGACGGCAGTCGGTTCACTGAAAATGTCGGAGTTTCACTAAAATCAGCTGTTAGACTGCTAAAGGGGACCCCGGACTCCAAAGCTGGAAAAAGCTTCGGATGCGACTGAGGTTAACGCTGAGATAATGATGATGATGGAATAAAAACATCCAAGCAAATGCATAAGTTATCAAATTGCTTTATATTTTTTTATATTTCTCGAGACAAGGTCCTGTACCTATGGACGGCGTACGAAACTTTGCTAGTAGCTCCATGGTTGAAGCCAACTCACAGAGTGTTTAAAGAAATGATCCACTTTTTTTTTTGGGGTAGCAAATTCCCATGGATGTAGATCGCCCTGGGGCTGGAGACGTTCCGGGCCAGCCCGGTTTTCTATCTCGCACCTATGTCGGCACTAAAACACACACGGATAACCCCCATTTGGTGTAGGACTATTTCAGGGTATGGAAACAGTGTGTGTGGATAAAGTGGACTCACATACCGTTTATAATAGTAGCTACTGTAAATTTTGCGCTATTGTCAAGCATGGTGGTTACGCTCGATCCTTCTCTGTATGAGAGGAGGCCTGTGTCCAGAACAAACTCCCGAGTAGCCCAGTAGTCTATTCAGTAAAAAATACGCGACTTTATACAATATTTTGCATATAAAGTAATTAACATAATAAAACACAGAATACTAAATAAAATTATTTACCACACGCCAGTTCGCCACGCCAATAACAAACAAAGTAAAAAAAAACAGCAATCATGAGATCACGGATTTAATTCCCCATCTCCGTTCCACCATCGGGCGACCCGTCGTACGGCACCCTTACGTTGTTAACACCATTACGATCCGTACGAAGCGTTTCGCTTCCTCTTTTACACCTCTTTCCCCATCCAAAAAAGTGCTCAACTTCACTTCGAAAACCGGAGCATAGCGATGCATCACCATTGCCTCATACCATGTTTCTTATAGCTCTTCAAACTCTCAATAAGTGTTTCGTTTCACATAGCTTCCTTTCTAGGTCAGTCGGGTAAAACTCCGCCATCTCAGTTGTCATCAAATCGTATTCAGTTAAACATGCTTTCATGGAGGGTGGATCTGAAAAATTGCCCCGTCTCATAGCCCATCGATCACAGCGGTGACTTGCAATACACTGATGGGCTATTAATGTGGGCTGTGTGCCTTTGTAGCAATTTGTACGATATTTATGGTGTAAGGATTGAGATGTGTGGATAATTTACTACAAATTGGCTGGAGCTGGATGGTTTCAGTAACGAAAATTAATTCAAAATAGAACAAATAACTTAAAAAGAAATAAAAGTAAGAAAATACATCAGATAAAACATAAAATGAAAGAAGCATAATTATGCGAAATTCACAGATAGTAGAAGTAAAATCAAGTCAACCATTTTGATTTCAAGATATGTATAATATTGAGGCCCAAACAAATTTCCACTATGTCTTGGTGAATACGCAAAATTAGGTAGAAAGTATTTCGTAAGTAGGTACTGCTTTTTTTGTTTAAGTTTTGTCTTCTTAAATTACTGACTTAAAAAAAAAAACAAAGTATTTAATTGAAAACACTTCTCAATTTAAACCTCGCCTCGTTTAACAAAAGTTCTTCAAGCCATATTTTAACAGATATGAAAATATCCATTACACGGTGAGTATAAGAGGAAAAAAGGTAACGTAATTTTTTGTATTTGTGAAACCTGAGACACGTGTTCCGTATTTTTATGTAAAAAATTTATGTGCAAAATTTCAAGAAGCTATCATGAAAAATCACAAAGTTATGAGCTTGTTATGTTACCTGCTTGTCCCTACAAAAATATGGTCAACGAGCCGCTCGCCCCTTTGCGCTTAGATCGGCGCAGTGCGGCGGGGCCCTTGTACACTATGATCCGCTGTGAACTGTATTGTTGCGCGGGTAACCACACTGCAACATTTTTGAAATATATTTGGGAAAAATATAACGTGGTGTAAAAATGGTTTTAATAGATTCAGTTGCTTGTTCTGAACAAACTATATTAAGGTTTCGTATGAACAAAAAATAACGTTATATATTCCGCGGTTGCGTCACGCCACACTATGATAACCCCACTATCCTGTCCTGCACGCCCCCCTTCCAACTACTGAGCAAGCTAGTATCGCCAGACAGAGGATTTTAAAATATAGACAAACTTAAATTTTACCAGCGTATGAGTTACCAGGCCTCATGCTCGCTGGGTTAATAAAAATAATAATAATAATCACAAGTCTATGCAAGCTGCATTACGTCTAACTTGAATTTAATTGTATTTAAGGCTAGAGTGAATAGGCTCTTAATAAACTAGTGTGCTTTACCATCAACGATTGTATCACTGCTTACCATATCATTTGTTGTTATATAACTGACTTGTTACATGATATTATATTGATATTTTTCTTTTTTTATATGAAATGATATTTATTAGAGATTCATATTAATATTTCAACAATTATTACTGTATTATTTGCTAAATTTGAACTTCAAAGTATGTATTCTTTTTTAAAATTAATTATTGTACTCCATCTTCGAGCCGATGAACTACCAATGTTATGTAAGCCATTATTGTCACATGCATCAGACCATAAATTGAATAGTTTAAATTATTTTAAATGTTTGTGATGTGAACAACATTTTTTTTAAACTCACACAAAAACTGCAGCGTGTATTCTAAGTTCGAATTGAGCCAATTTTCAACTAGTCGTCCGGTTATTACATGATTTGTTCGGATCCGGCCCGTCAGACGTGGCCGGACGTCGGACCTCCGGTCGATTCCAATTTTGTGAAATGCAGCTACGATTCAATGATAAAATTATAGGGGATTATCACTGCTAGACTTGATATAGCTTTTTAAAGAAAATGTTTAGACCGCGGAGCAAGGATTAAAGAAACAAATTTAGGAAAATGGCGCCATGCTTGGCAAAATGATAGAAAAAATTGTTTAACTTATATTAGGAAGTAAGAAGATGCTGCCGCTGCGCAAGGAGGCAAAGGTTCGAACCCCGCTCAGTGCAAATATTTGTATGCATGAATATGAATATTTGCACTGGTCTGGTCGTCATTGCCATATGAACATCTAGTGGCAGTCGTTACGGGTTGTTGGAGCTCTCTTAAGTCCAAAAATTGGTCTAACTGCAATGCTTTGATATCGCCTTCGGGTTGTGAATGTCAGACGGCAGTCGCTTCACGGAAAATATCGACGTTTAGTCAAAATCAGCAGTTAGACTGGTAAAGAGGACCCAGACTTCAAAGCTTGCGACTTGATTAATGCTGAGATGATGATCAGTGATGTAGTAGAGGAAAAGGAGCGACCTTCACTCATCTTTTAATTGGATAAAACGTTATTAACATCATCATCTGCCTATGGTTCTCCACTGCTGAACATAGGCCTCTCCCATTATACCCCATTTAACGTGACTTTTGGCAACTCTCATCCAGTTACTTCCAGCCTTCCTGCGAAGACCTTTGCTCCACCTATCCTGAGGGCGTCCCACATTACGTTTACCGATTAGTGGTCTCCACTCAAAAACACGTCTACTCCAACGGTCATCGTTTCTACGGCTAATACGGCAGGCCCATTGTCACTTCAGTTTGCTTATTCAGTGAGCTATGTAACTTTGGTGCTCTGCCGAATCACCTCGTTGTGGGTTCGATCCCTCGGAGAGACTCCAAGCATAGCCCGTTCTATAACTCGGTGAGCGACCTTGAATTTGTGGACCAGCCATACCGAATAAATCTTATTATACCTGCAAAATAACTGTTTATTCAAAACTGCACCCATGCGTACTGACTGCTATCAGAGGCAACATTTGTGAAAAGACTGGTTGACTACTAGAATGCTATATTCACGCCAAGCTCCTTAAAGAATAGAGATAAACAAACCAATTTATCATTAATCAATAACCATTAATAATAATGGGTTATCACAACTCACGTTTTAAAAATCTCCTATTATTTACATGATTATCGACTTTTACATGCTAACTATTTATTAACAATTCTTATTGCAGCATATTTCAATAGAATCGCTAAAATAACATACATAATAACTTGGTATTTCGAAAAACTATTAAAAAGTCGACATTAATTTTACGTGATAGCCCCACCAAAAAAGGAAGATGGATGAAATCCAGGTATTAAACACATTTTATGGAATTCAACCAATGAATAACGTTGAGGCATTTGTCAATACGATTTTACGTATTTTAATTACCTTCAAATCAACTGCATAACACATGCATTGTAATACTTTCAAGTATGGACTAAGTGTAATATATATATATATATGTCGGAGATCGTCGTTTAATTTTAATAGAAGTTGCTGATTTGATTTACGTAGTAGAGGGGCGAACGCTTGTGACGTTATTTTGTGATGGCGTCACATGGACAGAGTCGCTTTGGAAAGTGGGGTTCGTCGAACGGACTTTGCAACGAGACGCGGACCAAGGCACATCTCCGAACCGAAACTGTCGGTTTGCCTATTCAAATTGTTATTATGAAGATTGGAGGGTATATCTACACGTCGTGCGTTAATTCAAAACTCACCTGCGAAATGGAACCTGTACCACCACACCAAGATGCTGTCGACCCTACCGCTCTGCCGTCGCTGTCTCCGACATCAGAAGTTGGATAAAGAACTACACTGCTCACAATCTCGATATAAATCAAGGAACAGAATAACGTGAGGCCGGAAGTGAACGTCACGTTACGAAGTGCGCTCAATTGCTGACGCAGAAGTGATCGCTCCGCGTGATAGTGCGCTGCAGGAGTCCGCTGCAGGCGTGCACGTGCTGCTGGACCCGGCGCTGTCGCGACAGTGCTGGCTGTTGCTTGGCGAGCGAGGTGCGCTTGCGGAGCGCGCTTCTAGCTGCTTGGTGAATCACATCAATGGCGTGTGGTGCGGAGCCGAAGCTGCGTGCGCTTTGCGGAACGCCCAAGGTTTCAAGACTTGAGCCTCTGCAGGCGATGAGAAGATTTCAGGACAGGAGAAGATGTCAAATTACCCAAAACGTTTGTGGTAACGTAATGGGGTTTTATGAGATCCTGAGCATGAGGGATGTCTGGTGTGCAACGGTTGACAACTGCCAAGTGGCAGGTGTTTGCGGGAAATTGCCATAATCCGGTGAGTCGTACTATTTTTATTTTGATTCCATGGCCGAATGTTCTCTTGTCAAGCAATCTGTAATTTCATTGGTGTATGTATACGCGCGCCAGTATATATACAGTGTACAAGGTTGTGCCAGTGTATTGTGTACTGAACAATTTCTTTGCGACATGATAATATGAGTTATTTGCAAATTTTATTTGCAAACAAACAAGCGGTCACGAACATAGAAATGAGTGCTATTTACGAAAAATCTAAATTTGATAGAAGTGAGCTAAAGTAATGAAATTTAATATTGGTGAGTTGTTTGATGGCGATAATGGCGATCGTTACCTATTGAAATCGTTGATTGGAAACAGAACTTGTAAGTACCCCACGATCGCATAGGTACGAAAGATTTTTCCAAGTAATGTCTGCTGAGTTAGATTTTCATAATGTAGAGGATGGTGAGGAGGGTGCCTCCGCCAGCAAAGTGGAACACGTATCATGGCTATGTGGTCGCGCTGCACGCACTAGTCTGTAGTCGTAACTGCAACCCAGTGAGGGGTTGTTCAGAGCGCGATGGGCAGCTAGTGGTGTGGCGGGGACACTAGTAGGTATGGTCGCACTGCATGCACTAGTCTGTAGTCGTAACTGCAACTCAGTGAGGAGTTGTTCAGGGGGCGATGGGCAGCTAGTGATGTGGCGGGGACCTGGGTCTCGGAGGAGACTATTAGTTGTACGGTCATGTGTTGACCTGGGAGTCGTGGACTCTAAGAGTTGGTCGTATCACAAGAGGTGATGACGATATGGGTGTCAACTATGAGTTGTCACTAGCTACTGTGGTAGCGAACCATGGTGTGTTTTCTTATTGAAGATTATGATTTTGATTTGATAATTATGAGGCTTGGAGGAACCTTTTGTATTTTCTTTTTGGAATTTGATAATTATGAGGCTTGAAGGAAGCTTTTGCGTTTAAGTTGTTAAAATGATTAAGTTGGTTTGGTTTTCTAATAGTCATAGTAATTAAACGTGACGTGTGACTGTCAGGTTAGCCGAGTCGGTTTTCTGTGCCTTTTTTTAATTTGTTACAGACATGCACGAGGACGTGCAACGGGAAATATCGAAGTTTAGCCGGAATCGGCGGTTGGCCTGGTGAACCGGATCCTGGACTCCGGGGCTGAGGGAGCTTCGGATGCGACTGGGATTGGCGCTGGGATGATGATGATGATGAAGATGATGCACGAGGACGTGCAACTAGTCAGGCTGGCCGTGTCGGAGATCGTCGTTTAATTTTAATAGAAGTTGCTGATTTGATTTACGTAGTAGAGGGGCGAACGCTTGTGACGTTATTTTGTGATGGCGTGGACAGTGGCGTGGACATGGACAGAGTCGCTTTGGAAAGTGGGGTTCGTCGAACGGACTTTGCAACGAGACGCGGACCAAGGCACATCTCCGAACCGAAACTGTCGGTTTGCCTATTCAAATTGTTATTCTGAAGATTGGAGGGTATATCTACACGTCGTGCGTTAATTCAAAACTCACTTGCGAAATGGAACCTGTACCACCACACCAAGATGCTGTCGACCCTACCGCTCTGCCGTCGCTGTCTCCGACATATAAATAAAATAATAAAATTTAACCTATTAGGAAATTAGCTTACATGTGTGTCCTATTTCATTCAAATCGGTTAAGCGTTCTATGCAAATCATAAATATCTAAACAAATACACTGTTTACATTTGTAGGAAGTAGAGTTACTACTTTTATGGAAATCAGCTATCTAGAAAAGATTGTTAACATCTGTCTGTTAGGCGTAAACTACTCGTTGCCTAACAACGGTTTGTTTACCTCTATTCTTTATCAAATTTGGCCGACATATAGTTGAAGAGTTGCTTCGGTGTAAGCCAAATCAGTCAGGTAATTATGTTACATACTAACAGTGGGACTGGGTTTCATTTTGACAGTACAACATCATTCAACGTGTTGTTTCCGTTGTCAAGAAAACACACTTTTAGAACATATGGAGTAATGGATTAGTAATATACTTGAATTCAAATTAAGAGCAATCGTGTGTTACGCAATTATTGAGTGAGTGATGTTTAGCGAATATTATTCGAACACATTTAGCATATGTATCTGTATTTTTACATATGGCCAGTAAACAACCTAATGATTACTGAAAATTTTAAACTACGAACGAAAAATTTTATATCCTATCATCACCATCATCTCAGCGTTAATTCCAGTCGCATCCTAAGCTTTTTTCAGCTTTGAAGTCTGGGGTCCACTTTCCCAGTCTAACTGCTGATTTTTTGACTTGGATATTTTCCATGAAGCGACTGCCGTCTGACCTCCACAACCCGAAAGCGATATCGAAGCATTGCAGTTAGACCAATTGTTTGACTTTTGAGAGCTCCAACAACCCGTAACGACTGCCATTAGATGTTCGTATGGTAACCGAAACCAACGGCTTAACGTGCTTTTCTAGGCACGACCAGACCAGTGCAAATATTCATATTTATGCATACAAATATATGCACTCCGGGGGGTCGAACTCGCGCCTCCTTGCGCAGCGGCCGCGTTCGCTACAGCTACGCCATGGAGGCTATCTTGTTATATCCTATGTTACACATAATACTTCCTACTCTGGAATTCCGGAAAATAATTCAGAAATCACTACCAAACGCAATCGCACACTTCGGCGCAATAAAACAAGGAACGCGAACTCCGTCAATATTATTACTATTCAGAGCGGAGTTTGTGCGAGATGCTTCGTTTTAAAATTCACAGCACGATACCGCAGGTGTACCCAATTGTACCATCGCTCGGGTCACTGAACACGGCATGAAATACTGCATAGCATTTTGAACGCATGTGTATTTATTTGTTACGGAAGTTTTAAAGGCATTGCCGTTATGAAATTTGGTGTAACATTTTTATGACTTTTTTGTATGTTTGTTTTTTTTATGGGTCTGGTTTTTATGTTTCAAAACTAAGTAGATTTTTACTGATGGCTATAACCATTTATAACATCAAAAGATGTAAATCATGAGTCGTTACTGTATGTATCGTTTTCCTCTGCTAATTTCGTCATTTTGGCCTATATGCAAAGTAGCTTCGTCTGGTGAAGCCGTACGGAGGACGGGTCTGAGCAGTTGTGTTACGATGTGTGCCGGGTACGATGCGCCTAATGTTGTTGTGTTGGGAGTTTGGTCGTGGAGGGTCTTCAGATCAATCTCCCTTTGGCGCAGCATCGTTGATCGTGTTGTTGGGTTTAACATTGCATCACCTCGCTCAACTGCCGTCTTCGTGAATAGGCTCTTAACAAACTAGCGCGCTTTACCATCAACGATCGCATTACTGCTTACCATCAGGCAAGATTGCGGTCAAGCGCTTGTTTATTATTAATAAAAAAAGGGGTCATGACCATCTGAGCAGTTGTGTTGCGATGTGTGCCGGGTACGATGCGCCAATTGTTGTCGTGTCGGGAGTTTGGTCGTGGAGGGTAGCGGGATCCGAAGCACGGTTTTCCGCTGGCCGACCGCAGGTAGTTGGGGGCCCAAGTAGTGTGCCAGCCACATATGAAAGGCTGCCCCGCCAACTGCGAAAAATCCCAGGGTGGCCCCATCGTGCCGGTTGGCGACCGGACGAGAGGACCCGATGGCGATCCCTGGGGGGGTTCGGGCGTCCCCGCAGTCTCCAGATCAATCTCCCTCTGGCCCGGCATCGTTGGTCGCATTGTTGGGATTAACATTGCATCACCTCACTCAACTGCCGTCTTCCTTCCTATTCACTCATTTTTTTTTTCAAATGAAAAAGTCAAATAAGAAAAGTAGGTGTGTACAGCGGGCGCACGTCCTCTCTTTCAAAGTGCACCTCTCTAATATTCGAGGTCTGCACTCCAATCTCATTGCAGTACATCACCACCTTGAGACTGAGAAGCCCCATCTACTTTTCTTGACGGAGACCCAGATCAGATGTCCGTCTGATGCGGCATACCTCAACTACCCGGGATACGCATTGGAGCACCATTTCCTGCAGCGTGCCGGGGTCTGTGTGTATGTCCGCAATGACATTTGTTGCCGGCGCCTCCGTCACCTCGAAGACCCTCATTTCTCGTCCCTATGGCTGTTGGTTGACACTGGTGTGGACAAAATTGTTTACACTTGTGTCTACCGATCGCACAGCGGTGATCAGGAGACAACTCGTTTATTTGACCACCTCAGTGAGGCTGCTGACAATGCACTGCAGCGGCACCCTGACGCACACTTCGTCGCTCTGGGGGACTTCAATGCCTGCCATCAGGACTGGCTTTTCCCGTACCAGAGGACAGACCACGCTGGGAGAGAAGCGCGAAACTTCGCGCTTTCAATGGGCCTTTCCCAGCTGGTAAAGCAAGCGACTAGGGTGCCTGATGTAGTTGGTCATACTGCCAATTGTCTGGACCTTCTGCTGACCACTGATCCGGACAGGTGTGTTGTAACAGTTTCCTCACCGTTGGGAACTTCAGACCACTGTCTGGTGAAGTCTGTGTCGACCTTCTCCCCACCAGATCACGACTCTCGTGGTGAACGGCGAATGTGGCGATACAGGTCAGCAGACTGGGATGAGATGCGCCATTTCTTTGCGTCTTATCCTTGGCAGCAGGTCTGCTTCTCTTCTAGCAATCCGTCGAGCTGTGCGGATGCTATAACCGATGTGGTGCGTCAAGCTATGGAATATTTTATTCCCTATAATGACGTGCCCGTCGGTGGCTCGGCTCGCCCATGGTTCAATGCCGATTGTGCCCAAGCCGAACAGCGTAAGCACACGGCATTTCTCACCTGGGTTAACGCTCGTGACCGCGGAGCTCCGGATCTAAGCTCAAAGAAGAGAGCCTTTAACCGTGCTGCCAAGTCCTACAAAAAGGCACTAAAGAAGGCTCGCTTCGACCGTATTACCCATATTGGCAACAAGTTATCTGCGCAGCCTTCCGGTAGCAGATCTTTTTGGTCCCTTGCCAAATCGGTCGAGGCGAACTTCTGTCGGCCCTCACTGCCTCCGCTGGTTAGGCCTGACGGAACACTGGCTCATACGGCGAGAGAGAAAGCAGGTCTCTTTGCATCTCTCTTTGCCCATAATTCGCGTCTTGATACTGGCAGTGCTACTCCACCTATTTTACCCCATTGCGGTACTTCAATGCCTGAGGTTCGCATTCGGAACAAGGAGGTTCTGAGAGCACTGTGTCGTCTGGACGTGAATAAGGCTAGTGGTCCGGATGGTATACCAGCGATTGTTCTAAAAGCATGTGCGCCCGAGTTGTCTCCTGTATTGACACGCTTGTACCGCCTCTCATTTTGGACTGGTATAGTGCCCAAGTCCTGGAAGCTTGCCAACGTGCAGCCCGTGCCCAAAAAGGGTAGTCGTGCCGATCCTACCAACTATCGGCCGATTTCGATCACCTCCATACTTTGCAAAATTATGGAGCGTGTATTGAACTCGCGCCTCTTGGCATACCTGGAAGGTAACGATCTCCTCAGTGACCGACAGTACGGGTTTCGCCGCAATCGGTCAACTGGGGACCTACTAGTGTATGCCACTCACTTGTGGGGCGAGGCCCTCGAGAGAAATGGGGAAGCGATTGCTGTCTCCCTTGATGTCTCGAAGGCCTTCGACCGGGTATGGCACGCTGGCCTTTTGAGTAAGCTTCCAGCGTACGGTATTTCCCCTAGCCTGACTGGCTGGGTAAAAGACTTCCTGACTGAACGGTCCCTCCGAGTTGTTGTCGACGGATGCTCATCTGAGCCCATGTCGACTAATGCCGGTGTTCCTCAGGGGTCTGTTCTCTCTGCAACTCTGTTTCTGCTGCATATTAACGATCTGCTGATGCCCGGTATCTATGGGTATGCAGATGACAGCACAGTTGTGGAGAGATACCTGCCGGATGCTCGGGCTAGTAGGGAATCAATCCGGTCCGAAAGAGAGGCCATGGTAGAGCGAACGAGTGTTGCACTTCAGGCAGTCTCCGAATGGGGCAATGCCAATCTTGTAGCATTCAATGCCGCCAAAACGCAGGCGTGTCTCTTCACCGCCAAAAGGAGCCCGTTCACCTTGGCTCCTACTTTTCGGAATGTATCCTTGGAGTGTACCGACCGCCTTCAGCTTTTGGGTGTTGAGATTTCCTCGAACCTAAACTTTGGGCGGTTCGTTGAGTCCAAGGCCAAGGTGGCTGCCAGAAAACTTGGTGTAATCGCAAAGGTCCGGCAGTACTTCACACCAGGGCAGCTTCTAATGTTGTACAAAGCACAGGTCCGTTCGTGTGTGGAGTACTGCAGCCACATTTGGGCTGGCGCTGCTAAGTGTCACCTGGCCACTTTGGATTCAGTGGAGAGGCGTGCGAAGAGGCTGATTGGTGACCCTGATTTAACTCGAGTTGGTCTCCAAAGCCTAGAGCACAGGCGTAGAGTAGCCAGCCTTTCGGTGTTCTATAGGATACATTCTGGGGAGTGTGCGAGGGAATTGCACGATTTAATTCCCCCATCTCCGTTCCACCATCGGACGACCCGTCGTACGGCGAGTTTCCACCCTTATGTTGTTAACACCTCAACGATCCGGACGAAGCGTTTCGCCTCGTCCTTTATACCGCGTACATCGAGGGACTGGAACAATCTGCCGGCGGCGGTGTTTCCGTCGGACTACAATTTGAGTGTCTTCAAGGCTAGAGTGAATAGGCTCTTAATAAACTAGTGCGCTTTACCATCAACGATTGCGTCACTGCTTACCATCAGGCGGGATTGCGGTCAAGCGCTGGTTTATATTTTAATAAAAAAAAAAAAAAAAAAAATCTGCCAAGCCTTTTCTCAACTACGTGAGTTAGGGTCAGCTCCTAGTCTGACCGGATTCAGTTAAATAGCAGTATTTTACACAGAGCGACAGCCTATCTGATAGATAGATAGGTAACACATTTATTTGATTCAACAAAAAAGACATAATATACGAGTAGTAAGACAGGAAAAAAAAATACATCAAGAAGGGTGATAAACAAATAGTACAAAAAAATTAAGAAAATTAAAAACAAATTCACCCATAGACAGCCACAGACATTTATAACGGTTTCGAACATAACTTTGCTGCGTCCAGCTCAGTATGTGCCAGATAGGATACCTAGCTGACGCTGGTATTCTGCTGAATCCCGTTAGTGACACACGGATGCCAAGAAACGGTAAAAGATTTAAGCCAACGAACTAGAATACTGTGTGGTGCGTATTATAAATGTGCAAGTACCTACCCACATCAAAACTGCCATCATAAAACGTTTAACAGTTAACATAATAAATAAAATAAAAACAAAATTCTATTTCAGTAATTAGCATAGTGCCTTCCACATCACTTGATTAACCCAATATACCTTTTATGTGATCATAATAGGAGCGGTGCGTGTACGTAATGTGTAATTGATAAATATAATGTAAAGTAAGTTTTTTTTTATAATTATAAACTAGCGCTTGACCGCAATCCCGCCTGATGGTAAGCAGTGATGTGATCGTTGATGGTAAAGCGCGCTAGTTTATTAAGAGCCTATTCACTGAGAAAAACTGAAAAGGAAGGAAGACGGCAGTTGAGCGAGGTGATGCAATGTTAAACCCAACAACACGTCCAACGATGCTGCACCAAAGGGAGATTGATCAGAAGACCTTCTACGACCAAACTCCCAACGCAACAACATTAGGCGCATCGTACCCGGCACACATCGCTACACAACTGCTCAGACCCGTCCTCCCTACGGCTTCACCAGACATCATGCCGGAACACGAAAAATCGCTTGGAGGCAAGGCTTTTAATGGTCATATTGTATGCTTACAGTATAGAAGGATAAATGATTCGTGAGGAACAGAGCACCTGCATGCGCTTATATCATGGAGGTATTTGTGATTGTCAAGAACAGTTTTCTCTGAGAGTCGATCAGATACTGCCGCAATCGACTTTTAAAGGTACTAAGTGTTTTTAAATTCCTTATCTGACCTTCACAACCCAATCATTGGGTAATACGATTCCCTTTGGTAAGACTGATTATCAGATTTTCGAACTTCTGACTACCGGTAACGACTGTCAAAGATCTATAAATGATGGCCAGCACCAATGGCATAACCTAAAATACAGCAACGAACTACTGTTCTCTTTCCACTTCTTTCTTTCTCTTAAAATCAGTCCTTGTTGAAAGAAACCAGCCTATTCCGCCATCTCTGTTGGAAAAACTAATAAAACTCTGCAGAAGTGATTGGTATCAAAGTACAGACACGATATAATAAAGATTTAAAGAGATCAGATTGATCTTTAAAAGGGTCTACAATTTCTGGTAGAACGTTTTTACTTGAATTATGAGCCGAAAAAATCTGTTGTCTTTTGTTTTGTCGTTTTTATACAACCATCACATCTGTGAAGTTTTGAAAAAAAAGCGATAATTGAAATGTCTTTGCAAACTGTGGCTCATGACGCAACTAAAAAAAAATTTTTTTAATTTTATTTTGTTTAATTTATATATTTGCCAGAGTTGGTATCTTTGTCTCGTTAACATCAGGTATACAATCAAGTACTGTGGGCGCATTGAGGGTAGTACTGCTTAAAGTACATTAGCAGCACCGTTGGCAGTCTAAATAGGAATATAATTTATGACAAAGTTAGTCACAGTAGAAATGGACACAGTTTTTACGCACATATTGTCCTTTCGAAGTCTAATGTTTCAATCATTCAGAGCAATCTGCTCACGCCGCTCTTTTATGCGCGCAGCTTGCCTCCACCACAGTGAACTTAGGCTATAATCTGTCGAGCGCGAAGAGATGGCGCTGGCAATGCGAATAAATTAATTTATTTTAATTATTTATTTAGCTCAGGCAACAAAGGCCCATAATAAAATAAAATAAATGACTCCGATTTATTCATTTACAAAAAAACCCTAATCTGCCTCTGTACAATTGAACTTTTGTTTACAAATACCTATCAGAGCATTCGTTGGCTATCTCCATGACCTCTAAAGATTTAGAGGTAAATAGCCTTAGGTACCTATATCAATTACTGCCATAAATAACAGCATTGTATCCATCAATATCAATGCCATGGTTAATGAATATATTGGCGAGGGTACGTAGAGGTACATTTATACTAATCTTCATCTTGAACGTCTTGTGGGTTTAGAGATCATAAGTGTGATAGCTGACTGTATAGGCTCGTGAGTAAGCATGGTTGAAAAACTGATTCCGTGATTTGTGAAAACATAACAAAATAATAATAAATAATATTCATTTTTACGGATGGTGTAGGAACATTTACCTAAGAGTAGAAAACGTCCCAAAAAACCTTGTTCTTCTTCATCAGCCTATAGAGATCCACTGCTGGACAAAGGCCTCCCCCAAGGCTTTCCACGATGACCGGTTATGTGTTGCCCGTATCCATCGGCTTCCCGCGACCTTCACCAGATCGTCTGTCCACCTTGTTGGGGGCCTCCCTACGCTGCGTCTTCCAGTACGTGGCCGCCACTCCAGAACCTTACTGCCTCATCGGCCACCGGTTCTACGAGTAATGTGTCCTGCCCAATGCTACTTAATTTTAGCGACTCGAAGAGCTATGTCGGTGACTTTAGTTCTTCTGCGGATCTCCTCATTTCTGATTCGATTGCGCAGAGAAACTCCGAGCATAGCTCTTTCCATCGCCCTTTGTGTGACTCTGGGCCTTCATATGAGGCCCATTGTAAGCGACCATGTTTCAGTTACGTAAGTCATCACTGGCAATACACACTGGTCAAAGACTTTAATCTTGAGACACTGTGGTATCTTGGACGACAAGAAGATGTAGCGTAGCTTTCCGAACGCTGCCCAGCCGTGGTGGGTTTGACGAGACACCTCTTTCTCGAAATTGGACCTACGTAGTTGGATTCTTTGTCCCAAACCTAAAAGTAAGCAAAATCATATTTCTTGTTACATTAGATTTAAAATGTCAGGATAGGTTAGACAGGCCTATGTCGGTCCAGGGGTGATAGATTCGGAGACATCTGTCGCTCCCCAACCATAAAGACCCGAGTTTCACGCGCGCCTCTCGTCACGGGGGGAGTCAAACACATCAGTCCCCCCTCATGACCCGAGGAGGCCCATGATGGCAGCAGAAGCATAGTTCGTTCTCGCGACCCCAAATATAGATGTTAGATGGAACACCAGGTGGTATTTAGGCAGTAAGAATCTGACAGCCTGACCACCCCAGGTCGGCGGACATCAATGAGGATTTTCCACCCCGACAAAATGAAATGAAAACATTGTGGGTTGACTATATAATTAAGTTGAATAACATTACTGGACTTTATTACATTTAGGCACCAGCAGTATATAAATTCTACCCTTTAGTAAAATAAAAGCGTGAGTATAAGCAATGTACATAATGATTTATTATTATTTATATATTTATTTCCCTGGCCCTATATGTATTTAAAATCCTTCTAGGCATGGTTCATGATCAGGCCGTTTTGGCACTGGTAGAGTTGTGAGTCCCGGATGAATACATAGGCCAACGGAGACGGCCGCTACTCCTGGTGGTGCCACATGCGCCCACAAATTTGTTGCAACTTGCGCCACTGACACGTGCGCTACGTGTGCTTAATATGGTGTCCACTCGGCTCGATGTATTTTGCTGCTGCATGTATTCTGTTGTGTTTGAATTGCATTAAGTAAGTGATCATGTGTTGCATATGTTAATTGATTTAGTTTTAATTATTGAAGTGAAACTTCTTTACGCACGCTTGACTTTGGGAGTAAGCTGGCGAACGCGTGACGTAAGCGTTACGAAAAGTGATCGGGCAAGGCGAAACGGAAGTTAAGTGGGGGATATAAGCACAGAGGCGCCCATGGCGCGAGCTTGGTACTACAAGGTCTACAACGAGTTTTTTTTTTTTTTGTTCAATAAAAATTGAAGATCTATGCAAAAACATCATTTTTTTTTTTCAATAAAAATAGAAGATCTATGCTAAAATATTAATTTACCAATGAAACCATGAAATAAATTTAAATATTTATAGAAAATTAATATATGTATATGTGTACACATGTATATATTGTACACACACATATATATATATATATATATATGTCGGAGACAGCGACGGCAGAGCGGTAGGGTCGAGAGCATCTTGGTTTGGTGGTACAGGTTCCATTTCGCAGGTGAGTTTTGAATTAAAGCACGACGTGTAGATATACCCTCCAATCTTCATAATAACAATTTGAATAGGCAAACCGATAGTTTCGGTTCAGAGAAGTGCCTCGGTCCACGTTTCGATGCAAAGTCACCGTTCGACGAACCCCACTTTCCAAAGCGACTCTGTCCATGTGACGCCATCACAAAATAACGTCACAAGCGTTCGCCCCTCTACTACGTAAATCAAATCAGCAACTTCTATTAAAATTATATCGACGATCTCCGACACGGCCAGCCTGACGAGTTGCACGTCCTCGTGCATCATCATCATCATCATCCCAACGCCAATCCAAGTCGCATCCGAAGCTGCCTCAGCCCCGGAGTCCGGGATCCGGTTCACCAGGCCAACCGCCGATTCCGGCCAAACTTAGATATTTCCCGTTGCACGTCCTCGTGCATGTCTGTAACAAATTAAAAAAAAAACACAGAAAACCGACTTTGAAGCATTCTTGAGAACTCGGCCAACCTGACCGTCACACGTCACGTTTAAGTACAATGACTATTAGAAAACCAAACTTAATTATTTTAACAACTTAAACACAAAAGCTTCCTTCAAGCCTCATAATTATCAAATTTCAAAAAGAAACACAAAAGGTTCCTCCAAGCCTCATAACTATCAAATCAAAATCATAATCGTCAAAAAGAAAACACATCATGGTTCGCTACCACAGTAGCTAGTGACTCATAGTTGACACCCATATCGTCATCACCTCATGTGATACGACCAACTCTAGAGTCCACGACTCCCAGGTCAACACATGACCGTACAACTAATAGTCTCCTCCGAGACCCAGGTCCCCGCCACATCACTAGCTGCCCATCGCCCCCTGAACAACTCCTCACTGAGTTGCAGTTACGACTACAGACTAGTGCATGCAGTGCGACCATACCTACTAGTGTCCCCGCCACACCACTAGCTGCCCATCGCGCTCTGAACAACCCCTCACTGGGTTGCAGTTACGACTACAGACTAGTGCGTGCAGCGCGACCACATAGCCATGATACGTGTTCCATTTGCTGGCGGAGGCACCCTCCTCACCATCTTCTACATTATGAAAATCTAACTCAGCAGACATTACTTGGAGAAATCTTTCGTATGCGATCGTGGGGTACTTATAAGTTCTGTTTCCAATCAACGATTTCAATAGGTAACGCTCGCCATTATCACCATCAAACAACTCACCATTATTAAATTTCATTACTTTAGCACACTTCTATCAAATTTAGATTTTTCATAAATAGCACTCATTTCTATGTTCGTTACCGCTTGTTCTCTTGAGAAGATTTAATAGCCTAGCCACACATACTATCAGAAGCTCAAGTGAGCTCGTTACTATAGGCCACATTTAACTTTAGTTTTGAAATAATCAAAGACAAACCAGACTTGACCATGGAGTTTCTTGCAAGTTCTTCTCCATAGAGATCTACCCTTCGGAACATGCAATTTAGCTTCACTTTACTTGGACTGACAGACATTGACTATTCAAAAGCACCACCGGTGGTTAATTTGAATTAAACAATTTTGTTTTTGATTTTGGACATCATAATTTTAAAACCCTGATTTAAAATTTCTCAGCCCATTATAAGAAAGAATACGGGTAGTACAAAAAAATAAAATTTGCAATTAACTCTTATTATCATGTCGCAAAGAAATGGTTCAGTACACAACGCTGGTACTACCCTTAACCTGTATACGTACTATCGCGTGTTACGTATACCAATGAAATTACAGATAGCTTGACAAAAGAACATTCAGCACCGAAATCAAAATAAAAATAATACGACTCACCGGAGTATGGCAACTTCCCACAAACACCTGCCACTTGGCAGTTTTCAACCGTTGCACACCAGACATCTCGGAGCTCTCATAAAACCCCATTACGTTACCACAAACGTTTTGGGTATTTTGAAACCTTCTCATCGCCTGCAGAGTCGATGCTGCTCTGAAATCTTCTCATCGCCTGCAGAGTAGAGGCTCAAGTCTTGAAACCTTTGGCGTTCCACAAAGCGCACGTAGCTCTGACTCCGCGCCACACACCATTGATGTGATTCACTAAGCAGCTAGAAGCGCGCTCCGCAAGCGCACTTTGCACGCTCCGTAAGCTTATCCGCAAGCCCACCGTGCGTGCTCCACAAGAGCACCCTGCGCGCTCCGCTAGCGCACTTTACGCGCTCCGCAAGCGCACTTCGCTCGCCAATCAACAGCCAGCACTGTCGCGTGCCAAGAATCAGTCAGCACTTTCGTGACAGCGCCGCGTCCAGCCGCACGTACACGCCTGCAGCACACTCCTGCAGCGCACCTTGCGCGGAGCGATCTCTGTGCCAGCAATTAAGCGCACCTCGTAACGTGACGTTTACTTCCAGCCTCACTGCCAGTACATCCAGCATTTACAGAAGCTCATACAAAGGCAATGAACAACTACCATACAAGTAATCACATAAGTACTATGCAAAATATTGGCAGAAAGTGACTGTTATTCTGTTTCTTCATTTATAACGATATTGTGAGCAGTGTAGTTCTTTATCCCACTTCTGATGTCGGAGACAGCGACGGCAGAGCGGTAGGGTCGACAGCATCTTGGTTTGGTGGTACAGGTTCCATTTCGCAGGTGAGTTTTGAATTAAAGCACGACGTGTAGATATACCCTCCAATCTTAATAATAACAATTTGAATAGGCAAACCGACAGTTTCGGTTCGGAGAAGTGCCTCGGTCCACGTTTCGATGCAAAGTCACCGTTCGACGAACCCCACTTTCCAAAGCGACTCTGTCCATGTGACGCCATCACAAAATAACGTCACAAGCGTTCGCCCCTCTACTACGTAAATCAAATCAGCAACTTCTATTAAAATTATATCGACGATCTCCGACATATATAGGTATATATATATATATATATATATATACATACAGATGGAGCGAAAGAAGTTTCACTTCAGTCGTGTGATCATAAGCACATTCGTTTTTTTATATCTGATGAAATGTATCACTCATACCTACATTGATTTTACTTCAACCGAAGTTGAAACTTTAGCGCGATACGAAATATGATCGAAACTAAACCATAATTTTAACTGGGTTAGATACGAACAAGAGTTGAACTTCTACTGTTTTATTTAGCACAATTATGCCCCTGATCAATCGACCTGTGTGGTTATTTTTACAGATCTACATAGAGTCACATATCACAACATAGTATAAAACAAAGTGGCTTTCTCTTTCCCTATGTCCCTATGTATGCTTAAATCTGTAAAAGTACGTCTGATTTTGATACGGTTTTTTGAAATAGATAGAATGATTAAAGAGGAAAGTTTTTAATTATATATAAAAACACACATTAAATGGTGAAGAATACTATTAGATACTACTGTTATTTAAGTTACTAATGTGATGTCGTAAATTATTACATTTTGTCCACATTTGCAGTAAAACGCAGGCTGAACCCTACGATATTTATCAATATATTCTACTAAATATTATACACATTGAAAAGATTCTACAGGAAAGGTACACGATGATACATTTCTATTTCTTATGGATATCCCACAATAATTTGTAATTTACTTTTTACGACAAATATTGACTAATTTTTGAAGCAATTTTAACCAATAAAGCATTAATCCTTATCCAATTTAGTACCTTAAATGCAATGTTGATTTAATATAGATTACTTACACTTTTACAGCATATTATATAAATTAATATTTGCGAAGATATTACAGATTTGAAAATTGTGAGCTGTCGCGTTTGCGACGGTGCCGATTGGCCGGGGTGGCGGGAGCGACGGGTCGCTATGTTTTTTATACAAGGTTCCAGTTTATCTGTAGTTTATTAGTATCAGCATTGCACCTGTGGGAAGTGCGAAGCCTAAGCGTTTCGCTAGTCCATACTAATATTATAAATGTGAAAGTGTGTTTGTTTGTTTGTTTGTCCTTCCTTCACGCCGTAGCTAAGCAATCAATCGACCTGATTTTTGGTATACAGTTAGTTGAAAAGATGGAGAGTAACATAGGCTACTTTTGGTCCTAAAAAAAACATCAAGTTTCCAAGGGAGATTACTGGAATATTTGTATGTGTACACCAAATATCCTAATATTATAAATCGGAAAGCGAGTTTGTTTGTTCCGCTTTCACGCCGTAACTACTAAGCCGATTGTTTTTAGATTTTGCAGACGTAAAGTTAGAAGTTCGGATTAAATAATACGGTACTTTTTATCACGAGTGAAATCTAAAAGAGCCATATAACCGATCTCCACGCGAGCGAAGCCGCGGGCGGAAAGCTAGTAACTAATAAAACAAAGATACGCTTCCAACCTCTACCTTACTATACCTACTGCTTATTAATGTTAAAATACAATCCCGTAAGTATTTAGACTACAATTTTCTATCATACCTTCGTAACCGAGTAATATAACTAGGTATAAAACAATCTAAGCCGAGTAAAGTACATGTTATGTAAGAAAACAGAGTAAAAGTATATTAGTTTAAGTAAATTACGATGCCGCTTGTTTGGCCACCAGTGTAAATAGCCACCTGCAAGTCTTGCAACCGCATTACACAAATGAGAGTATATTTCTTTGCTTGTACTGTGCAGTGCGGGCCGAGGAAATGTGTAACGTGAATTTTTAATCAGGTTTTCTTTCAATTAGTGTAAGTAGAATTATTTAAATTTATGTAATGTAGATTTAGTTAAGTTTCTGGACAAGCAAAAACATTGCAAAATTATAGTTATAAGCTTGAAAAAATACGGATAGGTTTTTTTTTTAATGATTATAAACTAGTCCTTGACCGTAATCTCGCCTGATGGTAAGCAGTGATGCAATTGTCGATAGTAAAGCGCGCTGGCTTATTAAGAACTTATTCATATATAATAAAAAAAAAATCTGAATGAACGTGAATAGGAAGGAAGACGGCAGTTGAACCAGCTGGTGCTATGTTAAACCCCAATAACACCCAAGATACGCTAGAAGGAGATTGATCTGGAGGCCCTCCAGACCAAATCAAAGTCCGACATAACAACATTTGGCGCATCATACCCGGCACACATCGCAACACAACTACTCAGATCCGTCCTCCATGCGGCTTCACCAGACGTCATACCGGAACACAACCAATCTAAAAAAGATTGTCTGGTGAGTGGTAACTTCTGCGAGCAGCCGATATTATAGCCTACCACCAAGAAAAGAGGTTTCAGTCATTAAAACTCTGACACGCTGGTCAGAATCAGAAATATTTATACGTATTTATGAATGACAAAATATTGGGAATATTTGATAATTTTGGATAGGTTGATCTACTATTGTTTATAGAATAAATAATATGGTATTACCATATCATGGATCTAGCTGACCATTTCTATAGTAATTTTAACCGCGGTTGATTTTTTTTTTTATGAAACATATAGTTTTTCTTTAAATAAATTTAGAATCATGTGTTAAATTCATAGTTACAGCTTGCTAGTTTGTGATTTATATACTCGTAAAATAATGTTTATCCAACAAAATCATACCGACCTACATATAAATATTTTGTCTTCAATTTCAGGCAAAGTTTCATTTTTGCAACTGTAGCGTTGCTGCATGATCCTAAATAAATAAGTTCACTGGCTCGTATCTCGGCGCAGAACTAATATCAGCGTTGTGTAAACATAGTGCGCCAAAATTGCTGAAATTGCGCCTGAGGCGATACTTTTGCTAGTAAGTGTACGGAGCGCGGAAGATGGGGGCCAAGTCGAAATGGCTTCTTGGTTTTTCGAATGTTGAATTTTTAACGACTACCGGCCGTAAGTTACCGGCCTTCCAGTTGGATGCTAGAAGTTACAAGTTTTTTCAGTGTACTGGTAGCACACAAAGTTTGCCCCTTCCTATTTGTTTGTGCATTGCAAACACTGTCTACATGGTGTATCTGACATCGTAACGCAAACTTCGCGAAAACGCTAGAAAATTATGCCACTAACAAAATTATGATAGACATTTATGTCGTTAATGAAGGGTTACAGAATTCACAGTGTTCAAAAAAGTTTCGGCTCAGCCTTTGAACATTGCAAGCGTGCCGCCGTACGGGTTTGTAGGTATGACGTTGATCCCTGATGTAAACTCTATTAAATCAGCTGATAAGATAGTCTTTCGAGTTTTGTTTTCATTGCGCTTTTTTGTGTAATTAGCGAATTAATTGATTTTTGTACTTTAAAATCTTATTAGGTTATAAAAGTATAGCAATTATGAACGGTTTAAAGTGAAAAAAACTACATATATTTTTTTTTAAATCATGAAAAAGCCGATGATATATTCCACCACTGGGGGGTTCAAAATCATGTACTCGATTCATGGTACTCGTTTGTGCGTCTATGTCAGATACACCCTTTAAATGCTGGCTCTGGTTGGAATGCTCTTAATTTTGATGCATGAAATTGTTTTTTTCTGATTTTGTTAAGCGTTTAATCTTTACATTTCAAAGAATACTTATAGGAATAATGTTCTACTATTATAAAAAAAAAATAACCGCCTCCAAAAAAAAATCCAATAAACTGGTTACGTATAGGTAGTTAATAATATGGAGTGATTATAATCTCAACTGTAACACCTTATTTCCGATTTGTATATAGCCATACCATCCTGTACATATAACTTAGAAAAGTTACATTGGTACTTTCCTGACCTGGAATCGAACCCGCACACTCATACTTGAGAGGCTGGTGTTTTAACCACTAGGCCACCACAACTAAGCTCCCCGCCCGGTAAGGACCAAGCTCGAGTCGACAGTGCGTTCTGTCTCACGCGCGCCTCAAATAGATATCAGCACATCGTGACGGGGTCCACGAAAACCGATGCCTCCTGGGTCAGGCTTGCGGGTTGGTTATAAAAGAAACCGTGGTCCTGGCGCATAGGTAAGTGAAGAAACACGAGTGGGTTTTAGTCAGTAAAAGTCTGACACGCCCTTCTGATCCGCCCAAAACGGGAGAGGTCATTTGATGATTTTCCATACCAACAAAATAAAACAAAAAAAAAGGTCGCCACGACTAACCTGTATCTATAATACCCTTCTAAGTATATCTTGGACATCAATAACTGATTGCAAGTCTGAAATCGCCAAACCGCAATGAGCAAGCGTGGTGGTTACACTCAATCTTTCTCTGTATGAGAGGAGACCTGTACCCATTAATGGGACGTTAAAAAAGGTTGATGACGATGATGATGATGATGATACCATCTTGTTGCTGCTGGTTGCCAGATGTGGGTTGCTGCAATTGTTAAGTCAGTCAAAATCATAATGATCCTTGTAATAAGGTTGCCACAGAGTAAAATTACGCAAGAATCTCGAAAAGCACCAAAGACTAAATAATTACAACATGCTACAAAGCATACAAAGCTCATGTCGGGATCCCCGGCAATGAGCGCGCCGACGAACTAGCTAGGCAGGCGGCAGCCCAGTCCAGGGTCACCCCAGCGTGTGACAGGTGTCCAGTCTCTTACGTTAAGAGACGTTTGAGAGAGGGTACAGTAGCCGTCTGGAACGGGAGGTACACCGGCGGGGCCACGGCTGGGGTCACGCGAATGTTCTTCCCCGACGTGGTGCACGCGCGCAAGGTCCTGAAGTGCCTCGACAGGACGTCCATCTGGGCGCAGATCCTGACGGGCTACGGCGGCTTCACCGCGTACCTGCATCGTTTTAAGCTTAAAGATACTCCAGCCTGTGTGTGTGTGACACACAGGCCAGTGAAACCATTCAGCACCTACTATTCGAATGTCCGAGGCATAACCGCGACAGATACGACCTGGATATAAGTACAGGTATAACCTTGTCGGAAACGACCATTGCCAGAATCATGGCAGATAAGCACTCCAGGCCGTATCTGGAGCGGTTCTGCCTCAAAATCGCAAAGATAGCAATCGAAAGGAATAGAATGAGGGGCGGCGCAGCCACGCGACTGCCGTCGGCAAGAATTGTCTAAAAATGATATATATATATTAAATAAGTTATTGTAATAAGTAGAATAATATTAGTATAAGAAAAAGAATTCTTGCCACGCAAGAAGCGAAAGACGGCAAATGTAAAAAACAAAAAAAAAAAATTACAACAAAAGAAATAACATCATTACAACCAGGAATTAATTAGCGAAACAGTAAAAAACGAAGTCCCATTTAGAATTACCCCAGAATTATTCCTAATTAAACTTTTGTAAAGGGCTAAACATTATGCAATCCCCTTTCACCCACTCTAACTTTTAAATGTAAAATGGTTTTGTGGAAGAAATTCCTTTCACGGCATTCAACTTTAGCTTTGATTATAAAGAAATTGTGAAGCAGGGAGTGATGTCGCTGACATTCTTGTGAGATGGTGTGAAATTGCATTCTGAAGTTATTGTTCTGGGGGTTGGTATTTAGATCTTTATACCATCGCGTGTCTCGGATTTTAATAATCAGGAGGAGCGGCTGTGTCCCCGCCAAGTCGAGTGCGAAACTAACACTGCCGTACCATCTTTACCTGAACCATTTCGCTGCATTTTCAGGTCCCTATTTACGAACCTCTGGATAATACCAGAAGGCAGAAATTTCCGTCATCCAGTAAGATATATTCAGGTACTTAAAATAAAAAAATTTAAGTGTATAGGTTCTTTAGATCTGAAGTTAAGCGAAAGTAAAAATCCGTGTTTTCGACACTCACTCACTCATGATCATCAAAATATAACTAGCATTTCCCATAACCTCAGAGAGCTGAAATTTGGTACAGAGCCAAAGTTTAATGGCCAGAAAAAGGAAAAATATAAAAACTAGGATAATCGAAGATATGAAGTATCTGGTGACACTGATTGGAAAACAGAAGAGCCCAACCAAACTAGTAGAGATTGACCTACCACCGTTAGAAAAACTAACTTCACGGGTGACTTTATCGGGCTCTTCATGAGCCCAATGTAGACTTCTTAGCTTCCGTATCCGTGCTACGATTCAGTTACCTTATGTTATAGATGCTGGGCCCGACCCATTGATGGAGGTTTCATTCTTGTATTTAGTTACAGTAAGGGTCAAAAGTACATTACCACTTTTGAACTTTATTTCACTAACAATAAATGTCAAAAGTGGCACGCGACTTTTGACCCTTACTGTAAATTCAAGCCATTTTAAAATTATACGACTGGTTCTTTATTTGGCATAGGTAAACGAAGAAATAAACTATTTAGGAAAGGACATAAAACAAAAAGAAAATAAAAATATTTTGACTGGACTAGCGTAGTGTGTATAAGGGTGTACGAAGGTGAGTGAGTGTGTTTGAGGGCATGTGAGTGTGTTTGAGGGTATGTGAGTGTGTGTGTGAGTGCGTGAGGGTTTGTGTGCGGGTATGTATGTGTGTGCGCGTGTGTGAGGGTGCGAGTGTGTGTGTGCGTGTGTTCGTGCGTTAGCGAGCTATAAGCAAATGATGATAGCATGAAGTTTAACGGGAGCTGTATTGAGTCAACAATAAGGTTTCAGTTTTGTTGTAATTAAGCGTTTGCAGCCAAGTATTAATTTTCATTTTAAAAGACATTATAGGGAGTGAGTAAAAGTTCAGTATTTTGTTAAGACTATTGTATAGGTTAAGGAAATCTTCTTGTAAAAGAGTACTTGCAGCGGAAGGGTTGGCAAACCTTGTCTTTGCGTCTTGTGGTGATTACTTCATAAGAGATTATTCGATGCTGATATAGTAGTACGTGCAGTACAAATAATTGTCTAACTGTAAGGACTTTACAGCTCCTATATAGTTCTTCTGTTGGGAAGAGGACGGATCGAAAGGTACTTTCAGCACGGCTCTCTGAGCTCGTTCAACCTTCAAAAGTACCGTTTTGGGTGCACCACCCCAAGCGCATATACAGTACGTAAAGAGAGACTGACAGAGAGCAAAATATGTATACCTAATAATTTGAGGTTTTGCGATGTGACGAAGACTACTAAAGACAAAAATCAGCTTTCTGATTCTTTTTGTCAGTAGTTCTAGATGAGGCGCAAAGCACAGGTCATCATCAAGAGTCACACCTAGATATTTGATGGTTCGACAACGTTCTAATTCTGGCCATGTACATGTCATAGTGCCAGACAGTAAACATGACTGCGCTAATTTCGTAAGCTGTACGTAAGAATTTTAGTTTTGTCGGTATTGATTGTGAGAATGTGTCTTTTGAGCCATTGTAGAACACTATTTAGTCCTTTTTGTGCGGAATTAAAGGTGTTTGTGTACATATTTTTAAAAATATCTTAAAAATAGTATTTTTTAAACAAATTAAAATAAATACATATTTATATGAAACATTTTTAAAAATATACAACTTTACATCACTGTGATGTCAGCAGCCGCCATCTTGTATTTTTATTTTTAACTTTGTTCCTGTCGGATCCTTTAAACATGTATTTATTATTCTTCTTTCTTAATTAACGGTCGGAATGTGAAAATCAAATAATTACACTTTAACAAAAGTTCTTTTCCTTCAAGTTATTTGCCAACTTTTACTGAAAACAAAATAAAATAATAGGTACTTTTGTATGAAACAATTTCTTTTTTGTCATCACGGATAAAATCTAAGTGAGGGTGGCTCAAAAGCGTGGGTATCGGCATATGAAAAGATTGGCATCTGCTGTCGTTGAGGTTGGACTGTGGATGAACGGTGATGATACTTTTTCACAAAAACTCTATAGATTGACATGTTTTAGCTTATGGTTTTACCAAATGTCAACTTAGAACTTGATAAGTCTAAGCAATAACAACTCCAAATAATATAATTGTGTTATATTGGTTGATCAAACTTTTTATCATCATGAGACATTCAAAAATAAAGCCGCATAATGTATCCTTCTCCAATTTTGATTTTAATGTCGCCAGTCTTCAGTCATTGGGGCCTGGTGTGAAATACGAAGATCCAAGGTTTCAGTTGAATCTGGTTCAGAAGGTTAGTAGATACCTATTGTATTAGTTTAGGAAATTCTTCTACTGACCCTAATTCTTCTTTCAATTGCTTCTAGGTACTGATTAGGCTGTTGACACCTAACTAAATGACCATACGATAAGCTTCATTCACCAGGTGCATGTTTATGTGGCATACCATAAAATCATATAGCCATTGACTGGCAACCTTTAAAAATACATCCAATTACTGCACGATTCTATCAAATTAGCTGCCGTTTAAAACTGAATATTGAACTGCACGAACAATAAAATAGCACGTGTATTAAAATCGCATTCAATTCTGGCATGAACATATACAGGTTAGAAAAGTCTTGAGAAACGGTTCATTTTAACCGAATTAAATATTTAGCAGTGCTAATACAGGCATTAGTTGTGCTTGTGCTACTCTGTCTTTAGACGAGGCAAACTACACATGCACGCATGCCTTGGTGTAAACAGAAGTGGCATGCAATGATTGAAAGGCGAACCGCCGCACGCGTATAAAGACGTGCATGTAATTTTGCGATACAAGAATTGACACGTGACGTCAGTGTGACGTGTAGATTGCGTGTGGCAAATATATGTACTTAGTTAGTTACCGCCACAAACCCAGTTCATGTCTAACCTCTCACACTAGCTCCTACCGTGTCACCGGTTTCTGTTGTTCAGAACCCAATCAATGGTCTGCCCAGTTCCAAAGACAAGTGTTTTTATGTCTTCCAGAAAGAACCGCCGTCTGAACGTCCAGTCATCCAATCGACTAAATGTGAAAGACTGGCATACTACCGAGCATTTACTTCAACGCAATCCAAAACGGAGATAGTTACATCACGACGGCAACATATTAACATGTAAGGTTCATTATTTATTCGTAGCTAGAAGAAAAAAAAAACACTGTGATCCCGAACCCATCTGCCAAGCGTGAGGATTATGGCAAACCCCCCATGTAATAGAAAACCTTGGGGGAGGCCTTAATCCAGCAGTGGACCTCGGTAGGCTGAAGAAGAAGAAGAAAATAAAAATAATTGTGTGGTTGTATGAAACCATATGTGTCGTTTTGCTATTATTATAGGCACCACTATATTGTCCTTGGCGACTCTGACGAGCCCCTTTCACTTATCCTTACTTAGCGGCCGATCGTCACGCGACATGCAACACACGATTAAGTTAGAGACGATGTAATAAAAGTTTTACTTTAAAAAATGAGATCTTTTTGACGGTCTTGTCAAACTTTTTAAGATGACGGTCTTAAAGTACGCGACAAAGATTAGGAGTAATGAACTTTGACGACTTAACCCCGTGTGTTTGCATGTAATATTATACTGACTGGTCGTCTCAATCTATGTAATCTTTTCTTCAAAAAACCGATCTCACCTCAATCATCAATATTCTACACGTTCTTTATGTAATTTAACTAGTCACTATGATCTAACATATTTTGTCTGGACTTGCAACGAGTCACAGCCTTTAGAAAAAAATAAAGAAGGAAAATACATTTATTCAGCACAGACTTAAATATACATAATACATCTAAAATAAACATACATCAGGGAGCAACAAACAAAAATCAAATGAAAAGTAAAAACCCCGATGTAAAAAATAGCTGCAAAGTGCCCCTCGCGGATGCACCAAAAAGGTCCAGTTCACCAAAAATGCCAAACAACTAGTGCCTGACACTGGTTTTAACGCTGATGTGAATCTGATGTGAGGTGTCGAATGTCAATCAAGTTTACGTAAGTACCGTAAGAGGCGACTAAGGGAACAATCACTCAACTCAACCTGCCTGCCAAGCGTGGCGATCATGGCAATGCCTAATGCAAAAATAAAGAAGACATAAGATGGTAACGAACATGTGCATAAAAAGTTTGTTTCGGCCTTTCTACTAAGAGTAGTCAGATAGGAAACGTCGAACTCAGCTAATTATGAAAAAATATTATTGATATATAAAAGGGTTTCTACAAACCTACTAAAATAATTCAATCAGTCATCGGCCAAAGAAGTAACAACCATACAATCATAAACTCACTTACGAACTAACGCCATTACAATATGAGTATGATTGTTTTCTGTTTCAGTTTTCTTTGGTTATATGTTTGCAATGTGCTATTCAAGAGCTTGCCTCATGGGTTTGTTCACTACTTCCTCGCTGCATATGTACCAGAGGAGCATATGTTTGTTTCTAAAATGGTACCTATTTGCTATGGTGCGTTAAAATATTGTCTTTTTTGTTCTCACTTAAGCTGTTATTAGCTCTTATTTTCTTACTGCTGGATACCATGCTTCAATGTCCAGGCGTCACGAGCTGCCCAAGTGAGCAGTGGTCAGGTGAAGAAATGTCAAAAATAACAACGACGTCAGCTTTATGCATTAATAAAGTGCCTTTATTTAAAATTACCAGTGTCAAACAAAGATATACTTCGGCTGCCACAAATGAAACTAAAATGATAGATTTTAAGAAATATGTGTAATGCATATGGATAAATTATTTACAATCATTAATCAAATAGATTCCTACCACTAACAATGTTTAAAAAAAGGAATCTTTCTTAATATAAATATTTAAAATGTGGTATATACCAGGACTACATATTCAGAAGGCAAATAGAATCTTTAAATTTGTGAATTAAATTAATCAACACCATTGAATAAATTTGATTCACCACGTCATGGCATGATAAGCTGAAACAAACTTACTGTAACACCTTAGTTATCATATTCTAGCAAATAAATATTTTGATAGTAAACAGCTATTGGCTAATTAGCTCTAACCATTTTCATATGGTTTCAAAGGCAGTATTGTTTCTTGTCAGGTTTAAAATATTTATTCGTCCTGGTTGGGTTTCTTGAAATGATTTCTTGTGTGGATTTGATGGTTGTGATGTTCCATTACACAACGTATGGGATGATTGCGAAGAATCCTTGGAACAGGTATTTCTTGAACAGCTTTATCTAAAACTAGATAAATAAAGTACGTCCTTCAGTTTCATCCGCATAAATTCAAATTTCTTAGGAATATCGGAATAAAAGCATCTTAAGTTAATCGTGAATATAAACCATATATGACAAATTTCATCCAAATCTATTTAGTAGTATTTGCGTGACGCAGTAACTAACATTATCAAAAACGTTTGCATTTAAATATATTAGTAGAATTTGTCGCTAGTGGTCGCTAACAATGGGCCTTATAAGAAAGCTCAAGGACACTTAAAGGGCAATGGAGGGGGCTATGCTTCGAGTTTCACTGCGTGATCAAATCAGAAATAAGAAGAATGAGAGTAACCGACATAGCCCGAAGAATTGCAAAACTTAAGTGGCAGTGGGCCGAGCACATTGCCTCTAGGACCGATACCCGATGTGGCGGATGGGTTCTCGAGTGGCGACCATGCACCGAAAGGCGCAGCGTAGGTAGGCCCCGCGCCTGACAAGGTGGACTGACGACCTGATGAAGGTCAATTCGATGTTTTATTGGTGTACAATAAAGTATAAATAAATAAGGTCGTGCGAAACCGCTCGATGCGGGAGACGCAGGACTGGTCGTTGAGGATACCCTTGGGGGAGGCCTATGGCCAGCAGTGGACGTCTTTCAGCTGTAATGATAATAACATAATACAGAAACCTTAAAACATTTTCTGATTCGAGAATCGGGGCCAGCAGGGCTTAGCGGTATCACCACTTCCGACCATTACAAAAACTAAGCAGACAGATAAAAACACTGGTAGTAAAAAAATAAAATAATATAAAAAGTACGCAGTGTTGCACTCTCCCACCCTACTTAAAGTTAAAGAAATATCTACTTTAGTTGAATGAGATTTAAGTTGATTTCAAAGTCACTAGCACTATTATAGATAAAGTTGTTAATAATTTTGAAATTTTCTATATGAATGTTATTATTATGAATTGAATTATACAATATGTAAAGAAAACCTTGTCCGATCCGTGAAAGCATTGTTAGGTATCGATAACTGATTGTATTAATGGATACAAAGCCGGGCTATACTTAAAAAAAAATCCCCCTAAAAAAATAAATTGTATTTCGCAAAAAAGAGGTAACTTAATACATGTGCGGTAGGCAACCCTTCCGCGGGCGACGGGGGGCGGAGCACGCGGAATCGCTTATAGTCACTTTTTTAAAAAAATAACAAATTTCGGGGAAGTTGGAGTCAATTCGCGGGAAAAAAAGATTATTTCAAAATTCATTAGTATTGTTAATATGATGATTACGTAAAATTTTATATTATATTTGGTCATGTGTTTACCTAACCTTTATTGTCCTTATGGGTCGGACAGGGTTTTCTTTACATATTGTATATATGAATGGAAGTTATTCTTCCATTAATTCATATTTGTTTTCATTTGTGGCAAATATGACGTAACTCCAGCACCCTAACTGCGTAGCAGTTGGAATCATTTCGAAGCATATTGTTAATCTATTACGCCATGTGTTTGAAAACGTGTTTGCTCAACAACGTAAATATCGCAATGAATGTTGTTGAACTGTCAAAATGAAACCCATTGCTATTGGTAGTATGTTACGCAATTACTTTGCAGGTTACATATAACATTGAAATTAAATTTTCAGATATAAATAATGATCATTACTATTACAGATGTAAAAACAAAACGTATCTTGACGAGAAATATAACCTTAGAATTAATTGCTACGAGATACAGGAATTCGCTAAGATGTTTGTAAATGATTCTCATCAACTTCTTGGGCCTTTCTACTTTCATAATAACACTGGCGAATATTTTCAGGTGTCCCAAGTTACCTACTACAGGTAATTTATTACTATTCACTAGCTGCGAACCGAGTAGCCACAACTGTAGAAATATCTAGATAGAAACTATTATATAAAGGGTGTATCTGACATCGACCCACAAACGGTGGTGGAATTTTTCGTCGGCTTTTTCATGATAAAAAAAAATATATGTAGTTTTTTCACTTAAGACCGTTCATAATTGCTATACTTTTATAATCCAATAAGATTTTAAAGTAAAAATTAATTAATTCACTAATTACACAAAAAAGCGCAATGAAAACCAAACTCGAAAAACTATCTCATCAGCTGATTCAATAGAGTTCACATCAGGGATCAACGTCATACCTACAAACTCCCACGGCGGCACGCTTACAACGTTCAAAGGCTGAGCCGACACTTTTTTAAACATTGTTATTTCTGTTACCGTTCATTGACGACATAAATGACTATCGTAATTTTATTAGTCGCATGCGGTCTAGCCTTATCACGAAGTTTGCGATACGATGTTAGATACACCCTGTATGTTTTTTGAGATCGGGACCAATGACATCATAATGCATGTCAGATACAGCCTGTATGTTCATTAACCTAACCGAAATCCTGTTAATAAACCATATGTGTGCTAAATTTCATTCAAATCTGTTTTGCTTGCGTAAAAGAGTAACAAACTTAAAGGCAATGGTCCGGAGCGAGAGTACATGGCAGGCTGTCACCTCCTTCTCCAAAGCAGTGATGCTGGCAAAGGAGGAGACGGAGCACGTGAGGCAGCGGTAATCCCAGCACCCTCACGCCACTAGCCGTCACAGGAGACGCCCTGGTCGGGAGACGACATCGAACTCCCAACCACCGTAGGCGCGGGCCTGCGGGCTGTGAGCAGTAGGCAGCTCGCTGCCTGGTATGGACCAGGCCCGAGTCGACGGCGCGTTGTGTTTCAGGCGCGCCTAAAAGATATGTCAGCACATTGTGACGGGGTCCACGAAGACCGATGCCTCCTGGGTCAGGGTTTTGGGTTGGTTAAAAAAGAAACCGTAGCCCTGGCCGTCGCACAGGCAAATGAAGAGACACGGGTGGGTTTTAGTCAGTAAAATCTGATACGCACTTCCGCTCCGCCTAGAGCGGATAAAGATAAAGATCATTTATTTGTCAAACATGCGTTGAACGTGGGACAAGTCATTTGATGATTTTCCATCCCAACAAAAAAAAAATCTTCTGGTCCCGTCTTTGATTCCTAGGTCTTTGGCGGTCGTTACGCATAACCTGATAACCAGTCTTTGGGAGGAGTAGCTACCAACTAGTAAGTAACTGAGTTGTGAAGGTCAGATAGGCACTCGCTCTTAATAGTTCGGAAAAAGCTAGGTTAATGATGATATACAAGAGAGGATTGATCCTGCTCGGAGAAGAGGCTTCAGTGAGGCGACCGAATTGGCGCCTAATACCCTACACCTTAACCCGTATACCCACAAAAGGTAAGTGGACCTTTGGAGTCACGAGCGTTTAGAGTAGAGACTATGTACACCCATCAAGTGACCCCAGGAAAGACTATGACACAGGGGTCACCTGCTTCCATTCACAGCGAGGCCTAAGGGAGGTCCCTTAACAGTCTTCCCAGAAATGTGCCATTACAGGTATTGCACAGGGGCGGTTCTGAAATTGGTCTTTTAAGTGAAAATGTTATGACCCCTATGTGTGGATAGTGATTACCGGGATGATTTTAGTGAAGTTTAAATCCCACACTCCCAGAGGTCGCTGCCTTTTGAAGGTTTCCCCCCGAAAACAAAAAAAAAAAGAGGTAAATGATGATTTAAATTTTAAATAGATACAGGGTATACGTTATATTTTGTTAAATATCTGTAGACTTAAGTCCTCAAGCAAACCATGGACCTGATTGGAGAAAAATATAAAGAGCTAATGTTATTTTTATATATATTTTCTTCTTGTTGTATTAGTAAGATACTATAAGAAAAACCTAAACATGGAACGTGTGCATATCTAAACTCCACAATACGGGACCACCTTCGCGGCTACTGACAACCCGTAGTGGCTGTTAATTGAATGGCTTCACATGCAAACCGAGGGTTTCTTTTTATGGGTACGTGGATGGTCACCCATCCACGAACGTACTGCGGCAATCGTAGCTTAACCTGATCGATTGATCCGTGCGGCTGTTAATGTGTAAGTTTATGTTACAGGGAGCAGATGGATCGTATTACTACCAGCTGGGACATTTCAATCTTCCTTGTCATCTGGGGTTTTGTACAAATTTTCCAAATGCATGCTTGGAAGAGATATTTTTGGAAGGTTGAGTAAAACGCCAATCAGTCATAAGATTTTGCGCTCTTAGTGAAAATTTTATTTATTTAGGTATTGTTGCCCTGGATCAAGTGCAAAGATTAAGAGGGCAAATTTCACTGAATTGAAACTAGTACCAAGGGCTTTTGTTGTGATAAAGTCGTGAGATACACATGTACCCTGACATTCGTACGCACTACTATAGCCTCTCTTTCGGTTCAGATTAGTTCCTTACTATCCCGAGCACTGTATGCTATAATCTACATAGGTTAAGGCATCAACAGATCGGTTGATATGCAGCAGTAAGGGAGACGTAGAGAGAAAAGATCCCTGAGGAACACCGGCAATAGTCGATAAAGGGCTCAGATGAGCATTCGTCGACAACAACTCGGAGGGACCGTTCAGTCAGGAAGTCTTTTACCCAGCCAGTCAGGCTAGGGGAAATGCCGTACGTTGGAAGCTTACTCAAAAGACTAGCGTGCCATACCCGGTCGAAAGTCTTCGAGATATCAAGGGAGACAGCAATCGCTTCCCCATTTTTCTCGAGGGCCCCTGAGGAACACCGTTATCAGTTGACATGAGCTCTGATGAGCATCAGTCGATAACATTACACACATTACACATTATATAACAATATGTATTTTTTTTTAATCAACGAATTTTGAATATTAAAAAAATCCTGCACGTGGCTATTAACAAGAAATACGTATAGGCGTAACGTATAGGCTAATTCTTCGATCAAGAAACAGGCCAATCTTCTGGTCACGTAAAGAGGGATGTATAAAATAATATAAATATATAACCATTAATTTACAGGCTCTTCATTACAGTCAATGGGGAATCAATTTCGTAGATCTTTGCGCTTTAGTTTATTTGCTAATTGTGCAATATGATGGTACTTTGAATCCACAGATCAGTAAAAAACAAATAACACGCCTGAATTGGAATTTATTAGAAGAATCTTATGAGTTTTGGGTTAGTACTAATACTTTGTCTACACGTCTACAGATGCGTTCGCGAACGCTGACAAATGCGTCAGTGTGTAGGTAGATCAATCTACGCTCATCCCTGACAGACACCATTTCTACATAGCAGCTATTTATTTATTAAGTACTTTCAACTACTAGGTACTTAAGTATGTATTGAAGTAGAGTTAATAAGAAGAAGTAAAAAAGAAGAAGGCGAATGTTTCAGGTTTATTTTTTGTGTTGCATAAGTTTAGCTCGATGTCTAGATAGCTCAAAAATTTAATTTTTTCCATGCTCATACTATTAGCCATTTTATTTTATTATTTTAGTACACCAACATTTGTTTATACTGGGTGTTATATATAAGGTAACATGTAATTTTAAAAGGTGACAGAGTAGTGTAACAATCACTTATAGGTGAACTCTGCATGCATAAAAAATGGAGTTGTACAAGAATTCAACATAAAACTGAAACAACATACAACATAAACTTGCGAGAAAGTGAGTGCTAATTTTTGTTTAACCTACCTTAATTTATATCTAGAAGATATTTGCAAATTATGGCTTTCGTTTTGCTAAAACAGTATAGATTAATTTGATAGCTACAATTATTCACCACCATATAAAATCTAGCATATGGGGAATTGGTGCCTAAAACCACTGCTTTTAATGATGCTTAAAAAGTGAGTTACATGTTGGTCCTTTACTTCCCGGGCCATAATAGCCGAAGCGGCAAGAAGCATGCGTACCCTCTCGATCACGACTCCGAACAACATCCGTCACCTGTGTGGACAGACGAAGAACATTCGCGTTGAATATCTCCGCCACAAAAACTGACAACAATCTGATTTGCGGCAGACTCTTTATAGTCATAGTATAGTGTAGTTATAGTCATGACCTAACTACGTGACTTATACGACGTATACATCGGCGGTCGAAAATGACCTGCATATGCTGACGTGTAAAGGGTTTAAACAAAATAAGATGTTGTAGCAGTACGCACTCGCACGCCATAAAAAAAAAACAAAGAACGCATCATACTGACGTCACACGAATTCCACATCTCTCAATCAGAGTTTACCGCGCAACTAGCATACATACAACTTCCCAACATCACCCGTCGGGCAAGTGCCCGCCAGACACAACACCCACCTGAACTTTACTCCTTATACCTCCACACTGTTTACGCCATTTGGTTATTTAGTTACAGTCTGCACTTCACGAATTCTAATTTTCACACAAGAAATATACTTTTCGAAAGAAATTATTTGTAATGCTACAATTATAAATAATTTCTTTTTCGTCCTAGATGTGGCCGACTTGAGGACATATATTCGTCATATCCTACAGAGTAATTGTGTAACACACTATCAGTAGCTTTTGGTTTCATTTTGACAATTCAACAACATTCATTCCGCTATTTACGTTTTAGAACAGACGCATTTTTGAACATATGAAGCAATGGATTAGCAATTTGCTTCGAAATGATTCCAACTGAACAGGAATGGTCCATTACGCAATTAGGGTGCTGCATTGCCTTTCTCAGTTACATTAGTGGTGGTTTCCAGTCTATCCGGTTGCGTTGACGAGACATCTAACCTCATTTGCTTAATTTAATTTTACAGACCACTGACGTCGCAATGCTTGCAGAGTCGGTTACTGCACCTCCAGTAGTTCATGTTCTAACATCTAGAAGTACTCAAGAGGTATTACGCTATTTTATTATTATCTTACAGCAGCAGTGACCTAGTGGTAACGGCCGCGACTTACCAGTTGTTGGTCATAGGTTCGAACCCCATCAGACGCTTTACTTTGTGTAAATTATTTCATAACCGCTGCACTCAAAACGATGAGGAAACCGGCATCTCCTAGAGCCAAAACTTCGAAGACATGTGCGTTTGGAACTCGTAACGACCGTCAAAGAAAGACGGGTCTAATAGCTTAACGTGCGTACCAAGACATGGAGGTGTCTATTATGCGGTTATAATCTATTGTGAGGTTATTTCCAGTCCTCAGTACTCGGTTACGGATATGTTTACATAATTACAGATTGATCCAACCACAGACAGTGCAACAATGATAATATCTAACGCGTTAATATACATATTCAGAGGCATACTGAGCGTAAGGGTTAAAATTTACTGTGAAGAGTTGATTCATACGGAGATGCATGATACGCAATTCAGTAAGTGGGTAATTTACTATGAATTATTCCAAAGGTATTTTACTTTTTCATATTTCGGCTATTATAGACATCTGCAATACAATACCTATACATATAGTTTATGACCTTGCAACACCAAACAAAACGGGCGTACCGCAACAAACGGTTGAGTTTTTCGCCATTTATGTTTTTTTTTTTTTATTAAGCCGTCTTCTTCCCTTCTTGCGTAGCAAGGATCGTTTTTTGTTATTTTGTGTTTTTACTAGTTTTCTCTTGTTGGTGAGCTGTTACTTGGGCTTGTGCTTTTTTGGGGTTGCTCTTTTCCCCTTAGTCTTTTTATCTCATCTTTTATTATACATTGATAACTTACTTACTATTACTAGAATATTTTCAATACATTAAGTCTTATTATATATCTTTCGCAGTCATGTGATATTATTATTACTTTAGATACAGCTTTCACTTAAAACTAGTACATTTTTATTTAATGGCTTAGCTGAGTTGTACTGCCTCTTGTTTTATTTCGGTCTATAGCCTGTTTTGCAACCTTGTCGCCATTTATGTTACACCCGCAAAACATTCTAACTGGTAAATAGATTTTGTTACTTACATTAGGTGGGTAAAGAATGGATTAGATCAAGAGATGGTTAAAAGACAGATGTTATATGTATGAAATTGTAGCGCTATCTACAAACGTCACATGCAAGCAACTCATTATTCTGACGCCATACAGATCCTGCCCCTTGCAAGCAAAGTTTAACGTGCAACTAGCATATACACATACAACCCCCCAACATTAAACATTGTGCAAGTGCCCGCCAGACACAACACCCGTCTAGTATGATGATTGGTTCTTTTCTATGGAGGATGAGTAAACTATACAAAATCAAAATGGTGAATTCTACAAGTCAATAAAAATAACTTGAAAGACTATGGTACCATGGCCGTTAAATTTTTCAGGATCTTGTTCTTTCGTTTTTTGCTTGGGGTTACTCATAATATATATCTACCTTAATTGGCAGGGCGGGATGTAGCTGATCTATGTATGTAGTTATTTAAGACCAATATTAAGTACAAACCTATGATAATAATAATGATGAATGAATGAAGTTTGTAAATAAGAGCCTGCCCAATATTTGAATAATTCACTTTTTAAGCAATGAACAGTGAGACAATTTATTTACTTAAATCTCAGATTTAATGCTGTCTACTTTATTAGTTAGCTTGAAAATTGGCATTATTTTGAAATTTTTGTCGGAGCTGTGTTTTAATTATTATTTATCTTAAAAGTGATCTTTTGATTTCAGATGAAAAGTCTTGGTTCTATTTATGGCCCATGTTTTGGCAAGAGTTTTATTTGGGCGATATATTTAGCATACTTTATACAGTATTCAGTATGCTGTGTGAATCCTTAATTCTTGTAAGTAGCATTGTTGTCCTTAATGGTTGTTTGTCCGATAGAAATTTAATCTCATAGGCAGGATGACTGCCTAACAATATAACATTTGCTTTTAAGGTTGACAGTTCAAAAACTTTCATTGCGTTATTTACGTTGATGCACGAAGTTTTTAAACACTGGATTTGAATTTTACACCAAAACCTTTCGGATTCTCATCGAAAGTGTGGGACGCATTTAGGCTGCTGATTTTGGATTTGGGTCTTCATCATCATTCGTCATCATCATTATTGTTAGCGCTGTTTCACTAGCTGCTAACAAAAGCTCTTTGTCTTTTCGCCTTTACTATACGCTTAAATTCTACAGATGCTAGATATAGGATACAAGTGGAGTGGACGAGTTTTAGAGTGAACATTGAGTATCAGCAGGCGTAGTGTGGGATGCCTTGCAAGACGGACTGACTTACTTAATAAGGTGACCGGTATGAACTGGCGTTTGTCCGGCAGTGGTCTACAATACGCTGAGTTGATTGATTTACGCTATGATTCGCTATACTTGTTACAGGTGGTAACAAATTTGTGCATAACAGAAACAGTGGTTTATGAGTGGCCACTTTGGAAACGTTGGGAAGTGACAGCGGTTACAACTGTTGTTGGAATAGTTTTTCACTGTTTGACTACTATCGATGTAAGTGTGGGACTGTTTATTTTCGGTTTGCTTATAATAATTGCGATCCGGAAATATATTTTAGAAGTATTTTACTGTCCGATCCGTGAAGGTATTGTTAGGTATCGATAACTGATTCTACTAATGCCTACATATTTACCGGGAAATAACTAATTAGATGTTTCTATACGACTCGTTATATAAACCCAAATCGGTTCGACATAAACATGCATGCAAACATGCAACATAAAGTTTCAATCATAAATAAAGGAGTGAACCGCTTTTTATTAAAGCTGGGTATATGCATACTTTTGTTCGTGATTGCAGACATATATAATACTTAACTTACTGTACTATAATACTTACTTACTATTTTATAGACGATACTTACGGTATTTCAAGACACATGCCTACATATTTTTTTTTTTGAATTTCATAGAAGTTTTAAAATGTAGGTCCATAGCTCGCAGTAATCAGTTTAATTTGCAGTCTTGAAATTCAAAACTATTAACGCCTAATAAAAATCTTATAGCTAAAAATTGTATCTAACAATTATTGCTCCTAATTAACTCAATGGCTAGTGGTGTAGGCTGATGAATTAATTATTAAGTGACGTTTTAAGTGGCAAATTGTTCTTTTTTGCAGTCTCGAGCTATACTATGGATTTATGGTAAAGGAATAGCTACTTTGGCGGAGATTTTATTTCTGTATATATGCTATCCCGTAGGAAGGCTTGTGGACGACTATACATTTCATTACGGCGTAGCACCCACACGGCTGAAAATATTGAGCATACGATTTGTGCCAATTTATTATACTGTAAGTATTGAATATCTCCCCTGATTTTTGGGTTTATCGCCGGCGAAAACTGCCGAAAACTTAAAGTAAATGTAACGCGACCATAATAGTGTGCGTCCTTCCACTGACTGCCGCACGGCGTAGCGAACGGACTTCTTTTCGAACTGGCAAGCTCACGAGTCATGGCCATGATCTTTTAACGATCACCAAGTGCATTTATTTAAAGTAAATCCCTCAAAATTCAAAACTAATAAATTTAGGGAGTCTGTCACTGAATTGTGTCGACGTACGCCTTATCATGATCTGGTCTAGTGGTCTACAATTCCGCACGTGAAGGTTGGAGGTATCTGATTGCCACCTTTAGCACCTTAATCAGAACAACCGAAGGCAGAAGGCAACATTGCTGTCCTAAATACAGTCATTTGAATTCTTGTTTAAAATCTTTTGTGGTGGGCACGTTGCCGCCATATTAAGTAAGTACATAAACACTCGAAGAGTACATTTATACACTCGAAGAATTTCTGATCTTGAGTGGTAGTGGGCAAGGCACATTACTCGCAGAACAGATGGCTCATGGAGCCGAAAGGTCCTGGAGAGGCGTATGACGTAGCATTGGAAGACCTCCCACAAGTTCAACCAACGACCTTGTGAAGACCGTGTTAATCCACTGGACGCAAGAAGCCCAGAATCATTCTACGTATTTTAGGAAAGCCTATGACCAACAGTGGTCGTCTTAAGGCTGCCATTATTATGATGATTTTTCCAGATGTTGTATAAAATGGGCTAAAGACCTTGTGAAGGCCACAGGAACCGGTTGCGAGGAGCAAAAACCAGCTAATTGTGTTCCATTTTATCGTGCTGGACATAAAATTTTGATTTTCGTTCTTCAGGTGAAGATTTACTTTATGCTCAACTCCCTCTGGCTTGTTATGAGAACTGAATCTGTTGGTAAAGACAACAGTCATTATATTTGGTCCTGGTCTCTGATGTTGATACCTATTTTTGTGGGCGTAGCGGTTACTATGTTCCGGTATCTCATCGTACATAAAACGGTAATTATCAAAGATTTTAGATATTTTAATTATTTTTAACGCTCTGTACTTTCCATTCAGGGATGCGGTGAAGGTACAAGTATCTCCCGGGTTCGCGGCTTATGGTACTGGAAGGTACAGTGGTAGGCCATAACATCGGCTGCCGGCAAAAGTTACCACCCACTAGGCAAATTCTTGCCGCCAAGCGATTCATCGTCTTGCGGCATGATGTATGGTGAAGCCGTAGGGAGGACGGGTTTGAGCAGTTGTTTTGCGATGTGTGCCGGGTGCGTTGCGCCAAATGTTGTTGTGTCGGGAGTTTGGTCGTGAAGGGTCTCAAGATCAATCTCCCTTTGGCTATTCATCTTTGGTCATATTGTTGGGTTTAACATTGCATCACCTCGCTCAACTGCCGTCTTCCTTCCTGTTCACGCAGTTATTTTTGTTGTTGTACTAGTCTATAATTATAAAAAAAGTCAGTAGGAATCCGATATAACCATCCGTTATTACCATACGGGGGTATTTGTGACTATTTCTCCAGGTTAAAAAAGCCGTATATTGTTGTCCATCGTAGCTTTGTATATCAAGACTCTTTTTACTCAAGAACGCGTTAACTTACTCAATTGAAGTTACATAATGACATCTTTAAATATGTAAAGACTGAACAATAGATAGTTCCAACATAGTTAAGGTATTCCTTTATTGGCGTATTGGTGTCTCCATGTTATATAAACGTTTTACCTAAAACATGAATGCAGTGAGTATGTTAGTAAAGTATTTTTGAATAATTTCAGCCATGGAGCTTTTTAATACGGCCCCTACCAAAATGGGGACCCCGAGACTTTACTGTGAGGCAGCTAAGAAAACAATTTGATTCAAGATTTGTAAGTAGAAAGATAAAAATAATTATTCATTTCCAAAATAACAAAGTAATGAGCTTGTTATCCTACTTGGCTGTCCCAATAAAAATATGTGGTTAACGTACCGCTCGCCTCCGAGTGGAGCGTTGACCTGTGGCATCAGCTGTTGCGCGGAATTGTTTTGAGGGGTTTATGTATGAATAATAACAACTTCACTGGTCGATCAATCAGGGTCCCTAGTCTGCTATTACGTGTAACTACTTAACACACTATCAATAGCAATGGGTTTCATTTTGACAATTCAACAATATTCGTTGCATTCTTTACGTTATGGAGGAGACACATTTTTGAAACTTATCGAGCAATGGATAAGGAATATGCGTAAAAGTAAACTGTATTCTTTTAAACTTGTTCCTTCCCCTTTGTGTCAGTGTTCTACATCGAACTGTGATTTTGAACAGTCCGCACATCACATCTTGTGGGAGTGTGTTCTTTGGCAGAATGAACGCAATATTATGTTGGATAGTGTACAAGTAACATCCGGAGTCGTTTATTATACGGACCTTGTAGAAACTAGAACCAATTTCCGTGCGTTCAGGCGCTTTTGCCATACCTATTATTGGAATCAATTGTAACAGCGAATACCTACTTAGGACCCATTAACTTAATCAAATTTTATTCCGTGGTGTTTGGCAATCTGGGCTTCTCCCAGTTGCAATAATGTCCCTTTGTGCCAATTGGCCTAGTTCTGTTCTGTCTCTTGCTTGTTATGGAGGGAAGTGGAAAAAATATCTTTTTTCTTACTCCTCCGCTATTCTTTTCTGATTAATTTCGTTGCGGGACCCAAGACAGTTGAATCGTTTCTCCGGGACTCGTCGAGCTTCATTGCTCGGCGTTTTTCTGGCGGTCGCCACTGTTGATTCTGGCTTTCAGGAGTTGCAGTGGTTGGGAAAAGTGTGGCGGGTTTTGTCCCAACTAAAAAAAAAAAAAAAAAAGGAATATGCGTCAAAATGATTCCAATAGGGTTGTTTCCTGGGTAAAAAAAAGTCTGTAAAAAATATTGGATACGTATATTTTGTTTCATCAAATCAATAAAAATTGTCAAAAATAAAAGGCATAAAAAATCAGGAGTGGTGACTGGTGACGTCACTGCTCACTAAAAAGTGTAGAGTGCAGTGACGTCACACGAGTTTTCAACGCACTGTGTCGTCTTCATTTTTTGTTTATATAAAAAAAGACAAAATACGTGTCTAGTATTTTATGGAAATCTGACTGACGGACTAATTCGTTTTTCTTAGTCAACTACCCTATTGATAGTAATAGTGTGTTACACAATACAGCTGACGGTAGATCGTAGTAGTAGGCGCGTGAGACCCCCCCCCCCCTTCCCGCGCCGCGCCGCTGCAGGCGCGGCCGGGCGAGCGGCGCATAGACCATATTTTTGTTGGGACAATCAGGTAAGATAACAAGTTGATAATTTTGTGGTTTTGCATGACATCTTTTTGAAATTTTATTCATAGATTCTTTACTTAAAAATACTGGACATATGTTTCGGGTTCCGCATATACAAATAATAACGTTGCATAAGAAACTGCTCATAAAATATCTGCTTGCTGAAGAAGCCATCGTTTAATAAAATACTGTTTCCTTTCTGTTTCAGTACATTGATTCTGGAGTACCAAGGCTTCTCAGTCGCTACTTTCTATCAAAGAAAGAGACCAAAGTCTATAAAGTTGATGTTCGGTACGATTATCAGAAAAGGACCCTTGCACCTACCAAGGCAGTCGGCTTTGGTGAATTTAATGACGATAAAAAAGAAAAGGCATCGTGAATACTGAACTGTATTTTTTTTTTAATAATTATAAACTAGCGCTTGACTGGTACTGCCTACCTACTTGGCAGATAGGTGGTTAGGTTAGGTTAGTTTTATATGACCATTCAGAACGACTGTGAGGGTAGATAGGTGGTTAGGTTAGTTTTTTTATGACCACCCAGAACATCTGTGAGGTCAGAACGGTGGTAAGGTTAGGTTAGTTTTTTTTATGATCACTCTGAACGACTGTTAGGGCAGATAGGTGATTAGGTTATGTTATTTTTTTATGACCACCCAGAACGACTGTGAGGACGGATAGGTGGTTAGGTTAGGTTAGTTTATTTATGACCACCCAGAACGTCTGTGAGGGCAGAAACGTGGTTAGGTTAGGTTAGTTTTATTTATGACTACCCATAACGACTGTGAGGGGTGAAAAGTGATAAGTTCAAGTCCAATTATTCTGTCCTGATTTTTCAAAAATAAAGTAATTTACTTTGTCTCTCCCCAATAGCTTCTGACAATATTTAGTGGCCAATATACCGACTACTTGATGACATTTTTAGCAAAATGTTGACGATCAATTACTAAGGGATGAGTTACATTTAAAACGTACTGAGTTAACAAGTTAGAAGCTAAATACATACATTTTTTGATGTCAATTATGTATTTTAAAAGTTTACTGTTAGAATGCATGCAATTTAGATGCTATAAAATAATCATTATGCCGAGTTATATTTAGAGTGGTTAATATAGAAGACAAATAGTGGCTTAATTAGATACGAGTAGCATTATTTAGATGCTCGTTAGTTATGGCTGACAATAAAATAAAAAAATAAGCCTGTTTAATTAGCACCCATAATCTTTTATATCGGCGAAGTAATTCCAACTTACCTAAAGTTTGGTGATTTAAAAAAAAAGTGACTACACTATTTTAGGCAGTATTATTATATGAGTGATGCGACCACGTGCCGCGTGCCTTGCCCTCCTTCACCCGCGCGTGTACGCCTACCGTGTTGCCTATCGCACATTAAGTTACCTCGCTTTTCGAAATAATATTTTTTTAGGGGGATTTTTTTTTTAAGTTTAGCCCGGCTTTATAGGCATTTTTATAATCAGTTATCGATATCTAACAATACCATCACGGATCGGACCAGGTTTTCTTTACAAATTGTATATTAATTAGTTACTAACACTAAAATTTGTGATTATAAGTGAATATAAGGATTTTTTATAATGGCTTTTCTCTTCATTGTCTTAAAGTACACTAACATTTTGTCGATTTAATTTAAATAATTCAAATGGCCTTAAAGATCTACTTTATAATTACCTGACCGCCATTTGTTTTTTCATAAAGGCGACCGACTCTTTATAAAAACCCCCAAACACTTTCGTTAATGTGTTAGAACTGAGCAGCCAGTCGGCTATAAAATTAGTAACAGTCTTCGAATTTGGCAAAGCGTAATGCTATAAATTATTTTAACTCGTAAAATGATTAATTAAATCTTTAAGCAATGTTAAATCTTTTGACTTCAAAACTCTAAAAGCTATAATAAAATACTATTATATTTTCCCACAGTTCATGGTTTAACTGCAGTTTCAAAACAATTTATTAATGTAAAATTATACATTATTGGCAACCCAATAATCGCTTATATAAATGCAATCTAATTTATTATTATTTATTCATATTTATCACACAACACCTATATCACAGGAACACATTAGTTCAGACAACAGAGTAACAATATAAAAAAAGGAAGAGAATACATTTATTCAGCACAGACTTAGAGACAACAGTATACAGGTATCCCAAAGTGATAATGCGCATAGAAATCTTCGTCACTGTTCAGCAACGGTCGTATTCCCCGAGCGTTCGGAAGAAGATATGTATATAGAGTAGTTAAGTGAATAAAAAGTGGTTAAGTGCACCACTCTATATACATATCTTCTTCCGAACGCTCGGGGAATACGACCGTTGCCGAACAGTGACGAAGATTTCTATGCGCATTATCACTTTGGGAGACCTGTATTTAAAATAAATATACATCAGGTAGCAGCAAATAAAAAACAATCAATAAAAACTATAAATACCGATGTAAAAAATAGCAGTGCCTTGCGACTGCACCAAAAAAGGTCCATAAGTAAGTACGATAAGCAAGTAAGTGCTATAGAAAGGTATAATGCAACCTGGCTAGCCGTCTACAATATGATGCAAACATACACTTTTATTGTACACTAGAAAACTACATAACAGTAAAAATACATTAAAAAAATACAAATATACAAAGGCGGCCTTATCGCTGATACAATCTCTTAAGGCAGGCAGGATATCTTATAAGCCCAAAGCTACCCTATAGGTACCCTATTGAATAATTGAAATATCAGATTCCTAAATTTGTATCAACACTTTCTGAAATGGCTGAACGAATTTGACTAGAAATTTAGCAGACAGGTAGACCATGACGTGGATAAGAACATGAGTTTATTTTATCCTAGATTGCACACAAATCGTGGGCAATAGCCAGTATTCAATAATTTCTTTAAAATACAGCGGTCCAATCATCACCATCTACCTAATTCATATTTATACATACAGAATTTTCACAAGCGGATCAGTCGGCGTACATAAATATTTAACAGCAGCCCTCTCCATCGTGTCAAATGCAAATAAATTCAATTCGGTTACTACAATCGCATTGTCACCAATGATAATTAAATCTGTTTTGTTCATTGCAAATATACTAAATTGCGTCCGTGTTTGTGCAGATTTGAATGTGTGACAGCCACTGTTGGAACAGATAAGGGTAAATTATATGAGATTAAATTGGTACAGAATGACGCAAATTGTGATTAAAGAAGCGTCAACGCGAGTTTCAGTCAGAATACGTTAAACGTATATGTTTTGATGATTGTCTATAAGAGAATATTGAAGTTGTTAATGATGTAAATATTTAAATGTAATTAATACTAAGTTTTCACTTCTGCCAGTTCCGGAGTGCAACCCGTTGTTTTAGGATAGTTTACCAAAGCAATTATTGTAGAGCTTCTCTATAAATAACATTTGACGTTAAAATGTTTTCAGGTAACAAAATATACTGATGATCGGAGCGCCGACCCGTGATAGAGCAATGTAATGTTGCCCATGCGTAAAACATTCTTTTCCTAAATCAATTCCTAGTAATTTGAATGTTTGGCCCTGGGATTTGTTTATCTTTAGTGCGAAAGAAGTTTTTATGAGAAAACAACTGTTGGTTAGCCCTGAAAAGAACTGTTGGTTATCCCTTGAAAGAACTGTTGATTAGCTCTGAGAAGAACTGTTGTTTAGTTCTGAGAAGAACTTTTGTGTAGTTTTAAGAACGAAATCTAATAAAAAAACACAGAAAAATTACAAAAAAAAAGTGAGATTATGGTATTTAGTATAGTCGTGGTGGCCTAGTATAGTCGTGGTGGCCTAGTGGTTAAACCAGCAGCCGCTCAAGTAAGAGTGCGCGGGTTCGATTCCAGGTCAGGCAAGTACCAATGTAACTTTTCTGAAGTTATATGTACTTTCTAAGTATTTCTTGGACACCAATGACTGAAGGTGAAGGAAAACATCTTGAGGAAACCTGAAGTCTGAAATCACCAACCCGCATTGAGCAAGCGTGGTGATTACGCTCAATCCTTCTCTGTATGAGAGGAGACCTATGACCAGCAGTGGGACGATAAAAAGGTTGATAATGATGATGATGGTATTTAAAGCACATAAAGAAGAGGTCACAGTGGTATCTCCCGTCTCACTCTATGGTATACCATTGAACCGAGTCACTCACTTCAAGTATCTGGGCCACTGGGTCACCGAGGACCTTAAAGATGATATGGATGTGGATAGGGAACGCAGGGCGCTGTGTTCGCTGTAACATGTTGGCTCGCAGAATCGCACGGTGTACTGAGCAAGTAAAGATTACACCCATTGCTACTGATAGCTAACAGTAGCAATGAGTTTCATTTTGACAGCAAATTTCAACAACTTTCATTGCGTTATTTACGTTGTTGAGAAGACACACTTTCCGAACATAGAACATAGGAGCAATGGTTTAGCAATTGGCTTCAGAATGATTCCAACTGATTGTAATAGAGTGTTACGCAATTAGGGCGCCGTAACTATTTTATTACCTGTAAAACACCTTTTATGTTGAAATCAGTTTTCGCGCTCCATTTATTAAAACGAATAACAAAAGCAGAATTAGATACACAGCTATCCTGTAACTGTTCTTGTAAAAGACATTTAGCAACTTAATTGCTAACTGCCAAGCGAGATACAGTAGCTATTTTAGCTTTTAGAACACGCTGAACGACGTCGAAACTTTCCTAGAGTGGACATGTGGAAGTGTTTACAAGTACTCCTATAAACTATGATAGCCTGGTGCTTTTGTTTATGCTCTGCTAAAAGTTTGCACCTATTCTCGACGGAGAATTCGAAGAAATGTATTTACGTTTTGTTTTTGCTAATGATAGCTACATATTATTAGTACGACGGGGGTAAGCTATTAAATTTATCGTCCTCCGTGGTGCAGCGGTCAACACGCCTGCATGCGACGTGGAGGTCTCGGGTTCCATCCCCGGTCAGGTCATGATAGAAAAACGATCTTTTCCTGATTGGCCTGGGTCTTGGATGTTTATCTACATATGTATCTATTATAAATATAGTATCGTTGAGTTAGTATCCCATAACACAAGTCTCGAACTTACTTTGGGGCTAGCTCAATCTGTGATTTGTCCATATGTATCTAAAATTTTGCACACAAAGTTTTTTTAAAGCATCGGTGACTTAGCAGTATCAGCCGCGACTTACAAGTTGTAGGCCGTAGGTTTGCATCCCATCAGGCGCTTAACTTTGAGTAAATTATTTCATCACCTGCACTGCTCTGCAAACAGTTAAGGAAAACATAGAGAGAAAACCGACATGTCCTAAAGCCAAAATTTTCGAAGACATATTGTGACATCTACTAATCTGCACTGTCCAGCGTAGTAGATTACGGGCCACTCTCACTCACCGAAAGGAGGTCTGTGTCCCAACAGTGGGAACATTTTTGGTTGATCATGTTGTGTGTAAGTTTAAAAAAAAAGCATTTTATACTAATTCTTGACTGCGACCCGCCGGATAAGCAGTGATGTAGTCGTTGATAGTAATGCGCATTAGTTCATTAAGAGCCTATTCGGTAGTTTTAAAGAAACTTAAATTATAATCAGACTGAAAGACAATCGCAGAAATTGTTCCAGCCCTAAGATGTACGCGGCATAAACGAGGATGCGAAATGTTTCGTCGGGATCGAAGTTTTCCTGTTGAGTCTATTAAATGAACTGTACTCGTCCTATGTTCAGCTCAACCTATTTGGCTGGCTGCATAACCGGGTTTGCCTAAATAAATTAAGGTCTTCTTCTTGCTCTTCTTAAAAAACTTTTACTACACGCTAAAGTCATCCGTGGAATACAATGAGTCTAGTATGAGTTTTGGTAGTTTTTTTCGAAAACTATGATCGTCTCGTTTTGTTTCCATACATTTCACACGAGCGCCTCTAGCAGAAACTATTACCAACTAACTAAACTATTACTAACCTTGGTTTAGGGCGATCGGGGCGATCCGGCTAGTTCTTGACAACTGGCTCGGGAGGAGGCACGGCTCCCTATCGTTCAGGCTGACGCTGATACTGTCGGGGCACGGCTGCTTCGATAAGTAGAATAGAATAGAATAGAATACTCTTTATTATGTACACTATATAGATTACCGAACATAAATATAAAGATTTTACAAAGGGTGACACAATAGGCGGTCTTATCGCTAAGAGCGATCTTTTACAGACAACCTTTGGATGGAATACTAAGGGGAAGGAGAGAGAAATAGTACCTGCGGCGCATAGACAGGGAGCCGGCCGCTCGGTGCCACCACTGCGTCCAATGCGGGGAGGACACGGCTCAGCACACGCTCTCCGAGTGTGTAGCTTGGGAGGAGCAGCGCCGTGTCCTCACAAATGAAGTAGGAGGCGACCTGACGCTGCCGGCAGTAGTGCGGAGGATGGTTGGTAGCGCAGAGTCGTGGGACGCGGTGGTGTCCTTCTACGAGGATGTGATGTCGCAGAAGGAAGCTGCGGAACGGGAGAGGGAGATCGTGCGCGACAGCAATAGTTTCTTCAAATACCTATTTTCCAAATTCCTCGGCACTAGAGTCCCCTCTTGAGTGTCGTAATTATTCGGGCTCTGTCGGTAACTATCGTACCAATAAAGATATGGTTTTTAAAATGCAAAAACGATGCATACGTGCTATGTTCGGTATCCATAGTTCTGACAGCTGTAAGCGACTTTTTGTTAAGCACAAGCTCCTTACATTACCGTCACTCTTTATCTTTGAAATAGCTTTATTTGTCCATAAAAACCCCTATCTTTTTCTTCGCATATCTGATATTATAGAACGTAATCGCCGTGATAATAGCAGGCTCTGTGTTCCCACTGCTAAAACAGCGCTAATGCGTAAAAGTATAGTATGTAAGGCTCCAACTATCTGAGATAAAATTCCAAAACATGTGAAGCAATTAAATACAAACCAATTTAAAAACAATATTGAAAAATGTTATTATAATATTGATGACTTTCTTAATGATAAATCTCTTTGATTGAACAGAAGTATTTCTAACTTTATACTTAAATGTAATTACATGCTAATATATATTTAATAAAGATGTAATCATGTTGTTATTGTAAATTAATTATTATATTGTTCGACTAATTAATGTAAATTAAAATTCATTTTTGTAAGATAATGTATTCTAAGTTAATCTAATTAGCTTAATGTATATTGAACAAACAAACAAACATGTTGAAAAGAACCAACCATTCCACCTGTAATGATCACAGCCATATATTATTATCACCTACACATGTTTTTACAAATAAAATTATCTTATCTTATCTTATCTATTCTCTTACACTTAAATTTTGATAGTGATGTAGTAACAAAATCACACTGCAACTCTCATAATATAAGTGAGCCAGTGAGATCAAAAAATGAAAGAAAGAAAAACTCAAAGACCTCGTATCGATTATCCTCTAAAAGGTTTTAAACGCCCTTACAATTGTCTATGGGCGTTAACATCGCATACAAAATGGCGTAACATTCACAGTAAAACAGTAAAGAAGTGCGTAACAAGATTTGTGCTGTTTTGTATATCTCCGTAATTACCTAGGATGTAAATTGAAGATAACATGAAGAATAATTATTATTTTAAAGTAAATGCAAGCAAAAACTCATTTCGCACAAAGATTAGTTTTATTGTGTATCGCGAAGTCGAAGCCATTTGCATGAATTAATTGGTATGCATTGAATTCCAATTTCCTGCGATCAATATATTTGAAAATGTAAATGTCCCATACAAGTTACAATTACAAATAAACTGCTACAGACTTGAATTTTTACTTCGGACCTGTTATGTCCAACTGCAAGGTATAGGGATCCCATCTGAGGATATAACTGACCCCTACTTATTATTTTACTTAAATTATTTAAGCATGTGGACATGGAAGTTCATCTATAAGGCTCGGTTTTTGGCACGCCACAATAGATAGCGGCGGTAAGTCCCCTCTTTGAGGAGTGGCTAGAGAGGCGCCACGGCGCCCTCACCTTCCGCCTGACGCAGGTCCTCACCGGACACGGTTGTTTCGGGAGATATCTGTTCTGTATAAGGTGGGAGAAAACGCCATGGTGTCACCATTGTGCGGACATGGCGGAGCATACGGTGGAAGTCTGCCCGGTTTGGGTAGAGCACCGCCGTGTCCTCGTAGCCGCGATCGGCGGCGATCTCTCGCGTCCGACCCTGGACCAGGCCATGGTCCGGAGCGAGAGTGCATGGCAGGCATCCTTCTTCGAAGCTGGATGCTGGTAAAGGAGGAGGTGGAGCGCGTGAGGCACCGGGAATCCCAACGCCCTGGTCGGGAGACGACATCGAATTCCCAGCCACCGTAGGCGTAGGGCTGCGGGCGGCGAGCAGTGGGCAGCTCGCCGGCCGGTAAAGACCAGGACCGACTCGACGGCGCATTGTGTTTCACGCGCGCCTCAAAGAGATGTCAGCACATGGTGACGGAGTCCTGGAAGACCGATTCCTCCTGGGTCAGGGTTGCGGGTTGGTTAAAAAAGAAACCGTGGCCCTGGCCGTCGCACAGGCAAGTGAAGAAACACGGGTGGGTTTTAGTCAGTAAACCCAACCCAACCCAACAAAAAAAAGACTCGGTTTTAGTGCGTCTATTAGTGAATCTTTAAAGTAGCTTCTCACGTCTACAGTGTAAATTTGTACCAGAGATTTGTTATTTTTGTATTTATGTAACTTTCTAGCTGTAATTACGTAATTCCAGGTCGCAACCGCGTTTCACAAAAGATGTGACTCAAGTAACAAGATTCAAGCAGGGAAAAGTTTTGATTAAAAATCAAAAAACAGATTCTTATTACGAGAACCATATATTTGCCAAAAATGAAAACAAATATGAGTTTGCGGAATAACTTGCAATATATTTTTATAAAATTTTACTCTGAAATTAACTTAAAATAAAGTTGATATTTGTTTAACTTGAATTAACTTCAACTTGAAACATAAAATTTGATGTAATTTCAGATTTAAGTAATTTCATGTCAAAACCTCTTTGTGGTCGCGGGTTAGCTCGCTACCTCAATTTCACCTGATTTCAATGCATACGAATAGCCACGCACACATATGTTGAACGATACTTCACTGCGAAACATCGCGGGCTGCTTTTTTTGGCTGATGGTAATCAGTGTTGCAACCGTTGATGGTAAAGCGCGCTACTTTACTAAGAGCCTATTCACTCAAAAAACTGAGTGAATTTGAAGAAAGTCGGCAGTTAAGCGAAGTGATGCAATGTTAAACCCAACAACACGACCAAACTCCCGACACAACATTCGTACATCGCAGCATAATTGCTCAGACCCCTCCTCCGTACGGCTTCCCCAGACATCATGCTGGAACAAGACGAATCGCTTGGTGACAAGACTTTGTCTGGTGGGTGGTACCTTCTGCCGGCAGCCGATGTTATGGCTTACCACCGAAAACATGTACCCTAACTGTCAATGACTTAACGTTTACTTAGTCGGTGCAGTATACCGTGTTGCTAAAGAACAAAAAAACCTTGTGCATTGCAATACCAGATTGTTTTAACTACAGGTACTTTTGAGTTCATTCATTTTCTCTTCGATGATTTAAGTCATTCCTGACAATATTAATTAACATGTACTTTTAAAATCCTGAACAGTTTGTCAGAGATGTAATTAATTTTATCAGTATAAAATAAAAATAGAAATACCTTACTGTTGTTAAGTACTTGGGGTCCAAATATCCTATTGATTTTAGCATTCCTATCGGTACTTCATGTAGTATTGATGACAACATTCTTCATTCTCCTGCCAAGCTACTTGGGGTCAGTCTACCATATGTTTTTATGTTAGTGCTTAACCGCAATCCCGTCTGATGGTAAGCAGTGATGTAATCGTTGATGGTAAAGCGCGCTACTTTATTAAGAGCATATTCAATGAAAAAAACTGAGGGAATAGGAAGGAAGACGGCAGTTAAGTGAGGTGATGCAATGTTAAACCAAACAACACGACCAAACTCCCGACACAACAACATTGGGCGCATCGTATCCAGCACACATCGCAACATTACTCCTCAGATCCGTTTACCGTACGGCTTCACCAGACATCATGCCGTCACACGACGAATCGCTTGGCGGTAAGAGTTTGTCTGGTGGGTGGTAACTTCTGCCGGCAGCCGAAGTTATGGCCTACCACTAATAACAATGACTAAAATAATGTCTTTCTTCTCCATACTTCTCTATTACTCACCATGGTTTCGCTGATGAGAGTTGCATAGGCTAAAATACCTTCAGTCTTGAGAAGGTTTAGTTTTTGTTCGCTAATCGCTAGCCTTTTATGCCTTATTCCAAGAAGCTAACGATCTTTATCTTTTCACTAAATTAGAGCCCACGCAGAAAGGGTTTCAGTTTATCTGAGCCTTTAATGTGAGCAGATGCGGGTACATGTTACTGTTTACTTACATCTTACTTTACTCTTGTCCTTGACCTAACGAGAAAGGTCATTCTTGAAAACCTATTGAGACATTGTGTTTCTGATCATTTCTTACTAAGCCAAGTTGTCAATAGGTATATGCCTACCACTACAAAGTTTTTGTACCCACCCACATACTTAGCAGTGATATTATGGTGCTGGTAGCTATTTAATTCACAGTGTTAATAATAATAATAATCGTTTATTTGTTAGAATGTAGGTATATAAAAATAAGGTCGTGAAGAATATAAATTAAGTCATACATCCTGTCAAAGATTCGACATGCAAAATTTAAATTTAAATTAATATTATATTTATGTTGTATATCACAATTATTAATAAATAAAAAATCAACACTACAAAACAAAAATAAAACATTTTTTTTTTAATAATTATAAACTAGCGCTTGACCGCAATCCCGCCAGATGGTAAGCAGTGATGCGATCGTTGATGGTAAAGCGCGCTAGTTTATTAACAGCCTATTCACTCAGAAAAACTAAGCGAATAGGAAAGAAGACGGCAGTTGAGCGAGGTGATGCAATTTTAAACTCAACAACACGACCAACGATATTGCGCCAAAGGGAGATTGATCTGAAGACCCTCCACGACCAAATTTCCAACACAACAACATTAGGCGCATCGTACCCGGCACACATCACAATACAACTGTTCAGACCCGAATTCTAAATGCACACAATAAACATATAGGTAGTCAAAAACAAGATCAAACAAAATAGAATTAAAATGTCAGAAGAATACAATCAATACTAATGTCACCAAATAATACAGATATCAAAATATTAATAATACTAATGCCAATATACAATACGGATGTCAATATTCAATTCTAATGTCAATATACATAAACTTATGTCAAGAACAACAATAAATGTACTTATTAGCATGTCAACATTCTGTCATTAGGTTTTTGTCTGTTAGGAATTCCGAAATACTGTAATATGCTTTGGTCACTAGTAATGATTTCAGCCGTTTCTTAAATAAGTTTACGTTCAATTCTTTGATTGACGACGGCAAGCAGTTAAATATGATCGGCGCCATGCAAAAAACGCTCTTGTACATTAACGCCGTTTGGGATCTTCGTATGCATAGAGTATGGTTATCCCATCGACTTCGGTTATTAATTGCTGACATTTTTTTAAACTGGATTGGTCTTAAGAAATACAGCTACCTCAAAAATATACAAGGATGGAAGAGTCAATATTTTATATTTAATAAACAATGGTTTACATGTATCTATGGGCTGCATTCCAAACATTGTCCTGATACATTTTTTTTGTGTTTTGAAAATTATTTCCCTATTGGTTGAATTCCCCCAAAAAATTATACCGTATCTTAGTACTGAGCCCACCAAGCCATGATACGCTGTGACTAAAGTGTATATTTATTTCCAGTTTATAAATTGTTATTGGTCTGTTATACCTACTGATATATACACTTTATAAAAAAGGGGTATGGAATAAGAATTTCAATAAATAATATTATGATTTTTACGAAAATAAATATCACATTTTGACAGTGATGTAAAACCGAAGAAAGGTCTTTATAAGTTGATTCGCATCGCTTCACGGGATAAATTAACCGCCTAAAGTGCTGCAGAAACAAAGAAACAAAAGGAAAAGTAAGGAAAAAGTAAAGGAAAACAAGAAACAACAAAAAACCGTAACATCACGAAGTACATCGCTTGTAAACTCACCAAGACATGCTGTCAATAGATTGAGATGTCAAAACAAAAAAAAAACATTCTCGCCATCTCAGAAGCCCCTGTTTTTAACAGAATCCAATCATCGCCCTACCCGCAATCACGACAAGAACCTTAAAGTATTTACTCTCAGGGACGAAACGGAAAATTAAAAATCATATTTACGATTGTGTTTTTAATTTCTCGAAAACAAACGTTTAAGAAGTAAAATTATTTAGCTCACACCCGCTCCTCAGAGTAAACAAGTTGTCATATAAATTTTCTGGAGTGTTACCATTATTTACAAGAATTTACAACCGTTTTTGTTTCTCACTTTTGAATTCTACGAGTGTGCGCATTGAATTTGTCTGGAATTAGCTTGTTTGTGTTTTCCGGTGGATTGTGAACAATTCTTCGTCAAAGCATTTTGTGTTGGTAGATTAAGTTTTATGGTTCAAGATGACGCAACTGTCGTCTAACGACGCTGCCCTGACAAAAAAAGCATATGTGCAAATCACATGTGCTAGAAGTGGAAGCTTCAAAAATGTTGGTTTCAAGATCCGTATCAACACACGTACGACGATGAAACCCAAGCAAATTCCAACTATGCCTAACCAAGTTATGGCATGTGCTGTGTCAGAGTTGCGGGTTGGTTAAAAAAGAAACAGTGGCCCTGGCCGTCGCACAGGAAAGTGAAGAAACACGAGTGGGTTTTAGTCAGTAAAAGTCTATGTATTGTTGACATAACCATCCCGCATGATGTGAACCTCGTGAAAGCCGAGAAAGATAAACAAATCAAGTATCTTGACTTGGCTCACGAGATTGTCGACATGTGGGAGGTGGATTCAGCAATCATTGTACCGATTGTCAAGATTTGCAAGATTGGCAAGAGCCTCGACGAACACCTCAAGAGGCTCTCGTTAGGCAGCTGGATCAAAGGCTTGATTCAGAAAGCTGTACTTCTGGACACGGCTCGCATTGTCAGGAAGTTCCTCTCTCTGGAGCCCTGACCGCCGGTAGCTTGGACCCTGTTCCCGATGCCGGTGGGCTACTATTTTTTATATTTTTAAATGGTTTTTTATGTATTGTTTATATAGAAATATTTAAAAATTTAATTTGTATGTATATACAGTGAAATAAAGGAATAATAATAATTTTTATTTTTCGAAAGTACAAGAGACGTTATAAGAAAGAGTTAAATATATTTTGGTAAGGTAAATTGTACAGAGGCAAATAAATTTAAGACAACGACTCCCAAACTGAGACATGCTCATATCTTGGGTAGTCGGCGGTCAGCCTAGCAGATAATGGGTTACTAGCCAAGAGCCTCGAACAACATCTGAGGAAGGTCTCGTTGGGCAGCTGGATCAAGGCAGATTCAGAAAAAGGAAATCTAACTTTAGTTCCAGTATTTGTATTTAGACAGTACTTATATTTCTAATCTTATTAAAGTTCTTAATATAAAAGTGATAACTTACCGTACCGAACTCAGCTGTCATTTTTGTATAAAGAATTTTTGTTTTTATGGGTTCATAATTCAAGAATGAAAAAAAATGTTTGAGTGGTTTAAAAATGGTCTAAGCAAAATCCTTGTTTTTTTTTTTTAATTACAGGATAGTGTATATGTAGTAACCCAAGAGACAGGAGTAATTCCTACTATGGTGCAATATTTGTAAAAAAAAAAATCTAGGACTACCTTCGTAATATTATTGGTACAAAGAACAATATCAGGTATGCTCCTTCGTATATAAGAAGTAATCTCGGAAATCTTATACCGATTAGGTTTCATAAAAACAAAGATCCAATAAGGCTGACCGTTGCGTATTACAGGTAATAAATAAAATGAGAAATAGGTTTAGGGTTCTGTATCAAGAACCTATTGTCCGTTTCTCATGAACCGTTATTACTAGTTATTTTTAATTTCACAAACGACTTTCGTATTTTGTGACCGCCATAACAACTAATAATAAAATCAGAATACAATATACAAAGTAATTTTCTCTTTATACGAGACCTGAACATAGTTTCTTCAGAATAAGCAACTGAATCGATTTCAATCAATTCTGCACCATGTTATATTTTTTCCTAAATATATTTAAAAAACCATGCAGTGTGGTTGCCATGCGCACAACGCAGTCCACAACGGATCATAGTGCCCTAGGCCAGCGCCGCTCCGCGCCGCTGTAGACGCGAGCACTCGAGCGGCGCATTTACCATATTTTTGTTGGGACAAACAGGTAACATAACAAGCTCATAACTTTGTGATTTTTCATAATAGCTCTTTGAAATTTTGTACATAATTTTCTTTACATAAAATAACATATATTTAAAATAGAGCTCGCATACAATAGGGATGTATCCAAGGTATGAAAATCAAAAAAGTAATTAGTCCGTCTTACAGATAATAAAAAAAATTAAGACCCGTATTTTTTATTGTATCGTAATTACCAAATATTACTGAGGCATAGCGTATTAAAGTTACAGAGTGGGGGCTAATTACGTCACGCCGTTCTATATTTTGCACCACGGCGTGACGTCATGCGACATTTCAAATCAATATATCTTCTTAAGTATTTGAATAAAAGAAAAAAGAAAAAATACGTGTTCAATATTTTTTATAAAGCTATCTGACGGACATTAAATAATTTTTTAGGATACAAGCCAATTCATCATCATAATTATGCCTAAACTTGTTTCTCAACTTTGTTGGTGACTCCAACCAGGTTGAGAAAAGTTCACTCTAACCGTATTCAGTTGAATACCAGTACTTTACACAGAGTGATTGTCTACTAACTGGGTAATACGATACCCGTTGATAAGAATGGTGATCAGACTTTCTAATTTCTGACTACCTGTAACTACCTAGTGTGAAAGATCAACAAATGACAGTCAGGATCCGGACCATCGGCTTTTAACGTGCTTGCCGAGGCACGGAGGGATCTCAGCGTGTGTATAAATGGTCAACTATCCTCAGACTCACCGCAGGAAGCGTATACAACTAATGAAGCAATATTTTTTTTTTTTTAAACTTTGCCTCACAGTTACTCCCGTGTCGTGTGTGATCCGGAATAACTACCTGTAGGCCATGCAAATATTTGTTCCGTGTTTATTGTGTGGTAGGCCATAACATCGACCGCCGGCAGAAGTTACCACCCACCAGACAAAGCCTTGCCGCCAAGCGATTTGTCGTGTTCCGGCATGATGTCTGGTGAAGCCTTACGGAGGACTGGTCTGAGTAGTTGTGTTGCGATGAGTGCTGGGTACGATACCCCTAATGTTGTTGTTTTGGGAGTTTGGTCGTGGAGGGTCATCAGAGCAATCTCCCTTTGGCGCAGCATCGTTGGTCGTGTTGTTGGGTTTAACATTGCATCACCTCGCTCAACTGCCATCTTCCTTCCTATTCGCTCAGTTTTTCTGAGTAAATAGGCTCTTAATAAACTAGCGCGCTTTACCATCAACGATCGCATCACTGCTTACCATCAGGCGGGATTGCGGTCAAGCGTTAGTTTATAATTATTAAAAAAAAAATCGAACCCGCAACACGTAGCGCAGCAATCGATCGCTCAGCCACTGTACCAACCGTGTCGTCTAGAATTGCACGGAACCCTTCATGCCTAAGGCTGATTTTTGGGTTGTTACCACGAACCGATAGAATTACTTTAACGATACTGTAATTCGTTACTAGTGTGAGTAGTCTTTGAGAGAGACTTAATAAACGAAAGTTGAATTCTCGGCAATTCAATGTTAGTTAATTTGCCTGGTAATAGAGGCATCTCATATGCTTAGCTCCTTAACGTCTACTCGTATTTTGTCCGCATTTATTTTAGACAAAAGAAACCTATATTGTCTAAAATTAAATGCTGCTTCTGCTTCTGTTTTATAAACCTTATCGAAGCAGAGATGCACCACATTTAATGTTCCATATGAATATAATATTTTTTTAATAAATAACATTAATTACAAAAGATATTGTTAATCCCTATCACAAAATAAAAACAATACAATAACATAACAACTAAATAACTTAAATCGGATTAAAACAGGGATAGCATTCCCAAGTATTAACAAGTGAATGAGAATTAAGCAGCTAAGTAAAATACGCGGATGCCAGTTTAACACAGCAAAATTAAAAAAAAAAAAACTAATGTATGACCGGATCAGGCAAAATTTCAGATTTAGTATACATATAGTAAACTGTAATGCGTTTCAGGTACTGACCACCCATATTAATTTAGATTTTAAACATGGATACTTTCGTTCTAAGTATAAAAGTTGTGATATATACGATTGACGCAGTGGCTGAGCAATCGACTGCTGCGCTGTGTGTCGCGGGTTCGATTCCCGCACGGAACGAATATTTGTATGGCCTATAATTATTTGTTTCGGGTCTGGCTGTTTGTGTATGTGACTTTATATGTTTGTAAACGCACCCACGACACAGGAGAAATCCCTATTATGGGGCAAGGATTAAAAACAATATTTTTAAGGTTTCGTAGTTAACTAGGAACCCTTATAACTTCGCCAAGTCCGTCTGTCTGTCTGTCCGTCTGCGGATAATCTCAGTGACCGTTAGCAATAGAAGGTTGAAATTTGGTACCCATGTGTGCAAGTAAATTAGTGACGCCGACAAAGTGATAAAAAAAAGTATAATAAAATATTTTATTATGGTAAAGTGGCGAGAGATTCTTTTTCTTTTCTGCTCTAACCTGTGAAATGTTATGAGATAGGTATTCCAAAATGAATAAGGGTATACAAAAATCACTTTTTTATAAACTTTAAGTTTTTTTTTTCTAATATTAGTTTTCATATCTTATTATCCTGAACCTATCTTCCTTCAAATAAAAAAGAAATAATAAAATCGGTTCACGCAATCCAAAATTTCCGTGAAGCGACTGCCGTCTGACCTCCACAACCCGAAGGCGATATCGAAGCATTGCAGTTAGACCAACTGTTGGACTTTTGAGGGCTCCAACAACCCGTAATGACTGCCACTAGATGTTCGTATGGCAACCGGGACCAACGGCTTAACGTGCTTTCCGAGGCACGACCAGATCAGTGCAAATATTTGCACTGCGCGGGGATCGAACCCGCGCCTATTGCGCAGCGGCCGCGTTCGCTACCGCTACGCCACGGAGGCTGTCAGATAGATTAGTGTAAACTATTGACGAGAAAATTCCCCTGATTTTCTTGATCAGCTACCTGAGCTCAAAGTTGTAATATTTTGAGCTTGGGTAGCTTGTAATGTAATGTAAATATACTCACATCTATTATTTTGTACTCGCACTTATTTGCATTCATGAATAAGGATGCCATTACTTTTTGGTATTGCTTTGATTATTTTCCACGATAGCAGGACTCATTAATTCATCCACAATCAGCTCACAGACATAGCCTTTAACTTTAAAGCTACTTTTGACCACTTGGTAACCTCTCAGCATTGAAAACAGTTCTCAACACTGAGATGTCACTAAGTCGTTGAATTTCCCGTGGAATTACCATTAAGAAATAGATTATTGCAGTTCATTGTGGATCAAAAATCAAACCCAGAGCAAAGATTTTATCTAATGGCTTGCATTTCCAAGCAGTTGGTAATAGATTATATGTACTTCAAATACTAACCTACTTCACTTTCCACCTCCCAAAATGTAACGTATCCAAAATAGTGGCTTAAACACTTGGCTTTATTTAGGAAAAAGCAACTTTGGAAAAGTACTAGGCAAACCCATTAGCAATTTCAACTAAAATCTCTGCAGTATAAAATTCGTTCGCAACTGCGCTAAATATAGAATAGAATTAAACAATAATCTCGATTTATAAATGTGTGTCTTTTCTACCCCGATTCTAATAGAAATATAAAAGGTTTTAAAATGAATGAATAGGAAGGAAGACGGCAGTTGAGCGAGGTGATGCAGTGTTACACCCAATAATACGATCAACGATGCTGGGCTATAGGGAGATTGATCTGGAGACTGCGGGGACGCCCGAACCCCCCCTAGGGGATGCCATGGGCTCCTCTCACCCGAGCTCCAACCGGCACGATAAGGCCACCCTAGGATTTTGGCAGTTGGAGGAGCAGCCTTTCGTGTGTGGCTTGGGCCCCCAACTACCTGCGGTCGGCCAGCGGAGCACCGTGCTTCGGATCCCGCTACCCTCCACGACCAAACTCCCGACACAATGTCATTTGGCGCATCGTACCCGGCACTCTAGAACTCCCATGCGCAACGCCTGTGAAGCACATCTTAGGGGAGACTCTAAGATGGCCTCCCCTAATCCTCCGTTAGACGATAGCACGTGACCACTGTGCCACCGGCTTCCCTAGGGTCACTTATTGGGCAGGCAGAGTCCCCGCTCTGTGCGCTCGTGATCCCAAAAACTGTCCTGTAACCTAAATGCTGCAAGATTACGCAACCATCTCACTGTTAAAATTTATCTTGACCCCAAGTACTTAAATTTGATAACTTACCATGGGACCGTTCCAAAGGCTCGTGGGTAAATAACAGCTTCGATCGATCAGGTTAAACTACGTTTGTCACAGGTGGTCAGAGGATGGGTGATCATCTTTACCTAGTGGTAATCCCCGATCCTCGGAAAGCATGTTAATCCGTTGGTTCCAGCTGCCATTTATCTAGATATTTCAAAATCGTGACGAGTCGTCAGAAGTCCGGAAATTTAACCACCAATCTTACCAAAGGATATCGAATTACCCAGTAACTGGGCTGTGGAGGTCAGATAGGCAGTCGCTCAATGTAAAATACTGATAATCAGCTGAATCCGGTTAGACTGGATACCGATCCAAACATAGAGGGGAAAAGGCAGGCATATGATACTATGGAACGGTTTTATTTAGTGTGATCTGATAAACTGGTAAGGCTTTAGTCGCAGCCTTCTAAACATTGTATTTGAGCCCATGGGCATACCGTTCATTATCATCATCAACCTTTTTACCGTCCCACTGCTGGGCACAGGTCTCCTCTCATCCAGAGAAGGATTGAGCATAATCACCACGCTTTCTCAATGCGGGTTGGCGATTTCAGACTTAAAGTTCAGGTTTCCTCAAGATATTTTCCTTCACCTTCAGTCATTGGTGTCCAAGATATACTTAGAAAGTACATATAACTTTAGAAAAGTTACATTGGTACTTGCCTGACCTGGAATCGAACCCGCACACTCATACTTGAAAGGCTGGTGTTTTAACCACTAGGCCACCACAACATTGTCATACCGTTCATGTGTAGTCAAAACTAACCTCATAAAACTGGATCTACCAGCAGTACCTTGTCATTTATCATTCCCACTCTGATTACGACTAATCTACTAAAGACACTAATATTCCATTAGCAAGTAAAAACATCTAGAACGTTGGTGATGCAATCAACTACTTCGGTCATAGATGAACAGATAAATGCCAATAGAAATGAAAATATTATCTATTAATGATCTATACAATTGTGAGAGCTGTTAATGTGAGACAACCTATCTAAATGACCAAGTTCTGATTGAAAAGGTCAGTAGACTAGTAGGATTTTATATACATGATGGTTGATTTTGTTTTGGACAATCAGGTTACATGGTTATAGTGGTGTAGCGGTATTTAGAACGGCACATGCTATCTACGTATCAAATTGACTTCATGCGAACTCCTGCATTGCACAAGCAGAATTTACCGAGGAACTGACAAATATACAATAAGTTTTCTATCGAGGATGAGTGAATTTTGCGCCCTGTTCCTCGTACTTCTTGGCAATCAAGATTCATTTCAACTACAACTGTAAAATTCCATTCTTATGCATCCTTCTTCCCTTTTCTAATTTTTTGGATCCACATTACAACTTCTACTCTTTCATAATTATGTTTCTATTAGGCACCTACAGAGAACTTGTGACTAAATGATAACAGGTGCAAGGATAAGCTACACATGGCGAGATCTGTCGTGGATGCATGAACATTAAGGCTTTTCGTTCTCAGCCGAGACCGAAAACCGTTACTGAGAACAGAAAAATCATAAAAAAAAGTATTAAATGCTTTTGAATAGAGGACTAACTGGTTAACAAAAGTAACTGTTTTAATAATTAAAGTTAAATAACCTTATGTTGTAAATTAAAAAGTTAATTTTTTACCATTCAAAGAGTATCACCTGACGTCATACAGCGGCTAAAATAAAAACTTATATAAAGAAAAAAACCAATACTTTAATTGTGAAGTATTCTTTTAAGATATTTGATATTAATCCATTAAGTGTATAATTTGGTATTTTATATACTTAAAAATATTTAACATTTCTTTGCAGTTTTGGCCCTCTAAGAAAGTTATTTACAGTAACGGGTTTGGCTAACAATAGCCGAGAAACAAGGCGAATTTCTCAGTTGGATTTGTAACAGAGAATACCGAGACCGAGCCCTAGGTCTTGATCGAGCCTTAATGAACATCCATTACAAATTGAGATCCCGCCGAGCTTTGGAAAGTGCAATACGCCGTTTCCCAGCTGTCATTTGTAGATCTTTGACATTCGTTACGGGTAAAGAAGACCAAGGCTGACAGTCCAGTCTCTCCAAGGGATACCGTACTATCTGGCAACAGTACGATAGCTTATATGCAGATAGATAGACATGTAGTCGCTCCATACAATATTAACTGCATCTGGAGACCAACTTAGGCTCCCTTTATAAGTCATCGTTCTGATAAGACTAGCAGACAGATTCGTCATCCGACTGTTTTGCTCATTTGTGGTTACCCTTTTCGATTATTTGGAAACGTGCAATACATTTTGCTTGTAGCAATATTGTAAGTGTAGTGGTTTTGAAGTGGCGGCCACGTACTGGAAAACGCAGCGTAGGGAGGCCCCCAACAAGGTGGACCGAAGACCTGGTGATGGTCGCGGGAAGCCGATGGATGCGGGCACCACAAGACCGGTCAGCGTGGAAACCCTTGGGGGAGGCCTTTGTTTAGCAGTGGACATCTATAGTCTGAAGAAGAAGAAGAATATTGTAAGATTGCAAGTTTAGCACCTCCCTGCGGATGGGAAATCATCAAAAGACCTCTCGGTCTTTTGGTGATTTGTTTCCCTGCTGCGGGCGGAGTGGATTTTAGTCTTTTACTGGCTAAAACCCATACGTGTTCCTTCACTTGCCTTTGCGCCAGGGGCCATGGTAACTCTCTCGAACAACCCGCGGCCCTGGCACAGCGTGAAGTACCTCAGTTGAACAAAGAATAAAAGGGCTTCAGTAAAGAGGTACATACAATCATTCTTCTCTGCCATATTTGTCAAATCATCTATTTTTTTTTTTCTTTTTATACGGACAAATCTCACAGATTAAGCTAGCCCCAAAGTAAGTTCGAGACTTGTGTTATGGGATACTAACTCAACGATACTATATTTATAATAGATACATATATAGATAAACATCCAAGACCCAGGCCGATCAGGAAAATATCGTTTTCCATCATGACCTGGTCGGGGATCGGACTCGGGGCCTCAGGAAGGCGTGTTGACCGCTACGCCACGGAGGACGACAGGGAATCAACATGGGTGGAGTGTACTGTTTTGAATATTCCAAAATTTTGTCATGTGCTTTGAACTTTCGATATTTTTTTCTATATCTGCAAGCTGCAACCTAATTGTGTAATACACTATAACTATCGTTTTGAATAGTTTTGAAACATATTGCTAGTCCATTGCTCTATTTATTCCAAAAATGTGTCTGCTCAGCAACGTAAATAAGGCAATGAACATGAACTGTCAAAATTTAACTCATTGCTACTGATAGTATGTTGCGCAATTAGCCAACTGATTTATTTCACTATCAAACATCCTATAACATCTTTTTAATAGAAAACGCCCGCCTTATTGTTCCATCTTGATAAGTAGTTACTACTACAAATTTCACATGAACGCATCCGGCCATAGTCAGTATTCAAATAAATATAGGATATTATTTTAAAACGATTTCCAGTCATATTTTTATGTTAGTTGTGAGCGGTCGTACTAACAATGATATTAATGATTATTTGTTTGATGTACTTAGTGCCTTACCTTCAGGCTGATGCCTGGAATAATATGAGCGAGCATGAAGACTTTATTGGTAAAATACTTATAAAATCTTATTTTAATTAGACGTATGCGTTACGGAACTGAAACGTGGTCGCTCACAATGGGCCTCATACGAAGGCTCAGAGTCACGCAAAGGGCAATGGAAAGAGCTATGCTTGGAGTTTCTCTGCGTGATCGGATCAGAAATGAGGAGATCCGCAGAAGAACCAAAGTCACCGACATAGCTCTGCAAGTCACTAAACTTAAGTGGCAGTGGGCAGGGCACATTGCTCGTAGAACCGATGGCCGATGGGGCAGTAAGGTTCTGGAGTGGTGACCACGTACTGGAAGGCGCAGCGTAGGGAGGCCCCCAACAAGGTGGACCGATGACCTGGTGAAGGTCGCGGGAAGCCGATGGATGCGGGCAGCACAAGACCGGTCAGCGTGGAAAGCCTTGGGGGAGGCCTTTGTCCAGCAGTGGACATCCATAGGCTGAAGAAGAAGATGCGTTAAGAATGAATGTTCTCCGACCATATCACCGTGAAAAGTGACTCGTGAGTTAAGTGTCAATTCCTTTTTTTTAATTTTGGTTTTCGGGGGGAAACTTTCAAATATTTTTTACAAAAAAAAAACAACCGACTTCCAAAAAACACTACACAGTGAACAATAACTAATTTCGGAAATCGGTGTCTTTGGTTTTTGTATATTAGTTTTTGAAACTAATATACAAAACTAATATACTAAAACCACCCTGGTGGTCACGCATAGAGGTGGTCACGGTTCCTCTTAAAAGACCAATTCTGGAACCCCCCTGAGCAATCTCTGTAAGGTACATCCTAGTGGAGACTAAGAGAACCTCCCCTAAACCTGTTATGTACGGTAGCATGTAGCCACTGTACCAACGTCTTCCCTGGGATCACTTAGTGGGCAGGCAGAGTCTCCGCTCTGTGTGCCCGCGACCCCAATAGTGTCTAACCCTTTTTTTTTCACGCTGTGGAAATTGACAATTACGCATCCCCAAGGGGTATTTTATTTTTAATTGGGACAAAACCCGCCACACTTTTCCCAACCACTGCAACTCCTGAGGGGTATGTGGGACTCCCCGGGGAAACCGACAAAGCCTTCGCTACCAATTCCCCGCCGGCGATTCCCGCGTAAAAGGCGGGCCCACAGTGGTCCTCCCATAGGGAGGGGCCGGGCTGAGTACGTCTCCTTGTGCGAAAAGACGCAGCAGCCAAGGGTTTTTTTAGCGAGATGTCCTTCCTCTTAGCCCCACTCGCTTGCATGAATGCAAACGGGGCGCACAGCTCCCCTCAGTGAGGAGACCGGTTTGTCCGACGGTGACCCGGAGTTCGGGTCACGTCAGCCATCTGGAGTGGTGGCTAACCCGCCGCATGTCTGACCGCAGAAGCGGTCCCCGCGTCTGGCTTTGGTCCTCGCCGGTAAACCGGTAACCCCGCGGCGTCTACCCCAGTTTGTGTATTCAGGGGGTAGACGAGTAGTTAAAATGACAACATGAAATATTATTTTAACTACTCGTTTTGTTGTACTATTCTGTAAAAAATCCAACAGCAACACTTTATATGTAATAGCGGCTTATTTTAAAAAAAAGTTCGGTACCACCGAACTTTTTTATAACCATAACATCGGCTACCGGCAGAAGTTACCACCCACTTGACAAAGTCCTGCCGCCTAGCCAATTAGGGTTAGGGTCGTCATCTACCCCGGTCGCCAAAGAGTGTGGAACCGGTAAGAGATGTCGTGCGGTGTTCCACAGGGATTGGTCCTGGGGCCGCATCTGTGGATCATCGGATACGACTGGATACGGCTCGCCAACATTCCGTGAGCGTAGTTTGTTACGCTGACGACACGCTGGTCCTAGCACAAGGGGGGTCACACCAGGAGCGGGCGGAGTAACGACCGTCGGGGTTGCGACAATCGTCGAGAGGATCCCGAAATTGGGACTAGAGGTGGCCTTGCACAACTCCAAGGCCTTGTGCTTTCATGTTCCTCGGAATGTGCCACCGCCAGGTTCCCACTTAACGGTAGGATAAATAATTAATAATATTTAATTACTGTTTTATTTTTCAATTTAGCTGGAAAAGCCCCATTTTTCGAACTGCCCTGTATGCGTGTCGGAGGAACCTGTGCAAAAAGTAACTTTTGTCCAGCCGGGACAAAAGTGGCACAAAAAGGCCTGTGCCCAGAACAGCAAAAGTACGGCATGGAATGCTGCAGACCTCGTGAGTTCTACTACATGTATGAGTTTTATGAAGTAAGGAGCAACAGAGGACTTGTTTAAAAACCTAAGCTTTATGTAAACGGAAAGAATATAATTTTTTTAGTAGGTATAGGTACCCATATGTGAAATGATATACTACATATGGGGCATCATCCAATTCGATGGCTTAACATAAAAAATGCAATTTCTTTAGTGGCCGTGCTAATTAGGTAATTTTGAACGTATTGCATTATACAAAACATTCGCTTATACAAAAAATCTAAAATATGCTTAATTTCTCCAAACTTGGTTTATTTTTTCCACACATCGTGAGCATTGTCCTTTGCTCAGGCAAAATTTTGCGTACCTTTTTTTTTAAGCCACTAAGCAACATATCTATACTTAAAAAGTTGTCCGCAAAATCCTAGGGACACATTAAATATATACACTATGTAACAAAAACCCTGTTGTTCCTTTCAGGGACATATAATTTTACCTACAAGCACATCATTAATGAAGTCATAATTAGAAAACAGTAATCATTGTCTAGTCGAGGGGTCACAATCAAATACCTATTAAAACCGACAAATTCGATTTTTTTTAGAATATCAGATTTTATAAGTTAAATAAATTGACGGGAACGTTCTACTTATGTCTAGTTTCTTCATGCAGAATTGCAGAGCTAAGAAATCAGTTACATATTATAAATATTAAAAATTTATTTTAAATATTTTTGTGAACAATTTTTATAAATTACTTGCTTTATTATGTCCGTATGCCGATTCTTAAAACGTAGGTTGAAGGATCAACAGTGTTTTTGTTACATATTGTATAACGTTACGTCTTAAGCAGAAAAGGCTGTGGCTAAGAAAAGTTGAGGCAGATAAAAATGCACCAACATTTGATCGTGGGTTTTATTACCCTTGTGGATAGTGAATAATAAGTAGCCAGCAGGATAAGACGAAATCTGTATCAGCAAGTCAAATGAAAAGATGGAGCCCGATGCAGTGCGTATTCAGACAGATGAATAGTCTAAAAGAATATTCTAAATATTTGTTTAAACTTATTACAAGTTTAGAACATTATCATTTACCTTATAAGGCTTCAAACTGCAACCCAATGAGTGTAGTAATTTGTCAGAAAAATAACACTATTATTCCAAATTTATGAAAATTTGATGAATTTGCTAGAGAAAACTCTATAGCCTAGCAATTAGTTCACCACTTTATGTAAAACCACGTATTCTATGTTACGGTTTCAAAACACACACACATTAATTTAAATGAATTCAAATTAATTAATTAAAATTAATGACCATTAAAACAATTGAATTACAATTATTATTCCAGTTGCGTGTGCCCTTTATTTTCGTTTTAGTATTTAACAAATTAAACTTAATTTGTGATTATTCAGTGAAAATATAATAAATTTTGTGTTGAATTGTTAACAACATTGGGCCGCGCGTGTGCCTATTATTAAAGGGCTATTATTTTGTACCAATTACGCAATTTAATTTGTTTCGAAAAATTCTGTTTTCTGTTTTTAGTAAAATAAAGTTTATATATATATATATCCATATTACATATATATATCCTCGGTGGTAGGTCATAACATCGACCGCCGGCAGAAGTTACCACCCACCAAGCCGCCAAGCCACCTTGCCGCCAAGCGATTTGTCGTGTTCCGGCATGATGTCTGGTGAAGCCGTACGGAGGACTGGTCTGAGCAGTTGTGTTGCGATGAGTGCCGGGAACGATGCGCCTAATGTTGTTGTGTTGGGAGTTTGGTCGTGGAGGGTCTTCAGATCAATATCGCTTTGGCGCAGCATCGTTGGTCGTGTTGTTGGGTTTAACATTGCATCACCTCGCTCAATTGCCGTCTTCCTTCTTATTTGCTCAGTTTTTCTGAGTGCATAGGCTCTTAATAAACTAGCGCGCTTTACCATCAACAATCGCATCACTGCTTACCATCAGGCGGGATTGCGGTCAAGCCCTAGTTTTTAATTATATAAAAAAAAAAATGCTTTATAACGACTTGTAATAAACGCTGTACAACAGAACAATGTGTAGTGTATAACGTGATAAACTAATCGCCACTCCGTATAAGATAATTTCGTGTGCATCAATCTTTTGCAAATCTAGTGCGATTCCCCCATCTCCGTTCCATGATCGAACGACCCGTCGTACGTCGAGTTTTCACCCTTACGCGGTGTCTTGCGTGAGCGACGAACGCGACGCGATGCGATGCAACACGACGCGATGTAATGCGCCGCGATGCTATACGCGACAAATGTCCTACGTGATTTTGGTCATTACTTCGTGAATCATGGAGAAGTAGAGTACAATTTTGCTTGAAAGTTCATATTATATTTTAAAGTACAGACTTTTAAAAAAATATTATAATTTTTACAAAGAAACACATTTGACGAGCTCCATCATTTATATCCAAAATTAAGAAATGATTCTAAAATGTTTAAACAATATTGTGGAGTGTAACCGTCAACTTTCGATTAAATTATTGCTTATTATTACAATTAAAAACAACAAATTTTCAAAAACCTATTTTTATTGAAGAAAGATTACTCTTGACATTGCGGTGAGTACATAGAAATGAAACTAAATAATTTTGTATTATTTTATTTTAATTATTATGAAATTATCACTGAGATGAATCACCAGAAGTGAAGTAACCCATCATTGAAGATTCTGTGTTTGATGGGATATGAGGTAGTTTTGATATTTCTTTGATGAGCATCACCTAAACCTGAGTTCGAAATAATAATTTCTTTAGAGATGGTAGCTTTTAAATATACAGCATTATAGACTTGAATTAGTTCAAGTCGTCGTCATCTTCATTTAAATCTTTTTTCATTAAGACTATCTTTTCCTATCGTATCATTAAGATTTCTTCAATATTTTTTGCTGCACCTTCTTGTACCTTTTGATTAGCCAATGTTCCAATAGTTCGCGATGGAGCATGCGACGGTCCAAGTGTCGAGGTATCATATAGTATCTTTGCCGATATAGCATTTTGTGGAGTAAGTTGCAGCATCAGTCGTGGGACCATCAATTGTTGCCGAATTGGTATCATCTATATTAAACCGCGATTCATCGGGTTGTGTATTGTAGGCCGATTACTCAGAAAGAATAGACATCATTGTATCTTCATCGATAATGTCGCTTTCATTTAATATATTTTTATTTTGAATATTACACGTAGTTTTACGAGGTTTCGAGATTGTCTTTAAAAATTGCATTGATTCAAAATGTGTCCACTCGTAGTTTTACGAGGTTTCAAAATTGTCTTTAAAATTCCCTTGATTCAAAATGTGGCCATCACCATGCCAACCACAGGAAATCCACTGCTGGTCATAGGCCTCTCCAAGGATTTCTAAAAAAGACCGGTTGGACGCGTCCTACATCCAATGCTTCCCTGCGATTTTGGTCAAGTCATCCAACCACCTAGTTGGTAGGTGCCCGACGCTGTACTTGCCGGTACATGGTAGCCATTCATGAACTTTTCTGCCGCATCGGCCATCGGCTCTACGTGCTATGTGCCCCGACCAATGCCACTTCAAAGAGCTAATCCATAACACAAATAAAATCAAAACATTACTTATACATGTAGCATATAGATTCATTTTGGCGTATCCATATTATCTGAATTACATACAACATTTTGGCAATAAATGAGTTTGAAGTTTGAACAAATTGTATTATCAATTCAAAACGTTTTAAAGATGGACGACCAGATTGGTCACTGAGGTACACTGGTTAGTATTAGATGATACTTCTCTTTGAACCCGTTAAAATGCATATTTTTATAGCTACTTTTATCTAAGTACCTACCTACTTTAGTACTTATAATTATCCAAATTATTTAGTCGATCAGATTAGAAATGTTTTGTTGCACGGTAAATCTCTAGTGAGTTTTAGTTGACATCAACTTAAATTTATAATAAATATGTACTTATTGCATAATATAAATGAATTAGATGATATTTTATAAAGATATAAGCATGGGCCAGATTTTTTTTTTAAAGTCGACTGTATTCTTACCAACCAACACTTTTGTTAACAAACACCCTTTGTTTCAGTAAAGGGGGTAACGGAGTGTCGATCTCGACAAGGGGAGTGCATTCCAACATCTCGCAGGTGCTCACAATATTTAAAAATCCGAGACGCCACTGGTTGTGGCCGTGAGGAAATTTGCTGTACGAGATATGAGCCTACAGAATAATACTCTTGCTCTTTTTGATACCATGTTCGGCTGATACCATTTTTGACATTGCTCATTTTATGACGGATTGCACCACTGACTATGTTATTATTTTTAAAAATTGTATATTTGTATAAAATTAAACATGTTTTTTCATTATTTTTAGTTGTTTTTTTTTATAAATTATAAATCAGCGCTTGACCGCAATCCCGCCTGATGATAAGCGGTGATGCGATTGTTGATGGTAAAGCGCGCTAGTTTATTAAGAGCCTATTCACTCTAGCCTTGAATGATAAACAATTACAAATGTTGAAATCTAGTTACAGAGTACACAAATAGCTTATACACACATACATAATATAACTACAATACATATATATATATACTAAATCAAGGGAGAGGGGTGTTGAGATTACACAACGCTACATGTTCCGAAAATAACTATTGCAATTTCCGCGATGCAAACTGACTGGTGTCCTGAAATTAGGAGAAAGCGCATTCCAAAGAAGAATGAAATGAATATGACAGGTAGAAAGAATAAAGTCAGACGTATGAGAAGGACAGAGTAAGAGGAGATTGTTAGAAGAACGCTAAGTTAGTAAAATAAATGAGTTTCAAGGTAGTAAAAAAAAATACAAGATTTTTAGCTTTGAGCCTATTCATTACAACCAAATAAACAAAGTTTTCCTCTTTATAATGTTACGAATGTACCTTATATCGATGGCTTAAGGCAAAATATTGTGTGACATGCAGAACATAACTTTTAAGTGCTCTATCTCAAGACCTAGGTATTAGATAGAAACAATATAAAAACGCATCGCTAGACCTAGGGTGGCCTATCGAATGGTACAGTTTTCATAAATATTGTTAACAAAATGTCAACATCGAAATTTTCAGAAAATCGTTTCCGACAAAGTACTTATAGGTACCTACCGAACGTGCTCGAAATTATGCGCTATTATTATTGACACATCTGGAATGTTCGATCAGCTGATCCCGGCTAAGGCCCCGTAACACCAGCCCGCAGTCAGTCTGCATTTGACTATCGATACGAAAACAAGCGACAGTTAAGAAGCGATCTTTGAGAATACCTACTGCGACAACCTGTAACGAGAACTTTGAGGACTTCATGAAGTAACATCTGTAGTGTTATTGTGCGAGTATGACACGGACTTCGTGGACGTAAGGGAAGACTTCGGTGGACATCAGCTACATTCTACTTGTCACTGCCTACTACCAACTGTATCTTCGTTGCTAATAAACTTCGAAACCCTTAACCGGCGTTTAAGTACCCCTAGCCTGTAACAATAATATTAGTGTAGATAACATATTTTTCTCGGTGGTAGACCATAACACAAAGGCAGAAGTTACCACCCACCATACAAAGTCTTGCCACCAAGCGATTCATCGTGTTCCGGCATGATGTCTGGTAAAGTCGTACAGAGGACGGGTCTGAGTAGTTGTGTTGCGATGTGTGCCGGGTAGGAAGCGCGAAATGTTGTTGTGTGGTGGAAGGTCTCCAGATCAATCTCCTTCTGGCGCAGTATCGTTGGTCGTGTTGTTGGCTCATCAATCAGCATCACCTCGGTCAACTGCCGTCTTTCTTTCTACTCACTCTTTTTTTTTTTGAGTGAATAGGCTCTTAATAATCTAGCATACTTTACCATCAACGATTGCATCACTGCTAACCATCAGTTATTCAGGCGTAGTAGACGTTTGGTCAGCTCGCCATCTAAAGATGGCATGACATCTTACGACCGCATGTTGGCCGTTGACGAGGTTCACAAACTCTCTGCTTGTGTGTGGGTGTGTATATGCTTTGTAGCCAATTTCGTCATTTGTAACTAGAAAATTTGTGCGGATGAAGTAAACTTAATCAAACCCTTTATAATTTGTCTAGGCATTGAGACTACGTACTTTGAAGAGCCGTGTATGCGAGCCGGCGGCTTCTGTGCTGACGCTTGTCCACCAAAGACAAGAGTTGTTGAAACAGGCTTGTGCCCAGATCAACAAATATATGGAGTGGAGTGTTGCATCTCTAGTGAGTTCTTTACTCTTTACTTTGTTAAACCTATATTTTAGTAACGGACTTCAAACATGGAAAAGTTTCTCAATTCGTCGGATTTTTTTTTTTTTTTGTATTTTTACATTTTTTACCGATTACCCAATGACGTCAGGACCGATTTACAAAATTCTTTTTTTGTTTGGGAAGGTGGTCGGTGGTCCCATAGTCATCAGGTCAGGATCTGATGATAGTACACTTGAGAAATTGCGGGGATCCATAAAATGTTATAGGCATTCTTAACGTTTTTCTTACACTTTGTCCCAACTATGTTGGCGCCGACGTCCAGTCTGACCGGATGCTACTGAACAGTACTTTTAACAAGGAAAAAGTGTAAAGTAAAACTTTGACTTCCAAGAAAAACTTTGCATAGTGAAATATAACTTATTTCGGAAATCTGTGACAAAAACGAATATCCATTGTTTTCTTTTTTTGTAAAATAATTTTTATACCAGTTTCAATCTGCGACTTGGCCTGCGTACACAAACCTATGACAATTAGCAATACTGTTAGTAAGTTCTCATTGATGAATATGACTTTAAAAGCGGGCTTTTTTTCTCGGATGGGAAATTATTAAACGACTTAAAGTCTTAAAGTCTCTCATTCTGGGCGGAGCAGAAGGCTGCTCCGCCCAGAATGAGAGACTTTTACTGACTTACACCCACCCATGTTCCAAATTGTAGTCTGCTAAAGAAACAATGAAACTTATTTATTTTCTAGTAGGTTTGGACAAAATCTTATACGCGATGATGCAAAGAGTCTGTTTAGGTTCATGACCCAAATATGATAAATGTATTTAAGACACGATGGGACTGATATACGCATTGCGATTATAAAATGTCCCTTACCAAAAAAAGAACAAAAAAAAAAGACTGATACACGTCAAAGTTTTTTTTTTTAATCTATGTAGGCTTGGCATTTACTAACTGACTTCCCTGATAAAAAATTTAAATCAAACTCAAAGGTCACAATCTCTTTTAACGGCATACATAATATTTGTCAGAAGGATTTTAAAAGGTGCATAAGATGGTCTTTTGAGGAAAGAACTACAGAGATCGACAGGACTAAGTATTTTTTTTTTTTGTTTCAGACAAAATAACACTAAACTGTTGTCTAAGGCGACGGGAGTGTGTGCCCAAGATATTCGAGTGCTCCAAGTATTTTATTATTCAACACATTTTATTATATGGATTTCTATAAATAAACAGTGTTTTCTTGTCAAGTTTCTTCTATATTCATGTTAAGTTTTACTTTTGCCTTTGAGCAGCGTTGGGCAAGTGGTATCAACGAGTTATAGGTCGTGGGTTCAAAGCCCATCAGGCGCTTTACATTGTATAAATTATTTCATCACCGCTGCTCTCAAAACGTCGAAGGTCGTCACTAACTGGATGCTTCAGGTAGGCCATCGACATAGCGTTTGACTACGGCGAAGGTCTTGTGACGATCTGGTAACATGCGTAGGGTCAACATCGCCAAAAATAGCGGAAGATAATAAATAGGACACAAAGGTTTGAAGGAAAATAAGGAGGCCGTTGTCCAGCAGTGGGACACCAAATAAGCTACAAAAATATTTAAGAAAATTTTACACTACAATAAAATATATAAAACTCCAACAATATTATCAGCTTGTTCCATAATATTTAATTGAGCTTTCAAAATACAAACACTTATGCATGAGCAATAAGAAAAGCAAATTTTTAAATAAAATTTTAGAAAAGGGGATGACAACCCACTGATAGGATGTTGCCTACCCTAAGAAGTCTATATAACTTTGAGGGTCTGTATGAAAATAGTTGATTCATCAAAACAAGTGTCCACTTTTATACATTTATGTCGGGTAAGGAAAAAGATGAAAATATTGGGATGAGCTGGACTCCTTCAACAAAAACTGGTGTTGTATAGCTTTAAACAGAGAGAAGTGGAAGGAAAATAGAGGTACCTATGCCCTGACGTGGGACATCACAGGCTTTAAAACATTTCTATCCCAGGCCTCGAATACGAAACGGAGTAGAAACCCACCGCAACTTGGGCCGAAGCTACGGATTTTGTGCTGAAATAGAACACCAGAAACGAAAACACGAAACAACTTTTGCCTTTAAAACATTAATTACGTCATAGTATTTTTTATACTAAATAGCACCAATTTAATGTCGACTCTGCCTAGAAGTATAAAATATGGAATCGTAGCACAAACAACGGTAGGTACATTTAATACCGTGTCTTGCTTTCATGTCATCTGTTAGGATACAGACGTTTTCTCAGTAAAAAGTAGTGGGCCATATTACCACGCAAGCCCAGTGTGGGTTAGGCCTGCTATCAACACGTTTCAGGAGCAGATGGACGCTCGTTAAATAGCTGAATTCTGAGCCGATTCTACGTACTTGTAGATTGCTAACAAGAAGTAGTACCTGCCAACGTTTGTTTTCACCGTATTCAAATGACATTGAGACATTAGGATGTATCAAAACAAAAAATGTTTTTGAAACAGTCTATTATAATAATACCTTCTCATTTTAATTTGTAACTTGGTTGACAGTAGTACTGTTACACAATGTACTTAAAAGTTTTTCGAGTAGTATTCCTTTTAAATTACCTGTGTTTTGCTACGCCGCCATCTTTGAAACTTAAGAAGAAATTAGATATTTTTAACGAAGTTATGGGTAATGTATTTGTGTTTTCATAGATGGAGTTAAAAAGTAAAATTGAGTAAACATGACAATTTATAACCAATTATAAGCAAGTTTTAGTGAAGTTGCAAGTGAGTGTCATTTCTTGAAATCATTCTGTAGACATTATGACATGTAATTGCCATAAGTTAAAGAAGTTAGATATTACTTAAAAAACAAAATTAAAGGTAGTATATTAAATTTACCGTCGTTTGTAGTAAAAGATATCTGTCTAATTAGACAGAGATTTCGGAATGGTGATAATTATCACCAATCGATTTTCAACCTTAATGTTTTAGCGATAATTTTGAAAATCTATTAAAGTAATTTGACAGATTGTGCCAGCTTGATGTGATGACAGCCATACACTGACTTGCTTCGAATAAATAATAAAAACTGAACTAAATTATTTGTAGTAAAGCTATCATTTGATGCCTATATTACTCATTGGCCTTTGAAAGATTGTGGGATTTTGCTAGATATCAGAATACAACGACGTGGCGATGCTCAAGAAGGCCTACATCCAAATATCCAGCAGCATGGATGTCTTTTGACAAATGAATGAATGATTTCTTTTCAGTTGCTCTACAATTTCTTTGTTTTCAATATTTTCTTTAACTATTTTCAGAAATCCCGGATCACCGAGCTCGTTTTTTTGAGCTGCCTTGTATGAATATAGGTGGAACTTGCGCGAGAGATGACGCTTGTCCACCTGGTACAAAGGTTATGCAAAGGGGATTATGTCCACAGCAGCAGCGATTGGGTATAGAGTGCTGCAAACCCTGTGAGTTCTATGGAAACCATGACAAAACGTCATGCCTATATTACCGTGAATGACCGAAATAGAGTAAGTAAACCCACATTGAGCCAAAAATCTATAGGCCTTGGCTGAATGTGGTCAGTACAATAGAACCCTGAATACAAACACATTTAATTTATTTGCGGACTCCAAAGCCTGGAGCACATGCGAAGAGTAGCCAACCTGTCGGTATTCTATATAAGAATAAAATAACAATTGTTGCAGACTTACCGGTGAAGAAATGCAGCACGAAGCATGGCTTCTGTTTATTGAAGAAATTTACGTGTCCTACCAAAATAACAAATGACATAACCGATTGTTTACCTTACGAAGTCTGCTGTCTTGATTTAGCTCATTAAATATTATAAAAAATTGTCTTTTAAGCCCTAGTAAATATATATTTTACATATTGCCTATATTGTTGTATGTACCTACAATTAGTTGTTCTGGCTGTTTTTTTTTTTTGTTTTATTATTGAAAACTAAGCTTGACCGCAATCCCGCCTGATGGTAAGCAGTGATGCAATCGTTGATAGCCTTGAAGACACTTAAATTATTGTGAGACGGAAAGACCGCCGCTGGCAAATTTATCTAGTCCATAGTAAGCGATTATTCGATTGTTAACCAGAGCAAGCGTTTCTAGAGAAAACACTGGCCACACGTATGTTATTAAAATGCTGAAGATGCATTAAGAATGTAAATATAAAGTAAACAGTAGCAGAAATCGGTGCCATAATCCTTAAGGTGGATTGTCGATTATAACTAGCCCTCACCCATACCAACAACATTTTGTTACAAGACAAGTCTTCCAAGGTTTTTAAAATAAACGTTGCCCCACATTAGTAATTTCTCATGTATCGTGGGAGCGTTTACAAACATATAAACTCACATACACAAACAGCCAGACCCGAAACACGTACTTATAGGTCACACAAATATTTGTTATAACCCGCGACACGCAGCGCAGCAGTCAATAGCTTAATCACTGCGCTAACCATGCAGTCGGTAAAGAAGCAGCGGTTGGGAAAGAACACCCACCTTATAATTATATCAACGCGAGCGTCTTGGGGGTTTATTATTACGAATGAGGGTTGGTCTCGGAACAGTAAGAGAAGTTGGTCAATGCGCTGGCGCGGTGGTACGTAGGTATGCGTATACCTACATTGTATAAATGTAATCAACCCGCTGCATACTATGAATGTCACCCGGCGGTGCTCGTGAATCATTATCAACCTTTTTATCGTCCCACTGCTGGGCACAGGTCTCCTCCCATACAGAGAAGGATTGAGTGTAATCACCACGCTTGCTCAATGCGGGTTGGCGATTTCATTTCAGACTTAGTCTAGGTTTCCTCAATATGTTTTCCTTCACCTTTTAATCAGTCATTGGTGTCCAAGATATACTTATAAAGTACATATAACTTAGAATAGTTACATTGGTACTTGCCTGACCTGGAACCGAACCCGCACACTCATTCTCATCAAGAATGAGTGTGCGACTACAGAGTGAATTATTTTTTTTTATATAATTTTGTTGTTGATTGTGAATTTTTGTGTGATTCCTGTGTGCTAAATAAAACAAAACTAAATAAAATATAAATCTGTATTTGTGTAGGATTTTGATATATAAATAACTAAATACAATAAGTTGCCTACACAACTACTCGATACCTGGACACTATTGTCACTCATAGTAGAATTTGGATTTATGATATAAAACAGTTTCTTGTCATTAACAATTTTATTTCTATTTATTTCCAAAATGAAAATATTTTTTTTTATAATTGCAAACTAGTGCTTGACTACAATCCCGCTTGATGGTAAGCAGTGATGTTATCGTTGATGGTAGAGCACGCTATTTTATTATGAACCTATTCACTCAAAAAACTAAGTTAATAGGACTGAAGACGGCAGTTGAGGGAGATGATGCAATGTTAAACCAAGCAACACTACCAGCGATGCTGCGCCAGAGGGAGATTGATCTGGAGACCCTCCACGACCAAACTCCCGACACAACAATATTTGGCGCATCCTACCCGGCACACATCACAGCCTTACCAATTCATTTCATACATTTCCGATCAGTATCAATCCGCTAATCCAAGCGGGTGCTATCACCAAGTCCGGTTAATCCCACGACCGCCTTCCACTAAGGCCTGCATGTCGCCTCTTTGAGCCTGACTGCTCGAGCGACGAACGGCCCCAATTCCGTCACCCACAAGATGCACATAAGGTGACTGGAGATCACCAATCGGTCTTGAATGCTCGGCGAATCCTCTTGTTGCGGGTAACTGTTCTGCTTAGTACTGAAGGAATGAGGGGTATGCTCTCTGTGCCTTGCCAACGCGTCCATGAAAATCTATATCCTGAAAACGCTTCATCAACTGTATTTAAACAACTCGTCTTCAAAATACGATGAGGTGCAAAGTCTTCGTAGTCTTAGATTGATAGCAATAAATTATAATCAGAATGAGCGAAGTAACTGTTTCGTTGTAATACCGGATCAATAACAGCTTTCAATTCCCTTGCTAAGTAACGAGACCTCAAGATTAATTGTCATAAATGTCTTCTTCCATCTTTGCAACTTAGGTGGTGTTTAATCTCAAAGAATTTTGAAGCGAACATAATTATATATAATTATATACTTTGACAACACAAGTTACTAAACAAACCAAGTTTATTTGTGGAAGAAGTCAAACCTTCTTCCACAAATAAAGTTGGTTTGTCTCGTCTCTCATTATCATCAGACATATTTTAATTACTGTGAGCGTACTATACGTAGGCACTTACCTTTTTTTTCAAGGTGAGATTCAACCTCAACTCTTGACCAGTGGCCTCTGTGGAACATATACCACTTTTTTGCCAATAACACGTGTAGCAAATTATAGAAATTCTTTGAAAATTTTATTTCACAATAATGGCGGATATCGCCAGAACCGTCTAACAGGAAGGTTTGATGCAAGGTCATGGTGTGGCCACTATGCTGCGATATTTCAATGTTCTTTATGAATTATTTAGTGATTATACTTTTTACTGCATAAATTACGCGTTTTTATTTAGTAAACGACACTATAAATAATTTTAAAAGAATGACAATGAAATATGCGCGTGACACTCATCTTAGCTTTCCCGTCAAAACGTAGTGTGGCGGTATCTACAATCGCCACATGCGAACAACGCGTCATATTGACGTCACACAAGTTCTACATCTCGCAAGCGGAGTTTACCGTGCAATTAGCATACATGCAACTTCCCAAAAATCAACCGTCGGGCAAGTGTCAGCCAGACATAACATCCTTCTGGTCGGAGGATCCTCCCTCTTCTATGGAGAATGAGTTTACTGTTCCTCATGCTTCTGAAGTAGTGTTGGTTATTGCACAATAGAAAAACGGATTACAGTTCAAATCAGAATATAATTTACGAACAAGTTATTTCCACTAGCGAGCACACATTGTAGGTACAAAACTCAACGATACGTAACGAGAAATAGTTCCTAGCAAATATTGTTCATGCGATGTCCAGTGCTTCGATGATTTAGAGAGCTCTGCTCTGCTTTGTTTTAGCTACCGTCCAGTGGCATTTGAGTTGGCAACAGATTTTTTCAGTGAATTCAGTGTTCTACAAATCAAATAAAATCAAAGCATTTATTTCAAATAAACCAGTTACAGGCAATTTTGAATTGTCAGAAGGTCGGTCAGTCAGTAAGGTGAAGCTAGTCGCCTATTCCAAAGAGTAGGTACCTATGGAGAAGAACGGACAAGAAACTCCATGGACACTCTTTTCAATTGTCAAGCTATTGATACAAGTATTTGATTACATCATTCATGTTGAAATCGACGGTGTGAGAATGATGCAGAAATATATTGTACGCTAGGAGCGTCCATTATGGAACACACAAAAAAAAAAAAATAAATATAAAACAACAATTCAGAAATTAAAATACGCCGTGGCAGCTAAGAGATGACCAGTCCCCACTGACGGCGTCCGTTCACGAACATGACGTATGGATCAACATCATTCAGCTCAACCATATTAAAGGGAACCTAATATAGGTTAGGATAATATATATATATATCTATACAAATATTATAAAGAGGAAAGGTTTGATTTTTTGTTTGTTTGTTTGTTTGTATGAATTGAATAGGCTCCGAAACTACTTGGCAGATTTGAAAAATTCTTTCACTGTTGGAAAGCTACATCATTCCTGAGTGACATAGGCTATATTTCATTTAAAAAAAAAATAGGCATCCTTACTAAAATTACGATAACGTAATCCAAGGTATGAAAAAAATATCAAAAAACTACCTTACATCGCGTGCGCTGCGAAAACTATTGATGATAGAACAAAATGATATACTACATTTTTTTAGAACACACCATTATCTACAAAAAATCAGCGGCAGCATATCTCTAACTATTACAGTCATGTCACAATAAGCGTTTTTTTATTGAAAAAAAGAAATTAAAATACCACCGCTACAAAAAGCTCTTTATTTGTACCTTGGTATTAACCCTTATCTAAATAAATGATGTATTATTTATGACTGCTTCAATATCTTTATATTACTTTTTGAATTATTCGATTCTGACAATCCATTCAAAAGATATCACGAGTAAAAAAAATTCGAATATAAAAATAAAGTCGATAGCGTCATTCATGACAAAAGAAAAGTTTTCTTTTTGGATGCACCTGGTGGAACGGGAAAGACGTTTCTTGCAAATTTGGTACTTGCTAAGATAAGACAATCAGGAAAGATAGCAAATGCAGTTGCTTCCTCAGGATTTTTTTTTTATATAATTATAAATTGCTGCAACTCTCTTGAAGGATGGCAAAACTGCTCATTCTACTTTTAAACTTCCACTATCCGTCAATCTTGAACAACAATCTACATGTTCCATCCGCAAAAATGGACCCATTGGTAAATTACTACAAGACGCCTCATTGATTATGTGAGACGAATGCACGATGAGCCATAGAGCACATATAGAGGCCGTGAACAGAACCTTACAGGATCTAAGGAACTCCTCTGCAGTCATGGGCGGAATTACTTTTGTATTTGCTGGAGATTTTCGACAGACTCTCCCCGTTATTAACAGAGGCACGCGAGCAGATATCATCAAGGCATGCTTGAAATCGTCTCCCTTATGGACTACGATTGAAACATTAAAATTAAGGACAAATATGAGAGCTCATCTTCATGGAGTCACTGATAGCGATTTCCCACAGCAACTACTAAAACTTGGGGAAGGAATTTTTCCAACTCCAAATTTAAGCGGTCATTGTGACATTCTTCTGGATGAGTCTCTAGGCCAAATACTCCATAATTTGGAAAATTTAATAGATTCTGTATACCCTGATATCGAGAATTTGCACGAAAGAGACTTCCATTGGCTGTGTTCTCGGGCTATAGTATCACCTAAGAATGATACTGTCAATGAAATAAACAATCTGATTGTTCAAAAAGTCCCCGGCCAAACAAAAACATACAAATCGATCGACTCTGTAACGAATATTGAAGATGCAGTCCATTATCCACAGGAATTTTTAAATTCGTTGAACCCTTCTGGACTGCCACCCCATGCATGAATTGACGTTAAAAATCGGAATCCCAATCATGCTTTTAAGAAATTTAAACCCTCCGAGCATGTGTAATGGGACGAGGCTGCTTATTAAGGAGTTAAAGGACAATTTAATAGTAGCAACTATTATCACTGGCCCAGCAGGTCGTCACTAGCTCATATACCGAGGATACTGATGATCCCAACTGATCTGCCAATCCCATTTGAACGGCTTCAATTTCCGGTAAAAACATCTTTCGCATTAACAATTAACAAGTACCAAGGCCAAACCTTCGAATTAGTAGGGATCGATCTGCGAAAGAAATGTTTTACTCATGGTCAACTGTATGTTGGTCTATCGCGAGTCGGAGCCCCTGAAAATCAATTTATTTTGCTGCCACAAAATAAAACAACATTAAATATTGTTTACAGAGAAGCTCTAACAAAATAAATGTATTTTCTTTTAGGGTTATCACCTCAATAAATGAAAAAAAAATTAAAAAAATATATCAAAAAAAGAAAAAAAAAAACCCAAAAATATACAAAAAAAAAAAACACATAAATACAAAAAATCATTAAATAATATCTGAATTTAATTATTCTTATTTTTTTTTATTTACTCTTTTTTAGGAGCTCGACACAAAAAGGGATGAATATGTGTCATATTATTATTATTATTATGAATGTGTTAAAATTAACAAATCTAAATGTAATGTTTGATGATTGATTCCGACCGATTTCGGCCACGGCGACCACTTCGACTCCTAGCCGGTGATTTGGCGCTCATGCGCCCGAAGATGGCTTATGTAGCCTATCTTGGCGGCGAGACTTCGTGCACACTGAGGGCACGTAAGCACGCCGTCGACGTAGTTGTAGGTGATGGCAGCAGGTGGGCGGGCCCTCAATTGGTCGCGTTTGGTATCGAGGTCAGCTTTGCGCTGTTCCTCAAACTCGCGTACATGTTCGTACACCATTCCGCGCCATTCTGACCGCTTTGCTGCCAAACGCTCCCATTCAGTGGGTTCTATATTGCATCTCTTCATGTGTCGTTTTAAGACATCCTTGAACCGGAGGAGTTGTCCGCCATGCTTTCGCTTGCCCTCCTCCAGCTCAGAGAAGAAGATGCGCTTCGCCACTCTTTCGTCCGCCATACGCGATACGTGTCCGCACCACCGAAGCTGTCGACGCATTAAATAAGCCTCAATGCCACCAACATTGGCTCGTCGCAGGACTTCGGTATTTCGTACTCTGTCAGACCATTTGATCTTCATAATGGATCGGAGACATTTAAGGTGAAAAAGATCTAGAGTACGTACGTGCTGGCGGTACACGCACCACGTTTCAGCGGAATATAGAAGATTTGGCAGCACAATTGCCATGTATACGGATATTTTCGTAGCTAGCTTAAGGTCATGTGAGTAGAAGACCTTGGAACACAACTTGCCAAACGCTGCAGCTGCAGCTCCGACTCTGCTGTTGATCTCAGCATCAAGGTCACACTTAGAACTTATAGTGTTCCCCAGGTAACGAAACTTGCCTACCTGCTTCAGCACATCCTGACCAAGCTTTATATTCAGTGTCTCGTGTCCATGAATGTCTAGGGACATCACCTCCGTCTTGTTGATGCTGATTTTTAGGCCGTACTTACAGCAGGCTTGATGAAAAGCGGACATCAGCTCTTGTAGGCCGTCTGGGGATTCTGCCAAGAAGCACAAGTCATCAGCATACATGATCTCAGTAATCAGTGCATGTGAGACTTTGGTGCGAGCCTTAAGTCTAGCCAGATTGAAAAGACCGCCGTCGGTGCGGAAGCGGATGCGAACTCCTTGTGAAACAATTTGTAAGACCTCTCCCACTACCACTGCAAAGTATAAGGCGAACAGAGTTGGTGCTAAGACGCATCCTTGCTTCACCCCACAGGTAACGGGGAAGAAGTCTGTCTGTGCACCGTCTACAGCAACACAGCATTGCATGCTGTCATGTAGGAGTCTAAGAAGTCTCACAAACTTTTCAGTGCATCCTAGCTTACCTAACACTAACCATAAGGCTTCACGAGGCACACTGTCGAAAGCCTTCTCCAAGTCAACAAAGCAGAGGTACAGCTTACGACCCTGTTCTCTACTCTTTTCCTGTAGTTGACGCACGGAAAATATCGCTTCACAGGTGCCTCGGTCCGGTCGGAAGCCGAACTGGGTTTCAGGCAGGATCTTTTCAGACAATATCTTTAGACGGTTTAAGAGAACTCTAGCAAAAACCTTTCCAGGAGTCGATAAAAGCGTGATACCACGGTATGAGTTGCAGTCGGATCGGTCACCTTTGCCCTTATATAGTGTTCTTATACGCGACACTTTAAACATATCAGGAACGCGCTCTTCCTCCCACATACGAACAAACAGCTCCCACATCAACTTATGCAACCCCTCTCCGCCGTATTTGATCAGCTCTCCCGGTATAAGGTCAATGCCAGCCGCCTTTTGGTTTTGCTGCTGTCTGATGGCAGTAACAACCTCATCAAGCAATAGTGGCTCGTCCAACTCAAGAACAGGAGGGAGTTGAGGCATTAAGCCTATTGCTTGAAGGTCAGTTGAACGATCCACATTCAGCAGAGTATTGAAGTGCTCCGCCCAGCGCTTTAGTACATCCTCCCTGCTAGTCAAGAGGTGTCTACCGTCTAGAGACCTTAAAGGTACCTTTGCATAGTAGGATGTACCAGTCAGCCTACGTACCTCACTGTGGAACTCCCCGAGTTGGTTAGTGTCAAAAAGCCATTGCATGTGAATGGCTTTGTCATGCCACCACTTGTCTTTAGTCTGACGAGACAGCTTGCGTAATTCCTGGTCACTAGCTTTGACCACTTCAACGCTTCTTTGTCGCCTTCGATGCTGTCGCAAGAGATCCCGGTGTTTGTCGAAAGCCGCCTGTAGAGCTTCATCATTTTCATCAAACCAATCTTCATTGTGACGGCGTGTTTTGCCAAGTACAGATGAAGCGGTAATCATGATATGAGATGACAAAGATCCCCAGGCAGCCTCGGTTTCACCTACCTCATTAATCGGCACCAGCTTTTCAGACAACGCTTCAGCATATTTCTCCCTCACCTCAGGATCGTTTAGCTTCTTCACGTTCAAAAACGCAAGCTTTTTTGTAGCAGACCTACGGCGAGGAAGGAAGCGAAGTCGAAGCTTAGTGACAACAAGTCGGTGGTCAGACCAACAGTGCGCACCCCTCATGACACGAGTGATGCGCACTTGGCTGAAATCTCTTTGCCTTACAATGGCATAGTCGATCAAATGCCAGTGCTTGGATCTTGGGTGCATCCATGTTGTCTTGTACTTGGCGGCAAGCCTGAACATAGTGTTCGTAATTGCCAAACCGAATTGAGCACAAAGACTGAGCAGCAACTGACCATTACTGTTCATGTTGCCAACTCCATGTCTACCCAGAACTCCAGGCCAAGCCTCATAGTCCCGACCAACCCTGGCATTGAAATCGCCTAGCAAAATAATCTGCTCTTTGGCGCTGATGCTGTCGAGGCAAAGAGAAAGTTCCTCATAAAATTTGTCCTTGATGTCATCAGACTTGTCTAGCGTTGGAGCATAAACACTGATGACATTAAGGTGGTTATCCTTGTCTAGATGAAGGCGCAATGTGGTAACGCGGTCCGAGACATGTACAGGGTACTCCTCAAATCGCTTTACTAAGTGATTTTTGATGGCAAATCCTACACCTGATCGCCGAGCTTCAGAGGCAGCGGTACCTTTCCAAAAGAAAGTGTAGCCTCCACCTACTTCCACCAGCTCTCCTTCATCAGCAAGATGTGTTTCGCTGAGAGCAGCCACATCAACGTTGTAACGACGAAGTTCCCGAGCTACTATGGCGGTCCTGCGTTCAGGGCAGGCATTTCCATCTTGATCAAGAAGCGTTCTCACGTTCCACGCGCCGAATGTCATTACAGACGTTTTGTTACTATATTTTTTGCGACGACCACGATTTAAGTGATGCGATGGCAGCCGCGGTTACTACCACCTCTTATAATGGGACGAGCTATTCTTAGGGCACCTTTTCTAGCCCCCTCCCCGGCTGAGCGAGGAAAGCAGTGCCTCCCTAAACAGGGCTGCTTTGTCATCCCGGGTGCTGCCGCATCCGCGCTGTCGTCCCAAATATGCAGCGCAAAAACGACCATGGCGTGTACTCACACCCCCGAGACCGCCTGAGTGCAGGTATCAGACAAAGCCCAGCTACATCAGGCCAGACCTCTCTACCTCTACCCATCGCCACAGGACTTTTGCGTACTCGGAGTCCAGTTTAACGGACGCGATCACATGCGCAGGATATATTAAAGGTGCGCAAGCGTTCGCGCTAACACAGGCGCACACACTTGGCCTTCCCCTCCTTGGGCCAGTGGAACAGAGAACTGCTAAGACTGGAGGCGGGGTCGGCTGCAGTGTCTGGCCGGCGGTGACTATACGCCCTCCACCGCCGCCCTAGGCCATCCACCTTGCCTTGCTGATCCGCCGAGTCAGCCAAATCACATTGCATATCTGCGTTGTGTCTGCCATCCTCGCCGAGTCAGACTTTATGTGGTAAACGGGAGGGAGCCGCGTTTATGGGATGGGATGATGACGGGAAGATTGGAGTAGGAAGGGTGGGATACTATAGCCACAGGAAAAAAGATTGAGGACTATAGCAGCTCAGGGAAGGCGGGATCGCATGCCCGTGCACTCAGCTACCCACTATCGGACAGATAGAGAGATTTGAGCACCCCTATGCAAAATGCAAAATGTATGCCTTCTGAATTGAAAGCATGCAATAACTTCATGAAGTCATCTATGTCCATCATTCTAGCTCTCATTTCTTGCATTTCTGACTTTGTTAATATTTCTTGAACCTTGTCTTTTATGTCAAAGTCATCAGGTATTTCCTTATTATGCAGAGAACAGTGCACCCTGTAATTTTTTTCTAAGACAGCCATAGTTGTAGCATGTTTGAAAACAGCTGCCAAAGTTTTGTTTTTTCTAACAAAAGCTATTCTTGTCAAACCATCCCATTCAACAAAGTTGATAGGTGGGGGTGGGTTTCTTGGCTCAATCCGCACTACACTTGATTCTACTTTAGGAGGTGGTCTGAAGTTATTTTTGCCAACCTTCATCAACATATCAACTCTAGCTAAGAATTGTGTGTTTATAGAAAGCCTACAATATAGTTTATCACCAGGCTTTGCTACCAGTCTCTGTGCAAATTCCTTTTGAAACATGAGAACTGCACATCTGAAAAATGGCCTGTGCAGCAACAATTTAAATACTATGTAATGTTTAATGCCCGTGCGAAGCCGGGACGGGCCGCTATCCATATTAATACTATAAATGCGAAAGTAACTCTGTCTGTCTGTCTGTTACGCTTTCACGTCTAAACCACTGAACTGATTTTATTGAGATTTGGTACAAAGATAGAGTTAACCTTGAGAAATAACATAGGTTTTGAAGAGTTCCATTGGAAACGCGATAAATCCGAACTCCACGCGGGCGAAGCCGCGGGCGGAAAGCTAGTATATATATATATCCGTATATATATATATATATATATATATATATATATATATATATATATATATATATACTCTCAACAGCCAGAGCACAATCGAGTCAATAAAAAAGACTAACCCAACAAATAGATGCTTTACAGCAAGTACATTCTGGTCACACGTGTGCCATGCAATTATACAATATTAAGAAATTGAATCTACACAATGCAAAGATAGTTTTGTCCAAGGTTCTGCAGCTCCAACAGTTTAGCAACATGTATTACGTGAATTACGTTGTTGAGCAGAAACATTTTTAGAATTCACGGAGCAATACGCTTATTGTTGCGCAATTGGAATGCAGGTCTCGAATTGTGTAATATTACAAAAAAAATTGAATAATTTTGAAGCGTATTGAAGCTCTCAGTCAAAAATCTTAGGTAGTCTGTTGATTTTGAAAATATTAGAACTAATAAATAATACTGGAAACAGACAGTTTGAAGACGGGAAGGTCTACGGGTGACGGCCCAACCTGAACTAGTTAGGAGATTCAGAGTCACCAGAAGATGATGTCCAAAATGTTTGTGTAGATAACGAGTATTAATTGTAGAAATAAATATAGCTGGGTTGTAGCCCAGATTAAGTTAATCTAGTAAAACTTCTCAGCGTCAGTCTACCAGCGATGTAAATACCATGCGAGGCGTGTGAATCTCAATGAGTGAGTTCGTGAAAGACTGGCTGAGTTTTGACAATTTTAACCTTAATTATTCCATCCTGATGTCATCAAGGAAATCGATAAATTTATTTGGTCTCGGGGCTCGGGGAAAGCCCGCTACGAAACGTGATACTTGCCAATAGACTGTAGACAAACGTTCTCGCTTCGCCAATGGCTGAAGGTGAAGGAAAACATCTTGAGGAAACCTGGACTTTAAGTCTGAAATCGCCAACCCGCATTGAGCAAGCGTGGTGATTACGCTCAATCCTTCTCTGTATGAGAGGAGACCTGTGCCCAGCAGTGGGACGATAAAAAGGTTGATAATGAAACGCTCTACCAACAGGACTGTCACAACCAAGATATTCCCTTCCTTGGCAAGCATTCCAAGTTAGTTTCAAGATGCTGCGGTATACAAAGCTCTTAGTCCAGGCGATAGGAGATTTAGGGAATATCTGAAGATACCACATATGTCCTAATGGGTCGTGAAATAGTGTGATAAATCGAGATTGGAGCGTGTATTAGACTAGGTTGTGTTAAGTATGTGTGTGTTGGCATGACTGAGTGAACCATCCATTATGATAATTATCCTAGGCTGATAAGAATATAAAAGTTCCTATAACTCAACGATCACTTATGCTTTAACTAAACAATCAGGAGGAAGAGAGTTTGTAGACGTTTGGGGCTGTCTATAAACCTGTAAGAAAGCTGATCTATGTATGACTCCTTTAATTAATAACTCTCAATATATTGTTTTTTATCCTTTCACCTATTAAGCCATAGTAATACAATGTAATTCTTGAACCCAACCTCAACGGCACCGCTCTTAGTTATTTATATATTAAAAGTCATCTGATAACAATTTAAGTGTCTCAAGGCCAGAGTGAATAATCTTAACTGCTGCGCTTCAATCAACGATTGCTTCCCTGTTTACCAGGCACGATTACGGTCAAGCACAGCACTACTTAGTTTATAATATTTAAAAAAACACTTCTTCATTTTTTTTCAAGGTGAGATTTTACCTCAACTCTTGATCAATGGCCTCTGTGGAAAATAACACAATTTTGCCAATAACACGTGTAACAAATTATATAAATTCTTTAAAAAAAATAATTCACAATGATGGCGGATATCGCCAAAGACAGTTGAAAAAGACGACCGCGTGAACCGTCTATGAGGAAGGTTTGAGGCAAAGTCATGATGTGGTCACTATGCTGCGATATTTCAATGTTCTTTATGAATTATTTACCGAATGCACTTTTTACTACATAAATAACGCACTTTTATTTAGTAAACGTCACTATAGATAATTTTAAAAGTCCAATGAAAAATGCGCGTGACACTCAGCTTTCTCGTCAAAACTCCCTAAAAAAACCCTATGCTAAAAGCGATACCAGTGCCAGTGTAACGTTAATGTCCATAGAATAATGTTATGTTTTAAAGTTCATCATTCTCCTGCTATTCTATTGCTAAGTGTGTTACGTTATTACCCTCCAAGAATATTATCGTCATCATCATCTTTTTATAGTCCCACTGCTGGGCACAGGTCTCCTCTCATACAGAGAAGGATTGAGCATATAGAATATACTTCAAGATTATACAAAACTGAACTCTCATTAATAACTAAATTTTATGATTGATGAGCGTAGACAACATTGATTTGCATTTAGCAGACTGACGTTGCCTACACTTATATATGTATGTTGCCTACACTTACAATGTTGTCATATTTAATTTTTCAGAGACTATTTGTGAAACAGGTAACACACACTTCTTATTGAATAATACATCTTTATTTCCTTCAAAGAAAAGCACTTCTTAACACAATCACCAAGAAAGAACACGATAACAAAAGCAAAACATCACTTCGATCGAAGGTCAAACTTTATGGGTGTAGGGTATTTGACTAAAAAAAACTAATAAGTCCGTCAGTCAGATTACCAAAAAATACTAGACACGTATTTTTTGTTTCATCAAAACAATAAAAATTGACAAATATAAAAGGCATCAAAGATCAGGAGTGGTGGCTGGTGACGCCACTGGTCGTTAAAAAAGTGTAGCATGCAGTGACGTCACACGAGTTTTCAACACACTGTGTCGTCTTCATTTTTTGTTTATGTGAAAAAAGAAAAAATACGTGTCTAGTATTTTTTGGAAATCTGACTGACGGACTAATTAGTATTTTAGTCACATACCCTATATCTGACTAATTTCACCTTCACTTTTAGGATTTCCCACAGCTGCGGGAATTCATTGCATTTCGTCACTGTAGTTACGTGTCTGATGAAGAACGTATAAATCGTCTACTAAGGCTAAAGGGGGTCAGGATTAGTCAGCATTTCTGTTACATAATGATCTCCTGAGTCATCGTTTTGTACCACCTCTGGGAATTGCTTAATGGTGTTCGAAATACTGGCTTAATTGGCACTGCAAATTTTTAGTTTGAATTTGATGAAGAATAAGGCAATTTATGTCCTATAAAACAATATTTTGAATGCTGTCTAGGATTATTAATTATGTTTTTAGAGTTTTTTGTTGAATTACCATAACGGTTCCCTAATACAAATATTATATATTAATTTAATATAATTGACGTGCTGATTTAATAAAGCGACTTTGTTTTTGTCAAATCGTTAACGAAATTATCGCGAATGGCGTAAGCAAATACAACAAATAGAAATACAAATATTTATTGCGACAAAAATTTCATTTTTCAATTTTTATGTACATTAATAATGCATTACAATAGGTTTATCCCTGTCCCCTAAACTAGGCTATACTTTTTCCATGATGACATATACTTCTGGCGAATCATCATCATCTTAGCGTTTATCCTTCTTAATTTCCTCCATTTCGCGCGAGCTTTACCATCCTGTGGTGTGAGATTGTTGGCACGCAAGTAATCTCTTACAACGTCAAGCCAGCACCTCTTTGGTCTACCCCGCTTGTTCCGGCTCGGCGGAGGCACCACGGCAAGACATTTGTGACCCACGTAACATGCCGGTTTTCGTAAGACGTGACCGTAGCAACGTAGGCGACCCTCCTGCAGTTTTTCCGCTATGTCACGGACATGAAGACTGTCACGGATGCGAAATATGGATCTTTATTTATCTTTATTTTAGTAACTAATTAATAGATCTAACAATTAAATTTGATAGCCTAAGAAATAATTGATTGACAGAATGTCCATGCACATTCGATGGTGGATCCGTTTTTAAGATAACAAACACAACCGATCCTCACTATAGACCTAATGGACAGCCCTCTGCGCAAATCTTGCATGGAGGCTGACGAGACAGTTGCGCATGTACTCTTTGAATGTGCAGGCGTCACCCAAATTAGAAGTAAAAGCATAGGGGCACCAAGATCCTACACAGATCTCAACAAGCCAGGAGACTTAATGGGCTTCTGGAGGGAGGTGGGCTGGTTGGAATAACCGCCAACGGCCGCCATGGCTCACGTAAGACGACGAATCGCATGGCGGCAGACAAAGTCTTGCCGCCAAGCGATTCGTCGTGTTCCGGCACGATGTCTGGTGAAGCCATACGGAGGACGGGTCTAAGTAGTCATGTTGCGAAGTGTGCCGGGTACGATGCGCCGTGACGGGAGTTTGATCGTGGAGGGTTTCCAGATTAATATCCCTCTGGCGTAGCATCGTTGGTCGTGTTTTTGGGTTTAACATTGCACCACCTTTTTTTTTCCTGCTTGGAAATCCTCACAGGATGTCCGCCGCTCTGGGGTGAACGACGGGGTCTGTCAGACTTTTACTGACTAAAACCACCCCGGGGTTCTATCACGAGTGCGCGTGGGGCCGCGGGAGTCTAACGCTCAACTGCCGTCTTCCTTCTTACTCACTAAGGTTTTTAAGTGAATAGGCTTAATAAACTTGCGCGCTTTACCATCAACGATTGCATCACTGCTTACCATCAGGCGGGATTGCAGTCAAGTACTAGTTTATAATTATAAAAAAAAAACCAAACCCCTAACATAGACCACAGAACACATCATTGTCTGACCTAAAATGTTAAGCAATTTAAATAAACATCCTTTACACAATGACACATTTGGATTTCTCAAACCGGTATAGACAGGATACGTCATCCATTATCGTTACACTTGTGAATGTTTACGTATATATAGTTTATGTGAGTGGAGGTTAAAGACATAAACTTAGTCAGTCGTCTTAGAAATTTAGATAGGAGCGCCAGTGTAGTAAAAATGTTCTTTGGAATATTATTTTTCATGATCGCTCTGAATGTCGCATCAAGTTCAGCGGTTATGAGCGAACAATTCGAGGTAGAACCTGCTAATTGTAAGTTTTTAAACTAATTTCCTTTTAGTCATAAACATTATTTAATAACTCATCATCATTATTATTATCTGAGCGTTTATCCCAGTCGCATCTGAAACTTTTTCAGCTTTGGAGTCTGGGGTCCGCTTTACCAGTTTAACTGCTGATTTTGGCTAAACTTAAATATTTTCCGTGAAGCGACTGCCGTCTGACCTCCACATGCCGAAGGCGATATCGAAGCATTACTGTAAGAAGAATTGTTGGACTTTTAAGGGCTCCAATAACCCGTACTGTAATTAGATGCTCGTATGGTAAACAGGACCAACGGCTTAACGTGCTTTCCGAGGCACGACCAGACCAGTGCAAATATTCATATTCATGCTTACAAATATTTGTACAATGCGCTGGGATCTAACCCGCGCCTCATTACGCAGCGGCCGCGTTCGCTATCGCTATACCACGGAGGTGGCAATAATTAGCAACTATTTAACCAAGGGGCACAGGCCTTCTATTTTTTCTTCCAAACCTCCCTGTCTTGTGTTATCTCTGGCCATATTGGCACACAAGTTTTCCGTGGTTTACCGCGATATCCCTCTGTGGTCCAGTGAGTGACGATCTTTGCCCATCCAGTCCAGCCCACTTACACTTCAGTCTGGCTGTTTTTTCTCCAACATCCGCTACTTCAGTTATTATTATGCTCCAAAATCACGCAGCCACGGGTTTAAATTAAGCTTGTTTAAAATAATCCATAGTAAAATGTAGCAGTTAGGTCAATTTGAGTTTTCATTGAGATCCCTATGATATTAACTAATCCGATTGGAACCCACAATTTTAGTTTTCGTAGTGATCCCTTTAATATTAACTAATCCGATTGAAACCCCTAATCTGAGAGGTGATTCTCGTAATATTAAGAACGCTCACAATATAATCTTAGTTTCAAACAATCAAACATACAATGTTATTTTTCCTTATACGAAACCTATAAAACATATAGTTTGTTCAGAACAAGCAACTGAATCGATTCCAATATTTTTTTTACACCATAATATTTTTTTCCCCAAATATATTTAAAAAATGTTGCAGTGTGGTTACCAAGCGCAACAACAGAGTTCACTGCGGAACAAAGTGCCTAGGGCACCAGCTGCGCCGCGCCGCTAAAGGCGCGAGCGGGCAAGCGGCTCGTTGACCATATTTTTGTAGGGTCAACCAGATAAAATAATAAGCTAATAACTTTGTGATTTCTATTCTTAGCTTTTTGAAATGTTGTACATAAGTTCTTTACATAAAAATACTGGACACGTGTTTCGGATTTCGCATATACAAAAAATAACGATATCATTAATTTCTCAACATATTGACAAGATTTTGAACTTTTTAAATTACGAGAATTACTTGACAAGAAAAGACAAGACAAGATTTTGAAAATTTTCTTATAATGTCCCTCTGGCGCACCATCGTGCCATGCATCGTGTCATGCTGTAAGCCAACGATGCAGTAAGTAAGTGTGCCGGGTACGATGCGCCAAATGTTATTGTGTCAAGAGCTTGGTCGTGGAGTGTCTCCAGATTAATCTCCCTCTGGCGCAGTATCGTTGGTCGTGTTGTGTGTTGTGTTGTGGGCTTAACATTGCACCACCTCGTTCAACTGCCGTCTTCCTTCCTATTCACTCAGGTTTTATGAACGAATAGGCTCTTATTAAACTAGCGCGTTTGACCATCAACGATTGCATAACTGTTTACCATCGCGATTAGATAATACAAACTAGTGCTTGATCGCAAGCACTAGTTTGTATTATCTATTAAAAAAACAATAAATACCACGCAGATAGACAGGACCTGTCCAGTCAGTGCAAGTATATATCAGAAATAGTGCAACTTTAAATTCATCACCGCTCAGCGACTCGCCTCATGTTCCAAGTCACCACAAAGTTTAAATCGAGCTGTAATAGTGGTATGTTTATATACAATGTAAGTCTGGCATAAGACTAGAGCCAACTTAAAATAACTTTAACACGCTTACGATCCGGGGACGGACTTTATTTTCATTCTAAAGTGACGATTCCGACAGTTCGGTCTTTTTTTTAATAACTTTAAACTAGTGCTTGGCCACAATCCCGCCAGATTCAAAGCAGTGATGCAATCGTTGATGGTAAATCGCGCTAGTTTATTAAGCCTATTCACTAAAAAAACTGAGTGAATAGGAAGGAAGACGGCAGTTGAGCGAGGTTATGCAATGTTAAACCGAACAACACGACCAACGACGTTACGCCGGAGGGAGATTGATCTGGAGACCTCCACGACCAAACTTCCGATACAACAATATTTGGGGCATGGTACCTGGCATACATCGCAACACAAATGCTCAGACCCGTCCTCCGTACGGCTTTACCAGACATCATGCCGAACACGACGAATCGCTTGGCGCAAAGTTTTCGTCTGGTGGGTCTTGGTCTAAGTGTGGTTTTCATTTAAAAACTAAAATACTTTCAGCTGGAAACGCACCATTCTTCGAACTGCCCTGTACAGTTGTTGGTGGTACCTGTGCAAGGTCGTCAGCGTGTCCAATAGGTACAAGAGTAGGTCTTAAAGGCTTGTGTCCGGTACAGCAACGTCTTGGCATCGAGTGCTGTAGAGCATGTAAGTTGTTGATCTGTTTTATGTTAAATATTGATGTTATTTTAGGTAAATTTAGTTTGCTATACATAATCAGCCTATTTTGTTCCCACTGTTGGGATACAGGCTTCCTCTCAACTATAGGGAGTAGGACGTAATCTACCGCGCTGGCCCAGTGCGGGCTGGGAAATGTCACATGTCTTCGAAGTTTTTCGCTCTAGGATATACCGGTTTCCTCACGATGTTTTTCTTCACCGTTGTGAGAGCAGTGGTGATGAAATAATTTATAAGAAGTAATGCACCTGATCCTCCTCTCCTTCACCCAAAAAACCCACTGTGGACATGTCAAAGGGAGGAAACACACAGTCAAGCAAAAAGAACAAATCACAACAGCATGACCTCTCGGGGAGAAGATCAAGTAGCACCTCAGATGGAACAACTAAACCGAGCATGCTCAATTTCTTAAAAAATAAAAGATTGAAAATAGTCTAGATACCTCCAAAAATAGCGCATAGCAACCACCCTCCACACAGAAACATTTAAATAAACAATACACACCAAATCTTCCAACCCGGTTGGTCACCGTGGGGGATCATGACCGTAACCCTCCAAAGAAAATTACAAATTCAAAAAACAACAAGTTAGAGACGTATGGGCACCTTTGGAGGAGGCCTTTACCCAAAACGAGGTTCTTGCTGAATAACTCTATTGCTATAAAAATAACGTGTTTTCTTTTTGTAAAAATTTAAATGTAAAACTAACAAAACTAACTTATAAGTATTTGCTACAATTAGTTACTAACAAATTACATATATTTTTCTTTTCTTATGTAGTATAGATACTTTAATATTGCATTTTAACTAGTAATTTTCAACGTGTAAAAAGCAAGAAGTAAATGGCTTATTTATTTTATTTAATGCACCTGATGCAGTTCGAACCTTTCGACCTACAAGTTGTAAATCGCGGCCGATCCTACTAGGCTAAGACTGCTCTCACAAACAATAATAATAAATAATACAATTTTCATTTCTCAGCTTTGTACATCAATTTTATAATATGTTGCTTAATTCTAAATTCAACCAACGTATGTATAATTTGCCTGAACTAAATAGAACCTGTGCTTCAGGCGTAAAAAGTGCTTATTGCATTGCAAAATAAAATATTTTAACAATTTGTGCTAACGCAAGTTTGTAAATTTCTTTGGTTTTATTAACAATTGGATTATAGTGATTTAAAAAGTACTTACTTAAATTACATATTTGTTCTTTCTCTTGTATCTTTTAAAAATAGTAATCGCCCAATGGTATGGAGAACAGCAGGGTAATTGCTTGTCACACTATCAATAGTAATGGGTTTCATTTTGACATTTCAACAATATTCATTGCGTTAATTACCTTGCTAAACAGACACATTTTTCGAACATATGGGGCATTGTATTAGCAATATGCTTCAAAACGAATTAAATTAATAAGTAGTGTACGCAATTACGACACTGGTCCATTTATAATTCGAATGGTAACGTGACCAAATTGAATAGTAAAACAGTAACATAGCATAACAACTCAAGTGACTGGTATTACGTTTAGTCGGTTATGTCACGTGGTTTTTGTTTACCTTTAGTTAAATACCTAAACAGATGAAGCATAGAGAGTTATGTGGACTATAAAGGGTTTCAATGACGATTTTAATCATCATAATTCATCAAAATACTAATATTATATTATACATATTAAGGCCGCGAATAAAGGAGCACTTAGTCATTTGTTTTTTTTTTTGTGTTTTGTAGATCGGACGCCCGAATTCAAAAATATGTGCACTCACCAAGAATGCCGATGGGAAGACGTTATCTGATCCATGTGGTTGTTTGATAAAAGGTGATTTTTTAGTACAATTTTCTTATTATACAGATTACACGCCCATTAACGCACAACCCAATTAGAATTTTATGATTTAAAAATCATAATAAAACATTATTTTGTTAGTTATGTTGTCGTTCTCAGTGGCTCAGCGGTCAACACGCCTGCCTGCGACGTGGAGGCCCCGGGTTCGATCCCCAGCCAGGTCATGATTGAAAACGATCTTTTCCTGATGGGCCTGGGTCTTGGATGTTTATCTACATATGTATCTATTATAAATATAGTATCGTTGAGTTAGTATCCCATAACACAAGTCTCGAACTTACTTTGAGGCTAGCTCAATCTATGTGATTTGTGCGTATATATTAATTTTTAATTTTTTGTTAATTCTTTCATTGAACTAAATTAAATATCTATACTATTTATTGGACATATAAAAGGGTCCAGCATAGAAATTTCTAGATATTTCATCCATTTTTGTTTGTTTTGAGTATACGGCGCAAATGGTGGCAGTTCTCCTTTTTTTATAATAATAAACTAGTGCTTAACTGCAATCTTGCCTGATGGTAAGCAGTGATGCAATCGTTGATGGTAAAGCGCACTAGTTAGTTAGTGTTACGCAATTAGGGTGCCAATCTGTTGGAAATTATCGTGGTATATGAAAAATATAACGGATATTTCAGCAGATTTATTATAGTCTAACCGCGATCACATACTCAAGCGTACGAGCCATGAACCAACGAAAAGAGGCGTTGACGTTTCTAATTTTGAACAGTGACATATTATTCCTTCAAGGTTTAGGTTGTGTTTACTAACCAATAATAATCTTTCCAACACAATCATGTCCGGCATTTGTAAAATTAACCTTAAATCAATCAGAGATTGTCAGTATTATTCACAGATTTGTATCAGTTAACGCTGTAATTGTGTGCAACAGTATTTTTATTTATACACTGAAGCTTCCGATGACACAGAACTTTCGCTCTCCACCATGATAAATTCACATTTCTTTGCATTTCATCATTCAACAAATTTGTTGAATGAAGATATTTAAAATACGGATATTGCTTCTCTTATGTTTTTTTGTCGGATGCTACATATATTTATGTTTTTAAATATGTGAAAATTTTTGTTTCAGAAAAGTGTTTGTTAAATGTAAATAGAAAGACGGTGAGTGCCTTTCACCAAGCAATTTCAAATATGTCCACTACAGTTAAAAATTGCAGAGGTAGCCTCTGCTCGATCAGTAGTGGACATTTGAAATTTGATTGTGCTAGAAACCAAATCTGTTGTGTTTAAATAATAAATAAAAAGATAAGTAAAATTAGTTGATTTTTATTATAGCTATACTTCTACCCTCTTATTCATAAACGCTGCTTAAAGTTAACTAGTGATTAGCGATTGTTTAAACAAGTATTTTAGACATTTGCACGTCACTTAACTTTAAGAATCGTTTATGAATAAACCCCTTAAGCTCTATAGCGTTTATTCATAAAGGATGATTAAAGTTAAGTGCTGTCAAAAGGTCAAAAATGTATGGTTAAAGAATCGCTAATCACTAGTTAACTTTAAGCGACGTTTATGAATAAGAGGGCTAGTGACTAATATTTATCTTGTGTCCTGTTCTTAACGTAATAGAAAGAAAAAGACACATAGATATACATATATATTGACTGGATGGTAAAGTTACCATCCAGTCAACTATGGGGGGAATAAGATATTAGATGTTTTCTTTTTCTTATCAGTGTTTTCAGCTAAAATAAAGTTGAGATCAGTGATAAAAAAAATCCTAATAATGGCTACAAAAATACTTAAATTAGCTATATGCACATACATACTATTAAAAATATATATATACTTGTATACACAATTAAAACTTGGGGTAGGAGTATTGAGCTGATTCTACCCTAATTGTTTAGATTATAACTACAGTAGGAGTGTATCCAAGGTATGAAAATCAAAAAAATAATTAGTCCGCCTTATAGATAATAAAAAAATTAAGACCCATATTTTTATTTTGTAGAAATTACCAAAATCTCCTGAGATATAGCGTATTAAAGTTACGGAGTGGGGGCTAATTACGTCACGCCTTGGTATATTTTGTAACACGGTGTGACGTCATGCGACATTCCAAATCAATATATCTTCCTAAGTATTTGAATGAAAGAAAAAATAAAAAATACGTGTTCAATACTTTTCGTAAATCTATCTGATGAACTTTAATTTATTTTTTAGGATACAATCCAATTTCCGCTTAAATGCAAACCGATTGGTGGCCATCCTGATATCTAGAGGAAGTGCTTTCCTTAGAAGTATGGACTAAATATGAAATTATATTATGCACTTTTCATTTATAACTTCAACTTTGAAATTCGGTGTATTCTAAAACAACATAAGCGCCATACTTAAGCTGGACTGGCGATAAAATCTTTTCTTTACTATGACCCGTAAAAGAACTGGTATCTAAATGTCAATCATATTGTCGTTATCAGCTTGAGAAGTCGTGGTGGCCTAGTCGTTAAAACACCAGCCTCTCAAGTATGTGTGTTACTTTTTTAAGTTATATGTACTTTCTAAGTATATCTTGGATACCAATGACTGATTACTAGGTGAAAGATAACATCTTGAGGAAACCTGGACTTTGAGTCTGAAATCGCCAACCCCCATTGAGCAAGTGTGGTGGTTACGCTCAATCCTTTTCTGCATGAGAGGAGACCTGTGCCCAGCAGCGGAACGATAAAAAGGTTGATGATAATGATGTTGATTTTAGCTTGTCAAACTCATAAAATTATGATTTTAACTAAAAACTGAAAGTGTATAAGTGACTTCACCACACGTTTTGTGGTTTCATTTTTTTCCTTAGAAATGAAGAAATTAAAAAATAATTATTTGACCTCAGGATACAAATAAAATAAAAATATACAAATTTTCTAAGATTGATACCATAAAACAGAACTAAGATGTGAGATTATATGTTAATTAGGATTGATTGATTCTGATGTCCTAATCATCGTAGAAGGTGGTGCTCTGTATTTTTCGTCTACACCATTGAAAAAGGAGAGGACGGGAGAAGTTTAGTTAAGTATGTACAGTAAGGACGACCTCCGTAGCGCAGCGGTCAACACGCCTGCCTGCGACGTGGAGGCTGCGGGTTCGATCCCCAGCCAGGTCATGATGGAAAACGTTCTTTTCCTTATTGGCCTGGGTCTTGGATGTTTATCTATTATAAATATAGTGTCATTGAGATAGTATCCCATAACACAAGTCTCGAACTTACTTTGGGACTAGCTCAATCTGTGTGATTAGTAAAAAAAAAATAAGGGGTCAAAAATGGAGTACCACTTTTGACACTTATTGTTAGTGCAATAAAGTTCAAAAGTGGTAATGCACTTTTGACCCTTACTGTAAGTAATTGCTTAAGTGGTTTTCCCAATAAATTTTATGTAAATATGTAGATTTTCTAGGATAAGTGAAGACGTTTATACATAACTGGAAGATTTTTGCGAAAGTCCGTAATTAATACGAAAAGAAGCAGCCTGCGTAATTGCGGACAGGCCACAAACCAACCAACCAACCAACTTACCCAACCAACCGTCTTACCCAACCAACCAACCACCAACTTTTATGTAGACATTATTGAATGCAATATATTATTGACTATTGATTGAACTGCTGTACCAGAATCTCTAATTTTTAAAATTTAATTTTTTATAATTATAAACTAGTGCTTGAACGCAATCCTGCCTGATGGTAAGCAGTGATGCAATCGTTGGTGGTAAGGCGCGCTAATTTATTAAGAGCCAATCCCTTTATAAATTATAAACTAGCGCTTGACCGTGATCCCGCCTAATGGTAAGCAGTGACACAATCGTTGATGGTGAAGCGCACTAGTTTATTAAGAGCCCATTCACTCTAGTCTTGAAGACACTCAAATTGTAGTCCGACGAAAACACCGAAGCCGGCATATTGTTCCAGTCCCTCGATGTACGCGGTATAAATTTTGTAGATATAAAGGTCGACGGGGTTCGTGGCACCGTGGTAAATAAATATTTTAAAGGAAAGATGTTGTTCGGTGAAAAGTTTATATTGAAGTAAGTGCTAAGGTAAACAAGGCTTTCAAATAAAATAAAAATAGAATAGAACACAATGAAAATAATAAAACGTGCCAGTAGGCTCTAAGGCCTGGTTTACACAGCTGAGATTAGGCATAATCTACAACAGCCCCACATAATCGAAGCTGTGAAACAAAAAAAAATCTGCACAGAAAATTAAATTAAACCTAAACCAGCTACACATCTCTTGTGTGCTATAGGCCCCAGTGTTTTAGTGAGAACATCTGCAGGCATATCACAACTCTGAAGATATTCTAACTTAACAACATTAGAAGAGACCTTTTCTCGAATAAAATGATGTTTCGTATCTATGTGCTTCGTCCTGTTGTGGTGTACAGGATTGTGAACGAGATTTATGGCACTCTGACTATCTGAATACAGCTTAACTGGCGTAAGTTTACCTGTTATTTCATGGATAAAACGGCGTAAATAACAAGCTTCTTTAGTAGCGGACGCAAGCGCCATATATTCAGCCTCTGCAGAGGAGAGCGCTACCGTGGGTTGTTTTTTCGACTCCCATGACACAGGTGCTCCACCTTGTACAAAAACATAACCTGTGTATGACCTTCTGTCGATCGTACAGTTTGCCCAATCAGCATCACAGAATCCTTTTAAGAGTTCTCCATTTTTTCTATAAACCAATGAGTAGTTGAGAGTGCCTTTCAAGTATTGTAAAACTCTTTTTGCAGCATTCCAATGCTCTTTAGTATAACACGTATTAAATTGACTGAGATAGCTCGTCGTATACGCGATATCTGGTCGTGTGTTTACAGACAAATACATAAGAGAACCAATAAGAGTTTGGTATGGAAAATTCTCACTAACCTGATCATCACAACGCTTTTCCATCGATTTCTTTACAAGTGGAGTATTTACCGTCTTACACTCTATCATATTAAATTTTTGTAGTAGTGAACTTATGTATGACGATTGATTAATTTCTATAACATTTTCCTGTATATTAAAATTCAGGCCTAAATACTTTTTCAAAAAACCCAAATCTTTTAGTGAAAAATTACTCGACAAATCCTTTTTGACAATGTCAAATGTCATTTCAGAGTCAAAAAATACTAAAAAGTCATCGACAAAGACACTAAGAATAACGAGTTCCTTATCAAAAAGTTTAGTGTATACGCAAGGTTCAGAAGGAGTTGGAACAAAACCTATTTTTAAAAGTGTTTCATTTAACTTTTTATTCCAGGCACGCGGTGCCTGTTTTAGGCCGTAAAGGGATTTCTTTAATAGGCAAACCTTACTTTCGCCACCCTTTTCTATGAAACCAAAAGGTTGTTCCATATAAACTTCCTCTTCCAAGTTTCCATTTAGGAACGCGGTATCTACGTCCAAATGTTTTATTTTTAAACCAATTTCTGCAGCCAACGCAAATAAGGCACGTAGGGAAGAATGATGAATTACTGGCGCAATCGTTTCGTCGTAATCCACTCCTTTAACTTGCTTAAAACCTTTTGCGACCAGTCTAGCCTTGTATTTCAGTATATTTCCACTAGCGTCCTTTTTCAGTTTATAAACCCACTTGCATGGTATTACTTTCTTGTTTGGTCTGTCAACAAGATCCCAGGTCTTGAGCTTCATAAGAGAATTGTGCTCATCTTGCATAGCATTTTGCCATTTTTCGGCATCGTCAGCATGAACTGCTTCATAGTATGTCGTCGGCTCATCCAAATCATCAGACAATACATTATAAGTAAGAAAATCTGGTGGTTTCCTGTTTCGTGAGGGGTACCGATGCTCCTGGATAAATGGCTGCTCTTCCAAACTAGCTGGTTCTTCATCAAAACGCTGTGTGTTTATTGGTGAAGACGTTTCAGCTATAGGGTCGATACTCTCAACACAATCGTGAAATTCAATTTCATTTTCATCTCTTTCAGCATTTTCTTCAAAAAGTAAAACTGAGTCCGACTGTACCTCAGGTTCCATCTTAACTGAATCTGACTGTACTTCAGGTTCATTCTGCTTTCGTTTCAAAAATGTAAAGCAGTTTTCAAAAAAGGTTACATCCCTAGATTTTAGGATTCGCCGTGGGTTAGAAGGATCTCTAAAAATATAACTATTTGGATCTTCAGAATAACCCACAAAAATAGCTTCTTCAGCTTTCATGTCCAACTTTTTTCTATTACATGAAGGTATATGGACAAGGGCTCTGCATCCAAAAATTCTTAGATGACTAAGATCACATCTTCTGCCACACCATTTATCATAGGGTATATCCCCACTTAAGGCTCGATGAGGGGACCTATTTTTTAGGTATACAGCTACGCGAAATGCATCTTCCCAGTAAGCCTTAGGTAGTGAGCTTTCAGCCAGCAGCGATCTCGCCTTCTCGGTTATAGATCGGTGGGTTCGCTCTGCAACTCCGTTTTGTTGAGGGCTGTAAGGCGTCGTTGTTTGATGCGCGATACCTTTTGATGAAAGATAATCAGCAAAAACTTTATTAACAAACTCTGTGCCGCCATCAGTCCTAATCCTTTTTATTTTAAAACTTAATTGATTTTCAACTAAAGTTTGAAAATGACAAAATTTATCTTTTACTTCGGTCTTTGAACTTAAGAAATACGCAAAAACTTTTCGGGTATAATCATCAACTAAAGTTAACATATATTTATTACCTTGAAAAGAGGTTGTAGACATAGGTCCACACAGATCACAGTGGATCAACTCTAAAGGTGAAGTTGCTCTATTAAAAGCTATCCTTTTAAAAGGTTTTCTTGCTTGTTTGCCTTCTACACAAGCGATGCAACTTGATTTATCTACTACGGAAAATTCTACCCCTACCTGGTGCTTCTTCAACCGATTCATGCCTATTCGACAAAGGTGTCCAAGTCTCTTATGCCAGATTTGATACCTATCCTGACAGTCAGAGTGCTCATCTTTTGTTAAATAATTATCAGCCACAGTGTTGGAAACATTTGTAGAGCCATTAAGTACATACAATCCACCACAGGGCGAAGCATGAAGAAGCGAATCACCTGTAACACAAAAGGTATCATTTTTATAAAAGTTACATCCATTTTTATTAAAAACACATATAAAACCCTTATCTACAGCTTTTTGTACAGATAGCAAATTAGCATTTAAGTCTGGTACATAAGCAACATCAGAAATTGTATTTATTTTATTTTTAGGTGTCGAGATCGAAATATCTCCTAATCCTAAACATTTGATCTTTTCACCATTTGCGACAGTTACGGTTCCTCTATCAGTCAACTTTATATGTTGAAACCAATCACGCCTTGAAGACATATGTTTAGTTGCACCTGAGTCTACATACCAAACATCCTTGTTTTCAGATCCAGAAGTATTCAAAGCAGTAAATGAGGAGTCATTTGTACTCGTAACATTACCCTTTTCCTTCTTCTTTTTCAATGGACAGTCTGGTCTTTTATGTCCGGGTACATTACAGTCATAACATACTACTTCCTTCTTCTTTTTGGATTTAGGTTTCACTTTTGCTTGAAATACCGAATCCGTCGTTAATGTGTCGCTTTTAGACATTTCATTAAGGAGTCTCGTTTTTACCAGGTCAGTAGTTACATCAACATTGCAATTTTCAAGCGCCATAATGAGGGGCTCATATTTTGGAGTGAGTCCACCTAAAAGTATAGCGGCAATCGACGTATCTTCTATCACCTTCCCAATATCTGCAAGATCCTGTGCAGTTGAAGTAACTGCATTTATGTACTGTTCAATGTCTGCATAATCTGCGAGACTTAAGCGGTACAACTTACGTTCAAGAGCTATTCTTCGTCCTATACCGTTATCCTCAAAAGCTTTCTGTAATGATTTCCACGCTTCCGATGCAGTCTTTGCACTTCTAACGTGAGTTATAGCTGCACCATCTACAGTTAGGCAAATCTTAGCAAGAGCTTTTGTATCGTACTTTACCCTTATAGCCTGAGGAGTTGTGTCACCTTCTGGGTATCCAGTAACGGCAAACCAGAGATCCTCGTGGAGTAGGTAGTTTCTCATTTTAAACTTCCACGGCGGATAACCCTCCTTGTTTCTTAAGCCAAAGGTTGGTAATGACGAAGAGCTTGACTTCGCCACAACATTACTATCACCAGTATCATGTGACATGTTTACGCACACCAAAATACAAAACAATATTTTCCAAAAAAAATACACTTTTGTATATATTTCACACACGGATTTTATACTCCACAATTTCGTGCTGATAACGTTTTGTAGATATAAAGGTCGACGGGGTTCGTGGCACCGTGGTAAATAAATATTTTAAAGGAAAGATGTTGTTCGGTGAAAAGTTTATATTGAAGTAAGTGCTAAGGTAAACAAGGCTTTCAAATAAAATAAAAATAGAATAGAACACAATGAAAATAATAAAACGTGCCAGTAGGCTCTAAGGCCTGGTTTACACAGCTGAGATTAGGCATAATCTACAACAATAAAGGAGGAGGCGAAACGGTTTGTCCGGATCGTAGAGGTGTTACCAACATAAGGGTGGAAACTCGCTGTACGACGGGTTGTCCGATGGTGGAACGGAGATTGGGAATTAAATCATGCAATTCCCTCCCACACTGCCCAAAATGCATCCTATAGAACACCGAAAGGCTGGCCAATTCACTCTAGCCTTGAAAACACTTCTAGTCAATGGATAGATGAAGCAGTCTGTCTTTGTAAGGCGAATAAAAATCTGCGATATATACAAAAATAGAGATTTTAAAACAGAGCCTTAATTCCTTATGACATTTGCACGGTTCAGATAAATGATCGATTTCGACAAGTTTCGTAATCTTATAACACAATGGCGTCATTATTTATGACTTTCCAGTGGTCAATCACTGACACTCCATTACATATTAATAAATATTCAAATTAAGTCGTAATTTTTAGAAACTCATTTGTACTGGGGGCCTAGTCTGCTATTTTTATTACTGTCATTCCAACACGATTCTATTATCATTGTGTTAAAAAGTTCGTAATCTGCTAAATTCATAATGATCAATCAATTCATTATCAGTCGCCTTGTAATGGAATAGTAATAGAATGACATTGCCGTATTGCCAATATTATAAAACCGGTTAGTAGAAATTATTTTCAAAAAACTACTACTCAATTTGAACATTTATCAATATGGAGTGGAGTGTCAGTGATTGATCATTGACCGATCATTATGAATTTTGCAGATTACGGAATTTTAGCACAATGACAATGGAATGTGGTCTCTCAAGGGGACTCAAATGGCAATCAACGGAGAGGGCTATGCTTGGGGTTTCATTCCGTGATCAAATCAAAAATGAAGAGATCCGGAGAAGAAAGGGAGTAACCGACATTACCCGAAGAATTACAACACTTAAGTAGCAATGGGCCGGGCACATTGCCTGTAGGACCGATGCCCGATGAGGCCGACGGGTCCTCGAGTCCTGACCACGCACCGGAAGAGGCAGCGTGGGCCCAGACAAGGAGGGCCAACGACCTGGTGAAGGTAGCGCGAAACCGCTGGATGCAGGAGGCGCAGGACCGGTCGTCGTGGAGATCCTTGGGGGAAGCCTATGTCCAGCGGTGGACGTCTTTGGGCTGAAATAATAATGATGACGACAATGGTATCGTGTCGCAATAGCAAATGTATTAAAATAGCACACTAGGGCTATAATTACATACTTACGTTAAGATCGAAATTGTACCAACACTAAATCGTTAATAAATCAATTTGATTTGTGTTTGGTTTGGTTGCTTTTTTTTAGGGTTCCGTAGCAAAACAGTATCAAAGAGACCCGCCTCTGCTGTCCGCCCGTCTGTCTGTCTGTGAGCTGTATTTAATGAATCGTACAAGATAGACGATTTCAATGTTCACATTGTCTACCGTGTATAACAAAAAATGTAAGAAATAAGCTACTGTATCAGTATAGTGCCCTTTATATGCGTGTCCGACTCACACTTGACAGGTTTTTTGTTAATTTTTTTGCTTCGGTGTTTTTAGCTTCATCATCATCATCATCAACCTTGTTTTATGGTCCCACTGCTGGGCACAGATCTCATCTCATACAGAGAAGGGAAGAGCGTAATCACCACGTTTTTAACTTACATCTCGCATGTATTTAAACATGACACTCATAAATTTCCTGAATAATTTTCCTTATTTAGAACTTTACGCATTCCTTCAAATTTTTTTAAACAGGAGTAATGCTAATGGAGTTATAAAAAATTGCTCCAATTACGTACTTTTTTAATTTGAAGTTGGTAATTTATTGCTTTTTTCTCTTCATTAGAAAAACGTGCCCATTATTTTGAACTAAATGTTAAGAAAGGCACCGTTGGCTAAACATTAACAGCCGCACACATATTAATACCACAGTGTCACAAGACTAAAGTCTTTGACCAGTGTGTGTTGCGAGTGATGACTTAAGGAACTGAAACGGGGTCGCTCACAATGGGCCTCATACGAAGGCTCAGAGTCACACAGATCTATGCTCGGATTTCTCTGTGTGATCGAATCAGAAATGAGGAGATCCGGAGAAGAACCAAAGTCACCGACATAGCTCTTCGAGTCTCTTAAACTAAGTGGCAGTGGGCGGGGCACATTGCACGTAGAACCGATGGCCGAAGGGGCAATAAGGTTCTGTAATGGCGGCCACGTACCAGAAGACGCAGCGTAGGGAGGCTCCTAGGCCGATCCTCTCATAGTTTGAAAAAAGCAAATGATAACTTCATAAGTTATCTTTTTCTTTTTGGTCTACTTCTATAAGAAAACGTGCTTATTAATATGAAGAAAAGGTTTTATTACGTCATTACTTTTATGATTTATTTTTTTAAATTTATATTAACAAAACTTAAGATTATTAAGTAAAGGAATTCATAAAGATTTAAAAGTTATTTGTTTGTTTTCTTGCTGAAAAATTTTCGAGTCTTATAACACCGAAATGAAATATTTCATTCCTAATTTATATTGTAGTTAATTAATGCTATTTGTTAGCTAAAATAAAAATGTTAGATGGTAAATTGCATGCGATTCAATAGTTTTAAAGGACGACTACTGAATACCTGTTTTCAATTCTAGTAATGGTGGTAGGCCATAACATCGGCTGCCGGCAGCAGTTAGCACCCATCACAGAAAAAGTCTTGCCGCCAAGCGAAACGTCATGTTGTCTGATGAAACCGTACGGAGGGCAGATCTGAGCACTTGTGTTGCGATGTGTGCCGGGTACGATGCGCCTAAAGTCGTTATATTAGTTTGGTCGTGGAGGTCTTCAGATCAATCTCCCTCTGGCGCAGCATCGTTGGTCGTGTTGTTGGGTTTAACATTGCATTACCTCGCTCAACTGCCCTCTTTTTCCTATACCCTCAGTTTTTTCTTAGTGAATAAATAGTCTTCTGATAAATTAGCACTTTACCATCAACGATTGCACCACTGCTTACCATCTGGCGGGATTGCGGTCAAAAGCTAGTTCATAATTATAAAAGAAATAAAAAGGCTCAGTGAAAATGTAAGTAAAAGCATGGGATGGCGAAATTTAAATAATGAATAAATTTCATGCCAACGAAGTCACGGTCAGACGATAATCTTAGACCTATAACTCTATATGACAACCATATTTTTATTTACATATATATACTTTATTGTACACCAAAAACACGCATCGATCAAAATATTTTAAATACAATAAAACTTACAATGGGCGGCCTTATCGCTAATGCAATCTCTTCCAGGCAACCAATTAATGAACAAAGATTCTCCTGAACCACAAATGAGACTGTCGTTGGTGCAAATATCATAAATACAATATACTAAAATAGATACACAAATACATACTTATCCAAAATTATACATACATGTGGGAATGTAACGGAACGTACATTGTATGACCGAAATGTATGTAAGTGCGAGTGAGAGGGCAAAACACAATGGCGGCACGACTCGTTCCATTGTAACATCGCAAGAGTGGTTTTTACGATTAAATTAGATTGAGTAGTAATTATTGCTATTATTTACGTTTCTCACCCTACATACATATTTAATAATTCCACTTTCAAAGCAAAAATTTCTAGCAGAAACACAAATTCGTACCAAATACGAGAACAAAACAGCATCTAAACAATTGTCACAAACAGTGTCCCATTTCCAACGTCCGCACGTGTACTCAAAAACAATGGATGCAGCCACCCTTTTGTAGGGAAGACTAAATATGTTACATATGTACATGATACACAATATGTATACATATCAGTTATACATGTATAAGCCAGAGTGACATATTGTACTTTGTGTAACCATTGTTCAAATTGTTTTGGCATAATTATATATATTATGTATTACAGTAATTTGTCCTAATAAGGCTTAGTTCTGTACACGTTTTGTTGTGTACTCATGTTTCGTAAGGGTCTTAACGATATTATTCTCGCTAAAATCTCGAACGATCAATACAGGTATATGTAGGTATTTGTCACTGAATCATTCTTAAAGGATTTTTTTTTTTCAAATGCTGTAAGCTTCGAGAAATAGACTGTAGAATATCACAAACTGACCACAACAAGCACAGTTTAACCCTTCGACGGCATCTAAATTGCTATAAATGAGGTACGCCTCATACTGACGTCACACAAATTTCTGCATCGCGCAAGAAAAAATTACTGCATCGCGACTATAAAGGGTTTATCTGACAATGACGCACAAACGAGTACCATGGATCCAGTACATGATTCTGAACACCCCAGTGGTGGATTTTTTCGTCGGCTTTTTCATGATTAAAAAAAAACATATAGTTTTTTTCACTTTAGGCGTTCATAATTGCTATACTTTTATAACCCAATAAGATTTTAAAGTACAAATTAACTACTTCGCTAATTACACAAAAAAGCGCAATGAAAACAACACTCGAAAAACTATCTTATCAGCTGATCTAATAGAGTTCACATCAGGGATTAACGTCATACCTACAAACCCGCACGGCAGCACTCTTGCAACGTTCAAATGCCGAGCCGACACTTTTTTTTAAACATTGTTATTTCTGTTACCGTTCATTAACGACATAAATGACTTTTCAATAAAACTGCAACTTGGACAGATCCATATAATAATTTTATTCTCCACAACAGGTAACAGCCAATATACTATACTTAAATTGAATACATAACAGACGGACTCCAATATTTCTTAACTATTCCGACTGATTCGGAGGACAACCAGGAACTGCGCGTACTCGCTCCAAAAAATGCTTATATCTAATCTCACTCCCGCCACCACTTTGACGAATTAAATGAGGGTACTAGAGAGTTGGCGCAATTTCCGGTTTCGCTCCTTCTAGACAACTATATGAAATTTAAACAAAAACAGATCATTAAAATACTAATAAATGTTCTTAATATTTTAGAAAGAATCATTACATTACATTCGGCCATCCGACTTAGTGCAGCCTCCTGGCGCACTACAGCTAATATCAAGAATTCATAAATAACATAATATAGAAATACACAACTTAGATTCTATCGGACTTTATACAACAATAACAAATACTATTCAATAATATATTACTTAAAATCTCAGTTGATTATCAAATCAAGAAAAAGAATCATTACATTAAATTACCTTATTTAATTAATGATAATATAGAACATCTACTTCAGAATCGCACAGTTCATTTCTTGTAATCTGGCTTAATAATCAGAATTCAATGAAAGAGCTGAATGAATTATATGAATGTCAAATGATGGTGCATTTGAATGTCAAAATAATTTAATAGAAGACAATTTGGTTAACAGAAAGGAGATTGTTTGTTCTGATGCCATAAACACATACGACAATTAATAAATTAAATGACAAAATGAAAGTGGCTGGACTATTTATCGACCTCAGCTCAGCTTTTGATACTATTGACTATGAATTATTACTGACTGACTTACTGCAAATCGCACCGACCACCAATTCAACTACCTTACCGTCCAGGAGCTCAGGAGCAAAAGGGCCTGTCAATCAGCCCGCTGTCTATTTATAATAGACAGGCATAGATTATAGTAGAAGTAAGCATAAACAGGGTAGGTGCGAGTTGCTACAAGTATTCGAACTTCTTTCTGCTAACACGGCCTCTCCTGACCGTGCACCGTCCTCGGCTGCATCAGCATCAGCAACATCTTCATCTGAAGCACTGAAGCACGTCGAGCGTCTGCGCGCCAACTTCATCTGCGCACTCGAAGTACCGGCAGGATCCAGCAGGAGTATCTGGAGGCTAACCAGCATCATCGAGGTTGTCGCCATCGCAATCTGCATGAAACAAAGTCATTAAATAATCATGACGACATTTGAGATTGCCTATTCTTTCACTCTTCACACGTTCAAGGCCCTCATACAAAATTACACTGTCGAACAAGATAAAGACACTTCACTTTCAAAAATATGCATAGTTCTTCAAACACATGTCTCTTTCTTGCTCATACTTGAACTTTCAAGTTCCCCACGTTATAAACGTGTACCCAGGACTCAGCCTGCCAAGACAACGCCTTATACGCATACATAGTACACGTAACCCGGGACAACACCCGATACGCGTTCAAAGAACACGACTTCCAGGACAACACCTGAGCGCACATACAGTACGCTTAACACGGGACAACACCCGACACCCACACTGGGCACACATCTGCCAGAACCAGGCATTCAGGAACCAGGAGGACAGCTGTCAGAGCGCACTCCAACTGTGCTGCTCCAGCCGCCTGGTCAACAACGGTCTCAGAACCGTCGCGCCTTCAGCAACAGTCTCAGCACCGTGGCGCCTCCTAGCAACGGTATCAGCACCATCGCTCGCCCAGCGCCAGTGCCGCGCCCAATCGCACGCGCACGCCTGCAGCGCTCCCCTGCAGCGCTCGCCCGCAGCGCTCGTCCGCAGCGATCGCCTGCAGCGCTCGCCCGCAGCGCTCGCCTGCAGCGCTCGCCCGCAGCGCTCGCCTGCAGCGCTCGCCTGCAGCGCTCGCCTGCAGCGCTCGCCTGCAGCGCTCGCCTGCAGCGCTCGCCCGCAGCGCTCGCCTGCAGCGCTCGCCCGCAGCGCTCGCCCGCAGCGCTCGCCCGCAGCGCTCGCCCGCAGCGCTCGCCTGCAGCGCTCGCCTGCAGCGCACTCCTGCAGCGCACTCCTGCAGCGCACTCCCGCAGCGCACGCCTGCAGCGGCATTGGTTCTCCTTTGAAGTCGGGGAGCAGCTTCAACAAGTCTTTCGCGGCCAGCACACTCGATGTCCCACGAGCCCTCCTTGGTGTGGCCTCTCCGCCAGAAGTAGAAGTCGCTCTCCTTCCACTCCTTGACCGCCTCCCAGGCGGAGCAGCTGGAGGCGCCCCTCCCTTTTATCATCCTCGCTTGGTACCATGGCTGAAAATAAATTGAACCGAGTAGAAATCCGTACCCCGATTATCCAAATCAGTACAAAAATATTCATTGCTAATAGTTTCATAAGCTTTAAGCCATTAATTTTATCCAAGCAACTACTGAACATAATCCACTCAGTCCTCGCAATAATCTAGTGGACAAACATAGTCCACTCAATCTTAATAATAATCCAGTGGACAAACATAGTCCACGCAATCTTGACATTAATCCAGTGGACAAACCTAGTCCACGCAATCCTGTCATTAATCCAGTGGACAAACCTAGTCCACGCAATCCTGACATTAATCCAGTGGACAAACCTAGTCCACGCAATCCTAACATCAATCCAGTGGACAAACCTAGTCCACGCAATCCTGACATTAATCCAGTGGACAAACCTAGTCCACGCAATCCTGACATTAATCCAGTGGACAAACCTAGTCCACGCAATCCTGACATTAATCCAGTGGACAAACCTAGTCCACGCAATCCTGACATTAATCCAGTGGACAAACTTAGTCCACGCAATCCTGACATTAATCCAGTGGACAAACCTAGTCCACGCAATCCTAACATCAATCCAGTGGACAAACCTAGTCCACGCAATCCTGACATTAATCCAGTGGACAAACCTAGTCCACGCAATCCTGACATTAATCCTGTGGACAAACCTAGTCCACGCAATCCTGTCAATCCCGTGGACAATCCTAGTCCACGCAATCCTGTCAATCCCGTGGACAATCCTAGTCCACGCAATCCTGAAATGTCAAAATGACATAAATGACATAATAAGAATAACTAAACATAAATGCGTATTATTTGCTGATGACATAATTATAGTGGCATCCGATAGAAAGAAAAGTACCATTACAGATCATGAGTTAGATATCACTAATACAATAGACACATTATTGAATTGGCTTGACTTTCACCATTTGAAAATTAATTTAAATAAATCCGTTTACATTCAATTTAACCAATCTAATAATAATAAATATAATATAAAATGAATATCACTAAATTCAACGAAGTAATGCACACCAAATTTTTGGGAGTAATAATAGATAAAGATATTAATTGGAAAGAACACGTGGAAAGTGTTAGCACTAGAATTAATAAATTTGTCTATGCGTTGAAACAAGTTAAAAATGTCACGAATATAAAAACTGCTGTTATTTCATATCACGCGTATGTTGAATCGTTACTGCGCTATGGTCTGGTGATGTGGGGTAATAGTACTGATGTAAATAGAGCATTTGTCGCTCAAAAAAAAAATGCATAAGGGCAATATGTGGCCTTCAACCGGATGACTCATGTCGACCAGTATTTAAGAGACTTGGTTTGCTACCGCTGCCGGCTCTTTATATTCATGAAATATGTATGTTTGTTAGGCAGCATCAAAATTTATTTGTCAAAGCAAATGACATTTGTGTCCGAAACCGACGAGACCCCAACAGGCTCGTACTAAGTGAGATTCAAAGGCTAGCTAAATATAATAAAAGCTGCCTTGCAATGTGTGTACATTTATATAATAAGTTACCAAACGATCTCAAAAATGTGAATACCAGATTGTTTAAAAGGAAATTGTATGAATGGTTGTCTGTGAATGGTTTTTATAGTGTTAAGGATTTCCTTGACAAAAATGTTAATGTCTAGTACATCTTGGAAAATCTACATGCTTATATTAAATTGGCAAAACATGTCTTGGTCCAAATTGTATTATTACCATCTCTGTATACCGTGTTTTTATGCAAATAAATATACTATTATTATTATTCCTCATTATTTTTTTTTTTAAAATATCTCACATCTGTGTGTGGGTCGAATTTGGCACGGGCCGAAGCCAAGTGCTTTTGAGTAAAAAAGGATTGAATTAAATTAAGTATTTAAAAATTTTCGGGTTAACCTGCATGTGTTAAGAATAACTGCTTTTTGTAGTAGAAGATAAGTAGACGGGCTAATGTTTAATGTGTTAAGGCTATTGTATAGGGTTTTTGGGATGACACCTGTGCTGGATATTACGATGGGAATAGTTTTGGTGTGGGTGATGTTCCACTGCGTTTTAAGCTCTATGGCTAATTCTGTGTATTTTGCAATTTTTTTCAGTGTGTGTGCTAGTAAGATTATGGGTGTTGCATATAGCTATGTCTATTATGTACGCAAATTTATTTTCTTTATCTACCATAGTTATGTCTGGTCTGTTGTTGTATGTGGTTTTATCTGTGATTATGGTCCTATCCCAGTATAACTTGAAATGATTGTTTTCTAATACTACCTGTGGTTTGTATTTATAGTAGGGAACTTTGTCTGTAATAAGTTTTGTTTTGATTGCTAGTGATTGGTGGATTATTGCAGCAACTTGGTCGTGGCGGTGTTTATAGTCAGTTTGGGCTATTATTATTATTATTAATCCCGTGGACAAACCTAGTCCACGCAATCGGGATGACGACTTGTAATAATTAATGTTCGATTCATCAGATACTTCTTTTTTTTCCTGCTCTCTTTTTTTTTTTTTTTTTTTTTAGGTTTAAAGAACTTTATTTCTCAAAAAGAACATAATACAGTTCACTTATATGAGACTTAATATTTAATGCACACATTATTTCGTCTAGTGACGCAGCATGATAAGAAAGCAAAAACAAAAGTGTGGGTAGTTACATAGTACATTTACAAACAAGTTAATACGGCTGGCCAATTAGAAACCGAGGTACCCTCTTATTTATTGATTATTTATTTTTGAGCAAATTATTGTGTAGATGTGCTTATGTATGCAGCAAACTATAGTCTCAGAGACCGGTGATCGTTTATGTGTTTCATTTTATAATTTTGGCTATAATGTGTATGTTAGTTTTATGTTGTAATTATTACTTAGGTATACTTATTATTAAATATATTTAAATAAGTACATGTTTTTTTTATGCTTAATTTTCTTGATTTACAAGTAGTAATCGTATTTAATACTTTATTAACTTACCAAATATTTCATAGTATGTTGCCAGGGTATTTATGTACAACTTACGTTCAGCGTAATATATTCCTTTAGTTTTCTTTTATAAATATTCATGCTTCTACACTCCTTGATTTCATTTGGCAATTTGTTATATTTTAATTTGTTAAAAAAATTTTTTTTTCTCGTACCTTATCCCTATCATAGCAATAATCCAATCCAGTGAACAAGCATAGTCCACTCAATCCTGTCAATAATCCAGTGAACCAGCATAGTCCACGCAATCTTAACAATAATCCAGTGAACATACATATTATAGTTACTGTATCTGATCTGTGTCTAAAAATATCTGTTCAAACCATACCCTCAATTATTATGTTCATAAAAATATTTATTCTAAACATCTAGGTACCCAAATTACATACAGTTTCCTGTAGCCATCACGAACAACAATATTAAGGAGTCGCCTTAACCAAATGTTCGTCGCGATAAACCACAAAATGTGAATAAATAGCATTGTCAGGGAGTTGCCCTGACCGAACGCTGCCCATCCATGATTAGAAACTGTACGAACTTATACATTCAAAACTTCAACGTTTGGTATATTATCACCAAAACACCATGAGGGAGTTGCCCTCACCAGATGAATCAACGACAATAAACCACAGATTAGATTAATATTTTAAATACTACATGGCATGGTTTGAAATAACGATAAATAATCATTTTTTTATAATCAAGAAATGAATATTGCTTATACATACCTTTATTTTGTGGGCTGAATCCTCTCTCACTTCTGAGATTTCAATAAAACTGCAACTTGGACAGATCCATATAATAATTTTATTCTCCACAACAGGTAACAGCCAATATACTATACTTAAATTGAATACATAACAGACGGACTCCAATATTTCTTAACTATTCCGACTGATTCGGAGGACAACCAGGAACTGCGCGTACTCGCTCCAAAAAATGCTTATATCTAATCTCACTCCCGCCACCACTTTGACGAATTAAATGAGGGTACTAGAGAGTTGGCGCAATTTCCGGTTTCGCTCCTTCTAGACAACTATATGAAATTTAAACAAAAACAGATCATTAAAATACTAATAAATGTTCTTAATATTTTAGAAAGAATCATTACATTACAGACTATCATACTTTTATTAGTGGCATGCGGTCTAGCCTTTTCGCGAAGTTTGCGTTACGATGTCAGATACATTCTGTATACAGGGAGATTATTAAATTAAAATTACTGGGATGGTAATACTGCGAATGTGATGTGGAACAATGGCTATACGCATATTGGGCACACGGCAGACGTGACCAGTCCAGTCCCTCCTCAGGTTAGTTGCTTTATGAACAACGTCAGTAATCTAAGTTTTAGAGCGTAGTGTCGTGTTGCGAATATGGTCTATCAATTTGACGGTTCGTATTACTGTGCTCCATTAGACGTTAGCAAACCTTAAGTTATGACATTTGAATGTCTGACAAAGACGAAGTCTGGAATCCATAGGTCTAGAATGAGGAGGATATAAACATCCACGATCTTTCGCTTGAGTGACAAAGGTAGGTTTCCTTTCATAAGCTTTTTCATGGACCAGTAGCTCTTAAAAGCATTTTCGGTTCCACTATCTACTTTCATTAGCAGTGTGGTTGCTCGGAGGGTGTTAGAAGGAATGACAGGCGTATTTTCTAAGCGAAGATAGATGTTAAATTAACAAGTGAAGTTTACATTTCGAGGTAAACGAGGAGGAAGGTACATAAACAAGAATTTGATGAAAACGTAGACATTTGGCAAACTTGAAAGAATTGTATTATAATTTTAGCATGCATCCGTCGTCGCCGTAAGGTAACGACTGATATGGATATTTTATAGCATCTTGTAATTGACCTTGCGAGGTGAAGACTACTTAACCGGACTATCCTTTTTTGCGCGATCATTAAATGACTTCTCCCGCTCTGGGCAGAGCGGAAGGGCCACGGTATCTGTTTCTTTTCTTTTTTCTCTCTGCTTCCCGGCCGCAAGCAATCTTGCGCCTACAGTGAATGGCTTTTCGTTGTTATCGTTTCGTTGTTTTGTCGGTCTCCGTGGCGCAGCGGTCAACACGCCTGCCTGCGACGTGGAGGCCCCGGGTTTGATCCCCGGCCAGGTCGTGATGGAAAACGATCTTTTCCCGATTGGCCTGGGTCTTTGATGTTTATCTATATATGTATTTATTATAAAATATAGTATCGTTGAGTTAGTATCCCATAACACAAGTCTCGAACTTACTTTGGGGCTAGCTCAATCTGTGTGATTTGTCCGTATATATTTATTTATCTAACGACCAGGACCTGTCCTGTGGTGGAGGTGCTTTTGACTGCACGGTTAGCACAGTGGTTACGATATTTACTGCTGCGCTACGTGTCGCAGGTTCGGGTCCTGCACGGAACAAATATTTGAATGAACTACAAGTAGGTTTTCCGGGTCTGGCTGTTTGTGTAGGTAAATGTTTGTAGACGCACTCACGTTACAGGAGAAATATCTATTGTGGGGCAACGTTAAAAAAAAAAGAGTTGTGAGGACGCTGAAATTCACGCTCCCTCACGCGCTCCGCCTCCTCCTTTGCCAGTATCACTGCTTGGTAGAAAAAGGTGATGGCGTGCCAAGCACTCCCGCTTCAGACCAAGGCCGGACCAGGGCCAGAGGCGAGAGATCGCTGCCGATCGCTGAACCTGTGGTTGCCTTAAGTATGACTACTGGGGTGGTAACTTATAAAACTAAGCGACTATACGCTAAAGGTAAAAGTCGTGGTGGCCTAGTGGTTAAAACACCGGCCTCTCAAGTATGAGTGAGTGGGTTCGATTCCAGGTCAGGCAATTCTCGGTGGTAGGCCATAACATCGGCCGCCGGCAGAAGTTACCACCCACCAGACAAAGTCTTGCCGCCAAGCGATTTGTCGTGTTCCGGCATGATGTCTGGTGAAGCCGTATAGAGGACGGTTCTGAGCAGTTGTGTTGCGATGTGTGCCGTGTACGATTCGCCAAATATTGTTGGGAGTTTGGTCGTGGAAGGTCTTCGGATCAATCTCCCTTTGGCCCAGCATCGTTGGTCGTATTGTTGGGTTTAACATTGCATCACCTCGCTCAACTGCCGTCTTCCTTCCTATTCGCTCAGCTTTTCTGAGTGAATAGGCTGTTAATAAACTAGCTCGCTTTACCATCAACGATCGCATCACTGCTTACCATCAGGCAGGATTGCGGTCAAGAGCTAGTTTATAATTATTAAAGTAAAGAAAATTACCAATGTAACTTTTCTAAAGTTATATGTACTTTCTAAGTATATCTTGGACACCATTCACTGAAGGTGAAGGAAAACATCTTGAGGAAACCTGGACTTTATAAGTCTGAAATCGCTAACCCGCATTGAGCAAGCGTGGTGATTACGCTCAATCCTTCTCTGTATGAGAGGAGACCTGTGCCCAGCAGTGGGACGGTAAAAAGGTTGATGATGATACGCTAAAGGGAGCGACCAGCCTCGACTTTAGAAGTATCTGGAGACGCGGTAAGAAACGGGCTGGGTCATATTACTAAGTGAGGGATACCCGTCACGCGGCAGTGCCACAGTAGAAATCAGCAAAGTAATTCCGCCTCGAAATTGGACACCAGCATGTCCTAGAATAAAAAAAATACCGGCCAAGTGCGAGTCGGACTCGCGCACGAAGGGTTCCGTGTTATTGTCTTTAAAAAGGGCAAAACTCACGTTTGTTGTATGTTCGGGGCCCTTAATTTTTTTTTAATATTCGATGATTAAGCGGCGCGGCAACAGAAATACATAATCTCTGAAAATTTCAACTGTTTTACTATTACGGTTCATTAGATACAGCCTAGTGACAGACGGACAGCGAAGTCTCACGAATAGGGTTCCGTTTTACCTTTTAAATACGGAACCCAAAAAATCGAGGTTATGTGACATCTGCCAACTCGCACTGTATGTCTGTATGTATACGTGTGATTACATTACAGCCCAGTCTCCCTCACCTGCAGGCATCCAATAACATAGACATGTTGCTTAATAAAATGATTATTCTCTCGGTGGTAGGCCATAACATCGACCGCCGGCAGAAGTTACCACCCACCAGACAAAGTCTTGCCGCCAAGCGATTTGTCGTGTTCCGGCATGATGTCTGGTGAAGCCGTACGGAGGACGGGTCTGAGCAGTTGTGTTGCGATGTGAGCCGGGTACGATGCGCCAAATATTGTAGTGTTAGGAGTTTGGTCGTGGAGGGTCTTCAGATCAATCTCCCTTTGGCGCAGCATCGTTGGTCGTGTTGTTGGGTTTAACATTGCTTCACCACGCTCAACTGCCGTCTTCCTTCCTATTCGCTCAGTTTTTCTGAGCGAATAGGCTCTTAATAAACTAGCGCGCTTTACCATCAACGATCGCATCACTGCTTACTATCAGGCGGGATTGCGGTCAAGTGCTAGTTTATAATTGTTAAAAAAAAAAAAAAATACGTTAAAATAATAAAACATAAAATGCTTTACAAAGTTCTCACTCCCATTCATAATAATAAGTGCTCGGTTGATGTCTGTTATATGTTACCGTAGTTTTAGCAAGAGCCAGTTTGCATATTTTTGGCAAACTGCTGACGTTCACATGTTGTGACGTGACTGCACACTAAAGAGTCAACTTTAGGCTGTATTTTAGTACACCAGATGTTATTTTTGGTGTTAGTGCGTTTTTTGGTGGTTCATTTTAAGCGTGTTTTGATTATGTACAGACGAAGCATGAAGCTACTACAATCTGTCAGATTTTCTTATTAGATTATCAACTTTATCTCTAAATCATTAAGGCTCAAGGTTGATTGAGAATATCTGACAGTTTGGGGTAGCTTGACCTGCTGTTGTACTTGATTTGACTTCTTTACCGACGCGGCATTATGTTCTACGTACGACTCAAGGAGATATTGTCATCACATCGTGATGGGATCCTTTAGATCTGATGCCTACCAAGGCTATTCCGATACCCTAGCATAAGCAAATAAAAGAACATGGGTGCACTTTAGTCACCTTCCGCTCCGTCCTGAAGAAGGAAAATCATTTGATGATTTCCTAAGCAAAAAACAAAAACAATCTCAAATGTATTTATAAAAAAAACTTATCACATATACAGTATGTTAAGAAAACCCTGTCCGACCCATAAGGATAATAAAGGTTAGGTAAACACATGACAACACCGGTATTATTATGAGCGAATAGTGATGAAGTGGAAGGGTGCTTAACGCACATTTATTAAGTAACCTGTTTTTGCGAAATAATATTTATTTTTTAGGCAGATTTTTTTAAGTTTAGCCCGGTTTTGTATCCATTAGTAGAATCAGTTATCGATACCTAACAACACCTTCACGGGTCGGACAGGGTTTTCTTCACATACTGTATTTGTTAAAAAAAAAAGTCTATAAGCCGATAAGACCAACTGTTTCCAGCTTTCATCAAACAAGTGTACAGAAAATACAAATACCTACATATGTACGTCATGCCATCCCTCAGAGCTAGTTTTCAATCACCGCCAATCCCTCACAAATCACCAATCCAATTAGTGCAATCTTCAAATAGAAACAAAGTGCAGTTTATCAAACTGTCGTCTGAATTTAAAATAAGAACTAAAAAGAACACCGAGTCATTCCGTTGAAGATTTTAATTCGAGTGAAAGGAAACTTTTCTTGTTTCCAGAGTTTCACGCGAGAGAGAACGGCCTGATTAATGGTAGTTGGCTGGAGATAAAAAAGAACGGCCTCCTTGCCTGTGTTTAAAAAAAAGCCGTTACACAAGTCACAATTTGGTGACGTCAACGTGTTATTGATGTGTTTCTTGTTCTCCGTGTGTCGTGATTTTGGGGCGGGTGAAAAATGGACGCTAGTTGGAAGCGAGTGAGAAGCTTGTTAGCGATACTGCAACCCGTTTCTGCTTTTTGACAAAGTTGTATTTTTTGTGTCGGGAATTTTCGCCTTAAGTTTGCCATTTTTCAAAAGTACGCAATTGCGAATACTACCTACACGCGATCACTCACAGAATCAGAACTTTATTTTAAGTTTGTTCTATCCATTTTGAGACATTTAAGAAGAATTTGCCTAAAACGAAAATGTCGTATCTACAATACAAACACTCAACGAATATATAGCCATAAATTTACTAGCTGATTAAATTGGCCTGTACCTCTCGTTTTGATTAACTAACTAGGCCAGTTCAAATCAATTCCTAGTGTAGCGAAGATTTGATTGAAACAGGTAAACTACGCCCATAAAGAGTTCCAATTACGCCAAGAGGTTGATTGAAAACATAGATGATTGGAGTTAAATTCTCTCTTAAGCTTAAGCATTGAATTTCGCCGCCAACGAGACTCTGTCAATTTCAATAATACACGTGCACAGAGTAATTTTGTCTACAGCTTTATCGCTAGCTACAATTTCACTGACAAAATCGTCGAGTATTTAGCGTAAGTTCTATGTTGTTAGCAATTTGTTAGCTTTATTTGTTTAATTGCTTTTTATTTCTCGCACCAAATTATTACTAATGAATGTGAGTTCTGTATTTCTAAGTTCTTTTGTTCTTACCCTTCTCTTTGCCTTTTTGAGTAAGTTTTTACGTATTGGAAGTGACCTTGGATTTTTCATCAAGAATTCGGCTCGGTACGTGGATATATGTAATTATGTGCCGGTTTGCTGGCAATATGTTTGTACAGATAATTAATATAATACTAAAAATGCGCAGTGCTGCTCATCATCATCGTCTTCAACCTTTTATCGTCCCACTGCTGGGTACAGGTCTCCTCTCATACAGCGAAGGATTGAGCGTAATCACGACGCTTGCTCAATGGCGATTTCAGACTTAAAGTGCAGGTTTCCTCAAGATGTTTTCTTTCACCTTATAATCAGTCATTGGTGGCCAAGACATATTTCGAAAGTACTCTCGCTTTTCGCGATAGACATAGTTCGCGATCGGTCTCCATTTAAGTATTTTGTAATTTTTACTACTCATGTCCCGATTCACTACGCACTATCTAGCAATTATCGCTATTGCACTTGAGGTTGAAGAAAGAAACGCTGGAAATAATAGACGAAAATTTGGGTGCATAAAATGCTGAAAGCAACTGACTGAACCAGCGCAGCGACTGCTAGCATTGAGCGCGCGGACACCGCACCGACCGCTCGTCTACAACGTGTGGCCAGCGAGGCGTCAACTACCAAGCAGTCTGACGGAGGTATGCTCGCTGACAGCGAGCTGTCTGCTCATTTATGATGATGTTGTAAAACATATCTAAAGAAAAATATTTAAAGCCCATATTTAAATGATATTCTTTTGCCGGGTGACCTTTAGTCCGACAGTAGACGTCTCTTAGCTGAAACGATCATGTAAAAGTAACCAATAGGATACATCATGTGAATTCTCAGAAAGAATGAAGACGAAACCAACAGGTCAGGCATAACCTAAGAAATTTTTATTATTACAGGTATGCTGGAAGTGATTTCTTTTATCTAATCTGTCTGTCATTAGCTTAGTACACCTATTAGATAACAGATGGCGTTGTGTCAATACAACTCCTTTGTGAATCGCACAGATGAGATTCGCCGGCGAAGGATGACCATCACGGTACCTACATATGTAATAGCACATTGTACACTTATGAAATAAATATCAACTCTATACTTTTTCTGTTGTGATGTTGCTTGTCTGTTTACAAATGTGTGTACATAAATGGTAAATAGTAAAATAAATAAATCCAGAGCGATCAATGATGAAACTCTTCCGTCAAAAAAATTATTCATTAATTTACGTTTAAATATACTCGAATTTTCGCATCGTTTTTCCGAACTAACTGACGAATACAATCTGTGCATACATTCACTGCGGAACGACGCAGCGGCGTGTTAAAATGGAAGTTTAAAAAACAAAGACATGTACTGCACATGGTGCTTGAAAGTTAGTAGTTAACAGATTTTTATTTTGAATAATTTAGTTGGTTGACGTGATATTAAAATCTGAGTCTTGTTTATGTTTAATTTATGAAGGATGCTTTGATGCAACTGGCTTCTGTATTTTTGAAACTTAGAGACATTTTTAAATGCTAATTATATTATTTCTACCTAGTGTAAATTGTAATTCTGTACCATATCAAAATATTGTGATCTTTGTGCTTTATCTTTGTAAAAAAAATATACAATACATAAAAGGCTTTCGGATATTTTTTTTTTCTAGGAATAACTCCTCCTCTATTTAAACACACATACAGTATGTTACAAAAACCCTGTCCGACCCGTGAAGGTGTTGTTAGGTATCGTTAGCTGATACTACTAATGCGTACATAACCTGGCTAAACTAAAAAAAAAATACCCCCTTAAAAATAAATAACTTAAATAAAATAAATAGGTAATTTCATGGCAACACAGGCACAGGTCATGACCTCAGTTGACCTCATGCATGTAGGTATTGGTAGTCTAACCACGTTTATCGACTCTAGAAAGAAACAATGATACCTACTTAGGCAGCTCGTGAAAAGAACTTTTTTTTAAATAGGAAGGTCGTCTGACCCTCCGAATGTATCTTCGAATTTCATTCGATGAGCACAATGGCTGTGGCGGAGATGTTGTTCCATATTTCGTTCACTAAGAACGATACTGGCCTGGCACCGTCCCACGAGATTAGCACGGTGTTTCACAACGTTAGTCCACTCCTACCAATCCACTGCTCGCCGAACTGATAGTGGAGGTACTCACGTACAGGTCGGCAAAAATATGGTGGGGCACCGTCATGCTGGAACCACATTGACCAAGAAGTAGTCACATCCGAATCGTTCAACACCTGATCACAACACAATTGCAGTTTTACAAGGTACCTTCCATCAGCAGGTTACATTACTTTAGAAAACACTAACGTATTGATGATGATGATTGATGACGTATGATTATGATCACACAATAAACGATACGTCTAGACGGACGCAATGTCTACGCGAAACTAATAAATTTAAAATAAAAATGATTTTTATTTCATAAAAATAGGTACTCTAACTGCACGGCGGTGCCCTTTGACTAGAGGTGTGAAAGTATTCAAAATATTTCTCGTATCGATTTTTGGTATCAATTTTGTATTTCAGAATTTCACGCATCGATTCAACATCGCATGGCATTCTTTAGATTTTAGAACTTTCACATAACTTTTTTATTTTTTTTATAAATTATAAACCAGCGCTTGACCGCAATCCCGCCTGATGGTAAGCAGTGACGCGATCGTTGATGGTAAAGCGCGCTAGTTTATTAAGAGCCTATTCACTCTAGCCTTGAAGACACTCAAATCGTACTGTGACTGAAACTTAAATCAGGTGAACTTAAATACTTTACATTGTTTAAAATATTCTCCTAAAATCGTATTTCATAAGACCTTTCTAGTTCCTATTTACTAATAATAGGTACTTGTGTTACAATATTGTTATGAATAATTAATCGATAATCAAAAAAAGTACTTTTACCATTAGGTAATCTGCGTTTTTACAACAAATCATTCGAGCAGGTAAAAATCGAATAGTAGCGACAAAAACAAAACGTTATTACGCAAAAACTAGTACAGCTCTAATTATTCCTTTGCGCGTCGGCGGCTAGACACACTGACGCCGCCGACAGTTATAAGGTCTAAAATGGTGTTTACACTTTTTTAAATTTCCCGAATTTTGGGGAAGTTACAGTAAATTTGTTGGTAAAAAAGATTATTTCAAAATTCATTAGTATTGTTGTCGGAAAGGGTTTTCGTAACATACTGTATACATACAGATAGATCCGTAACAATTCCATGTAGGCCAAACAAATATTTATTGCAGGAATCGAACCCGGGACACAGCGTAGCAGTCGATCGCTCAATCAACCGTGTCGTTGAAATAAAATATCTTGATGATAAAGTATCACACAGACACAAAATCACGACTTTATTTCAGACAAATTGTTGCAGCCTAGCGATTCGTCGTGTTCCGGCATGATGTTTGGTGCAGGCGTACGGAGGATGGATCTGAGCAGTTATGTTGCGATGTGTGCCGGGTACGATTCGCCAAATGGTGTTGTGTCTAGAGTTTGGTCGTGAGGTCTCCAGCTCAATCTCAGTCTGGCGGAGCATCGTAGGTCGTGTTGTTGGGTTTAACATTGCATCACCTCGCTCAACTGCCGTTTTCTTTCCTATTCAATCAGTTTTTTATGAGTGAATAGGCTCTTCGTAAACCTTTACAAAATGATTCCAATTGACATTAAAGGGTGTTCTACGCGAGGAGCAATTCAAATTATTTTTAGAACGTACATCTCAGTCTGCCAAAACTACCTTTAATTTGTCTATATTTAGACAAGTTCTTCACATTTGGGTGTCGCCGAGATGAGACCAAGAGTAGTAGAGAAGTAGTCGTGTGGCCTAGTGGTTAAAACACCAGCCTCTCAAGTATGCGTGTGCGGGGTCGATCCCAGGTCCGACAAGTATCAAAGTAAGTTTTCTAAGTATGTCTTGGACACCAATGACTGATTACAAGCTGAAGGAAACCTGGACTTCAAAACTAAAATCAGCAACCCGCATTGAGCAAGCATGGTGATTACGCTCAATCCTTCTCTGTATGAGAGCAGGCCTGTGCCCAGCAGTGGGACGATATAAAGGTTCATGATGATGATAATGAGATGGAACTGCGCCTAGATATTGAACGTGTTATATTACGAGAATTGGCCCTCTAGTGTTACAAATAAACAGTCCATTTTATTGGCTCATCCTCCCTCATTAGGTCAATAAAAGAATGCCGTGTGTACTTACACTACAAAGCCACTTTATATACCTGTGTTCCTCTAATCACGGACCTATGTAAACAAAAAAGAATCACGTTTGTACACATGATTACATATCAAGCTATGATCTCCAGTTTTAGCTGATCTCTCATGGTTATACGCTTTCTGTAAAAAGAGAAATCAGCTTATACCGGAATGTGTAGCTTGGTATGTCGTCGAGTGTACTAAAACTGGTGTAGCCGAGCAGTTCACAAAAACTAAGTTCACAACTTAACTAAGCGTATAGAAGGTATATACAAAACTATTTTATTGGTTTTTGAACCCCAAGGCGTCAGAGATAAAGTTGAAAACATATTAAATAAAATCGAGAGATTTTAGTACGTAGCTTGATTTGTTGATTTTGTAGCGGTACCTACTGACGTCACGCAAATCCTGCAACTCGCAAGCAGAATTTACTGTGCAACTTGCACGCATACAAGTTCACGACATCAACCGGAGGGCAAGTGCCGTACAGACAACATCAGTCTGGTCGGGAGATCCTCCCTTTTCTATGGAAGTTGAGTGAACTTTACACCCTGTTCCTCATGCTTCCACAACCTCTATATTACCGACCACCACTGAGCCTACGTTATGGACTTACTGCCTAATTTTTTCTTGATGATATGATGACTAATAACATTAATTCATCAATAATATAGAACTGTTGTATAGAACTTTTGGGTTCCGTACTTAAAGGGTAATTTTACCTTATTGCTAAGAGTCTGCTATCCGTCCCTGTCTGTGCCAATATTACAGAACCGAACCGATCAAACACACTTGCGTCTTTTAGTACAAATTAGTTCTAATGTAACTAATAATTTATGCTATTATCATTTTTCTCAATCTGTGCAATCAAATGTTGCTTCGTGCCAAATTCCAAGATGCCGAGTTCACGGGAAATTCTCTGTAGGTTTTGATTCCCCTGAGAATGTCGAAAATTTGCAGCATAAACTGCTGTATCTTTTGATTGAGTTGGTTTATAAGTTTTTTTTTACTTTTCCAACGAAAACAAAAACGTACTAGCAACGCGCCGCGAGAATATCGAGAAAAAGTAACATAGGTATGTGTTATGTCTGGTTATAAACTATGTGTGCCAAATTTCATCTAAATCCATATCCTAATCGGATTTCCATCCATCCATACTCACAAACTTTCGCATTTATAATATTAGTAGGATAAAGCTACGAATTTTTGAGAAAAATGTTCTTGACAGACAGACAGACAGACGGTTAAGAAAGCGACAGTAAGGGTTTTGTTTTTTTTTTTGAGTAATGGAACTCTAAAAATATAATTTACAACCCACTTTGACAACACTGATCTGAGAAGTATTTACACAACCTTGCAAAAGATATCAATCAGCTTTTATGCTTTACCCAACACTGCACCACGACCTTCAATTTCCACTAATGGTCGGAATGATTCTCATACTTACCCAATAGTTAAAAAAACCTTAATACCAGCTAGCCAACAGAATTCACATCTACCTACTTATGCACCATTCAGAGGCATACGTATGTTAGTTTTGTACGTGACTCTTTGCAGTGCCAACACAATTCCCACTAAAGTTCTACTTACTTCGTAATGGAATAGAGTGCCTTGGATTCCCAACAACTGAATGAGAACGAATGATAAAAAGTTGCTAATAAAATGTATTTAGGACTTTTACCCTGGAAGCTAGAGTTGTTCCAGTGTGAAAATAATTAAGACAAAAGCCGTAGCTTGTTTCCGTGTAATTTAAGCTGTTGGTCTCGGCTGTTACCTAGACCTTTGACAGTTGTTCCAGGTCCACAGAAGGCTGAAAGTCTGACCACCAGTCTTAACCAGCGGTATCATCATCATCGTTTCAGCCGAAAGACGTCCACTGCTGGACATAGGCCTCACCCAAAGTTCTCCGACTTTAACTAGGACTAGGAAAGACTTTTACTAGGTCGTCGGTCCACCTTGTCGGGGGCCTACCCACGCTGCGTCTTCCGGTGTATGGTCGCCACTCGAGAACCCGTGGGTTCCATCGAGCATCGGTCCCACGGGCAATGTGCCCGGCCCACTGCCACTTTAGTATTGCAATTCTTCGGGCTATGTCGGTTACTCTCGTTTTTCTGCGGAACTCCTCATTCCTGATTCGATCGCGCACAGAAACCCCAAGCATAGCCCTCTCTATTGGCCTTTGAGCGACCAGCCTTCTTATAAGGTCCATTGTTGAAGACCACGTCTCAATTCCATACGTCATCACTATAATACACAGTGGTCAAAGAAGAGATATAGCAAGTAATAATAATACCCAGTAATTAGATTCATCATCATCATCATCATCTCAGCGTTAATCCCAGTAGCGTCCGAAGCTTTTCAGCTTTGGAGTCTAGAGTCCGCTGTACCAGTCCAACTGCTGATCTTGGCTAAACTTGGATATTTTCCGCGAAGCGACTGCCGTCTGACCGAAGGCGATATCGAAGCAGCATGCATTTCTGTAAATCAATTGTTCTTAGTTTTGCAACGTTATTTTTTGTATATGCAAAATCCGAATTATGTGTCCAGTACTTATTTGTAAAGAATTAATGTACAAAATTTCAAAATAATGAAAATTCACAAAGTTATTAGGTAGTATTAGTTATTTATGTCACCAGATGGTGCCTACAAAAATATGGTCAACGCGCCCTCGCCCGCTTGCGCCAACAGCGGCGCGGCGCGGTGGCCTAGGACACTATGATCCGCTGTGAACTGTGTCATGCGCTCGTTAACCACACTGCATCATTTATTATACTATTATTTTAAAGGGTGTATCTGAGATCGACGCACACACAAGTACCAGTACATGATTCTGAACCCCCCAGTACTGGAATTATTCATCGGCTTTTTCCTAATTAAAAAAAAAAAATATACTTACAGTTTTTTTTTTCACTTTAGACCGTTCATAATTGCTATACTTTTATAACCCAATAAGATTTTAAAGTAAAAATTAATTATTTCGCTATTAACACAAAAAAAAACGCTGTGTGAACGAAACTCTGAAAACTATCCTATAAGCTGATTTAATAGAGTTGACATCAGGGGTCAACGTCATACCTACAAAAACGCACAACGGGACGCTTGTATAATGTTCAAAGGCCGATCCGCCACTTTTTTTTAATCACTGTGTTTTCTGTAACCGCTCATTAACGACAATATTATATATAATATAATAATTACAATACGACAATATAATAATTTTGTTAGTGGCATGCATACAGCCTGTATTTGAGAAAAAAATATAATTAACATGTTGTAGAAAATATTGTAATCGATTCAGTTACTTACTCTGAACAAACCATATTCAGATTTTGTATAAAGTAAAAATGACGTTTTATATAATATATTTTTTATATTTAGTAATTAATGGTCATCTAATGGCAGTCTTTTTACCATATTCCAATATTGTTAACTTGCGGATGTTATAGTGGGCTGAAATATTGTTATATAATAATATTATGCTATTATTTATAAATATTTTATATTGTAGATAGCTGTTTACTGTCCGATAATAAATAAAAATAAAAGTTGTGCTGACATCTCATTAAGGTGCGCAAGGACCGCTAAGTGCCATCGACCCGTGCGGTCAGATACTCATTGCTCACCGCTCGCAAGTCCGAGTCTTCGTTGATCGGGAGTCAGTGGCGCTTTCTCCTGAAAATTAATATTAGAATGAATAAAGAAATAAACACCCAATTTGTTCTATATAGTTCATACATTCAAACTGAATGGCTGACCTTTTCTCCAGCGCGCTCACTCGTTTGAAACCACGAGCGTTCCATTTCATTGGCCAGACATACGTGCATTTGAACTTTTATTTACCAATTTCAAGCTACGTCTAAATCCAGCTACTGGACTGCAATATAGCTTGAAACGGGCAACTCATTAGTTTCTGTGGTTAGTGCGTCTGGTATTTTCGTTAGCAACAAGTGTTAGTGTCAAAATTGTGGAGGTAAATGGGATTAGAACAAATTAGTTGGTTTTTAGTTTTATTTGATATTCTGTTTGTTTAATTTTTGTTCCTGGTTGTAATAATAACTCCAGTAAACGTTTTAACTTACTTAATATCAATAAATCATTGACAAAACCAACCGTAGCGATGCCCTGCGGTTGGTTTTGTCAATGATTAACTATATTAACTATTTGTAATTAACTATTAGTATATTTGTTAATGAAACCCTTTACATTAAAAGGGTTTGTATTCTTAGGTTTTCTATTATCATGTTCATTTATTAGTCGACTGAAATACATTCTAAAATATCAACAGAAATATGTACATTACATAATATTAAAATATAAAAAGTTTGAAGTTAAAAACGTCTCTGTTCCCCGTGAAACTCCAGGTCTATTGTAAGGGTCGTTCAATTTGTACCACGTCGCACAATTAAGCGATAGTCAATTTACTAAAGCGTTGAGGTGAATCACAAATATAATGACAATCACACGTACCTGGTGGGTCAGAATAGGCATAAATCGTGTCCAATTAGTTCACAAATGTGATCTATGAAACAGTTAATAGAGGATTTTTTGCACAAACCACGCTAGTAATTTCTCCTGTGTTATGGTTCCGTTTAAAAATATTTAAAAGACAAAAACGGCAGCTGAGGTGGCCTAGTGAGAAGTAGCGTTTTTTTGTGTTATTTAGTTCATCACCACTGCTCTCAAAAGCAGTGATGGAAAATATGAAAAATCCAGTACGTCCTAGAGCTAAAACTTCATATAACATCTACAAAACCGCACTGGGCCCACGTGGTAGACAACGGCCCATTTCCTTTAACTGAGAGGAGACCTGTGTCCAGCAGTGAAACGTGAAAATGTTGATGATGATGATACATACGTAGCTTAAAAATTGCCGTGATTTCAAAGTGAAAAATCCTTAAGTGTGAGGGCTCTGCGTTGCTGCAAAACACACACACATTTATATGTGTATAAACCAGCCACTTTGTCACTCCAAATTCCACGACTGCCTCCAAACATCAGGTGTGTACACCGGTAATAATAACTGTTTCCAGTAATGATAATGTTATTAATAAGCGGAATCAGCTGTGAGAAACGTGGAGTAATCACGTTCAAACATGGCGTCGCCTTGTTCAAACACGTGTTTCTAAATCGTAATAATAGGCTGCTATTTGTTAGGAGTTACAGCGCAATACTTAGCTACTGATGGCGTTGGGTTACAACTGATAAATTGACATGAGGTTTCTGAAGATAAAGGGTGAATTCACTCGTCTGTTGATGGCATGTCTTTCAGTTTCTCGTGGTGATTAAGTTGATAGTACCGGGCGACCGAGCTTTGCTCGGCAACTTTTTTTTTTGTTAGGTACATCGTGTGTCTCTATATATTCAAAACAACAAATATATAACGAGCGAATTTTTTAAATAATATTTTTTGACTAATGTTTTTCGATCATACCGACATAATAATAAAAAATATTATTAACTGTTATTTAAATATAAAATTACGAGTGCAATTTAGTTTAACATTTTATTATAAATAAGTACTTATAGTTTAACAATCAGTTACATCAGTTATATATTATCATCAATACATAGTTTAAGGTCTTATATAACCTAATACTTCCTTCCATACTATATTGCGGGTATGTCGAGGATTTTCATTAATAATAATCATGCCGGGTACGATGCGCCAAATGTTGTTGTGTTGGGAGTTTTGTCGTGGAGGTTCTCCAGATCAATCTCCCTTTGACGCAGCATTTTTGGTCGTGCTGTTGGGTTTTAACATTGTATCACCTTGCTCAACTGCCGTCTTCCTTCCTATTCGCTCAGTTTTTCGGAGTGAATAGGCTCTTAATAACCTAGCGCGCTTTACCATCAACGATCGCATCACTGCTTACCATCAGGCGGGATCGCGGTCAAGCGCTAGTTTATAACTATTAAAAAAATAAAATAAAAAAAAAACATTTTACGTTCTGACGCACGCTGCCGCATATCTTGCAGACGTCGCTCCCGTTGTTCATCATTCTCGGCGGCCACACGTTGTGCTGCACGCTCTCGTGAAACATCTAAATCATAAGACCTTTCTGTCCTTAAAATGTTAGTCAAGTTTTGCAAGCATCTTACTTTAGCAGCACGTGTGGGATGAGCGGAAACCTGATGATTTTCATCAAGTTCTCCTTCGATTGGGTCCTCACTGTGCGAAGTCTGACAAACACGTGTGGGACGAGCGAAAATCAGATTGTTTTCATGGAGGTTTTCTTCTGCTTCTTGAGATGAGTCACGGCTTCGTGGAGTTAAATTGTTCGTAAGCGATTTTTTTAATATTCTTTTTGGCATTTTCGTGTAAAAAAAGACACATGATATTTTAAAAGCAATTTTCTGGGTCTAAACTCAAACCAAACATTGGCTTCATGTACCATGAATGTAAACGTCATCTATATCAAATCAAAGTACTATATTACCACTTTATACGTACTATATTGTCTGATGTAAATAAATTAATAATAATAACTATAACAAAAAAAAACAGATACCGAGCAAAGCTCGGTCGCCCAGGTACTTCATCATTATTAAATCATATTATATGGATGAATTTTATATTGCCTACTTTGAGGAGGTGCAAGGTATCATAATGTTAGCAATAATAATAATAATAATATTTCAGTTCGTGTTGTGGCAAGTCTGAAATGTTTACACTGTTGAGAAATTCTGTGGTAAATTCAACTGCTCCTTCAGGCTGATCTTTAAAATGAATGAGCTTCATTGTTTCGACTTCTCCTACAGTTTTGTGCGACCCTGGTACCTTGCATCTCCACAAATTAGGCAAAACAAAATTTCTTCCATTGATAGAAAATTAGTTGACGCCGTTTCCAATTATATAAAAAAAAATAAGAAAAAATAATATTTAAATTTAAATTAAATAAATTAAATTTTTATTAAATGAAAAAAAGCATTAGACAACGCCATCATTCTTTTTTTTTAAACTTCAAAAAAAAAGAAAAAAACTACACTATATCGTCAGGGATTTGAACCCGAAGTCTACGAGCTCCGAATCAGAGGCCGAAGCCCCTCAGCTATTCGTATCATTAACGACAGCGGCGAAATTTAGCTTCTTATGAGAAGTTTAGCAATTGTTCAGTGCCTCATAATATGGAAAAAAGACATTTTCTGAAAATTAAACTTAGCTAGATCGACTTATCGTCCCCGAAGCCCCCTGCACACAAAATTTCATGAAAATCGTAGGAGCCGTTTCCGAGATTCCAATTATATATATATATATATATATATATACAAAAATTGCTTGTTTAAAGGTATAAGATATGTTATAGGCATCTACGATTAATGATCCAGTACTAATCCCAAATCAGGTTTACTGCTTTTTTTTTGCATCCAGTGGCTTTAAACACCCCCACTACGTACGTTTCCGTGCCTGTGTGTCAAAAAATTCTTCCACTTCGCTGTCATAGGGATCATTTGCATATTTGATACTGTTACTGATCCTTTAGTCCAAAAATAGGCTAATATTCTTGTTCAAAATCTAGTCACAGTTTGACCCCGGTGATTAAAAAACTTTAAAAACTTATTGTAAATGTAGTGAAATGGGTTTTATTTTTGACAAATTGACACAGAACTCCGACTGTGGAGGTTTATAAAATTAGAACACACTTAAAACACACAATACATCTTAACTAAACATATGAAGTAGCAACAAATAAAAATCAAATAAGGAGTAAAAACTTCGATGTAAAAAATAGCAGCTATGTGCCTCACGGCTGGACCAAAAATGCCTAGTGTCTGACGCTGCTTTTCAACGTTTTCAATTACGAGGCTTGTCACGTGTCAAAGAGTCAACCACCCGCTGGACAATATCTAAAGATACTGGAAATCAAATTTCTATCTTACCATTTGGTGCTATCATTCCTACTCTGATAATAATCGAGCTATTTCCTAGGATATCATTGTTCTTCACGATCACTCTAACATTTTACAATTACATTTCTTTACTTTTATTACTTCTACAAAGACTCTGCTATCTCATTTCCTAATATCGTTCATTTTCTTAAATCGTTTTACTTCGATTTGCAGAAATCGAAGTAAAACGATTCGATTTCAGCGAAGACGACGTTGCACTAATACGTAGATCGGTCAATCTAAAGAAATAACTAGTTCTTTGTCTTAATGTAAGTCTCAATACGGATCGTGTACATCCCCTATCTTCGGACCACATGCGGTGTTATCTAAGAAATCGTATTACATTTCAACGTTCCTAACATTTCCGTACAAACATTAACAAAAATGAGACTGTCCCAACACAGGAAACCTTTTAATAAGTTCCCGTATCTTAAGAGTTCTCTGGAGAAAGTAAATTTCCCGCAAATTGAGTGACTTGTTCGCGATCCTTCTACAAATGCGTCCCTGGGTGCTGCACTCTTGGACGGTTAGTCCTTGTCTTTAATGTTATTAGCCGTCTGAAAAAGAAAGGTTTGAGTAATATTATCGAGTTAAATAAATGATTTTGTTCTGCATAATAAAAAACTATCTGGGAACAAATATCCTAGCTAATGTTATATTATCGTTACTTTCTCCGTCCTGTCATCGGACGACCCGTCGAACGGCGAGTTTCCACCCTTACGTTGTTGACACCACTGCGATCCGGACGAAGCGTTTTGCTTCCTCCTTTATACCGCGTACATCGAGGGACTGGAACAATTTGCCAGCGTCGGTGTTTCCGTCACAATACAATTTGAGTGTCTTCAAGGCTAGAGTGAATAGGCTCTTAATAAACTAGCGCGCTTCAGAAACCTAGCTCAGGCCTCGACGCAGAACAAAGCTGTGTCCTTGTTCTGGGTAAAGGCCCACGCAGGCTCGCCAGGAAATGAGCGGGCGGACGAACTGGCCAAGGAGGCAGCATTGTCGTTGCGGAGGAAGCCGGACTATGACCTGTGTCCGATTTCATTCATCAGACGCCAGGTCCGAATGGAATCGCTCGATGAATGGAATCGGAGATATGTGTCTGGAGCGACGGCCTCGGTGACGAAGATGTTCTTTCCGGATGCCATAGCGGCCTACCGTATAGTGAGACAGGTTCGCCCAACGGGTACGCTCACGCAGGTATTGACGGGGCACGGTGGATTCTCCGAATACTTATATCGTTTTAAGTGTAAGGGGAGTCCATCGTGCGTCTGTGATCCAGGCGTGAGCGAATCCATACCGCACTTGATTGTGGAGTGTCCAGCTTATGCCGCAATGCGGTATGATCTGGAGCAGCAGCTTGACGTGAACCTGAGGAAAAACAACATTGCAGAAGTCATGCGAGGAAAGAATAGAAAATTGTTCTTAAACTATTGTGTAAAAATAGCCGAAACCGCAATTAATAGAAATAAATTAGTATAATGATACTATGTTTACTAGATATTGTGTATATTTATTTTAAGCATAGGGAAATAGACTACAAATAATTAATTATAAGTAATAATAGTTTAGAAATAAAAATAAAATAAGTAGAAAGTTCGACACTAAAATGGGAGTCCCACCCATTAGACTAAAAGACGATGAATGACAGAAAGATAAGTAGTATGCGGAATAAAAGTGCGAGAGGAATAATAGCGAGAACTGGTATGAAAGGGTATAGTTATAAAAAAGGCTCCAATAACGTTGGAGGTAGCTAGTATTAAAAAAAAAAAAAAAAAAAAAAAAAAAAAAAAAAAAAAAAAAAAAAAACTAGCGCGCTTTACCATCAACGATCGCATCACTGCTTACCATCAGGCGGGATTGCGGTCAAGCGCTGGTTTAAAAAGAAAAAGAAAAATTAAAAAGAAAAATTACGTGTCTTAATTGTAAATGATATTTTTTTTATAAGTTATATAAAAAAAAATATCATTTACAATTAAAACACGTAATTTTTCTTTTTAATAATTTATTTAATAAATCATCAGAAATAAGCAAAACCTAATGAATTATGTAGAAAATATAAGACTACCAAATGAAACAATCCACCAATTATTTTGAATTATATCCAACATTCTGTCAGGCCTTCTAAATATTCAAAAGATGTGATTACACTTTTTTTGGTGTGGATAGGAAATCATTCAATGACCTCTCCCGCTCTTGGCGAAGCGGAAAGGTGTGTCAGACTTTTACTGACTAAAACCTACCCGTGTTCCTTTATTTGCCTGTGCGTCAGGGCTATGGCTTCTCTGTTGACCAACCCGCACCCCTGACCCAGGCATCGCTCTTCGTGGACCCCGTCACGATATGCTGACATCTCTAGGAGACGCGCATGAAACACAACGCGCCGTCGACCAGGGCCTGTTCCTTACCGGGAGGAGAGCTGCCTACTGCTCGCTGCCCGCAAGTTAGCGCCTTCGGTGGCTGGGAGTTCGATGTTGTCTCCCGACTAGGGCGTCTCCTGCAGCGGCTAGAGACCTAACTGCGCTGCAATTATCCTTTGATTACCCTCAAATAATTTTTTATCAGTAGTAACATCAGACTACCATTTGACAGGCATTTAGCATGAGTATTGCTTCGTTACTTAGTTTATTTTTTACTTAGATCTCAAGCTTCCAAACTAAACGGTCCTCAAGAAGTCTACAATGATCTCTAATGAGCACCTAACCGAAAAGTTTGTACGATATTTCTATTACAATACCAATTTGGTTTACGTGCATGAATACAGATTTTTTTTTTACACGAGAAAAGGTGTACACATTGTAATTTTCTTACTACCTCAAAAAAGATCACCTATATCGTTCTCAGAAATTTTCAAGAACCTTCCAAAGTAAAACTAGTAATGTAGTGACACCATATAAGTTTCCAACATCGATATCATAATGTGAGGTACAAATTGAGTGTTGAGGACGTGTGGGACCGCTTTCCTCGTTAACCAAAGTGAGTTTCAATGTAAGAACACAACGGTTTATACCGCTTCAAGGGAATAACTGAGGATTTTCTGAAAGATTTTCTGATGGACTTGGTGTTGTTAAGGGACTTGGGAGTGGCTTTAGACTGAGAAGAATTTTGTAGTGCGTTTTTAGGACCTTTTAACTAACTTACTTTATGTTGCTTTTCTTTTCGTAATCACGAAGTCATTTCAAATAAACTTTATTATCATAAGAATCTGTTTTGTTAAGTTCATTTTTGTATATAAATAGTTACAATATAATGAATAAACTTCTCTCAATTATTTCATACTAGCTTTTCAGTTTGCTCTAAAAAATATTTTGTGTGATCTATAGCGTATTCAGCTGTGCATTATTGTACCATGGTATATACAGCGTGGAACTTTAATGGTTGTTTTCCCGCAGCGAAACGGTTTTGTCTTAGTAATACAATCGTTTCATCAATAAATAAAATACTAGAAACATGAAATAGCAGATTTGACATGGTGATAAAAAAACTCGAAAGTGAGCAGGAAATAATAGTAACCTTCTGATAATCTACAGCTGAATGGCGCGAGGCCACTTACCCGCGTGCTTCAACAATTATCCGTTCATACTTTTACGGGCTTAGGACTATCATAAATACGTTTTAGCCGCAATTTACTGAACACGAAAATAAAATTATTATCTAAGATAATTATTTGTAATTTTTGCGCGCTGACAACTTTATGTCGTATCACTAGAGTCGAGAGCTTATTTTACTTTGAACATTTATAAAACGGCCTTTCGCCTTTAAACGCTTAGCGGTAATTTATTGTAAGTTATTTTATACCGTATCACTCGCACATGACAGATTTTTTGGTTTGAACATTTTTTTCTTTGGCATATCGGTGAATTTATTGATTGTTGCCTACAAGCTATTTTATGGTGTATCACTATGCGCGGGAGCTTATTATGGTTTGAACATTAAATGCATTACTTTCTTTTGAAGCCGTTTCATGTCCCTTCCGAGTAGTACCTATAAGTTGTATCTGGCGCAACTAACTTTTCTCAGTTTTTCGAGTTGATGATTTTTTTTTTTAATAATTTTTTATTATTTTATAACACAAACATTTATATTTTTGTCTTTTACTCTATTCATCGAAAGTACTCCTTAAAGCAAATCGTTCTGCCGCGGGAAAACAACCATCAAAATTCCAGCGTGTATAGTCTAAAAGTTTCCCTTATATAAGCCTAGCTAATAATGTTAAATTTAAAAATATATCTAGCCAAATCCCAGATTTTATGTGTTGATTTATTGATTTTATGATGTTCGCTATTTTTTTTTTATTTAAAGATATCGAACCGCAAATTTTTACGGGATAATAAATATCATATTATTTATTCTGAACTAATGAGATGACGTACGCTAAATTTCATAGCAATCGGTTCATTTTTATAGGCATGAAAGCGGAACAAGCAAACAAACAAACTCACTTTCACATTTATAATATGTAAGACCTATGATTTATGTACCTGTGTATTACAAATAAACTATTAGACTTGATTTGATTTGATATAATATTAGTAAGGATTACTAGCTGCAACAGTCGTAGTGTCCTAGTGGTTAAAACACCAGCCTCTCATGTATGCGGGTTCGATTCCAGGTCAGGCAAGTACCAATGTAACTTTTCTAAGTTATATGTACTTACTAAGTATATATTTGACGCCACAGACTGATTAAAGGTGAAGGAAAACGTCTCGAGGAAACCTGGACTTTAAGTCTGAAATCGCCAACCCGTATTGAGCAAGCGTGGTGATTACACTCAATCCTTATCTGTATGAGAGGAGACCTGTGCCCAGCAGTGGGCCGAAAAAAGGTTGATGATGATGACTAGCTGCGTCCGCTGAAGTTTCGAGCCTCCGGTAGTATAGGAATGATAAGAATTCCATATGCTAATCTATGGATGTCAATCAATCATCTGTATGCAAAATCAAACTTCATGCGCTGATTTTTGCATGAAAGAGTCACAACCAACCATCTATCCATAGGTACATACATCTCTTCATACAAATTTTATACTTACTAATTATTAATTTTATACAATATATTTTAATACTAGTGTGATTTCATAACTAATTGACCGATATATTTATAAATAATTATACAAATTATATTTTAGGTTTGCATATGTACACTGCTACATTTCCAGTTGGAGCTGACCTCCCATTTTAAAGGTTTTTTGTACAATCAGAAATCAGAGTAAACTGGTAATATTTGATAAGTTATCTCACCATCACTTGAGCCTGAAAGTTTATTAGAACACCAGCGCCAGACAGCATCAGTCTGGCATAAATTTTCAAATGAACTAATAATAGAAATATACATAAATCGAAGTCGTTTGTAATTTTTGCTTCACGAAATGATAGTTCAAAACGATTTCCAATGGTCTAGAGCACAGACGAAGAGTAACCAGCTTGTCAGTGTTCTATAGGATGCATTTTGGAGAGTGTGCGCGGGAATTGCATAACTTAATAATGCTCACATCTCCATTCCATCATCGGACGATCCGTACGGCGAGTATGCACCCTTACGTTGTTGACACCACTTCGGTTCGGACGAAGCGTTTTGCCTCGTCTTTTATGCCGCTTACATCGAGGGACTGAAACAATTTGTTTCCGTCTGACTGACTCGGTGGTAGGCCACATCGGCTGCCGGCAGAAGTTACCACCCACCAGACAAAGTCTTGCTGTGTTCCGGCATGATGTCTGGTGAAGCCGTACGGAGGACGGGTCTGAGCAGTTGTGTTGCGATGTGAGCCGGGTACGATGCGCCTAATGTTGTTGTGTTGGGAGTTTGGTCGTGGAGGGTCTTCAGATAAATCTCCCTTTGGCGCAGCATCATTGGTCGTGTTGTTGGGTTTAATATTGCATCACCTCACTCAACTGCCGTCTTCCTTCCTATTCGGTCAATTTTTCTGAGTGACCTAGTCACTCTTAATAAACTAGCGCGCTTTACCATCAATGATCGCATCACTGCTTACCATCAGGCGGGATTGCGGTCAAGCGCTAGTTTATAATTATTAAAAAAAAAGTGAATAGGCTCTTAATAAACTAGCGCGTTTTATTGCTGACGAATCCCGCAATCCCGCCTAATGAGGCGGGATTGCCATCAAACACTAGTTTATAATCTTAAAAAAATTGTGTCCAATTACACTCAAATAAAAAATATTGGAATTCCTACTTACAAGCAAATATTCCAACAGTCTCACCGTTTCTCATTTGAGGCCGACAAAAACTAAAGAACTTAGGTACATAGACAGCTTAGGCGTGATTAAGAACGGGTCCAGAACTTGACTTCGAGAGTAATATGTTGAATTAATGGAAACTTGGCAGAATGTTTGTTCAAATGGAATTTATTGCGAAACAACTTTTGATCGCAAAAAGCTACTTCGACTGGACGATTCATCAAATATTTATTAATTGATGAATTTCTGTTTAGAATGAGTTTTAGTTACTTAATATTGTAGTTTGATGATTGAAATAAAAACCAATATATATATAAAAAAATATTGAGATGTTTTGTTAAGAATTAATACCAACATAGAACATAGAGAGGATTTCAAAGATTTTAAGATTAATGGTAAATGTCTTCAAGGCTATAGTGAATAGGTTCTTAATTTACTAGTGCGCCCTACCATCAATGATTGCATCATTGCTTACCATCAGGCAGGATCGGGGGCAAGCACTAGTTTAAAACGTTTAAAAAAAACTGATATGTAGGTTCGCACGTTCTTCACGTAAATTTAACAAAAAAGATTTTGTGAAAATGAACTAATCTACAACAAAAATTAAGGGAATGATGTTTATTTGGAAAAGATCATTTATTATATTATCGTGGTGGCCTAGTGGATAAAAAACCAGTCTCTCAAGTATGAGTGTGCGGGTTCGATTCCAGATCAGGCCAGTACCAATGTAACTTTTCTAAGTTATATGTTTTATCTTTGACACCACAGACTGATTAAAGGTGCAGAAAAACATCTTGAGAAAACCTGGACTTAAAGTCTGAAATCGCTAAACGCATTGAGCAAGCATGGTAATTACGTATAATCCTTCTCTTGATTAGAGGAGACCTGTGCCCAGCGGTGGGACAACGAACAATAAAAAAAAGGTTGAAGCGTTTATCCCGGTTGCATCCGCGGCTTTCGCGTTTGAGCCCGGGGTCCGCTTTCTTGCTCAATTTCCTCCATTTCGCGCGATCTTTAGCATCCTGTGGTGTAAGATTGTTGGCACGCATGTCATCTCTTACAACGTCAAGCCAGCACTTCTTTGGTCTACCCCGCTTGTTTCGGCCATGTCTTGCGAGGGCATCTCCGCCGGTGCTATGGCAAGACACTTGTGACCCACGTAACATGCGGGTTTTCGTTAGACGTGACCGTACCAACGTAGGCGACCCTCCTGCAGTTTGTCCGCTATGTCACGGACATGAAGACTGCCACGGATGCGGGAGTTCCTGATGCGGTCCTTCTGCGTAACTCCACACATCCACCGCAGCATATTCATCTCCGTGACACGCAGCTCCTGCTTGTGTCGCTCAAGCACAGGTCACGCCTCACTGCCATACATAAGAACAGGTCTAATGATGATCTTATAGACCTGCCTCTCAAGCTGAACCGGCATTTTGGGGTCACAAATGACACCTGTCACCTCACGCCTTTTTGCCCGAGCTGCGAAAAGACGTGTCCTGACGTCGCAATCAATGTCGCCGGATGGGTGGAGCACAGACCCCAAGTATTTAAACTGGTCTGTGCACTCGACCATGTCACCGCCAATGTGCACAGACATGGCGTCTATCGTGTTGGTGGCCATATACACGGTCTTCGCCATATTGAGTTTCAGACATCCGTCCTCGAGCGAGTCCGCAACCGATCCGTGTCCGCGTCCGCCAGCGCGATATCGTCAGCATACATAAGCAACCAAGGAGGTTGCTCATGTGAATCCCTGATGCTTGACGAAAAGACGTCTAATAACACGCTGAATAGAAACGGACTTAGAACGGAACCTTAGTGGACTCCGACGGTGACGGGGAAGAAGGGTTTAATGTCACCAACAGCGGTCCTAACAACGGAATCGGAATTGAGGTACATGTCTCAAATTATGTTAACATAGGCATCAGCCTATGTTGGCTGATGATGAGTGTATAATGATATTTATTATCTAAAATCAACAGATGTACCGACGTTTATTTGACCCCGAGCAGAAGATGATTCTACAGCAACACAAACCAGTGGTATATAAAAGATGGCGTTTATCTCGTTTGAAACTACTGTTTGCAACAGCGAGCCGATTAAGCGTATTTGCAGCAAGTAAATGCGTCCTTGATTAATTGCTTTTTAAGTACCCAGAAAAGAAGTTTAAACTGCTTCGTTATTCAACTTTGGGAATTGGTATTGTTTGGGTCGTAAATAAAAAGTAACTTATAGGATAACATCGTCATTTTTTTTTTTTTTTTTTTTTTTTTTTTTTTTTTTTTTTTTTTTTTTTTTTTTTTTTTTTTTTTTTTTTTTTTTTAGACAAATCACACATATTGAGCTAGCCCCAAAGTAAGCTCGAGACTTGTGTTATGGGATACTAACTCAACGATACTGTATTTTATAATAGATACATATATAGATAAACATCCAAGACCCAAGCCAATCAGGAAAAGATCGTTTTCCATCACGACCTGGCCGGGGATCGAACCCAGGGCCTCCACGTCGCAGGCAGGCGTGTTGACCGCTGCGCCACGGAGACCGACAAATTAACTTTTGGTCGGCCGCAAATTGAATCGTATATCTACATTTTTGTTTTTTTATGAATCCCATCTACAAAACTGTAGTATTATCATATATATTTCTTTTTTAATTTGGAATAATGAAGAAAATCGACACGCAAACGAAAACATGAACACAGGAGCCCAAATCTGAAAACCGATGCCTCTTGAGTCAGGGTTGTGGGTTGGTTAAAAAAGTAACCGAGGCCCTGGCCGACACAGGTCAGTGAACAAAAAGTGGTGCGTTTTAGTCAGTAAAAGTCTGACATGCCTTTCCGCTCTGCCCAGAGCAGGAGAATTCATTTGATGATTTCCCATCCCAAGAAAAAAAAGAAAAAAAAGGCCCTAATCTGCTATTTTCATAAATTTGTCTTACTAGCACTATTGCATTGTAACTGTGTTAAAAGTTCGCAATCTGCTAAATTCATAATGATCGATCAATTATCTGTCTCGAATTAATAGAATAGTGACAGAATAACATTACCGTATTCCCATTACTATAAAACCTGTAAGTATAAGAGGATTTTCTAAATACTACTTCTCAATTCGAACATCCATACTAATATTATAAATGCGAAAGTGACTCTGTCTGTCTGTCTGTTACGCTTTTCCGCTTAAACCACTCTACCGATTTTGATGAAATTGGCACAGTCAATCTTTAGACCCTGAGAAATAACATAGGATAGCTTTTATTGAAAAAAAAAATTATATTCCCGAGGGAAATCTAACAAGCGCGATATAACCGAATTCCACGCGGGCGATGCCGCGGGCGAAAAGCTAGTTTGTAATAATAACACATGAGTGGAGTGTCAGTGATTGACCACTGAGCAGGCATAATGACGCCATTTTGTTAGTAGATTGAATCCTGTCAAAATCAATCATTATGGGATAACTGATTGACTATTCTGACACTATTGTAATAGCAGACTTAACTAGGGCCCCTGAATTTCAGTAAATATAATTTAATTCATCGCCTATCTGTAAGATATTTTATATTTGATATTATATGTAGTCATAAAGCCAAGAAATTGGAATATCTTACATATAGGAAATATTTTTAAATATTGCAAAGCTTTCTTGAGTACCTATTCTCATATCTTGGTCCTTTGGTTCTATTGCTTCCTGAAATGTAACGCGTCTTAGATAAGACATGATGGCATGAATGTTCATATTTTCTACGACATTACTCCTTCAGAATTGTTAAGATAAAAGTGGTAGATGGATACTCGGTTTCGCATAGAAATTGATGTCTTTTAGGAAATTGTAACGTTTCCTGGATTTTGTGGAAAGTTCTTGGTTTTCATAGTTGGTTTATTAATAAGAATTTTAATAAACATTTATTTCAAGCAGAAAATAATTTCAATGTTGATGAAATCAATTTAAAAGTGAAAATATCGAAGTTTAGCCAAAACCAGCAATTAGACTAGCAAAGTGGACGCCAGACTTCAAAGCTGAAAAAGCTTCAGTTGCGACTGGACTCAATTTAAAAGTTCTTTATTCAAATTCTGGTGAAAAACAGTAAAAGCAAAGGCTCGTTACCGAAATTATAACAATGTACAGCACCCTAATTGCGTATCACCGGTATCACACTGTTACTATCAATTGGAATCAATTTGAACCATATTGCTAATCCATTGCTCAATATGTTCGAAGAATATGTCTGCTAAACAACGTAAATAACGCAATGAATGCTATTGAACCGTCAAAATTAACCAATTGCTAATGATAGTGTGTTACGCAGTTTCCCAGCTAGTCAATCGATCAGGTGAAGTTACGTTATCTGCGGTTGGTCAGTGGATACCGAGACCCATCCATGCCTCATTACTCGTCACTCGTCTCCACAGAGTAGGCAACTCATTCATGGGTCAATGTATACACTTTTACAACAAGCTTCCCATGGACATTCGAAACTTACCCATTAAACGATTTAAAAACTATATAAAGGCCAAACTTTGCAAAAAGGGGTGTTATAAAATCACAGATTATATAGAAGACAAAAAAGCTTGGGACTGAGCTGTTCGCTCTGATAAGCATTGTTATTAGCAATATGCGTAATTATAAGGTAAATTATTGTAAACATTCTCATTTTTAATGTTTGGACTTGAAAAAAGACGATGATCCCTGAGTTTGTTTCGGCTATTTCTTCTCAGAGGTAGTCAGTTAGGAAATGCCGGCTTCATCTAGTTAAAAAAAAATATATATGACGTGTAAAAGTGATCGGTGATCCTACTTGCTTAATAAACGATTTCATTTCATTTCATTTCCTCAGAAAGCGCGACTATCATTTATAGAAATATGAGAGTCGTTACGATTCAACAGAATCCCATATATCCGACACCAGTCTTATCAAGTATCATAATATCTAAGTAACTAGATTATAGAAGTCAGATAGGCAGTCGCTATATATAAAATGCTGGTTGGATTGAGGTGCATCCGGTTAGACCTAGTCTAACATACAATTGTTAAGAAAAACCTAGGCAGATGAGAATTATCTTCTCGAACGTCAAATTCTTTAAGGCAGCATTTAAAACGGCCTCCTTCCCCCTGTCATCACTTTCTAGTATTTTCGCACGCGTTAATAGCACTGCTGTCTGCAGAATTATAAAAAATATATGTTTTTTGCAATAGTATGTATGTGTAATTGATTTCTACATTAACAATTGTAACGTCTAGATTCTTTTCTTACTTAAAAACACCCCCACTCATTATTTCCTTATGTTCAAAATCAACAAACACATAACCTAAAAACTTACCATGCTCTAACGTGCAAACTCTTACCAGCTTACCACGTTAGATGCTACTAAAACACTTAATACCATCTAATACCCACTTATGCCTAGCCTACTCAGAAACTGTCTCCGGAGCATTAACGCTCGTTACTTGAAAGTTAGGTAAGCAGAGAAACTACAAGATGCTGGGGAAACTTTTAATGCCTTGAGAAATGATATCGCGTTCGCTGTATAGCCATTTTGAGTGCGGTGGGTGTGTTGTGCTGTGCCATTTAGAAAGAGATAACGCTGTGAAGCAATTTGGATGATGATTATAGGGGTAAAGAGGTCATTTTTTATAATGACCAGACAAAGCCTTGCCGCCAAGCGATTTGTCGTGTTCCGCCATGATGTCTGGTGAAGCCGTACGGAGGACGGGTCTGAGGAGTTGTATTGCGATGTGTGCCGGGTACGATGCACCTAATGTTGTTGTGTTGGGAGTTTGATCGTGGAGGGTCTTCAGATCAATCTCCCTTTGACGCAGCATCGTTGGTCGTGTTGTTGGGTTTAACATTGCATCACCTCGCTCAACTGCCGTCTTCCTTCCTATTAGCTCAGTTTTTCTGAGTGAATAGGCTCTTAATAAACTAACGCGCTTTACCATCAACGATCGCATCACTGCTTACCATTAGGCGGGATTGCGGTCAAGCGCTAGTTTACAATAATAAAAAAATTTGTTGTCTGTAGAACTCCGTCTACTGCCGATATTTGAACGTGACAACGTCTATGCCTATGTTTCCGAGTATGCCTTCGGGCGCTCTAGGGGCGGGGGTAAAGTAGGCGTGGACTCCGTGTGGCGTCAGATTCGGCCGTTACGGTGTTTTCGAGAATGACTCCACGCCGTACCAATTTAATAGACGTTGTCACGATGCATTGCTGAAGGCGTTTTTCCTCGTAAATGGCGACGCGGTTTCTTACAAATAATACCAAAGTGTGGTGACAAACCACCGGATGATCCGAAGTCATATCGTCCTATCACACTTCTACCATCTTTGGGTAAACTTCTTGAGCGCCTCATCGTTCCACGTTTACTACCGAACGGTCCAAAATTCCATAATAATCAATATGGCTTCACCATAGGTAAATCTACAGTCGACGCGGCGCTTTCTGTCAGAAGAACCGTTAACCAATCTGAAAACAAGTACGTAATTGGGATCTTCCTGGATATTTCTGGGGCTTTTGATAACGCCTGGTGGCCTATGCTGTTGTTAAAATTAAAAACCCGCGGTTGCTATAGAAACATATATAATCTCGTTTACTCTTACTTTATAAACGGTTCCGCGGTACTTAAGCTCGGTCATTTTTCTAGTACTAAAACACTAACCATGGGATGTCCTCAGGGTTCAGTTGTCGGTCCTTATTTATGGAATTTGGGTTTTGATGACTTCCTCGCGATCCCGCTTCCTTGCGGCTGTTCACTTACTGGTTACGCGGACGATGGCCTACTGCTCATTCAGTCAAGTACCCGAGCTGGACTTGAGAACTTGGCCAATACTTGCCTAAATCTAATATCTCAGTGGGGTGATCGTAACCGCCTAGCATTTGCGCCACATAAAACCTATCAACTTCTACTAAAAGGTAATCTTAAATCATTGCCTACTATTAAATTTAACAACGTTCCCATTAAAAAACAGCAATCCGTATGCTACCTTGGTATGATCTTAGAAAGGAATTTTTCATTTATCGAACATATAAAAATAGTTGGTGAAAAAGCTAAAAAGAACTTTTATGCCCTAACTAGAATATCCAAAGCAACTTGGGGTCTATCATTCCTAACTTTAAAAACTATATATGGAGCTACCTACTTAGGATGTATGTGCTACGGTGCACCTGTTTGGGCCGATAGGGCCAGCATAGGAGCGGCACGACGTAAACTGCTTCAAAGCCAACGTTTGGCATTGATATTTTTATGCAAGGCGTATAGAACGGTCAGTACTGAAGCCTTACCGGTGCTGGCAGGTGTGCTTCCAGTCGACCTTGAGGTACAGCGACGTGCTTCAATGTACTACTCCGCGAGGGGGGAGGCCATGGACACTAATTTTGTTACACAACGCGACTTTAATAAAATCTCTAGATTATTTAAATCTCAGACTGAAGTCTGGGAGGACCTCTTATCCGAATGGCAAAGTAGGTGGGATAATTCCATCAAGGGCCGGCACCTCCATCTGTTCTTTCCATCCGTTGGCGATCGGCTGGCTAAGACATGGCTGGTGGTTGACCACTGCGTTGCCCAATTTCTCACAGGTCATGGCAACTTTAAAAGTAAACTGTATTCTTTTAAACTTGTTCCTTCCCCTTTGTGTCAGTGTTCTACATCGAACTGTGAATTTGAACAGTCCGCACATCACATCTTGTGGGAGTGTGTTCTTTGGCAGAATGAACGCAATATTATGTTGGATAGTGTACAAGTTACATCCGGAGTCGTTTATTATACGGACCTTGTAGAAACTAGAACCAATTTCCGTGCGTTCAGGCGCTTTTGCCATACCTATTATTGGAATCAATTGTAACAGCTAATACCTACTTAGGACCCATTAACTTAATCAAATTTTATTCCGTGGTGTTTGGCAATCTGGGCTTCTCCCAGTTGCAATAATGTCCCTTTGTGCCGTTTGGCCTAGTTCTGTTCTGTCTCCTGCTTGTTATGGAGGGAAGTGGAAGAAATATCTTTTTTCTTACTCCTCCGCTATTCTTTTCTGATTAATTTCGTTGCGGGACCCAAGACAGTTGAATCGTTTCTCCGGGACTCGTCGAGCTTCATTGCTCGGCGTTTTTCTGGCGGTCGCCACTGTTGATTCTGGCTTTCAGGAGTTGCAGTGGTTGGGAAAAGTGTGGCGGGTTTGTCCCAATAAAAAAAAGACGTTGTCACGTCAAAAAAGTTGCAATCTCATTTCAATAATCAATTAACTTGTCATTAATGTACAAAAATTAGAAGTATTTTTGATAAATAGAGACCATTAACGGCTACCTCCTAGCATCAGGTATGTATATCTTTTACTCAAAAGAACTTGGACTTGGCAACTTCGCGTATGCGGTATAAAAGACTAGACGAAATGCTTCACCCGGAGCGTGGTGGTGTCATCAACCTAAGGATGGATTACTCGCAGTACGACGGTCCGTCCGATTCTGGAACGGAGATGGGGAGTTAAGTCATGCAATTCCCTCGCAAACTCTGCAAAACGCATAATATAGAACACCGATAAACAGGCTACTCTTCGCCTGTGCTCAAGGTTTTGGAAACCCTATGTACCCGTAAGAGCCAATGTTAAAATTTCTGCAATAAACCATTATATTTACACTTTATACATTTATTTATTAAACTGTGAACATTCATAAAATTACACGAGACCAGCGTTATCAAAACTACTTCAAAGTTATTAGATTGATCTTTCTCGGAAGATCTTAAATGTATATTTTAATAAAAACACAAGAAGCTCAAAATAATCCATTTACGTTGAACGCCGCACCTCACGAGATTACAGTAGGCTGACACTCATCCTGTATACACCAATTTACATCGGTTTACCTGAAACATTCTAATATATAAACAGAATTGGAAGATAAACCTCGTGAAGTGGTACCATATTACAAAGTTAGTGTCTTTTTTATCCTCTCTTTGCTTGAAAGATTAGAATTCAAGAAGATTAGAGGCCAGCTGGATAAAATAACCGACCAGAGGTCTACTTTAGCTCGGATACTAAAGAGCTGAAAGTCACGAGGAGAGGCCTTTTTCAAGCAGAGGAATAATGACTACAGCAGTAACAGTATCATCCAATCATTATACCATTAACTAAGTAGCACTCTATTATATACACTGCACTGCGCCCGCGTGGTAGATGTTTAATAGAAACCAATTCCATGTGATGAAATAAAATTTGTTTCTAACAGAACCGTCTTTGCAGATCAATAAAGACAAAGACGCTGTCTGCATAAAATAATCAGGGCCGTTATTTAGGAAGTCTTCAGAAAGCTGGCAGCAGGCTTGGAATAGTGATTGGACAAAAGTGATATATGTATATAATTATGAAATCACATCACTGTGGCCATTGGAAAGGAAGGCTTTCAGTGAATTCCTCTGCTAGATTTTGTAAGGTGGTGAATAATTGAAGCAAATTGAAAGCCAAAATTTACAATTATCTTCCAGACTTAGATTAAGGATTCACTTTCTAGCATGTATTATAACATGTCTTTTTCTAGTTTCTTAGGAGCTATAAAGGGTGTATCTGACATCGACGCACAAACGAGTACTATGGATCCAGGACATAATTCTGAACACCCCATTGGTGGAATTTTTCGTCGGCTTTTTCATGATTAAAAAAAAGATATATGTACTTTTTTTTCGCTTTAGACCGTTCATAATTGCTATACTTTTATAACCCAATAAGATTTTAAAGTAAAAAATAATTAATTCAATGAAAACAAAACTCGAAAAACTATCTTATCAGCTGATTTAATGAAGTTCACATCAGGGATCAACGTAATACCTATAAACCCAGTTCAGGTTCAAAGACCGAGCCGACACTTTTTTAAACATTGTTATTTTTGTAACTGTTCATTAACGACATAAATGACTATAATTTTATTAGTGGCATGCGGTAAAGCTTTTTCGCGAAGTTTGCATTACGATGTCAGATACATCCTGTATAATCTATGTATATTTACATAATTATAACTAGTGTTTCAGAAATGTACAAAACTTATTGAGTCTAAATGTTGTGTAACAGATTGTTTTCATTGATGATTGACTAAGAAAGAGGGTTAACGCAGTGGCGATACCTAAGCCCCTGGCATGGGCAACTGAAGGAACGCGGGTGGATTTCAGTCAGAAAAAGTCTGATACTCCGCTCCACCTACAACGGGAGTAATTGTTTGATGGTTTCCTACACAAAAAAAGGGTTGGTTAAAATCATGTACTAAATCCACGGTAACATGATTCAAACTCAGAACAGAGAGATTTTTTGTGACCCGCCAAGTAAGTTAGATATATTGTGTCATGCTTTTGTACAGCTTTATAACATTACCCTTTGACCTTTGAGGTTTTAAAGGTCATATATATATCAATCATTATACCTTATGTAGGTATATGCTTGTAAATAAGATTCGGAGAAGATAAGCCTACTGAAGTGGTTTTACCTACAAATAGATCTTGATTCTGATCATTTCAAAGAACAGGACGACATTTTGACATTTCTCAGAAATGATGTTAGTAAAGCAACTCTTTTTTACTCAATACTTTTATGTAGGTACTGCTTGTACCTATGTATTATACCGTCCATACCTGTAGCTAAAATAATAAAATGTAGAGTTTGTTTATTAGTACGTATCTAAAACTCCCAGTCAAATTAGAAGAATTATTTTTGAATTTGATTTCCTAATTCACGAAAAAGTCTACAGGCATCATCACCCCCTCCGCTGTTATTTTAGTTTATACCGAACTGGTTTAATTACTCATTTTGTTAACTTCATAGTATTTTAATTAAACGGCAGCAGTGTAAGTAACAGCCTGAATAATCTATACTCTATACTAATATACAAAGCTGAAGAGTTTGTTTGTTTGAACGCGCTAATTTCAGGAACTACCATTCCAATTTGAACAATTCTTTTTGCGTTGGATAGCCCATTAATCCACGAAGGCTATAGGCTATATAACATCATGCTGCGACCAATAGGAGCGGAGCATAACTAACTCCACGCTAATGAAGTCGCTGGCGGCCGCTAGTGTTCAAAAAATTATAATTAGTTTAGGTTAGAATTGTAACCAATCATATGCGAGCCACGTTGGTTGCAATATCAAAACTGAACCACCTCGGTACGCCCAAATAGGCTAGATTTTTTTTGTCTTAGAATTCCCTTGCTAACAAATCCATGGACAGAGGTTGTTAAATAGTGCAATAAACAAATCACTTATTAAATTGATGCAGACAAGAAAAGGGAGGATTCTTCAAAAGTCACGTCCGTTTCTAGTTTCCACGGGAATTGAACCAGCGGCGCAGCGTTTGTAATTAAAACAAAACTAATCAAAGCTTAAGGTACATAATTGAACATAGATACATAATCTGCATTACTCACCTCGGTCTATAGGTTAGATAGTTGAGAAATTATCGGAGAAAAATTTAGTAAAGCAAGATTGAGAATTTCAGCATTACTCTTACACTCAAAAACTGCTGAACAGATAGGCTGGACTTTAGATACAAATGCTGAGCGACAGCCGTTTTGCGTGGATGTGACGCACGTTTCCCTCAACTATGTCTTATTTTTTGCGTTTTTGTAAACTTTTGCGTCATGTTTTACTGCAAATAAACGTTTTTTCTTTCTTCTATATAAAATTGTCATCATCCCGAAATTGAAACCTACGCGGGGCGTTAGGCACTCATAATATTGAGAGAGCAGTAGTAGCCGTTGGTAACTGTCCAAGCGCAAATGTACATAGTACCTACTTACATCATGTGCTCGGATCCAGAAAGGAAATTCAATAAATCATCATCATTTCAGCTGAAAGACGTCCACTGCTGGACATAGGCCGCCCCCAAGGTTCTCCACGACGACCGGTCCTGCGCCTCCCGCATCCAGCGGTTTTCCGCTACCTTCACCAGGTCGTCGGCCCACTTTGTCGGGGTCTACCTACGCTACGTCAGCCGGTGCGTGGTCACCACTCGAGAACCCGTCGGTTCCATCGGGCATCGGTCGTACGGGCAATGTGTCCAGCCCACTGCCACTTTAGTGTTGCAATTCTTCGAGCTATGTCGGTTACTCTCGTTCTTCTGCGGATCTCCTCATTCCTGATTCGATCGCGCAGTGAAACCCCAAGCATAGCCCTCTCCGTTGCTCTTTTAGTGACTTTGAGCTTTCTCATAAGGCCCATTGTTAGCGATCGCGACATTCAATAAATATAATTTATTTATTTCTTAAGAAATAGAAAACCTCCGTGTCATAGCGAACGCGGCCGCTGCGCAAGGAGGTGCGGGTTCGATCCCCGCGCTGTGCAAATATTTGTATGCATGAAAATGAATATTTGCACTGGTCTGGTCGTCAAGCACGTCAAGCCGTTGGTCCCGGTTGTCATACGAACACGAATAGTGGCAGTCGTTACGGGTTGTTGGAGCTTTCAAAAGTCCAAAAATTGGTCTAACTGCAATGCTTCGTTGCGGAGGTCCGACGGCAGTCGCTTCAGGGAAAATATCGAAGTTTTGCCAAAATCATCAGTTAGACTGGTAAAGCGGACCCCAGATTCCAAAGCTGAAAGAGCTTCGGATGCGACTGAGATTAACGCTGAAAGGATGATAATGATGGTTAAGAAAATAAACAAATTTATTTATAATATAACACAAAAAATACCCAAAGGAAAGAAAAAAATCCACGCAAAAGGGCCATCATTCAGCATAACGCAGCCCTATGCAAAACATAGCCCGAGCGCTGGTATTTGTCAACAGTCGGTGCCGACGCAATGACGTTGTTCGGTGCACTAAACAATTATTTGGACGCTACACAGTACAGCGTTGGTACATGAAATTTCAACAACATTGCTCTCAAAATCGCTGACGGGGAAAATTTTGTGGAAACTGGCGTGTCTTACTACTAACAATTGGGTTGTATCCTAAAAATAATTTAATGTCCATCAGATAAATTTATAAAAAATATTGAACACGTATTTTTTCTTTTTTCTTTCATTCAAATACTTAGGAAGATATATTGATTTGAAATGTCGTATGACCTCACGTGGTACAAAATAAACCACGGCGTTACGTAATTAGCCCCCACTCCATTATTTTAATACGCTATATTTCAGTAGTTTTTGGTGATTTCGACAAAATAAATAAATACATACGGACAAATCACACAGATTGAGCTAGCCCCAAAGTAAGTTCGAGACTTGTGTTATGGGATACTAACTCAACGATACTATATTTATAATAGATACATATATAGATAAACATCCAAGACCCAGGCCAATCAGGAAAAGATCGTTTTCCATCATGACCTGACCGGGGATCGAACCCGGGGCCTCCACGTCGCAGGCAGGCGTGTACGGGTCTTAACTTTTTTTTATTATCTATAAGACGGACTAATTATTTATTTTATTTTCATACCTTGGATACATTCCTATAGTAGACATGTGACTTCTTCTACCAAACTGCGATGGGTCCACGTGGTGACCTCTTGCCCACTACCGCTCACCAAGCGGAGACTTGTGTCCCAGCAATGGGAACATTATAGCATTCCACCATTACTCATTATATCCAAAATATGTATGTTAAATTACTTGTACTAATAATTTCTTTTCGCATCTAAAATATCATAGTAAATGTTCTTACAATGTATCTTAGTAAAAACTGTAGCATATTTAACGTTCAAATTTTCTTATACCGTAACGTAACCACAAACCTCACCCCTGCTTATCTCTAACAGTACATAGCGCAATATGTACATAGGTATTGCAAATTAATTAATGATTAAATCCTCTTAAAACAACGCTTTGAGCTCAAGTTGTGAAAGGCAGCGATCAATTGAGGTAGCCTGTTTGTATGGTTCACTTTGTGTACGCAATTACTCACATATCGTGTATTGGAAAGGGTTGTGTTGACGTAGAACGAACGAACAATTCGTAATTTTCAAGTCATGGAAATCCTGCATCTCGCAAGCAGTTTACTGCACAATTAACATATATGGCGTCGGTGGGGAGCGACTTATTGAGTAATTTGGTAATATTTACCTACTTAAGAGCGCGAATGGTTAGCACGCGCGCACGTTTATCACCGCCATATCATAAACTATCTCTCTCTCTCTATATGCCTCTCACGGATGGCATAGACAGTGCGCTATCGGGTTGCCACGCTATACATACATATGGGTAGTTATCTATATACAGTATGTTATGAAAACCCTGTCCGACCCATAAGGATAATAAAGGTTAGGTAAACACATGACCAAATATAATATAAAATTTTACGTAATCATCATAGTACCAATACAAATGAATTTTGAAATAATCTTTTTTTCCCGCGAATTAATTCCAACTTTCCCGAAATTTGGTAATTTTTAAAAAGTGACAACACTGTTATTATTATGAGCGAATAGCGGTGCGACCACGTGCTGCGTGCCCTGCCGTCCGGCCCCCGCGGTAGTGTGCATAACGCACGTTTGTTAAGTTACCTCTTTTTGCGAAATAATATTTATTTTTTTAGGGGGATTTTTTTTTAAGTTTAGTCCGGTTTTGTATGCATTAATAGAATCAGTTATCGACACCTGACAACACCTTCACGGGTCGGACAGGGTTTTCTTAACATACTGTATATATAATAATTATGCAGTAAACTCTGCTCCGACCTCCCGAAATCAGTCTGAGGATTCTCCCTTTTCTATGGAGGATGACTGAACTGTACACTCTGTTACTTATAACTCCATATTCATACCAAGGACATGGATTTGTTGTATAATATCAAACGATATTGGAAGCATTAATAATTTCTAACTCTACACATTCGTAAATTATTATGAACATCAGATACATAAAATTATGTTATGGCCATTAAGTACATGTTCAAAGGCTTTGCCTAATTCGGCTACCGTTGACCGTACAACATAAGCTGACATAAATTCAAGTATCAAAACAGTTCGTTATCTTGGGGTTTAAAATTAAAAAGAAATAATCTAAAAAAAATACCAATACAAAAAATTTAAATATCTTACGCTGTTAACACCACTACGATCCGAACGAAGCGTTTTGTCTCGTCTTTTATACCGCGTACATCGAAGAACTGGAGCAATTTTCAAGCGGCGATGTTTCCGTCTGACTGCAATTTATACGCAAGTCTCTTCAAGGCTAGAGTGAATGGAATCTTAATAAACTAGCGCGCTTTACCGACAACGATTTCAGCACTGTTAACCATCAGGCTGGACCTCAGCCAAGCACTTCTTTATAACGTTAAAAAAATAGGCGAAACCCCTTTGAATCACACCATACACAATCATGGTGCATGCTATTATAGTCCTTAAGTATCCATAATCGTGTCGTCAACACGTATCTACATACATTATAAGTAATCTCTGTTGTTTAAACGCAAAGTCTTTACTTAATAATATTATTTACGCTCAGTTTACTTTGCAAGGTAAATAGAATACTAAATAGTATTAATGTCGTAGACAACCGGTTATTTTTTTTTTTATTATTATAAACTAGTGCTTCACCGCAATCCCGTCTGATGGTAAGCAGAGATGCAATCGTTGATGGTAAAATTTAGCTAGTTTATTAAGTCCATTCATTAAAAAAAACTCCGTGAGTAGCAAGGAAAACGGCAGTTGAGCTAGGCGATGCAATGTTAGAGGACACGGCGCAGCACACGCTCTCCGAGTGTGTAGCTTGGGAGGAGCAGCGCCGTGTCCTCACAAATGAAGTAGGAGGCGACCTGACGCTGCCGGCAGTAGTGCGGAGGATGGTCGGTAGCCCAGAGTCGTGGGACGCGATGGTGTCCTTCTGCGAGGACGTGATGTCGCAGAAGGAAGCTGCGGAACGGGAGAGGGAGATATCAACTCCCTTCCCGGGCCGCAGAAGACGCACCAGGCGCCGAGGAAGGGCGGATAACGCCCTCTTCCGCCCCCCATGAATGGATCCAGGGGCGAGGGACATGGGGAAGTCCCCGCCCCCCCTATTGATGGACCCCGAGGCGGAGGCGCGCGCGACTGTCGGCGCGCGCCTTTGAGGTGATGCACTACCCCGCGCAGGAGACGAGGCCCGGACAGACCGGGCCAGCACGAGGGTGTGGGGCCGTGGAAGAGTTTAGACTCCCGCGGCCCCACGCGCGCTCGTGATAGAAGACACACCTGGGTGGTTTTAGTCAGTAAAAGTCTGACATACCCCGTCGCCCACCCCAGGGCGGCGGGCATCCTTTGAGGATTTCCACCCCGGAAAAAAAAAAGAAAAAAAAAGGCGATGCAATGTTAAACCCAACAACTCGAGCAACGATGCTGCGCCAGAGGGAGATTGATCTGAAGATCCTCCACGACCAAACTCCCGAAACAACAACATTTGGCGCATCATGCCCGGCACACATCGCAACACAACGGCTCAGACCCGTCCTCCGTACGGCTTCACCAGACATCATGCCAGAACACGACGAATCGCTTGGCGGCAAGACTCTGGTAACTTCTGCCGGCAGCCGATGTTATGATCGTCTACCATCGAGAAAATTAGCCGTTCTTCAGTTAATCGCCTGCCAGTTGGAAGTAATGCTCATCTTGCATCGTTCTCTCGACTCGCATGTGATTGATTTATAGTTCCAACCTAAACTAAATATAATGTATTGTTTAAATAAAAAACTTTGCCCTACACTAGGAATTACTACTGTATAGTGGGTGCGTTTACAAACATATATGGTAGCCGAGTACTTCAGAGCCGAGTTTTTCTGGAGTACGGAGGGATGCACATCTCAATAATATAATGGATGATCACCCATCAACAAATTGGTTAGGTTAGCAGACAAGCGTGTTGACTGCTGTGCCACGGAGGACGTCAAATAAACAACATTTTTTTTACAGAAGATGTATTTCTATTGTTGTTATAACACCGGCAATAAAAGTACGGGCAATAACTGTTGTGACAGCATAATTAAAATAACGCTACTTATCTTCTAATAGCTAGTAAACAGTAACCATACTTTTGGCTTCGTCGTAGTCCGGTGATAATACTAAACCAACCGCAAAACCGTAATTTTATTACAAAATGGATATTGGAACGTCTAGAAATCCAACTGAAAGTTTTTATTTCAAAGAGATCAACAGGAACAAAGTTCGATGTGTCGATGAAATCAGTTGTCGAGCTGAACTGAAAGTAATTAATATCAAGACGGAATCAAAGTTAATACTAAAAATATAGGATATAATTTGTTGCCCGCTCGAAATACTAACATAGAGCTGGGAATACTTTTATTATGAAGACAGAACAATAAGTTCAAGACAATATGTTCAAAGATTAATTCTTTCGTGTAGTCTGAAGCCGAGTTTATATTTGTTTTTTTTTTTATTTATATACTCAGTTTAGTATACATACAGTTGACGCAGTGGCTCCGTGGCGTAGCGGTAGCGAACGCAATCTGCAAATATATGAATATAAATATTTGCACTGGTCTGCTCGTGCCTCGAAAAGCACGTTAAGCCGCTGGTCCGGGTTGCCATATGAACATCTAGTGGCAGTCGTTACGCGTACGCGTTGTTGGAGCCCTGAAAAGTCCAACAATTGGTCTAACTGCAATGCTTCGATATTTCCTTCGGGTTGTGAGGGTCAGACGACAGTTGCTTCGGGGATAAAATCGAAGTTTAGCCAAAATCAATAGTTTTAAATGTATTGTTGATTGCTGAAAGCAGCGGTAGCCTAGTGGTATCGCCTACAAGTTGTAGGTCGTAAGTTCAAACCCCATGACGCGATTTATGTAATCATACATAATAAGCCTATATTGTTCCAACTGTTGGAACACTGGCCTCCTCTCGACTAGAGGTAGGAGGACGTAATCTACCACGCTGGCCCAGTGCGGGTCGAAAGAAAACAACTCGTCTAATAAAACAACTCGTTTTGTAGTGCAGAACAGAACAACGCCATTTTTTATTTTTAAATATGTTACCAAGCCATCACAGATGGCAGCACTTATGAGAGTTCACAGATAATTATAACATATTAGATATTATGACTTTTCTACACCCCCACTATATCTAACAATGTTATACTTATAAACATTTAAAATATATACAAAAAAAAATGTACTTAATGAATATGCTGAACCCCCAACTTATCTAATAAATAATAATGCTTATTAGAGCATAAGCTCTTTGTAAGTAAGTCAGCTGGCATTTCAGCTGATGGGATATATTTAACATTTACAATATTATTACTTACACAGTCTCTACAAAAATGATAACGGATATCAATGTGCTTCGTCCTTTTATGGAAAATAGGATTTACAGTTAACTTTAATGCACTCTGGTTATCATTATATAATTCAATGGTGTATTTCTTTTGAGTAATTTCAAATTGTAAGTTTCTTAGATAGAGGGATTCTTTACAGGCTTCAGTTAACGCCATATATTCGGCTTCACTGCTTGACAGAGCCACGGTCTTCTGTTTCTTTGTCTCCCACGAAATTACACAACCTGACAAAGTGAAACAGAAACCCGTGTAGGATCTCCTGTCAATAACGTTCCCACCCCAATCAGCATCCACAAACCCTTCAATGACCGATTTCCCATTTGCAGAAAATTTTAAGCCATGATGTTTGGTAAATTTTAAATATCGCAATATTCGTTTAACATATGAAAAATGCTGTTTGGTATAGGAATTATTAAATTGACTCAAGAAGCCCACTGCAAATGCTATATCAGGTCTGGTAAGAACCGCCAAATACATTAAGGAACCTATCATTTGCTGATAAGGAAACACTTTATCTACATTATTCTCAACTTTAGATGCATGCAACTTAGTCTCCATAGGAGTTTCAATAGGTTTACATAAGCTCATATTACATTTAAGTAACAGTTGATCAATATAATCTTCCTGGCTTATTGATATTGTTTTCTCAGATTTATTTATTTTGACATTTACTCCAAGACACTTCTTGATTTCACCTAAATCTTTAATTTTGAAATTATTAGCTAAAATATCTTTTAAATGCTTGGTTTCTTTGCTATCATTAGAAAAAATAAAGAAATCATCCACATAAAGGGTGACAATAGTTTTTAAGTTATCCCTTGTTTTTAAAAACATACATGGTTCTATCTTAGACTTAACATAGCCAATTTTTAACAAACATTCCTCTACCCTCTTGTACCACACTCTTGAAGACTGTTTTAGACCATACATAGACTTTTTTAATTTAAGAACCTGACCTTTCTGTACTGTCTCAGAAAAACCCTCAGGTATTTGTATATAAATATTTTCCTCAAGAGTTCCATACAAGAAAGCAGTTGTCACATCAAGATGTGTTATTATATCAAGATTAAGTTGAACAGATAGAGCAAACAAAAGACGCAACGTGGTATGCCTCACTACAGGGGAAAAAGTGTCAGTATAGTCCACACCTTGCACTTGTGAAAAACCTTTTGCCACTAAACGTGCACGAAACCGAACACTATTATCACTATTATATTTTTTACGTAGCACCCACTTACATTGCACAACTCTACCATCTTGAGGAGGATTGCTCAACTCCCAAGCATCATTTTCCTTGAAACTCTCTAACTCTTCAGCCATGGCCATTTTCCATTGTTCCTTTTCAGGTCCAGCTAGAGCATCTTGAAGAGATAAACATGTCACATCAGCATATGCATTCTCATTTGCACAAAACTTGCACTGAAACCTGTCTGGTTGTTTCCTCACTCGTGTAGGTCTTTGAGGTCTGATCTCCGCTACATCTTCAAGTTCAGAATCACTAGGTTTATATGTCTCATCATTAACATCCAGAAATGTGTCCTCTGAGCTGTCAGATTCCAAGTTTGCTTCATGCATCTTAACTTCTTCTTCCCCCACTGAATCAAAACTCTGTGATGGAACTTCTATCTGACATTCAGATTTTGATTCCTGCTCAATTATGACCACATCTCTACTAGTTAAAATTGTTTTAGTTTCTGGATTGTACAGACGGTATCCCTTTATGTTTTCTGGAAATCCAATGAGAATACATTTTTCTGATTTCCTGTCCCACTTTTTGCGCTTCTCTTTAGCTACATGGACCATTGCTGTACTACCGAAGATTCTGATGTGACTTATATCGGGTTTACAGCCAGTCCATATCTCATATGGTGTGCTATTTCCCAATGATGCAGCAACGCTTCGATTCTGTAGATACACTGCAGTGTTGGTGGCCTCAGCCCAAAATTCTTTTCCGAGGTTGGCATCAAAGAGTAGGCATCTCGCCTTTTCAACAATTGTTCGATTGAACCGTTCGCACAAACCATTCTGCTGCGGAGTGTAGGGGTTGGTTCTTTGATGTATAACACCAGCACCTTTTAAGTAGTTGTCAAACTCTTTATTACAGTACTCTAGCCCATTGTCACTCCTTAATACCTTGATTGTCCTCTTAGTTTGATTTTCCACTTGGGCTTTGAATTCCTTGAATCGCTTTAAAGCCTCATTCTTGTGTTTAAGAAAATAAACAAACACCATTCGACTACAGTCGTCTACAAACAATAAGAAGTATCTGGATCCACCTATGGATACATTTTCCATGGGCCCACATATATCTGTATGAACAATATCTAGTAGGTTACTGCTTCTCTGGCTGGTACTCTTGAAGGGTAAACGACACAGTTTGCCTTCACAACATGTGGCACATGAAGACTTGCCAACATCCACTTTATCATCAAAAATCATACCTTGTACTGCAGTCTTCATCTGATTCAGGTAATCTTTATTAAGGTGTCCTAATCTGCGATGCCATGTTATACCAGATACAACTGATGCAGCCAAACATTCCTGGTTGAGTAAGTTTACTTTGTACACTCCATTTTCTGATAATGCTGTAGCTACTAACTCATTATTTTTGTTATAAATTGAGCAACTACTATCAGAGAATGTAACTTTGTTTCCTTTGCTTATGAGTTGGCTGACTGATAGTAAGTTAGTCGCCAAACTTGGGACGCAATAAACATCTTCCACCATTATGTCGTAGTCAATATCACCAGTCGTAGTCGTGATCTTAACATCGCCAGAACACAGAACCGACAACTTTTCACTGTTCGCAACTATAATTTCCTTTTTCTGTTCGTAAGACGCATTCAATAGCCAACTTTCATTTGCCGTGAGGTGTACACTAGCTCCGGAGTCAATATACCATGAATTTTTGTTGAAATTACCGCTCAGGAACACTGCACTAAACGCATTAGAATGCATACGGGGTTTTTCCTTGCAATTCGACGCGACATTCTCGTTATTTGTACATTGGTTTCGATAATGGCCTTTTTGTTTACATCGGTAACATGTCACTGTTTTGACGTTTGACTTTGACGGATCGACAGTGCTACCAACATTGACATTTTTTCTTGGCGCCATTTTGTTTTTCTTAACACCAATGAACTTCGAACGAGCTGCAAATGCGCTTGCGCCGCCAACTTCGTGTTCTTCTGTTGATGACTCCATGTCTAACAATTTTGACTTGATAGAATCGGCTGTGATGCTAATACCTGAATGCTCAATGGCCATGATCATCGGTGAAAACCGATCTGGCAATCCTGCTAATAGCAATGAACCTGTCCACTGGTCATTTATTTCAAAGCCCGTGCCACTTAATTTCTGAGCTGTATCAATAATTTGTGTCACGTAGGACGTCATTGAACTGCAGTTTTCCAGTCTTATCGAAATTAGATTCCGTAACAGATTTATCCTTCTTGAAAAACCGTTGTCATCGAATAACTGTTGTAGTTTTTCCCAGAGTTCTTTCGCTGTTCTTACACTTTTCACATGTACGTATAAAGACGGGTCGATTGTCATAATTAATTTAGCCCGCGTTTTTTCATCATCTGCAGCTCCTACGATCACTTCTTTTTCTGGCTTTACACAATGTTTCATGCCTTCAAGGATTAGGAAATTCTCTGCAGCAAAGCACCACTCACTGTAGTTTTCCCGGCCGCGTAACTTCGGTACATTTACCAAGTAGTTGGCCGCCATTGCGATTCGGGAAAAAAAACTTTTATTCCACGAATGAGCCACCAATCTTCACTACACAGTGAAAACGCGTGTCGTAAAAAGTCTTTTAACACTCGTATCGTCGCGAAATTCTTGTTAAAAACTGCTTTTTACTAATTTTCTGGGCCCATAACCTCTAATAAAACAACTCGTTTTGTAGTGCAGAACAGAACAACGCCATTTTTTATTTTTAAATATGTTACCAAGCCATCACAGATGGCAGCACTTATGAGAGTTCACAGATAATTATAACATATTAGATATTATGACTTTTCTACAGGAACGTCTAGAAATCCAACTGAAAGTTTTTATTTCAAAGAGATCAACAGGAACAAAGTTCGATGTGTCGATGAAATCAGTTGTCGAGCTGAACTGAAAGTAATTAATATCAAGACGGAATCAAAGTTAATACTAAAAATATAGGATATAATTTGTTGCCCGCTCGAAATACTAACATAGAGCTGGGAATACTTTTATTATGAAGACAGAACAATAAGTTCAAGACAATATGTTCAAAGATTAATCCTTTCGTGTAGTCTGAAGCCGAGTTTATATTTGTTTTTTTTTTTATTTATATACTCAGTTTAGTATACATACAGTTGACGCAGTGGCTCCGTGGCGTAGCGGTAGCGAAAGCAATCTGCAAATATATGAATATAAATATTTGCACTGGTCTGCTCGTGCCTCGAAAAGCACGTTAAGCCGCTGGTCCGGGTTGCCATATGAACATCTAGTGGCAGTCGTTACGCGTACGCGTTGTTGGAGCCCTCAAAAGTCCAACAATTGGTCTAACTTCAATGCTTCGATATTTCCTTCGGGTTGTGAATGACCTTCACAACCCGAAGGAAACAGTTGCTTCGGGGATAAAATCGAAGTTTAGCCAAAATCAGTAGTTTTAAATGTATTGTTGATTGCTGAGAGCAGCGGTAGCCTAGTGGTATCGCCTACAAATTGTAGGTCGTAAGTTAGAACCCTATGAAGCGATTTATATAATCATACATAATAAGCCTATATTGTTCCAACTGTTGGGACACAGACCTCCTCTCGACTAGAGGGAGGAGGACGTAATCTACCACGCTTTCCCAGTGCGGGTCGGAAGAATTTTTTGTAAATTATTTCATCACCACTGCTCTGAAAACTGTGAAGGAAAACATCGTAAGGAAACCGGCATGCCCTGTAGGACATGTTGGCTAACCCGCTCTGGCCCGCGTGGTAAATCACGGCCCTCTCCCTCTCCCCGAGAGGAGGCACGTGTTCCAGGAGTGGGAACATTATAGGCTGATTACGAAATTAATTGTTTATGATTTAATGCATTATTTTTCGTCTCTTTCACTCTTTTACACTCTGTATATTATATCTCTCTATTCATTGTCCTATAGCAGGTATGTTGGAAGAAATTTCTTTTGAAATAAGCATCATGTTTGTTCCTATTTTTCTGTTCTGTTTTTTTCCTTATCTCTTTAAAATATACAGTATGTTAAGAAAACCCTGTCCGACCCGTGAAGGTGTTTTTGGGTATCGATAACTGATTCTGCTATTGGATACAAAACCGGGCTAAACTTAAAAAAAAATTCCCCTAAAAAAATAAATATTATTTCGCAAAAAGTGGTAACTTTATAAATGTGCGTTGAAACTTCCGCGGGCGGCGGGCGGCAGGGCACGCGGCACGTGGTCGCATCGCTATTCGCTCATAATAATACCAGTGTTGTCACTTTTTTAAAAATTACCAAATTTCGGGGAAGTTGGAATTAATTCGCGGGAAAAAAAGATTATTTCAAAATTCATTTGTATTGGTACTATGATGATTACGTAAAAATTTATATTATATTTGGTCATGTGTTAACCGGACCTTTATGATCCTTATGGGTCGGACAGGGTTTTCTTAACATACTGTATATATACGTAAACAGAAAAAAATAAATAAATATAAATTTATCGAAACTTTAGACACCGATGGAAACAAAAACTTTAAAGGCTTCTAAAACTGTGTGGGTCTTCATAAGAAGTATTGGAAGCGAAGCGGACAGCTGCGGTAATTGATCGTTGAGCTCGACGGTGGAACTGTGGACCGATTCTGTGCGAACAGTAATTTTATTATGTTGCAGTCTTGATTATAAAAATGGCTTAGTTCTTAGTTTAGCAACTAGGATTTAATGCCACTAGAAAGGTTTTCTTTGATATTTATAGAGATATCGATTTTATAGCAATCGCCGTAAATAGATTTCAATTTGCTACTGCTCATTTTATGATGGTTAAAAAAAAAACACAAAAATGTAAATATACTAAATAATATTTTTTTATTACTGTAGGCACATTGTATCTATGTATGTCACACGTGCTCTTATTCACAAATCCTTATATAGCTATGATCAATTTCATAAGCTTGTTTACTTGTAATTCTTATTTAATTCGAATCTTTTAAATTTCCTTTCTATGTGTGCCATATGCATTTAATCACACAATATTGATAATGTAACTAGTATAAATAATCTTAAGTTTATACAATAAAAGAGCATTACTAAACACGAAATCGTAGTCATAACTACAGTTACTTACTCTGCCAGCGGCGGTGTATCCATCTCACTACAATTCAAGTGTCTTCAAGGCTAGAGTGAATAGGCTCTTAAGGGCCTTACTCCCATTTAGTAGCGTAAAATGGTCACTTTAGGAAGCTAATTTCTAATTAACGGCTTAGTTTTGAGATTTGAAAAAAATATATCTTGTCTATTGATTTATGTACAACATTTACTAAAGATAATTTTTTCGTAGGATTTTGCCTTTTGCCTTAAAAAAATATTTACCAAAACGCTATTTTTGGCTAATATTCGTTATTACTTCTAAACGGCATTGATGTGTGGAAATATTTTTACACTGAAAAATTCGTGGTTAGAAGTTCTACACATATGTCAGAGCGTATTTAAATCCATCAACATTTGCCAAGAAAATATCCTTATTTTGAAACATAGGTTTAGAGGTGCTCTGCGCGGGCGCGGGCGGCAGTCGTGCGTTAGCATTCAGACGGGAGGGTTGTGTCGCTTGCTGCTCTGCTCCGGCTATCGCCGACTACGCGTGGTTGTCTGTGTGAGTGCAAATATTTACGAGCGAATCGTGTCAGTGTACGTTCATAGATTAGCTCGCAAATGAGAATTGAAGATGCGTCTGGTGGCGTAAGTATCTATCTACCTATACTCTTGTATTTATACCTACATATTACTGTATTTTTCTTTATAATTACTATTAGCTTTTGAACCATTTTTCTTTTACAATTGAAGTTAAACAATTACGATTTGTTCCAGGAAATCTTGAAAGAAATCTTTAGACTTGAAAGGCAATAATCCGACTAACTACATCCGCTGATAATATAGAAGACTCTATTCAGGTAAGTAAACACTCGCACTTAGATTATAATTTATAGGTTTGTAAGGAGATTTAAAAATAAAAATCTTATTAGAAATTTACGTAACTTGAAAATGTGATTTTTTGTTTATGGTGATATAAACCAAAAATTAGGACTCAATTAAAGGTTTTGGTGTAAAAACAGTTTTAAAAAAAGTTTTGAGTTGATAGGACTTTTAGTTTTTGCGATATTAGCAAAAATGTGTAATAAAAACTCTTACTTGGATTATTTTAAATGATTCTTCCTGTAAATATTTTATTTCTATATGTAATTGTTTAAAGTAGCCGAGGCCGATGGACGCGGGCTGGCGGGCTTGGAATGTCACAGTTATCAGTAAATTTTTTTGACGTCCTCCGTGGCGCAGCGGTCAACACGCCTGCCTGCGACGTGGAGGCCGCGGGTTCGATTCCCGGCCAGGTCATGATGGAAAACGATCTTTTCCTGATTGGCCTTGGTCTTGGATGTTTATCTATATATGTATCTATTATAAATATAGTATCGTTGAGTTAGTATCCCATAACACAAGTCTCGAACTTACTTTGGGGCTAGCTCAATCTGTGTGATTTGTCCGTATATATACAGTATGTTAAGAAAACCCTGTCCGACCCGTAAGGATAATAAGGGTTAAGTAAACACATGACCAAATATGATATAAAATTTTACGTAATCATCATAGTACCAATACAAATGAATTTTGAAATAACTTCCCCGAAATTTGGTAATTTTTAAAAAAGTGACAACACCGGTATTATTATGAGCGAATAGCGACAGCGATGCGACCACGTGCCGCGTGCCCTGCCGCCCGCCGCCCGCGGAAGGGTGCTTAACGCATATTTATTAAGTTACCTCTTTTTGCGAAATAATATTTATTTTTTTAGGGGGATTTTTTTTTAAGTTAGCCTGGTTTTGTATGCATTAGTAGAATCAGTTATCGATACCTAACAACACCTTCACGGGTCGGACAGGGTTTTCTTAACATACTGTAGGATATATATATATATTTTCTGTTTTTCACAAATAATATTGTAATAACATTTTTCGACTTACAGAAAAGAAGAGAAAGAAACCAATCGACAGAACTTAAAAGTTTAATTTGCTTTTTAGGTCGAACACTAACGCAGTTGATTCTAGGTCAGACATCCATACAGAATGTCGTCAAGAAAATGATAATATTATATATCTCTATGTGCACAAAAAAAACGACGCAAGTTCCATCATCATCATTCAGGTAAAATTATGCCTGCATGTCCTACAACCTATATTTTTAGTTTACAAATATATCATATACCTGTAAAATTAATTTTTTGTTAATTCTTAATTAATTTTTCTTGATAAATTCTTCATTCCTTGACAAAAATCTCTAACAGTGTTGCCAGGGTTAATTAAAATGTATGTTATATCTTTTTTTAGCTCAAAATATCACCAAAACCTCAACAAATCTCAAGCTTGTTTCATCGAAGGGCGACGCATAATTAATATTGCTTACTTTTATTCAGAACTAAAGAAAATTGCCATGCACGGAGAATTATAGACTGTGGTTTAGGATCTGTGGATATTGTTGGAGAACGACAAGTGGGACTACATTCCCTATTTATTTTTAAATGCCGTATGTGTATGGAAACATTTTGCACATCCTACAGAAATCAATATCAGCTGTGCAGTTGTAGGAACAATAGAAATAGACTGTGGCCATTCTCAACTGCAAGAAATTTCTGCAGCTTTAGATATGCCTATAATCTCGCATGTTATTTATTGGATCGAAGAATTAAAATTTACAGATTTTAAAATAACTCGTGTTTTATTTGAAACCTCATTACGACGAAGTACATTCAATCCGACGTCACTGACACAGTATAAATAGGGTACTATCTCTTTATGGAAAACGGCCGAAACTACGCGCTTTGTAATCTCAAGACATCTATATAAAGCACGGTTAGCGCAGCGGTTAAGCTATTGACTGCTGCGCTGCGTGTCGCGGGTTCGATTCCCGCGCGGAACAAATATTCAGAACATGTCCTACAAGTAGTTGTTCCGAGTCTGGCTGTTTGTGGCTGTGAATTTATATGTTTAAAAATGCACCCACGATAAAAGTAATTTCTAGTGTGGTTCAACGTTTTTTTTTTTTAATAAAAATATCACAAAGTGCCTAGTGCGCGTTTGTTTTACGTTAACGCGATGAACTCGTTTATGTTATTCGCATTAGTAATTAATTCAAGGACACTGCAAAGACATGATACTCATATACTGAAAAGTAGTGAAAAAAAAAATTCAAATATGTTGAATCGATAGATATTACCATCTACCATTAATTTTTATGTTAATGTTATGATATATTATAATGTGTGGGTACTTGTTTTACAAATGTCTGTCAGTCTGCGATCGGCCATTAAACTGTGTAACGAGCACTCCTTGATTTTATTTAAACATTGATCAAGAATACTAAAAATATATTATAGTACGATATTACCATTTATCAATGCAAAATATACATTTATCGTCTTGCATCCATACCCCCGTCTGAAATCGTAGGCACAAATCGCGACCTACACGCGGCTTGTCTGCATCTCCGGATATTCTTTGATTGTCGTTTTAGTTTAGCGCGCCACCGCGCGCATTTTACGAATTCGGGAGTACGGCGTTTAGCTCCGCCCACATGCACAAGGTCATTGAGGCTACTATAACCGTTAATTGTCGGTCTCCGTGGCGCAGCGGTCAACACGCCTACCTGCGACGTGGAGGCCCCGGGTTCGATCCCCGGCCAGGTCATGATGGAAAACGATGTTTTCCTGATTGGCCTGGGTCTTGGATGTTTATCTATATATGTATCTATTATAAAATATAGTATCGTTGAGTTAGTATCCCATAACACAAGTCTCGAACTTACTTTGGGGCTAGCTCAATCTGTGTGATTTGTCCGTATTTATTTATTTATTATTTATTTATAAAAAAAAAAAAAAAAAAAACTAGTGCGCTATACCAACAACGACTGCATCACTACTTACCATCAGGCGAGATTGCGGTCAAACACTACTTTATAATTATAAAAATAATATGTTCCTGCTGCATATTAACGATCTGCTGATGCCCGGTATCTATGGGTATGCAGATGACAACACAGTTGTGGAAAGATACCTGCCGGAAGCTCGGGCTAGTAAGGAAACAATCCGGTCCGAACGAGAGGCCATGGTAGAGCGTGCGATTGCTGCGTGACCAAATCAGGAATGCGGAGATCCGTGAGTTACCGACATAGCCCGAAGAATTGCAACACTTATGTGCCAGTGGGCCAGGCACATTGCCCGTAGGACCAATGCCTGATGAGCCAGATGGGTTCTCGAGTAGCGACCTCCTTGTTCCTTCACTTGGTGCGACGTGCCTTTCGAAAAACCCACGGCAATAAGGTACCGGTGGTAAGACTATATTTTCTTTCTATGTATTAAAAATCCATATAGTATATGCTCCAAGGTTCACTAGAAAATGTATAGCGGTTTCACGCGCGCCTCAAAGAGATGCTAGCACATCGTGACGGGGTCCACGAAGACTGGTGCCTCCTGGGTCAAGGTTGGTAAAAAAAGAAATCGTTGCCCTAACGTAGGTACAGGCACGTGGAGAAACACGGCTGGGTTTAGTCACAAAAAGTCTGATACGACCTTCCACTCCACTCAGAGTGGGAGAGATCATATTATGATGATTTCCAATCCAGAACAAAAAAATAAAAAATAAATACAAGTCACTAAAAATGTACGAAATAGTCAAGGAGTGATAGTGATTCAATGTTTAAAATGTGAAAGAAATCGTATGGGAACTATGTTGAAGGAGACGTCAGATGTACAGACAGAAAAATATATAAGAACTAAAAAGAACTCAGCAGTTTCATTTTCAAAATGTGAGGTTCTCACATAAAGGACATGAAAAATACTCGTGCGTCAGCGTTTTAACGTATTTCGCTGTAAAGTAATCAATTTCAATACCCTAAAATGTTTGTTGCTATATTTTAAGCTCTGATTTTCTCCTGATTTTGATGTCTTAACTTGATTCCCAACACTAGTATCCGATATTATAATCGTGACAATGACGATAATCTAAGGAGCACATGTGTAGAGTGGCCAGCCTTTCGGTGTTCTATAGGATGCATTTTGATGAGTGTGCAAGGAAATTGCATGAGTTAATTCCCCCATCTCCGTTCCACCATAGGGCGACCCGTCGTACGGCGAGTTTCCACCCTTTCGTTGTTAACACCACTACGATCCGGACGAAGCGTTTCGCTTCCTCTTTTATACCGCGTAAATTGAGGGACTGGAAGAATTTACCGACGGCGGTGTTTCCGTCACATTACAATTTGAAGAAAATTTATATTAAAAATAATCTCATTATTTGTACAACTCCTACAAATATATTCTGATCAGAATCAGACTCCGTGATTTCCCCGAGTGAATTTCTTAGCAACAAGATGTATTGAAGCCTTGTTTGAAGCCGGGTGCGGATTAAAAATTATTTCTCTTATTTCTGAGCTGTTTATTTATTGTTCGCGTCTCCTCGTCTGTCCGGTTTTCATCCAAGTTGACAGCAGATTACTGCGGCAAGTGTTGCGAGAAATTGTGGAAAGATTGCAATAGATATTTAATGGAGTTTCCATGTTTACTGCAGAATAAAAGACAGTGTACTTTAGTCAAAGATAGTGTACTTTCTGAGAAAAAATAGTTTTTCTGGACTGTAATGATTGAATGAGGTGGACTGTTAATAACTTAAATTATCACATAAAAGACTGCTAAAATGCATAAACGTTTCAGTTTTCTATCAAGTACCAAACTGCATTAAATTTTACTGTGAACATAAACTTATATCTGCTAATGAATGTGGGCAGGAACAGAAGCAGAACCTTTCATAATCCTCTCTTTCAAATTTTTATTGACATTGCACGTCTGCAACCTACTTACACTACCAACAAATTTATTTAAGCTGCGAAGAGGATATGGGGACAAAAAACAAGGAGATAGAAATGAAAATGATTACGTGTGTTAAGGCACGGCTATGCACCCGCGCACCGCGGGGGTATACCAGCCGCTGGCGTCGGCGCGCCTTCGCTCGTACAGTCAGTGTTGCCATTTCAGTGCTTTCAGCACTAAATCTAGTGCATTTTTGGTATGGTCAGTGCGCATCAAAAATGTTTAGTGCCTAGTGCAATTTCTAGTGATTTTTCAAGTCTGGTCTTTAATTATAAATAAATTGTTATAGCAGCTAAATAGCGGATAAATACAGATATCGAACGTGTTTTTAGTTTAATGAATGTGTTAAAAACAAATTACGGAATTTATTGTATTTATAAACAATCAATGCAATCCTTATAATTCTCACGCAGCTGACTGCTGTGAACAGCACATGCTACAAGTATGAACTTCCAAGTGATGTTGTAAAAATGGTTGGATCCTCCGAGATATATAAGAATAAAAAGATTCAAGCTTGGCTGGTCCATCAAGACAAGTTTTCTTTTTAGGTTTATAAGTAATTGTAAGTTGATTGATTTAATATCGTAGATAAGTATTAAAATATATTAAAAACGAATTTCGAATTTTATATGTCGTTCTTTTCAAATATTTGCCAATTTTAGTGCTTTCAAGTCGAAAAAACTACAAATCTAGTGCAATTCGCACCGCTTTTAGTGCTCTACAGATTTTGCCTTCTGGCAACACTGCTCGCACTTTTCGGTCCGCCACAGACCAACCCAAAGGTCACACGCGCATACGCTATTTATATATTTTTATTGTAACCATATGTTTCTTTATAGGTAAGTACCTACTAAAAGCGGTGAATAGAGGTTAAAGCAGACACCCTAGTTGGTTCCATCCAACCTAAACTAGACAAAACTATCAGTATTCAAAGAAATAAACGAGAATGCCAAAGAAAATATCAAAGCTTACAATACCAAAGTTATTGAAGCGCGTGTAAAAATGAATGAACGACGAGCTTGCACAGATGCAATCGACTCTTTGCCACGCTATTTAAACTCTTTTGTTATGGACTTGGCAAGTTCTGATGTTTGTTCGACAGTTGGGCCGAAGTGAGAAATAGTTGGAGAGCGAATTTTGATGGATGTGATGATCCGATGAGTTTGGGATTGAAAGAGTGTACTGATACGAGTTCTGGAATTTGTTTTATGATTTCTAAGTTCAGGTGGAATATAGTTAAAAGTTATATACTGTATTATATTCTTCACGAAGACCTGCTCATCAATTTTGCAAAAATATCAACGTGAAAGGTGAAGTTTTTTGTTATAAATATAAAACCTAGTGCTTAATCGCAATCTCGCGTAATGCAATCGTTGACGGTAAAGTGCTCTAGTTTATCAAGACCCTATTAACTGAGTGAATCGGAAGGCAGACGACTGCAATTGAGCGAGGTGATGCGATGTTAAACCCAACGACACGACCGGCGATGCTGCGCTACAGCGAGATTGATCTGGAGACCCTCCACTACCACCTTCCCGACACAACAACATTTGGCGCATCGTACCGGGCACACGTCGCAACACAACTGCTCAAACCCGTGACTTGACTGAATGACGTGAATGACTTTGTCTGGTGCACAACAGCTCACTCCACGCTCTACAGAATTGCACTGCAAATTTATAATACATAGCCAAGTATAAGTCAGCATGCATGCGATTAAATTGCGTCTCCACAAGCTGTTTAATTGGAGCAGAAATTATTACATCACCAGTGCTATCAAAGTGGCGAAATAAATATCGCGAAGAAACTAGTTAGTATCAGAAAAAAGAAATTAAAATAATAAGAACTTAATAACTTACGTTTAAAAAAAATTATCTGCGCTAAATTTTTGACCACTTATAAAACTATTATAAAAAAGCACTTCATCTCTCTTTCTCTTCAAGGCCAGAATGAATAGGCTTTCTTTTTAACTATCATAAACTAGTGCTTGACCGTAATCCGGACTGATGGTAAACAGTGATGCAATCGTTGATGGTAAAGCGTACTAGTTTATTAAGCCTACTCACTTAAATAACTTAGTGAATGGAAAGGAAGACGGCCGCTGAGCGAGGTGATGCAATGTTAAACCCAACAACATGACCAACGATGCTGCGCCAGAAGGAGATTGATCTGGAGACCCTCCACGACAAACCCCCGACAACGACCTGACACACATCACAACGCAATTGCTCAGACCCGTGAGCCGTACGACTTCACCAGACATCACGACGGAACACGACGAATCGCTTGGCGGCAAGACTTTGTCTTGGGTGGTAACTTCTGCCGGCACCCGATATTATGGCCTACCACCGAGCTTTTGTAAATAGATTTATATATTTATTTGAATTAGTATTATACAGAATTATTTATTGTACAGAATAAATAGTATTCTATGATATTATATTTTATTGTTCTTCCCTCTACTTATTTAAATATTGCCATGCCCGAGGGGGGCCATAATTATTTCTATATATATATATTTTATTTTATCACCTTGTATGTTTATGATTACTATATCTACTTATCAATACATCACACGCCGTGACCTTTGACCCAGCATTGAACACCCAATAATGCATAGGCTGTCTTAATGTATTATTACCATTTGGCAATTTTATACATTTTATAGTTCAAGTAAATACTTCAAAACACGGGCAACAATCGCGACAAACTATACAAAACGCGGCCGGTGTAATGTATTCCCGAAATTCACTCGTCCGAAACACGCCACGCGTGCGAGTATTTCATCAAGATTTTCGCAACGGACCTTACGCGGCGAGGTCGCAAAACGTTGTGTTCATAATGGCGGCGCGTCACCACAGACAATACTAATTACGCGAGCCCGTACCGATCGGGTATCTATCACTCGACTAACTAACAATCGGACCCGATCGATAAAACTAGCGCGAACATCCCCCCGCCCCGGACAGTAACAAACGGTCCGACAATTCAATCCATGGGCAGGCGAGAGAGTGTGGCGATCGCGCGCTTCAAGACAGAGTCCCCCACCAGAACCTCGGCAAACCTGGGAATACCATCCGACCCCGGATACAATTTAACAATGCGTCCACGACGCCATCGGAGGGGTGGCAGGTTTGGGTCCTTTAACAAAACGAGGTCTCCGACCCTTGGTGGGTTCGTCTTGTCTGACCACTTAACGCGCTGTTGTAAAATGTGCAAATACTCCAGATGCCAACGGCGCCAAAAACTCTGCGTAAGCTGTTGAAGCAATTCAAATCGCGAGAGCCGTCCGGAGTTAATGTCCAAATAAGGATATTCAGGCAGGGCGTTAAGTGGTCTACCTATCAAGAAATGGCCCGGCGTTACGGCCTCCAAATCATTCGCGTCGGATGACAAAGGGCATAACGGACGCGAGTTGAGGACCGCCTCAACCTTACAAAATACGGTCGCGAGCTCCTCAAAAGTTAGGATACTATCTCCAATAACGCGACGAAGGTGAGTTTTCGCGGCCTTTACAATTGTTTCAAATATACCTCCCCAGTGGGGGCAGGACGGCGGTGAGTACTGCCATCGTACCCCTCTGCGGGAGAGTGTGGATCCGATCACAACATTATGTTTGTCTAAAAATTCACAAACTTCCTTCAAATAACGATCGGTACCCTTAAAGTTGGTCCCACAGTCGGATCGAATTAAGGACGGCAGTCCGCGACGCGAAACAAATCTGCCAAGAGCAGCGACGAACGCCTCTGTCGTGAGAGCACTAACCACCTCGAGGTGGACCACTTTAGTAGCTAAACACACAAAAACGCACAAATAAGCCTTCTCGGTCTTAGCGTTACGGAGACGCGAAGCTTTTACTACAAATGGTCCCGCAAAATCCGTACCAACTCCGGCAAAGGGCATCGATTCGGTGACTCGATCGGCAGGCAAATCCCCCATTTGGGGCTGCACGATGTCCGCTTTCAAGCGGTAGCACGGGAGACAACGAAAGATAACATATCGGATCACTCTCCGCGCAGACAAAATCCGAAATTCCCGTTGGAGGATCGCAGTAAGAGCGTTGCATCCGGCATGTGCATTTTTCACATGGCGGTCTGCGATCAACAACTTCACCAAGGGGCCATTCTTGGGGAGCAACAATGGATGACGAGCACCATAGGGGAGCTTAGCATTTCTAAGCCGACCTCCGACACGCATCAAACCCTGATCATCCAAGAAGGGATTCCAGCGCCCTAAGGGTCCCTTCAGATTGGATGCGCGTTGGCGGAGGGTTTTCAACTCCGATGCAAATTCACTCTCTTGAAATATCCGCCCCCAATATAACAGAGCGTCATTGCGCTCTTGCGGTGAGAGGACCGGAGACTCTAATTCGCCACGAGGGCTACGACAGTCGTGGATGAAACGCCGCATCCAGGTGGTGACGCCGAGCAATTTATCCAAAGAGCTGTAGCGCTCAAGCAAAAAACTGCGGATCTGGAGCCGCTACAGTCTCGGTGGCGTGAACATGCACCCCTGGCGTGGATGTCCCGACCACTGCGAGGGTAAAGGGCCAAGAACCCTCCAGCTGTAACAACCATGGTGGACCCCACCACAGCTGGAGATTCACAAGTTCAGGCGCCTCGCAGCCGCGGGAAGCGCAGTTTGCGGGGTTCAATTCGCCAGGCACGTGGCGCCAAATCAACTGGGCTTTCGATGTCTGAATTTGAGACACCCGGTTGGCCACGAATACCTCGAGGGTATGGACTAAACTTTTCAGCCAACAAAGGACGACTTGGCTGTCAGACCATGCAAAGATCGACCTAAAGTCGACCCGGCTCCCAATCTCGGAGCAAGTTGCCGGAGAGGATGTCCGACAAGATAAAACCAACAGCGGGGTCGTTGTCTGCCGAAGGGGGGTCTGGGACGTCCCTAAACGATCCCATTACTACATGACCCAACAACAAAGAGGTGGATATGGCTACAAAACCGGCTGCCTGCAAAACTCGCTCGCTCCCACGCAGCAAACGACCTAGCACATTCACACCGATCAATAAATGGATCGGGCCAGGTCGGTGGAAGTGAGGGTCAGCCAGAGCCAATCCAGCCGACAATTCAACGGCGGCGTGTGGGGCTCGCACTTGCGGAAGCGGCCCGACCACCGTTTCAAAAACAATCGCCGAAGTACCGATTTTCGGCGTTGAGGAGGAGTGGGGGGAGAAGGAGAACGAAACCCGACCGATCGGATCCGAAATCCGCAGGTCTCCAACGCCCCGTACCGATTCCCTATGCGGCACAATATTTAAGCCCAACTGTCGGACGAGCCAAGTAGAGATTACTCAACCCTGGGCCCCTGAATCCAAAAGGGCACGCACTGTGACAAAATCACCTTTGGGGCCCCAAACACGCACGGAGGCTGTTGGCAACAGCACAAACTCCGGTGGGGGGGTTGCGCCCGACAGTGGCATTAATGAAAACCCGGGGGGGGTGATTGCCCCCCAGGACCCCGGGTGAACTGAGTCGACAAGATCGGAGGGTATCGCCGACAGTAGGCGAGAGGGTCCCACTCCACAACATCGAGACTCCTTCCAACACTACTCCGGGGTGTGGGCCAATAACCGTGGGCCGCGTACGGTGGAATATAACGCCCCAGTCGAGGGTAATCAATCAAGGGGGGGGGGGCAGCGTACTGCCCGCCTCCCCGAGCCCCCGACGGCCACCGCTACAACCTGCGGGGGGCCCCCGCCCGTGGGGCCCCCGCCCTTGGGGCCCCCGCCCGTGTGCGGGGAATCTGGGCCCCTTTCGGACCCGCCACCATTGCGGTTCAAACACAGGAGAGCGTGATGTCTCCCACCGCAATGTGGACAAACCTTTGCCTGGGGGCACGCTGACTGGCGGTGGTCCCCCAGACACAAGTAGCACCAGGCGCGTTGCTTGGCGAGGGCTCTTCGACCTGCAGTCCGGAGGCCCCCGAACTTCTCGCAAGCACGCACGTCATGTCCGTCCCCCCGACAATACCGGCACCGTTTACCTGGTGCGGGGGGGGAGTCCCTTCGGACAGCTGAGTGTTGTTTGGTCGGGCGGCGGGGTTGTCCCCTCGCCGCCACCGGACGACCTGTGCTCGTTCCCGGTGTGGGGTCGGTCAGCTGGTCCAGCACTCTGCACTCGTCCTCCAAAAAACGAAGCAAATCCGAGAAGGGGGGGAGGTACGAGGCGCTGTTGCCCCCGTACCTTTGCTCAAATCGCCCCTTTACGTTTGCGGGCAATTTCGTTAGGACGATGTGCAGAAGCAGAAAAGACCACTGGTCGACCGGCAAATCCAGCCGGCGCAACGAGTGGACCGCGGTCAAGAGCGGGTTGACCAAATCCTTCCTTAGTGAGGAAACCCGCGTTGCCTTCGGTAAGGCCAAAATGGCGGCCACATGGGTGTCCGCTAGCAAGCGGAGGTTTTGGTAGCGGTCCAGCAACAACTGCCGCGCAACCTGGTAGTTAGCATCGCTAACTATCAGGTGCTGGACCACTGCACTGGCTTCTCCGCGGAGGGCGGAGCGCAAATAAGCCAGTTTCTGGCTGGGGGACAAATCCTCCCGGGAGTCCACCAAGCTGTCAAACAGGTTGATGAAGCCCATCCAAGCCGTGAGGTCCCCGTCAAAGTGGGGAATCTCCAATGTAGGCTCCAAGTCGGCTTTCCCCTACGGGCAGCCAGGAGCCCTTCTGCTGACTCCGTAATTTATTCAGCGAATTCGTACGCCTGGTCGACATCCCTTCTAAAGGTCTCCACTACAGCTTCATCCGCTGGAGGGTGTTCCAAAACGTACGCATGGAAGTCGACAACATGTCGCTCCAAGCCTTCCATGCGCGCAGGCAACCCTTCATAGCGGGTCAACAAAGCCTGCACCCGATCCGGCCGAACAATCAGGGCGGCCGCACCCGCGAGCCAACGCAATGCGGCCTGGACCTCGGCCTTCGCCGTAGCAAGCGGATTGGGGGCCATTCCAAACAAAAGCCTTTAATTCAAATTAACAAATTAAATTCAATTAAAGAACGCGCGGAAAGCAACAAAAACAAGCGTAAATAACTCAATAAATTCCGCGAGACCGTGTGGGGACCAAAGCTAAGGGCAACCGTTACAAACAAAACACTAACATGTACAAATAAAAAATATTACAAGGTATACATACAAAATATCTTAAATAAACTTATTACCAAAACAAAATTATTACTACCAATTACACAATAAGTCAACAAACAAACAGAATAAAATTATTACTGTGACTTACGTAATAAATCGAACAATAAACAGAATAAAATTACGACTGTGAATTACGAGCTAAATCAACAAAATTACGACTATGAATTACGAGCTAAATCAACAAAATTACGACTATGAATTACGAGCTAAATCAAAACATTCAATCACGAACTATCTAGTTCGTACAATACACGAGTTGACTAGTTCGACAATAACAAAACATTAGTCATAAAAATAACTCGTAATTATTGATAACCGTAGTCAATGACTCAACAATGTATAATACAAAAGATAATCGAGTCAACAATGACAAAACGTTACTCGTAAACATAACTGGCTGTATGGCGCATCATGCCCTAGCCCACTCCGTTCCTCTGAACGGAAAGAAATGAACCAAAAAATAAAACAATCTACCTACAATTGTTTTTACATTTCTTACTTGGTAAAATATCGGATCCACACAATGTATGAAGGTGGTCAGAGATATAATTTTACGAGTACCGACAACAACAAATAAAAAATCAAATTTTTGCAAATTAGCCTCTGAAGGCTACCAAAATACTGGAATGATACTCTAATTAATCAAATTAGTAATTAGAAACCACGCTCTGCTACCACAAAGATGTAGGCGCCCCAGTACAGCGCGTACATCTACCGCGCATTTGTCACGGCTTGTCCAACAAACAAGGTCGGCATACACCACAAGTAAAATCAATCTCCGATCACACTCTAGTAAATCTACGGGACTTACCTGGGACTCAGTGTGCTCCGTCACGAAGTGAAGTCCGGAGAATCAACGCGCGCGCGTTGATTACGATCACGTCCGATGTCTTCAAATTCGCTGACTGTCCCATACCAGTCGACACACCAAGTTTCCCTTAATAGGGCACCAAAGCTCACCAACGTAAGAAGTTATTTAGCAGTGTCAATCACGCCCGACAAAGATCGCCAATGAAACCACGTTTCCGATTCAAAGTTTACCCATATCCTCCCGTGGGTGTCGTAAGAGGCGACTAAGGGAACTCTCTCACCAGGGAAGCGGGCAGCAGCGCTTCTTCTGTGGAATATCAAATCCTGCGATCCCCAACCCGCTTGCCAAGCGTGGGGATTATGCCAAACCCCCCCCCGTAATTTTGCACACGACTAAGCCAAGGCCCCTAGTCCCCGGCAGCTCCGCTATTCCTGGTCATTGTGGTAGCGGCCAAGGTAACGGCGGGGCAAGGGGTGCGAAGAATCTCCGGAAGAGATCCGGCTACCACAAACAACGACGGATCGACCTGGCAACACTGAACGTGCGCACACTGCGGACCGACGAGAGGGTTATTGAACTGGAGGAAGAATTGAGCAGGTTACGATGGGGTGTCCTGGGATTATCTGAAGTCCGAAGAGAGGGTGAGGACTCGATAACCCTTAAATCCGGTAACTTGCTCTATTTCCGGGAGGGCGATCATCAGTCCCAAGGTGGTGTCGGGTTCCTCGTCCACAGGTCCCTTGTGGACAATGTAGTGAAGATCGAGAGTGTGTCGACCAGGGTGGCGTTCCTGGTACTCAGAATAACCAAACGGTATTCGCTGAAGGTCATTCAGGTATACGCCCCGACCTCGACACACTCCGACGATGAAGTAGAGACTATGTATGAGGACATCTCTAAAGCCATACATAGCTCAAAAACTCACTACAGCGTTATCATGGGGGACTTCAACGCTAAACTGGCAAAAACGGAGCGGTGAGGAGCTCGGACTGGGAAATTTTGGATTTGGGCGTCGGAACTACCGAGGCCACATGTTGGCTGGCTTCATGGAGAGGGAGGGACTCTTTATGATGAACTCCTTCTTCAGGAAGCGTGAACAGCGGAAGTGGACTTGGATCAGTCCCGACGGGGTCACTAAGAACGAGATAGACTTCATTATGACGACAAAAAGGCACATATTCAATGATGTCTCAGTGATCAACTAGCTCAAATGCGGCAGCGATCATCGTATGGTCAGAGGCACATTGAATCTGAACATAGTGTCCGAAAGATCTCGCCTGATGAAGTCTACGCTCCGGCCAGCACCCATCCAGATCCATAACTCCGAAGGTTTCCAGCTCGAGCTCCAAAATCGCTTCGAATGCCTAAGTGGTGACGTGGACGAATACAATGACGGGTTTGTAGAAGCTGTCCGTACGGTCGGGACCAAGTATTTTAAGACCCGCCGTACAAATAGAACTAAAAAGCTCTCGGACTACACTCTCGAGCTCATGGAGGATAGACGTGAGATGGTTTTGCGTTCGTCAAGTGATGCTTGCAGATACCGGCAGCTCAATAAGCAGATCTCAAAGTCTCTGAAGCGCGACCTACGTCGGTATAATACCGAGCGTATAACGGAGGCCATAGAGCGAAACAGAGGCTCTAAAGTTTTCGCTAGGAATCTGACTATTGGGCATAGCCGGCTAAGCAAGCTGAAGACTGACGACGGCAGGATCATAACGTCCGGGCCCGAGCTTTTGAGGGAAGTCGAGAATTTCTATGGACAGCTCTACACTTCGACGACAAAACCCGCATTAAATCTTGCTGAAGACCCTAGAGCAAGATTAACCCAACACTACACCGAAGATATCCCGGACGTCAGCCTGCAGGAGATTCGATTGGCTCTGAAACAACTTAAAAACAACAAGGCGCCGGGCGATGACGGAATAACGGCAGAGCTACTGAAGGCGGGTGGTGAACCGATCCTTAGGGCCCTTCAGAAGTTATTTAATTCCGTCATAGTCAAGGGAAAAACGCCACAGGCATGGCACAGAAGTGTGGTGGTACTCTTTTTCAAAAAGGGTGACAACACCCTTTTGAAAAACTACAGACCCATCTCACTTCTGAGTCATGTCTATAAGTTGTTTTCGAGAGTCCTCACGAATCGTCTCGCCTGCAGGTTTGACGACTTCCAGCCACCCGAACAAGCCGGTTTCCGAAAGGGCTTCAGCACAGTAGACCACATACATACGCTGCGGCAGGTTATACAGAAGACCGAGGAGTATAACCTACCCCTTTGCTTGGCGTTTGTGGACTACGAAAAAGCCTTTGATTCGATCGAGACCTGGGCTGTACTGCAGTCTCTCCAGCGGTGCCAAGTAGACTATCGGTATATTGAAGCGCTGAAGGGTTTGTACGAAAACGCCACCATGTCAGTCCGAATACAGGACCAGACCTCGAAACCAATACCTCTCCAGCGTGGTGTCAGACAGGGAGATGTTATCTCCCCGAAATTGTTCACCGCTGCATTGGAGGATGGTCTTCAAGGTTCTGGATTGGAAAGGACTGGGCATCAACATCAATGGCGAGTACATGACACACCTTCGGTTTGCTGATGATATCGTAGTCATGGCTGAGACCGCGGAGGACCTGAGTACAATGCTCGAAGACCTCAGCAGAGCCTCCGAGCGAGTCGGTCTTAAAATGAACATGGGCAAGACGAAAGTCATGTCTAATGCCCATGTTGTACCGACTCCTATAAAGATTGGAGACTCTGTTCTCGAAGTTGTTGACAGTTACGTGTACCTGGGACAAACTATCCAGTTAGGAAGGTCCAACTTCGAGAAAGAGGTCAATCGTCGAATCCAACTCGGCTGGGCTGCTTTCGGGAAGCTACGAAGAATCTTCTCGTCCGAAATACCGCAGTGTCTCAAGACAAAAGTCTTCGACCAGTGTGTGTTGCCAGTGATGACATATGGAATTGAGACGTGGTCGCTAACAATGGGCCTTATAAGAAGGCTCAAAGTCACTCAAAGGGCAATGGAGAGGGCTATGCTTGGGATTTCACTGCGCGATCGAATCAGGAATGAGGAGATCCGCAGAAGAACGAGAGTAACCGACATAGCCCGAAGAATTGCAACACTAAAGTGGCAGTGGGCTGGACACATTGCCCGTAGGACCGATGCCCGATGGGGCCGACGGGTTCTCGAGTGGCGACCACGCACCGGAAGACGTAGCGTGGGTAGGCCCCCGACAAGGTGGACCGACGACCTGGTGAAGGTCGCGGGAAACCGCTGGATGCGGGAGGCGCAGAACCGGTCGTCGTGGAGAACCTTGGGGGAGGCCTATGTCCAGCAGTGGACGTCTTTCGGCTGAAATGATGATGATGATGATGATATACTTAATACCTCAACTTTAACAACAGTAGCACATTTAAAACGTTAAGAGAAAGGTTTTCATATTATCTAAATGTTTTGTCTTTTCGCACAAAGGTACAAAGGCGGACTTTGTGCCTTCTCTACCAGTCAACCATGGTTGGTGAATAGATTAGACGGCAGGTGCTTTGGTTAATAACAAAGATAAAATAAAACTCATTATATGCAACGTATTTTTTTCTTTATGCGAAACCTGAATATAGTTTGTTCAAAATAAGCTACTCAATCAATTTCAATCATTTTTACACCATATTATATGTTTTCCCAAATGCATTTTTAAATTGTTGAGGTGTAGTTACCGAGCGCGCCACGCAGCTTACGGTAGATCATAGTACTGCGCACGCCCGCGCAACTGCTGAGGCCATAGGTCAATGCACCGCTCGTCCGCCCGAGTGAAGCGTCAACCATATTTTTGTTGGGACAGCCAAGTAGAATAACAAGCTTGTAACTTTGTGATTTTTCATGTTCGGATTCGCATAAACAAAAAAATAATGTTGTATATTTTCTTTACAAATTTTAAACTACTGCATGACCGCAATCCCGCCTGATGGTAAGCAGTGATGCAATTGTTGATAATAAAGCGTGCTAGTTTATTAAGAGCCTATTCACTCTAGCCTTGAAGACACTTAAATTGTAGTCCGACGAAAACACCGCCGCTGGCAAATTGTTCCAATCCCTCGATGTACGTGGTATAAGAGGCGACACGTTTCGTTCGCATCGTTGTGGTGTCAACAACGTAAGGTTACTTATATCTTTATCTTTAGCAAATACATAAATAGGCTAGTATTTTTTTTAAGTTATTTACATGAATTGGTAATCTGTTGAAGAGTTTGATTGTTTGAACGCGCTAATCTCAGGATCTACTGGTCCGATTTGAAAAATATTTTTGTGTTGGATAGCCCATTGATCCAGCATGGCTTTAGGCTATATAACATCACGCTTAGACCAAGAGGAGCGGAGCATATAAAAAAAGCATATCGAAACCTACACGCAGCTAGTTACTGATGAGTCCACACTGTAACAATAGGAGATATCAAACATAAGCAGGATCTACAAAGCCGACAAAAGCTAGTACACAAATCATAATTACCAAATTTCCCGAACATCCTGCAACGACAAGCGATAAATTCCGTACCATAGACTCGCCAACCGAAATGCGGAAGTAAGAGGCATAAGGAAACTAGCGTCCCTTATCGCGGCCACATAAATAAGAATTTTAGCGGCCAATGTGATGCACGAATATCCTTTGTACTATCTCATAAGCAGGGATTTATCGCGTTCAGCTTGATCACGATTTACTGATGTGTTTAAGATGGGAGCTATAGCGGTTAGGGTTTGAATTAAAAGCTTAGGTGAAAGAGCAGGGTAGAGAGAGCTATTATAATCTGCGCTGGAGGTCTTGTTTTCGCTTTTCCTTTATTTATGTATTTATGTATCAAATTCTCGGTGGTAGGCCATAACATCGGCCGCCGGCAGAAGTTACCACCCACCAGACAAAGCCTTGCTGCCAAGCGATTTGTCGTGTTCCGGCATGATATCTGGTGAAGCCGTACGGAGGACGGGTCTGAGCAGTTGTGTTGCGATGTGTGCCGGGTACGATGCGCCTAATGTTGTTGTGTTGGGAGTTTGGTCATGGATTGTCTTCAGATCAGTCTCCCTTTGGCGCAGCATCGTTGGTTGTATTGTTGGGTTTAACATTGCATCACCTCGCTCAACTGCCGTCTTCCTTCCTATTCGCTCAGTTTTTCTGAGTGAATAGGCTCTTAATAAACTAGCGCGCTTTACCATCAACGATCGCATCACTGCTTACCATCAGGCAGGATTGCGGTCAAGCGCTAGTTTAATAAATATAAAAAAAAAATTATGTATAAAAGTTTTTATGAATGCATCACACAATTGACTGCTGCGCCGCGTGTCGTGGGTTCGATTCCAGCACGGAACAAATATTTGTATGGCCTAGAAGTAGTTGTTCCGGGTCTGGATGTCTGTGTATCTGAGTTTTTATGTTTGTAAACGCACCCACGATACAGGAGAAATTCTTAGTGTGGGGCATCTTAAAGAAAAAGAAAAACAGCCTGTAATGTTCGGTGAGAGAGAGACGGCCGTAATCTAACACAGGGGCTCAGTGCAGGTAGGTAGATATCATATTATGTCTTCGAAGTTTTGCCTCCAGGAAATGCCGGTTTCCTTACGATGTTTCTCTTCACCGTTTCGCCTCAGTGCCTCTTCAATCCTGAAGGTTGAGCGTCAGCTTCTGTTTTGAGAGCGATTAAGCAGATAAATGTTTATACAAATGAAAGCACGGGGTTCGAACCCACTACCTACAACTTCTAAGTCGCGACCGACACTACTGGGCCACTACTGCTCATGGATGGATCATGGGATTGTTATTCATTCATGTCAATGATGGAATTTAGAACAAATATAGAGTTTATAAATCGGATTAACAGATAAGATACTTTTGTCTCCATATTCCTAACGGATCGAAACTTGTGCGGGTATAAACGAGGAGCGCAGTTAGATTTCATGGTATTTTGCTGTTATTTGTTAACCAGAATAGAATACTCTTTATTATGTATACCATATAGATTACAGAAACATAAATATAAATATTTTACAAAGCGTGACACAATGGGCGTTCTTATCGCAATGAGCGATCTTTTACAGACAACCTTTGGACGGAATACTATAATAGAATAATAATAATCTTTATTCAAAAACTTACACAACATTGTAAAATAAAAGCTACAAAATACTAAGGGGAAGTAGAGAGAAATAATGTAGGTAGTCTACAGTGTACTATTGCAAAGAGCCACCAGCCAAGAGTAACCAGCCATGCCATTAATACAAAGAGGTATTACCGTATTAACGGCCAGACTAGTCCTCAAGTTTAAAGCCGCTCAGCGAGCTATGGAGCGACCTATGTTGGGCGTCTCTCTGAAGGACCGCATCAGAAATGAGGTGATCCGACAGAGGACCAGAGTCACCGACATAGCTGAGAGGATTAGCAAGCTGAAGTGGCAATGGGCTGGTCACATATGCCGCAGGACCGAAAATCTTTGGGGTAAACGAGTCCTCGAGTGGAGTTCGCATCTCGGCAAACGTAGCGTAGGACGCCCTTGGCCGAGATGGAGCGACGATATCAAAAAGGTGTGGCTGGCGGAGAACTGCTCAGGATTGAGCTTGTTGGCATGCCATAGAGGAAGTCTATGTCCAGCAGTGGACGAGTAGAGGCTGATGATGATGATGATTACCTTATTACCCAATAACTGGGTTTTGTAGGTCAGACAGGCAGTCGGTCTAGTTGTAAAATACCGGTATTAAAGTAAGTCGTAAGTGTATATGTTAAATGTAACATAGATAAGCAGATTAAAAAAAAAAACGTTGCCCCACACTAGAAACTTCTCCTGTATCATGGGTGCGTTTACAAACATATGAACTCTCATACAGAAACAGTCAGACCTGGAACAACTCCTTGTGGGTCATAGAAATATTTGTTCAACAGCAGTCAATCACTTAAGCACTGTGCCAACTGCGCCATCATCTCGCTGATGAGAAATGATGAGGCATTTATGATGAGAGCAATTATTTTAGACTGATACATTATTTTCTCCATTCCTTTATACACTCATGCCTTGTACCATAATAGAAGAAAAAAGCTTGGCAAGGAAAAACGTAACAATGTTTTTATACTCGTTTCTTATGTTTTCGTCCTTGCTAAACGTTTTTGATATTTTTATGTTTCTTTTTAGCTTTCAGATTCCTTGTTTATGTTACAAACAGCGTTTCATTTTACACGTTTACTAATACATTCTGTTTCGTTTTAGTTTTTCTATTGTTTCATGGCTCTTTTAGAAGCTGAGGTATACACTTTTCTAACAAACTTTCCTGTAAATTTTAGGAACTAGAGTATATAGTGTGATGTTTGAAAAACAGTGTTTCTTTAATTAATTTTCTAGCCAATGTCAGGAACAAGTACAGTGTGATGTTTGAAATACAGCAAAGTTCTTTGGTGTTTGTCGAGCTTCTTAAATTTTGAACTAAGCTGCTTGATTTCAGACAAGTGCCTACCTCAGAAGACCATTTCATATTTCGGTTCTACATGATCTTCATATGACTGATGATTAAAAGAATATGACCTCTGAGTTTTTTTAGACCTTTTCTCTCAGTTCAGTCAGATAGGAAGGGCGAAACTCATATAGTTTTAAAAAATATGGCCGACTTGTAAAAGTGTTTATAAACTACTTACAGAAAATAAATTATTTATTTTTATATGGCTGACGCATATAGGAAAAACTCTCAATCACCTTCAAACAGAAATGGGAAGATGTAATTATTCCAAAACATCTTAAAACCTTGACGTGCTTCACACGCTTGACGACTCCTATGCCACGCCTGTGCCTGGCCAGTTCATCTTATTTTTACAGTACCTCTGAAGGCGATGAAAATTTACTAAAATTAAAGTTTAGTGTTACTGTGGGGAACTTAGTTCGAAAAATCTATACTAATTTATAAAGCTGAAGAGTTTATTTGTTTGAACGCGCTAATCTAAGGAACTACTCGTACTGGTTCGATTTGAAAAATTATTTATGCTTTGGATAGCCCATTAATCCAGGAAGGCTTTATGCTTCTTATATAGTATCACATAAAAAAAAAACGAACCAAAAAAGGGAACACAAACACGATCCCTTGAAAGTTATAAGAAGTAAACACTCTAAATAAATAAAATAAGAATGTGTCGTCATGTATTGTACATTTTTGAAGGCACCTTAGAATACGTGACATCGCCTGTATTATGTTGGGGATATAAGTATTTAGAAGTTAATCTGGAACGCATCCCTGTTAAGTGGAAACACGAAGCCGCGGTCCGGGGAAGGTTAGCATTCCTCAAGTAGCGTTGCTTTTTTTCTGTCACGGGACACGGGACGGGACATTAGTATTTTTTGTCTGTTCTTACTAGCTTAAATTAATTGTATGTGCTAAATAGTGTAATTAATTTATAACTTTTATACGTGTGGCATTTACATTATGTAATATTATTAAAAGTAAGTTGAAATTTCACTTCAACTCCTCGACTGCAATACGCATAAGAGGAAATAGGTAAAATATCTTTCAACTATGTCTCCAAAACACGATTCAAATAAAACTATAAACACCTTCTAAAACAAGATTGCACAGCCAAAGAGTTTGCAACAACCTCGTTGCTTTTTTCATTTATACCGTATATTTCTTATTTTGTTCGTATAAAAATACTGCAATTACAACTTTTCTTATAAAAAACATAATGATAAAATAAAAAACGACAACCTTACAATTAGCTGTTTGTGAATTAAACCAACTAACTGCACTTTTATACCTGTCTAATTGGACAAAGAGACTTGGACCAAAGTTAACGCTTTCAAAGTTAAACATGATGCAGTTTACCCTGCATTTTAACGTTAAATCATTTATGTTACCGGGGTAATTTTATTGCATTTGAAGTGCTTGATGTGAGAACAAAAGCAATTAAGACTAAGCTAAGCAGTTGAAACTAATCTGTCTTGGTTTGGTTGATGGATGTTTTGGGTTTTTTATTTTTATTAACCACTGCTAGCAAATACCTCTCTACTTCCTACATCTCTCTCTCCAGAGCTGCGATGGATTTATATTTGAGAAAAGAGTCCAGATTACACCACCATCTCCGGCTAGACTTGCCACAACATCGGGGCTCAATGGCCCGATGGCCAGTTGGCCCATTGATCGTCCGACAAGCGGCAGATGTGTCCAGCCCAACTCCATTCATTCCCAATTCAAGCGAAGCAGTTTCCGAGTGACATCAATTATTGTAATGATGAAAAGTATTGTATAAAACCTAGAATACTCCGTTTCATAGCTGTGTGACAAATGCTTTCAAACCTTTGCTATCAAAGACAATGTTTGTGAATCATATTTTGACTTATCTTTTTTGATTTATTTTGTTAGTTTAGTCATTGCATAGCTATGTTTCGGTCGTATTTTATATAAAAAAAACGTTTATTTTTGTAACGACTTCAGCATGATTCTATTTTGTTAATAGGTTTTACGCGTTAATCAGATTTTAAACCCAGATGAGGTCGGCAATTCCTGTCTAGATACTCTAAGAAGAAAGTCCAGCCCCTTTTAAAGACCAGATATAATCTTGGTGGTCAAATCTAATGAAGACCAGGTGAAACGATGTCTGAAATGGTCTTGTGAGGAAAAACCATACAAAATGAGAGGACCTGTCCAATCGGTGCACGCATTTGTCAGAAACCATGCAGCTCAACTCAAAACTTGAGCTCAACGATTCGACGAACAATACCGAAGAAAGTTCATTCACATTTAGGTAGGCCACATAAATTACTCAAACTACCAGATAGTGACAAAAACTAATCGAAAAAGCAAATAAAATAAATGAAGTAGTGACCCACAATGATTTATTTGTTTTTCCAGTTTTACGACTGATTTTGACATAGTCAGTTGAGTTTCTTGAGGAAAAAAATTGAAATTTGACATTTCTTATAAAAAACGTCTCACAAAATTTCAAGGTTATTAATAAAAATCATCAGTTGATTAAAAATCAGCCTTTTGTCGATTTAATGTCAGAGACAACGTACTCCAGACTATGTACTACTTGAATGTACTGCAGACTACTTGAATCCTATGAAATTAGATTGTAATAGTACAATCTACTTTCATAGAATTCAAGTAGTACATAGTCTTAAGTCAATAAGGTGGTCGTAACTTGTTTTTATTTATGAAGAGTAGTATTCATAAATAAAAACAGGTTACGATCACCTTACTGTCCATACACAGTTATTACCTCTGATACTAACAGTCGAAAAGCAACCATATTATAATGAGAGCAAAGTTCACTGTAGTATCAACAGATTTGTTACTTGTAGATATCTACAACTGACGTTGAGCCATCTCTCGTTGCAATAAGATTACCTTTGGATATCCAAAAGCAATCTTATTGCAAGAAAGAAAAAAGAAAAAAAGAAGAAAGAAAAATGACTTTGATTTGAACTATGACGCAAATCAAATGACCCGCTCTGGGCGGCGCGTAAGGGCGTGTCTTTTTACTAACTAAAACCCATCCATGTTTCTTCACTTGACTGTGCGTGAAGAAACACGGATCCCTGAACCCTGACCCAGGAGGCATCGGTCTTCGTGTACCCCGTCACGATGTGCTGACATCTCTTTGAGGCGCGCGTGAAACACAACGCGCCGTCGACTCGGGCCTGGTCCTTACCTGCCGACCAGGTCGTCTTCTACGGTGGCTTGAGGTATGAGAGCGCTGGGATTCCCACTCCTTCACGCGCTCCGCCTCCTGCTTTGGCAGCATCACTGCTGCACAGAAGGATGTGACGACCTGCCATGCACTCTCGCCCCGGAGCATGGCCTGGACCAGGGCCGGACGCGAAAGATCGCCGCCGATCACCGCCACAAGGAAACGGCGGTGCTCTATCCAAGCCAGGTAGACATCCACTGTAAGTTCCACCGTGTCCTCAGAGCGATCCCCACAGTGGTGACACCCTGGTGTTTCCTCCCGCCTTATATGGAACAGGAACCTCCCGAAACAGCCATGTCCGGTGAAGACAGGCGGAAGGTGAGGGCACCGTGACGCCTCTCTAGCCACTCCTCAAAGAGGGAACTTACCGCCGCTGTCGTAGCTCGCTCAATCCTAATATTTGACCTTAATTGACTTTATAAAAAAATATTAAAGTGTTCTGTACCACCAAACTTAACAACGAAAAGTTTCAGGTATTTTTCTTTCATTTCATTCCTACCTGAGGAAAACAAGACACCTTTATGCTCAAACTAATTTCACTCTCTCATAACCCGTTTTACGAAACCACTGGATACAACGTAGTTATTCTAGTAGAAATTTAATTAGAGTAACGGACAACGCAGCCTGTAAAAATAGAGATAACTGTTTAAAAATCTCTTTTAATTGAAGTATTGTGAGTTGTGACCACTTTATCATAGTTTTTTACGTATTTTTTTACATTGAATTTTTTTTGGTGTTCTAGTGGCATTTATTTTAGAAGTAAGTATTGTGCCCCCGACAAGGTGGACTGACGACCAAGTGAAGGATGCGAGATGCGCAGTACCGGTCGTCGAAGAGATCCTCAGGGGAAGCCTATGTCCAGTAGTGGAAGTCTTTCGACTGAAATGATCATGAATGATGATGTAATATATATTTACTGACGGACTGTGTCAGATTTCAGTCCGCAAGAGGGAATCTGATTTAATAGATGCTGGTTGATGGAACATACAAAAACTGTTATGTGCAATGTTACAAACATTGTACATAACAATTTTTCCCATCATATTTTGTCTACATCTCCGGAGCTATTTCTAAATTAATTATGTTTGTATTATTAAGTTTTGCGATATAAGGTCCGATAGAGTAGGTTGTTTATTATTGTTTAGTATTATTAATTATAAGATCCAATGGGACCGGCATGTAAAATAATTGTATAAAAGTGCCTAAACGTTAATAAAGACAAAAAAGTATGTATGATATTCTCATAATTTTTATTTAGTTTTGTGATTGTTTTTGATTGTTTGTATTACTTGGGCGTTTTTATTTTATCACACTTTGTTTACGTCTTTTTAAGCTTAAAACTTTTTCAGCTTTGGAGTCTGGGGCCCGCTTTTACAAGTCAAGGAAAATATTGGAAGTTTAGCTAAAATCAGGAGTTAGACTGCTGATTTTGGCTAAACTTCGATATTTTCAGTGAAGCGATTGCCGTCTGACTTCCACAACCAGAAGGCAATATCGAAGCATTGTAGTTAGACAAATTGCTTGATTTTGGGGGCTCCAACAACACTGCCATGAGATAGAGAACCATGTCACGACTGCCATTAGATGTTCGTATGGTAATCGGGACCAACGGCTTAATGTGCTTTCCGAGACACGACCAGAATAGTGCAAATATTCATATTCATGCATACAAATATTTGCACTGCGCGGGGATCGAACGCGCGCCTCCTTACGCAGCGGCAGCGTTCGCTACCGCTACGTCACGGTGGCTGTCGACACAGTGTCTAGATCTCCGTATCTATTGCCCTATAGCAAGTACCTATGTTGTAAGAGATGAGAGTGCCGGCGTTATACACTAGAAATGAGTATCTTTATCAAACCGAATCCTAACCTTTTCGATAAAATGACAACGGCACGAAATGTTCCACTTCGTAGTCAGTTCAAAAATTGTTTGTGTAATTATAAATGCACTAGCTTTCCGCCCGCGGCTTCGCCCGCGTTAACTTCGGTTATATCGCGCTTTTTAGATTTCTCTCGGGAATATCAATTTGTTTCGGGATAAAAGAACCCTATTATTTAATCTGGACTTCTAACTTTACGTCTGCAAAATTTCAAAGCAATCGGTTCAAGAGTTATGGCGTGAAAGTGCTACAGACAAACTCACTTTTCGGTGTATAATATTAGTAGGGATATATTTGGTGTATACATACAAATATTCCAGTAATCTCCCTTGGGAACTTGATGTTTTTTTAGGACCAAAAGTAGCCTATGTTACTCTCGATCTTTTCAACTAACTGTATGCCAAAAATCAGGTCGATTGATTGCTTAGCTACGGCGTGAAGGAAGGACAAACAAACAAACAAACACACTTTCACATTTATAATATTAGTATGGATTATTATTTTTAAAACAAATAAAATAAATTGTTGCCAGTGACATCGAATTACGTTTTTAATTTATTGCCTTCTGTGTAAGGTTTGCGAGAACAAGAATAAGAGATACAAAAGAATATTTCTCCTTATTTAATCGACCTATAATGATGTCATATGCCTTCGACATTTGGTTCTAGGAATTACTACTTTCGTCATGACGTTTTCCTTCACCGTTTTGAGAGTAGTAATGATAGAATAATTTGGACAGTAACGAGCCTATCAAAGTTGTCGAAATAGCTCATAGAGCAAAAGTGCCGATGAGCCGGCGATATTAGCTCGTGTTCTTGAATGGAGACTGCTAATTGTTAAGCGTAAGGTGCGACACCCTCAAGCTAGGTGGAGCGATGATCTTCACTGGATGAACTGGATGAGAGTTGCCGAGAATCGAGTTGAATCACGTGAAATTGGAGAAAGTCTCTTCTATTACACGCCATTGTACTCGATTTTGGACATAGCAGCTATAGGTTAATTATGATAAAAATGCCTGTCTACGTTCAAACCTAAGACACGTAACTCTAAAAAGGGGTATTATAAAATCTCAGATTATTTAGAAGACAAAAAAGCTTGGAATTGAGCTACTCGCTCTGCTAAGCAATGACATTAAGCAATATGCGTAATGATGCTACAATTATGACATTTAAATCATGTAAATTAATTGTTTTGTACAAAGCAAACACATATTGTTATTGTAAACATCTTCAATTTTAATGTTTGGACTTGACAAAGACGATGATCCCTGAGTTTGTTTCGGCTTTTCTTCAGGTAGTCAGTTAGGAAATGCCGGCTCCAGCTAGTTTTTTTATAAATTTTAAACTAGCGCTTGACAGCAATCCCACCTGATGGTAGGCAGTGACGAAATCGTTGATGGTAAAGCGCACTAGTTTATTAAAAGCCTAATCACTCTAGCCTTGAAGACACTCAAATTGTAGTCCGACGGAAATAGCGCGGGAGGCGGTAGGCGGTATAAAGGTGGAGACGAAACGCTTCGTCCGGATCGTAGTGGTGTTAACAACGTAAGGGTGGAAACTCGCCGTACAATGGGTCGTCCGATGGTAGAACGGAGATGGGGGAATTAAATCATGCAATTCCCTCGCGCACTCCCCAAAATGGAATAATGACTTGTAGAAGTGATCAGTGATCTTACTTGCATAATAAACGATTACATTTCATTTCGTAGGTAAGTGGCAACCGTTACCTCTGGACCGTGTCGATGCTCTTTGCACTTCTCATCTTTATTTACTTATATACATATACTTTATTTTACATCAAAAACATCCATTATATAAAAATATATATTCAACACTACAAAATACGCAATGAGCGGCCTTATCGCTATTGCAATCTCTTTCAGGCCACCTTCGAATGAACAAAGATTTTCCTAACAGCGTTTTATTTTTGTATCTTTTAAATATTTTTTTTTGTAACTTTATATTTTATTTTTATATTTAATCTTCCATATAAATGTACCTTCAGGACCATAATAACATACAAATCCAAAGCGCAACTGCAATATAAGCACAAAAATATGATAAAACATAAATGGCTGAAACCTAATGTAACTTTGAAATTAAATTTCAAGCCAGAAATCCTCAACAGAATGAAACAGGGTAAAGTTTTTAATAGTTCAAACAGAATTACGAGGATATTAACATTTTTGCGCGGCAACATTGCAAGATTGTATTAGCATGTTTGATAAAATATTACATTTTGATCTGCTCGCTTTATTTGTGCAACTTCACCGCTAGTAGTCATAGATCATGGCGGTCCATTGACGACAACTAGCAGTGGATTTTTAGCAATGAATGGATGACCAACTGCTGCGTTATGTGACATCGGTTCGATTTGTGGACAAATATTTACATGCATATGGTCCACAGGTAGTTGTTCCGGGTCTGGCTATTTGTGTGAGTTTAAAGTAAATGGCATCGGACGAAGCGTTTTGCTTCCTCCTTTATACCGCGTACATCGAGGGACTGGAACAATTTGCCGGCGTCGGTGTTTCCGTCACATTACGATTTGAGTGTCTTCAAGGCTAGAGTGAATAGGCTCGTAATAAACTAGCGCGCTTTACCATCAACGATCGCATCACTGCTTACCATCAGGCGGGATTGCGGTCAAGCGCTGGTTTATAATTTATATTAAAAAAAAAATCGCGCGCCTTTTAAATTTGCAGTCAAGATTTTTGCCTTTTTTAGGGTTCCGTAGCCAAATAGCAAAAAACGGAACCCTTATAGATTCGTCATGTCTGTCTGTCCGTCTGTCCGTCCGTATGCCACAGCCATTTTTTTTTCCGAAACTACAAGAGCTATACTGTTGAAACTTGATAGGTAGATGTATTTAGTAAACGGTATTGAGATTTTGATGCAAAAATAAAAAAAAAAATAATAAATATTGGGGGCTCCCCATAGGTACTTGGAACTGAAACTCAATTTTTTTTTTCATCAAACACATACGTGTGGGGTATCTATGGATAGGTCTTCAAAAATGATATTGAGGTTTCTGAAATGTTTTTTTCTAAACCGAATAATTTGCGTGACAGACGCTTCCAAAGTGAAAAAGAGTTGCCCCCCCCCCCCCTCTAACTTCTAAAATAAGAATATGAAAAATCTAAAAAAAAACATAATTATGATATACATTACTATAAAAAAAAACTACCAACGAAAATTGATTTAAACGAGATCTAGTTTATTGTAGAGGATTACTGGTGGAGTCTACATGAAAATGCAATAAATCAAATCAAATCATTTTATTTGTTAACACAGGTAAATATTTACAGATCTTACATAGAAATAACGCGCTGTGTTATGCCAGTAGGCGTACAAAAATATAGTGTTCATGTGGCTCATTATAACAAAATTCTAAGCACTAAGAATATACTTTCAGAAATCATGCACAATTGCTATTTCCAATTAATATGACAGACCCAGATGAGGAACAATTTCTTCTCAATTTATGTAAATAAATCTAAGACAATATAATCAAAATCATCAACATAAAATCATGCAAATTTACTATTTAAATTAAAATGTCAGACCCAAATGAGGAACTATTTCTTATTACATAAATGTCAAAAAAAAAATCTTATTAAATTGAGCCAGCATTATTGAATCAATGTTCTACCGAAGTGCAACGCAGTCTTGTATTGGCATGTTCTGTAAAAGCGTCTCCGTAATCACCGAGATACCTTGGGCTAAGTGCTGTCAAGTAATATTATATTTATTTAACTCAACCAACTTTGGATCATACTAATTAAAAGTAAAAACAGAAATTATTGAAGAAGAGGGATGTTTCCTGCGTTAAAAAAAACTGATTCTATTTAGTCCGTCATTCAGATTATAGAAAAATATTGGATACGTATATTTTGTTTTATCGAATCAATAATAAATGACAAATATAAAAGGCATCAAAGATCAGGAGTGGTGGCTGGTGACGTCACTGCGCGCTAAAAAGTGTAGCGTGCAGTGACGTCACACGAGTTTTCAACACACTGTGTCGGCTTCATTTTTTGTTTATATGAAAAAAGAAAAATACGTGTCTAGTATTTTTTGGAAATCTGACTGACGGACTAATTAGATTTTTTTTAGTCAAATACCCTATTGGGGTGAGCAGCTGTGGTAAGTGATTTTCTATAATTCATAATAGGTAGTCGGATCTGGCATATTTAACTTCATTTTCTTGTGTTCTTTTCATTATATGGAGATTATCATTATACACCACTAAAATGGCGAACGAAACTATTTTACATAAGCATGTCTAAGGACCAAATATTCGAAGACATTTGGCCAATGTTGTACACCAACTCACACTGGATCCGCGTGGCGTAATTATTTGTCTGTGACATTATTTGTTGTACACGTTTGTTGGTACCGCTACAATTTCAAAAAGATATCACGAAAAATCACAAAGTTATGAGCTTGTTATCCTACTTGGTTGTCCCAACAAAAATATGGTCAACATTCCGCTCGGGCGGCCGAAGGGTGCGTTGTCCCCTGGCGTCAGCTGTTGCGCGTACTATGATCTACCGTAAGCTGTGTGGCGTGCTCGGTAACCACACTGCAACAATTCATGAATGTATTTGGAAAAAATATAACATAATTTAAAAATTATTGGCATGGCTTCAGTTGCTTATTCTGAACAAATTATATTCAGGTTCCGTATATAGAGAAAAATAACGTTGTATGGACAACAATTAATCCTTAATTCTTCTACTTTAGATTACTAAATTTTTTTTTTATTTTTCCTATAACGTCGATTCCAACACCACAAAACAGGGGAATCTGCAGTGAATTCCCCTAAGGATTAGTCGGAGATTATACTGTAGCATAACTTTCCTTCTACCATCGGATTAAAAGCAAGATTGCAGGCATGGATAAATTTAGGCCAACCCCTTGTTCTCGTGACTATCGCAAAAGTCGGCTTAGAGATTATGTCAAGGGGATAGGCAGTCTCTGAGTTATTGCCAGGAGATCTTCTTGGAATAGTAACTGTGTACTACGATGACCTACGCAATGTATTCAACTCTATACATACATACGTGTCTGCTTAAAATAAATTTGAGGCATTCGTTTAAACACCAACTGCACGGTTAGCGCAATGGTTAAGCTATTGACTGCTGTTCTACGTGTCGCGGATTCGATTCCCGCACGGAACAAATATTTGCATGACCTACAAGTAGTTGTTCCGGGTCTGGATGTTTGTGTATGTGAGTTATGGGTTTGTAAACGCACCTACGATAGAAAAGAAATTCCTAGTGTAAAGTGTTATTCCTAGTGTAGGACAAAGCGCTTTTTTTTAGTTTCAAAATAACAGATTTTTACTAAATGCTTGCTTTTTGCATTATTATGCCTACTAAGGGGTTCGTAGTTCAATAAAACAGCCGTATAGGTTGATAAAAGTCGTGGTAGCCCAGTGGTTAAAACACCAGCCTCTCAAGTATGAGTGCGCGGGTTCGATTCCAGATCAGGCAAGTAGCAATGTAACTATTCTAAAGTTATATGTAATTTTAAGTATATCTTGGACACCAATGACTGAAGGTGAAGGAAAACATCTTGAGGAAACCTGGACTATAAGTCTGAAATCGCCAACCCGCATTGGGCAAGCGTGGTGATTACGCTCAATCCTTCTCTGAATGGGAGGAAACCCAGCCCAGCGGTGGGACGATAAAAAGGTTGATAATGATGATGATAGGTCGATAGTCTGTGGATGGATGACCGAGATCCCTTCGTGTCTCGGGTAGATCTTTGTCACTTGTTACGGGTCGTCAGAAGCCCAAAAGTCTGATCACCGGTCTTCGCTAGAGGTATCGTATTACCCAGTTACTGGATTGTGGAGGCCATTCGCCCCATGTAAAATACTGGTATTTAGCTGAATCTGGTAAGACTGGAAGCCAACTCCAATATAGTTGGGAAGAGGCTAGGCATACGACGGTGTTATGATTCTTCTACAAAACAAATATATTCAACTAACCACCTGCACCTGTTCAAACTTACATGAGCATTGCATACTTTGTGTTATAAAATAAGTACAAAGGTGGCGATGGAATAAAACCAACGATGATGATAGATAGGGGTTTATTCACTTTACTTCAAACACTTGACAAATTTTAGCAAACAAAGTTACACTGAGGCGAAACCTACTTGTGGTTCTAGGGATGGTCTGCGGGGCTATCCTATCCCTTTACCTCCTAGCGAGGCAATTCCCGAGGGCGACGGGGCCTCCGCTCAGATCAAGCTTGACTTATGAGAACAGTGGTGACTGCGGGGCTATCGACCACTGCGCCTCCTAAGTAGCGAGTGCGCTCGGTCCATTTTTTTTTTTTTTTTTGATATGGCATCTCGTAGTTGACCTTGAGAGGTCGTGACTACTTAACCGGACTATCCTGTGGCTGCCTTAAGTGAATTTAAAGCCTCCAGCCAGGGCTACTAAAAGCTAAGCGACTACACGCTAAGGGCACCCCCTATGGGGTACGAACCTCGGCTTAGGGTGTCGCTGGAGAAAACAGCAAGGGACGGCTGGATCGAATTATTTTATTTTTATTTCGGTTTGATGACCACGGCGTTTCCTAGTACTAGCTCTGAGAAGAAACGGCCGAAACAAACTCAGAGGTCATAGTCGGGAGTTTATATTTACTGGCTCAGCTGCGGCGCGGGCTGGCCTTCATCGGACGAGGGACGGGGGAGGGGGCTGCTACGTTGAACGCGTCGCGATGGACCTCGGCGGCGAGGTCGGTAGGTCGATCTAGCTCTGTGTGTTGTGCTGGTGGCCCTATTGGCCTCTTGGAGGAGGGTAACGGGGTCATCGGGGTCTGTGAGAGCGTGCCTTGGGCGGCGAAGCTTGGAGATGGTGGAGGGGGTGTAGTTAGCAGCCGCTACTATCAGGGGATTGCGGTGCTTGGAGGCAGTGTCAAAGAAGCGTTTTGAAAGACGCTTCATGAACTGCTGGATGGTGGGGATTTTGAGATCGAGGTGGAGGATCTCATTACGGACGAACCAAGGGGCGTTTGTGGCTTTACGCAGGAAACGGTTTTGGACTACTTGCATCCTATGGATATGACGCGGCTTGGCGTGTGCGAAGACAGGACAAGCGTATGTCATAATCGGGCGTATGCACGCTGTGTACAAGCGCATTTTGCACTTGAGCGACAGTTTGCTGCGCGGGTTGAGGACGGGGTGGAGTCGACCCAGAGCGTAGGCGGCACGTGAGCGAACCGCCTTAATGTGCTCTGAGAAGTTGAGGTTGCGGTCGAGGATCACACCAAGGTATTTGGCTTGCTTCCCCCAGGGGATGAGCTCGCCAGACATGGTGATGGGTCGTGGGGTGGGGACGTTTAGTCGCGGCTTCGTGTGGAGTACCGCTTGACTTTTAACTTCGATCCTCCATTTCTTAAACCAGTCAGCCAGTTTTTTGACTGCGGTTTGGAGATGGTGTCGAATTCGGTCAGGGCTGAGTCCCGAGCAGTAGATGGCGGTGTCGTCTGCGAACAGAGCGACTTGAGCCTTACCACCTTTCGGGATATCGCTTGTGTACAGCGTGAAAATAAGGGGGGCTAGCATGGAGCCCTGGGGAACACCTGCACGGATGGGGCGAGGGGAGGAGTGTGCTCCTTCGATTTTGTAGCGGAAGGTGCGGTTTGACAGGAAGTCCCGTAAGATGAGAACGAGACGGTCGGGCACTCCGAGTTTGTACAGCTTATAGATTAAGCCGTTGTGCCAGACTTTGTCAAACGCTTTCGCTATATCGAAGTAGACTACGCCTGTGTACAAACCACGCATGAACCCTGCGTGTATATGTTCAGTGATGCGTAGGACTTGTTGTGGACAAGAGTGTTGGGATCGGAACCCGAACTGCTCATTGGGAATGAGGCCCTTGTTCTCGGCGTAAGCTCTGAGACGCTTATAAATAAGCCTCTCATAGATTTTGCCGAGAACTTTCAGCAAGCTGATGGGACGGTAACTGGTTGGTTCGGCTTTGGGCTTGCCGGGCTTGGGAATGCCAATCACAGTGGCTTCTTTCCACGTTTGTGGGAAAATGTTATTCCCCATTGCACCATTGAAGATGGTGGTCAAGAGGAGGACTAGGTGGGCTGGGAAGAGACGGACCACTCTGTTGGTGATGCCGTCTGATCCGGGTGCCTTTTTGGGTTGAAGGCCTTTGATGATGTCCTGCACTTCATCTGGAGTGATGGGAGGCAGGGGATCATCCGGGTCGTCAACGGGCGGGAGGGAGGTCCTACGTTCAACTTCAGCGTTGACCTCTAGGAGGTGGGCTTGGTCTACTGGTAGGAGGCTGGGGGAGCACTGGGCTTCGAGGCAGGAGGCAAGGCATTCAGCCTTTTCATCGTCGTCGAAGGCGATGGTATTGTCGGGGCGAACCAGAGGAGGCATGGTGACAACTTCTTTGGATTTTAACTTCCTCTGAAGTTCCCAGAAGGCTAGATGGGTGGGCTCTAACTCGTCCAGCATCTTATCCCAGCCGGCTTCACGCCACTCCGATATGCGTCTTTTTACAGTTCTCTGTAAATAGCGCATATGGGCTTTGTTGGCCGCGCAGGGGAAGTTGCTGTAGGCACGGACAGCCGCGTTCTTCTCGGTCAGGAGTTCACGCAAGTCAGTGGGAAGTTTCCAGCGACAGTCTTCTGTCGCTGTTACCTCCCTTGAACAGTCGTTCAGGACTGACTGTACATGATCCGTGAACGAGTCGATCGCGGTCGTCGTGTCCGCGATAGAGTCCAGGCGTGCAGGTATGGAGTCCAGGTGGGGGGATGTGGTGGATTTCAGCCGATCGCTTACTTTCCTCCAGTCCGTTACCACCTTCGTAAGGGGTTCTTGACCTGGGTCAGAGAGGCCAGTGCGGGGAGCCAGTCTGATAACGACTGGTCGATGATCGGACGATAGCTCTGGTAGCGCTTCTATAGAGTCTAACCGTAGGTTGACGTTCTTTAGGAGCGCCACGTCAAGGACGTCCGGGGTGTGATCGGGGTCGTAGGGGAAATGGGTAGGGGTCATAGGACCCACGACGTCGAAGTTCATTCGGGTAGAGAGGTCAAACAGGAGTCTGCCTCTGGAGTTGATCCTGGTGCTATTCCAGGCGGTGTGTTTGGCGTTGAGGTCGCCCGCTATTATCACGGAGTCGCTCAACCCCAGAAGTAGGGCGATGTCGTCTGCTAAGAGTTGGTGATTCTCTGCAGAGGAACTGGGAGGGAGGTAGGCCGACACTAATGTGATAGGTTGGTGGCCTGTCATGCCGAGGCGGCACATTGACACTTCGAGTCGTGAGAGGGGTGGGGGGTCCATTGGAATGCAATGTAGAGCCCTTTTGAAGTAAATAAGGGTTCCGCCTTTGTGACAGCGCAACCTGTCGTTGCGAACTACGCGGTAGTTCGCGATCAGAGGTGTGCGGTGGCTAGGCTTGAGGAAGGTCTCTTGGGCGAGGAAGATGTCTATCTGGTGCTCACGAAGGAATGTTGAGATCTCTAATTTCTGATCTCTAATGCCATCGGCATTGAAGTGCACCAATTTCAGGGATCGGGGCTTGGTTCGTTTGCTGCCCCTGCTATCCATTAATTGGATGCGATGGAGGACAGGGCCTGGGTAATTTCGGGGTAGGCATTGTAAATGCCTATCACGGCCTCAAGGTTGCCAGCAGATCTGGCAGCCAAGAGCTCATTTGCCATTTGCCTGGCACGGGGGGACATGAAAATGAGGAAGGTCCCCGAGATGACGTTGAATGCGTCAAGGGGGTTGCTTCCGGTGGTTGTTGCGGGGGTTGTGCGTGCGGGGGTTGTTGTCGCCGCAGCAGCAGTTGTTGCCACCTTTTGGGCCGTGGAAGGTCGGACGCGAGGATCCTTGTCCTTCCATGCGGGGGTGGATTGAGGGGTCGAGGGGGCGGCCGCCACTAAGGCCGGGAAGGCCTTCTGGTGGTTTAAGGCGTTCCAGGGACTAGGTCTCTGGGGGCTCAAAGCCACCGGGGGCTGGGTCTGGCCTGCTGGGGCCTCCCTTTGCTGGCGAGCGCTCGCGCGCTTCGCCAGTTTAGGGGATGATGACTTGGGGGCCTTGGGGCACCCTCGGTAGTTGGCCGTGTGGCCGGTCGTGCCGCATAGGACACAGCTTGGCGGCTCAGTGCAGAGCGCGCGGTCCTTGGGCCGTGGGCACTCTGCTGTGCCGTGGTCGCCTAGGCACTTGACGCACCTGGGCTTGGCGTGGCAGTGTGCCTGTGAGTGGCCGTACAGTTGGCACCTATGGCATTGGCCAACGGTGCCGCTCTTGTGCGGCTTCTCTATGATTATTCCTGATAGAGAGCAGATGCTCTTAATCAGGAATATGGGGTGGTGGGTGGCTCCCTCGACGGGGTGACAGATCACTAGGATCATGTCGTATGCCGACCCTTTACCGCGCGCTTTATGCATGCGGTGAACTTCCTTTACAGGGATTTCCTGTGCTAGGAGATCTGCTTTTAATTCCTCAGTGGGAATCTCCTTGGGGATCCTTCGGATCACCACGCGTGTGAGACGATCCTCAGGGAGGGAGTAGGTGTGGAAGGCCACACCTCTTTGGCGGAGGAGCTTGGTCAGCTCACGGAAGTCTTTTGATGTAGGGACTGAGACTTTTATCCCCGTCTGCGTGGATTTAGCATTAGTGAATGCTATCCTAGATTCAGTGCACCAGCCGGACACTGTGGGCCACTTCGCCTTGTCTTGGATGAAGACAGGCGGGGGAGGGGGGATTTTAGGGGCCGCTCGTGGGGCCGAGGGGGCGGGTTTAGCTGACGCGGCACGAGGGGCGTCAGTCCCTTTAGGGGGGATGGGTGTGGGGTTGGGGCGGCCGCTAGCCGACTCGGTGGCTACCAGCTTAGGGGCTTGAGAGGAGGAGGATTTCTTCCTCCTCCTCTTGAGGGCGACGACCTTAAAGTCGGGTTCATCGTCGTCCGACGCCTGAGTGGGCGGAGATGATTCCTCGGCAGAGTCCGAGGAGGCGGGGTTGGGGCGCTTGACCGAGAAAACTTCGGTGTCCATGGACACCTCGGTTTCGGCGGGGGCGGCATCGGGCTGGGGGGAGGGGGCTAGCTGTTGGAGGACAGCCAACCTGTCGCCATATTTGGCGCGGATTGATGGTTCTTCCAACAGAACCTCATTTACTATGGCGAGAAGCGCCTCAAAGTGGGGAGAGGACATTTTAATTGCCTATCCCACCCGGGTGGATTGGCCCGGGGGTGTGTACCCTCCCTGTCGGGTGTAGACAGGGAGGTGAGTGCCTAAGGGTGAGCCCTAAGCTTGTATTCCGTTGCCAATCTCAATGTGCAACGGGGCCCTAATTGGTCTAGCGCGAAGGGTGTGGACACACCCTAAAGACGCTAGGTGTGTAGCTGGAAGGGAAAACTGTTACCCAGTTCCGACTAGGAGATCCCCCAAGGCCGGAGGTCTGGGACCCGTCCAATTGACTGCCTAGCCCTGAGGGGGTTCGGCGGGTGTATTGGGTCAACACCCCACTCGGTTTTGTTATCACCGTTAGGTTTCGGCCGAGGACCACGAAACTGTGGATTTAACCCTGAAGGGGCCTAGTGACTCTAAACAAAACGCGGACGTATGTTAAAGGAATAGGATAGTTAATAAACGAGCGGTCGGGTAAACAATTTGTCTACGTACGACCGGCTTGTTTATTTCATAAAGACCGGCGAGCACGGGGGCAGCGGGGCGCAGGGGGCACCTGTGGCGGCGTGCGAGCGGCGTCTCGGACGATCGAGCAGCGAGGGAGCAGCGAGGGGAGCGGGGCGCGGGGAGCGCTTGCGGCGACACGTGTGGTCGGAGCGAGAGCTATCCGCTGCTGTGCGCTCGGTCCATTTTTTTTTTTTTTTGATATGGCATCTCGTAGTTGACCTTGAGAGGCCGTGACTACTTAACCGGACTTTCCTGTGGATGCCTTAAATGAATTTAAAGCCTCCAGCCAGGGCTATTAAAAACTAAGCGACTGCGCACTAAGGGCACCCCCTGTGGGGTACGAACCTCGGCTTAGGGCGTCGCTGGAGAAAACAGCAAGGGACGGCTGGATCGAATTATTTTATTTTTATTTCGGTTTGATGACCACGGCGTTTCCTAGTACTAGCTCTGAGAAGAAACGGCCGAAACAAACTCAGAGGTCATAGTCGGGAGTTTATATTTACTGGCTCAGCTGCGGCGCGGGCTGGCCTTCAACGGACAAGGGACGGGGAGGGCGATTACTACGTTGAACGCGTCGCGATGGACCTCGGCGGCGAGGTCGGTAGGTCGGTCTAGCTCTGTGTGTTGTGCTGGTGGCCCTATTGGCCTCTTGGAGGAGAGTAATGGGGTCATCGGGGTCTGTGAGAGCGTGCCTTGGGCGGCGAAGCTTGGAGATGGTGGAGGGGGTGTAGTTAGCAGCCGCTACTATCAGGGGATTGCGGTGCTTGGAGGCAGTGTCAAAGAAGCGTTTGGAAAGACGCTTCATGAACTGTTGAATGGTGGGGATTTTGAGATCTAGGTGGAGGATCTCATTACGGACGAACCAAGGGGCGTTTGTGGCTTTACGCAAGAAACGGTTTTGGACTACTTGCATCCTATGGATATGACGCGGCTTGGTGTGTGCGAAGACAGGACAAGCGTACGTCATAATCGGGCGTATGCACGCTGTGTACAAGCGCATTTTGCACTTGAGCGACAGTTTGCTGCGCGGGTTGAGGACGGGGTGGAGTCGACCCAGAGCGTAGGCGGCACGTGAGCGGACCGCCTTAATGTGCTCTGAGAAGTTGAGGTTGCGGTCGAGGATCACACCTAGATATTTGGCTTGCTTCCCCCAGGGGATCAGCTCGCCAGACATGGAGATGGGTCGTGGGGTGGGGACGTTTTGTCGCGGCTTTGTGTGGAGTACCGCTTGACTTTTCTGGGGGTTAACTTCGATCCTCCATTTCTTGAACCAGTCAGCCAATTTGTTGACTGCGGTTTGGAGATGGTGTCGAATTCGGTCAGGGCTGAGTCCCGAGCAGTAGATGGCGGTGTCGTCTGCGAACAGTGCGACTTGGGCCTTACCACCTTTCGGGATATCGCTTGTGTACAGCGTGAAAATAAGGGGGGCTAGCACGGAGCCCTGGGGAACACCTGCACGGATGGGGCGGGGGGAGGAGTGTGCTCCTTCGATTTTGTAGCGGAAGGTGCGGTTTGACAAGAAGTCCCGTAAGATGAGAACGAGACGGTCGGGCACTCCGAGTTTGTACAGCTTATAGATTAAGCCGTTGTGCCAGACTTTGTCAAACGCTTTCGCTATATCGAAGTAGACTACGCCTGTGTACATACCACGCATGAACCCTGCGTGTATATGTTCAGTGATGCGTAGGACTTGTTGTGGACAAGAGTGTTGGGATCGGAACCCGAACTGCTCATTGGGAATGAGGCCCTTGTTCTCGGCGTAAGCTCTGAGACGCTTATAAATAAGCCTCTCATAGATTTTGCCGAGAACTTTCAGCAAGCTGATGGGACGGTAACTGGTGGGTTCGGCTTTGGGCTTGCCGGGCTTGGGAATGCCAATCACTGTGGCTTCTTTCCACGTTTGTGGGAAAATGTTATTCCCCATTGCACCATTGAAGATGGTGGTCAAGAGGAGGACTAGGTGGGCTGGGAAGAGACGGACCACTCTGTTGGTGATGCCGTCTGATCCGGGTGCCTTTTTGGGTTGAAGGCCTTTGATGATGTCCTGCACTTCATCTGGAGTGATGGGAGGCAGGGGATCATCCGGGTCGTCAACGGGCGGGAGGGAGGTCCTACGTTCAACTTCAGCGTCGACCTCTAGGAGGTGGGCTTGGTCTACTGGTAGGAGGCTGGGGGAGCACTGGGCTTCGAGGCAGGAGGCAAGGCATTCAGCCTTTTCATCGTCGTCGAAGGCGATGGTATTGTCGGGGCGAACGCTCGGTCCACTATGAGTGACCGATTATATAGTCGGTTTGACGACAGTAGTGTGTGTCTTCATCATTGAATGCTTGTATGTGGTTGTGAGTATAATCTTCACACGTTGCATGATAGTTGTCGCTAGTAGTCTGTTGTATTATACTCAGAGGGCATAGTGTTGTGCACACAATCGGGTAGATGGCGTAAGTAGTCGTATTATATTAGTAGTTTGCAACTTAGAACATAATAATTCATAAAAGCGTATCTGTCCATTTCATGACCAGCTGAAAACAAAACTGACTATGGTTTTAAGTTCCCATAACACTTCCACGAACAAAATACTCTTCTGAAGAGCCCAACCTTTCCATTAAAAACTTTTTAACGCCTCAAACGGAATTACGATGATATTAACATTTCTCACCCGACATTACAAGATCGTAAAATAGATTTGCATAGTTTATATTACGATTTACTGTGGAATGAAATTTCTTACAGAACAATTGCATTAGGAAGGATGGAATTTAAAATACATGCAATTATTCTAAAACGTTAATAATATATTGCGTTATTAGCAAAGTGGTCTGTAACTTGCCATGAGGGAGTACCTATACTAGAGGTAAATTCCATCAATGATACTGAAAGCTATGAACATATTGAAAACGAACAGAACGAGACCGTAGTCTCATTATTCTACAATGCGAATCTGTATCTATTTTAGGTACTGTGAAAACCAGAACAAGTCATCATTATCTCGTCCTTACTCCCAGTTGCATTCGAAGCTTTTCAGCTTTGGAGCCTGGGGCCTGGTTTACCAGTCTTACTGCTGATTTTGGCGTAACTTCCATAATATCCATGAAGCGACTACCGCCTGACCTTCACAACCTGAAGGTGATATCGAAGCATTGCAGTTACATATACCAATTGTTGTTCTTTTGAGGGCTCCAATAACCCGTAACGGCTGCCACTAATTGATCGTATGGCAACCGGGTTCAACGGCTCGACGTGCTTTCCGAGGCTCGAACAGACCAGTGCAAATATTCATATTCATGCATACAAATATTTGCAATGCGCAGCCTGTCGAAAACAAGAATAAGTGAATGTGGTATATCATGCCAATTGATGCTAAGCATTGCCACTATTGATAGCTCAATCCGCGCAAATTTTCACCTGACTTTCCACGATGAGCTTTTCACAGAATCTATCCGCAGGAATATAGACACTGCCTGTCCACATACATCGAAAATAGTGCGATTCCATAACCATATCACCGTAAAAAGAAAAGTAGAAAACTGAACTAAGCAAGTAGTAAGCTGTCTTTCCAAATAACCTAATAACTCTAAACTCTTTTCATCTAACTTTACTCGGTGAGAATTTTATAGAATCGGTCGGCAGTAAAATTGACACAGCAATGTTGTGCACTGCCCTGTGTGTAATGCAATCATGTTCAATGTTCCTGAACATTTCTGAACACGATTGTATTTCATTTTATTGTTGAAATGAACATTGGATCAGACGTGTTCTTGAGTGGAGACCGCAAATTGGAAAACGTAAGATGTGACGCCCTCGTGCTAGTCGAGCAAGAAACCCTCGGCAAGTGAAGAAACACGGGTGGGTTTTAGTCAGTAAAAGTCCGACCCGCCCTTCCGCTCCACCCAGAGCGGGAGAAGTCATTTAATGATTTCCCATCCCATCTAAATCAAAATTAAAAAGGATGGCTGTTTGACACTTTTTGATTGGTTGTGGTTGAGAGAGCCCAAAATCGAGTTAAATAGCTTAAGGCCTATGTCCAGCAGTCGACTGCTATTGGCTAATGATATTGATGATGATGGTGAAATTGACCCTTAGATGAGTTATAAATACTACAAATAAATTGATATAACGACGACAATCAACACTGAATGTTCTTGTTTTGCTTCATGTTGATCTTAAATAAAAATATTTTCTTTCTTCTTCAAATATCGTTGAATAAAATTACATGGTCGGGTCATCTGGGATAGCTTTGGTGATAGTTCGTATGTTTTTTTTTTTAATTATTATAAACTACGCTTGACCGCAATCCCGCCTGATGGTAAGCAGTGATGCGATCGTTGGTGGTAAAGCGCGCTAGTTTATTAAGAGCCTATTTACTCAGAAAAACTGAGCGAATAGGAAGGAAGACGGCAGTTGAGCGAGGTGATGCAATGTTAGCGGTGGTGTCCTTCTGCGAGGACGTGATGTCGCAGAAGGAAGCTGCGGAACGGGAGAGGGAGATATCAACTTCCTTCCCGGGCCGCAGAAGACGCACCGGGCGCCGAAGAAGGGCGGATAACGCCCTCTTCCGCCCCCCATGAATGGGTCCAGGGGCGAGGGACATGGGGAAGTCCCCGCCCCCCTATTGATGGACCCCAAGGTGGAGGCGCGCGCGAGTGTCGGCGCGCGCCTTTGAGGTGATGCACGGGGTAGTTTAACACCCCACTACCCCGTGCAGGAGAGGAGGCCCGGACAGACCGCGCCAGCACGAGGGTGGGGCCGTGGAAGAATTTAGACTCCCGCGGCCCCACGCGCGCTCGTGATAGAAGACACACCGGGGTGGTTTTAGTCAGTAAAAGTCTGACATACCCCGTCGCCCACCCCAGGGCGGCGGGCATCCTATGAGGATTTCCACACCGGAAAAAAAAAAAAAAAGGTGATGCAATGTTAAACCCAACAACACGACCACAAAAATGCTGCGCCAAAGGAAGATTTATCTGAAGACCCTCCACGACCAAACTCCCAACACAACAACATTTGGCGCATCGTACCCGGCACATATCGCAACACAACTGCTCGGACCCGTCCTCCGTACGGCTTCACCAGACATCATGCCGGAACATCATGTAACAAAATTCTTTACTATGGAGCTTTTTGACTTCTTCTCTATCTTAAATTAAATGTCAGTAGCTTTGCATACTCCACATTTTTTAAATTAAAGTATGTACATTACTAGAACAAATCAAGTACAAGGTGCTAAAATAGTACTAAGGTGCTTATATCATCTAGAAGCTCTCCAAACTACGATAATAATTATCTGCCAAATTTCATTGATAGATGTTCTATTAGATAATAGATATTCAACTTTATTGCTAATGTCTAACTGTTACATTGTCAAATGTTTCATTCAACCTTTATCCTAATGCAGTTTAAAGATTGAATGGAAAATTTGACAGTCTTTGGTTACTTGATGGGCTGGCGTCTGAAAATAAACATCCAAACATAATCGGTCGTCACCGTTACGCTGTTCCATTGATGGTTGTTGGGTATTTTTTTTTTGTTTCTTGTTGCTACTTTTCTTGATTATATACTTTAAACAACGAGGATAAATACCTTATTCCGTTATCGAACAACATACATAATTTTCAAATATTCTAATTTAATAACAGACTAATCATTGTGAAGGCGAAATTTTGTGAGAGTGAGTGTGCTTGTATGTTTGTGATTTGTTTATGCTTAAAAGGCTGAATTATTTTTTTAGAAAATTTAATGTGGACGTTGGTTATAACCTAGGTTAAAATTTAGGATACTTGTTATCCTAATATTCCCTTGGAATCTAGACTTATGCAGGTGTAATTGCGGGGCGCAGTTAGTAGAATAATAAATTAATTTTGGTATCTACTTCGATCATTGCCTCAGTACAGTATTAGGGAAAGGTCACATTCAAGAAGACGCATAAGCGTCTACAGGCTATTAATTTTAATAAGTAACAATATTAGTTCTCGAAGCAATATTCATCAAAAATTTTATTACAAGATATAGGGAATTCTAGCCATAAATATATTACATTCTTATAAAAGTCGATTCTCAATTCTTCTTGATTCAGTATCGTAAAAACTTCTTATAATATAATACTACTTCTTCAGCCTGTAGATGTCTAGTGCTAAACAAAAGCCCCCCAAGGCTTTCCACGAATACCGGGCTTATTCTGCCCGCATCCATCGGCTTCCCGCGACCTTCACTAGGTCATCGGTCCACCTTGTTGGGGGCCTCAATACGCTGCGTCTTCCGGTATGTGGCCGCCACTCCAGAACCTTACTGCCCCATCGGCCATCAGTTCTACGAGCAATGTGGCCTACCCACTGCCACTTAATTTTAGCGACTCGAAGCGCTATGTCGGTGACTTTGGTTCTTCTGCGGACCTCTTTATTTCTGATTCGATCACACAGTAAAGATTGAACTCCGAGCATAGCTCTTTGCATTGCGCTTTGTGTGACTCTGAGCCTTCGTATGAGGCCCATTGTGAGCGACCACGTTTCAGTTCCGTAAGTCATCATTGGCAACACACACTGATCAAAGACTTAAGTCTTGAGACACTATGCAGGTATCTTGGACGACGTGAAGGTGTAGCGTAGCTTCCCGAATGCTGCTCAGCCGAGCCGGATTCGACGAGACACCTCTTTCTCGAAGTTGGACCTACCTAGTTGGACTGTTTCTTTGTTAGATTGTTTATCTCATCAACAACTTCGAGTGCAGAGCAACCAACTAGAATTGGAGTGGGTGCGACATGAGAGTTCGACATGATCTCCGTCTTATTCATGTTCATCCTTAGACCCACTTGTTGGGAAACTCTGCTGAGGTCAATGATCATTTTGCTCAAGTCTTCCAGGGTCTTCGCCATGACCACCATATAATTTTCAAAACGGAGATTAGTGATGTATTCGCCATTGATTTATTATAGGTTAGAAGGTTCTATATTTTATTGGACGGAGCATAATTCTTCTTTCCTATTTATTTAAAAACGCGAAGCTTTTTATGGACGGATGGATGCTTCATACCCTTTCAGGCAATAAGTAATAAATGGATTTGAATGTAATTTGACATACAGATAGATAGATAGAGATAACTAGGGATAACGAATAGGTTATTTCACATTCTGATGTTCCACGGTAATCACACTCACAGAGGTGGATACGTGGGTCACAGTTAGTTATATTATAAATGCGAAAGTTTGAATGGGTATGTAAGATGTTACTTAGATTTTCATTACTTATAGGTACGTATAATAATAGTCGCATCATCACTAGTGTATTATGATTTATTATTCCCTTAATATTGCGTTCCAAGTAAAAAATGAAAAATACACTCCAGAAAAATGGCGCCAAAGAAAAATAATATAATTAACTAATTAGATAATCATCTTAACTCTTCAAATTCTTTTATGTTGAGATTCTTAATTAAAAGCTTCTTTATATTGCCTGTCGTGATTTTTCGAGATAAAAAATAATTTCAGCAGGCGTTATCCTCTGAAGATATTTTGATATTTTTCTTTGATAAGGTTTATTGTAAGCGCATTTTTGTACTCTCTTTATTTTGGACTTTCTAGATAGCTATGATTTGTAATATAATTATAAGAACTACAGATGCAAATTATAATTGGAATCTTAAGGACCAGGTCGACGGTGCGTTGTCTTTCACGCGCGCCTCAAAGAGAAGTTAGCATATCGTGACGGGGTCCACGAAGAAAGGGAAACCGTGGCACACGGGCATGTGAACTTGCAAAAAGGGGTATTATAAAATCTCAGATTATTTAGAAGACAAAAAAGCTTGGGACTGAGCTGCTCGCTCTGTTAAGCATTGTTATTAAGCAAAATGCGTAATTATAACGTAAATTATTGTACACATTTTCATTTTTAATGTCTGGACTTGAAAAAAGACGATGATCCCTGAGTTTGTTTCGGCTGTTTCTTCTCAGAGGTTGCCAGTTAGGAAATACCGGCTTCATTTAATTAAAAAAAAAAAAAACATGACGTGTAAAAGTGATCAGTGATCCTACTTGCTTAATAAACGATTTCATTCCAGATAGAAACAAAAAAAAAAATGAAGCATTCATTTAATTATTGAAAAGTTAAAAGAGGTACCTATGTATTAGGTATTTACATGTTCTCAAGTTCTGCTTGGCTTCTCAAAAATGTGTTGGGTGGGTGTAGGTATGTCAACTAGGATTGCACAGTCCAGTTTGCACGAGCTTACCTGCACGTGTGGCCACTCTACGGTGTTCGGTCTTTTTGTACAGTTATGACTGCACAGGCCTGGACTGCGCAGGCAAGACGGAGCGTGTAGAAGGGCCATTAGCCTGCGTTATGCCACTACTGGGCCAAGGGCTCTTCTCAAGACATTCAGCTCTTTCGGTGCAGGCAAAGGTTTGATTTGTCCCGCCATTTTCTACGGGGTCGCCAATTTGAGCATAAATGGTAAATAATTTGATTTAATGTTTCTTATATTCTTGTGTTAATAACTACACATCGTATTGTATAATGTTATGCTTTTCAAATGAACAGACAGCTGTGATGCTGGGCATTTGTTCCGTCACTTCTTCTTCTCAGCGAAAACACTAGGAAGTGGCAAAGGGTGGGCGGTTTGGAGGACTCTCTTATGTAATTTTAACGTTCGAAAAGTGCTGATTCTCAGCCTAATTTGAATAAAAAACTTTTGAATTGTTTTGATTAGGGACAGTTCCTTTAAAATAAAAGCGGCGCTGTTACAAGTTAATGCCAAGTTACACAGTGAAGTGTTAACCTATTTATCGCCTCGAAAAATACTGTACATGGCTATCCGAATATTTCGAACACGGACGGCGAACGCGAAAAACAAAAGTTGCTCCGAAACACGAAGCGATATTGTGCCACTCGACATTTAAATGCACGTTTTCATGTATGCGTTATAGCGTACAATCGTTTTGTACACTTCCATTCGGCATTTCAAAGTTTATAGCGATTTTTGCATAGAAATGCAAAAATCACTTAATTTCTCAAAAAGTTTTGTTGGCAAAGGAAACATGTCATGTGTTTAATAAGTATGCTATCATGTGATCTGTATTATTCAGGATGTATCTGACATCGTAACGCAAACTTCGCGAAAAGGCTAGACCACATGCCACTAATAAAATTATGATAGTCTTTTATGTTGTTAATGAACGATTACAGAAATAACCATGTCTAAAAAAGTGTGGGCTCGGCTTTTGAACGTTGCAAGCGTGCCGCCGTGCGGGTTTGTAGGTATGACGTTGATCCCTGATGTGAACTGTATTAAATCAGCTGATAAGATAGTTTTTCGAGTTTTGTTTTCATTGCGCTTTTTTGTGTAATTAGCGAATTAATTAATTTTTACTTTAAAATCTTATTGGGTTATAGAAGTATAGCAATTTTGAATGGTCTAAAGTGAAAAAAACTAGATATATATATTTTTTTAAATCATGAAAAAGACAACGAAAAATTCCACCACTGTGGGGTTCAGAATCATGTACTCGATCCATGGTACACGTTTGTGCGTCAATGTCAGATACACCCTTTATTTGATACATTTTGAAGAGTAACAGACATTCCGCCATCACTATTTCGTCATCAGCCCACCCCTCTTACGGCAAGATAAGTTACGTTATTGACACCGTTACAAACCGGACGAAGCGTTTCCCCTCGTCTTTTTTGCGACGTACATCGAAGAGCTGGAATATTTTGCCTGAAACGGCCTTCCCGTTCGTTTACAATTTAAGTGTCTTCAAGGCTAGAATGAATAAACTAGTGCGTTTAACCATCAACTATGGCATTAATGTTTACTGGATAGTTAACGATCAAGCACTGGTTTATAACGCACTTGTATATGCTAACGAACAGCCAATAATATTTTGAAAACAGTCCGTAATCTCACGCTTCATCATCAACCTTTTTTATCGTCCCACTGCTGGGCACAGGTCTCCTCTCATACAGAGAAGGATTGAGCGTAATCACCACGCTTGCTCAATGCTGGTTGGTGATTTCAGACTTAAAGTCCTCAAGATGTTTTCCTTCACCTTCAGTCATTGGTGTCCAAGATATACTTAGAAAGTACATACCATTTTAGAAAAGTTACATTGGTACTTGCCTGGCCTGGAATCGAATCTGCGAACTCATACTTAAGAGGCTGGTATTTTGGCCACTGGGCCACCACGACTTCCGCTCTCTCTTATAACCCACGAAACGTTAGGCAGAGGTGTATATGTTTTTATTCCACCTAATAGTGCGCCATCCTATTCCCATCAACCTTGGACAAATCCAAATTCAAAGGCATTAGATTAGTAACCCGGAATGTTACGACATCACAATTATTACATATATGTAATGTTTTACAATACTTATGGTTATAATATATTGTAACTGATGACGACACGATTGTCGAAGTGACTGACAGATCGACTGCCGCGATGCGTGTCGCGGGTTCCTTCCCGTACAGAACAAGTATTTGTATTGCCTACAGGTAGTTGTTCCGAGCCTGGCTATTTGTGGACATATATGTGAGTTGCGAATTGAGTGAATTCAACCATGATACAAGAGAAGTTCCTAGGGTGGGACAAAGTTGTCTTTCATTTTCTAAAATGATTTCTCAAAATTTTTATTCTTATCTATACTAATACATAAAGCTGAAGAGTTTGTTTGTTTGAACGCGCTAATCTCAAGAACTACTGACCCGTTTTGAAAAATTCTATTTGCTTTGGATAGCCCATTAATCCAGGAAGGCTCCAGGCTGTATAACATCACGCTGCGATCAATAGGAGCGGAGCATATAAAAAAACGCGGACAAAGTCACGCGCGGCCGCTAGTTATTTATATTCTTGTTTTCATCTATGTCTGTACTGCTTGAAGTCATCACGTCGACGCCGGCTGCCACGTTACTTGATCTGCCGGGTAATCGCGTAACACAATAACACTAGCAATTGGTTTCACTTTGACAGTTTAACAACATTCACAGCGTTATTAAAGTTTTTGAACTGTCACATCCTTCGAACATACGGAGCAATGAATAAGCAATACGCTTCTTAATTTAAATTCATTGTTTAAACCTATATTAATCTCAGAAAAAGATTGTGTGATCAGGAAACAGCAAAAATTTTCTCGATGGTAGGCCGTTATGTCGGTTGCCGGCAGAAGTTACCACCCATCAGACAAAGTCTTGCCGCCAAGCGATTCGTCGTGCTCCGGCATGATGTCTGGTGAAGCCGTACGGAGGACGGGTCTGAGCAATAGAGATGTTTCCTGGATAAAAAAAAAAAGATTCTATTTAGTCCGTCATTCAGATTATAGAAAAATATTGGATAGGTAAAAGACATCAAAGATCAGGAGTGGTGGCTGGTGACGCCACTGCTCCCTAAAAAGTGTAGCGTGCAGTGACGTCACACAAGTTTTCAACGCACTGTGCCGTCTTCATTTTTTGTTTATATGAATAAAGAAAAAATACGTTTCTAGTATTTTTTGGAAAACTGACTGACGGACTAATAAGTTAGTTTTTTTTAGTTAACTACTCTATTGTGCTGCGATGTGTGCCGGGTACGATGCACCAAATGTTGTTGTGTCGGGAGTTTGGTTGTGGAGGCTCTCCAGATCAATCTCCCTCTGGCGCAACATCGTTGGTCGTGCTGTTGAGTTTAACATTGCATCACCTCGCTCAACTGCCGTCTTCCTTCCTATTCACTAAGTTTTTTTTTAAGTAAAAAGGCTTAATAAACTAGCGCGCTTTACCATCAACGATTGCATCACTGCTTACCATCAGGCGGGATTGCAGTCAAGCACTAGTATACAATTATTAAAAAAAAAACTAATCAATTGAGTTAGCTACTCCAAGTTAAGTTTCCAAGTAAAAAACTTCTGATTAAATTTCATGTAATTTTACTAAGAGTCGACTAGACTCGACTTAGTAAAATTGTATGTGGCTAGAACATTATAAATGGAAGTTTGCCTCAGGGTTTTTAGATTAAAGCTAATCAGTACGAGACCAGTTTTCTAGGTCAGCTTGTTATATATGAATTCTAGACCATCTACTATTTTATGCAATCATACTTATTAACTTAATTTACCGTAGAGAGACTAAGTTGTAATGTTTTAAAAGAACAGACAATATAATGTGAAAGAGTAGTTAAGGAAACCAAAACTTACCTGTTTTCTTAATATAAGATGCTGCCCTTTTGCTTTTATGATTTTTTTTGTGTTTGAGTACGAGGTTTTTGAGTATATTATATTTTATGTCTTTATTATTATTTACTTGTAATATATGTTTTGTTTGTGGGAATAAATAATATGTCTTTCTTTCTTTGTGAGCCAGATTTTTGTTATAAATTATAAACTGGTGCTTGACCGCAATCCCGTCCGATGTTAAGCAGTGATGCCATCGTTGATGGTAAAACACGCTAGTTTTTAAGAGCCTATCCACTCAAGAGAGAAGGAAGATAGCAGTTGAGCGGGGTGATGCAATGTTAAACCCAACAACATGACTCACGATGCTGCGCCAGAGGGAGATTGACTTGGAACCCGTTTTGTGTTTTTTTTTTCTTGATCTGGATGGGAAACCATCCAATGATCTCGCCCACTTTGGGCGGAGCGGAAGGGCGTGTCAGACCTTTACTAACTAAAACGCACCCGTATTTCATCACTTGCCTACGCAGCAGGGCCACCGTTTCTTTTTTCATCAACCCTGCAACCCTAGCCCAGGAGGCATCGGTTTTCGTGGACTCCGTCACGATGTGCTGCACATCTGTCTGACAAATACAATGCGCCGTCGACCCGGGTCTGGACCTTGATCTGGAGACCCTCCACGACCAAACTCCCGCCACAACAATATTTGGCGCATCGCACCCGACAAATATCGCAACACAACTGCTCAGACCAGTCCTCCGTAGGGCTTCACCAGACATCATGCCAATATTTCTAATAATTCACGTTTCACTCGCTCAGTAAGCTGTTAAGCCTAACAAAGCAATTATTGGATTTTCTGTAACCGATCAGCCGTTACCAACAGGCAAAGTATTTTCTTTGTAATAATTATGTATATAGTAGTAATGATAATGATTTAATTTCGTATTCAATTTATTTTTAGAAGAACTTGTGTTTTTTTTAAGTGGAATAATACATTATTATATCGACATGTAACGTAATTAACGCACACCCTCTTAGAATAATATGTTATAATCATAGTACATACACTAATTTTATAATTTAAGTAATATAATATGCGTTGTTATTACTTGAATTAGCTGGTTATTCTTGGAGACCGAAGACCTTGAAGTTCTTGGAATATGGTTTATTTTTCTTTATTTTGTGTTGAATTATTTATTTTGTGTGAATACAAGTAAAACTGCGATTTTAAAAGTCTGTACAAACTACAGGGATAAAATGTTAATATGACAGTAATTTCCGTAATTTTAAATATTTTTGGGGTAGGAAAATTAGCTCTATATTAAAAATGATATAAACCGATTCAGTAAACGAGCCTAAACATAATGTATAAACAATTATTCTGTGTAGAATATTTCAAGAATTTTTCCAACCAATCGATGTACCTCTAATAATAAATGATTCATTTCAGTAAGTAGGTTTGTCAAACACCAAGTAAATTATATTAATTTTAAACTACAGGAGTTCAGCGTTACCTTTCTGAGTACTCTGAGAATAAAGGCCGAAAAAAAACTCAGAGATAAATAAAAAATAAATATAGTATAGTATAGTATAGTAGTATAATAAATAAAATCATATATATAATATATAATAACACAGATTGAGCTAGCCCCAAAGTAAGTTCGAGACTTGTGTTATGGGATAGTAACTCAACGATATTATATTTATAATAGATACATATATAGATGAACATCCAAGACCCAGGCCAATCAGAAAAAGATCGTTTTCCATCATATAGCATCGAGACCATCTAGAATCGATGTCTGATGTTGTCTTTTGAGGAAAGTACCATACAGCTATAGAGGACCCGATCAGTCAGTGCACGTATTAGTCAAAAATCTGGCAGCTTAGATTTGATGAACACCAAAGAACTTTATTGCTTCATTAGTACACTATACTCTTAGAGTATAGTGTATAGTAAATAATGTAGAGTATAGATACTGATAGAGTATTACTCTATCAGTATCTATGGTTATTTCTTCTTCTTCTTCGCAGCCTATAGAGGTTCACTGCTGGACAAAGGCGTCCTTCAAGGCTTTCATTCCATTGGGAGCATTGCCATATTCCCTACGCTTGGCAAGCGGGTTGGGGATCGCAATAGTTTGATATTCCACAGGAGATGCACTGCTGCCCGCTTCCCTGGTGAGAGTTCCCTTAGTCGCCTCTTACGACACCCACGGGAGGATATGGGTTGATACTATTCTATGTCCAGTACCACAAGGTGCATGGTTGGTTACCTAAAGGTAAATAAAAAACCAAGTGACTTAGTTAACTCACTAAAAGTAATACAGTTGTATTTATTCATTTAGCATCAAATTACAAAAAACAAAGCAATGTCTGCCATCTTTAAAATTGTAAACAATCCTAAAAATAACTCACAGAAATATGAAGCATTTTGAAAGTTGTTTTAAACATAAAATTTTCCATTAATACCAGTTAGCTTGCTACTACAAGCACCATTAACCAACCCGTTCCCCTTAATTATCCCATAAAGTTTAAGGGTCAATAAAGGACTGGCTTAATTTTCTATGACTCCAGAATTTACTTAGAAAATGCCGTTCGGCTTCCAAGGATTATTCAAAGCCTTCGAGAGATGACGATCGGAATGAGGTATCATTAATTCTTGAGAGTCTGTGTACATAATCTTCTACTCTTTGTAGATATTTTATGGCCGTGATAAATGGCAGTAAACTGTCGCTTCGAAGGAATATCCGCATAAATTGATGTAGAAATGTGACCCTCTAAATAACAAAAAAACCTCTTATCTTTGCTAGCGACCCTGACCCTGACCTTGTGTGGCGAGTAGCTAGTCATCAAAGTATTCAATATGGGCTACGAAACTATTGTATAGTCACCAGACAGCACCATAAGAGTCAAAATTTGATAGGATCTTAAGGAATTTAAGTGTTTTCATGGCTAGAGTGAATAGGCTCTTAATAAACTAGCGCGCTTTACCATCCACGATTCCATCACTGCTTACCATCAGGTGGGATTGCGTCAAGCACTAGTTTATAATTAATAAAAAACGATCCACAGCCAGGCGAGTTATAACTCCTAATATAATCTGCAGGAGAATTGTGTAGCATACTATCAGTAGCAATGGATTCAATTTGACAGTACCACAACATTCATTGAGTTATTTAAATTGTTCAGCAGACATTATTTTTGAACACATAGAGCAATGGATTAGCAATGTACTTGAAATGATTCTAACTGATAGTAATAATGTGTTAACCTAGCATAGAATAACCGCGACAGATACGACCAGGGGGCCGAGTCTGCTATTTTATATCATTTAGTCATTCCAGCACGTTACCATTGTCATTTTGCTTTTATCCCGTAATCTGCTAAGAACATAAAGATCGGTCATTGATCTCGTAACGGAATGATCATTACTGTATTGCCATTATTATAAAACTCGTTAGTAGAAATGAGTTTCCAAAAACTACTACTCAATTTGAACATTTCGTAATGCAAGATTTTATTAATATATATTTTTATATATTAATTAAAGTTTTATAAGCAGTCTAGAATAGAAAATAGTTCTTAAATAGCAAAAAACATTATTGTGAAACTATAAAACTAGATATTTTGTTATCTGTTAAAGTCTATGTGACATTAATACAGACTGACTGACGTTTACTTGGTTTTTTTTTAACAGCTGGTGTTTTGTTATGTATTTATTTTTGTTTATATTATTAAAATTATAATTACTACGTGATGAAAAACAATAATAAAACAATCAGCAAATTTTGGTCAAGATATGGCGCTAGGCCACTACAGCCGCGTCAATAAAATGCGAAGTGTAATTTGTTTTAAACTCTCGACGCTGCTCTCATCCTTCAAGGCTGGATGCTATTGAAGTCAGGAACACAAACACATGCTCAGAGAGCTCCATCACAGCAAAAATAGTTCAAGGTCATCGAGATATCTGTGTCAAAAAAGGTAGTTACGCACTGTTTATATACATAGTTATACGTAATTCATCTTTATGAAAGTTTAGTAGAATAAACCTAATTATCCTAAATCAGAACTTCCACTCATTGGGTGTTCTAGAAACATACCCGACATAAGAATTAAGTAGCTTTGAAAACAATAACATAAAATTAAATATAACCCCCCAGCTAAGCTTGTGTTAGATGTAAGTTTACATCAGTAGTAGTACATTGGCCAGAATTTAAATTCTTTATTGCAACTACATACTAAGCGCTAGGTACCAAACCATATTAGATAGGTATAAGAACTTTTTATTAAAGTCAATTTTGTTTTACAGGAACTCTGCAGAATTACCTATAATCTTATCAGATTCTGAGTCAGATTTCTGGAGAATGCAAGAGGTAAATTTGACTATTTATTAAAAGCTAGTTTAATGAAATATATTTTAGGAGAGATCTCCTAAAATATTAAACAAACTATAACCTACTAAGTATGTCCATATACTTAGTAGGTTATAGTTTGTCCATATAATAGTCCATAGAAGTTATGTCTAGCGGTATGGGTTACAAATGGATGTAATAAGTAAATGAAACAGTGTTTATAAATAGATTAATAATTTATTTTACATCTTTGTTTTGTGCATGACTGCGGTGGATCTGTAACAAAGAGTTAAATAATTTTAATAAAAATTAGAGCATTTTCATAATTTCCTAGAATATTGAGAAGGGTTTACACTACATACCTGCTAATTTATTGTATGCATTTTTCCACAGATAGTCAACAAAAGCCTGGTGCAGTGTTCAACCTTCAAGAAGATCCCGGTTCATACTGCACTGGAAATTAAAAGACTGATTATTGATGTGTTAATATTATTACATTAGGTGTTGTACCTAGGATTTGTTTTATTATTTAAATGACAAAATGTCTTTTTGTTTTGTATAATAATTTTTTTTGACTTAATGTAAAGTAGATATTTAGTTTATGAGAAAATAGATATATATATATATTAGATAGATAATTATAACTATATTCTATATATAGATATATATAGAATATAGTTATAAATAATAAAATAATAAAAATGTTTTATTGAAAAAAATTTTACAAATTATAACCTACGAATATATTAGAGTTATAAATAAACGTTGATTTTTAATAGGTATAGTAGTTTCATTTATGTTGCTAACAGCAAAAACAGAAATCAGATCTCCGGTCTGTCATACTATAAAGGTGCTGAATAAGCTTATGGGTGTATGTTTGGTCTTCTGTCAAAGTATGCGAGAGAGTCCGCTGTTCCATGTTAGTTTTAGTAGTTGTTTTTAAGTTACTTAATGTAATTAGTGTACTGTTTTAGTTAACAATAAATAAATAACTGATAGAAGTCCAACTATTATGTACCTTTACCAACATAGTTAAAAGAAATTCATACCTGTCGCAGTATTTCTGCATAATCCTCATCAGGTGGCAATAATGCTATTGGCATGTTTGCAATATTTGTGGTTTATTTTTTAGTTTCAAAGTCTTTGTTCCTTCATTGATTGCACTAGACACAGTCATTTGTGAAACTTTAAGGAGGGCAATGTCCTTGTCCAATAAAATTCTCTTAGGACTCTGATGCATAAAATGCAAGTGCTATTAGAATCTGCAATAAAAATATAACATTAATCAACCTATTTCGTGTTTGTAGCTTAAGATTATTATAGAATAATACATCAATTGTCAAATTACGTTTCCTCACCTTAATTCCTGCCCATACGCTATCAATTCGACGCAGTCTGGCCACAAGGAGAATGAGTTCTTCAATTAACCCTCTTACTGAGAACATTCAAGGCAAAACGTTTTCAGAAATTCCGCTTTGGGAACATTAATAAAGGGATCTATATTCAAACTCGTCAAGCGATGTGTTCGACGTCTCCTGCATATTATCTTCCTTCTCTAGCATCCACTGAGTTGGCTAGTAATGAAAACATTCTCAAATATTCCACAAACACAATAGATATCACACTTTTTGTACAAAACCACCACCACCATCGAGCTGCCTTGCTTCGAAAAGCAATGTTTGTACAAAGACGGCATCATAACAGTTCAATGATCAAATGAACTGTCAAAATTTTAGCAGATTACCGCATATGTCAGTCATTGATTTGTCATTTTAGACAAGATTACCGTTTTATGCAATTTTGTTCAGTGATTGACCACTTGGCACGCCATTGTGTTAGTAGATTACGGATTTTGTCATAATCGGTCATTATGACATTAAAAGTCGACAATTTTGACACTATTGCAATAGCAGACTCGGGCCCCTGGAAGTAAGTACTAAAAAAATCTGACGGAAACAACCATTGCCGACCTCATGGCGGATGAACACTCCAGGCCGTATCTGGAGCGGTTTTGCCTCAAAGTGGCTAAGCAGTCGATTGAGAGGAACCGGACTAGGGCAGCACAACCCAGCGATTTGCCGTCGGCAAGAATAGTTTAAGCCATTGTTATAGCCATTGTATAGTAGTAGAATAAGACTAGCATAGAAATGTATATAAAAATGATACAAGACAAAAAAAAAGATGACAAAAGGAAAATAAAAGAGAAATGACATGGGAAAAGAGCGACCCAGGAAAGATAACAAGGCCAGAGCTGCAAAAGAATTGTCGCGGAAAAAACTAAATTGGCAATAAAACAAAAAAAGTAAATAAAAATTAAAACAAGAAGCGAAGGACGTCAAACTAAAAAAAAAACTTAACCATAGCCACTTTGTCTAGCATAGGGGTAGTCAAAATAGGTGTTACAAAAATAAGATTATTAAACAGAAAAGGAAACTCAGATTAAATTAGTTATTAATATTGTCTGAGCAGTTGCGTTGCGATGTGTGCCGGGTACGAAGCGCCAAATGTTGTTGTGTTGGGAGTTTGATCGTGGAGGGTCTTCAGATAAATCTCCCTTTGGCGCAGCATCGTTGGTCGTATTGTTGGGTTTAACATTGCATCACCTCGCTCAACTGCCGTCTTCCTTCCTGTTCGCTCAATCTGAGTGAATAGGTTCTTAATAAACTAGCACGCTTTACCATCAACGATCGCATCACTGCTTATCATCAGGCGGGATTGTGGTCAAGCGCTAGTTTAAAATAAAAAACAAATAGATTTTGATAACTTTATTAATAGAATACAAACATTGTTCTGCTTCTTGAACATATGATTTAGGTTGTACATATTTGCCACAGTTTATCAATCCATCATCGACGTGGTCATAACCATGCTAATAGACCTTAATACAGTGAACAATAATAATAGTTAAATCTAAAGTAAATGAAAGAATACATGCAGACAATATCAATAAATTGTATTGCAATTATGCTTTTTCTGTCCTACTCAAAAAAGGTGACAGTAATTTATGTGTTGATTACCTCGCTTTAAACTACATCAAAGTCAAAAATGGTTCAATTATCTAATAAGAGATCAAAGAACTAAATTTGCTGAGAACGGGTTGTTTACTAGAATCAATATGGCAAAAAGTTACTATCAATTAGTAATAATCCAGATGACACTCGTAAAACAGTTGCTATGAGTATTCAAAGTTCTATCTCGTTTAACAAATGGACATTTAGTGATAATGAGATTTGTAATTTGTGTTGTGTGATGAATAGAGGTCGGATATTCAGCTGCTTATATACCTAAATTTGATTTGACGAAAGAATATATGGATATGCCTTTCGATATGTAGTTAATATGTATGGCATCATATGTTTATTTATCCACTCATATGTTGGTAACAAGACTAAGATCAGGACGGAGTGTTCCGCCTCGTCTTTTATACCGTCTACATCGAGGGACTGGAACGATTTGCCAGCAGCGTGTTTCCTTCTGATTACAATTTAAGTGTCTTCAAGGCTAGAGTCAATAGGCTTTTAATAAACTAGCGCGCTTTAGCATCAACGATTGCACCACTGCTTACCATCAGACAGGATTGCGGTCGACGATTGCACCAGATGGCACATAACAAGGTACTTCGCCATTGTTGGGAATGAGACCCAACATGGTCGCGGTATGCACGCGCCAGCGGCGTGAGCAGTCTTCATCGGCAGCGGGAGCGGGACGCGGGCGGGGGGACATGACCGTGTGAGCGGACCGGCGCGGACCTCACCTCACTCGCTTCCACGGACCCCGCCGCCACACACACCTCCTTTAAATATTAATAATTGTTTGTCCGGGATTTTGTTATAATATCGAATTTATTATCAACGGCAATATACCAGACCTTTCAAATACAGTCCATTATTTCATCATCCCTTAAACATTGATCCGGCTCGAAGGACCATTTTTGAAGGAAAAATGTATGTACTTATGTATAAAAACACAAAAACTATTTTACACAATTGTTAGTTAAAAGACATATCCACATAACTCTTTCGTAGGCATTTTGGGTAAGTTTAGGTATATGTATAAGTGCCATAATATCCAACCTTTAGTGATGAACAAACTAAAATATTTATATAAATAGTACTAATGCATTTAAAAACAAGCTGTACAAATATTGAATGAATATAATTCCTTCACTTTAAGGGTTTCTTTGACATAAATTAATAATATATCTATAAATTAAAATTATACAATTACAACAAATTTAACATCATATTTTTGTTATTTGCAATTGATACACATTATGTGTAGCTAAATTGTAGACATTGTATTTAAATAACTGCAACACCATTATACCACCGCAAATCAGTAGGGTTTCATTTTAATAGTTCAGCAACATTCATTAGGTTATTTACATTTTTGAGCAGACAAATTTTCGAACATATGAAGCAATGGGTTGGCAATTAACTTTGAAATGATTACAACTAATAGCAATGGCGCGTTACGTAATCAGGGTGCTGGGTGGTCCGAAGATTGGTTAGCCACATTCTTGCCTAAGCTAGAAGCGTCAAATTTTACTCTACCTTTAGTAGTTACCTAGTTACTTTACATTCTCCATAACCCAAATATTATGCGATTATTATTACAAGTTCGAGAAGAAAAAACACAGCCCGAAATTTCTTTAATAATTATTTTTAACAAGTCGTTTCGTTTTATTAATTTGGCACACCATAACCGAAATTTAATCAGAACACGCACAATAACAAAATTCTGTTGGTTAATAATAAAAATATAGTAGGTCCTTACATATTAAATTGGCGTTTTGTCGTACTGGCCACTTTGATCTCAAATATCTCCTCTTTGGTTTAGAATTCCAAATTCAAATTTATACAGCTATTTACTCATCAATTTGTGTCTCGAAAACCGTATTTCTTATGTTTTTTCTTTATTTTGGTTTTTTCTCTGCGTCATTAAGTTTACACTTTACAATAATAGTAAGCGCACATCGCAATTCTGCCCCAAGAGAATATTGACTAGAAAAAAGTTATTGGTCAGCGTTTGGTGGACTAGTGCCGGTGTGGTGCACTACAGCCTCCTTAAATCTGGCCAGACGATTACTGCACCGTACTCCCCGGACCTTGCTCCAATAGACTACATTTTTTTTAGAAATTTAGATAATTTTTTGTAGTGGAAAAAATTCAACTCCGATGAGGCAGTCCAAACCGCCTTCAAAGATTTTATTGAATCCTGTCCTAATTTTTTTTTAGAATAGGCATAAACGAACTACCTATGAGATGACAGAAGTGCATGGATAGCAATGGATCATACTTTGATTAAATAAATATGTTATATTAAAAAAATAAAGGACTTTTATTTCTCTCATACAATTTCATATGTAAGGACCCAATACTCAATACAGAAAACATTCGTAAATATGAATGCTGCTTTATAATAATTAAGAAACGTTTAGATGCCGACAAATATTAAAAACTGTCAAGCTGATATTATTAATTAATGCACCCTAAGCGTTTTCCTGTTTTATCAGAAATATTATTAGCCAGTTATTTATCAGAAGTTTACAAAAACTTATTCAGTACAATATAGAATTAACAGAAGTCTTAAAAACTCAGCATACGGTTGTAAAAATTTCACCGTGAACTCTCGATGGTGTCAATCCCTACAATTATTTAGTATGACAGTTCACTTCTCCTATTTTTTCATGATGAGGTGTTTACAGAACCATACTAGTAGAACGATCAAACCATGACACAGCAGGTGGTATCTTTTGGGCAGTCAGTAGCTTCCGTAAACCTGACGACTTTATTGCAGGGATCTTGACCACGGACGCACATTCCGCCACGCTTGTCGCATCTTGTCTCTTTCACCGATACTAAAAAATATAGATCCTTGATGATATTTTGTGAAGAGAGCCAGGCTTGGGGTTGCCCTGCGTGATCTAATCAGATGTGAAGAGATCCACAGGAGGACCGGGGTGATTGAAAATTATTTTCTATGTTTTGCCAAACTTAAGTGGCGATTTGCACGGCACATTGCTCCCAAAATATATAACAACACAACACCCGTCGGGTTGGAGCTCTCTTTTTAAGGATGTTGAGTGAACTTCATACCCTGTTCCTTAAATATCTATGGGTATAATAATATAAATTATGAAGATGTCATTATTATATTGCTTGTAGGGGATAAACCCCGGAACTACCAGTGAGATTTGGAAAAAATCTTTTTACGTTTGATAGCCGACTCTTTGAAGAAGGCTACCGCCTAGACAACGTCACGTTAAGACCTTAAGGAGCCGAATAAAGAGAAAAAAATGTCAGTAAGAATACTAAGCGAGAACAAAGTACTAGAACGGACAGTCGATGCGATGCAATGCTACAAGGGCAGAAAACTTCATGCAGACGAAATTGCTAGTGTTAATTAATATAATACTGAACAAAAGTTCTACTTACATCCATAACAGCATTCAACTCCTTTACTTTGCTGCTCAAGGCATAATCCTTTTTGATCCACCAAATGGCCTGTGGGGCAGTCGGCTGCAATCGTGCACACACCTCCTTGGGCAGCGCACGGGTGTTCATTATAGATAGAATCTATTAACCTAACTGTAAATAATAAAAATATTCTTTGTAAGTTAAACTTTACTACTGTTCTTAATAAACTAGCGCGCTTACCATCAACGATTACATTACAACTGTTCTTAATAAGCTAGCGCGCTTACCATCAACGATTACATTACAACTGTTCTTATTAAACTAGCGCGCTTACCATCAACGATTATATTACTGCTTCATTAATTATTAACCTCTTTATCGCCCTACTGCTGGAGACAGGCCTCCTCTCAAACCAAGCTTGGTCAATGTGGGTTGACGATTTCAGACTTAAAGTCCAGGTTTCCTCAAGATGTTTTCCTTCACCTTTTAATCAGTCATTAGTGTCCAAGACATAATTAGAAAGTACATATAACTTAGAAAAGTTACATTGGTACTTGCCTGACTTGGAATGGAACCCGCACCCTCACACTTGTGAGGCTGGCGTTTTAACCACAATGCCACCACGAATCACTACATTACTGCTATATATATCGTAGGTCTCGGTAGTGAGCAATCGTTCATTAGATCATTGTATATATGTATGTAGGTATATGGAAATATTATTTATGGTTTAATTTGACGTTTTTTCGAGTTACACAAATATTGATTTTATTATAATAGTAGATAAGTTGATGTGACAGTGACTAACACTGGTGTTTGATGTGGTAGCGAGAGCCGACCTTTATTGTGTAGATATTGAAGTTATTTTTTCTATAAGCTCATATTAGAACATAGGCCTAAAAAAAGCGAAGCTGAAGACCAAACGGGATGGCGGTAGACTGTGGACGCTCTCTGCCTCATCAAGGGCACGCAGGGACTTAAGGATGACTATTTTTCAGTAGATAGAGTAACTACTTAAAAACATGCGCATCAAAAGTAACAAACATACAAACTGCTAATTCAAAATCGAAATGTATATACATATATCATAGCAGCATTACACAATCGACAGCCTCCGTGGCGCAGCGGTAGGGAACGCGGCCGCTGCGCAAGGAGGCGCGGGTTTGATCCACGCGCACTACAAATATTTGTATGCATGAATATGAATATTTGAATTAGTCTGGTCGTGCCTCGGAAAGCACATTAAGTAGTTGGTCCCGGTTGCCATACGAACATCCAGTGGCAGTCGTTACGGGTTGTTGGAGCCCTCAAAAGTCCAACAATTGATGCTGCTTCGATATCGCCTTCGGGTTGTGGAGATCAGACGGCAGTCGCTTCACATAAAAGATCGAAATTTAACCAAACCAGCAGTTAGACCGGTGAAACGGACCCCAGAGTCCAAAGCTGAAAAAGCTTCGGATGTGACTGGCATGAACGCTGAGATGATTACTTTTAATAGCAGCATTACACATTAATTACGTTCATAACCAACTCAATTAATACCTAAGACAAAAACCTATCTCGACCTTATTCCAAACTGGTATAGGTCAAAATCGATGAAGAAATGATAAAAGAACAGCAAATGTTAATATGTCAATCATTACTGAATGCGGCCATCGGAGAGTAATGCGAAATGATTATCGATGATTCACGTACTAGTACCAATGGATTCTGCTTATATTCGATCAAGATGATTGGCAATGTTGATTCACTGAAGTGCATTGATCGCCTTTGTTACTTGTACAAGTGTATTTGAACTGAGGCCTACAATACTACGATAGATCTTGGAATCAATTCCAGCATCGAGGACAGAGAGGTCTCTATTAGAGGTACAATGAAATCTGGTTAAGTGAGACATCAAGGGACCTGCAATGTCGTTTCACTTATAGTGACCACCAGTGTCACGTACCACTTACCCAGTGTCTCAGATATACAGGTATAAATAAATATCTGTCTCATTTACAGAGGGTTCCATTAATAGCCATAATTCCATTAATCCTTCCCACTTTCATAAACGGATATTAACTTCAGTTTTTCACGTAATGATAACGATTGTAGCTTTCGTTTTGGCATTTTTCAAATAGACATCTGAATGATAGTAAAGCGAAACTAAAACTGAAGTTAATTGAAGCTCAAAATTTGTACTTACGTACTTGGAAATACGTGTGGAATTTGTGGGTAGAATAAGAATGAGTAAACAAACAATGTTATCTCAGTTACAGAATTTAATGCATATAAAATTTACTCCCTGTCTCAGTTATAGAGGTAACTATGATGACAAATCGAAAGAACAAATCCCAGATATAGAGGCTTACCTCGTCCCATTAACAGAGGTAATTCAGTGCCAAAGTGTTGGAACCTCAGCATGAATTCAAGTTATGGAGGTTTCTCACTTATCCAGGTAAATAAATGTATTTTCTTTCTTTCTTCTTTCTTTCTGATAGTTTGTGCCACGAAGCGAAGCTGAGTGGCATAATAGACAAGCACAAGTATTACAATAGCTGTTTGCGGTAGTGCCATACAAAACTTTTTCTACGATCTTGAAAAAAATGCAATGTTGTTATAATCCCACAAATAAAAAGCAAAGACAATTCATCCATACAGCCTAATAACATGCGATATTTAGTCGTGACGCAAATACGAGCGCTTTTTGGCATAATCCTGGAAGTTTGCCAACGTGCAGCCCGTGCCCAAAAAGGGTAGTCGTGCCGATCCTACCAACTATCGGCCGATTTCGATCACCTCCATACTTTGCAAAATTATGAAATGAAATGAAATGAAATGAAATGAAATGAAATGAAATGAAATGAAATGAAATGAAATGAAATCGTTTATTAAGCAAGTAGGATCATCGATCACTTTTACACGTCATATGTTTTTTTTTTTCTTCTTTTTTTTTTTTAACTAGATGAAGCCGGCATTTCCTAACTGACTACCTCTGACAAGAAATAGCCGAAACAAACTCAGGGATCATCGTCTTTTTTAAAGTCCAGACATTAAAAATGAAAATGTTTACAATAATTTACGTTATAATTACGCATATTGCTTAATAACAATGCTTAACAGAGCGAGCAGCTCAGTCCCAAGCCTCTCTATCCTCTAAATAATCTGAGATTTTATAATACCCCTTTTTGCAAAGTTTGGCCTTTATATAGGTTTTATATCGTTTAATGGGTAAGTTTCGAATGTCCATGGGAAGCTTGTTGTAAAAGTGTATACATTGACCCATGAACGAGTTGCCTACTCTGTGGAGACGAGTGTGATATACAGCAAGATTGTGTTTGTTCCTGGTATTTATATTATGAACATCGCTTATTTTCTTAAAATTAGATATATTTTTATGTACATACATAAGATTTTCAAATATATATTGCGAAGCTACAGTCAGAATGTTCACCTCTCTGAATTTTTCTCTAAGAGAATCTCTAGGACCAAGGTCGTAGATGGCTCGAACAGCCCTTTTCTGTAAAACAAAGATGGTATTGATGTCCGCACAAGTTCCCCAGAGAAGAATCCCATAAGTCATAAGACTATGAAAATAACTAAAATAAACAATTCTGGCTGTATTCACATCAGTTATCTGTCTAATTTTCTTAACAGCATAAGCGGCAGAACTGAGTCTACCCGACAGCTTCTCAATGTGAGGACCCCATTGTAACTTGGAGTCAATAGTCAATCCAAGAAGAACTGTCGACTCGACAGGGATCAACTCTACTCCATTCAGTTTAACATTGGTACTTAACTGCCTGACATTTGGCGTAGAAAATTTAATGAATTTAGTTTTTTTTTTCATTCAAAAGAAGGTTATTTACATTAAACCAATGGACAACTTTCGAAAGTGCATTGTTAACTTCGTCAAAATTTGCTAGCTGACGTTTGACTTTAAAAATAAGAGAAGTGTCATCCGCGAACAATACTATGTTGTGATTTTCCCTCACGTGATGAGGTAAGTCATTAATATAAATTAAAAACAAGAAAGGACCTAGAATTGAGCCCTGCGGAACGCCCATGGTGACCTCAGATCCTGCAGATTTGTTGCCATTAACATCAACCCTCTGAATTCGATTATTCAGATAAGAAGTCAGAAGGTCGAGAGCTCTGTCCCTTAAACCATAATGGTACAGTTTCCTAATAAGAGTATCATGATGTACGCAATCAAAGGCCTTGGACAAATCACAAAAAATACCAAGGGCATCTTGCGATTCCTCCCAGGCCCCAAATATGTTCTTTAGCAACGCCACGCCCGCATCGGTAGTTGAACGACCCTTTGTAAAACCAAATTGTTTCACGTGCAATAAATTATATAAGTTGAAATGTCTCAACAACTGTTTCAAAATTAATTTTTCAAAAATTTTGCTCAAAGTTGGTAATATAGAAATTGGCCGAAAATTCGTGGGATCAGTTGTACTACCAGATTTGAACAGTGGAATTACTTTGCTAAGTTTCATCAAATCAGGAAATATACCAGATGTGACACAAGAATTAAAAACAATTGCTAAGAAAGGTGCGATAACATCTATTATTGAAGCTACAGTATATACTGACAAACCCCAATGATCGGCAGTTTTTTTTACATCAAGATCCTTAAAAGATTCTATAATGTCTTTAGCAGTCGCAAACGTAAATTCAAAGTGTTTGTCACATTCTGGAACACATTCTTTTAGTATGGCGTAGGCAGAAGTGGAGGAAGAAGACAAAGTTTTTGTTGTTATTATTGGAATACTAGTAAAAAAATTCTCAAACTCAGTTGCTACCTCCAAGTCCGCCTTTATATCTTCATCGTTAATTTTAAGATGGAAATCGCGATTTTGTACTTTGGTTCTTCCAGTTTCAGAATTTATAATTTGCCAAGTTGTTTTGATTTTATTTCTAGAAGATTTTATTTTATTTTTAATGTGTATGGCTTTTGCTGAGGAACAGGCTCTCTTAAAAGTTTTTGAATATTTTTTAACGAATTCTTGAAAAGCTACATCATGGTTATATGTTTTTTCCTGATACAATTCATACATTTTTTCCCTGCTTTTATAAATACCTGGGGTTGCCCAGTCACTAAATATAATGCGGTCGCTAACAGGCAATGTTTTTTTTTGTGAAAACTTTCATAAATTCACAATTAATCAAGTTAAATAGTATACTATATGCATGATCCGGGTTGGTGTGATGAGGCAAGCCCGGTAGCTTTTCAATTAAATTATTTTTAAATTGTCCTAAACGATTTTCATTTACAGGAACAAAACTCACAAGTTTTCTTTGAGCTCTGACTTCACTCTTCTGAGGAAAAGTAACTAACTGGCCACAGTGATCAGAGTCTAACTCATTTATAATTAAATGGTCAGAAGGTCTTAGGTTAGTAAAGATGTTGTCTAAACAGGTGGCACTTGTGGCAGTTATTCTAGTCGGCTCAAAGAATCTTGCGTACAAATTATAGGACTTGAATAATGAGATAAATTCATTCACTGTAGCTGATTTCTCTAGAATATTAATGTTGAAGTCTCCACAGACAACAACTGTTTTGTTACTGTGACAAGTCTTTAATAAAACTTCCTCCATATATTTTCCAAAAATATCATAGGAAGCACATGGGGGCCTGTAGACACTTATTACAATGAGCCGCTCGAGCTCGATGCAAGCAATTTCAATAACTCGCTCAACAGAGAGGCTTACAATATCAGCCCGTTCTTTAAATTTGATATTGTTGCGAATAATTATTAGGGAGCCACCCCTTATCATATTCACTCTGCTGAATGAGCTACCAATCTGATGGTTATTAAAGCTGAACATGAACTGATGGGCTTTTAACCAATGTTCAGTAAGACAAACAATATCAATATAACTACAGTTCATGAACAACTCCAATTCTAATTGTTTATTTATCACACCCTGTATATTTTGATGAACAATTTTAAGGTTATTATTCTTGATTATATTTTGAAAATTAAAATTTATTGGGTGTGATATTAATGTTTCTAGGTTCACATCTCTGCTAGAGTTCAACTCTATTGTCTCAATGTCCCTTGATAATGGGTACATGTCTAATTCATTATTCAAAATAGTGCTAGAGGTTGACTCTATTGTCTCAAATTGTAATTTAAATAACTTGGAACAAATTCCAAGCTCTGCTCATTACCACTAAGTGTATTACTTAACTGCTCAATAAAAGCAGCATAGTTAGCCAAACACTTGGCTGACTTATATATATAGTATGATAGCGATTCTGCTACCTGTCTTTTTAAAAAATTACAAAGATAATAGTTATCTTTGGTCGTAAAATAATTTTGACTAATTAGTGCATTAGAGTCAATAAATTCAAATTTTTCATTATACAATGTCATAGTTTGTAATGTCATATTACATCTATATCTAATTCTGTTTTCGGTCTGTGACAGGCCATTGCCATAAGGAAAGGCAAACAAAACTATTTTGTTTACATTTAATGAGGCCAGATTTTCAAAATATTTCTTTATCTTTACACTGTTTGCATTTCCCCTTCTCACAATCAAAATAACAATATTTGTGGATGGACTGTAATTACCACTTATAACTTTATCTATAATTTGACTATAAGATGCTTCAGGCATACAATAATTGACTACTTGGTCATTTAAATGGTGTTGTAGTGTATGACCCATATTTTTACCCATTTCATCGCAGTACATCAATATTTTGTTTTTATTGTTTAACATTTTATTTGTTATTATTAATTCTTCTGTGTTTGGTGTGGCGAGGGAAGTACTGCTGAGACTGTCAAACAACTCCACAGTATGAGTCACTGATGGAGGAGACACTATGGAGCGTGTATTGAACTCGCGCCTCTTGGCATACATGGAAGGTAACGATCTCCTCAGTGACCGACAGTACAGGTTTCGCCGCAATCGGTCAACTGGGGACCTACTAGTGTATGCCACTCACTTGTGGGGCGAGGCCCTCGAGAGAAATGGGGAAGCGATTGCAGTCTCCCCTGATGTCTCGAAGGCCTTCGACAGGGTATGGCACGCTGGCCTTTTGAGTAAGGTTCCAGCGTACGGTATTTCCCCTGGCTTGACTGTCTGGGTAAAAGACTTCCTGACTGAACGGTCCCTCCGAGTCGTTGTCGACGGATGCTCATCTGAACCCATGTTGACTAATGCCGGTGTTCCTCAGGGGTCTGTTCTCTATGCAACTCTGTTCCTGCTGCATATTAACGATCTGCTGATGCCCGGTATCTATGAGTATGCAGATGACAGCACAGTTGTGGAGAGATACCTGCCGGATGCTCGGGCTAGTAGGGAATCAATCAGGTCCGAAAGAGAGGCTATGGTAGAGCGAACGAATGTTGCACTTCAGGCAGTCTCCGAATGGGGCAATGCCAATCTTGTAGCATTCAATGCCGCCAAAACGCAAGCGTGTCTTTTCACCGCCAAAAGGAGCCCGTTCAACTTGGCTGCTACTTTTCAAAATGTATCCTTGGAGTGTACCGACCGCCTTCAGATTTTGGGAGTTGAGATTTCCTCGAACCTAAACTTTGGGCGGTTCATTGAGTCCAAGGCCAAAGTGGCTGCCAAGAAGCTTGGCGTTATCGCAAAGGTCCGGCGGTACTTCACACCAGGGCAGCTTCTAATGCTGTACAAAGCACAGGTCCGTTCGTGCGTGGAGTATTGCAGCTACATTTGGGCTGGTGCTGGTAAGTGTCACCTGGCCACTTTGGATTCATTGGTGAGACGGGCGAAGAGGCTGATTGGTGACCCTGACTTAACTCAAGACGGTCTCCAAAGCCTAGAGCACAGGCGTAGAGTAGCCAGCCTTTCGGTCTTCTATAGGATGCATTTTGGGGAGTGTGCGAGGGAATTGCACGATTTAATTTCCCCATCTCCATTCCACCATCGGACGACCCGTCGTACGGCGAGTTTCCACCCTTACGTTGTTAACACCATTACGATCCGGATGAAGCGTTTCGCCTCCTCCTTTATACCGCGTACATCGAGGGAATGGAACAGTTTGCCAGCGGCGGTGTTTCCGTCGGACTACAATTTGAGTGTCTTCAAGGCTAGAGTGAATAGGCTCTTAATAAACTAGTGCGCTTTACCATCAACGACTGCGTCACTGCTGGCTACTAAACTAGCGCTTGACCGCAATCCCGCCTGTTTACTATCAGGCGAGATTGCGGTCAAGCGCTAGTTTATAATTTTATAAAAAAAAAATAATCATATGTTGATTTTTTGATGCCATAGCCATAAAGAAAAGAGTTTCATTGTAATAAGGTTTGCCCGTGTGGAAATGGTTAATGTAAGACGACTTGGCAAGAATGAGTACTATTGAGATATGACTTATGGTTATGTAATAAGCAAATTACTTTGGGGCTAGCTCAATCTGTGTGAATTGTCCGTATATATTTATTTTATTTTATATATTTGTCATTCCAACACGATTCCAATATCATTGTGCTAAAAGTACGTAATCTGCTAAATTCATAATAATTAATCAATTATCGGTCAGTTGTCTTGTAATGGAATAGTAACAGTTACATTACCGAATTGACATTATTATAAGACCCGATAGTAGAAATGATTTTCTAAAAACGACTACTCAATTTTAACATTTATTAAAATGGAGTGTTTGTGATCGATCACTGGAAACTTATAATGACACCTTTTGGTTAGTAGATTACGACACTTGTCAAAATAGATCCTTATGAGAACACTATTGAGCAGTATTGTCCATTATTCACACACATTATTGCACATTATTGTCCACAACACTATTGTCATAGTAGACTAGGTTACCAGGTTAGAATACGGTCATATAATTAAATAATATATAATCGTTGTATAAAAGTTGTTCATAATAGTTATTTCATGACATTAATTTATATTGTTCAGCCAATTAAAAAAAAACTCATTCCCATAAAAAATGAAAACAATGCCTTGTTATAAATTTAATTTCACGCAACAATACGACCAATAAATACAAAAATAATACTTGGAAACTGTTAACTTAGATTTCTTGTCAACAATAGATAACCATAAGTTTGAGTTAACGAATTCGAAGTTATTTTGATCATAATATCGAATAGTGCGTATATATGGATACCGGAAACCTTTTCTTGGATTTCTAAAACGACGTAGAAAAGTTAGATAGTTTTGAATCGTAAGAGGGAAATAGATGAAGGCGGTCGTACAAGCTAAAAAAAAAAAAACCAGTTTTAGTCAACTATTTTGAATTATAATCTGTACTGAACGCATAGTTTCACCTGTACTTCGTTTCGCTACCAATCATCTGCGAACTAGCATTTATGAATAAAGAAAATTAAGCATTGATTAAGATCTAACTAAATGGTTAGCTAAATAGTAACTAATTAGTGATTAACGACTTTTTTATGAAGAAGAGTGTAGTTGTCAAATGTACATTATTAGCAAATACTTAAATTGTTGAGACTTATAATTTGTAACACTATGATATTTTTCTAAGGATGTCGATAGCAGTCGTGCCTAATTGGCTAATTCTTAGCGAGGAAAGGCGAACAAAAAGTGGACAGTTACCTAGCACGATCTTCACAACCAAATGAAAATGTTGATGACAAGTATTTTATTAAAAAATCTTTTTACAAAAAAATAGAAACTGATTTTTTCTAAAAAGTTTTTATTTCTTGATTTTCAGTGTCTTAGTCCAAATTCGAAAATAATATTTTTTCTTCAGCTCATAAAAACAGTGGCAGCCATAACCCATATTAGAATAATTTCTCATCAATACGAAAAAAAATCCCTATCTCAAAAACTGCGGAACCGATTTTGATGATAATTGTAATATTCCCTAAGTTTAACAATAGGTACCTAGTACAACAAAAAAGGGATTACTTGAATCGAACTTGTAGTTCCGGAAATATGCGCGCACAAACATAAAAACTTACATACACTCTTGAAATTTGGCACATTTATTCAGACGCCGATATAGACTAACATATACGAAAACTGCGCAGTTCTGCAAATATTACATACATACGGGTCGAATTGATAACCTCCTTTTTTGAAGTCGGTTAAAAAATAAAAATATAAGCAGTAATAACAAAACCAAACTCATACTTACAATCATCACTAAGTTTTTTGGTTGTAACAAATCTCAGTACACACAAGACAATGATTGAATTGTTGATATACATGGTTACACTTATATCTGTATTCACGACCGTACTCCAGCTGATACCGACATAGAATGAGGCAACGATATTCCAGTCATGTTTGTTTTAAATATCGTTGCAACTATTATGTATGCCAATAATGATGGAGGTTCAGATAGGATGCGCATGAAGTTTAAGCAATAATATTTGTGATTGTAGCAATATTCACTAAAGTTGGCACATCGTAGAATATAGTTGTTGTTAGTTCATAGTTTGTTTTACCTCTGGATTCCTCTCGATTTTGGATATCTTCTGTGGCTTTTATGATTTTTAAAGTTCTGTTTAGATTTTGTCATTTTGAAAGGGTTTTGGATTTAGTAATTTTTATGAATATTATTTTTTTCTATTTCTTTAATCTTTTGGTTTTATTATTTCTTCTCAGATATCTAAGTCACTATTTAGGTTATCCAGTTTAATTTTACTTTCATTTGTTTACTTTTTTATCTAGTGCTATTAACTATTCTATTCTATTCTATTCTTGACCGCGATCCCGCCTTATAGAAAGCAGTGGCATAATCAAATCAAATCAAATCGTTTATTGCAATCCATAATGTACAGTTACAGGTGGTAAATATTTTATTACAATATTGGAAACAATTATGGACCCTGTTAGGCACAGCAAGTTTTAAATAAGTAGAGAGAGGAAGAGCGCTTCATGTTTCCATTTATCTATTTATTTAATTTTATGTAATTTCTATTCATTTATTTTTATTATTTGTATTGTTATTGAGTCTTTATTCTCTTGCTATTCTTTTTATTATACATATTATATTAATTATAAAGTATTCGTTTTTTTACAATTTCTTTAATTATATTGAAATTATTTTTATTTGGTACTTTATTAAAATTTGTTCATTATTATAAATGTATTATATATAATTAAGTTTATTATTATATTAATTTTTATATTGTTTTTTTTTTGTTTTCCTTTAACCTTTCTTTACAATTAATAATTAATAATTGAATTTATCTGTTAAATATTCCTGTAATGTATAGTAGCTTTTCTTTATTAAGTATTGCTTTAATTTAGTTACAAATATACTGGTTTTATTCTGTTCTTTAATGTCTTCTGGTAATTTATTGTATATTTTTATTGACATAGAATATGGACTAGATGAGTGCAATTTTAGGTTGGATGGGGGCAAATTTAATTTGTTTTTATGACGCAACGTATAATGTGTTTGTTTATCTCCCCGTGTCTTATAGGCATCCGGATATTTGCGGACTAGTTTGCTTAATTCTAAAATGTAAATGCTAACTAAGGTAAGAATCTTGTGTTTTTGGAAGTAAGGCTTGCAACTGTCTGTTGATTCTATATTTGTAATTATTCTTACTAGCTTTTTTTGCAGGGTGAATAGGGAAGGAGCGTCTGTGCTATTTCCCCATAAGATGATGCCATAGTTAAACCAAGCATGGGCGTATGCATAGTATGTACTTAGTGCGGTTTGTAGGTTTGTGGTCTTTTTTATTTCACGGAGAGCATATGAGAACTTTGAAATTTTTGATTTTATTGTCTGTATGTGCGTTTTCCAGTTTATGTGTGTGTCTATTGTTAAGCCTAGGAGAGTGAAATTATTTACTGTTTCTAATTTATGTTGTTTAAAAATAAAGTCTATATCTATTTGTTTTTTCTGCCAGGGGTGAAAAGCTATTAATTTGGTTTTGGTGTAATTTATTTCGAGATTATGGTCTGTCATCCAGTTTGTAGTCTTTTCAAGAATTGATGAAAGTCTGTCGTTTAAATTGGCATTTGTTTGGCATGGGGTCAGGATAGAGATATCGTCTGCGAAAAGTACACATGGACCGTCAATGGCTTTAGGGAGGTCGTTTATATATATGAGGAAAAGCAGGCAACCTATGACACTTCCCTGAGGAATTGAAATCGTTGATGGTAAATTGCATTAGTTGGTTACGAGCGTATTCACTCTATTCTTGAAGATACTTACATTATTATTGTAATCAGATATTTGAATTTACATTCTTGGTCAAATTGAATCAGAAAAAAACCCAAAACCATTTTCCTTGTTCATTGTATAACATTTCAGTTAATTTTTATATAGTTGTACTGACGACAACATACCTATATTTGATCCAAATTCGATAAAGAATAGAGGTAAACAAACCGTTTCTAGGCAACGAGTAGTTTACGCCTAAAATACAGATGTTAACAACCCTTTCTACATAGACGATTTTCATAAAAGTAATAATCCTACTTTCTACTAATCTAAACAGTTTATTTATGTTTAGATATTTATGATACACATAAAACGCTTAACCGATTTGAATGAAATATGACACACATGTAAGCTAATTTCATATTATATTATAATTAGTCCATACTTGAAAGTATTACAATGCATGTATTATGCAGTTCATTCGAAAGAAATTAAAATACGCATAAATGTATTAACAAATGCCTCAACTTTATTCATTGGTTGAATTCCACAAAATGTGTTTAATACCTGGATTTTATCCATCTTTCTTTTTTTGTAGGGCTATCACGTAAAATTAATGTCGACTTTTTAATTGTTTTTCGAAATACCAAGTTATTATGCATGCTATTTTAGTGATTCTATTGAAATATGCTACAATATGAATTGTTGAAAAATAGCTTTTTTTGTAATAATTATAAACTAGCGCTTGGCCGCAATCCCGCCTGATCGTAAGCAGTGATGCGATCGTTGATGGTAAAGCGCGCTAGTTTATTAAGAGACTATTCACACAGAAAAACTAAACGGATAAGAAGGAAGACTGCAGTTGAGCGAGGTGATGCAATGTCAAACCCAACAACACGACCAACGGTGCTCCGCCAAAGGGAGATTGATCTGAAAACCCTCCACGACCAAACTCTCAACACAACAACATTTGGCGCATCGTACCCAGCACACATCGCAACACAACTGATCAGACCCGTCCTCCGTACGGCTTCACCAGACATCAACGTAAAAGTAGCGCGTAAAAGTTGATAATCATGTAAATAACAGGAGATTTGTATAACGTGAGTTGTGATAACCCTAAATTAGTTTGTTTACCTCTATTCTTTATGGAGATAGTACGATGGTATAGCTACTACAAACTGTCAGATTTATTTATTAGATTTTCAACTATATCTCTAAAGCATTTCAGGTTCGAGGTTGAATGGGAATATTTGACAGTTTCGAGCAGCTTGACCTGCTGTCATCCATACCTCTAAAAATTATAGTTATTTGAAAAAACATTATATTTCTATTATATTTTCTTCCTTATCTTAGTAATTTTCATATTTACTGCATTAATTTTCATTTCGGGGTGCAAGAAATTTGTTGACAATTTAAAAAATCTTTCTTCTGCATCATTGTTCAGTAAAATTATCAATAAACATCACTTGAAATGCGTAAACTGTAAACACGAATATTCTACTGCCAAGTTGGAAACAAACTTACTACTACTGACTGAAAACAATTGCTCAAAATATGTCATCGCTATAGTTACCAATAACAGCGCCTGTTCAGACGATCGACTTGAGAGTTCTTTGAGTCGCGTTTCTAAGGCTATTTTGATTCGAGAATTTTCTTACATTTTGTGAAAAGAAAATGATGGTTTTGTTTAGACTGAGCGCATTAGTCAATTCAATGGACTCTCGCCCGAAAAGTGTGGAATTATATTGTATTTTTTTTTCTATTTAATTGCATAACTCAATGCATAATGTACCAAGTTTTCAGCATATGTGTGAATAAAATGTGGTAGAAATGAATCCTTCAAAAATTTTGATATCAAGCTACGTATCAACACGTAAAACTCTGAGGCTCAAATGAATTCCCGCTCATCGTCATTTCAGCGTTAATCTCAGTCGCATCCGAAGCTTTTTTCAGCTTTGGAGTCTGGAGTGTGCTTTACCAGTTTAACTGCTGATTTTGACTAAACTTCGTTATTTTCCGTGAAGCGTCTGACTTCTGACCTCCACAACCCGAAGGCGATATCGAAGCATTGCAGTTAGATCGATTGTTAAACTTTCGAGGGCTCCAAAAACCCGTAACGATTTCCACTACATGTTTTTTTTTTTAATAATTATAAATTAGCGCTTGACCGCAATCCCGCCTGATGGTAAGCAGTGGTGCGATCGTTGATGGTAAAGCTCGCTAGTTTATTAAGAGCCTATTCACTCAGAAAAACTGAGCGAATAGGAAGGAAGACGGCATTTGAGCAAAGTGATGCAACGTTAAACCCAACAACATGATCAACGATGCTGCGCCAAAGGGAGATTGATCTGAAGACCCTCCACGACCAAACTCCCAACACAACAACATTAGGCGCATCGTACCTGGCACACATCAGTTCGTATGGTAACTGGGACCTACGGCTTAACGTTCTTTCCGAGGCACGACCAGACCAGTGCAAATAAATTCCTACTATGTCTTGGTAAACATGAATAGAGAGGTACAAACAAGAGTACAAAGAGAACCATGAACATAAATAACACTATATGTGTATAGGGCTTTCTATCTCGTTTTTGTCCCACGTTCAATCTTATGAATTAATGTCGTTTCTTTTTGCTGTAGCTTTTTAGATTCATCGACTATTCAAATCATAACGATGCTGACGGTTTCACTTAAAAAAAACCGGCCAAGTGCGTGTCGCACTCATGCACAAAGGGTTCCGTTCCATTGATTATTGAAATTAAAGGATTTAAGTTATTTGTATGAAAGATTACGCGGTAATAAGCGGTTTACGATTTACGAGGTATTAAAAAAAAACTGCTTACTAGATCTCGTTCAAAATAATTTTCGTTGGTAGTTTTTATAGTAATGTACATCAAATGTTTCGGAAAAAAAATGGCTGTGACATACGGACGGACAGATGGACAGACGGACAGACAGACATGACGAATCTATAAGGGTTCCGTTTTTTGCCATTTGGCTACGGAACCCTAAACACGGCTTAGTGCAAGTTGAACTCGCGCTTTTGTGTAGTAGGTACTATTCTATAAAAATCTATGGTACAGTAGTAGTGGCGTCGTCTGAAATAAATGAATAATAATATTAATAATTGGTAATTTGGTACTAGTGTCTCGCTTTTTACATGATTTTTATTAGCTTCACTTGTATGTTTGCTTGTTTGTTTGTCCGTCTCTAACTTAATATTTTTTTCAACCTTACCTTACATTAATTTGTGCAGGCAAAGTATTTTTTAGCCTAGATTTAGTTACTTGGGTAACACATCATTACGAATTTTAGCACTTGCTATTCTGTCTGTTGGAGATCAAGAAAAGTTTGGTAAAAACAAATGAGCACCACTTAAGCGTTTGTGTTATCCGTATAAGGTTAGACCTTATTTTTTTTGGCGTGAAAGTTGAAAATCTAAACATTGGGTGGAAAAATAAATATAGTTTAAAAAACTAGAAAAACATGCTTATAAAGAATATCAAACTAAAAAGTTAAAAATAATTTTAAAATTTACTTTATGAATAGTCTATAAACAATACTATTAAAAGTGAGGCGCTTAATATACAAAAATAGGGCACAAAGCGCCTCACGGTTACGGTTTTTTATTTAGTATTGTTTATATACTATTGTCATATTTTCAACTTTTAAGTTTGATATTCTTTAAAAGTACGTTTTTTTAGTTTTTGAAGTGAAGTTCTTTACGCACGCTTGACTTGGGGAGTAAGCTGGCGAAAGCGTTACGAAAAGTGATCGGGCAAGGCGAACGGAAGTTAAGTGGGGGATATAAGCACAGAGGCGCCCGTGGCGCGAGCTTGGTACTACAAGGTCTACAACGAGTTTTTTTTTTTTTCAGTAAGAATAGAAGATCTATGCAAAAATATTAATTTACCAATGAAACCATGAAATAAATTTAAATATTTATAGAAAATTAATATATGTATATGTGTATACATGTATATATTGTACACATATATATATATATATATATATATATATATATATATATATATACATACAAATGGAGCGAAAGAAGTTTCACTTCAGTCGTGTGGTCATAAGCACACTCGTTTATTTCTCTTTGTGTACAAAACCCAAGAATGATCCTAGCGGACAGAAGTGATAACATTGAAATATCATAAAACGTGTACATAACTACTATTAAAAAAAAAACTACATAAAATTGAAAATGTGCCAATTCAAGCAACTCTCTTATAGAAATAAAAAAAAATGACTTTACTCACATTTCGGCGAATAAATTCGTGCGAATCTACCGATAAAACGCATAGTTTAGTCAAAACCTTTAATCTACCTGTTAAATAATGGTAGAAAATTCTCAAATCAATATGGCCTCGAAAATAAATGAGGGCTCGCATCATGGTAACATTACGAAATAGTTGCAGTTGAATACCCGTATAGATCAACCGTGACATAATTGCGGACTGTAATCCCTTATCGTTGGTGACTGATGGAGCCCGCATCTTGTATCACCTGAACAGAGTGATTAATGACCGCCACTGTTGGTTTGTGAGCGAGCGAGATAGATGATTATGAAAGGGTGGAAGTAGTGACGGTAGGCCCTTGGGGAGCGAGGTTTGATGGAAATGGCGTTTGGTGACTTTATTTTGAAAATAGAATGAAATAGAGTTGGCAGTTAGTTTCAAATATAGAATGTTTCTAAATGCCATTATTGGAGTTTTGGCGGGAAAGTCAAGCTGAGTGTCACGTCGACTTTTAAAATTATTTATAGTGAAATCCACATGATGACTTTGCTCCAAACCTCACTCGTAAGACGGGTCACGCGGCCGTCTTTTTCGACATGAATAATTCATAATTACGTGACATTGGCTAAATGCACAAACCGTGCGAAGCCAAAAAATAAAGAAATAAAAATAACGCCATTATTTTAAGTTTTAAAGTGGTGACCACATTGTTTATATTATTATATGCAGTATGTTAAGAAAACCCTGTCCGATCCATAAGGATAATAAAGGTTAGGTAAACACATGACCAATTATAATATAAATTTTTACGTAATCATCATAGTACCAATACAAATGAATTTTGAAATAATCTTTTTTTCCCGCGAATTAATTCCAACTTCCCCGAAATCTGGTAATTTTTTAAAAAAGTGACAACACCGGTATTATTATGAGCGAATAGCGATGCGACCACGTGCCGCATGCCCTGCCGCCCGCCGCCCGCGGAAGGGTGGTTAACGCATATTTATTAAGTTACCTCTTTTTGCGAAATAATATTTTTTTAGGACGTTTTTTTTAAGTTTAGTCCGGTTTTGTATGTATAATCAGTTATCGATACCTAACAACACCTTCACGGGTCGGACAGAGTTTTCTTAACATACTGTATAGTCCAAGTCCAGGGGAAGTCACACAACATTAACTATAATAATAAAAAAAATCGCAATAAGGAACCTTAGACTTGTCTAGATTTCATTACTTTTTAGAGATAAATAAGTAGCTCCATCTGGACTTGGCTAGTTTTTAACAGAATGTTTTTGGTGGGATTTCACGTCTTCTTGTAAAAACTTGGGCATAGTATTTTATTAGATTTTCTTATTTGAAAAAAAAATTGTCTAAGGGGAGGCATTTTCCCAGCAGTGGGGCACTATAGGCTAGATGAAATTAGAAGATGTGTCCCATAACGCTGGATTTTTGCAATGACAGTCGATTATTTATGTATCGATAGTGGTGGATTATAGGAGGAGGTATAACACAACAGCTGAGAGTTCTTCATCAGATAGAATAGAATACTCTTTATTATGTACATCATATACATTACAGAACATAAATGAAAGTATTTTACAAAGGGTGACACAATGGGCGGTCTTATCGTTAAGAGCGATCTTTTACAGACAACCTTTGGATGGAATTCTAAGGGGTAGGATAAAGAAATAATGTACGTAGTCTACAGTGTACTATTTACATAGATTATACAATAAATATACACGTTAAGTGTATCATACTAGATTAAATAAATTTATACATCTAATTAATAAATATCATACAAGAGCACACAAAATATAATAATATGTTTAAAGAAAGAGGAAGTGCATTTTTATCATAGTTTTACACAGTTTTAAACAGTGATTCAGCACGCCTTACGGAGAAGGGCAAGTCATGCCAAAGCCGAACTGCTTGTACAGTAAAGGATTTATCATAGAAACTAGTGGAATGCATCGGCATGTCTAATATCAGGTTTTCCAATGACCTTAGCAGCTCATATCTATTATGTGTCTTCTTCTTCTTCTTCTTCAACCTATGGACGTCCACTGCTGGACAAAGGCCTCCCCCAAGGCTTTCCATGCTGATCGGTCTTGTGCTGCCCGCATCCATCGGCTTCCCGCGACCTTCACCCGGCCAACGGTCCACCTTGTTGGGGGCCTCCCTACGCTGCGTCTTCCAGTACGTGGCCGCCACTCCAGAACCTTACTGCCCCATCGGCCATCGGTTCTACGAGCAATGTACCCTGCCCACTGCCACTTCAGTTTAGCGACTCGCAGAGCTATGTCGGTGACTTTGGTTCTTCTGCGGATCTATTAAGTGTGTCATGAAGGAACTTGAAACGTTGTTTAAGATAAGAGGGGGTTATAGAATTAAACAAAATATTGTAGAGCTGAAATAGTATATGAGAATTCCGGCGAAGACGTATGGGAAGCCACTTAAGCTTTGTACGAAATTCAGATATGTGATCATATTTGCACAGGCCAAATATAAATCTTATGCAAAAGTTTTGAAGTAGCTCAAGTTTATCTAGTTGTGCCTCAGTAAGTAAAACGTAAGTAAGATAAAAAAAAAATAAGTATGATAATTAAAACTTTTGATTACTGTCATCAAATGAAGCGGCTTACCAAGTTGAATATGTATTTTTTGTAAAGACGGTATGTTGACCTCTAATAGTTTTGTTGGACTCTTGTGTTTTCGAATCAGGGTCGCCAGATACTAACTAAAAACTAGGATAGTCAAAGATCTTGGAATCTTCGATTATCCTACCTTTTCCTTATATGTGTGTGGTTTTGTGTTTTTGTGTTTCTTTTATGTGTTAATTTTAGCTCTTTGATTTTATCGAAAGTACTAATTCTATTTTGATGATCATAAGTGATTGAGTGTCGTCATAAACACGAAACTTTACTTTCCGAACTGAATGACCTACATAGTTCAAATTTTCGATTTAAGAAGTATCGTATACTTTAAAAGTTTCTGCATTCTGGTCTTATCCAGAGGTTCTCAAATGGGGCCTAAATTTGCGGCGAAATGGTTCCAGTAATAGATGGTATGGCAGTGTTTGTTTCACGCTCGACTTGGCAGGGGTACTGCCGTGCCTCACGATATGCACCAAAATTAAACTTAGTTTAGTTAGTTAACAAGGATTTATCAACCGCGATTGCAATTTAGTATTTGTTTCGCTTAAATCCAACCGGAATGAAATGATAACTCAATGAACATTATTGACTTCATACGACTTGCTCGCAATTTGTATAAATTAACAGTAATTGTAGCAGAACACTTTCAATGGTCTTCATAGCCAAGATTTTGTCTGGAGTTTTAGAAGGGTCAGTGACTTAGTGAGTTTAAAAAAAATTATTATATAAAGTCATGTATTTTTTTAAAAGGAACAGACAACTGTGCTTGGGCGTTGGTTCCGCCACTTCTTCCTCCCAGAGAAAGCACTAGGAAATGGCGAAAGGAGGGCGTTTTGGGGGAACGTTCAAAAAGCGCTGATTCTCAGCCTTATTTGAATATGTTTTTTGATTTGATTCTGTTCTATTATTATTCTCCGCTTTCATTTAAAATCGCCGTGCTCAGCAATGTAGTATGGGCCTTAATCTTCACACTAGTGACATGGATAGAACAAAGGGCCAGCTTACGTTTGTAGCTACGTCGCGCCGTGATCTCTTGTCGTCCATAGTTTTAGCTTCTTTATACATAGAGCATATCTACCTGGTTGTATGTACCTACATATATAGGTGGTTAGTTGACTCTTGAGATATAACTTATGTTCTGTGTCATGTTACACAAGCTAATACTAATAACACTACAGACAAACTGCGAACGCTGTATATAAAATAGCGGCCCGTCGCTGCCGCCGTCCCACCCGGTATGTACTGCCGCAAACGCTACGTCCCGCAATTTTTAAATCTGTAATATCTTCGAAAATATTAAATTGAATCTACTGTATAGATGTGCTGTATAGAAACATGTAGATTTGTATTAGATCGGCAATGTATTTAAGATATTTGAATGGATAAGGATTGATGCTGTATTGGTTAAAATAGCTTCAAATATTAGCCATTATTTGTCGTAAAAAGTAAATGACAAAAATGTTATTGTGGGATATCCGTAAGAGATAGCATCCATCGCGAAGTTTTCTGTAGACCTTTTCAATGTATACAATACTTAGAACATTATATTGACAAATCTCGTAGGGTCCAGTTTGATGTAGAACATTGACACAAAGACGAAGGAACAAGTTTAAAAGATTACAGTTTAAAATACAGGATATATAAAAAACTACGAGAATATCATCCTCAAAAATGATATACATCTGGTTTTGGTTTGACATTCAGTATTTTCTAGCATACTCTGTGGTTTGTCTTCTGTGCTCTGAATCCGGAAACGGGGAACCGTGCTACTCCGAAATTAATGCGAGTGATGCCGCGATCACAATGGGCCTCATACCAAAGCTCAGAGTCACACAAAGGGCAATGGAAAGAGCTATGCTCGGAGTTTCTCAGCGTGATCGAATCAGAAATGAGGAGATCCGCAGAAGAACCAAAGTCACCGACATAGCTCTGCGAGTCGCTAAACTGATGTGGTAGTGGGCAGGCCACATTGCTCGTAGAACCGATGGCCGATGGGGCAGTAAGGTTCTGGAGTGGCGGCCACGTACTGGCAGACGCAGCGTAGGGAGGCCCCCAACAAGGTGGACCGATGACCTGGTGAAGGTCGCGGGAAGCCGATGGATGCGGGCAGCACAAGACCGGTCAGCCTGGAAAGCTTTGGGGGAGGCCTTTGTCCAGCAGTGGACATAAATAGGCTGAAGAAGAAGCCGCGGGCTAATTTAGTAATATATAATTCACGTATTTTCTAACTAAACAGACAGCTGTCCTGTTAGGGAATTTGTTCCGCTACTTCTTTTTACCACCGAAAGCACTAGGATGTGGTGAACGACGAGCGTTTTGGTTTTGGGTGACTGTATCTTAAGACATCGTGGCCCTGGTGCATAGGGAAGTGAAGTGACATGGGTGGCTTTTAGTCAGTAAAAGTCTGACACGCCCTTTCGCTCCACCCAGAACGGGAGAGGTCATTTAATGATTTACCATCTGAAATGAAAAAAAAAAAGCTGTCTCTTGTAATTTTGATATTCAATCGAACACTAATAATATTATTTAGTAAACGTGATGTCTGTTTGTTAGTCGTAAAAAACCACTAAACAGATTTGGATGACATTTGACACTCAGATGGTATATAACCACTATTTATATTGTTACGTATGCACCTTATGTCAATGGCATAGGGTTCAATATTGCGTGACATACCTTACGTAAATTTTAAGCCCTATATCTTGAGACCTAGGTATTGTAGAGGTACCATTTAAAAATGCAATGCTAGGGCCTAAGGTGATCTAACTAACAGTATGGGTTTCATCAATATTGACATCGAAATTCCTGCTCAACGTACTCGAAATAAAGCGCTATTATTATTACTACTAGACAGATCTGGAATTTTTCATTAGCGGGCCTATATAAAGCGGCGTGACTCAGCTTAATATTCTTCATTTTCTTCAGCCTATAGAGGTCCAGTGCTGAACAAAGGCCTCCCCAAGGCTTTCCACAATGACCGGTCTTGTGCTGCCCGCATTTATCGGCTTCCTGCGACCTTCACCAGGTCATCGGTCCACCTTGTTGGGGGCCTCTAAGCTGTAGCTTCCGGTACGTAGCCATCACTCTAGAACCTAACGGCCAGTGTAATAGGCCGGTTAAATAGTCACGACCTCTCAATGTTAACTACGAGATACATAATAAAGAAGTAAAAAAACAAGTAAGAAGCTATAATAAAAAACATCATGTACAGCGGCAACCGCAACTAGAACTTTGAGGACTATGTGAAATAACTTCTGGAGTGTTGTTGTGTGTGTACGACGCGGACTCTGTGGTCATAAGGGAAGACTTCGATGCGACATCAGCTATGTTCTACTTATCTTTGCCTATTATCGACTGTATCTTCTTGTATGCCAAAAAACTTCGAAACCAGCATTTTAAAACCCGAGCCCGTAACAATATATTATATAGCATACTTTTAATCCTGATATTCCCAAGGGAGAAAAACCACGCGGCGCACCTAGTTGTCAATAAACTCTGATAACAGACATTGGAATAAACCAAGATAACTTCGTTTTCCTTCCTATTCACTCAGTTATTTTTTTTGAGTTAATAAGCTCTTAATAAACTAGGCGCTTTACCATCAACGATTGCATCACTGCTTGCCATTAGGCGGGATTGCGATCTGGCACTACTTTATAATTATTTAAAAAATAACTAGAATACCTCTTATTTTATAGTAATCAATAATAAACAATTAATGGGTTTTTATTAAGACTAGGTCCTAAAGTGGAAATTTATCCCGTCTATACATTTGCCAAACCTTTTTCCAATTGTATGGGGCTGGCTACCAATCACACCAGTTGCAGCTGAACAGGTAGCGGTATTTTAAATGGATCCACTGCGTATCTGACTTCTACAACTCAGTAACTTGGTATCATAATACACTAGGAATGATTCACCAGGAACAACTGTCAAGGATCTACAAAAGTTGGAAAACAATCAGTTTATCCTTAACTTTTTTAATAGAAAAAACTCAGCGACTCCTAATGTATCAAAACTTATAAAATTCATAAAATAAAAACCTAAATTACTGTAAATTATGACGGGTCTACAACAAGCCACAAAAATTCAAATCTTCTGCTAACAGACATACAGCTCAAACTGCAATAAACCATTATTCATCATTAAATGCTATAGACAGTAAGAAACCTGTATTTTCAGCACAAATTGAACACACTAAATCACGTTTAAATATAGAATATCAGCGCTGAACGCCCATTGGCTCCTGCGGACTTGTTATGTTGGCGGGCCCACACTAAGCGAGGGCGACATTTTGTCTTGCGCTAGAAAGTGCTCAAGTTAAGTGCTGCATCCCAGATTGTGAACTGAATAATAACGAGACTTGTCGCGTAAAGCAAACACGTTAGCTGGTTACAGAGTTATGAAAATTTGGATGTGATACTTTAAACATTTATTAATCAACTAGCGGCCGCCCGCGCCTTCGTTTGCATGGAGTTAGTTATTTGAACATTTTATTTTAATCCCAAAAGAGTTATTTTAAAATCGTACTATCTTATAAGATGTTAATCGAAATTTAGTCATGTCAAGAACAATTTTGTTCAAAATTAATGTTTTTTTTTATATGCTCTGCTCCTATTGGACGCAGCGCGTCCAATGTTATGTAGCCTTCCTGGATTAATAGGCTATCCAACGCAAAAAGAATTTTTAAAATCAGACTAGTAGCTCCTGAGATTAGCGTGTTAACACAAACTCTTCAGCTTTATATATTAAAGTAAAGATTAATCAATATGACCCAATAGCCCGTGGATCACGACGAAGATTTCTGGGGTTGAGACCGCGTAGTGTGCCATACCTCCAATGACCGAAAAACATGGTTGAGACATGCTGAATACCGCCATTCGTAGATCTTATATAATCAGGAGGCACGTGTAGTCGGAAACTGAAAAGTCTGATCAACCAGTTTTTCCAAGGTGTTACTCAGGTACGACACAGTAAGGTTCTGTGTACGGTCAGCAGCAGCTGTTCGGCGTGGAAGAATTGCTGCATGTAGAATACTGACAGTCAGCTGCGTTTGATTAGACATAGTTGGAAAAGGAATAGAATACTCTTTATTATGTATACCATACAGATTACAGAACATAAATATCAAGATTTTACAAAGGGTGACACATTGGGGGGTCTTATCGCTAAGATCGATCTTTTAAAGACAACCTTTGGATGGAATACCAAGGGGAAGGAGAGACAAATAATGTAGGTAGTCTACAGAATACTATTATAAATATGTACTATCACTACCAAAAGTCGAGTTACATTCTCACAAAACTATGGCCAAGCATTACTAGTTGTAGTTACGACCTTCGTCTATAATAAACTTTGATACACACTCATATACTTTGACAACTTGCTGTTGTTTATGATTGTTAAGTACTACTTACTAATTTCAACGTTCACAGTATTTGTCCGAATGGCTAAGCGGTCCCCGCCGTGATAAGCATTCATTTTTTTTTTCGAATATTTAATGGTGAGTTATGAATGCTGATAACAAAAATATGTAAAAATACCGATCCGAAACTTAACGATGATACTTTCTTTTAAGATTTTTTCTATATTAGAGTCATTTTAAAAAGATGAGGGTAGATTTGAAACAAAGTGTATCACTAGTTCACATAAAATATTCCACTACTAGCTACAATAACTCAAATAATATTACTTAGCTGTTGTTGGTTGGTGAACATATAGTTACGAGCTTAAGTTATTTATTAGTTTTACTTTTTTAATCAATATGCAGGCATTACGAAAGGACTCAATATATCTCATAATATATATCATATGAAACCGACCTGTATAAGTTGTTTTATTATTATTTGGTTAAGGTGCAAACCAATCGCTTGTTGCACGTGTGTTATAAAATTGTTATTGTTTTAGAGAAATACTGTAAGCCGTTGGGTCAAGAATTTGGAGGACGAAGGTAGCTTAAAGTGTCGAGAGAAGTGGAACGTAACGACAATATTTACCGTTGAATAAACCTTTAAATCGTGCGAAGAAGGGAGGTTGCATGTGTGGTTAAAAATAAACTGGCGAGACTCGTGGAGACTTATTATATATTTAAAATCAGAAAAAAATATACATATTTTGAAGAGTGTGCGCGGGAATTGCATGACTTAATTCCTTCATCTCCGTTCCATCGTCGTACGGCGAGGATCCACCCTTACGTTGTTGACATCAGTACAATTCAGATGAAGCGTTTCGTCCGAATTGTACTGAACTGGAACGTTTTGCCTGCGTCGAAATTGTAAATATAAAAAGTACTGTTTTGTGTTCTATAGATTATTTATACAATCATAATTGTAATAATATTCAGGATAAGCTTCAACCCTCTTTTCTTTAATAAAATGAATAATTAAGCTATAACCTGTTTAATGAAAACATATAATAATATATTATCATTTTCATATCTAAACCCATTTTTTTTATAGTTTATACCATTACAATATCATAAGTTTGTCAGGGTTTACTTTTATATAAAATATGTATTACAATGCTGCCATATCAACGTTTGTTTCATTTATTCGTGTAAGTATACAGTATGTTAAGAAAACCCTGTCCAACCCGTGAAGGTGTTGTTAGGTATCGATAACTGATTCTACTAATGCATACAAAACCGGGCTAAACTTAAAAAAAAATCCCCCTAAAAAAATAAATATTATTTCGCAAAAAGAGGTAACTTAAGAAACGTGCGTTAACCACCCTTCGCCTGCCGCCCGCGGGGGGCGGGCGGCAGGGCACGCGGCACGTGGTCGCATCGCTATTCGCTCATAATAATACAGGTGTTGTCACTTTTTAAAATTTACCAAATTTCGGGGAAATTGGAATTAATTCGCGGGAAAAAAAGATTATTTCAAAATTCATTTGTATTGGTACTATGATGATTACGTAAAATTTTATATTATATTTGGTCATGTGTTTACCTAACCTTTATTATCCTTGTGGGTCGGACAGGGTTTTCTTAACATACTGTATAAGTCATGCAATTCCCATGCACACTCTTTAAAATATGTTTATTTTTTTTTCTGATTTTGATATCATTTTAATTGTATTTTGATTATTATTTCGGTTTTTTATTTTGATTGCATGTAATATTAATATTTAAATCGAGAACACATTGAAAGCATTGTTGTATTTGGAAAACAACTGAACTTATTTGATATTTATCGAGAAATAAGTCATTTATGATCCTGTGAGAAATTGGTCTATAAGTTTATTGAATCCATCTTTGTATGTTCAATTGTAGGCGAGTCAATGTTTTTTGTATACCCTACTTGAGTCCCACTGTTTGTCAAATGCCTCTCCTTTTTGCTTCCGAATCTCCCTGTCTTATGCTCTTTATCTGGTCATGTAGGCCCTGCGAATGTTGTCAATTAATTGAATTTAAAAAAAGTGCAATATGTACCATATCCAAAACCCGTCACATATGTGGTTACAACGTCATATTTTACAATGTAATATGGAAATTATAATCCCAAGTAGTTTGCACAGGAGCGACATAACATTGTAGGCACAAAAGACGTCTTTTATGACTGTGATTATTACTAAATCTTAAGACACCACTTCTGCTTTACTTTGATACAAATTATTTTATGCCACTATGCTTTGTATAGCGCTGAAAGGGTTCAGTTTACAACAAAACAAAGCCTTAATATTTGAACCATTATTTGTATTTTGAACTTTATTTTGATGAATACAAAGTTCTTAATACATACCAACTAAAGTGACAACTTTAGTATTAAGAACCGAACATGTTCCGAACTAAGTTGTCACTTTTATATTATCATCAACCTTTTTTTTAACGTCCCACTGCTGGGCATAGGCCTCCTCTCATACAGAGAAGGATTGAGCGTAATCACCACGCTTGCTCGATGCGTGTTTACGATTTCAGACTTAAAATCAGTCATTGGTGTCCAAGGTATACTTAGAAAGTACAATTATATTGTAAAAGTTGTGGTGGCCTAGTGGTTAAAACACCAGCCTCTCAAGTATGAGTGTGCGGGTTCGATTCTATGTCAGGCAAGTACCTATAAAACTGCATTTTAATAACGTTTCAGTTGAAATGAAATGAAATCGTTTATTAAGCAAGTAGAATCACTGATCACTTTTACACGTCATTTTTATTTTTTAACTAGATGGAGCCGGCATTTCCTAACTGACTACCTCTGAGAAGAAATAGCCGAAACAAACTCAGGGATCATCGTCTTTTTTCAAGTCCAGACATTAAAAATGAGAACGTGTACAATAATTTACGTGACTTAAAAAAAAAGCGTTTAAAATGTCATAATTACGCATATTGCTTAATAACAATGCTTAGCAGAGCGAGCAGCTCAGTCCCAAGCATTATTATCTTCTAAATAGGTCTAGTGTCTTCTAATAGATTTAGTGTCTTCTTGGGTTCATAATTCAACAACTATTTAGGTGGTCTGAATAAAACCCTTCCTTTGTATTGAGTTATATATTCCTTTGAGTTTAAAGCAGAACTATGATCTCAAACCGGCGAAGGATAATAAATATCTTGGGGAGCGTTATCACGATAGACACCCTTTATCTTAAAACATTATCATTTACACAGTACATTCATTGTTGATTCGATTTTTTTCATAATTATAAACTGGTGCTTGACCGCGATCCCCCTGATGGTAAGCAGTGATGCAACCGTTGATGGTAAAGTACGCTAGTTTATTAAGAGCCTATTCACTCTAGCCTTGAAGACACTTAAATTGTAGTCACTTGGATGTTCCGCCACTCATAAATAGAATAAACCATCTATTGTCACACTCTAAACTTTCAGTAAACTTAGTGGTTTTCTTAAAATTTCCTTTAATTTTCTAGAATGTTTCTTTTCCAAGTCATTGCGTTTATATGTGGGGTATTCTGGCTGTATGGGTAAAATGAGCCGTCAACATTAATATTCAAAAGTTGAACTGGGGAAACCGATATGTACTTTAACTAAAAGCAGAAGACATATGACCATCACCTCTGTATCGAACCCGCGCCGCATGGTGAAATATGACCCCTCTCACAGAGAAGGGAAGAGTGTCTTAAAAATTGAAAAAACTCAACATTTTAATTGGATCATCATCATCATCATCGACATTTTTATCGTCCCACTGCTGTGCACAGGTCTCCTCTCATACAGAGAAGCATTGAGTGTATGCGTTAATTGCATCTCGCTGGTATAAAGCTGAAGAAAAATAACAGGTGCACTTGGTGTTTGAGATTCTTCATCACTTACAATAACAAAACAATCATATCCTAAATCCAGTTTACCCCTTTCAATTTTTACCCTGCGGGTACCGGGCTTAGAATTGTACCAACCCATATCCTCACGTGGTTGTCGTATGAGGCGACTAAGGGAACTCTCACCAGGGAATCAGGCAGCACCGCTTCTCCTAAGGAATATCAAACTACTGCGATCGCCCACTATTCGATTATCCCCCCCCCCCCCAATAAATAATAAATAAATAATAAATATAAATAGAATAGTAATGAAGTTCAATGAATTACCACCGCTAAGACCGCACGGAACCGGTCAGTAACATACCGCCTCCGTGCTTCGGATAGCACAATAAGCTATTGGCTTTAACTGTCTTTGTCTTTCTTTGGCATCGTGACCACGTGGTCACGATGTGCTGACACCTTCGTGGATCCACGAAGACTGATGCCTCCTGGGTCAAGGTTGCGGTTTGGTTAAAAAAGAAACCTGAGCCCTCGTGCACAGGCAAGTGAAAAAACCCGGGTGGGTTTTAGTCAGTAAAAATCTGACACGCCCTTCCGCCAATAAATTACCATTGTAGCTTAATTTTAGAAAATAGTGCCCCAAGTCAGGATAAATCGATCAACGTGAGGGTAGTTTGATTAAAAAATACGAAGCAGTACAATTAGTTACTGTATGTGCTGGAGTTGCACTAAGATTAATAGCTTTGCAAACGCGAGTGGAGTGGAGTTCGTAAGGATGGGGTCAGACGAGTGTAGTATTATGCTTGTTTTATATTTAAGGCAATTATCACAGGTATACGACGTACTACGCAGCATAGCCATAACACCTATAGCTCCACCTCGTCGCCATACAGTGTCTGGTGCTAATTCACCTGTACCACGCATGAGAAAACTGGTAAACGAACGCAGCGACCTGGTTGACGTTCACACTGACTCATATCGACAGTTGTCAGACATTATTCTAAAGTTCCATTTCGAATTCATTCCAGTCAAAATATAAGCATTCATTGATTAAATTACAAATAGCACTTACCATGTGGTGTTTGCCTGTAATTGGTTGTGCAGTTAGATTTAAGACACAATAATTTGTAAGTAGTGTATTCTGTAAAATATTTGTAGCAACTGTTGGTGAACCTTAATTAATTAAATAAAAAAAATTGGTTGCCTGTAAAGTCGATATACGGGCGAAAGTTTTACGTGACAACGACTTTGAGTGGTAAAATAATTTTAATGTGAATATTCATTCGTATAGTAGGAAGAAGGATGAAATAATAGTAACAATTTAATTTTTTTTTTTAAATTTAAAATTAAATTAATTTATTGCGATGGACGAAACTACCTTCACATTATCACTACACAATCGTTTTACAATTAACTGGCAACGTGTAAACTTGTATGCAGGCGCCTAAGCGAAATAGAAGCGCAAGACATGAACCGGTGTGTATACCTATCTCTCTCACTCTCTCTCTCTCGCTCTGTCTCTCTCGCTCTTAGGCGGGCTAACTGTGCTCGAGTGGAAGGGACGCGTGCCTTTCACTTTTTATGTCTGTCTCTCTCGCTCTTAGGCGGGCTAACCATGCCCGAGTGGAAGGGACGCGTGCCTCTCACTCGCTCTCATTGTGAGCGCATAACGTGAGCGGAGCGTAACGCAGTTTCTTGAAGTGTCACCCGGCAAACCAATTTATAAGACGTTGTCACGTCAAAAAATAGCGCATAAATGCGTATTTTAATGTTGTTTGTAATTATCTCCGTTCGTATAGAAAACACGCACGATCCAACACACAGAAAATGCATCCACCCGCGTGAATTAAGTTCAACAAACACGCAATATGTAGCGTGATGCGTGGCACAGTGATAATTGCCTTAATGTGCTTTGAATGTTTTTTTTTTTTTTTCGTTGGTTCCTTTATTGGGAAGAGACGGTAGGACACTGGCGTCTCTTCTAAGTATGGGTGGCAATATGAAGAGTTGACGAACTGTTAGAACTTTACAATCTGAGTACAACTGATTTGTTGGATAGCGATAACGTTTTCGTAGCATTAACATCAGGTGTTAATAATGTCAATCACTAAGCATTATTCGGAATTACTGCTCATTTAACTTATGTTCTTATTTTATAATAGGAATGTTTCTTAGGCAAAAAAAATGATTATTTTAGTCCGTCATTCAGATTATAGAAAAATATTGGATACGTATGTTTTGTTTTATCAAATCAATAAAAATTGACAAATATACAAGGCATCAAAGAACAGGAGTGGTGGCTGGTGACGTCACTGCTCGCTAAAGCGTGCAGTGACGTCAGACGAGTTTTCAATGCACTGTGTCGTCTTCATTTTTTGTTTATATGAAAAAGGAAAAACTGCATGTCTCGTATTTTTTGGAAATCCGACTGACGGACTAATTTGTTTTTTTTTTAGTCAAATACCCTAATATAAACAAATGAATGTTTTCAAAGTTTTCAGTTTGTAACTCAGCTAAGAACACGCCTTTACGCCCCGACATCTAACACAAGCACGTCGATAGAACATTATTCGTCTCTCTAACTCTACAAAGTGCTTTTGAATCTTTACGAAACAAAGGGAAAGATACAAATGTATTCCATTGGATTACTTGGTATTCGAGAAATATCATAATCAACTTCGTACAGAATACTGTGGGCTCGTAGACTTTGAAGAACTGAACAATAGTTGTGATTTGGTATGATAATCTTTCACTGTACTGCTTTCTACTAGGAATATTACTGTTTCGTATGTACATATATGTCGTAAATAATTGACAACCTCCGTAACGTAGCGGTAGCGAACGCGGCCGCAGCATAAGGAGGCGCGGGTTCGATCCCCGCTGAGTACATATTTGTATGCATGAATATGAATAATTACAATGAATAGTTACACTGGTCTGGTCGCGTCTCGGAAATTAATTTAAGCCATTAGTCCCAGTTTCCATAGAAACATCTAATGGCAGTCGTTACGGGTTGTTGGAGCCCTCAAAAATTCAACAATTGGTCTAACTACAATGCTTCAATAGCGCCTTCAGGTTGTGGAGGTTAGACGGCAGTCGCTGCAGCGGAAAATATCGAAATTTAGCCAAAATCAGCAATTACATTGGTAAAGCGGACCCCAGACTCCAAAGCTGAAAGCTTCGGATGCGACAGGGATTAGCACTGAGATGATGATGATAATGGTGATGATACATGTCGTAAATAGATTGGGGAATCCGCCGTTTTACAAAACCTCTGTTATGTAAAACGACTGAACACCGTACAGTGAATTTTGGCATTGTTCTGAGATGAAGCTACGTAGAATCTTCTCATCCAAAATACCGCAGTGTCTCAAGACAAAGGTCTTCGACCAGTGTGTGTTGCCAGTGATGACTTATGGAATTGAGATGTGGTCGCTAACAATGGGCCTTATAATAAGGCTCAAAGTCACTCAAAAAGCAAAGGAAAAGGCTATGCTTGGGGTTTCACTGCGCGATCGAATTAGGAATGAGGAGATCCGCAGAAGAACGAGAGTAACCGACATGGCCCGAAGAATTGCAACACTAAAGTGGCAGTGGGAGGCCTATGTCCAGCAGTGGACGTCATGGCATTAACGCAGGCAATTGAACCCAGTTGACAATAAAAGAAAATGTGTTTTTTTTTTAATAATTTATAAACCAGCGCTTGACCGCAATCCCACCTGATGGTAAGTGTGTTAAGAGTTAAATAAAAGTTCTACATACACATCGTGGTCCAATAACCAACATTGGCATTCATCTTCGCGCAGGTTCCTTGCCTCTCACGCGACATTTAATTATGTTAACTTTAAATTAGATTTCTCAGGATTAGAGGCTATAAAAAAAAAAACTCCTCTTCTAAAGTAGACTACAGCCTTAGCTTCCTTTAAACGTCATCTATAACGGCCATAGATCTTTTATACTTTCACAATATTAAATTTCAACACCAATTACATATTAAAAAGAAAAACTTATTTTAAAATTTAATTATGATATTAATTTATGCATCCATTATGCAATTCTTCTAAATTTATTATTATTATTTTAAGAGAAATCGATTAGTAAGCAACGCCATCTATTCAGTTTCTGGTTTCTACTTAGCACCGAACATAAATTCATTCCACCACTTGCCGCTAGACGTCGCTACTTATCTCGTTTACAAGTAAATTCGATTTTTAAACGTTACAGATTTTCCCCCTTATTCATAAACATTGCATAACGTTAACTAGTGATTAGCGATTGTTTAAACATACATTTTAGACGTTTGCACGTCACTTAATTTTAATAATCGTTAATGAGTGGAAAAACTCTGTGGTATTTATTCATAAAGGATAATTAAAGTTAAGTGACGTTAAAAGGTCAAAAATGTATGGTTAAAGAATCGCAAATCACTAGTTAACTTTAAGCAGCGCTAATGAATAAGGGGGTTTATATAAACCTACAATACGTGCAAAATTGGTCATATTCTAAAATTTTAGAGTTAATTTTATGTGTAATGACCACAGATGTGATTTAAATTTGAATTCGTTAGTTTTTAATTTGAAATTCTTCAGTAAAATTTTCTATACCTTGACATTTTATTAAGTTTTAAGTACTTAGTGAAAACTACTGAGTTTTTAATCTGTTAAGTACTAAATTAGATATAGGTAATTCTTTTTTGTTGTTTTCAACGTTATTTTTTGGTTATTAAGTCCAAAGATTGAGAGCTTTTATTGGATAAATAATCTATGTTTAACAATAATTATTATCTACCTTTGAGATTGATTACCAAGACTCTTTTCACTTTAAAGTACATTTTAAGTTGAATAATCTCACATGTGATTTCCATTTAGTTCCATATAGATTGTTAGATTTATAATTGTACTTACACATGCCGAGAAGTAATATATTCTCTTTCCTCGCTGCAGCTTGGAAGCGTGCTTACTCGCAATATCTACCTACACGTGAGTAAAAGTGAGTGTGAAATACTTCCAAACTGCATTGAAACTTAAAGGAATATACTGCGTGGTTGTGGTAAATAATTAAAGCTGTTTTAATTATAATCAGAGGTTTATTTCTATAATACAACGTGGACAAAAAAAGGAACGGGAAGAGACGAAAACTACAGAGGCGCCACGCGCCTAAAAATATAACTAATTTGGTTGCGTTCCTATTCACACTAACACCCTCCCTTGGGACGCAACCCCATCTTCGTTACACAATACAAATGTTTTTCGGCAGTAGTGCCTTTAGTTAAATTATCAGCAATCATTTTCTCACCCTTAACATAACAAAATTTTATATTTAAATTATTAACATGGTCTTTAAGAAAATGATAACGAATGTCAATATGTCGTGACCTAGGCAAGTAACAATCATTATTAGACAATTTAATTGCACTCTGGTTGTCACTAAAAATTACAAGTGGTTTGTTCTCTTGCCCGAATTCAGCATGCAGTTGTTGGAGCCACAGCGCCTCCTGCGCCGCCGACGACATCGACATGTACTCCGCCTCAGCCGTGGATAGTGCCACAGTCTGCTGCTTTTGGGATCGCCAAGATATAGCACCACCCTGTAACAAAAATATGTAACCCGTGCACGACTTTCTGTCGCGCGTATCGCTCGCCCAGTCAGCATCACAATAAGCTGTGATTTCCTCATTACCATCCTTGGTGTATATCAGCTTCAGGCCTTTGGTACCTTGCAGGTATCTGAAAATTCGTTTGACTGCAGTCCAGTGTGCAACTGTAGGATTTCTGTTAAATCTGCTCAGAGTGTTAACTGTAAATGATATATCAGGTCGTGTACCTTGAGCCACATATAGTAAGGAGCCAATAGCCTGTTGGTATGGACAGTCACGGATTGTTTTTTCCTCGTTTTTATTACCAAATTTCATACCAGCTTCACAAGGTGTTTTCACGGGTTTACAGTCTGACATTCCGAATCTTGTTAATATTTCATTTATATATTTCTCTTGATCCAGTAACACGTTATCCCCATCTCTAGTAATATGAAGACCAACACATTGACTTGCTGGACCAATATCTTTCATATCAAAATGTTGTTTCAATGCCTCCTTGAAAACATTTTTGGTGCTTTCTTCAGAAGTGAACAGAATTAAATCATCCACCCAGATGGCTATAAAAGTATTCTTTTTATCATTATAATAGACACAAGTATCAGTTTTAGATTGAATCATGCCTAGTTCATGCAGGACTGAACTTAATTTCAGGTTCCAGAGTCTGCTGGCTTGCTTGAGTCCATAGATAGACTTTTGTAGCATGCATACCTGTGATCCTTGCTTATACTCTTCAGGCTGTTGCATGTAAATGTCTCTATCAATTTCACCTTGCAAAAAAGCCGATACAGCATCCATCTGATCAATTGCCAGCCCATATCTAGCTGCTAAGGCAAATAAATAGCGTATAGTTGTATACCGGACCACTGGTGAGTATGTCTCTTCATAATCTGTGCCCCATCTTTGTGCATACCCCTTTATAACAAGCCTAGCCTTATATCTCATCACATTTCCTTTCTGATCTGTTTTTACTTTAAACACCCACTTATATGGAAGAGCCTTTTTACCTGGGGGCAAGTCAGTCAACGTCCATGTTTTATTTTTCATCAAGGAAGAGTATTCCTCGTCCATAGCCTTCTTCCACTCTGTAGCTTGTGGAGAAGTGAGCGCTTCCTCGACAGTCTGTGGGTCAGTGATATCAGTAAATAAACACAATAAGCTCATTTTCTCCTCATTTCGCTTATTTTGTGATCGTCTTGGCCTCAATGATATATTACTGTGATAATCTTGTTTAATAGGATATGGAGGATGATAAGTTTCATCAGGGTCATCAGTTTCATACTCACTTGAGTCTTCATTTTCACCTTGTGTATTTAAGTCTTCACCGGACATCACAGGTGCAAAACTGGGTAACTCCTCCGTGTTCATTTTGTCTTTCTGACTGCCCAAGCTTGTCCTCTCTTGTGAACCGGAGCTGGTAGTGGCTGCTTGACTGTCTTGTACTGGAACATAAGTTTTACAATTAATTGATACACTCTCAAGCTTATCAAAGTTTTCAATGAAGGCAACATCTCTACTTTTGACAACTTTGTGTGATTTAGGGTCCATAAAACGATATCCTTTTGTATCATCACAATAGCCCACAAATATCATTTTCACTGACTTCTTATCCCATTTTTTACGTTTTTCTTTTGGTGTAAGAACCATAGCTTCAGAGCCAAATATTTTCACATGAGATAAATTAGGTTTCTTACCTTTCCACATTTCATATGGGGTTTTACCTTGTAGTGACTTTGTCGGGGAACGATTTACAATATATGCAGCTGTTGCCAGAGCTTCAGCCCAGTATTTCTGCTCTAGGTTAGCATAGAACAGCATACACCGTGCTCGTTCGACTAAAGTCCTGTTCATTCTTTCCGCCATGCCATTCTGTTGTGGAGTATATGGAGTAGAGGTCTGATGGATTATACCATGGTTAGATAAGTATTTTTCAAAGTTTACATTGCAGTATTCGGTGCCATTATCAGTACGAAGTTTTGTTATCTTATGATTCAATTCATTCTCTACTTTCAATTTGAAATCTTTAAATGTCTCTAAAATGGTTAACTTATCTTTCAGAAAATACACAAAGACCATTCGTGTGTAGTCATCAATATAAGTGATAAAGTATCTCATACCTCCGAATGAAGAATTCTCCATGGGGCCACACAAGTCGGAATGTATTAGTTCCAGTGGTCTTGTAGCTCTAGAACCAACATTTCTGAATGGCATCCTTGCTTGCTTACCTTCCATACAATGAATGCATGTGACATTACTTTGTTCCTGAGTCAGAGTCACACCATCAGTACAACTGGGTAGCTTCTTCACATCTGGAATGTTCAAATGGCCCATTCGCAGGTGCCACAGGTAAGTCTCGTTACTATTCTGAGAACTGGAGGCTAAATGTACAACTTCTTTACTGGTATCTATGACATATAACTTATTGGTCAATGTTGCAGTGGTTACAACCTCGTCCTTTCCATTTCGAACTTCACAACTCTTGTCATTGAAAGTAACCTTGTGTCCCTTGCTCACAATGGTGCTAACTGAAAGTAGATTGGCAGCTAGTCCTGGAACATACAAAACGTTGTTAACTTTTATCACTTTATCTTGATCTGTGTGTATATCAACACAACCAACTCCCTTCACAGCTAATGGTTCTCTGTTAGCTACAGTAACACTCTTTATAGATGGCTCGGTGACATTGTAAATCCAATCCTCTCTGCATGTCATATGAACGGATGCACCTGAGTCAAGAAACCACTTATTATCACAGGTGTTCTCTTTGATGGTCACTGAAAAAGCTGCTACAAAATTGGAATGCTCTCCTTTGTTTGCCGATTGTTTCTTGGGGCGTCTGCAATTTTTGGCAAAATGGCCAATCTTGTTACAGTTGTAACACCTTGGTCCCTTTGATTTCACAGACTGCGCATCATTTTTAGTCTTCTTACTGTTTGTATAGAAAGCTGTTGACTTTGATGTGTTAATCTCTTGTATGAGTTTAGATTTCACTGAGTCAGCACTTATTTGAATACCAGAACTCTCTAATCCCATTATCATTGGCTTGTATTCGTCAGGTAAGCCTGCCAACATCAAAGTACCAAGCCACTCATCATTGACATCAAAACCAATATTCCGCAGTTTGTGTGCAGTGTTCATGATTTTACTCACATAGTCTTCAACACTATTGCTCGACTCCAGTGTAGTGTTTATAAGATCTTTGAGTAGACCCACTCTTCTAGTTAAGCCATTGTCATCAAAAGCCTTTTGTAAATTCTCCCATACTTGTTTTGCAGTCGTGCATTCCTGAACATGTACGTAATTCTGTGGGTCCAACAACAATATAAGCTTCGACTTTGCCTTGACGTCTTTAGCAGAATTCACAGGTTTGTCATCGGGGCGTTCGACACAGCACCACAAATCCTCGTGTTCCAAATATGTTTTCATACTGAACTTCCACGTTGCAAAGTTTTCTCTTCCGATCAGTTTCTCTAAATTAAACATATTGGAACCCATCTTGCTGGATTTCTTCAACAAAATAAGAAATTTATACCGTGATCGTAATTTTCTTAACCTCAAATTTAAATTGCACCGACAATTTTTACTGATTGAAGTTAATTTTCTTCTCTGATATTTCCACTGTACCACATCGGAACCACGGTCTGCTACCATAAAGGAATATACTGCGTGGTTGTGGTAAATAATTAAAGCTGTTTTAATTATAATCAGAGGTTTATTTCTATAATACAACGTGGACAAAAAAAGGAACGGGAAGAGACGAAAACTACAGAGGCGCCACGCGCCTAAAAATATAACTAATTTGGTTGCGTTCCTATTCACACTAACAAAACTATTATAGACCATAGTTTCTAAATATAGCCCGTCGTAAATTGACCGAAGTAAAACCAAAATCTGATTATATCATTATACGGCATATGTCTGGTGAAGCCGTACGGAAGACGGGTCTGACTAGATGCGTTGTGATGAGTGCCGGGTATCATGCGCCAAATGTCGTTGTGTCGGGAGTTTGGTCGTGGAGGGTCTCCAGATCAATCTCCTTTTGGTGTAGCAACGTCCGTCGTGTTGTTGGGTGAAACATTGCATCACCTCGCTCAACTGCTGTCTTCCTTCCTATTCACTCAGTTTTTTTGAGTGAATACGCTCTTCATAAATTAGCACGCTTTACCATCAACGCTTGCATCACTGCTTACCATCAGGTGGGATTGCAGTGAAGCACTAGTTTATAATTATTACAAAAACCAATGCTATTTAATGTAAATCTGCCGTTATCTTGTAGTGAAATCAGGTACGGGCAGCTCCCTAAAACTATACCCATGCATAGTGAAAGTAAAACCCAAATGACGGGTTCTTTGGGCTTTTCTTAACTCGGTAGAACGTGAAAGTTTTGTCCCCATGGGTATTATAATATGGAGGTAGCCGAGTAGATTACAGATTATATATAAGTTTGAAGGTCCTTCTAATATATGGAGTGTCGATGGTGATATAGATACTTGATTTCTATCCAAACTCAAAGCAATTATTACAAATAAACCAAATACGGGAACTATTGAACTGTAAAGAGGTTATGACCACGAGGAGCGGTACCTGCCAGGGCCATGGGTTATTCGACAGAAATCCCGTGGCCCCTAACGCACAGGCAAGTAAATGAACACGGGTGGGTTTGGCCAGTAAAAATCTGACGGGCATGTCAGACTTTTAGTGACTAAACCCACACATGTTCCTTCTACTCTGCCCAGATCGGGAGAGATCGGGAAATCATTAAATGGATTTCCCATCCTCATAACTCGTCATTCCAAAGCGTGTATTAAAACGTACCAGACTCTACGTATACCCTTTCATATATCTACATATAAAATTAGCACTAAATTTTGGGTACGTCATACATATTGCAATAATACATACGAGAACTATGTAGAAAGAGGTTCACGATGAGAGCATCCGTATTATAAAAATAAAAATAAAGCGGTCAAGTGCGAGTCGGACTCGTCACTCGTCAGTGCCGTACCATTATCTAAACAACAAATAAATCTTTTATTCAGCATATGTTGTTATAGCCGCAACAAAAATACATTATCTGTGAAAATTTTAACTGTCTTTTTGTCAAATTTCATAGATATTCTTGGGCCCATTTTTATCCAAAGGGACTAAACTAATAAGAAATTAAATTAAACCGTGACACCTAATTAATGGTTAACACTCTAATTGCGTAACACATAATAAATCTCAATCTAAATTATATTGTAGGATATTGCTAAACCATTGCTGCGTATATACGAACTATATGTTTGCTCGACAGCGTTAATGACGTAATGAATGTTGTTGAACTGAAAAACTCACTGTAATGCTGTCCATATCTACTGATAGAAAGAAAGGAGGTAAGTATTTATTTTTGCTCATACAGGTAAATGTAAAAACTGAACTAAGTAGACTCAATCCATACTAATATTATAAATGCAAAAATAACTCTGTCTGTCTGTCTGTCTGTTACGCTTTCCCGCTTAAACCTCTCAACCGATTTGAATGAAAATTGGCACAGATAATCTTTAGATCATGAGAAAGGAGAAGGCTACGTTTATTGAACAAAAAAAAAATGATATTCCCGAAGGAAATCTAAAAAGAGCGATATGACCGAATTGCACGCGGGCGAAGCGACATACGGGGGACTAAGTAATAATTATCAGAGTCACTTGCGAGACCAATAGGCTCATATCTCAGCATGATGCTTCGACATTGAAAAGTAAATGTCGCAGCGCCGGTATTCTGATAGGGCCTGGTGTGATGTCACGGGCAATCAAAGACAGTTTGTTATGTAATTACCGTGCCAGAATCTACTGATGACGCCCGCTCACGAACATGACGTATAGATCAGCACGAATAGTGCGAATACCTCAATAATTTTGAAGGAAAGTTAATTGCATCCCACACTCATGTCACCACCAGTTACACATATTACACAATTGACGTTGCAGATAATTGTCAGATAATTGATAACGTTATCATTTTGAATGTATATGTAACAGACACATAGATTTTTGTAGCTCTGAAATAAAAATAAACATAAATTGAATTATGATTGCTAAACAAAGTTCATTATCGTCCCACTGCTGGACACAGGTCTCCTCTCATACAGAGAAGGATTGAGCGTAATCACCACGCATGTTCTTTTTTTTTTTTAATAGCTATAAACTAGCGCTTGGCCGCAATCCCGCCTGATGGTAAGCAGTGATGCGATCGTTGATCATTTATTAAGAGCCTATTCACTCAGAAAAACTGAGCGAATAGGAAGGAAGACAGCAGTTGAGCGAGGTGATGCAATGTTAAACCCAACAACACGACCAACGATGCTGCGCCAAAGGGAGATTGATCTGAAGACCCTCCACGACCAAACTCCCAACACAACAACATTAGGCGCATCGTACCTGGCACACATCGCAACACAACTGCTCAGACCCGTCCTCTGTACGGCTTCACCAGACTTCATGCCGGACCACGACAAATCGCTTGGCGGCAAGGCTTTGTCTGGTGGGTGGTAACTTCTGCCGGTATCCGCATGTTATGGCCTACCACCGAGAAAAAAAGTTTCCTCAAGATGTTTTCCTTCACCTTGTAATCCAAACCCTTGTGTCCAAGATATGCTTAGAAAGTACATGTAACTTAGAAAAGTTACATTGGTACTTGCCTGACCTGGAATCAAACCTGCACACTCATACTTGAGAGGCTGGTGTTTTAACCACTATTCCACCACGACACTAAACAAAGTTACGTTGACATAATTAATTGATTTAATCTCGGTAAATCTAAAGAAGTAAAGAAAGTCGCCCTTATTTGTATAAAGATTGAAGAAAAATTAACAGTGATTAAGGAAATATTACGCAATACCGATGTTGACCTTTAAAGAAAAAGAAAAACACTTAAAAGAAATTTTACTTTTGATTGATGTTAACTTCAATGGTTCTGTATTAGTTTTATTTTTGGTAAAATATTTTCACTGATTTTTGTTAAGAAATTACTTTTTCCGATTTGGCGGCTTTGAATATTACTAACAAAATTAATTAAGACTTACGAGATTTCGTCCCATTTATTTTTGAATATTGTAATTTAGATCGTAAATAGTCACGAAATAGCCACGTAATTCCAGTTTATAGAACGGTAATTTAGCACAAGTAACTTACTTAAACATAAATTCAAATAAATTTATATTTTTGGAAATATGCGCTAAAAAGAATTGCTTTTCGGGATTTCTTGTGCTACTGTGTTTATTCCGCACACACACAAATAGTAATAGCATGTTACACGTTTCATTTAAACGTTTAGTTAAATTTAATGTATTCTCCTGTGGTCCCAATTTTTTTAAGCGTCCTTTCTTGCAGCATTTAGACAATCGCCTCAACATTGAACTTCATAGATGGAAACCTTTCACGGTACCCTAAGAACAAAAACGGTCCAAGTAGGAAACAATAATCCTGACACGAAAGTCAACCAAGCATGGTATAGAAAGGTGGATGACTGCTTGTTCATGGATGTTTTGAAAGAGTTCCAACGAAATACGATGTCATATCAGAAGGACATTGTTTACTGAAAAACTCTTTTGTTAATGGATGGAAAAGATATTTTTGGACGAGTGAACTTGTTCTTTAGATATTTTTAACAGTACGTTTTTTGTCTGGAGTTACTTGGAATGTATCAGGAAGAAAGGGATATAGGTAGATAATATATGTCGTGGATAACGATATCTTTTTAATAAAAGTGGCTCATTTGTTGATTTATGTAGTAGTGGCGCAACGCTGTGACGTTATTTTCTAATGGCGGCACGTCTACATACGGTGACTTCGCTTGGAAGCGTGGGCCAGGGCACTTCTCTGTTGCGAAACTGTCGGTTAGCCTATTTAAATTATTATTGGCAAGATTGGAGGGTATATGTTGTACACTTCGTGCTTTAATTAAAAACTTCACTTATGAAACGGACCCCTTACTACCGACCAAGATGGTGACGACCGTATCACTCCACCGTCGCTGACATCGTCATATACAGAGTGGTGCTGACAATACGACAATAAATGAACACCTAGCACCAAAAATAAAAAAAAAAACGAAAATTTCAAACAAACTAAATCGCATAAAATTGCAAACGGAATAGAACATCCTTTAAACATATTGGTTCACTGACCTCCGATCGGCCACAGCGCGATCCTGTATCGACTTATTTTTTTCGCGCCATTATTATTAAAGTTTTTTAGCGCAGGATGCGGCGGTCATTAACCTGTAAGCGCTTCCATATCAACATCTACATCATGTAGAAAATGTGAAAAATAAAAAATATTTTTCTGTGATTAAACTAATGGACATACATATTTATATGATATTTTATGGGTACACTGAGAATGTGTTGAGGTACAGAATGTTTAATTTATTGTCACATTGTCAGCACCGCTCTGTATATATTTTGTATATAATTACATAGTATATTTACATATATTTTTAATCTACCCATTATATATTATATATGTGTTTCTGCGGGCGCTTGTATATTCACTATTATTATTATTCCGTGTTGCCATGAGCTAATACGACCCAATGTTATAGTTATCGTAAATAAGAAGATTAGTGACCCTCGAGCCGTGAGTTCCGTGCGCTCATGGTGTTTATAAGGAAATTTCGAACGCGTCTTATGTCCCAAGGGCTGGCTTTTACTTTGAACAAAGGCTAAGTATGGTATGAGGTAATACCGCCAGTCCTCTTGGGTACTGTACTAGGCGGCAGCGATATGGATGAAGTTTTCGACGAACGGCGACTTTATTTTAGTTTGTGAATAGTTTTAGTTAAGGAAGTATTTACTTCCTAAAAAACTACCTGACTATTTAGTTATTTTTTACTGATTACAAACATACCAAAATGAGCCTAAATATTCTTCCCACTGTTGAGACACATGTCTTCTGTCGATGAGAGAGAGTGGGCCGTAATCTACCGCGCTGGCCAGTGCATAGTTGGTAGATGTCATATGTCGTCGAAGTTTTTGCCTTTATGATATACCGGTTTCCTCACGATGTTTTCCTTCACCGTTTTGAGAGCAGTGGTGATGAAATAATTTACACAAAGTAAAGCCCCTGGGTTGGGTTTCGAACCTAGGACCTACAAGATGTAAGTCGCGGCCAATAATACTAGACTACCACTGCTCTTGATTAATTGCATATTAATTGTTACTTTTATTACGTATTTTGATTCTACTCTTAATAGTTACTATTCAAAAAGAAGTCACCCAACAGAGTTATACAGGTGTATCTGATATCGTAACGCAAACTTCGCGAAAAGGCACACCGCATGCCACTAATAAAATTATGATAGTCATTTATGTCGTTAATGAGCGGTTACAGAAATCACAGTGTTTATAAAAATGTGTTGGCTCGGCCTTTGAACGTTGCAAGCGTACCACCGCGCGTGTTTGTGGGTATGACAATAATCCCTGATGTGAACTCTATTTAATCCACTCTATTTGATCCTGATAGGATAGTTTTTCCAGTTTTGTTAACATTGTTTTTTGTGTAATTATCGAATTAATTATTTTCTTTTGACGTGACAACGTCTATTAAATTGGTACGGAGGAGTCATTCTCGAAAACACCGTAACGGCCGAATCTGACGCCACACGGAGTCGACGCCTACTTTTTTTGATGTGCAAGGTACCAGGGTAGCATAAAAGTGTTGGAGAAATCGAAACAATAAAAAAGCTCATTCATCATTATCAAATCACCATAATACATGAAAGAGGTTTTATTGTGCATAGTTTGTGGACGTGCAAAGTACCAGGGTATCACAAAACTGTAGGAGTTGACGTGACAACGTCTATTAAATTGGTACGGAGGAGTCATTCTCGAAAACACCGTAACGGCCGACTCTGACGCCACACGGAGTCCACGCCTACTTTACCCCCACCCCTAGAGCGAATAGACGTTGTCACGTTCAAATATCGGCAGTAGACGGAGTTCTACAGACAACCATTTTTTTTTTAATATTATTGGGTTATAAAAGTATAGCAATTATGAACGGTTTAAAGTGAAAAAAAACTGCATATTATTGTTTTTAAATCAGGAAAAAATCGACGAAAAATTCCACCACTGGGGGGTTCAGAATCATGTACTGGATCCATGGTAGTCGTTTGTGCGTCGATGTCAGATACACCGTTTACAGGGAAGAAGAATGAGAAGAACATTGAGCTATTATTATATAGTAATAATAGGAGAAGAAGAAGGAGATAGGGAAAACAGAGATGAGGGAGCAGGGTATTGTAGTATTTATAATAACTAGGTTACAGAGATTGAATAGACGGTCACCACATGTATAATTTCAAAATCAGCTGCATCGGGTATGACTAGAAGCCGAACCAAAGTAGAAAAAAGGCGAAATTTATGCTGAAGAAAGCATTGGAATAATGAATATTCAAATCAAATCAAATCATTTATTTTAAATAAACCAGTTACAGGCACTTTTGAATTGTCAGAAGGTCGGTCAGCCAGTAAGATGAAGCTAGTCGCCCATTCCAAAGAGTGGACATTTTTTTAAATTATAAAGCTATTGATACAAATATTTGATTACATCATTCATGTTGAAATCAACCGTGTGCAGAAATATATTGAAACCAGATGTATAATATGTAAAAAAACCTGCCCGATTCTTAAAAGTATCGATAACTCATTCTACTAATGCCTACAAGGCTTCAAAAAATAAGCTCTAAACAATAAATATTATTTCCCAAAGTCAAGTACGGGCTTAGGTTATAAAAAAATAACGTTGTAGATAATGTTGGTATATGCACTACATGGACCCAATGCGGGAGATTATGCAAAGGATTTTGTCTAAAGGTCATTACTGTCCATCCACCCAAATGAACCAGTCATTTAATGAGAGATTTCAGTGGCGCCACGTAATAAATAATATCGGTAAAACATATCTTTTTTCTCGGTGGTAGGCCATAACATCGGCCGCCGGCAGAAGTTACCACCCACCAGACTAAGCCTTGCCGCCAAGCGATTTGTCGTGTTCCGACATGATGTCTGCACGATGCGCCTAATGTTGTTGTGTTGGAAGTTTGGTCGTGGAGGGTCTTCAGATCAATCTCCCTTGGCGTAGCATCGATGGTCGTGTTATTGGGTATAACATTGCATCACCTCGCTCAACTGCCGTCTTCCTTTCATATTCGCTCAGTTTTTCTGAGGGAACAGGCTCTTAATAAACTACGCGCTTTACCATCAACGATCGCATCACTGCTTACCATCAGGCGGGATTGCGGTCAAGCGCTAGGTTATAATTACTAAAAAAAAAATCTATAAATAGGTTGCCATGCTTATACCTATAATAAACAGTCCGACTCGCCTTTTCCGCTTTTTCTATCAGTGGAGGTACAAAAACCAAATGTGTTTGGGTTCGGCTGTAACACTACACTATGAAATAAAAATATACTACCTCCATTCTCAATTGAATAAACAAACCCAAGTTATACAAAAAAACGTTATCGAAACTATATAAAAAAAACAGTGCAACGTTATTCAACATATAATATTGAGCAAACACGACCCTCCCCGTAGATATACTTTTATAAAAAATATTCGGTCATTTTTTGTAGTGTTTTCCTTTTCAACCTAAAACTGTTAGAATCGCATTCCAATGACTGTTCAACCCTCTGGAGTGGTACTCGGCCGGCCCATGTTTTTGTCCGGCTGATCCGTATTATTTGGCTACCCTACATATATGATACTGGGAATGTACATTTTCCTGGAATTCAAATACTAAATAATTCCGTATGGAAAGATTCTTTAAAAATCTTTTTATTTTATTCGGTTTTTTAAAGGTGATGACGTATCTTCCGTTGCTTTTGCATTTAAATGAAATGTGTTTAAACCAGAAATTTACATAGTACATTATAGTTTAAATAGTTAGATGGATGGATGCTTGGAAATGTATCACATTAAAACTCCTCGACGGAAAATAATTAAACTTTTTTCACAATATCAATCAATAATAATCATTTAAAAATTTAATTTATTAACCTTTAACTAGTGACGTGTAGTCTCACAGGCGTCGTGTGATTGGTGAATTCTTAGAATTGATGGTTTCCCCCCGCTTGCCGCGACCCCGCGTCTCAGTAGCTTTTGTTTTAGTGCCAAAACGACCATAGAAGGAAGCAGACGTGGCGCCGGATATATAACAGGTTCGTAATTTTAATTTGAAATTTGATTGTAGCCTGTGAGGCTACATGTCCCTAGTTGTCAAATAAATATTATTTCGATTTTTTTTTTTTTGTTTCTAGTGCAAAATGGCAGAAAACGCTAGGAAACGTGAACTTCAGCCGACGACTTCATCAAAAAGAAAAATATTACGAGTGGATAGTCCATCATTTGAAGAGGAATTCAATGCCCTCTTGCTAGTTTCAGACCAATCAGACAGTGAAGGTGATATTGAAGAGTTTTTGGTTTCCGACCGTGAACTTCTGCAGTTACGTGAAAGTGACCAAGATGAAGATCTAGAGGAGAACATTTTAGAAGTGGATAGCAGCAATGTGGGGAGCGAGATCAATAGAGAAGGAGATAGCACCGATAGTTCTAATGATGCCTTGCCTCTTTCGGAATTACGGAAATCGAATTTTTACTACGGTAAAAATCGTTATAAATGGTCGAAAACGCCTCCTAATGCTAGGGTTCGCACACTGCAACATAATATAATTACGCGTGCTTGTGGGTCGAAATTGACAGGTGAAGATGCGATAGACCCTTTGAGCATTTGGCATAAATTGTTTGACGAAGAAATGCTCCAACAAGTTTTGACTTGGACTAACAAAAAAATTGCCAGTTACAGGATGAAGTTCGCTCGGCAGAATAAACCTGAACTGAAAGACATAGATGTGACTGAACTGAAGGCTTTTGTGGGGCTTTTACTTTATTCAGCTGTTTTGAAATCTAACCACGAACGTACAGGTTATTTATTTGCAAGAGATGGTACAGGCTGTGAAATATTTAGATGCGGCATGTCAGAAAATAGACTTGTCATATTGTTACTGTGTTTGCGATTCGATAACCCAGATGATCGCACAGAAAGGCAGAACGATGATAAGTTGGCAGCAATATCTTTTATTTTCAACAAGTTTGTCAACAATTCCCAACAACATTACGAATTGAGTGAATGCGTAACCATAGATGAGATGTTAGTGAAGTTTCGAGGAAGAAGTCACTTGATTTCATATATGCCGAAGAAACCAGGGAAATACGGACTAGTCATACAATCCTTATGTGATGCAAAAAATGCTTATTTCTATAACGGATATGTTTATACTGGAAAAGGCTCTCACGGTGTCGGTTTGACCACACAAGATCAAAAACATCTCGTGCCCACTCAGTGTGTTCTACGGTTGATATAACCAATTGAAGGAAGTAATCGAAATGTGACTGCTGACAACTGGTACTCCTCTATTGAACTAATTGATGAGTTAGCAAAACGTAAGCTTACTTACGTGGGTACAATGAAAAAAAAACAAACGTGAAATACCAAGCCAATTTCAGCCGCAAAAAGATCGAGATGTCCAGTGAACTTTGTTTGGTTTTACAAAACAAAATACTATGTGCTCATATGTCCTTAAGAAGAATAGAGCGGTGATACTTGTATCCTCAATGCATCACGATGTTGTAGTTGACGAAGATACTAAAAAGCCTGAAATTATACTATATTACAACATGACAAAAGGAGGCGTAGGTGAAGCAGATAAAAAATGCTCCATTTATTCCAGCAGCCGCCGAACGAGAAGGTGGCCAATGGTGGTATTCTACCGCATAGTGGACTTGAGCGGCATGAATGCTTATATATTATATAATATGCATCAGCCCAAAAATACAGATAGAGGAGATTTTCTTAAGTCATTAGCCCGTTCACTAGTGCTACCCCACTTGCAAAGACGTGTTGTATGCAGGCAATTACCAAGGGAGTTACGCCTAGTGATGAAACGAGTTCTGGCTGAAGATATGGTTGAAGAAGATGTCCAAACTCCTGAAAACAGTCAAGGCAAACGAAGGGCATGCAGTATTTGTCCGCCTAAACTTCACAGAATGACTGTGTACACATGTGTCGGGTGTTGCAATCCCGTATGTTTGCAATGTTCTCGACCCTTGTGTAAAAATTGCCAATGATTTATGCCAAATAGAGTATGTGTCAGAATTTTTATGTTTTGTTTTCAGAAGTAGCTTTTATGTTTTTTTTATCTTTGTATTGTTGAATTTTTTATAAAAAGAGTTACATTTGTCATATCATTTATGTAAGGTCTATTAAAATGTTAAAATAAGGATCTCATGTCAATTAAGGCTGAAAAGTACAAGTAAGTGTTAATTATCATTTGTGTTTTAAGTAATTATAAAAACTGATTGAATTAATTTATATTTGTTTTATTACATTCCAACAAATAAATATCAACGAATTTTAAATCATTATAATGCAATTTTATGACAAAGTTTAAATTTTAAAGTTGTAGCCTGTGAGACTACATGTCCCTTATACTGTTCTCAATTTGTCACGTCACTAGTTAAAGGTTAATAGTTCAGAATACGAGTAGTCAATTGAAACCATCACGAAGTATCACCTAATCTACTGATTAGGTTCACTCACCCACCCGTCTCTAAAACTTTCCCAAACTTTCGAGCCCATCTTCAGGAGCACATCCTAATCAAAACTATTCGCTACGGCACCCTCTCTAAGGTGAATTAAGATTAATTACTGTTGACAGTAGTTTGAGGTGGGCACCCGCGCCGATGGACCCTTGTTGTAGGCTGTCCAAACTTCAACAAAATCTGCTAGGAATAATGATTGACGCTTTGTTATTTAAGAGGGCGAGAAGAATAGACAGTTTAAAATAATAATAATAATAATCTTTATTCCACAAAAATTGGTACAAAAAAGTGGGAAGTCCCTGACTCCTGTGCTAGGTGATATACTTATGTTGTAAGACCCAGTGCCCTCTCCCAATAGGAGATTTTATAGAATCCTCCCCTCAAACGATATAAATGAAGTCATGCAATAATAATATATATATAAATAATATTTTTGAGCCGTTTGGAGTTGAAAGACTTAGGGTCTTTGTGTCCGAGTGCTCATTGAATTTTTGGGTATTCGTCAGGCAGTTGGATAACTTTTCACTTGACCAGAAGGTTGGCCTACTTTTTAGCCCAAACGATCATCATTACCATCCAATGTGATTATGAAGTTAGCGTTTTGGAGACTTATCCCATTGTCAGCGATGTGAATGAATGTTTTGATGTTTAATGATCTCTTCCATTTTTTTTAAATTTTATATTGTTAGCTTTTTTTTGTGTTAGCTTGTTAATTTATATTTTTAACTTTAATATAATGACCATAAACTGTTCAGGTCTAAACACTACGTGCAGGTAGAGCAATAGTGGCACAGTGGCCTAGACTTAAAAATAAAATAGGTCCTATTTTTAACCCCAGACAGACGCATTTCTGTGTGTAAATTATATCATCACCATTGTTCTCAAAATGGCGAAGGAAAACTGGCATGTCCTAGAGTAAAAAATTCAGAGACGTGAATGTGACATCGCCAACCCGCACTAGGCTTGCCTCGTGAAATACTGCCCACTCTCTCTCACAAAGAGCTCTTCATATTTATGTTATGTAATTTATATGGTGTACATGATGAAGAGTATTCTATTTTATTCTATTCTGAGTCTCGCTAGTAACGAAAAGTTATTAAATATTCATGTTAATAGCATTTATTTATTATTCACAAAGTCCACGGCTCTTTGACGTTTCATTTAAAATAGAGTTTTAACCTTCACACAATAATACACGTTATAAAACTACCCCCCTTATTACAAAACAAATTCTAACTTTAGTTCCCGAAAAAGGCTTTGAGTCAGAATTTTGAACTTCATTGACATTAACTTAAAGTCCTTTATGCAATAGTGACAACTTAACACCGAACCAAGCAGTCCTATTTATATAAAATACTGCATTTCTATAATAGTAAGGTTCATAATTCAATACAACGTGGTTTAAATCTGGTCGAAAAAATTGTAATAAGGGGGTTAGAGTTTTGGGTGGTAAGTATTATCGGAGCACAGCATATATCACTTATACACTAGATACACAGTCTCGAACTAAACTCTTATCAAAAACGGCGATAAGTATTAAGCAGTCTAAAGTAGTCAAAATAAATATACATTAATTTAAAATCAGCCTTAAGTGCAGTGTATAAAGTTCTTATCACAAAACAGTACAAAAAAACCATTACTTTTTACGACCGAGTCTGACATCAATCCAAATTCATCCTTACACGCATGCATTAAAGTCAGAATTATAAAGTACTAAATGAAAGAAGCACCTAAGTGCTGCATTGTGCGCTTGTTCAGTTCAACCATTTTTTTTTTTACGTTGATTGTGAATCTTGTGTAGCTATAAGTGATCGATGGTGCACAGCCCAGTTGATGGAAGTCAGATGACTCTTGCCAAAAACAAAAGAGCGCGCTAATATATTTTTAAAGGAAGCTTCGATTCGGCCTCTTTAGCCGGGCGGGGACGGCTTCAAAAAGGTTTAGGATGTAACTTTTATATACTATAAAATATATACAGCAGGAATAAATATACAAAGTATGGTGAGAACTAATTGTAGTTCTCACTTCCCTTTGTATGGGCGTATGAGATATTGTCAATGACTGTGTAAATAGGTTACAGTCAAATGTACCTACATAGTAATTATTCGTGTACATTAAATTCAATTTAATTTAATTATTTGTTAGCATGAGAGTTGAAAATAACAGGATAAATTGAATTGGCCATAGTCAAGCATCACGTTTTCGAATTACAACACAAATAAAACAGTCGACTGCTAAACTAAACAAAATCTATACAGAGAATGATCATTTATCACAAAACATTATTCGAAAATCTTGTCGTTAAGCAATTGAGAAGAAGAAATGGCGAACAATATGTACACATGACCATTTAGGCACATCAAACAAACCACAATAACGTCTAGAACAGAGGCGATGAAAATGAATTCTCCGAATCAAGTATTGTTGGCAAGATCGTCAGATTTCGAGCGACATACGGGCGATAGCAGGTCAAGCTACTCAAACTGTCAGATATTCCCAATCAACCTTGAGCCTTAATGCTTTAGAGATAAAGTTGAAAATCTAATAAGGAAATCTGACAGATGGTGGTAGCTTGTTGTGCTGTCGTCTGTACCAATTATCACGTAACGGGTTGAGTGTTAGGGTCGAGTAGCTTTATCGGGACGAAGTTCCAGTTTCATACAATAATGTTCTTAATAATATTATAAGTAATATTAAACTGCCCTTCGGAAGTTGGATGAAATTTGTGGCACAGAGTAGCGAAGACGGTACGATTATTGGATTTGCCTTCAAGTTGATTTTGAAGTTTTTTTTTTTTTTTAATAATCGACGCAATCGTTAAAGTTGCAATCGTTAGTAAAGCGCGCTAGTTTAATAAGCCCATTGACTAAAAAACTGAGTGAATAGGAAGGAAGACTGCAGTTGAGCAAGGTGATGCAATGTTTAACCCAGAGGGTGATTGATCTGGAGACCTTCCACGACCAAACTCCCGACACAACAACATTTGGCGCATCGTACCCGGCACACATCGCAACTTAACTGTTCATACCCGTCCTCCCTACGGTTTCACCAGACATCATGCCGGAACACGACTACTAAACCTATAATGCATTTCTAATCACTTAATCGCAAAAGAATTAAGGTTAGACCTTAATTTTTTGGCGTTAAAGGAAATTCTAAAGGTTGGGTAGAAAAATATAGTTTAAAAAACTAAAACAACATGCTTTTAAAAGGTACCTCTGAGAAGATATAGCAGAAACAAACCCATGTTTTTTTAGTTTTTTAAACTACCTATATTTATTTTCAACTTTTTAGTTCGATATTCTTTTTTTAAATAATATACGGATTACACGAACGCTTATGTGGTGCTCATTTGTTTTTACCAAACTTTTCTTGATCTCCAACAGACAATAGCAAGTGCTAAAATTCGTAATGATGCGTTACCCAAGTAACTAAATCTAAACTAAAAAATACTTTGCCTGCACAAATTAATGTAAGGTAAGGTTGAAAAAAATTTTGAGTTAGAGACGGACGAACAAACAAGCAAACATACAAGTCAAGCTAGTAAAAAGCATGTAAAAATTAGACAGTTTCGGGAAGCTTGACCTGCTAGTAACATAGATATATTGGCCCCGATTCCCTATCTAATATGTTAGTTTAGGCCTGTCAAATTAGTCCGCGCCTGACGTAATTCATGTATTTTTGGTCGCCATGTTTGTCATCGCGTCTAAACTCTCTATGGGATATCTTAATTTGACAGGTTGAAACTAAAATTTTATCTTTTATCCTTTTTCCGTTTAAATGTGAAGAAAAGAATCAGCACCAACATCTATGAATCTGTATTTATTCTTTTCGTTTCTATCCTTTGCGTTGTCATGTTTGTATAACTCTAACATTGACTAGCACTAGGAAATCAAAAAGTCAGTCGTTTTGGGGGCTGTCTCTTGTAATTTTAAAGATCTAAAAGTGCTAAACAGTTGAAGGCATATCCTTTTAAGCTTATAGATGCCTGTGCCAGTGGGCGCTGTAATAAATAGGGTAATATATTAGGTACTAAACACTTCTCAGCCTAATTTTAACAAAACATTTTAACAGGTAGAAAACACTTACGACTGGCGTTATACAATATTTTTGTTACTTGTGCATAAAAACTTACCTACTAAATAAAAAATAAACCCTCAGTAATTGTTGTGTGACAGTATATGTATATGACAGTACATGTATATGACAGTATAAATGTAGAAGTCATGATGGCCTAGTGGTTAAAACACCAGCTTCTCAAGTATGAGTGCGCGGGCTCGATTCCAGGTCAGGCAAATACCAATATAACTTTTTTAAAGTTATATGTACTTTCTAAGTATATCTTGGATGCCAATGACTGAAGGTGAAGGAAAACATCTTGAGGAAACCTGGACTTTAAGTCTGAATTCGCCAACCCGCATTGAGCAAGCGTGGTGATTACGCTCAATCCTTCTCTGTATGAGAGGAGACTGTGCCCAGCAGTGGGACGATAAATAAGTTCATAATGATGATATGTATATAGTATATTCTATTTCTTCGGCCTATAGAAGTGCACTGCTGCCCACAGGTTTTCCACAATGACCAGTCTAGTGCTGCCCGCATCCATCGGGTTCCACCTTGTTGAGGGCCTCCCTACGCTTTCTGGCCGCTACTCCAGAACCTTCCTGTCCCATCGGCCATCGGTTCTATGAGGAATGTGCGTCACCCACTGCCACTTAATTTGTCTTTAAAACACTCGCAACAGTCACTTAAAATGTCGGTGGCTTTGGTTCTTCTGCGCGGATCTCCTCATACTAACGATGAATGGATCACTGACTCTTAGTCAAATAAATGATAATAATAATTTATCCGATGTACAATACAATATACAGACAGAGACAAAGTCGCACGGAGGCATAAACATAAAGCTCACTAACAATTTACTCCTATCAACACTAACTGTATCTGAACTGCAATTGGAGTTTTTAATAAAATTCAAATTTTCAATGGGCCATCTGATTTCTGTTTCTCTTCACTACACTGTGACTCCTTCGGTACACATAATCTGCTTAGTTATGGAATATTAAGTTTGTGTTCACTTGAGAAGGCCTATCGTGGGACTTAGCAGTCGCTGACAGATGACGTAGACTCATCTAATTAGAATAATTAAGGGTATGCTGTATTTTGATACGTAATTATACAATTGGTGTTAGATTTGATGAGGATAACATTGAAGGAATGATGTTTGAAGTTTGTTTTGTACAAAACATTTTGGTATAATGGAAATAAAGTTAGCATTTATAAATAAAAATATTATATTTAGTGGGCACAGATCAATCGATCAAGTTAAGCAAGGCTTATCGCGGTTGAACTGTGGATGGGTTACCATCTTCCCCAAGACCTCTCCTCCACGCCTCGAATAGGATCTTAAGCGGTTGGTCCTGCCTGTTATTCGCGAATCCATGACAGTCGGTACGGGTAGCCAGAAGAATATTTCTTATCAGATGGGATGGTATTACCCAGTATCTGGGTAGCTGAGGTCAGGTAGGTAGTCGCATCATATAAAGTCTTAGTATTCAACATCCTCCGGTTGGACTGAAGCTGCCCATAACATAGTTGTGAAAAGGCTAAGCAGGTGATAATTTACTTAGTAAATATGTTTAATATAATTTTTACACCTTTTTGTTTAAAACTAAATAAATACTTTCTGTTTCCTTCTCTACTTCTCTGAGAAGAAACACTGTACTCTGTATGATTGTCCCGTTGGTAAATATTAAAGACTTTAGATAATTAGACTGGTTTATTACACTTGTAGAATTATTACATTGGAATCGACACCTTCTCGGTCAGATCCTAAGTTACAATGACAAGACTATAGACTATATTCATAGACACTAATACATAGAGATGGTATTAGTTACTCGACTACAGAGTAGTGATGTATGATACAACATCCCCCCTGTTTAAGTTTAAATTAACCCTTGACAAACAATATTATAGAAACCTGACTTAGTTACAATTTAGACAATGACTTAAGACTATAGTTAGGTCTTAATCTAGGATACAATGTTCTACTTAATCTATTTCATCAATTAGCCTTCTGGTTGGCTTTACAACTCTTCCAGAACGAGTTACATGTTGACTGACTGAGGATTGAGATGAGAGCTCTTGAGGTCTAGACTCCTGCCTGTTACCTTCCTCTCTCCCCTGCGACGAATTGGATAGCATAGGAGAATATTTGTGTCTTAAATGAACCCTATTCCTCCTATACCTAACTCCATTGACATCCTCAACGACATATGACCTATTATTAGCCAACCTTAGCTTGACAATGGCTTGTTCCCAATTGCTATCTGGCTTTCTTTTAAAGTATACATGATCATTGGGATACAATAATGACAATGACTTTGTATTTATATTATAATATTTAGACTTATTTTTATTATTTTGCTTGACACATTCTTTATAATTTTTGAATGTAACCACTTTAGGTTTTAATTTCTTATAAGACATAGGAATGTTATTTCTTAAATTCCTGGACATTAACAATTGAGCTGGAGATGGTAAATTATTCTTAGGTGTGTTTCTATACTGTAATAAAGCTATGTATGGATCAGATGAGTTTCTTTTACATTTTTTTAACATATTTTTGATAATTTTGACTGAACTCTCTGCTTGACCATTTGACTGTGGATGATATGGGCTAGTTACAATGTGTTCTATGTCCCATTCATGCATAAAATTCTTAAATTCTAATGACTGAAAAGGAGGACCACCATCAGACACTAAAGATAAAGGTATTCCATGACGAGCAAAAATGGACTTTAAATGTGTTATTACATTCTTTGCTGTACTGTTTTTATTTAACAAAGCTATTTCTATAAATTTAGAATAATAATCTGTGACAATTAAATAAGTAAGGTTATCAAAATACATTAAATCAACACCTACTTGTTGCCATGGATATTTATTAATTTCAAAATTTTTTAGTGGTTCCTTTGGATTATTAGGTTTAAATTGTGCACATACATAACATTGTTCTACCAAGTTTTTAATATCAGCTGACATGCTTGGCCAGTACAAAGACTCTCTAGCCAGTTTTAAGCATTTATTTATACCTTGGTGACCTTCATGAATTTTACCTAACATTTCCTTATACATTGACTGTGGTACTATTAATTTTGACCCTTTGAACAACAAATCTTTGACTACATGAATTTCAGCTTGTATATTCCAAAATGGTTTTATTGACAGACTGACATTATTTTTATTTTTTGGTCAACCTTCATAATAATACTTTTTTAACAATTGCAAAGTATCATCTTTCATAGTGTGCTGTAACAATTTTGTACAGTACTCCTTTGTGACTGCTAGACTTGAATGCATTAAATTGACATGACAAGATATTTCTGACTCATTCTCAGGTATATAATGTTCTTTCAATGCTGCTCTAGACAGAGTGTCAGATATAAACATTTCTTTACCTGGAACATGTATAACTTCCAAATCATATTTTTGTAAAGTTAACATCATACGTTGCAATCTTGCTGGTACATCATGTAGTGGCTTTTTAAAAAGATAGACTAAAGGTTTATGATCAGTATGAACAGTTACTTTATGACCGTACACATACTGGTGAAATTTTTCACAACCAAACTGAATGGCTAACAATTCTTTCTCAATTTGAGCATACCTTGACTGAGTTTGAGTTAATGTTTTTGAACTATAAGCAATAGGTTTATTATTCTGCATAATGACTGCTCCTAATGCTGACTTTGACGAATCGACTGACAAGACTAATGGTACATTGGGATTATAATGAGCTAAAACTGGTGACTTTGTAATTTCATCGATTAAACTCTTAAGACATTGACTATGATTTTCATCCCAAGTCCAGACTGAATCTTTCTTCAAAAGATTTCTTAAAATTTGAGTTTTTTGAGACAAATTGCTAATAAAGGGACCTAAATAATTGATCATACCTAATATTCTTTGCAATTCTTTGACATTTTTTGGTGTAGGCATATTGACAATTGCTTTTACTTTCTCTTCATCAACCCTAGCACCATCTTTACTAAAAACATACCCTAAAAAACAGACTTCTGAAACTAAAAATTTACATTTAGACTTATTGAACTTTAAATTGACTTCACGTGCTCGTTGCATGACTTTATGTACTCTCTCATTATGTACTGACTCGTTTGGTCCATATACCAAAATATCATCGATGAATATTAGAACTCCTTCTAAATCACCGAACAAATTCATCATGACTCTTTGAAAAATTTCAGACGATGCATTAATACCAAAAGGTAACCTCAAATATTTATATCTACCGAAAGGTGTTTGAAATGTACATAAATCAGAACTATATTCATCTAGTTTAAGCATCCAAAATCCTGAAAATGCATCTAAATGAGAAAAACAAACAGCTCCTGCTAGTTGAGATCTGATCTCATCTATTGACTTAAGTGGATAAATTTCCCTTATAATATTCTTATTCAAATTTCTAGGATCTAAACAAATTCGTAACTGACCCGTGCTTTTGACTGTTATCACTATACTGTTCACCCATTCTGTAGGTTTAAAAACCTTTTCAATGACCTGCATTTTCTCCATGCGATCCAATTCATCGCGCAGTTTGTTCAGTAAAGCGAAGGGTACTCTTCTCGGAGCATCCACGCATGGCACTGCTTCAGGTTTGAGTTTCAGGCGACAGACTTGAGGTAGACATCCAAGACCCTGAAATACATCATTGTATTGTGTAAGAATTTGTTCACTAAAATTTTGTTGAGACACAGAGAAAACTCTTTGAATTATACCTAATTTTTCACAAGTTGGTAGACCTAAAACATTCGGACAAACTAAATCTGCGACTATAAACACTATATTTACACTAATAGTGCTATTATTTAAAGATAAACTACATTTTACATTAACTTTACCCATAATGGGTATTGATATACCACCAAACCCACTAACGTTTATTTGACATTTCTCAAGTGACATTTGACTTTGACATTTCAAAGATTGAAAAGTTTTCTTTGACATAATATTAATATCAGCTCCTGAATCAATAATGCAATTAATTTGTGTATGACCAACTAAAATGTTTATGTTCCATGACTGTTTAGAATAGTATTTGTTTTCTTTTGACTCGACTGTATTGACCTGTTTACTATGTGTTGACTTTGCTGTAATAATTCTAGTGTTTGTTGTGTGAGATTCCTCAGACTTGTGTCTGTACTCATCATTAAGATATGAATCTCGACTAAGACTTTTTGACTTTTTTGACTTGACTCTGAATCTCTCAGACTGTTCCGTGTTTTCATCACTGAGATATGACATATGACAAGAGTCTTCATTGGATCTCTCAGACTTATCAGTCACCAGTCTTTTTTCATCACTGAGGCATTTTTTGTTAGACCTCTCAGATATGACATTATCACCACTTTCATCACAGAAATATGACACAGGATATTTTTTATGATAAGATGAGTCCACATGAGATCTCTTAGACATTGACTGCGACTGGCCTATGTGCGACCTGACCGTTGATTGTAACTTAGGAGCTGACTGTGTGTATGACAACCTGCTATGTCTGTAATGATTTTGATTGTGATGACTTTGTGACTCTAAATGACAATTATATTGACTAGACTTATGACTATGACGGATGTTATGACAATTTAAAATTCCAACAAAATTATCTTGACTACCAGTTGAACTAAAAGACTCTAAATGACTGACTTTTTTATTATTGGAGTAACAAAATTTTGCAAAATGACCATAAGAGTTACATGACCTGCATTTAGCTCCCTGCGCTGGACATTTGTAGCGGTGGTGTTGTCCACAGCGGCTACACGTCTTCGAGCGCTTCTCAGTACTGGGACTTGACTTTGACCTCCCTGCGCTGGATCGCTGCTGACTGACTGGTGAAGCTCGCCGTCGCTGACGCTCCGCTCGACCACGGCTCCTCCGACGCAGATGCATGACTTTTTCAGACTCTTCACTAGTGGACCTCTTGACAATTTGGTCTGCATCCTGCTGTGCGACGATGAGTGTCCTAGTTAGCTCTCGCATCCTCTGATATGTCAGATCAGGTTCCTGCAGCAGTCTCTGACGTACATGTGCTAAGTCCAAACTCAAGTTGACGATAAAAATATCTCTGATAAGAGATTCTCTGAGCGTTCCAAATTCGCAATCTTGGCTCTTATTTTCGAGATCGGTTAAGAAATCCTCGATACTTTCCGATTTCTGTTGACGTGTGGTAAAAAACATGTAACGATACATGGCATGGACGTCGAATTTGGCCTTGACGTCATGTAATGTGCTTTCTCCAATATTTATGTTGAATGTGTTGAAAATATTTAAGCATTTTTCACCAATGTGATGTAGTAAAATGGCGATCTTGCGTTTCTCACCGGACTTGTCCAAACCCGTTGCCAACAAGTATAATTCGAACTGTTGCCACCAGCGCTTCCAGGTTTCGTAATTGTTGTTTGTTGCATCTGACGATATTTTAAGCGCCTTCAAGCCATTGTTCATTGCAGTTCCGGTGTCATGGTTGCCACCGACGCCATCCGACTTTTGCATTTTTTGAATTTTCTTTCTTCGTATTGGGTTTTTTCACTCTTCTGACACCATGTATGATTGTCCCGTTGGTAAATATTAAAGACTTTGGATAATTAGACTGGTTTATTACACTTGTAGAATTATTACATTGGAATCGACATCTTCTCGGTCAGATCCTAAGTTACAATGACAAGACTATAGACTATATTCATAGACACTAATACATAGAGATGGTATTAGTTACTCGACTACAGAGTAGTGATGTATGATACAACATACTCAACACGAAATCAGAAACAATCTCGCACACATGTCAGTGGACCTGTCTAGACAGGGCACGATTGTTTCAGATACATGTTACAGTTCTCGGTGGTAGGCCATAACATCGGCTGCCGGCAGAAGTTACCACCCACCAGATAAAGTCTTGCCGCCAAGCGATTCGTCGTGTTCCGACATGATGTCTGGTGAAGCCGTACGGAGGACGGGTCTGAGCAGTTGTGTTGCGATGTGTGCCGGGTACGATGCACCTAATGTTGTTGTGTTGGGAGTTTGGTCGTGGAGGGTCTTCAGATCAATCTCCCTTTGGCGCAGCATCGTTGGTCGTGTTCCTTCCTATTCGCTCAGTTTTTCTGAGTGAATAGGCTCTTAATAAACTAGCGCGCTTTACCATCAACGATCACATCACTGCTTACCATCAGGCGGGATTGCGGTCAAGCGTTAGTTTATATTATTAAAAAAAAAAATGCTTACCTCGCTCAACTGCCGTCTCCTTTCCTATTCACAAAGTTTTTTTTTAGTGAATAGGCTAAATAAACTAGCGCGCTTTACCATCAACGATCGCATCACTGCTTACCATCAGGCGGGATTGCGGTTAAGCACTAGTTTATAATTATTAAAAAAAAAAACATAACGTACATACATAATCAGATTATAATGTTCCCACTCCTGGGACACAGGCCTCCTCTCCGTGAGAGACAGTGGGCCCTAATCTACTAAGCGGGCCCAAAGCGTGTGGGTAGATGTCACATGTCTTCGAAGTTTTGGCTCTAGAACAAGCCGGTTTCCTCAAAATGTTTTCCTTCACCGTTTTGAGAGCAGTGTTGATTTTTTTTTTTTATAATTATAAACTAGTGCTTGACCGCAATCCCGCCTGATGGTAAGCAGTGATGCAATCATTGATGGTAAAGCGCGCTAGTTTATTAAACCCATTCATTTAAAAAACTTAGTGAATAGGAAGAAATACGGCAGTTGAGCGAGGTGATGCAAATTTATAAACCCAACAACACGGCCAATGATGCTACGCCAGAGCGAAATTGATCTGGATGGACTATGATCAAACTTCCGACACAACATCATTTGGCGCATCGTACCCGGCAAGCTTCACAAAACAACTGCTCAGACCCGTCCTCCGTACGGCTTTACCAGACATCACGCCGGAACACGATGAATCGCTTGGCGGCAAGACTTTGTCTGGTGGGTGGTAACTTCTGCCGGCAGCCGATCTTATGGCCTACCATTTATAACTTAGATACAGTAAAGTGCCTGACGCAGTTCGAACCTTTGACTTCCAACTTGTAATTTCGGCCGATATCACTAGCCCATTACTGATCTACGGGCTGTTTGTGTAAATTGCTGTCTCATGTTTCAGTTATCATAAAAGAGGTACCAGTCATGCCTAAATCCCGAGATTTAGGCAAATGCCTAAATCTCGGGATTTAGATACATAATGTAGATGTAGATACATTGACAGTAGACTTAGACAGCCTCCGTGGCGTAGCAGTAGCGAACGCGGCCGTTGCGCTAGGAGACGCGGTTTCGATCCCCGCACAGTGCAAATATTTGTATGCATGAATAAGAATATTTGCACTGGTCTGGTCGTGTCTCGGAAAGCACGTTAAGCCGTTGGTCCCGGTTGCCTTACGAACATTTAGTAGTAGTCGTTACGGGTTGTTGGAGCCCTCAAAAGTGTAAAAATTGGTCTAACTGCAATGCTTAGATATCGCCTTCGGGTTGTGGAGATCAGACGGCAGTCGCTTCACGGAAAATATCGAAGTTTAGTCAAAATCAGCAGGGAGACTGGTAAAAGCGGACCCCAGACTCCAAAGCTGAAAGCTACGGATGCGACTGGGATTAACGCTGAGATGATGATGATGATGATTGACAGTAGACTTAGTTTTGTAGACCATATTGACAATATGGTTAATTCAGCCTACCGAGCTCTTGGGTTCGTCCTGCGATCCTCTAAAGACTTCAAAAAACCTTCCACCATCCTCTTGTTATTTAATTGCTATGTCCGAAGTACTTTGGAGTACTTTAGTACAATCTGGAGCCCATCATATCAAGTGCACATAAAACGGATCGAAAGAGTACAAAAGAAATTAACCCGTCATTTAGCGTTTAAGTTCAAACTTCGGAACTGTAAATCATATAAAGATAGGAGAATCCAACTAAAGCTATTAACCCTAAAATCTCGTCGTTCCATTTTTGACTTATCCTTTCTGTACAAGATACTTAGTAATGGCGTTGACTGTCCAGATTTACTGAGCAATATTCAAATTAAAGTTCCTACCAGAATCCCACGCCACCCACAACCCTTACTTAAGGCTCCACAACACCGAACTAATCTGGGTAAACATTCGCCGATTTATAGATTGAGCCATCGATATAATTGTATGACTAAATCATCGGCAGACATCGACATCTTCTCAAATATTTAGAGTACATACAAATCATTAATTTTTTAAAACATCAATGACATAATATGTGGACATACGCAAGAATCGTAGTAACATTTGTATGAACTATAAATATTTAATGTAATTCATTGTCAAACAATTAATTTTAATTTAATATAATTTTGTATTATTGTAATTTCATTGTCTATTGTAATTTGATTTGATTGTTTTACTTTCTTCTCAATGAATCTAATGTTAACTTTATTTCATTATCATTATTCGGCATAATTAAGAAAATTATTGTTACCGTTTCTTTTTTTTTTAACAAATTTTATTATTGTGTCGTGATGGAAGTTTTTAAGCTATTGCATAGCTTCTATCGCGGGCCTTGAGCGCGGGGACCGAATCCAGAAATTCCGTAACGAAAAAACCTCACGCTCCCCACTCCGACGGGCACGGAGGTGTGGCTTGAAGGCCGTACATCGTCTAACGTCGTTTCAGTTCGGCAGTCTTCGGCACGGTATGTTTGTGTGCGTGCGACTACATCTTTTGAAAACAATTTATAGATTTTCAAAAAGAGCATGTATATTGCAGGGCGCGAACTCAGTTCTACACACTTGCCATGTTACTGATAGTCGCGATGTGCTAAACTTGCGATTAATTTTCTCTCTGAAATAGGTCTTCTATAGAGATATGTCATAGACGTCATCGACGTTGTCATGGCTACCTTAAAAACTTTTCATATAATTAATTATTAAGTACTTTTATTCAAATTAATTTAGTAGTGTTTTTATAAAATAGCTTTTTTTTAACGGAAAAGCTAAGATGAATGTCACGCTAATTTTTCATTGGACTTTTAAATTATTTATAGTGTTGTTTACTAAATAAAAGCGCGTGATTTTATAGAGTAAAAAGTGCTCACGCGGCCGTTTTTTCAACTGTGATTGGCGATATCCGCCATTATTTTGAAATATTTTTTTAAAGAATTTCTATAATTTGTTACACGTGTTATTGGCAAAATTGTGGTATCTATCCACAGGGACCAGATCAAGAGTTGAAGTTGAAGTTTTTATTAAATAAAATATTACAGAAAGATGTCGGTGAACAATGTTAATACGAGTACATTTAAGTGTACGAGTTGTAATATTGTTATCTTCGAAACGAAACAACGAAAGTTTAATAAAAATATGCTCGTCGGCTTTTTCTGAGGAAGACATTGATGAGGCACAAAAGTTATTGTTTGTTTCTACGAAGGCAAGACAAAAACACGTATCGAGGCGTAAGAACAAAAAGTAGAAAGACCTAAAATATACGATTACAGTGTTTAAAATCACGGATCCCGAACAATCCCAGTTTTTGTGGCAAATGACCTTCACAAATTGCCACCAGTTTGCTTTGACTACGTAGAACGTACGTAAAGAAGTTGATGAAGGATTTATTAATTCTAAGGTCAGATGTTAACGCAATCAGAAGTGATTATGTTACTAAAGATCAGCTCGAAAATATTAAATTGATAACAAATAATTCGACACCGACGCCGTTCATCATCAACAACCTTTTTATCGTCCCACTGCTGGGCACAGATCTCCTCTCATACAGAAAAGGATTGAGCGTAATCACCACGCTTGCTCAATGCGGGTTGGCGATTTCAGACTTATAAAGCCCAGGTTTCCTCAAGATAAAAAATCAGAGCGGTTGACAACTTTTCTATCAAAAACATTGAATTTGAAAATGAATAATGATCCACAAGAGTCCACAACAAAATATGGGACCACCATTGACGCGGTATTTTCTAGGTATTTAGAGGATATTAAGTCGCAAACTTATGTTTCTTATTTCAGTTATCATAAACCTATAGTTTCAATGATAAATATTCCTGAATAACCAACAGCTACTGTAAGCTAATAAAACCCACATGTATTGTAAAATAATAAAAATATTTTAAATAATATTAACTTTTTATTTATTTAATAAAAGAAAAATTTGTTTTCTTATCGGTCACCACGCTCAAAAAGTGTAACTTGAATTAATATCAAAGAAAAGGAAATACTGCATAAATAAAATAAATAAATAATTATAATTGCATAAATTGATACAAAATGCTATGCAATAGCTTTACCGCGGCAGTCCCCGAGTGCCACACGTCTTTTTTGTTATCATTGTCCTAAAATTTAGTTTAATATAACATTGTTTTAAAATTTAATTAATATGAAGTTGCTTTAAAATCTAATTTCATATAACATTGTTTTAAAATTTAATTTGATACAACGTTAACAATTTGTATTCATGCTGTTATAATATTGTTTTTTTATTGTTAGAGTATTGTGTCGTCTGGACGTGAATAAGGCTAGTGGTCCAGATGGTATACCAGCGATTGTTCTTAAGGCTTGTGCGCCCGAGTTGTCTCCTGTATTGACGCGCCTGTATCGCCTCTCATTTAGGACTGGTATAGTGCCCAAGTCCTGGAAGCTTGCCAACGTGCAGCCCGTGCCCAAAAAGGGTAGTCGTGCCGATCCTACCAACTATCGGCCGATTTCAATGACCTCCATACTCTGCAAGATTATGGAGCGTGTATTGAACTCGCGCCTCTTGGCATACCTGGAAGGTAACGCAATCGCAACCGCAACCGCAAACCGCAATCGGTCAACTGGGGACCTACTAGTGTATGCCACTCACTTGTGGGGCGAGGCCCTCGAGAAAAATGGGGAAGCGATTGCCGTCTCCCTTGATGTCTCGAAGGCCTTCGACCGGGTATGGCACGCTGGCCTTTTGAGTAAGCTTCCAGCGTACGGCATTTCCGCTGGCCTGACTGGCTGGGTAAAAGACTTCCTGACTGAACGGTCCCTCCGAGTTGTTGTCGACGGATGTTCATCTGAGCCCATGTCGACTAATGCCGGTGTTCCTCCAGGTCTGTTCTCTCTGCAACTCTGTTCCTGCTGCATATTAACGTTCTGCTGATGCCCGGTATCTATGGGTATGCAGATGACAGCACAGTTGTGGAGAGATACCTGCCGGAAGCTCGGGCTAGTAAGGAAACTATCCGGTCCGAAAGAGAGGCCATGGTAGAGCGTGTGAGTGCTGCGCTGCTCGCTGAAGTGCTCATTTTTTATGCACACACACATCGAAACACAACTGTTCAGACTCGTCTTCCGTACGGTTTCAACAAACATCATGCCGGAACACGACAAATCGCTTGGAGGAATACTTTGGCTGGCGGGTGGTAACTTCTGCCGGAGACCGATGTTATAGCCTACAACCGAGAAAAACACAATACATATACTTACTCTCAACAATAGCAATAAAAAGTCTAATTTGGAAAAATCTTTAGCTACACAGTAGCTGAATTTGTTGGGAAACATTCGTGAAACACAAAACTTAAATATCATCTGTCCAGCTTTTTCACAAGTAAATTGATGCTGGCTTCTGATCTAAACGGATGCAGCTTAATAACACTATTTTACGAAAATCAATAGTTCTTTTGCCGGGGAGAAGTAATGGAGCAACAAACTCCCCAACAGCATAGCTGTTTATTTAGTTATAAAAGCTTGATTGTAAGCATCCAAAACAGTTAACATTACGAAACACAGAACATCAAACCAAATTATATTTCAACAGAACTGTCTCCTGAGATCCATTAATACCTATTTTAGGAGACAGGGTGACATGATGTTTATAGATTCATGTAGATATTTCATAATATATTGTACATCTGCTCTTATGTATGAATCATGTGTGTTTGTCATAATAAAGTTTATTATTTTTTGCTATATATGTCAGCTTCCCTCGCCAATATTATATTATTAATGATGTACTGCTTTCTTCTTCTTTAGTCTATAGAGGTCCACTGCTGAATAAAGGCCTCCCCAAGTTCTTCCATTACAATGAGGGGATTCGCCATAGTCCCTACGCTTGGCAGACGGGTTGGGGATCGCAGTAATTTGATATTTCACAAGAGACGCGCTGCTGCCCGCTTCCCTGATAAGAGTTACCTTAGTCGCCTCTTATGACCATCTACCCACGGGATTCTAAACCCGGTACCACACGGAGGATGTACTACTTACTCAAAAAATATTATATTTAAAACTAATAATGTAAACAAAGTTTCACACTTCGGCTATAGAAATCACAGGCGTAAAACACAAGCGTTGAACATGGTAACACAGATGATACCAAGAACCAAAATGATGTGATGTAACAAGATTGTGTACACACTATTGTGTCCCCAAATTGAGTTGGAACAGACATTTAGACCGGAAAAGGAATCCTGAATAGCTCATTATTCTTCTTGTATGGTAAATTGAGGCATTTTGGAGAAGGCTTCCTGTAAGGTATGCAGGCGGACAAGTGTTTATCTTTATATTACTATTAATAGTAAAAACGTAAAAGGCACACAGATAGACTATGTCCAGAAACAATAATAAAAAAAAAAAAATTTTCTTACTCCTCCGCTATTCTTTTCTGATTAATTTCGTTGCGGGATCCAAGACAGTTGAATCTTTTCTCCGGGACTCGTCGAGCTTCATTGCTCGGCGTTTTTCTGGCGGTCTCCACTATTGATTCTGGCTTTCAGGAGTTGCAGTGAGTGGGAAAATGTGTGGCGGGTTTTGTCCCAATAAAAAAAAAATCCAGAAACAATTCACAAGACAATTGTTTCCAAATTTTTTAAGGGTCTAAACTTATTTGGGTGAAGCAGCGGAGCACCGCTTTATTTTTATAATTTGCTAGTTTAGAAGTAACATATTTAATTCATTAGTGGACGCTGATTCTAAAATTAGCCATTAATTATTTGTGAAGAAACGACAAAAAAAAAATGTTATTGTGGGTTATCTATAAGAGATAGTCATATACCATGGCAGAGTTTGTAGACCTTTTCAATGTGTACAATACTTAGTAAATATATTGATAAAACTCGTAGGGGATAGCCTGCGTTCGCAATGTACGTAAGTGGATAAAATGCAATTATTTACGATATCACATTAGATACCTCAAAAATAACAGTATTTGTCCACTATATGGATGTTATAATGACTATAAACCTTGCGTAGACAACCTTCGTGGTGTAGCGTAGTATTTGTATGCATGAATATAAAGATTTGCACTGGTCTGGTCGTGCCTTGGAAAGCACGTTAAGCGGTTGGTCCCGGTTGCCATACGAACATCTAATGGCAGTCATTACGGGTTGTTGAAACCCTCAAAGACCAACATTTGGTCTAACTGTAATGCTTTGATATTGTCTTCGGGTTGTGGAGGTCAAACGGCAATCGCTTCACGAAAAATATTGAAGTTTAGTCAAAATCAGCAGTTAAGCCAGTAAAGCGGACCCCATACTCCAAAACAGAAAAAACTTCGGATGCGACTAGGATTAACGCTGAAATGATGATGATTACACCTTCCTCTTCAGTCATTCTATCTGTTAAAAATACATCATCAAAATCCGTGTGTAGTTTTAAAGATTTAAGCATACATAGGAATTTAAGAACAGAGAAAGCAACTTTGTTTTATACTCTGTAGTGTTATCTAAATATGATAAAATAAATTAAAAAATAATGTTTTGTCCCTTATTTCCCACGTCTCAATTAATCGGTTTTTATTTGAATATAATTTACGAAAGCACCAGAAAATGGTGAAGGGCCAGCATTTGGAGAGTGTCTTATATAATTTTGACGATCGAAAAGTGCTGCTTCTTAGCTATTTATTCAATACATGACCATATTCTCATCCATCTATCAGCTCAATACATGAGTTTTGATTTAAATTTTGCTTCAGTAAAGTTAAACATTCGTTACAATAGAAAACACTTATTTTAGACTAGGTTAGTATCGATTTTACTATATGAAATATTTTTTATTTTTAGTAGTCACATTTATTCTGAAAGTTTCATCTTATTGACTAGTAAATTCTTCTAAACATGATCCTAATTGAATTTACTGCTAGAATTATTGTTTTTCTTATTTGACCAGGATAAGGATAAAATATTCGGTATGTCTATCGATATATTACAACGGAAATTAAAAGGTACAAAATACTTTTGGGCGCGACAGTACAACAGTATTAAAAACGCTAGATTGGTTCCGCACCTAATTTTTTTTTCCGGGCGCTTTCCGCTTGCTCCTAATTCGTTAAAATTCTCTTTGATGTCATGTCTCCGCTCAAGTACACTCAATTGCTCATTCTGTGACATTTTACATCAACTAATTGGACTGTTGTTTGAGTATCTAGTAAATTAGAGAGTATTGTTGTTTGCAAGTGACTGTACTTTGATTTATGAAATGACTATAATATCTTTGCTCAATTTCTGAATTTCTTCTTAGCGTTCTGAGCGTAGAAGCTTCGCCAAAGAAACAGCGTAGTTTCGGTTTGCTGTCTCTTAAATAATTAAATGTTTTGAATAAATGTCCATCATGGTGTAAACATTTTCATTTTATATGTCTGGATTTGAAAAAAGATGATGATACCTGAGTTTGTTTCGGCTTTTTTTCTCAGAGGTAGTCAATTAGGAAATGTCGGCTCCAGCTAGTAACAAAATATGACGTGTAAAAGTGATCGGTGATCCTACTTACATAATAAATGAGTTCATTTCATTTCATGTTTGGTGCCTAGCTTTGCCCCAACTATATCGATTTACAAGTATTTTACATAATTCGTATATATTTTTCAGTAGATAATGAAATGTTGGTGCACAGGATACTGTGACCAGACCAAATATTTGTTTCTAATATATACCTAATAGTTCGGTTGGGAACAAAAGCTAAGAATTCTTTTTTTTATGCTATAATAAATAAAATAAAAAAGCCTTTTATTTTTAAACAGAAGGTAAGTTAGCTAATAGTAATGAATTAGAAAAAAGTTAAAGTAACATAATATACCAGCAAAATATTAAATGAAATAGTAATTTTAATCTATATTTTTTTTAAAAATTATTATTCTTCTGCTAGAACCCCTCTGCAGGTGAAAGTCTCCTCCAAGGATGACCAGTCTTTTCTAGATTTGGCTATTTGATACCAATTTTCACCGGCGACTTTAACAACGTCATCTTCCCATCTTACACAGGGTCTTCCTCTTGTCCTCTTGCCAAGTGGGCCTTTCCAGGCTGTAACTGTTTTGGTCCATCTCTGGTCTTTCAAGCGTGCTACATGTCCGGCCCATTTCCATTTTAGAGTCAACGCTTGTTGTAGTCTATCTTTGGCATGTGTTGTTTCTTTTATTTTTTTATGCTATAGCTTGTTCAAATGTTTCTTTTTATAATGAGCTCCACTTATCTGCCTATAACATATTATTAACACTAAATATGTGTATCAAAAATTAAGTTTAGCTCGATTTTAGAAGCGGGGAATGTAGTTACAGACTTACGTCTAATAACATTTATTTCATAATTAGGCAACCATATTTGTTAATACAATTATGAGTGTACAAACTAGTTTAGTAATACTTATTGCTGATTAACATAAATATGTATAATACAGACGACACGGTTGGTGTACTTTTTTTTTTACCGGAGTGGAAATCCTCATAGGATGTCCGCCGCTCTGGGGTGGGCGACGGGGTCTGTCAGACTTTTACTGACTAAAACCACCTGGTGTCTCTTCTATCAAGAGCGCGTGTGGGGCCGCGGGAGTCTAAAGTCTTCCACGGCCCCACACCCTCGTACTGGCCCGGTCTGTCCGGGCCTCGTCTCCTGCACGGGGTAGTGGGGTGTTAAACTACCCCGTGCATCGCCTCAGAGGCGCGCGCCAACACTCGCGCGCGCCTCCGCCTCGGGGTCCATCGATAGGGGGCGGGGACTTCCCCATGTCCCTCGCCCCTGGACCCATACGGTTGGTCTACTGGCTAAGCTATCATCATATTTATGCACTGCGTACCGAGGGTTGGATTCCCGCACGCAACAAATGATTGTATGGCCTACAGGTAGTCGTTCCGGGTCTGGCTGTTTGTGTATGTTAGTTTAAATGTTTATAAACGGACCTACAATTCAGGACTAATTCCTAGTGTAGGGCATCGTTTTATATACATACAAAAAAGCACACATAAACTATTAAAGACACACACACACATGAGACCCCTTCATGCCTCGGAATGCTCGTTAAGCCGTTGGTAAGTATCAGCCACAGCTCCGACAGTCATTACATAACATAATCAGCTTATATTGCTCCCAATATTGGCACACAGACCTACTCTCGGTGAAAGGGAGAGGACCGCAATCTAACACACGGGCTCAGTGCGGGTTTTGAGTAGTTTTTGGGCTCCAGGACATACCGGTTTCCTTACGATGTTTTCCTTCACCGTTTTGAAAGCAGTAGTGATGGAGGTAATTTAATTTATTTATTTATTTATTTGGCACAGGCAACAAAGGCCCATAATAAAATATGATAATACTATACAATAATAACAAATAATAAAACTTTTAAATACTATATATACATATAACATAACAACTAAAACTACTGTACACGGATCATCGGCGTCGTGTTTCGCTGACTGGTGTCACGCAGCCGACCACGAAACCGGCGGTACACAACACCCTTCGGCCATAGCTCTTCTTTCAGGAACTTGTCGAGATCATGCGTCGGAACACGTACCACGAACGACTTGAAGTACGTGCTGTGGCGTGGCTCCAACACCTCGACCCTGACAGTCCAATTAGACTTGACGCGCAGATACTCCACTATCTCCTCAGCCTTCGTGGAGTGATGCAGTCTGGACACGTATAGCATCATCGTCGGTACAGCTGGACGCAGCAGTCTGTACCTACGCGTCATCAGAAGTCCGAAAGTCTGACCAACAGTTTTACCAAGGGGTATCGTATTACCCAGTAACTGGGTTGTGGGGGTTAGATAGGCAGTTACTTCATGTAATGTACTAGTGTTCAGCTGCATCCTGTTAGACTGAATCCCGCTAGACTGGATACCGGCCCCAATATAGAGGGGAAAGGGCTAGGCTAAAAGGTGATGGGCGCATAAAAACTTTGCCTTCGAATTAATGTTATTTAGGTTATTATATAGGCCGTGTAGTACCGAGATTAGAATAGTGCCGACCTATATCCTCACGTGGGTGTCGTAAGAGGCGACTAAGGGAATTCTCACCAGGAAAGCGGGCAGCAGCGCTTCTCCGTTGTAACGTCAAAATACTGCGATCCCTGACCCGCCTGCCAAGGGTGGGCATTGTGGTACCCCTCCCCCCCCCCAAACAATAAAAGCCCAAGAGACCTTTATATGTTGAAGAAGATGTTTTAGGTCAAAACTTTTTAAAGAAAATGTACGATGGCTCGATTTAGGAGACCGAGACTAGATATACTTTCAAAAATATTTTCCGTTTATGTTCATTCAAAGGTCTTCAACAGAGCTTTTGTTTAAGGATAGTAATTATGTACTTAGTGGCGGACCGTTTGCGGTGGATGTAAGCCCCATTTAACTCTTTCCCGACAGTTGACTCTTGTTTGCGACGTGAGCAATGAGTTATCTTAGTTATATTTTTTTTTATTTACGGAATAATAAAGTAAGTGCTAAAAATCACGTCTGCTTTATGGAAGCCTCTTTAAATTAATTATATTTATTATTCTTCAGCTTATAGAGGCCCGCTGCTGGACACAAGCCTCCCTCAAGCCTTTCCACAGTGATCGGTCTTGTGCTGCCTACCTACATCCAGCGGCTTCCCGCGACTTTTACCAGGTCATCACCAGGTCCATCTTGTTGGGGCCCTACGCTGCGTCTTCTAATAAGTGGCGACCAATCTAAAATCTTACTGCCCCATCGGCCATCAGTTCTACGTGCAAAGTCCCGCGCCCACCACCACTTAACTTTAGCGACTGGAAGAGCTACGTGTCGGTGACTTTGGTTCTTCTGCGGATCTCCGCGCGACCGAAACAGAAATGATGTTACGGTCGCGCTGGGAAACTCTGAGCATACTACAACAACTCTTTGTGTTATTTTATTTTAACTTAATTATTTACCTTTAATGTGAATATATTATAGCTAAATATTGTGTGCATATTTACGCGTCTACTTGTTACTGTTATTAATATAATATATATATATATATATATATATATATATATAATTAGTATTATTCCTTTATTTCACTGTATATACATATAAATTACATTTTTAAATATTTCTATATAAACAACACATAAAAAACATTTAAAAATATAAAAAATAGTAGCCCACCGGCATCGGGAACAGGGTCCAAGCTACCGGCGGTCAGGGCTCCAGAGAGAGGAACTTCCTGACAATGCGAGCCGTGTCTAGAAGTACAGCTTTCTGAATCAAGCCTTTGATCCAGCTGCCTAACGAGAGCCTCTTGAGGTGTTGGTCGAGGCTCTTGGCTATTAAGCCATTGGCTGTCACGACTATCGGTACAATGATTGCTGAATCCACCTCCCACATGTCGACAACCTCGTGAGCCAAGTCAAGATACTTGATTTGTTTATCTTTCTCGGCTTTCACGAGGTTCTCATCATGCGGGATGGTTATGTCAACAATCATTGCACGCCGCTCTGATCGATCCACCATCACTATATCAGGCTTATTGGCAACAATAGTCCTGTCAGTGATGATGGATCGATCCCAGTACAATGTGATATGGCCATTTTCGAGAACTGGGTCGGGCATATACCTGTAGTACGGCACCTCCGATTCCACAAGGTTGTATTTGAGAGCAAGTTGCTGATGAATTATCCTGGCTACAAGGTTATGTCTATGCAAGTACTCTCCGTTAGCTAGACGAGAACACCCAGAGATTATATGCCTTATTGATTCCCCCGGCCGGTGACATGCCCGACAGATGTCAAGTGTGCCGTCTTTCACAATAAATCTCCGGTAATTGTTCGTCATCATAACTTCGTCCATAATTGCACATACAAAACCTTCGGTTTCCCCAAAGAGGTCACCGAATCGTAGCCAGGCCACGGACGCTTGTAAATCTACATCAGGCCCGTGTAGGGCTCTGAAAAAGCGTCCGTGAAGCTCCTTGTTCTTCCATACCTCCATGCGATCATTGGTGTCAAGCACTACTGGTTTACGCCAGTTCTCTTTAGCCAAGGAGAGCGGAGTGAGGCCCTTGTCAACCGCGACCACATCTCGATGCATCCCCACGTCGGTTTCTAGAAAATATTCCCTGAGACTGCATACCTCGCGATTGTGGAGGGTCTTAGCGTTTAAAAAGCCACGACCTCCACATTTTCGCGGGATATACAGCCTCATAACCGATGATCGTGGGTGATGCAATCGATTTGCAGTCAGCAGCGTGCGGACCCTCTGATCCAGGGCGTCAAGTTCGGTTTGAGTCCATTTGAGTATGCCGAAAGAGTACATCAATACCGGCATGACCCAACCGTTGAAAGCGCGCACCTTGTTTCCGCCTGATAGAAGACTATTAAGTACTTTTTTCAGGCGGCCAAAGAAGCGTTCCTTCAACGATTGCTTCATGTCAGTAACATTGATGCCCAACGCTTCCGACATACCCAAATACTTATAGGTTTCGGATGCGGAGAGGGCTCTAAGGTTTATGGAACTCGTGAGTTGGGTTCCCACGGATTCCATAATCTCTCCTCGCTTTACATGCATGACCGCACATTTGTCCACACCAAATTCCATCCTAATGGAGCTACTGAAAGTTTCAGTAATTTTCAGTAGCTCCTTCAGTTGTGAATTGTTGGGAGCAAAAAGTTTCAGATCATCCATGTAAAGGAGGTGCGATATAACCTGACCACCTCTCCTCAACCGGTAGCCTAGACCTGAATCCTCCAATAGTGTGCTCAGAGGATTCAATGCTAAGCAAAACCAAAGCGGACTCAAACTGTCGCCCTGAAATATACCTCGCTCGATCCTTATCGGTTCGCTATTCCTCTGAATATTTCGACATCCTGGATAGCGAAGGACTGTCCTCCATTGCCCCATACACGTCATCAGGAAGGTGCGTAGAGTTGTATCCACTTTATACAACTCCAGCACCCGCATGAGCCATGTATGTGGCACTGAGTCATAGGCCTTCTTATAATCTATCCAACATGTCGAAAGATCCTTTCGGGAACGACGAACTTGTTGGCTAATGGCCACATCAATGAGGAGTAGCTCCTTAGTACCACGGGACCCACTCCTACATCCATTTTGAGAGGCAGACATGATGGCGTTGCTGTCAATATGTTTATTAATTTTAGTTTTCAAAATGGATGTAAGAACTTTATAGACCGTCGGTAAACAGGTGATCGGCCTATAATTTTTGGGTTCCGCGGTGCTACCTGATTTATGGAGCAGGTGGGTTATTCCAGTAGTTAGGAACTGAGGTAACGAACCAGACACTAAAGCAGTCTGGAATTGAGATGCCAAGCGAGCGTGCGACCTTGGAAACCATTTTATCCAAAAGTTATGCAGTCCGTCCGGTCCTGGAGATTTCCAGTTAGGTAACGGACGGACTGCATGAGCTACATCTTGGGGGCAGATGGTAATAGCCCCCATTTCATGTATTGGATCGCAGGCTCGCTCGACATCCCGAGCCCAGTCACCTTCAGTGTGACTGACAGGCACCGACCAGATACTGCGCCAGAATGAACACATGGCATCATCATCCGGTAGGCACGTGTCAGCCACACCTTGTTCTGGTCGTTCCCAGTCCCTATAAACCCACCTTTGATTGCTCTGGAAGGTGCGATTCTGGGTGTATCGTTCTACTCGTCGTTTATATCGACGAATACGGTTCGCCCATGCATACACTTTCTGCTTCAGGAAGTCGATGCGCTCCGTGACACGGGCCATATAATTCTCAGGGCTGGTATTTGTACCTAAGAATGCCCGCCTCACAAAGCGCATCACTCTAGGACGAGTATTACCCTCCCTGAAGCAGATTAGTTTACCGATGAGTGCTCTGGCCCCACCAATACGACGTTCAATCCTGTACTGCCAAGCTGGTACTACTGGTTTCGGTCGTGTAGCTCTGGAGTCATTGTGAAATTTGACATGAGCTACACGACAAGCTGCTACAGCTGCGCAGTACAGGATTGAATGAGTATCAGTGAGGTCCTCACAAGTATCAAAATAATTTGATAACTGCGCATCCAATGCAGCCATCAGCGCCCTATTTCTGTTATGCATGGGCAAACGTGGCAGGCGTGGTCTAACTTCTGCCGACATGTAACGGTATTCCCGAATCGCAACCTCCAAAGCATTCCTTAATTCCTCATTGCACTGGGTACTTACATTTGTAGCCCTATCATTACTCCCCTCGTCAGTATAGTTTGTTGACTGCGGTGGTATCTCCGCAGTCTGCGACTGGTGAGCGATGACACGGCTACTCTGCATTTCAGTTCGCAGGCGATCAAGCACAGTATCATCCAACATATGATTACGCTGGATAACCCGTACCTGATCCGACAGTCGTTGTGCCGAAACGTTGACAGCTGGTTCAAGCACCTGAAACAGAGAGAGCATTCGAACACGGTACGCGGTCAGGTTGTTTCCTCCCTCTGTAGCCCCATAGTATGAGCGCATGACATTTTCGTTGATGGATTGTGTCCATCTCATGCGCTGCACACTTCCGCCGGGAGCTGGGACCCTGTCAGAAGCCGATGGGCCTCGAGGTCCTAAGCGATCCGGCGGCCGGCGTCCTCCCCGTCGGCGAACAGGTGGTGGCGTCGTCGGCGGAGAGAAGTACTCGTCGCTCGAGCTCGACGCAACTGCCGCGGCCGGGGTCATCACAGCACTTACAGTGGGGCTGGAGACCGGCGGCGGCGAGGCGGAGCTGAGCAACGAGTCCGGAGATGGTGGGCGTGCACGTTGTCTCGCGGCAGATCTTGTCAACATTGCATATCCACATATATTATTCATATAAAATCCATATTAAATATTTTTCTTTTCTCGTTTTTGTCCACGGTGACATGACAAATGTCAGCTCCAACGGTACGGTTTTGTTCCACTAGAAAACTTCTCCATTGTGTACAGAAACTTTTTAAAGTAAATTTTAAATTATTTTAGATATGGGCTTGGGTTTTCTGTTAAAAATTTCACAATAGGGAAAAGAAAAAACTGATTTAAAATATTAAATATGATACTGATGAAAATATGATGTTGACGTTTACTGTGTTGCCATGTTTTTTTAGTATTATTATTATTATTAGTATTGAACTCATATAAACAGACTGGTGCTGATAATATGACAATAAATGAAAACACGAACAATACTGATTCATAGGAATAATCCTAAACCAAAGAAAAAAACATAGTACCAAAAATAAAAAAAATGATAATTTCAAACAAACTAAATCGCATAAAATTGCAAACGGAATAGAACGTCCTTTAAAACATTGGTTCACTGACCTCTGATCGGCGGCAGCGCGGTCCTGTTTTTTTTTCGCGCCGTTATTATTAAAGTTTAGCACCGCTGGATGCGGCGATCACCAATCTGCAAGCGCTTCCTTATCAACATGTACATCATGTAGAAAGTGTGAAAAATAAAAAATGATTCCCTCTGATTAAACTAATGGATATATTTATATAATTTTTTATGGGTAGACTGAGAATGTGTTGATGTACGAGTACACGATGTTTAATTTATTGTCGTATTGGCATCACCAATTTGTATATTATACTAGCTTTTGTCAGATCAGTATTTTATCTATATTCGTGATTTCACACATGATCACTGCGGTTAGAGCAACCTTTAATGATATCACGGTTCGCTTAGTGATTAAGCGATTACCCTGCGTGTCGCGGTTTCGATTCCCGCACGGAACCCATATTTAAATGACCTACAAGTTATTTCGGGTATAGCCGTTTGTGTATGTGTTTTTCTATGTTTGTACACGCAACCATGATAAAGGAACATATCCTAGTGTGGGACAAACCTTCATTTATATCAATATTATAAAAAGGTGAAATTTATGAGTTTGTATATCCTAGTGGAAATAGAGAAGGGAGACCTCTGCCTTTCAGGGGGACCTACAAGGCTTTTAATACTAATAATGTTGTAAGTTATGTGGACATCGTTAGTTATGGTATGGGCCTGCATTACGAAGAAATGAGGAAAATTTTGTGAGGAGTGCTCCGAGTATGAATGTCGATGGCTTTAAGAGTAGGGGAAGACTGAATGTATGAATGATGATATGGTTAGAAAGGGGATGATTATCGAAATGAAGACTCAAGCAACCTGTTTTTATAAAAATACATGTTGGTTTGAGAGTAACCGACATAGCCCGAAGAATTGCAACACTTAAGTGGCAGTGGGCTGAGTACATTGCCAGTAGGACCGATGCCCGATGGGGCCGACAGGTTTTCAAGTAGCGACCTCGCACCGGAAGTTGCAGCGTAGGTCGACCCCCGACTAGGTGGACCGACGACCTCGAGAAAGTCACAGGAAACCGTTGGGTACGGGATGCGCTGAAACGGTCGTCGTGAAGATCCTCGGGGAAGGCATATGACCAGCAGTGGACGTCTTTCGGCTGAAATGATGATGATGTTGTGCCGCCCACAAACAAATTGTGGTAAGGGCTCTAACTCGGTGATTCGATTCAGAAGTTCAGAAATAAGAAGCACAAAGCTGTTTTACTTCAGTCGCCTCATAAATTAACAACCTAAATGCTTTACGCACTATTACTCTAAATTTGAATGACTTTGAAGCGTATCATATGCCTGAAAAAATGTGTCTACCCAACAAAGTATACAATGAATATTGTTTAACTGTCAGTTCAGTTGATAAATCAACGAAAGGCACTGCTTACGTGGCATTTTTGCTGAACTGAACCTTAAGTACAACCGCGATAGCTCTCTCCTGCTTATTTCTTGCTTCGGACTTAAAACTATTCATTTGTTTTTATCTCCTGACTTCGTCGGCGTGAAGTTAGTTATGCTCCACTCCTATTGGTCGCAGCGTGATGATGGTATATAAAGCTTTCCTGGATTAATGGGCTATCCAACGCAAAAAGAATTTTTCAAATCGGACCAGTAGTTCCTGAAATTAGCGCGTTCAAACAAACAAACTCTTCAGCTTTATATATTAGTATAGATATGACGTGTTTTTAAGTATGTGCTAAATAAATGTATTTTCTTCCCTTTCTTTCACATCGCCAGATCCAATGCCATCGAGTGTCATAGTAATCACGTGGTCAAAGTCGTAGATAGAATCTAGATATTATAATCGCTTCGAAACAAGATCAAATCAGTATGTGAAGGTCTTTAAGAAATTACTTTGAAACTTCTGTCCAAACAAAATCAGTCCACGTAGAACCCAATTAGAACCTTTCCTAAACGAAATCTCAAAACGACATGGGTCTCCATTAATACATCGCAAAAAAACTGAGCTACTGATGCCATTAACAATAGTAAAAAAGAAATAAGTTCACTCACGCAAACCGATGGCAAATTGGAAACTCACTTTGTAGGGAGTTATTTTTTGTCGGTTCTCGAACGCGTCGTCTCGGCATAGAGTCGGTTTATTGAATAGATGTGACAGGTCGGTTAAAGGAGGATATTTTCAGTAGCCGTAGTAAAGCTAGGCGTTAAGTAATTCAGAAAAATCATGGCTCAAAAACGTTTTAGATATGAACATTTTTTACATTTGTTAAAAATATTCTTATGTGAAATGTTATTTGTCTAATCTTTTATCATCATTTCAGCCACACGAAGTCCACTGCTGGACATTGGCCTCCCCCAAGGATTTATAAAAAGAATGGTTGGTTGCGGGCTGCATTCAGCGCCTCCCTGCGACTTTATTCAGATCATCCGACCACCTAATCGATAGGCGACCGACACTTCGTTTTCCGGTACGTGGTCACCATTCAAGGTCCTCTCTGCCCCATCCGCCATCGGCTCTACGAGCTATGTGCCCCGCCCACTGCCACTTCAGAGAGCCAATCCGCTGGGCTATGTTGACGGCTTTAGTTCTTCTACGAATCTCCTCATCCTGATTCAATCACGTAGAGGAACACCTAGCATAGCTCCATAGCTCTCTGTGCGACCTTGAGCCATTTTATGAGGCCCATAGTGAGGGATAACGTTTATGATCCATATGTCATCACCGGTAACAAACGTTGGTTAAAGACTTTTGTCTTTAGGCACTGAGGTATTTTGGACGAGAAGCTAATACGGAGCTTCCCAAATCCTTGCCAGCCAAGTCGAATCCGTGAAAAACACCACGATCATATCTATCTGGACCAGGTGTCCCAGATATACATACTGATCTACAGCTTCAAGAATGGAGTTCCTCCCAACATAAATGGTGATGGCGCAACATGGAAATTCGACATTTGTTGTCTAAAGCAGCAACTACGGTTGCGTTCCACGCCACGAGTTATTCTAAAGAAGTACCGTGACTTCTGGCGCACAGGCAAGTAAAGGAACATGTTTTGGTTTTAGGCAGTAATACTCTGACACGCCTTTCCGCTCTGCCTAGGTAGAGGGAGAGGGTATTTAATGATTTCCTATCCACAAAAAAGGTCGCGTTCCACTAAAGCTTTATACACAGAGTAGGTCTAATATAAATTTTGAATATTGGACAGTTTTCTCATACTTATTTATTTGAAAAAAGTACTGCCACATCACAAACATTAAACATTGAAAATAACTTAAACTATTCAATTTATGGTTTGATGCATGCGACAATAATGGCGTACATAGCATTGATAGTTTATTGGCTCGAAGATAGAATACAATATATAATTTAAAAAATAAAGTAATACCTAATGAAATTATACTATGAATTTTAAATTAATATCACAGTAATAGGTGTTGAAATATTAATAAGAATGTTTAATAATTGCCATGTCATACAAAAAAAAAGAAAAAATGTCAAGTAACAATAAGTCACCTATAAAACAAGTAAATGATTGACGATTAAAATTAAAACTAGAACTAGCGAGCATTTTTTATTTTGTTTTTAAATATACGCAACTTATCGTTATACTGGAAGTTACAGATATTAATTATGTTCTACGGTTATGTATTGTTAAGAATAGTTAATTGAAACAATTTCTAAATTAATATTGTAGTTTTAATCGAGATGACGACGACTCAGTAAAACCAAAAGATTATAGCGATTGTTACTAGAAATCAATTCCATTAGCGAATATACATATTTAGGAAATTTTACGAATTTGAATTCATTTCAGTTTCACTAAAATTGTTAGGTAAATTGTTCACTCATCACGATATTTAAAAGTTAAACTTTCGCATCTGAATGATACCAATCATTTACTCTGTGCCCTATTTTTTCTTTTTGCAGTGCGCCAAAGCAGAATTCTAAAGGGCCGAATGCTTTTTATATCCCTCCCCTTTTATCTTTTATACTCATTCTTTCTTTTATGAGCGAATTTCATTTTGACGCTCATCTATACGATTTGTACTTTAGTGGTTCGATGTTTAAAAATATTGTTTGACTGTCTCATATTTGAATCAGGTTGTAGGATTAACACTCATCAATTTAACTGCTAATACGAGGGTCAAACTGAAAGTTCTTAGAACTAGCCACTTATGAACAATATAATAAAAAAATAATTCTAAAATTTGAAAATAGAACTCTTTGGCAATATTACTGAGTATATATTTCATTCATTTAGGAGTACAATGAAACTTTTTATTTCTGTTTTCTTCGCCTCGTCCTTTATACCGCATATATCTAAGGACTGGAACAATTTACCTGCCGCGGGCTTCTCGTCCGATAACAATTTAACTATCTTCAAAGCTAGAGTAGCCCTAGTAGTAGGCAAGGCTCTTAATATGCGTTTTATTAACAACGATTGCATCACTGTTTACCATCTGGTTGGCTCGCAATCAAGCACTACTTTATAACATATGTGTGCAAAGAAACAGGCAAAAAGATTTTGAATAGAGTCAGCCAGACGTCAGTCCAGAGTAAGTCGGCCAGAAGAAAAATAGTATTCTTTAATTAGTTTAATTCTGGTAAATTAAGTAATACGCTTTCACATTTTAGACGTGATTAAAATATGGCGACTAAAGATAGATCAATATACTTCAGGCGTTGACTAATTTGACAGGATTAACTGGATTAACTAATTTTTATCTGCTGCTTTCTGAAAAGTCAAAATCAAAAGTCTTCGACCAGTGTGATATATAATAAAGCTCAAGGCCACTTAAACGGCAATTGAGAGGGCTATGCATGGGGCTTCACTGCCTGATCAAATTAGGAATGAAGGGATTCGTAGAAGAACGAGAGTAACCGATATAGCCCGAAGAATTGCAACACTGTTACAACAGTAGCAGTGGGTCGGGCACATTGCCCGTAGGACCGATGCCGACGGGTTTTCGAGCGGCGACCACGCAACGGAAGACGCAGCGTGGGTAGGCCCTCGACAAGGTAAACCGACGACCTGGTGAAGGTCGCGGGAAACCACTGGAGTCGACGTGGAGATCCTTGGGGGAGGTCTATGTCCAGCAGTGGACGTATTTCGGCTGAAATGATGATGATGATATTGACCTGTCCAGCAGATTAATTACAAACACACTATCAGTTGCAAATGAGTTTCATTTTGATAATTCATTGCGTTATTTACGTTGTTGAAGAGACTCATTTTTCGAACATGTGGAGCAATGATTTAGCAATGTGCTTCAAAATGATTACCATTGATAGTAAGAGTGCATTAGGCAAGAATGCTGTTCTTTATGAAATACAAAGATAAGAGGTATTAACTTAATAATTTTAGTTTAAAAAAAATGACGTGTAAAAGTGATCAGTGATCCTACAACTTGCTTAATAAACGATTTCGCGCATTACCGTAATCCCGCCTGATGGTAAGCAGTGACGCCATCGTTGATGGTAAAACGCACTATTTTACTAAAAGTCCGACGGAAACACCGCCGCTGGCAAATTGTTACAGTCCCTCGATGTACGCGGTATAAAGGAGAAGGCGAAACGCTTCTTCCGGATCGTAGTGGTGTTAACAACATAAGGGTGGGAACTCGCCGTATGACAGGTCGTCCGGAGGTGGAACGGAGATGGGGGAATTAAATCATGCAATTCCCTCGCACATTCCCCAAAATGCATCCAATAGAACACTGAAAGGCTAGCTACTTTACACCTGTGCTCTAGGCTTTGGAGGCCGTCTCGAGTTTAATCACGGTCACCAATCAGCCTCTTCGCTCGCCTCTCCACTGAATCCAAAGTGGCCAGGTGATACTTAGCAGCACCAGCCCAAATGCGGCTGCAGTACTCCACGCATGAACGGACCTGTGCTTTGTACAACATTAGAAGCTGCCCCGGTGTGAACTCTATCTTTCTGGACCTTTGCGATAACACCAAGTTTCCTGGCAGCCACCTTGGTCTTGGACTCAATAAATCGCCTTAAGTTTAGGTTCGAGGAAATCTCAACTCCCAAAAGCTGAAGGTGGCATGTCATTTCATTTCAATTTAGTTTGAGAACAAGGAAATCTGCGTCAAAAGCGGTCATTGCCCTATCCCAAAGATCTCTCCGTAGGGACCCAAACGATACTCCATCCATATTTTTTCGTTATTGGAACATAAATCAATATAGGTCTGGTAAGGAAATCATTAAATAAACTCGTCCGCTCTGGGCGAAGCGGATGGACGTGTCAGACTTTTACTGACTAAAACCCTTCAGTGTTCCTTCACTTGCCTGTACGCCAGCGCCCGCTTCTCTTTAAACTAAAGCGCAGCCCTGGACCATGGATCGTTCTTCGTGTACCCCGTCACGATGTGCTGACATCCTTTTGAGGCGCGCGTGAAACACAACGCGCCGTCGCGTCGTCCCGGGTCTGGTCCCTATTGCCCGGCGCCTATGGTGACCAAGAATTCGATGTTGTCTCCCGACCAGGGCGTCGCCTGCGGCAGCTTCAACTCAGGATAGTAATCGATACGTGATCGGTCGGACGTTAAAGTATATATTTTACTAGCGATTGTGTGTCACGCGATTTCACCCGCGTAGATTGCGATTTGTTTTTTTTTTTATATGCTCCGCTCCTATTGGTGCCAGCGTGATGTTGTATAGCCTCAAGCCTTCCTGGATAAATGGGCTATCCAACGCAAAAATGATTTTTCAAATCGGACCAGTAGTTCCTGAGATTAGCGAGTTCAAACAAACAAACAAATAGATTAAAGTTTTTGAATTAAAAATATGGGAGGAATGTGATTAGAAAACGTATTTTAACATGGCGTCGCGGTCATTGACCTCGTTGATATTAATGATCGCTATAAACGTGACAGCTAGTTAATAGTTAGTACGTAAATATAGAGCTGGCTTTTCAAAAAAAGATTTTTAAGATTTTTTTTATTTTATTTAAGTTATTGCATTATCTACAATTTTTACGCTATTATTTAACAAGAATACAAGCATAGAGTACAATATGATGTTTGATACCTCATTATGAAAGCACAAAATATTTTTTTTAATAAATAGATATTACACTCATCATTTATTTCCCAAGTTGAGTTTGTTTTTTAACTGGATCACTGTTGTGTTAGTGAGTTGTGTAATCCCAGTAACTGAGTTGTGTCAGTTACTGAGTTAGCTATCAATCACTACTATCCTGTTTTCCAAGGCATGGAGGAGTCTCGGTAGGTAAAGACAGTCACCCATCCATAGAATAACCGTGGCTGCAATTGTGATTGACAGCCTCCGTGACGTAGCGGTAGTGTACGCGGCCGCTGCGCAAGGAGATAAAATATGATTATTTGCACTGTATGTTTTTAGCCAAAATCAGCAGTTAAACTGGTAAAGCGGACCCCAGCGACTGGGATTAATGCTGAGATGATGATGATGACTCAATTGTTATACACTTAAAAATACATAAACGAAACGTAAAGTAACTAAGCCTCAAAAAGGAAACAAATATGTCAAAAACGTTACAACTGACAACCTTCCGTCATATGATAAATATAACGAAGAACGTGTATAAATAAAACTACACCTTAAATTAAAGCAGGTAAAATTTAATTTCATTTCTCTTCCTATCACGTTTTATGACTAATTTACCATCCCATTTTCAGGCGACAACATTTAGATAGTTGTGTTGTGTGTTGTGTAACTGTTTATATTTCCGTTCACAATTCCTTTACGGAAATATTACGGTTATCTTAGTTTCCGTTTTAATTCTTATCTTAGTAATAAAACAATGATAATTATGTAGGTTTATTTACAAGGTAATACAACTGTGAATTAAATTAGAAAATTGCCACGTTTATTTAAATGATAAATTATTTACTCTCTGTAAGGAGGTTTGTGCAAGTTTGGTCGGTGGTAAGCCATAAGATCGGCTGCCGGTAGAAGTTATCACCCACCAAAGTCTTACTGCCAAGCGATTCGTCGTGTTCCGGTATGATGTTGTGTTGCGATGTATGCCAAATGTTGTTTCGGGAATTTGGTCATAGACGGTGTCCAGATCAATCTCCCTCTGACGCAGAATCATTGGTCGTGTTGCTAGGTTTGACATTGCATCACCTCGTTCAACTTATTAGTTTTTTTTTTTTTGTGAATAGGCTCTTAATAAACTAGCGCGCTTTACCATCAACGATTGCATCAATGCTTACCATCAGGCGGGGTTGCGGCCAAGCACTAATTCATAATTATAAAAGAAACAATGGTAATTGTTAATCAATAAAGTCTTAAAATTGCCTCCAAAAAACTTTCTTAAACTACCAATGGATCTTTGCTCCAAAGTCCTAAAGTCATACAGCATTTACACCCCTAACTCCGTTCGTACGTAACACAGTAACAGTATTTCGACGTCTCCTTAATCATCCGGTCTTTGGATCCCGAACGCTTTCCTTTGTGTAAATTCTAACAAAGATGCCTCCTAATTGAAATCTATTTGTTGGTACAGACGGGGAACGCGCTAGTACTGACATGGTTCTTGTTTTGTGGGATGTGTGTTTGTGTATGTGTGTGTGTGGGTGGTATTGGGTTATATTTACTTATCATCATTAGCTATGCCTTGCCTCGCTATATTTGTCTCGATCCCGTGGTAATATAAAGAGATTAAAGTTTTCTGTGTTAACACCGGTTATGAACTATCTGTGTGTTAAATATCATCGAAATCCTTTTGACCATTTTACCAAGATACCTACAGGCTGTGCCTAGTTTGGGACCCCCTGTAAATTCGAACTTAATGAAAAGTCCTTTTGCTGTTTTAACTGCATGCTTTTTATTCCTTGTATTTTTAACTAAGTGCCTAATAAATAAAATCTTTATATATCATCATCATCATCTCAGCGTTTATCCCGGTTGCATCCGCGGCTTTCGCGTTGGAGCCCGGGGTCCGCTTTCTAGCTCAATTTCCTCCATTTCGTGCGATCTTTAGCATCCTGTGGTGTCAGATTGTTGGCACGCATGTCACCTCTTACAACGTCAAGCCAGCGCTTCTTTGGTCGGCGGAGGCGCCATGGCAAGACATTTGTGCCCCACGTAACATTCCGGTTTTCGTTAGACGTGACCGTACCAACGTCGGCGACGCTCCTGAAGTTTGTCCACTATGTAATTATATTGAGATGTTTTGTTAGTTTGGAATAAAATATACAGTATGTGTAAAACCCTGTCCGACCCATAAGGATAATAAAGGTTAGGTACACATGACCAAATATAATATAAAATTTTACGTAATCATCATAGTACCAATACAAATGAATTTTGAAATAATCTTTTTTTCCCGCGAATTAATTCCAACTTCCCCGAAATTTGGTAATTTTTAAAAAAGTGACCACGACTAATAAAGACCACGTGCCGCGTGCCCTGCCGCCCGCCACCCGCGGAAGGGTGCTTAACGCACATTTATTAAGTTATCTCTTGTTGCGAAATAATATTTATTTTTTCAGGGATTTTTTTTTTAAGCTTAGCCCGGTTTTGTATCCATTAGTAGTATCAGTTATCGATACCTAACAACACCTTCACGGGTCGGACAGGGTTTTCTTAACATACTGTAGATGTATAATACTTACTGTTAACTTCTGTATCATGAAATTAAAAGGCAAAAATACCTTCTCATTGTAAAATCAAACCCGTCACGTAGATCATAGAACTTACTGAAACTATCAAAACCCACAGAGCGTATTTTATGAACTATCGTTGCAACTAACAAGTGAGTTAGTTTTCTCAAGTAAACTCCCTTAGCGCAGAAACCCTTTTATATAGCTAAACTTAGATAATAATCCTTCATTTATATGCGCATCTTTTGAATATTAAATAGGAATGCATCGAGTTCATTGACGAGATGAAGCTGTTTCAAGATGGTACAGAATATGAATTAGTTAGAAACTGTTTGATGAATGTTAGGGTAGTGATTCGGAAACGATTATTTTGTACCTAATTAATTTAGATGGATGATTGTTTTAATGAAATCGTTCGGTACTATATGGAATTTGATTGAAACTTTTCAGATATTTTATGATATTGAAATTAGTCTAATTTGTTTACCATTTATGTAATATTATTACTGTTAGTAAACAGAGCAAAAAGAAACATGGTACAGAGATGATGTTTATTTCATAATCTCTTCCAGCATACCTGCGGTAAAATCATTTATACGAAGATGTAGGAAACATGTGTAAAAGTAAAAGATATAAAGAATAATACATAAAATCCAATACATAACAAAAATTATACGAATATACCAACACATATACAAATAAACATATTTTTACTTTTAAAATATTATAAATACCACTAGAACGACAATAATTTATTTATTTATTAAGTACGGCACACCAACTATATATTTATAAGGATAACAACAAAAAGCAATTATAAGTCTTAAGTTCTGTGTAAATACATCACCTACAGGGCACAACATTCACAAGAAGAGGTTTAAATTATTATAATAATTATAACTTACTCAAAATAAAATAATGTATTTATATAAATAACTATGATAAGGCATGATCATTTAATTTGACAAAAATCAGTGGTCAGAACCGGTGGGACTCGAATTGGCCCTGCAGAAGTCCGAGGCTATGTGCTTTCATGATCCTCGGAACATGCTACCGTCGGGTTTTTACATAACGGTGCGCCACCATCGGGTTCACATCGGCGTCGGGTCGACGATGCAGTAGATGGGATTCGTCCTCGACAACCAATGGAACTTCGAGGAGCACTTCCGACTTTAGTCTCCCAAACTGGAACGGGCCGGGGCTGCATGGCCTTTCGGCTGATCCGGGCATAACGCACGGTCTCCGCTGCCTCCTTACCGGATTGCCGCCATGGGATGTGGAGTCCAACTCCCTCGCCCACACTTGAGAGTGGCGAGAGGAGGCATAACTCCGCTGCCGCGAGAAATCGCAGTACGGCGGACAGAGCTTCGGCGAGATTTCATGGCGACATGTAGAGTGCGATTGTCGCAACCCAGTGCTGGGCACGCCACAATAGCGGTGGTAAGTCCCTCTTTGAAGAGTGGCTAGAGAGGCGCCACGGCACCCTCACCTTCCGCCTGACGTAGGTCCTCACCGGACACGCCTGTATCGGGAGGTTCCTATTCCGGATAAGGCGGGAGGAAACGCCAGGGTATTACCACTGTGAGATCGCCCTGAGGACACGGTGGAGCATACGGTGGAGGTCTGCCCGGCTTGGGTAGAGCACCTCGTGCCGGCGATCGGCGGCTATCTCTCGCATCTGGTCCTGGTCCAAACCATGGTCCGGAGCAAGAGTTCACAGTGGACCGTCACCTCCTGCAAAGCAGTGATGCTGGCAAAGGAGGAGGTGGAGCACGCGAGAGAGCAGGAATTTCCCGCCCTCATGCCTCTAGCTGCCACAGGAGACGCCCTGGTCGAGTGGCAACATCGAACTCCCGGCCACCGTAGGCGCGAGCGTGCGAACGGTAAGGATGATGATGTCAGATGAAGATGTCAGCACATCGTGACATCGGATTCACGAAGACCGATGCCTGGATCAGGGTTACGGGTTGGTCAAAAGAGAAACCGTGGCGCTGGCAAACATGCAAGTGAAAAAACGCAGGTTTGTTTTACTCAATAAAACTCTGACACGCCTTTCCGCTCCGGTCAAAGCGGGAGAGTTCATTTGATGATTCATAAGAAAAAAAGGGTTAGTGATATTATTTATATTAAATTGCAAATATTATTAAATTAAACTAAATCAAATAAGGTAAGATAAGATTGATACATTTGCTTAAACATGTGTGTGTACAAACACAAAAAATTTATACAAGATAATAAATTAGATTAAGGGGCAAACAACTTGGTCACAACATGACGAATACTAAATTTTGTAATACTTATTTACTGATGGATTATAAAAATTAAACACTACGGTATTGGCCCTGATTGGGTTGTATCGTAAAAAATAATTTAATGTCCATCACATAGATTTATAAAAAATATTGAACACGTACATATGATCTTTCAAATACTAAGGAAGATATATTGATTTGAAATATCGCATGACGTCACGCCGTGATACAAAATATACCACGGCGTGACGTAATTAGCCCCCACTCCGTAACTTTAATAGGCTATATCTCAGTAGTTTATGGTAATTTCGACAAAATAAAAACACGGGTTTTCATTTTTTTTTTAATTCTCTATAAGATGGACTAATTATTTTTTTGATTTTCATACCTTGGATCCTTATTTCCTTGTTCACTATCCGAATTAAGATTAAGTTCAGTGCATTTTTTTCCTTTTATTTAATTAAGAAAAGGACAAAAGATTAAATGTCAGTTTAGACCTGTCAGATTAGTTTAGACGCGACTAAACTGTCTATGGAGTATCTTAATTTGACAGGATTAAACTAAAATATTATCATCTATCCTTTTCTTAACGAAATGGTAAGAAAAAGATGCACATAATTTAAAATTAGTTTTGTGAACAAGCCAATCGGCGCCATGATAATGAAAATGAATCCAATTAATAAACAAAACTTATGTCAAATCATCTATTTCAATTCTCTTCATTATGGAACTCAGTAGTACTATTATAATTATGCTCTAGCGGTCAACAAAGTACTAACTTTGTAACTTATTGTACTTATGTATAAAATATTATATGTACAAGTACAAAAGTACAGTTAGTTCTCTCAACTTTTAGTATCTTTATTTATAAATTATAAGCTAGTGCTGGACTACAATCCCGCAAGATGGTAAGCAGTGATGCAATCGTTGATAGTAAAGCGCGCTAGTTTATTAAGAGCTTATTCACTCAGAAAAACTGAGCGAATAGGAAGGAAGACTGCAGTTGAGCGAGGTGATGCAATGTTAAACCCAACAACACGAGCAACGATGCTGCGCCAGAGGGAGATTGATCTGGAGACCAAACTCCCGATACAACGCATACATCGCAACACAATTGCTCAGACCCGTCTTTCGTACGGTATATTAATTGTTATATTTGGTGGTATGGGCAGCAGGTATTCACTAAGTTTTTGAAGTGAATAGGTTTAATAAACTAGCGCGCTTTACCATCAACGATCGTATCACTGCTTACCATCAGGCGGGATTGCGGTCAAGCGCTAGTTTATAATTATTAAAAAAAAAACCCAATATTGAAGTTTGAATGATTGTTGTAGCTTAATGTGCCGACGTCTGTACCTATCCCTGTAGTTTTTCCTTTCAGATGTTACAGAGATACTTGCCAAAATATTTGATGAAATAATATAAGACTATACATTCTTTGGTTAATCTCTTACCATCAAGAATGTTTCGAATTATACTATAGAATATGATGATCTTCTTATAATAGTACTCCACAGATTTACCAAACCACGTACATCGAAGAACTGGAAAAATTTGCCTGCAGTCTTCTCGGCCGATTATAATTTAAGAGTCTTCAATGCATAGACTGAATGGGCTCATACTCGTGCAGTGTACCATCAATGATGGCATCTCTGCGTACCATCAGGTGGACAGCTGGTCAAACATTAGCTTATATCATTAAAAAAAACATTCCTCCGGAGCTATAAAATATAAATTGTTGTCACGCATCGGTTATTTGTAATCTCACAGGTAAAAAATTGCCTAAAGGGAGACAATGTGATATGTCCACAGTATGAGAACAAAACAGTAGGGCAATCTAATTTATTCTTCTACTACACAAATAAATGACATTGAAATGTCTGTTTGTTTTGTCAAATAACAGCATTTTAAATTCATATGAAAAAACCTAATCAAAAATCTTTAATATCTATAATACATGTAACGCAGCAGTATTACACTACTATATAAACTACTCACTCACTGGTGAAGCCGTCCGGAGGACGGGTCTGAGCAGGTGTGTTGCGATGTGTGCCGGGTACGATGCGCCAAATGTTGTTGTGTTGGGAGTTTGGTCGTGGAGGGTCTCCAGATCAATCTCCCTCTGGCGCAGCATCGTTGATCGTCATCACCTCGCTCAACTGCCGTCTTCCTTCCTATTTGCTCAGTTTTTCTGAGTGAATAGGCTCTTAATAAACTAGCGCGCTTTACTATCCACGATCGCATCAATGCTTACCATCAGGCGGGATTGCGGTCAAGTGCTAGTTTATAATTATAAAAAAAAAAAAATTGGGTAGTGAGTATATTCTTTTGTAATTTCTTTTTTTTTTGCCATCGACTTCTCAAATTAGTTATTTTCCACTTTTGAGTAGTATAGAACCGTCTTTTTTCGCCACCTTTAAAACAAAAATCAATTATCGAATTCCATTTGAAAGTTCTGAAAGAATAAATATAATAAAATAAGTCAAAGTGAGAACCTTATCGTTTTTAACCAACATCAAAAACAAGGAGGCGGTCAATTCTACAGATTTGTTTTTAAGTCGGTTTAAAATGGGATTTCAATGAGATCCTTTTACATTATTATGATTGCGACTTCTTTTCAATATCTGTTTCATATTCTCTTAAATTAATTTCCTTTTTGTCCTTGTTTTGAACAACAAATAGTGGAAATTTATATATGCCTAATTGCAAAGGTATTTCTAGCAAACTGTTAATCTATTGTGGTAACCTATTTTAACTATGATTTGAATGAAAATGCTACAATGCGATTAGAAGCTAGTGTAACAAAAACGTAACGTATCTATTTGTATCACTGTATCTGCTTATACTGTGTACAAGCTCATAATTCAGCTCAAGCGAACCGGCACAAGAAACGATAAAATTCTATGCTGTGTGGTTCAAAAAATCACAATACAACATGCCTCACTGACTTCTTCCACATTTAATATTCTATATAATGCAACGCTTTTCAAAGATAACTACTAACATGTGCATATACCTACAGATGACAGAACATCATGCTAGTATAATAATAATAATAATACAGCTTTATTACGTTCCACAATTAATCAAGTGATACTAACATAATTCCATTTATAAATCTAATTAATTAATGTTAAAAATATATACCTATGTAAAGAAAACCTTATCCGATCCGTGAAGGTATTGTTAAGTATCGATAACTGATTCTACTAATGACTACAAAGGCGGGCTAAACTTAAAAATCAGAATCGTCGATCCCCTAAAAAATATATTATTTCGCAAAAGAAGGTAAATTAACACTTGTGCGGTAGGCAATACATGCGCGGGCGCATCGCTATTCGCTCGTAATAATGCCGTCAAAAATGGGTTGTCAGTTATTAAAAATTTACTAAATTTTGGGGAAGTTGGAATTAATTCACGGAAAAAAAGATAATTTCAAAATTCATTGGTATTGTTACTATGTTGATTATAATGTAAAATTTCATAATTATTTTGTTTGGTCATGTGTTTACCTAACCTTTATTATCCTTATGGGTTGGACGGGGTTTTCTATACACAAGGTATAAATATTAAAAAAAAAAAACCATTAGTGCAAGATATTGGTATTTTGATTGCTTGAATTCAGATACTGTTACAGCCTCCTCCAAAGAATTCCATTTAACTTTGTCTCTGGTGGTGGACATCAGTCTCCTCCTGCGGTGGCCACAATCCAATCCTGCCACCGAGCGCTTGGACGACCCCTACCTTTCCTACCGTATGGTTCTTTCCAGTTTGTGATGTTGTTTTTTTTTATTATAATTATAAACTAGCGCTTTACCGCAATCCCGCCTGATGGTAAGCAGTGATGCGATCGTTGATCGTTTATTAAGAGCCTATTCACTCAGAAAAACTGAGCAAATAGGAAGGAAGACGGCTGTTGAGCGAGGTGATGCAATGTTAAACCCAACAACACGACCAACGATGCTGCGCCAAAGGGAGATTGATCAGAAGACCCTCCACGATCAAACTCCCAACACAACAACATTTGGCGCATCGTACCCGGCACACATCGCAACTGCTCAGACCCATCCTCCGTACGGCTTCACCAGACATCATGCCGGAACACGACATATCGCTTGGGGGCAAGGCTTTGTCAGGTGGGTGGTGTCTTCTGCCGGCGGCCGATATTATGGCCTACCACCGAGAAAATTAATTGTCCTTGTACCTTGCGACATGGCTAGCCCACCTCCATTTTAAACTTTTAGCAAAACGCAGAGCATCTTTTATCTTGGTAATATTCCGAATTTTTGTACTTCTTACTCTGTTTCTTAGCTTTGAGTTTAAGCAGTTCTTTACCATTGTTTCTACAATTTATCAAATTCCTTTACTATATTTTCAACTTTATCGCAGCAGCATTAAGGGCTTTTAGCATTAAGGCATTAACACACTATCAAAAGCAGTGGGTTTAAGTTTGACAGTACAACATAATTCACTGAGTAGGTTACGTTGTTGAGCAAACACATTGTCATTGTTAAACCTGTTCTACAACCCAACAACACGACCAACGATGCTGCACCAAAGGGAGATTGATCTGAAGACCCTCCACGACCAAACTCCCAAAACAACAATATTAGGCGCATCGTACCCGGCACACATCACAACAGAACTGCTCAGACCCGTCCTCCGTACGGCTTCACCAGACATCATACCGGAACACGACAAATCGCTTGGTGGCAAGGCTTTGTCTGGTGGGTGGTAACTTCTGCCGGCGGCCGATGTTGATGGCCTACCACCGAATAAATGGTATGGGTATGCAAATTAATTAACGTGCTTCCTGAAAATAATTTGTTCAGAATCGTTTAATGAATCGGTTTATATCATTTTTAATTTAGGTAATTTTTTATCCTAAAAATAATTAAAAATACGGAGTTGATTGTCATATTAACTCCGTTATTTGTACGAACTTTTAAACTAACTAATTTAATAAATAACAAAATTTTAATAAAAAATTCAGTGTATGTATTATGATGACAACATAATATTCTAATTGGGTGTACATTAATTACATTACATGTTGTATTGTTTTCTTGTACAATTAACCAAGTTTTTAGACCTTTGTTTCTATAAATAACAATTATTATTCGAAAATACAATAACAATTATTAATACGAATAGTCTCTAAGTTGTGTAGGTACTAACAAATTGGATTTTATGACCTGAAAAATAAATTGATTGATTTAATTAATTGTTTATTATTAATAAGGAGACTCTGTTACGTCCTATATATTGTTAGAATTTATTAAAACTTATGTCCATCGGTACACTAAACTCCTTTTATCAAATTTTTTTAAGTCGATAATACTGAGGGTTTTATTTATCAACGCTGTTTAAAGTTCAGTACCGTACTCGCATCAAAAATGTTTATTAATAAAACAGTCGCTAATCACTATTTAAATTTAAACAACGTTTATATATGTAATAAAGAGGCGAAAGCTTAGTAAAAAAAAACATTCACTGTATACTGTTCACTGTTTGTTTCGTTTTCAGACATCCATCTTCCTAACCACCTCAGTTCCCAATCAATCAATAAGCGATACTGGAATAATAAAGACACATGTATAAAAAATACAAATACACTTAGTTGCTATATTAGAGACGTAGATTATCTGACTCGTTTGTCTTCGTCAAATCCTTCGGGATCGGTCGTCCCATTTAAGAAAAACACCTTGAGACATTTTTTGTGCAGCTTAATCTTTTAAAGCCTGGAAAACCAGCTTTTCTTGTTCAACCGGGGTGCAATGATAATCTTTTTCTTAGAAGATGATTGAAATGCCGAAGCTGATAGGATGGTGCCTTTGGTTAGCTGTGTAAAACTTGTTTTCATTTAACTTTTTTCCTTTCTTGTTTTCATTTAAGCATTTCCATCACCATTATCATCTCAGCGTACATCCAAAGCTTTTTCAGCTTTGGAGTCTGGGGTCCGCTTTACCAGTCTTTCTGCTGATTTTGGCTAAACTTCGATATTTTCCGTGAAGCGGCTTATCTCCACAACCCGAAGGAGATAGCGAAACATTGCGGTTAGACCAAATGTTGGACTTGTTGAACGATTGCCATTAGATGTTCGTATGGCAACCGGGACCAACGGCTTAATGTGCTTTTCGTGGCAGGACCAGACAAGTGCAAATATTCATATTCATGTATACAAATATTTGAACCCGCGTCTCCTTATGCAGCGGCCGCGTTCGCTTCCGCTACGCCACGGAGGCTGTCATTTATTATTTAGCATTTCCATCGCAATTAAAATGTGGAGCGATCAGTGATTTCCTAGTGCTATCAGACGTGACTTACAAGTAGTAGATCGTAGATGCGAGTCACGTTAAGCACTTTGTGTAAATTATTTCATCACCGCTTCTCTCAAAACGATGAAGTAAAATCATAAAGACACCGGTATCTCCTAGAGGCAAAACTTCGAAGACATCTACCAACCCACACTGGGCTCTCGTAGTTGATTACAGCCCACTCTCTCTCATCGCGAGGAAACCTGTGTCCTAAGGGTGGGAACATTAAAGCTGAATTTTATAAAAAAAAACCCATGAAACAAGTTCAACATGACACTTGTTTCATTGTTTTTTTAAAGGTAAACAAGAAAGAGGTTATTGAACGATTTCCTAATCCATACTAATTTTATAAATGCGAAAGTATCTCTGCTGTCTGTCTGTCCGGCTTTAACGCCAAAACTACTGAACCTATTGTAATGAAATTCGGTACTCAGATAGTCTAGAGCCTGAGAAAGGCCATATATCATCCCACTATGACCAATAGCAGCAGAGCAGTAATAAAAAATGTTGCGACAACGGGAGTGAACGCGGGCGTGCATATTGCTCCTATTATTTTAACAGGCGCTTATTTTATATCAACTGAGCAACTGAAGTCGACGCGGACGGAATCGCGGGCAAAAGCTAGTTATTTTGTAAAGTTACCTAGTAGGCTATTTTATATTTAAATTACTTACTAGTTATTAGTCTATGTTGAAAAATTAATAAAGTATTACATATTGTGGTACATTATCATAAAGCAACACGATTTTGTATTTTGAAAATTTGTCCAAGCGATTTGTCGTGTTCCGGCATGATGTCTGGTGAAGCCGTACGGAGGACGGGTCTGAGCAGTTGTGTTGCGATGTGTGCCGGGTACGATGCGCCTAATGTTGTTGTGTTGGGAGTTTGGTCGTGGAGGGTCTTCAGATCAATCTCCCTTTGGCGCAGCATCGTTGGTCGTGTTGTTGGGTTTAACATTGCATCACCTCGCTCAACTGCCGTCTTCCTTCCTATTCTAATAGGCTCTTAATAAACTAGCGCGCTTTACCAACAACGATCGTATCACTGCTTACCATCAGGCGGGATTGCGGTCAAGCGCTAATTTAAAATTATTAAAAAAAAAATCCAAGTATAACCTCCTAACATTAGTCAGTATTTGTTATGATTATATATAAGCATTGTAAAATGCTTAATACCAGAGCAAGTATGTATGTATAAATACAATATGTATATAAGATAAAAGATAATTATGATCAAGACACAAAACGACACTGACCTGAAAATGAAATTTCGCGAGTTACAACTGCGTATTCACTTTAAATACTGAACTAACATAAAAAAGGTGTCAAGAACAATGCGTATTGCTAGCCAAACACGTGCGCCCCGAAGGACTATTATCCCATAACAACCATCCCCCTTATTCATAAACATTGCTTAAAGTTAACTAGTGAATAGCGATTGTTTAAACATACATTTTAGACATCTGCATGTCACTTAACTTTAATCATCGTTTATGAATAAACCCCATAAACACGGCGGTGTTTATTGATAAACGATGACTATAGTTAAGTGACGTTAAAAGTTCAAAAATGTGTGGTTAAAGAATCGTTAATCACTAGTTAACTTTAAACAGCGTTTTTGAATAAGGGGGAAAGTCTCTTATCCAGTGTAATAAATTTAATATTTCATATTCCTCCTAAATCAATACTGAAGGTTGAATAAAAAATATTTTTCGCCTTCTCACAATGTATATGCTTGAAAAATATGGTTGCAATCATTAGCCAATTTTCCTTCTCAAAGGTTTAGTATACAGACTATCAAACTGAACAATATTCTCTATGAGATCTAAATTGTCAGTACTAATACATTTAGATCGAATATGTGTTGAAATTTATCCAGTAGTATTTAATTTTTATTTATTTAGTTATTATTTTTAAGACAAAATGGGTGTCGTACTCAACTAAACAACTTTGTTTATTGGACTAAAATTGTATTCCCGAAAAACGAATCATTTAGGTCAAGTAAGTATTAAAATTTAATCAGCATGATTTTTATTATTATTATTTTAAAGCGTGTGGTACAGACTAATCAAACGGAACAACTTTCTATATTGTACTAAAATTGCATTCTAGGAAACCTAATCAACGTTTAGGTCGAGTAAGTATTAAAATTTAATCTGCAATATTTTTATTATTTTATTTTAAAGCGTGTGGTACACACTAATCAAACGAAACAACTTTCTATATAGTACTAATATTGCATTCGAGGAAACCTTATCAACGTTTAGGTCGAGTAAGTATTAAAATTTAATGTGCAATATTTTTATCATTTGTTTTAAGTGTGTCGTACAGGCTATAAAACTAAACAACTTTCTCTGTTAGACTAAAATTGCCTTCGAAGAAAACTAATCAGCAATAATACAGTTAGGTCGAAATTTTGTATAAAACAACTGACTATTTTGGCAATACGGTATTGGTCTCTCGGAGTTAACTAATTTATTCGATTCCGACATAAAACAATTGCACCTTCTTTACAACTATTGTAAATAATAAACTAGGGTAGTAAAAGATAAGCATGTGACTCTTACCAATGTCGGTGGAATAATCTATTATGGAGAAACAAAACAAAACCACGAATCTACTGGAGCCATTTTCTTCTTTCTCCTTTCATTTTAGTTAATAGAATTCAAAATTATTATGCGAGTGATTCAATGGATTCATTTTAAGTTTGTTTAAGATAGGTAGCAAAAATATATTAAGATTGAAAAAGTGTGTCTAAGACCTAAGATACATCAGGCGGGCGCCTTGCGCTTTACAATATGGAACAGCCCGGAAATGCATGAATTATAACAATGTTTGTTGCTGGTTCAATTTATGGACCTTTGATGTTTTATTAGGAAAGAAGACGAAGGCATTCTGGTCAAGGAAAAAATACTTACATTAGTCGCCTAGGATTAGCTCGAACGACAACTCACCACAGGATCATTTCAACTAAGTATTCACGGTGATGTGGTTACAGAATCAAACTGCTGAGATAACCTTCTTATTTCCACCAACTCAGCAACAGAGTGTGCATCAAAAGGTGCAGAGTGCAACCGCATACGTCCATTAAATGGTCCTGCATGTCGAACGGGGTGTTTTTCACAAAAAATTACCCTAGCAAAATCGGACTGTCCCACAACTTCAAACATTTTTATTTTTGTTTTTTTATATGACACACGTAGATCTGAATTGATATGTGATTAAGACTGACATTTTAAAATCAAGTTAAGTTGAAAAACATCAAAAAAAAAGGCAATAGATATATTTATATTAAAAAAAAACACTACAGAAGGTGAAGATTTCGCATGTCCCACGGTGCTCGCGGAGATTTCGAATACTTTTTACTTGTAGATTATTGAGCCTAGAGTATGTTTAGGTATTCAGATATAATGTCATTATGTCTAAAAGTGTGTTTTGGTCTTTTTTCAATTTATTTATAGATATTTTTAAGAAATATGATTAATGTTGTCGACTACGAAAACCATAGTACCGGAAAATCCGGTATCGTCACGACGATGCCTAACATAAAATCTACTAGTTTGTGTTGTTTCTGCTTTTTTGGCAACATTGTGATCGTATTTTGATACCGTCATTACTGTTCAAAAGTCAATCTCGACAAAATCTGTGACTAAAGTGGTGGTGTATTCGATGTGCAGAAAAAGTGTTCTGCATAGTCATAGTATTTAAAAGGTAAATAAACTCATCTTCATTACTTTTCCACATTTTATTTCAAACATAAACTAATCTATATTAGATTAATAAACCTAAAAATAAGTTAATTTAACAGAGTAATACTTTCATCGTATGAATATGACGTCACCTCCTGTGCGTCATGTGACATACTACCGGAATAAAATCGTGACGAACTTGAATTATATAGCTTAGTTATTGTAATTTTTTGACTTCTAATACTTACCTGCGTGTTATCTAATTTAAAAAAAATGTTTGTTAGTACGCACGTAACAACCGTAACGTTTTATTGGATTTAAATATAAATTGGCTGTAAAAATTGATTTACACTACTTATTATTAAATTTTACTTTGAAATTGATACCTTTCTTATTTCAGATATAAATTCGCATTTGACATACTTGTATGTATGACCACTCTGCTGATGAGGTAGTATATTGGGACGTTGACAAATCCTAACATATTTTGATTTAAATCAATGTTACATTACTAATGCCAGCCTAGGTGGCTCTAGCCGGTTACTGACAACCTGTTCTGTTAAGAAAACTGCAGCATTTTACTCTTGCAATGAGTCAAAGTGACTACAGTGCTCCAATTTTTGATGTTATTTTTGTATGCATTCTAGGTATGATCATTATCCCGAAGACGAGTGCGAGGTTTACGCTCTTTGTGATTGTGTTTTAAGTCGGCAGTGTGGTTACTGCTCAAATTATTCCTATTCGTCATGCAATTTTCAAAATAATCACTGTCCTATATTCTAAATTGTACAAAACTAGTTTTTAAAGTATCTAAATTTCTTTAGAGTATTAAGTTTTGTCTGTATTAGAATTTTGTTATTGCCGAAAATTCCTCGCTTTGCTTAATTTTTTAATTTGTAACACGTATCATTAGTTAACAACAACTTTTCTAGGGCGATGTGTATAAGAAGTGACGAAAATGAAACTACTCGTATTTGGCTGATTATTTATTGTTCCAATAGAATTATGCTAATTTTTTATTATTTTTTGGAAACATTTTAAGCATATCTTTATGATAATATAAGTTGATTTTGTTTCAATAACTGGTTGATTTATTTCTGACTAATTATATTGTGTGACGCACAGGAACACTTTGTGTCATATGTTCATCAAAAAACTTGAACATTTCTCATATTTATGTTTAATATTTTAATTTAAATAACATATTTAGATGGTTCATTTCATATTCTTTGAAACCAAAGTAAATTTAAGCAATTTCATTTAATCCTAAAATTGTATTTCCTGATCGTCAGCGGGTCATTTTTTCTGAAAAACCCCGTGCACATTTAATGATCCTTCTAGCCTAATACATTAAATGGCTCTGCATGTACGACACGCATATTAAAGAAATTAAACGATTTATTTGTAAACCACTATTGATGTACTCAGATCTTTAATTGCGTAACACTTCACACGCTGTACATCACACTAGTCTCCACAGAGTAGGCAACTCGTTCATGGGTTAATGTATACACTTTTACAACAAGCTTCCCATGGACATTCGAAACTTACCCATTAAACGATTTAAAAACTATATAAAGGCCGAACTATGCAAGAAGGGGTATTATAAAATCACAGATTATTTAGAAGACAAAAAGCTTGGGACTGAGCTGTTCGCTCTGATAAGCATTGTTATTAGCAATATGCGTAATTATAAGGTAAATTATTGTAAACATTCTCATTTTTAATGTCTGGACTTGAAAAAAGACGATGATCCCTGAGTTTGTTTCGGCTATTTCTTCTCAGAGGTAGTCAGTTAGGTGATCCTACTTGCTTAATAAAAAATAGAACTTCCTTAGTAAAATAGAACATAGTGTTCAACTGACACTCAGATCGAGTTGTAAAATGTTTTACGTGGAAAAACCAGGTGCTCTAGCCGACTTTTCAAACACGTAGATCAAAGGAACTTGAAAATATCAAATATTGCTGAATATAATAGCCACCATTAACTTTTCCCCGAATTTATCGTAATCTCTATTTTATTTACAAAAAAGAGAAAATTTAAATACAGGTGGGTGTTTGCTTATTCGCAATCTCGTACCGAAATCCAGTACAGGAAAATTCAAACACAGTGAGCAATGTTTTAAGCTTTAACGGCCGGAGGGTTTGCAAGCGTCAAATTAATACGTCAGGACCTTCCTCAAAAATAGAGGAGGGCTCGGAATAAAAATGTACGGGATTTTCTGACAATAATGTCAGATCATAACTGTCCTGAATTCTATTTTTGGACCATTTTACCGGTATAAGTAAAAGTGGCAGTCGTAGAGTGGGTGTTTTGTTTCGATAGAAAGATATGTTTATAGAGACGTGTTTTTTTTCCATAATTACTATACGCTTATGTCAAGAAGGGAAATCTAAGGTTACAGCGACTGTGCGTGCTAACACCTTTTGTAACAAAATGTTCTCGTGGTAGGCCATAACATCGGCCGCCGGCAGAAGTTTCCACCCACCAGACAAAGCCTTGCCGCCAAGCGATTTGTCGTGTTCCGGCATAATGTCTGGTGAAGCCGTACGGAGGACGGGTCTGCAGTTATGCGATGTGTGCCGGGTACGATGCGCCTAATGTTGTTGTGTTGGGAGTTTGGTCGTGGAGGGTCTTCAGATCAATCTCCCTTTGGCGCAGTATCGTTGGTCGTGTTGTTGGATTTAACATTGCATCACCTCGCTCAACTGCCGTCTTCTTCCTATTCGCTCAGTTTTTCTATGTCAAGAGGCTCTTAATAAACTGGCACGCTTTACCATCAACAATCGCTTCACTGCTTACCATCAGGCGGGATTGCGATCAAGCGCTAGTTTATAATTATTAAAAAAAAAAAAAACGTTATAATCTCAAGGGTTGGGTTAGGTAACTCAAATCAAATTTGTTTGCCGCATTTTTTCTTTATTGATGTTGGGTGTAAGTTTCATATACTTATATTGTTTAATGGCGTAAATCCTTACTAATATTATAAATGGAAAAGTGAGTTTGTTTGTTTATTTGTTCCGCATTCACGCCGTGACCACTAAACTGATTGCATTGAAATTTTGCAGACGTAATGTTAGAAATCCGGATTAAATAATAGGGTACAAATCTAAAAAGCGTGATATAACAGAACTCCACGCGGGCGAAGCCGCGGGCGGAATACTACTAAAAAATAAATAGGCCCATAAATAGATCTATTTAAAACATGCTGTCGGCTTTTGTATAAGTCGGATAAAAAAGTGAAAATAAGTGTCAATTATTGTATAGTAAACTTAAAAATAAAAATTAAAAGTCATTTTATACAAAACAGGCTGAGAATCAGCACTTTTTGAACATCAGTATTACATTTGTCTAATGTCCCCCAAAACGCCCGCTCTTGATTAATCTAGTGATTTCTCTAGGAACAAGTGGCGGAAGAAACTCTCCAGCAGCTTTAAAATAGGTAAATGCAACGTCAAATTCTTTTGCTGTAAATACTTTATAGCGTGCTTCAGATTTCCTAAAAAAATACATTCAAAGGAAGGAAAAGGAAGAAAAATAATACTGATATTAAAACTTAAACCGCTTCAGTTTTTACTGAGATCTGAACAAAATCACGAAGAAAAATACACAAAAATTATGAAAAACAAACATTCATTTGCTTTTTATAGTCCAACAAAAAGATACTAATTCTCGGTGTTTGAGTAAACGTGAAAGTTGAAAAAAAGGCGGGTAGTTTTGCAGGCAAAGCAGGGAAGCCCAGAGACAGGGTTGCTACAAAAGCAACTAAAAATACTAGTTAAAAAGCGTAGTTTTAGCTGGAAATGTTTGCCCGACCCACTTTATTAGGCCCCGTGCACTGTGGGGCTATAAAACTCGATGTATTAACTGTAATTACATTTTCACCTGGGATTTTTTAGTCCATCTTTCTCAGCGAAGGGTACGTCAAGTTTGTAGCACCAACTATGAACTTGACATACCTTTCGCTGAGAAAGAAAAGAAAGAAAATACATTTATTCAGCAAAGACACAATACATCTAAATGTAACAACAAATAAAAATCAGAGAGAAAGCAAACACGCCGATGTAAAAAACATCAGCATGATTTGTGCCTTGCGGCTGCACCAAAAAGGTCCAGTTCAGCGCCTGAGGCTGGTAGTGGGCTCTGTTACGGCCCACTCTCTAGTGAGCCGTAATCTACCAAGCGGGCCCAGTGCGCAGTAAGTGTGTTACATGTCTTGGAAGTTTTGCCTCTAGGGCATGCCTTTTTCTCACGATGTTTTCCTTCACCGTTTTGAGAGCAAAGGTGATACAACCAACAATAAGTTGTTGGTAACCAACAACTTTTAAGTCATAGCTTATACAATATGTAACAAAAACCCTGTTGTTCCTTCAACCTAAGTTTTATGAATCGGCATACGGACGTAATAAAGCAAGTAATTTATAAAAATTGTTCAACAAAAATAATTAAAATAAATGTTTAATTATTAATATTTATAATCTGTAACTGATTTCTTAGCTCTGCAATTCTGCATGAAGAAACTAGACATAAGTAGAACATTCCCGCCAATTTATTTAACTTATAAAATCAGATATTCTAAAAAAAATCGAATTTATCGGTTTTAATAGGTATTTGATTGTGACCCCTCGACTAGAAAATGATTACTGTTTTCTAATTATGACTTCATTAATGAAGTGCTTGTAGGTAAAATTATATGTTCCTGAAAGGCATAACAGGGTTTTTGTTACATAGTGTATAATTAGGTCACTGCTGCTCTATCTGTTCTTTTGTGCACTAGAATCAAAATCAATCGAATAAATTCACTTCCCGCTAACTCCATGGCCAACAAAATGTTCGCAGAGTAGTTTCCGCAAACCCGCGGTTTGTTTATTTAAAACTTTTTTCTCCATGAGGTGTGGTCGCCTGTTCTGCAATTTGATGACGTCAGTAGACAGTCTATGACGTACACATTCGTAATTCAACGCCATCAGCATGAGAAAGGACTTTTAGGTGGATTTAAATACAAAATAAAGTTGTTTTCCAGTTAAAAAGAGCTTTGAAGGTTCGCCATTTAAATATTTGATTAGTTGTTACGCAGGCAAATCATTATAGTAATCCAGTCTCACGCTAACGCTGATGCTGTGCCTCGTTTCGAGCAAAGACGACACTGATCGTGTTGCATGATCACGCCGGTAGGAACGATCAACATTCTTGGGTCAATCGCCGACTGAGAATAACTCTCCTAGTGATAATTAGTTATAAGTTAAATATTGTAATTCTTTTTTAATATAGTTTGTTTGAAGGAAATTTGCTTTTTTGCATCCTTCGCTGCCAGCAAACTTAATTGGCGCAGTCGGTAGGATATTCGAAATATATTCGGTACATTTCGCGTCAAGATTTCCCCTAATATCGGACCGAAGTCCCGTGACCGATTTCGAGTATCCGAATCTTCATGTCTGGAGAGTGGCGGAGGTGAATCCAGATATCGATTCAGCACGAAAATCATGTTCACGTTAGTACTTTGAATCTTTCAAGCCCTTACCTATCCTAATTTTAAACTGTAGGATTTATACGTATTTCAAGTACATTTTTATTTCAACTTAATTGCAAGTAGGTATGTTAAAGTATTCATGTATTGAAGTAGTTTTTTAAGTTAGTTGTAAGTAGTAGTAGTTTGATTAGGAGTAGGTTTAGCAGAATTGAAATTATAGACGAATTTTGACAATTAGGCGAATTAAACTTACCAGACATAAAAATGTCCCAAGGCAAAATAGGTGAGATTTACAAATCTCTTAGGGTTCTGCCCGATTTCGACGACGGCAACACTCATGTATTAACACACTGTATAAACTTGCGCGATCAGATAGTTCTAGCATATTTTAAAACAAAACCGGGGTATGAGTTAACCAAATTGGCTCTTATTAATGGCAGCCACTCAAGCGTCCGGGCCAACAAAGTTGCCTAAAAATTTTTGGCGTTAAGCGTTCAGGCAACCATGGTGGCCTCGCCGACATGTACACTTTAAACGAATTTTTACATAAGATATGTATCAAAAAGCTTCATTAACTTTTCACTAGATGGTTCTGTATTAAACAACGACTCTCTGATGTATAAAACAGTGCCCCACCTGACACATAACATCAGAAAAAAAGTTTGTTTATGAACGGTGAGTGTAGTTTTGTACAGTGGAAGTAAGTTCTGCGATTAAAATAAGAGCCTGATAAATTGTCTTTACGAGTGTTAAAGTGGACGATGAAATGATTATTTATTGCTCATTGTGTGCCGGATTTTCGTCAAGTTTTTGTTTGATATAACATATTAAAATATAACAACATAATCCCTGCAAGGTAAATAGTTCATATTTAGTCATTAAATAGACTTCTGCTAAAAAATAAGAACAAAATAAGGAGGATTTTACGAGCGCTCGGCGCAGCTTGATGCCGATCGCGCGCTCGGACGTACAACGCATTCTCAGCTGTCACATCGGGACGTTCAAGTGGCTAAACAAGGTCACAGGCTCCGCGGCAAGATTGATAAATTCCAGTGGTATTCCTGAAAATTGGATCGGTATACGTAGCGCACTTATTAACAACTTTGCCGACCACCGCGATGAGACCGCTTTATTTAACGACTTATCATTGCAAACTCAAGGGTCTGCCACCCCACAAGAATTTTATGAACGGTTCCAAAATTTGTTCAGTACCATCATGGCGTATATCACGTTGCATGAAACCGTGGATAGGATACTACAGTTAAAGCATAACGTGACCTTTATAAAAAGCTAACGTTACAATGCTACTTGCGTGGCCTTAAGGATCCTTTAGTATAGTTTTATCACTAGAAAGACCAAGGCCGTCAATTTGACCGCACGGCGATTTCATTTTTAAATATTTTACAAACTATATTTTTGTTTATTTTTATATTTTTTGACTTTTCCTAATTTGATATTGTTAAGCTAAATCTATATAAAATAATATTAAACTATATGTTGTATATGAGATTCCTATACAAATAAGCAAGCGTGGTGTTTACGCTCAATCCTTCTCTGTATGAGAGGAGAACTGTACTCAGCAGTGGGACGATAAAAGGTTGATGATGATGAAAGGGTCAAGCCTTGGAGATAATAGATGTCCCTAAAGAAGACATATCCAGCCCAGCAGCACATCCAACATTCAGATTAAACTCCATCAACTAACGTAACAGCAGAGCATCTACGCCATCCCAGATACTGAAAGAAATGGACCAGATCATCTCCCAGCGCAATTTACAACCGAGGTCTTCAATATTCGCTGTTCTATGTGGGGGGGGGAGAGGTGTTACGCAAGCATAGGCAAGGCAAATCATTATAGTAATCCAGTATCACGCTAATGTTGACGCTGTGCCACGTTTCCAGCGAAGACAACACCGATCGCGTTGCATGATCGCGCCGGTAGGAACGAACAACATTCTTGGGTCAATCGCTTACTGAGAATAACTCTCCTAGTGAGAATTAATTATAAGGTAAATATTGTAATTCTTTTTTAATATAGTTTGTATGAAGGAAATTGTTTTTTTGCATTCTTCGCTGCAACCAATCTTAATTTAGTATAAATTTTCAGGGTGTTTATTGCTAAAAAGGAAAAGTCATTTTTACTTTACATGAAGGAAACCTTTTTTTTTTTGGATGGGAACCCATCCGTGTTCCTTCATTTACTTGTGAGCCAGGAGCTTGTGGTATCCCTTTCTTACACCCCACGGCCCCGGCAGGCATCGGTTCTTATGTCCAGGAAGCGGAGGTAGGTATCCCAAGAAAAAATATTTTCGTGATTTTATTTTAGCTGTTTGTCGACGTAGCACTAATTAGCCGTTAGGAAGGTAACCCGAAGACGTATAGATATGACGTATGAGATATAGATGGACAATCGGACGGATAGACAAACATAGTGATATTATACCGATACTGAGACGTGGACTGCGGAACCAATTTTTTTTTTTGTTAGAAATGAGAAATCATCAAACGGTTTCTCCCGCTCTGGGCGGAGCGGAAGGGTGTCTCAGACTTTTACTGACTAAAACCCACCTGTGTTTCTTCAATTGCCTGTGTACCAGGGCCACAGTTTCCTTTTTAACCAACCCGCAATCCTGACCCAGGAGGCATCGGTCTTCGTGGATCCCGTCACGATAACTGCGGAACCCTTCAAGATAGCTGTCACGTGATCAACTTTGGACGGTAATACCTCGAAAAAGTGATGTTTTACGAGTTTCGTGTTACATACTCCGTTTTCTTTGATGTCAAATATCAATTTATATAAGTTTCATAGCAGGCCGTGGTGCGGGTATCTGTAGGGGTCGTTAAAATCTGAAGTTGGTCTGTTTTATGATCCTCTTGCGGGTTGTACATAAGTGTAAATTGTAAAATAATACTGAATTTTACAGTGACGTTTTATTTTACAAAACGAAACGAATTCTGAAATTTTGAAGAAATATTTTTTTCATTTCTGTTTCGCGGTTTCTCGAGAGACCGTCTCTTGAGGTGTTGTATAAAATATATTTTGACAAGGTCAAAGAAATTTAAATATTATTCAATGACATTTCATAGTACTGAACAAGAAAATAAAAGAAAGGCCCAAAAATTCAACAATTTTGTTTGATTCAGTTATGAATTTTTTGAGGTTGAGTTTCGTATTAGCGTTAAATTTGAACCTCTTTTTATACCCTTAGAATAGTCAATAGCAATGAAATAAGATAACTTAGGTAAGAACTTATGATTGGCCTAATGTAAATATAGATTTTGTTGAAAACATTTGTATTAAACTAGCTATTGTCCGTTACTTCATCTGCGTCGTATGATAAAATGCCTATGTCATCACCCATGGGCCATGTTAATATCTATCTGTATGCCAAATTTCATCCAAATCCTTTAAGTAGTTTTAGTGTGTCAGCCAGACAGTTACTTTCGCATTTCTAATATTAATATGAAAGTATGGATTACCTGCCTGCGACGTGGAGGCCCCGGGTTCGATCCCCGGTCAGGCCATGATGGAAAACGATCTTTTCCTGATTGACCTGGGTCTTGGATGTTTATCTATATATGTATCTATTATTAAATATAGTATCGTTGAGTTAGTATCTCATAACACAAGTGTCGAACTTACTTTGGGATGATTTGTCTATAGATATATATATATTTGTCTATATTTTGATGCGGTTATATTTCGAAGATATTACGTATTTGAAAATTGCGGGACGAGCGTTTGTGGCGGTACCGACCGGCCGGGGCGGCGCCATTTTGTATATACAACGTTCACAGTTTTTCTGCAATGTAATTAGTATCAGCATTGCACCCCTGCGAAGCCGGGGTGGGTCGCTAGTCAGTGTATATAACAAAATTATGAAAATATATGATTGCATCTTCCGGTACGTAACTGCCACTTCAGAACCTTACTCCCCCACAGCCATCGGTTCTACGAGCAATGTGCCCCGCCCACTGCCACTTAATTTTAGCGACTCGAAGAGCTACAAATACTAGACCCGTCCGTGCTGGTATGTAAACGTGGTCACCCATCCACAGACCGACCGCATTAAGCAGAGCTTAATCTATGTGATCGACATATCGAGATCATACTCATCATCAACAACCTTTTTATCGTTCCACTGCTGGGCACAGGTCTCCTTTCGTTCAGAGACGGAGTGAGCGTAATCACCACGCTAAATATGCTTATATCGATATATGTGACTATCTATTATTAAATAATTTGTATTTAGCCACAGGTTCCTCCTCGCCCTAAATCTCTTATTCCTCATATTAAATTTAAAGCAAACTATTTTTTGTAAATGGCTTTATTTCATGCTTTTCACTGTCTTAACAAATGTAAAAAATGTGTACATTTTTCACCTCATAACAATAGTGGCAGCCATGCCATAGCCCATGTTAGAATAAATTCTCACCAATTAGAAAAAAATCCTTATCTCAAAAACTACTCAACCGATTTTGATGAAACTTATAGTATTCCCTAAGTTGAACAATACATAGTACAACAAAAAAAAAAAAACTTAAATCGGACTTGTAGTTGCGGAAATATGTGCGAACAAACATAAAAAACATACATACACTTGAAATTTGACTTACATATATACGGTCGAATTTATAACCTCCTTTCTTTGAAGTCGGTTAAAAACGAGACCATGCCAAACTTATAAACTACCTAAAATCAAATATTTCCTTCACACAGTCCAAGTAATATTTTCTCCGCAATAAAATACTGTCAACTTGATTTATATTCCGGTGTACTTAGGTGAAAAATACTTTAGCGTCCACCATCCATTGACCCCGTAATCCATCTTCGTCATTCATTTGAGCCTCTAATTGATTTTTTTATTGCCAAGATTAATGTGATTTTGAAAATGTTATGGTATGGCAATAGTTGAGATCGGGGAAATGTTTTCGTAGAGTTTGTTAAAATTCGTTTTAATAAATAAGAAAGAAATAAATTATTAAGAAAAACAATAATGGAAAGGGTACGTATACATATCAAGGGCTCGGTTTCTTTGAGTAATTTTTTTAATAATTATAAACTAGCGCTCGACCGCAATCCTGCCTATGGTAAGCAGTAATGCAATAATTGATGGTAAAGCGCGTTACTTTATTATGAACCTACACACAACACACGATTAGACACTATTATGGAGAGATTCAGGCCCAGGAACTATGAGGATTACTAAATATTAAAATCAAAAGTCATTTATGCAAATAAGCCTGAAAATCGGCCGTTTTTGAACGTCAAAATTATATAAGACAGTCCCCCCAAAACGTGCACCCATCGATATTATAAATAATATTGATAATGTTTGTAAATCTTGGATTAAATCCTGTGTTAAAATAAACAAGATTTAGAGGTTGTCAAATATTTTGGAGTTTGAATATGAACGCGGTTCATTGAGGTTTCCCCTCATTTTTAAGTTACGTAAACATAACAGGCAAAATATTCTGTCGAAACAAATTTTATTTTATTGTTTTATTTTCTGGAGTTTCTTGCCCGTACTTTTCCATAGGTACTTGCTACGCTATGGAATGGACAACTATGTAGCTTCATCTTGATGACTGTCAGACCCTCTGATAACTTAAAAATGCATTTAATGGGTTCATTTGAAAACACAGCTTTGAGTTTGAATTATTGTAAGTATTATTTATAAAATATTTATTTTATTAGGTACCTATTTATATATAATACAGAGTGCCAGGGCACAAGCCTTATTTCTATGGATGGAAGTGGGGTATGGGTACTCGTAATTCACCTCACCGGTCCAGTACGGGTCGCTTAACATTAATGATTGCATCCCCGCTTACCATTAGGTGGAATCGCGGTCAAGCACTTGTTTATAATGTCTAAAAAATAGATATTTAAGTATTTATTTGAACTATACATGTTTTCAGTTCATTGGTCATTTTCGGGTGAACACTGAAAATCAACGTTGTGGTGTGGATCTCTCGTAGCACAGCATTAAGCTGAGTGGAAGCGTTATTGTCACAAGATGTGATTATAGTTCTACAATTTTACATATTACGATTCAAATATTTGTTTAATATTCGAATTTAAATACCTATCTTATCTTTATACTGTTTACACGTACATTTATCTATGTCTATCGGAAAAATTAATATAGAAACAATTCCCGAAAATTTTGCTTCCAGATACTGATTTTTGCAGCACTATATTATAATTACTAGTTATTTATATTGCTCCAGACCGTATATCGGCCGAAATGCATATGAATGGGAAATCATCAAACGAGCTCTCCCGCGCTGAGCGCTCCCCCGGGCGGAGCGGAAGGGCGTGTCAGACTTTTACTGACTAAAACCCACCCGTGTTCATTCACTAGCCTGTGTGCCAGTAGCCACGGTATCTCTCTGTGGACTTCATTAATGGATGTCGCCATCTCTTTAAGACACGCGTGTGCGTATGTTACGTACGCCAGATTTTCCGTATCTGTACTTATATCCAATGACATTAATTACAGGTACGTGGCACATTAACATAAGAATGTTTCATTCTAAAGTCTATTCAAACGAATGATTCACATTGATGTTAGACAAATATCAACTTTATTAAAGTGGAAATTAAGTTGATTTTAGACTGTCTGGCAATATTGAAAAGGTTACATAAATGTTTAAAATTGTAGCGTAAACTGAACTTTGTTGTATAGGAAATAAAGTTGTTTATGTTTAGGATATTAGCAAATAAATTGCGAATACAGATTATTGAAATAATATTCCATGATTTTATCTTACCACTTGTCACGAAGTATTTTTTTATTTTGCTATCTTATTTTATTCCATGTTAAAATGTTTCTTTAAAATAAAAACTGAAATTAAATCTTTTAGGATATATTCACGAGACTCGTCCCGTTGTTTTTGTATGTCTAGGAAAAGATCGACTCATTGAACGAAATGAGGGAGTAATTCGAGATTGAAGCATTCTACAGCAAAGGCAGTGTGACTATCTGGTAACGTACGCATGACCCGAGATCGCATAAGACAGGCAGGTATGGAAGGAAAAGCGGAGACCTCTGCCTAGGCAAACCGAGAAATAAGCGATAAATTTATATTAAAGGCATTTATAGGTTAGAAAATGGTGGATCTGTTTTAGGGTTTCTCAATTCTTGACCTTTTTTATTTCCCGAAGCACAATAATTCTCGACCACTATTTCCCGGGAATTCCCGGGTTGTCGAGAAATATGGAAATTTATTAAAAATATGTGTGATTTAACAATAAAACTACGCTTTTTATGCAATATTCAATAACATTATCAATCAACAACATTTATATATACATTTATTATACTTAAGTATCATCATCATCATCAACCTTTTTAATCGCCCCACTGCTGGGCATAGATCTCCTCTGATACAGAGAAGGATTCAGCGTAATCACCACGTTTGCTCAATGCTGGTTGGTGATTTCAGACTTTAAGTCCAGGTTTTCTCAAGTGTTTTCCTTCACCTTCAGTCATTGGCGTCTAAGATATACTTAGAAAGTACATGTAACTTTGGAAAAGTTACATTAGTACTTGCCTGACCTGGAATCGAACCCGCGCACTCATACTTGAGAGGCTGGTGTTTTAACCACTAGGCCACCACAACATTAATTAATTTAATTAAAATCAATAAATTATTACTTCAGTATACAAAATTTTTAATTAAGTGAAATAAACTCTAGCGAAATCTTTTGTCATGAATAGTCGTCTTCTTTGGAAAAAACAAATAGAATATCTTCTAAAAACAATGTCATCACAATAAAATTTTGTGCCTTATATACTAAATAATTTACTCTAGTCTCTGTCTGTACTACGAACTTTTCAATTATATAACATGAAATGACAGTTTTTCAATTACATAGGTATAAAAATAACAATCGGACTGGCTTCATAATTACGAACAACAATAAGGTACAGGTAACTTAGTTTAGTCCAACTTTTCAATATTTGTTATAAATTGAGATTTTCCGTTACGTAAGTAAACAAAAGAACCTAATAAATAATTAATAATCGTGGACTAATGACAATCACAATTTAAAGTGGAAACTGCTTCAAAAGCTAGCCCACTATGTCTTGGAAATAAGCCTTTAAAAATATGAGGGCATTTATAGCATCATCTGACAATTGGTTTCTTATTTTCGTCACAAAGTTTCCAGACAAGGAGAAACCTACTCTGCCTACGTAGGCTTTACTGACATAACAGCTTTATACAAGTTTTCCAGATTCGGTGTTCTTTTGCTGGTTGATTCATATAACTAAAAACTCTTTTCTAATCAAACTTCTTGTTAAATCAGTTTCAATGTTGCTCGGAGTGCCTGTGGCTGCTATTTCAATAGCCTGTTTCAGTTTCAGCTCAAAGGATGTAGTCTTTATTAGAGTGACATCTTCATCTATATTGGGGCTGCTAGGGAATAATCTATTATAAAATTTTAGTGTACCCAAGATACAAGCAATAAAGTTTATTATATTATAATTTTGCTCAGTTTCAGAATTTTTTGAATTCTCGATTCCTCGACCACTTTTTTCTCGTCTCGAGTAAGGCAAAATTTCCCGGGAATTTTCGGTTCGAGAACTCTCGAAGAGAAATCCTAATCGGTCTGTTTTCTAACCGATAAATGCCTCTAAAATATATTAAATAGCATTGCACAAAATTAAACGAGACCTGTAAGAAACCAATGTTATCCATCGCTAAGATGCCACAATTGAAACGTGGCATACAACGAGGAACCGCGTACCGTGCTTAGAACCTGTCAAAATCTCTCAGTGTCAATAGTATCTATTCCTGAAATGACAACTCAGATTCGCCTATGTTTACATAATGAGATTTGTTAAAAATAGCATTGCAGTACACTGTATAGATTATAAACAGCAAACATAAAAAATAATGCTTTAATCGATAGAAATCTGATGGTAGATATTTTGATATTACGAATGTTGAACTCTTGTTATTCTGAGGATCTCCTAATTTCTGATTTCATCGCACAGTGAAAGCTCAAACATCATCATCATGATCATCAACTTTTTTATTGTCCCACTGATGGGCACAGGTCTCTTCTCATACAGAAAAGAATTGAGCGTGATTGCCACGCTTGCTCAATCCGGGTTTTTATTTCAGACTTAAAGTCTAGGTTTCTTAATGGTATTTTCTTTCACCTTATAATCAGTCATTGGTGATATACTTAGAAAGTACATATAACTAGAGAATATACATTGGTACTTGCCTGACCTGGAGTCGAACCCGCACACTAATACTTGAGAGGCTGGTACCCTCCTCTGGCCCTCTCTATTGCCCTTTGAGTGACCTTGAGCTATCTTATAAGGCCCATTTTTAGCGACCACGTCTCAGAAGAACCAGAGTAACCGACATAGCCCGAAGAGTCGCAACACTTAAGTGGCGGCCGGGAACATTGCCCGTAGGTCCGATGCACAAAGGGGCCGACGGGTTCTCGAAGGGCGACCAGCGTGGGTAGGCCCCCGACAAGGTGGACCGATGACCTGGTGAAGGTCGTGAGAAATATAGATCTTCTTCTCGGTCTTACGGCTGAAATAATGATGATAATGAATATTGAACAGACTGAAAAGAAACCTAATACATTGGAAATATCTTAATACAAGTATTACAATATCTCTGAAAGTTGCGTCACTATTTCCTGGACTACACGATAAATTGTTACCTAATTGAAACCTTTTCAACTAATAACCGAGAAACTCGAGGTATTTCATACGGAATTCGAATCTAGTGTCCATCCATTTCGAGCTTTAAATGATGTTACGAGAAAATTCGCTTGTTTATAGACGACAATCTGGCGATGCTAGAATAGCATTACATTTGGAAACATTTTTTTAATCTTAGTAATTCTACTTTTTGCCCACTTGATATAATGTTTTTTTTTTGTATCATCGTCAATCCCATTCGCATCCGAAGCCTTTTCATTTTTGGAGTCTGCGGTCCGCCTTAACTGTCTAACTGCTGATTTTGGCTAAACTTCGATATTTTCCGTGAAGTGACTGCCGTCTGACCTTCACAACCCGAAGGCGACATCGAAGCATTGCAGTTAGACCAATAGCTGGACCTTTGAGGGCTCCAACAACCCGTCGGGACTCTTCCGCAACGATCGCGTTCGCTATCGCTTCGCCACGGAAGCTGTCGCTGTTTCTTTGTAGGTATGTAGAAATAAATTATGTTTTAAAATATGTATTTGAAAATAGTAGCCTTTTTTTTTTTTTTTTTTTTGTTCTCGCTGGGGAAAATGTCAATTACGCATCCCTACCCGTCGGGGGACGGGCAGGGTATGTGGGACTCCCCGGGAGAGAGCCTCCCGGTATACCCACTAAAAACCCCAGCGCAACTCCGGCATCGCCATAGTGGCGGGGGAGTGGGAAACTAGCACAGCCTCAGCTACCTCTCCCCCGCCGGCGAAACCCGCCTAAGAAGGCGGGCCCTCATTTGCCCCTCTTAAAGAGGGGCCGTGGCTCCCGCGTGGTGAGCGGTGCAGGGCGGGCGCGGGCACCCCCGTGCCTCACGCCCGCCGCTCACCTCAGGGCGGGAGAAAGCGGGCGAAATTCCGCCTTCTCCTGCCCCTACGCCGCCTACGGAGCGCCGGAGCGAGGGGATCCTCCTCTCGCTCCCGCTCCGCGGCCTCCTTCTGCGACATCACGACCTCGCAGAAGGAGGCCATCGCCGCCCAGGCCCCCTCGCTCCCCACCATCGCTCTGACGACGGCGGGCAGCGAGAGGTCCCCTCCTACCGCCGCGACAAGATCGCGGCGCGGCACGGCCCACGACGGGCACACCGCGAGGGTGTGGTCCGCCGTGTCCTCCGCCGCGCCGCAACCGTGGCACGACGGCGTTTCCTCTCGTCCTATCCGGTGCAGGTACCTGCCGAAGCAGCCGTGACCGGAGAGTACCTGCACCAGACGGAAGGAGAGGAACCCGTGACGCCTGTCGAGCCAGTCCTTCAGGACCGGCCCGATGGCGTCGAGGGTGCGACGGCCGAACACCGCGGAGGCGAGGTCGCGCGTCCAATGTTGGACGATGGCATCCCTCGCCTCCCGGCGGACGGCCTCCCTCAGCTCCGGGGCCGGACGCTCGCCCAGCGCCCTGCGCCCCGCCGTCCACTCGTACACTCTGGCGAGCACCCAGGCCTCGAGCTCCCAAGGCGGGGTGCTCGCCAGAGCGCATGCCGAAGCGAAGCCTACCGTGCGGTAGGCCCGCGCTACCCGCTGGGCGATGGCCCTTTGGGGCGCCCGAAGAGCGGTGACGTTCTCCCTCCTATGGAGGGAGTCCGCCCAAATGGGGGCCCCATAAAGGGCCATGCTCCGCAGTATGCCGGCGTATAACCGCCGGCAACGACTGCTCGGCCCTCCCATGTTCGGCATGAGCCATGAGAGGGCGTTCGCAGCCTTCAGCAGGCGCGTCGACAGCCCGCTGAAATGCGGGCCGAAGCGCAGCCTGCTGTCCACAATGAGGCCCAGATACTTCATCTGGGCCTCAACCCCGACCCTCACTCCCTCCACAAATATGTGGGCGTCGGGTGGGGGGCGCTGCCGGGGGCCGTGAAAGAACACGGCCTCCGTTTTGTGCAGCGCCACCCTCAAGCCCAGGCGGCGGATCCTCCCCGCCACTAAGGATCCGCCCGCCGATGCCAAACTGGCCGCCTCCCGGAAGGTGCTCCCGCGGGAAGTGAGGAGAGTGTCATCCGCGTAGCAGATGACACTCGTGCCTCGTAGGAGGGTTCCCCGCAGGAGCCAGTCATAACCGACGTTCCACAGAAGAGGCCCTAGAACGGACCCCTGTGGAACGCCGGTTTCCACGCCATACCGCCGGACCTGGCCAGCCCCGTCCACGAGGAGGACGGCACGGTCCGCCAAGTAGCTGGCCAGGAGGCCCCGCAAGTACAGGGGCACACCGTGGAACCGGAGCGCCTCCAGGATGGTGGAGTGGGGGATGGAGTTGAAGGCGTTGGCAATGTCGAATGACACAGCCAACACTCCATCCCCCACTCCTACCGCCTCTGTCACCTGGCCCTTTAGACGGGCCAGGGCGTCCACTGTCGAACGCCCAGCTCGAAAACCGAACTGGGCGTCCGACAGGTCCGGTCCCACGTCCTGCAGATGGCGCTTCAGGCGGGCGGCGATAATCCCCTCGAACATCTTACCGGCCTCGTCAAGCAAGACGATGGGCCGGTAAGCCGAGGGGGAGTCCGCCGGCCGCCCCTCCTTCCGGAGGAGGCACAGTTGGCCTTCCCGCCAAGGTTTCGGGAACCTCCTCGACGCGAAGCACGCGTCGTAGAGGTCCCGAAACCTTCCCTCCATCTCCGTGGCCGCGATGGCCACCACCCGAGCGGGAACGCCGTCCAGGCCGGGAGCCGTCTTTTTGGCGCGGAGACGAATAGTCGCCGCGCCAAATTCCTCGTCTGAAACCGGAGGAGGAGGAGCTTCCTCCTCCGGTAGAGCCGCTGCTCTTGGCGGGCCCATCGCTGGTGGGGTGAAGTGTGGATCCCTGCGCGGAAACAGGGACCGCACCACCCCATCCAGGAGCGCTGGTTCGAGGGTCTCGGCAACCGGGGGACCAATGTGACGCAGTTTGTTCCGCGCCGCCTTATATGGCCTCCCGAATGGGTCGTTGTCGAGACCCTCCAGCAGCTCAGCCCTCGCCGCGTCCTTGGCGGCGCCGATGGCCGACTTGAAGGCCGCCCTCGCCTCCACGTATCTGGCGTAGAGGCGGTCCTCGTCAGCCAGATCCCGTCGACGTCGCCGACGCGAGCGGGTGTAGGCCCGCCGTGCCGCCACGCAGGAGGCCCGCAGCTCCGCCAACTCCTCCGACCACCAGTACACGGCACGTCGGGGAGGTGGACGTCTCGACCGAGGCATGCTGGCGTTGCACACCTCGGTCAATGACCCCCTCAGTCGGGCCGCCGCCGCGTCCACGTCCAGGACGTCCACGCCGGGACCTGGCCAAAGCCAGTCCTGGACGAACGCGGCCTCCCGTGCCGCCTCCCGATCCAGGTGGGTCAGAGCCCACCTTGGAAACGGGGAACGGCCCGACGATGAGGGGGTGCTGCGGCGCCCCCGTGGATTCTGGGGGGAGATCTCGAATCGCACGTAGCGGTGATCCGAGATCGTCTCCCCCAGTTCCACCCTCCAGTTACGAATGCGGGCGGCCAGTGCCGGTGTGGCGAAGGTGAGGTCCACTATGGACCCGCCCTGCCGCCGCACGCACGTCTGGACGCTCCCCCTATTCAAGAGGGAGAGACCAGACGTGGCCGCCCACAATTCGACCGCCCGTCCGCGATTGTCGGTGGCCGGGTTTCCCCAGACCACCGATTTGGCATTCAGATCTCCCAAAACGGAGACCTGACGCGTTGTCGCCCTACCTATGACCGCCGTCAGGACTCCGAGGAAGTCCTCGAAGTCCTGAAGTGGGCGGTTTGGGGAGAAATAGACCCCCACAAGGGCCATCCCTCCCCACGCGGCGGCCACGTATCCCGGTCCCCTCTCTAAGAGCGAGAGGGGAGGGGAGTCCGTGGAGGACCGCACCGCGATTGCCACCAAGCCGTCACTATCTCCCAGCCAATTGCTGGGAGTATAGTACGGCTCGGCCACCACTGCCACATCCACCAACCACTCGGCCATTGACTGCACCAGTAAGTCCTGGGCAGCCCGGCAGTGGTTGATGTTTGCCTGCAGGATGCGACGGTCGGTACCCATTATTCGACCATCGCATCACCCTCGGCCACCGCCGCTGATGGGATATCAGCGGGGGTAGTGGCAGCAGCGGCAGGACGGCTTATAACCGCTTGCGGCTTGCCCTTCTTAGACGGGGGTCGGCATGACCTCCCCCCCATCACGTGGTCCGCGGGGCGGCCACTAGAGGCACACGCGGCGCAGTGCGACTTGGCGGCCTCACACGTGGCCGCCATATGCCCCTGTTTCCCGCAGCGGAAGCATGTGTCCGCCCTATCCACGGTGGATGGACACATGGCTCGGGTGTGGCCGATGCCGAAGCACTTGAAGCAGCGCATTGGCGCTGCCTCAAGCACCCGGATCACAGCCCGGCTGAAGCCTACCAGAAGCCGTCCCTGGCATTTAGCCTGGACGGCCAACATTGCGGCGACTGGGCACATCAGCCGGATAGTGCCCAGTCCACCGCGGCCGGGCCTGATATCCCGAGCCTGCACCGCTGTGGGTTCGCAGCCACCGGCTTTCGCGACCGCCTCCACCACTTCCTCCTTGGTGACCGAGTCATCTAGACCGGTCACCTCAATGGCTGTGGTTTTGGTCGGCCTGGCGACCTTCGCCACGTCGGCAAGTGCCTCCCTCAACTTGCCGGCGAATAAGTCAGCGTTCCTGCCGCCGTCCTTCCCCGGAAACTCGAAGAGTCGAGCTCCGGTTTGGGTACGTCGGCAGTTACCGAGCCCCAACTCGGCGGGGTCTGCGACGGCTCGAGCCCGTCTCAGGACGGACTCGTAGGTTACCCCCCTCTCCGCGGCCTCGGGCACGATGGTCACCGTGACCGCCGCGGATTTGGGGGCAACCAGCCTCGGAGACTTTTTAGCTGCCGAGGCAGCCGCTGGTGCAGCCGCTGGGGTTGCCGGAGCTTGGGTCGCCTTCTTCCTCCTGCCCCTCTTCACCACCTCTGACCACGGCTGGTTGGACGGGGTGGTGGAGGGGAGGAGGGCGTCTCCCTCCTGAACCTGGGGGGCAGGTGTCGCGATGGCAACCGGCCCCAGTTCGGCACCCGCACTCGTACCGGGGGGAGGCAGAGCCCCCGGCGTCTTCTTCCCCTTGCCCTTGCCCTTTGAGGGCTTTGGGACAGGGGGAGCTACTGTCGGCGTCTTGTCCGCCGCTAGTGGTGGACGGAGACGCGGTTCGGGCAAGAGGCGGTCTTCTATGCCTGCAAAACAGGCACGGATGAACGCCCTCTCCTCCATGACAACCTTGCGGAACAGTTCCTCGAGATTGGAGGAGGAGGGGGCGGGAACCACTGCCGACGGGGCCGCTGCTGACGGGGGCGGGGCCGTAGCTTCAGCCAGCTTCTTGTGAAGCTGGCTGACTTCTGCTTGCAGGCGATCCACCCTCGCCTGCAGCTGCCGCGTCTCCTCTGACGCAGTACGCTGCGTCAGTTCAGACACAATGCCGAGCAGGCTAGTTGCTCGGCATTTCAGGGCCTTTTGAATCGTGCCCTTCAGGTTGGAGGACTTGGAGGCGACCTCGACGATCTCCTCCTTGTCCTCTTCTGCCAGTCGGGCCAGCTCCGCCACGGATAATCCCTCGAAACTGACGAGGGCTGAACCATATCCGGCCCTCGACTTGGCTGCACGCGCCTGCCTCTCTTTCACGGCAACCTTCTCCTCCAGCTCCAGCTCGAGGTCGGCCCGTCTGGCCAAGTCAAGCTGACGCTGGGCGTCCGCTAGACCCACATCATGGGTGCCAGTCTGAGAAGAAGTCGAGAGCGAAGAAGTCTTCGCCCTCGGCTTCTTCTGTTTGGGCTTACCCTTGGCCGAGTCCGAAGAACACTCGGACCCGGGCCTCAGGTAGGCCCTCTTCAAGCTGCGGTCCGCAGCCACTCCACACACGGACGACGAGTCCCCGACAACGGACCCCATGTCCGAGTCGGAGTACTCGTCCTCCCCGCAAGAGCCCGCCGCCGATGGTGCGCGACTGGCTTCCGACGCCGACAAGTCGTCGGGTTGGCCCTGAGAAGGGCCTTTTGGTAGGCCCTGAGAAGGGCCTTTTGGTTGGCCCTGAGAAGGGCCGGTTGGTTGGCCCTGAGAAGGGCCTTTTGAGACGAAACGCCCGGAGGCATTCCGCAATGATTTCGGCTTCGGCATAGCGTCAACCAAAAACCACAATAAAAATAAAACCCACAGTTAGAACAAAAACCACAATTTAAATATCCACAATTACGCAATCGCCCTCAGAGTAAAAGAAAGTAGGATCGCGTAGGTCACAGTGCTTGTTAGCCACCGGTCTGCCACTCCGTTACGGTGGTCAGACACGGCGTTGCCCGGGGTACACTGCGAGGAAGTCAGCACTGTGGGGCGTACCCCGAAAATAGTAGCCTACCCGTATCAGAAACAGATTCCAAGCTCTTAGGGCTCCCGAGAGAAGGACCTCCTGACTATGCGAGCCTTGTCCAGAAGTACCGCTCTCTGAATCAAGCCCCTGATTCAGCTGCCTCGACTATATCCCAATTGTCGTCAAGCTTTCCTTTTTTTTTGGGATTTGAAATCATCAAATGACTTCTCCCGCTGTGGGTGGAGCGGAAGGGCGTGTCAGACTTTTACTGACTAAAACCTACCCGTGTTTCTTTCGACAGCCAGGGCTACGGTTTCTTTTTTAAGCAGCCCGCAACCCTGACCCAGGAGGCATCGAAGCTCGTGTCACGATGAGCTGACATTTCTTTGAGGCGCGCGTGAAACACAATGCGCCGTTGACGCGGGCCTGGTCCTTACCGGGCGGCGAGCTGCCACTGCTCACCGCCCGCAGGTCCGTGCCGATGGCTGGAAGTTCGATGTCGGCTTCCGACCAGGGCGTCTCCTGCAGCGGCTAGTGACGTGAGGGCGCTGGAATTCCCGCTGCCTCACGTGCTCCACCTCCTCCATTGTCGTCTCCAGTAAACTCTGCTTGCGAGATGCTGGATTCGTGTGAAGCCACTATGACACGTTGCTTGCATGTAGCGTTACAGGTATCGCTGCGGTGTTATAATTTATTATGGTTTGATAATTTAAAAAAATCGTGAAAGAAGAAGTCTGAAGTCGTGGTGGCCTAGTGACTAAAACACCAACCTCTCACTATCGTGTACACGTATCAGTCTGCGGGTTCGATTCCAAGTCAGGCAAGTACTAATGTAACTTTTCTAAGTTATATGTATTTTCTAAGTATATCTTGGACACCAACGACTGAAGGTGAAGGAAAACATCTTGAGGAAATCTAGACTTAAGTCTGAAATCGCTAACCCGTATTGAGCAAGCTCAAACCTTCTCTATATGAGAGGAGACCTGTGCCCAGCAGTGGGACGATAAATAAAAGGTTGATGATGATGATTATGATGATGTTAAAAATCAGTTACAATTGGAAAACTAGTCTTACTTAGGGTTATCGTTTTACCCAGTTACTGGGTTGTGAAGTTCAAATAGGTAGTCGCTCCATGTAAAGTACTGATACTCAGCTGCATGCGGTTGGACTGGAAGCTGATCCCAATATACTATGAAAAAGGCTAGGCATATGACAATGAGGCAATGAAAATTTAAAAAAAAAATTCGCAGCACTGGTATTTTAATTTAGGCCCCCTGTAAGGTCACGAGCAATCACAGTGATAAATAAATAATAAAATAAACATGTCATTCATCAATTTTAGTTTATTTTGATTATGTCATCACCAAGATTTCAGAAATCAGGTTTTCTTTCATACTATTTACACCTTTTTGCCTACTCTTTGCTATATAACTACTGTGATAATTCTATCATACTCTTGTAAGTACCTTTTCTCGCGTCGAACACACGAAGACCTAGGTCAGGCATACAACTCGCGAGAGTTTTAAAATAGACCAAAGAAAAACTGTGTAAAGTATTTATAAGTCTTTATAATTAGAACACATTTGTTTTTTTTTAACTCAAAATACATAAAAACCTTTTTTGCCTTTAAACCTATCGCTCGAACAGCCTATTAGGCCTTTTGCCGCCCATTATCTGTTGTTAATGGCGGCGATCGGGTACCCAGTGAGTTACGTCCAATATAGACACAATAAGATAGTAAAGTCGATAGTTATCTTCTAACCAAAGAATAAATTTCCACAGTACCTAAAAGAGATTAACGATGTTTTGGTTAAGCTTGTTATTTTGGCGGTCTGTAATAACTTTGTAGGATTCATTTGTTTCATTATTCTGGACGCCAGCTCTATCTCGCGGTGTTCTACTAAAACCCACCCGTGTTTCTTCACTAGCCTGTGCACAAAAAAATATGCTAAAAATTGTCTCGCGTTCGCTAGAATGATGAATGACAAACCGTGCTTCTATTTTCTTTAGCCAACAATACCTTTTTTGGGGTCGGAAATCAGTTAAATGACTCTCCCGCTCAGGGCGGAGCGAAAGGGTGTGTCAGACTTTTACTGAATAAAAACCAACCTGTGTTCCTTCACTTGCCTGTACGCCAGGGCCCAACCCGCAACCCTGGCCTAGGAGGCATTGGTCCCCGTCACGATGTGCTGACATCTGTTTGAGGCGCGCGTGAGACACAACGCGCCATCCACACGGGCCTGGTCAGGCGGCGAGCTGCCCAACGCTCGTTGCCTGCAAGCGCGCGCCTACGGTGGCCGAGACTGCGGCAGCTAGAGGCGTGGGGGCGCTGGAATTTCCGCTTTCTCACGCGCTCCGCCTCCTCCTTTGCCAGCACCACTGCTTGGACGGACGGCCTGCCATGCACTCTCGCTCCGGACCATGTCCTGGAACAACCCGGGCCCACAGTCAGCAGACATGTCCTGCCCAGTTCATTTAGTTTTTTAATAAGTAACTAACATGCAATACGACAACGGTGTAACATCATCGTGTGTTAGCTGAAATTAGCTAACTAAATGGAATCCAACCACGTTTATCACGGACCTAATTCTGGCATCGCCATTACGTACATACACCGAGTAGGTAAGTACATAAATGTTGATTATACCACGGTGCTGCTTACGTCACCCTGCCAGTATCTGCTTTATTTATTTACACATAAAAATAAATTAAATTAAACCTTATCTAAACATACAAGTACCAATTTAAGAAATGTTAGTAAATCAACATATAACACTAGGGAAGATAGGAAGTCACTAAAAACAATTTAATTTAACTGTAAATTAGGTAATTAACGAAACTAATGGTACTGTTTTTTCACAGGTCTAATTGCAAATTTGATGACACCTGTGATGTTGGAGGAGGAGAGAATGCCAGTTCAGTCTAGTGTCCGGTCTGACGAGCTGTCAGTTAGTTCAAAGATATGATGCAGTAGTGGCACTCGCTGCCTCTACGGGACCCTTTCTTTTTCCTCTGTTAAGCAAATGCTCATAGACGTGGTAGCCTAGTGATTAAAATACCAGCCTCTCAAGTATGACTGAGCGGGTTCGATTGCAGGTCAGGCAAGTATCAATGAAACTTTTCTAAGTTATAATTATGTACTTTCTAAATATATCTTGGACACCAATGACTGAATAAAAGGTGAAGGAAAACATCTTAAGGAAACCTGAACTTTAAGTCTGAAATCGCCAACCAGCATTGAGCAAGCGTGGTGATTACGCTCAATCCTTCTCTGTATGAGAGAAGACCTGTGCCCAGTAGTGGGACGATAAAAAGGTTGATGATGAATCAAATGCTATATCCCTTGACACATTGGAATAGCAAGCATCAGGCTGCAGCAGGCGGACAAACTCACATGCAAATTTACCGTGGCAGGCAAAGCAATGCCTGGCATTGCCTATCTGAGCAGGCCGCGGGAACGTGGATTATGTAGGTAAATAATTGCGGAGCGTGTGTTATTAAAAGAAATACTTGAAATGCCGTTGGCTCATTCTATGTCGGTATCAACGAGAGTACGGTCGTGCACAACGAAATAGGTATAATGATGTTTATCAGTAAGTTATTAGTGGTCCTGTGTGTTCTAGGAATTGTAAAGGCTTATTCTGATAATGATTGTGAGTATTAGTTAGTTTTGTTTTTTTTTTGTTCCTTTTTCAAAGTGTGACGTTGACGTTATCACTTCAACTGAAACCACATATTCTATATTATTGCACCTTTAGAACAATAGATACCTAATTCGAAATTTGAAGATTTCAATATTGATTCATACAATTACCAATTTCTTTTGTTGGGCTTGGTATAGCTTTTTATAACAAGATACCCTCTGCTTTGCTAGACTTGCCCTACAATGCATTTAAAGCACGTCCAGGCTTTGTTCAAAGGCTTATTATTCCGTGAATGATTATTTAAATGATAAGAATAGCTGGTCGCTCTGATTAACTCAGGACAATGTTTGTGTTCTTTCTCAGTAATTAGCTTATTGATACGTTATATGAGTTCATATAATTTACTTTTTTACATTACATAAATATGTAAGCTGTCACGCCCTTTATGCCTGGGGCTTCTTAGTTAAGTAACAAGTTTTAGTTAATTACATTTTCATTTGAATATAAATATATTGTTTTGCTTTGCTGGTATTTTGGCGTGGTAGCTGGCATATGGTAAAAAATTTCATTGTTGTTGTATTTTATCGTGTTCATCACTATACATAGTATTGTATAAAGACATGTTTTTTTAAAAATGAACAGACAGCTGTGCTGATGGGGAGTTTGTTCCGCCACTTCTTCTTCCCAGCGAAAGCACTAGGAAGTGTCGATGGGTGGGCGTTTTTGGGGGACTGTCTTATGTAATATTGACGTTCAATAAAGTGCTGATTCTCAGCCTAATTTGAATAAATGACTTTTGATTTTTATTTTGACCTTGCAAGACCATCTTCATCGACTGTTAATAAAACAGAGACAACAAGTTGCAACAAGTTCAACATATCAAATTTCGAATTAGGTCTATATTGTTCTAAAGGTGCGTTATGTATTTTAAACATACACAATGTAATGAATTGATAACAGTTAACAGTTAGTCGTGGGATTTTTTTTAGTATTTAACAATGACTGACTGCACGGTTAGCGCAGTGGTTAAGGTATTGACTGCAGTGCTGCGTGTCGCGGGTTCGATTCCCGCAATGAACAAATATGTATTTGACCTACAAGTAGTTGTTCCCGGTCTGGATGTTTCTGGATGTGAATTTATATGTTATAATTTATATTTGGCAATGCTTAAGGGTGTTTTTCACAAAAAAAAAAATACCCTAGCAAAATCGGACTGTACCACAATTTCAAACATTTTTATTTTTGTTTTTTTTTTTATATGGCACACGTAGACGTGAATTGAAATGTGCTTAACGCAGACATTTTAAAATCAACTTACATTGAAAAACACCATAAAACGCCAATAGATATATGATATTAGTTCGGATATAATGAATTTATGTTTAAAAGTGTGTGTTGGTCTTTCTTCAATCTATTTATAGTTATTTTTAATAAATATGATTAAATTAATGTTGTCCTACGAAAACTACAGTACCGGAAAATCCGGTATCGTCACGGCGAATTTGATATTTTACCTAAGATAAAACCTATCGTTTTTTGATAACATTGTGATCGTATTTTGTTTGTTACTGTTCAAAAGTTAATTTCGGCAAAATCTGTGACTAAAATGGTGGTGTGTTCGATGTGCAAAAAAAGTGTTCTGGATAGTGACAGTATTTAAAGGGTAAATAAACTCATTTTCTTTACTTTTCCACATTTTATTTCAAAAATAAACTAATCTATATTAGATTAATAAAGCTAAAAACATGTTAATTTAACAGAGTATTATTTATTTTAATGTTAATACTTTCGTCGTATGAATATGTCACCTCCTGTGCGTCATGTGAATAAAATCGTAACGAACTTGAATTATAAAGCTTAGTGTGTGGCGAAATATTTAATCTTAAATATTATCTTTTAAAATGTTTTAATATTTAATTTTTTGACTTCTAATACTTACCTGCGTGTTACTTAATTTAAAAAAATAAATTGTTTGTTAGTACGCACGTGACAACCGTGACATTACATTGGATTTAAATATAAATTAGCTGTAAAATTTGATTTAGACTACTTCTTATCCAATTTTACTATGAAATTGATACATTTCTTGTTTCAGATATAAATTCGCATTTGATATACTCGTATGTGTGATCACTCTGCTGATAAGGTAGTATATTGGGACGTTGACAAATCCTAACATATTTTGATTTAAAGAAATGTTACATTACTAATGCCAGCCTAGGTGGCTCTGGCCTGTTACTGACAACCTGGCCTGTTAAGAAAACTGCAGCATTTTACTCTTGCGATGAGTCAAAGTGACTACAGCGCTCCAATTTTTGGTGTTCTTTTTGTATGCATTCTATTTATGATCATTTTCCCGAAGACGAGTGCGAGGTTTACGCTCTTTGTGATTGTGTTTTAAATCGGCAGTGTGGATACTGCTCAAATTATTCCTATTCGTCATGCAATTTTCAAAGTAGTCACTGTCCTATATTCTAAATTGTACAAAACTAGTTTTTAAAGTATCTAAATTTCTTTAGAGTATAAATTTCTTTAGTAGTTTTGTCTTTATTTTGTTATTGCCGAAAATTCCTCACTTTGCTTAATTTTTAAATTTCTAACACGTATCATTACGAAACAAAAACTTTTCTAGAGCGATTTGTCTAAGAAGTGACGAAAATGAAACTATTTGACTGATTATTTATTGTTCCGATAGAATAATACTAATTTTTTATTATTTTTTTGAAACATTTTAAGCATATCTTTATGATAATAAGTGTTTTTTTTTTCTACAACTGCTTGTTTTATTTTTGACTAATTATATTGTGTGACGTACAGGAACACTTTGTGTCATATGTTGATCAAAAAACTTGAATATTTTTTATGTTTATGTTTATATTTTAATTTAAATAACATATTTAGATGTTTCATTTTATATATTTGAAACCAAAGTAAATTTAAGCAATTTCATTTAATCCCAAAATTGTATTTCCTGATCGTTACGGGGTCATTTTTTTCAGAAAAAACACCTTTTAAAACAAAACATGAGAATGTTAAACTTAATTTGTGATTATTTAGTAACAACACGATGTCAACAGTTTAACAAAAACTTTATGGAGTTTGTGTTCAATTGTTGATAAGTACCCATGGGCTGCGCGTGTGATTTAAGTATATTAACTAGCTATTATTTCATAACAAACAAACAATATTTATTTTGTTCGGTAGTTTATTATTTAAAGCGCGCTAGTTTATTAAGCCATTTAAAAACCTTAGTGAATAGGAAGAAAGACGGCAGTTGAGCGAGGTGATGCCATGTTTAACCCAACAACACGAACAACGATGCTGCGTCAGAGGAAGATTGATCTGGAGTTCCTCCACTACCAAACTCCCGAAACAACAATTTTTGGCGCACCGAACCCGGCACACATCGCAACACAACTGCTCAAACTCGACCTACGTACGGCTTCTCTAAACATCATGTCGGAACACGACGAATCGCTTGGCGGCAAGATTTTGTCTGATGGGTGTTAATTTCTATCGGCAGCCGATGTTATGGCCTACCACCGAGACAAATGATTTCATAGTAGAAAGCAATAAATTAGATTTATATTTCCAATTTGTTAGTGTATGTTTTCAAATAGTGTTTAAACATCGAAACTCATCATGTCCGTAAAATATAGATAAAAAAAAAAAATTTAAAAGATTTTATAAACTGATATTTCAATAGACTACACAAACGTTTGATATTTTTTTTTAATGTAAATATAAATATTGTTTGTATGATGTATTGTATGTATTGATGACCTAACAAAAATCATCACATCACGTCTGCGGAATCGCGCTAGCAAATTTAATTTTAAGCAGCATATTTTTTTTGTTTCAGTACGAGAGATAGATTCCATCCAGAATGAACCACAGTGCTTGTCGCAAGGAGGCATATGTACTATAGCAACTGACTGTAAGCCAGGAGCTCTGACAGAACAAAAGGGATTATGTCCTTTACAGAGATTCAAGGGAGTTGAGTGCTGTAATGGAAGTAAGTATGTGTTGCCAGTGTTGACTTACGGAACTGAAACGTGATCGCTCACAATCCTCACCTCATACGAAGACTCAGACTGACACAAAGGGTGATAGAAAGAGCTATGTTCGGAGTTTCTCTGTGTGATCGAATCAGAAATGAGGAGAACCGCAGAAGAACCAAAGTCATCGACATAGCTCTTCGAGTCGCTAAAATTGAGTGGCAGTGGGCGGAGCACATTGCTCGTAGAACCAATGGCCGATGGGAAGACGCAGCGTAAGGAGGCCCACAACAAGGTGTACCGATGACCCGGTGAAGGTCGCGGGAAGCCGATGGATGTGGGGCAACAAAAGATCGTTCATCGTGGAAAGCCTTGGGGGAGGCCTTTGTCTAGCAGTGGAATTCTATAGGCTAAAGAAGAAGATGGAAGTAAGTTACAAGATACAGAAAAGTCATGTATGCAATTCAGACGTGGTAGAAGAGAAACCTTAAAAAAAAGTAAGTCTGAAGATAATGAGAAGAATGTATAGATGACTGCACATCAAGCTACTACAAACTGTCAGATTTCTTTATTACATTTTTAACTTTATGACTGGCATTAAAGCTCAAGGTAGATTGTTTGACAATTTCGGGTAGCTTAGTCTTTTTTTTTCGGAGGTGGAAAAATCTCATGGGTTATCCTCCGCTCGGAGACGCGGAGAGGTGTGCCGGACTCTTATTGGCTAAAAATCGTTTATGCGTTCGTCACCTGCTTTTCCAGGGTCGATACTCCCAATTCTACAGTACCCCCGGCAGGCCTTATTACGGACGAAGGACCCGGTCGGTCATTATCATGAAGGCAGTAGGTCGGCCTCGGCCCTGCGACGGCGACCCCCGCGCCATCGTCGGGAAGGAACTCTGTGCCTCTCCCTCTCGGCCGTCTCCTTTGCTTGTATTACTGCTTCGCTGAAGGAGACGACCCCGTCCCGCTGTCGTCCGTACAATTTTACTATAGTTTTTTTGTTTCATCGACGCTAGAATGCTAGAAGTTTGTTCATGCATTAAGAAGCAAACCCTAGAAACTGAGACAAAATGCTTTTTATTGTGTACAAGCTGGGTATGGTAGATCATCACCCGTCCAACAGCTGACGCCAGAGGTCAATGCACCATTCGCCGCTCGACCGGAGAGTGGACCATATTTTTGTTGGGACAGCCAAGTAGGATAACAAGCTCATAACTTTGTGGTTTTTCATGATAATATCATCATAATTTTTTTTTTCTAAACCGAATAGTTTGCGTGACAGACGCTTCCAAAGTGGAAAAAAGTTGGTCCCCCCCCTCTAACTTCTAAAATGAGAAAATGAAAAATCTAAAAAAAACATATGATGTACAATTACTATAAAAAACTACCAACCAAAATTGTTTTGAACGAGATCTAGTACGTAGTTTTTTTTTAATACCTCGTAAATCGTAAACCGCTTATTACCGCGTAGTCTTTCATACAAATAACTTAAATCCTTTAATTTCATAAATCAATGGTACGGAACCGTTTTTATAGTTATAAACTAGTGCTTAGCCGCAATCCTGCCTGATGGTAAGCAGTGATGGTAATGCGCGCCAGTTTATTAAGCCTATTCACTTAAAAATCTTAGTGAAGGAAGGAAGACGGTAGTTGAGCGAGGTGATGCAATGTTAAACCCAACAACACGACCGAAATGGTGCGTCAGAGGGAGATTGATCTGGAGACCATCCACGACCAAACTTCCGACACAACAACATTTGGTGCATCGTACCCGGCACAGATCGTAACACAACTGCTCAGACCCGACCTCCGTACGGCTTCACCAGACATCATGCCAGAACACGCCCAAGCGCTTGGCGGCAAGACTTTGTCTGGTGGGTGGTAACCTCTGCCGGTAGCTGATGATATGAGTGATCGATTTGTGGCTGTTATCATTTACCCCAAAGCCCCTGTATTTCACAAAACTGTTGTGCTATGGCCTCCAGGTCAATGTCATTTAACCGACGCCATATTAAGATCCTTGTAGAAAACACTCAGTGCTACTTTTTGCTTTCATGTGTCTTTTACGTTTCAGTATCGCAGAAAGAGACAAGATGCAAGAAACGCGGAGGAGAATGCATGCCAGGTTGCTCCGAGCGCCTCGTTGACAAACTTGCTACGGATTGTCTAAAGGGAACTAGTTGTTGTACTTTGGTTAATTAGAATACAAGATAAATTAATTCTTACTTTCAATTATTTTTAATGTACTGTTGGTGTATTTACGTATTTCTGAGTGAATTTTCGAGGATTACAGTATACTGACATGATGTTGTGGTTTATTTTTGTATGTGTTATTGTTTCCCATATAGGTTAATAAATCAAAAGTCATTTATTCAAATTGGACTGGGAATCAGCACTTTTTGAACCTCAATATTACATAAGACACATCGTGGGGCAACAAACTCCCAAACAGTACAGCTGTCTGTTCATTAAAAAAAAATATGTCTTTATACAACACTATGTATAGTAATGAACACCAAATAAAATAAAATTATTTATCACATCCCAGCTAGTCACGCCAAAATACCAAGAAAGCAAAAAAAAACTTTTACGTGGCGTTTACGCGGATGTCTTTCAAATATTTTATGTATTCATTTCTGTTGTACAAAGCAATGTTAACATTTATATACATGATAAGAAACAATAAGAGTACCTTGCTGCATCATTGTTAAGTCTTGATAAGACATAATATACTTCGTTTAGTATAATACCTACAGAAATAACAAAAAAAACAGGATATATTTATCTAAAAACTTGTTAACATTAAAACCACAAAATTTGTTTGCATAATTTAATTAACTTTTAGTATTGAGAGAATATTTAATTAAGATGCTCGTTGTTGAAGCCTTAATCGGGATCCCATTCTTTGCATATCTCTAGCGGGACATCATTAGGACTATCAAAGGAAAATTAATTATATTTACTTCGATCTAAGATTGAGAAAATGGATGAAATTATTTTCGTTACGAAGAGTAATATTATGATTATTTAATTTTGGTAGAAAATTAGGTAGACTTTGTGGGTGGCGTAGGTGTGAGATGGAAGACCGGGCTAGTTTTAAGTCTGTTACTCTGACGTCGGGATCACCAGATGTAAGTGTACCTACTGTGTACGTTTGTATAAGAGGGTGATGAGTCAGGTAAATAAAACGACTGTATCGGCGAGCGCTAGTACCAGACTGGGGAAAGGATAGGTCTTTTTTATTTTTGATATGGCATCTCGTACCTTGACCTACCGTTGACCTTGAAAGGTCGTGACTAATTAACCGGACTTTCCTGTGGATGCCTTAAATGAATTTAAAGCCTCCAGCCAGGGCAACTAAAAACTAAGCGACTACACGCTAAGGGCACCCCCTGTGGGGTACGAACCTCGGCTTAGGGCATCGCTGGAGAGAACAGCAAGGGACGGCTGGATCGAATTTTTGTTTTTATTCGGTTTGATGACCGCGGCGTTTCCTTGTACTAGCTCTGAGAAGAAACATCCGATACAAACTCAGAGGTCATGGTTGGGAAATTATATTTACTGCCTCAGCTGCGGCGCGGGCTGGCCTTCATCGGACAAGGGACGGGGGAGGGGGCTACTACGTTGAACGCGTCGCGATGGACCTCGGCGGCGAGGTCGGTAGGTCGGTCTTTTTCCGAGTGTTGTATTAGTGGCCCTATTGGCCTCTTGGAGGAGGGTTATGGGGTCATCAGGGTCTGTGAGGGCATGCCTTGGGCGGCGAAGCTTGGAGATGGTGGAGGGGGTATAATTAGCAGCCGCAACTATCAGGGGATTGCGGTGCTTGGCGGCAGTGTCAAAGAAGCGTTTGGAAAGACGCTTCATGAACTGCTGGATGGGGGGGATTTCGAGATCAAGGTGGAGGATCTCATTAAGGACGAACCAAGGGGCATTTGTGGCTTTACGAAGAAAATGGTTTTGGCGTAGAAAACGGTTAGGTAGTCATTTATTTTATATAATAATTATCTGCTTACGTACAATTTAAACTGTGTAACTATCACGGTACATGAGACACTGCCTGGTGAGAGACAGACGGAGAGTGGAGTCTTTACATAGAGTACGGAGCCCTAAACACATATCCCAAAGAAAATTGTTAATCCCTACATGTTGATAACGGCTGAGCGGTCACAGAAACCCTCAATAATTGGTTTGTTAGGCTTAACCGTTTGCTGAGCAAACGAAACGTGATATATCCTATGGAATTATAAGAATATTATGTATAGTCACGGAGACAATGTTGGAGATATTTAGGGAAATTGTTTTTATATAAGTCTGTGTTTTTTGAAGGTTATCAAAAAAGAGAAGTTTTCTCCCGCTATTATACATGTATATACCGTGTTTGGTTGATGAACTTACTGATTCTTTTGGGTCTCTATCTAAACGGGATCCTTTTTCAGGATGAGCAATTATCGAATGACCTCTCTCGCTCTGGCCGGAGCGAAATGATATGTCAGATTTTTTTTTATATAATTATAAACTAGCGCTTGATCGGAATCCCGCCTTATGGTAAGTAGTGATATAATCGTTGATGGTAAAGGGCGCTAGTTTATTAAGAGCCTATTCACTCAAAAAACTGAGTGAAGGAAGACAGCAGTTGATCGAGGTGATGCAATGTTAAACCCAACAGCACGACCAACGATGCTGCGCCTGAGGGAGATTAATCTGGAGACCCTACTCGACCAAACTCCCGACACAACAACATTTGGCGCATCGTACCCGGCACACATCGCAATCTGCTCAAACCCGACCTCCGTACGATCTCACTGTATCTCTTTCGTAGCAGCATCCCTAACAGGTTTCGATCTTCATCTCCCATCAATACATGCTGACATTTCATTGAGGCTCGCGTGGAATCGGGATTCTAGTACTCAGATTGCACTGTTCGTGTGTCTGTCTTTGACCAGGCTTTCTCATGAACCGTCATAGTAATAAAGTTGAATTTTTCACAGAAGATTTATGTTGCAGACACTAAAAACTTTTTTGTTGTGTTGATAATGGTACTCATTTAGGAAGTATTTTTTGGAGGTCAGACAGCAGTCGCTTCACGCAAAATATCGAAGTTTAGCCAAAATCAGCCGTTAAACTGGTAAAAGCGGACCCCAGTCTCCAAAAAAGGACATACGCACAGACTCCGGCACGCTACAGGAAATGATGCTGCAATGCGTATTCCGGGTAGCTGAGGTATGCCGCATTAGACGGACATCTGATCTGGGTCTCCGTCAAGAGAAGTAGGTGGGGCTTTTCGGTCTCAAGGTGGTGATGTACTGCAGTGAGATTGGAGAGCAGACCTCAAATATTAGAGAGATGCACTTTGAATGAGAGGATGTGCGTTCGCTGTGCACACCTACTTTTCTTATTAAACCTTTTCATAGATTTACATGAGTGAAAAGCAAGGAAGACGGCAGTTGAGTGAGACGATGCAATGTTAAACCCAACAATCCGACCAACGATGCTGGGCCAGAGGGAGATTGATCTGGAGACTGCGGGGACGCCCGAACCCCCCCAGGGATCACCATCGGGTCCTCTTGTCCGGTCGCAAATCGGCACGATGGGGCCACCCTGAGATTTTTCGCAGTTGGCGGGGCAGCCTTTTGTATGTGACTGGCACACTACTTGGGCCCCCAACTACCTACGGTCGGCCGGCGGAGCACCGTGCTTCGGATCCCGCTACCCTCCACTACCAAACTCCCGACACAACATGATTTGGCGCATCGTACTCGGCACACATCGCAACACAACTGCTCAGACCCGTCGTCCGAACGGCTTCACCAGACATCATGCCGGAACACGACGAATCGCTTGGCGGCATGACTTTGTCTGATGCGTGGTAACTTATGCCGATATTGTGGCCTACCACCGAGGAAATACACAGTCATAATCAGCCTATAATAAAATTCCCACTCCTGGAACCCGGGCCTCGTCTCAGCGAGAGAGAATGGGCGGTAATACACCACACATGCCCAGTGTTCTAAAGAGTTCTCAGAGTTCTCAGTCTCGCGATGTTTTCATTCAGTGGTTATAAAACTATAAAAGTATTAGGAACAGGGTGTAAAGTTCACTCTACAGAAAGGGGAGGATCCTCCAAATTTCAACGGACGATTTATTAGTCGGTATTTGATTTGTATGTGTCTTAGTTGCGCTGTAAACTCTGCTTGCGAGATACAGCATTTACAAGACAATATGACGCGTTGTACGCAAGTAGTGCGGTAGAAGCAAAGTCAAAACTATTTACACAAAGTAAAACACCTGTCTATATTCCAACCCACGAATTACATCTCGAGGCTGTAATCTCTGGGCTACCACAGCTCTGAAATTCAATAGTTTAATTAAATATAAATATATACGGACAAATCACACAGATTGAGCTTGCCCCAAAGTAAGTTCGAGACTTGTGTGATGGGATACTAACTCAACGATACTATATTTATAATAGGTACATATATAGATAAACATCGAAGTCCCAGGTCAATCAGGAAAAGATCGTTTTCCATCATGACCTGGCCGGGGATTGAACTCGGCGCCACGGAAGACGTCTACTTCAAGTTTGAGTCTTCAGTCATCTTACGAAATAATATTTCAGCACACCAACTTATTCAGCAGTTTTTTTTCCATGAAAAACATTTAAAAGAACAGTAGAGTTGAGAACCGCCTCCGTCGATTCGGTTCGCCGAAGTCGATTAAAAATCCCATTCACTATCAACAAGGTGGACTGATGACCTGGTGAAGGTCGCGGAAGCCGATGGATGTGGGCAGTATAAGACCGGTCATCGTGGAGGTCTTTGTCCAGCAGTGGACATATATAGGCTGAAGAAGAAGAAGATATACCTTTAGTACAGAAAGCTAAGACATCAAGTTACCTGAAACTGTAAAATTTTTCCATTCCATCTTGAATCTTAATGCTTTAGCGATAAAGTTTAAAGCTAATGAAGAATTTAACGTTGTACCTTGACGCGCTGGATCACTACTAAGGCATGAGATTCATCCGTGTATCACAATCAATCATTTTCTCGCGTAACGGAGATGGCGGTGGTTTTTTTTTTTAATATGAAACATGACAACGTATTTTGTCAGTGATATAATGAATTAACGGAGACATGAATTTGAATATTTTTATTGGATACTCAATATTCATGATTCATGTTTTTTATTTTTAAACAAAATTAATACCAGGTTCGGAAAATACAGTTAGACATCGATTTATTGCTTTACTCGGTGGTAGACCATAACATCGGCCGTCGGCAGAAGTTACCACCCACCAGACAAAGTCTTGCCGCCAAGCGATTCGTCGTGTTCCGGCATGATGTCTGGTGAAGCCGTACGGAGGACGGGTCTGAGCAGTTGTGTTGCGATGTGTGCCGGGTACGATGCGCCAAGTGTTGTTGTGTCGGGAGTTTGGTCGTGGAGGGTCTCCACATCAATCTCCCTCTGGCGCAGCATCGTTGGTCGTGTTGTTGGGTTTAACATTGCACCACCTCGCTCAACTGCCGTCTTCCTTCTTATTTACTCAGTTTTTTAAGTGAATGGGTTTAAGGGCCTTAGTCTCATTTAGTAGCGTAAAATGGTCACTTTAGGAAGCTAATTTCTAATTAACGGCTTGGTTTTGAGATTTGAAAAAAATATATCTTGTCTATTGATTCATGTACAACATTTACTAAAGATGATTTTTTCGTAGGATTTTGCCTGTTGCCTTAAAAAAATATTTACCAAAACGCTATTTTTGGCTAATATTCGTTATTACTTCTAAACGGCATTGATGTGTGGAAATTTTTTTACACTGAAAAATTCGTGGTTAGAAGTACTACAGATATGCAAGAGCGTATTTAAATCCATCAACATTTGCCAAGAAAATATCCTTATTTTGAAACATAGGTTTAGAGGTGATCTGCGCGGGCGCGGACGGCAGTCGTGCGTTAGCATTCAGACGGGAGGGTTGTGTCGCTTGCTGCTCTGCTCCGGCTATCGCCGACTACGCGTGGTTGTCTGTGTGAGTGCAAATATTTACGAGCGAATCGTGTCAGTGTACGTTCATAGATTAGCTCGCAAATGAGAATTGAAGATGCGTCTGGTGGCGTAAGTATCTATCTACCTATACTCTTGTATTTATACCTACATATTACTGTATTTTTCTTTATAATTACTATTAGCTTTTGTAACCATTTTTCTTTTACAATTGAAGTTAAACAATTACGAATTGTTCCAGGAAATCTAGAAAGAAATCTTTAGACTTGAAAGGCAATAATCCGACTAACTACATCCGCTGATAATATAGAAGACTCTATTCAGGTAAGTAAACACTCGCACTTAGATTATAATTTATAGGTTTGTAAGGAGATTTAAAAATAAAAATCTTATTAGAAATTTACGTAACTTGAAAATGTGATTTTTTGTTTATGGTGATATAAACCAAAAATTAGGACTCAATTAAAGGTTTTGGTGTAAAAACAGTTTTACAAAAAGTTTTGAGTTGATAGGACTTTTAGTTTTTGCGATATTAGCAAAAATGTGTAATAAAAACTCTTACTTGGATTATTTTAAATGATTCTTCCTGTAAATATTTTATTTCTATATGTAATTGTTTAAAGTAGCCGAAGCCGATGGACGCGGGCTGGCGGGCTTGGAATGTCACAGTTATCAGTAAATTTTTTTGACGTCCTCCGTGGCGCAGCGGTCAACACGCCTGCCTGCGACGTGGAGGCCGCGGGTTCGATTCCCGGCCAGGTCATGATGGAAAACGATCTTTTCCTGATTGGCCTGAGTCTTGGATGTTTATCTATATATGTATCTATTATAAATATAGTATCGTTGAGTTAGTATCCCATAACACAAGTCTCGAACTTACTTTGGGGCTAGCTCAATCTGTGTGATTTGTCCGTATATACATATACAGTATATTAAGAAAACCCTGTCCGACCCGTAAGGATAATAAAGGTTAAGTAAACACATGACCAAATATGATATAAAATTTTACGTAATCATCATAGTACCAATACAAATGAATTTTGAAATAACTTCCCCGAAATTTGGTAATTTTTAAAAAAGTGACAACACCGGTATTATTATGAGCGAATAGCGACAGCGATGCGACAACGTGCCGCGTGCGCTGCCGCCCGCTGCCCGCGGAAGGGTGCTTAACGCATATTTATTAAGTTACCTCTTTTTGCGAAATAATATTTATTTTTTTAGGGGGATTTTTTTTTAAGTTAGCCTGGTTTTGTATGCATTAGTAGAATCAGTTATCGATACCTAACAACACCTTCACGGGTCGGACAGGGTTTTCTTAACATACTGTAGGATATATATATATATATATTTTCTGTTTTTCACAAATAATATTGTAATAACATTTTTCGACTTACAGAAAAGAAGAGAAAGAAACCAATCGACAGAACTTAAAAGTTTAATTTGCTTTTTAGGTCGAACACTAACGCAGTTGATTCTAGGTCAGACATCCATACAGAATGTCGTCAAGAAAATGATAATATTATATATCTCTATGTGCACAAAAAAACGACGCAAGTTCCATCATCATCATTCAGGTAAAATTATGCCTGCATGTCCTACAACTTATATTTTTAGTTTACAAATATATCATATACCTGTAAAATTATTTTTTTGTTAATTCTTAATTAATTTTTCTTGATAAATTCTTAATTCCTTGACAAAAATCTCTAACAGTGTTGCCAGGGTTAATTAAAATGTATGTTATATCTTTTTTTAGCTCAAAATATCACCAAAACCTCAACAAATCTCAAGCTTGTTTCATCGAAGGGCGACGCATAATTAATATTGCTTACTTTTATTCAGAACTAAAGAAAATTGCCAAGCACGGAGAATTATAGACTGTGGTTTAGGATCTGTGGATATTGTTGGAGAACGACAAGTGGGACTACATTCCCTATTTATTTTTAAATGCCGTATGTGTATGGAAACATTTTGCACATCCTACAGAAATCAATATCAGCTGTGCAGTTGTAGGAACTATAGAAATAGACTGTGGCCATTCTCAACTGCAAGAAATTTCTGCAGCTTTAGATATGCCTATAATCTCGCATGTTATTTATTGGATCGAAGAATTAAAATTTACGGTTTTTTAAATAACTCGTGTTTTATTTGAAATCTCATTACGACGAAGTACATTCAATCCGACGTCACTGACACAGTATAAATAGGGTACTATCTCTTTATGGAAAACGGCCGAAACTACGCGCTTTGTAATCTCAAGGCATCTATATAAAGCACGGTTAGCGCAGCGGTTAAGCTATTGACTGCTGCGCTGCGTGTCGCGGGTTCGTTTCCCGCGCGGAACAAATGTTCAGAACATGTCCTACAAGTAGTTGTTCCGGGTCTGGCTGTTTGTGTGTGTGAATTTATATGTTTAAAAATGCACCCACGATAAAAGTAATTTCTAGTGTGGTTCAACGTTTTTTTTTTAATAAAAATATCACAAAGTGCCTAGTGCGCGTTTGTTTAACGTTAACGTGATGAACTCGTTTATGTTATTCGCATTAGTAATTAATTCAAGGACACTGCAAAGACACGATACTCATATACTGAAAAGTAGTGAAAAAAAAAAATTCAAATATGTTGAATCGATAGATATTACCATCTACCATTATTTTTTATGTTAATGTTATGATATATTATAATGTGTGGGTACTTGTTTTACAAATGTCTGTCAGTCTGCGATCGGCCATTAAACTGTATAACGAGCACTCCTTGATTTTATTTAAACATTGATCAAGAATACTAAAAATATATTATAGTACGATATTACCATTTATCAATGCAAAATATACATTTATCGTCTTGCATCCATACCCCCGTCTGAAATCGTAGGCACAAATCGCGACCTACACGCGGCTTGTCTGCATCTCTGGATATTCTTTGATTGTCGTTTTAGTTTAGCGCGCCACCGCGCGCATTTGACGAATTCGGGAGTACGGCGTTTAGCTCCGCCCACATGCACAAGGTCATTGAGGCTACTATAGCCGTTAATAAACTAGCGCGCTTTATCATCAACGATCGCATCACTGCTTAACATCAAGCGGGATTGCGGTCAAGCGGCAGTTTATAATTATTAAAAAAAAAAAAAAAAACATATCTATGTAGTGTTAACGTGGTGTCTATGAGGTCAACCCGATTTATTTTTTAAGTTTTTCTTAACGTTTATAAAGAGGAAATATATTTTGTATTTTTAGATTTGAATGAAATTTGGCTCAAAGTTAGCTGACCTCGATTAGGAGATAGAGTACTTTTTATACCCTATATTTCTATGGTATCGTAACTTATGCAGGGCAAAGAAACAGCAATGATGCTGACTTCACATCGTTTGTTTACCGCCAGAATACAGTGAGTTTATAGTAGAAATGTATAGCTTGGTTTGTTTTCGTGCATCTCTTGGGAATAAGCATAAGCCATTCGCTCATTATATGGGCCAAGCTGCCTTTGAAAGTTATCGCACATAATCACTGTGTGCTGATGCAAGCATAGCCTATATATTTTTTCGGAGCTACGCGGCGTTTACGTATTGTCTAAACGTTGTTTTAATGCGGCATTTTGTTCCAAATCATAAAACTAGCATCCACTAAATATAAAGTGAAAAATATACATAGTTTACGTTTTTTGTATATTTTGGTATTTAATAGAAAGAAAGAAAGAAAGAAAATACATTTATTTAGCACAGATTAAAAGACACACAATACATCAGATAAAGACAAACATTAAAAAGTAAAAAAATAGTAATAATAAAATAAAGTTAATTATGATAAAACAAATTAATGTAGAAAACTATAATAAACCTCTTCCCACTCCTCTTCACCGAATCCATATCACAAATTTCTTCTCTACACCCTAAACTAGCATTCACTGAAGCTAACTGAAAAGTGTACACGTTAATTTGTTATTTAATAAAGGCAGAGTAGCACTAACAATATCTTCATGCCTCGTTTGGTACCTGCACAATAAGCATAAACCGCTCGCCCATTACGTGGGCGAACTGCCTTGTTGTTCTAAAATATGAGTGCGTCGGAATATCATTGTGATTTTGTAACGTAATATTATTTAAAGCATTCCAGTTATCTAGTTTCAAATTCTGTTTATTATTACTTTATTTTAAAACATATACCACTTAGCTCAGAAAGATACAATTATAATTATCGTCTTTTTCTGCCTATAGAAGTCCCCAAGGCTTTCCACGATCTTCACCAGGTCATCGGTCTACCTTGTTGGGGGCCTACCTATGCTGCATCTTCAGGAATGTGGCCGCCACTCCAGAACCTTACTGCCTCATCGGCTAGCGGCCGAGCAATATGCCCCACTTACTCCTACTTTATTTTAGCGACTCGGAGAGCTATGCGGTGACTATAGTTCTTCTGCCGCGGATCTCCTCATTTCCGTTTCGATCGCGCAGAGAAAAGAGAACTCCGAGTTTAGCTCTTTCAATCGCCCTTTGTGTGACCTTGAGCGTTATCAGCCCATTGTGAGCGATCACGATTTAGTTGCGTACGTCATCACAAGCAACACACACTGTCAAAGACCTTAGTTTTGGACACTGTGGTATCTTGGATGATGAGAAGATGTAACATAGCTTTCCAAACGCTGCCCAGCCGAACTGAATTCTACGAGACACCTCTTTCTCGAAGTTTGACCTATACAGTATGTTAAGAAAACCCTGTCCGACCCATAAGGATAATAAAGGTTAGGTAAACACATGACTAAATATAATATTAAATTTTACGTTATCATCATATTACCCATACAAATGAATTTTGAAATATTTTTTTTCCCGCGAATTAATTCCAACTTCCCCGAAATTTGGTAATTTTAAAAAGTGACAACACCGGTATTATTTTGAACGAATAGCGATGCGACCACGTGCCCGCGTGCCCTGCCGCCCGCCGTCCGCGGAACGCAGATTTATTAAGTTACCTCTTTTTGCGAAATAATATTTATTTTTTTAGGGGGATTTTTTTTAAGTTTAGCCCGGTTTTGTATCTATTAGTAGAATCAGTTACCGATACCTAACAACACCTTCACGGGTCGGACTGGGTTTTCTTAACATGCTATATAGCTAGACTGTTTTTTCCCAGGTATCGTCAACAACTGCAATGCAGAGCAACCAACTAGAACTGGAGTGGGTGTGACATGGGAGTTAGACATGACCTTTCTCTTATACATGTTCATCTTTACACCCACTTTTTGGGAAGCTATGCAGAGGTCATTAAGCATTTTGCCTAGCTATTATTATGAACCAAGAGTAATTACACAACGTTATTTTTACATTATACGAAACCTGAATGTAGTTTGTTTAGAATAAGATAAGCAACTGAATTGATTCTAATCATTTTTACACTATGTCATATTTTTTCCCAAATACACTTTGAAATTGTTGCAGTGTGGTTACCGAGGACACAACACAGCTGACGGTAGATCACAGTTCTAGGAACATAGAGACAGAAAGCCACGTTGCCGTTCTGGCGCGGGCGGGCGAGCGGTGCGTTGATAATATTTTTGTTAGTACAACCAAATTAGATAAAAAGCTCATAACTTTGTGGTTTTTCATGATATATTTTGAAATTTTGTAAATAGATTAATTACTTAAAAATACTGGACACTTGTTTCGGGTTTCAAAATGAAGCCTATTTATACTAATAGTTGTGTTGCGCAATTATCCTGCAGGTTGGAGCGATAGGGAGGCAGTTGCGACCGCCTCGTCTTACGATACTATGATTAAGTGATGTGGCTATTTCTGTTATAGCATGATTTAACACTAAAGTGGCAGTGGGCCGGGCACATTGCCCGTAGGACCAATACCCGAATGGGCCGACGGGTTCTAGAGTGGCGACCACGCATCGGAAGACGCAGCTTGGGTAGGCCCCCGAAAAGGTGGACCGGCGACCTAGTGAAGGTCGCAGGAAACCGCTGCATACGGGAGGCGCAGGACCGATCGTCGTGGAGATCCTTGGGGGAGGCCTATGTGCAGCAGTGGACGTCTTTTGGCTGAAATGATGATGATGATGAAGACCAAAAGCAATGCATGAAGCCCAATGCGGGCAAATAGCTGAGTAGATAGATCCGCCATCTATAGGTCAGGGTAAGCTTAATTCGCAATTGTTTAGCGGATAGGTGAAAATCATAACATATCGAGAATCTCTTGTGTGCAAGAAAGCACGCTAAACTGAATGATAGGGCTACCATTCAAACAATTTTGACAGCTATTACGAGTAGTTATAAATATATGATGACGTCAGTGACGGCAGAGTGATAGGGTCGTCACCATCTCGGTGTGGTGGTAAGGGCTCCATTTCGTAGGTGGAGTTTTGAATTAAAGCACGAACCGTAAATATACCCTCCAATCTTGACAATAACAATTTAAATAGACACACCGACAGTTTCGCCCCGGAGAAGTGCCCTATTTGGCGGCTCAAAGCGAAGTACCGTTCGACAATACTCACTTTCAAATACGACCCTGTCTAAGTGCCGCCATTAGAAGATAACGTCACAGTGTGTGCCACTACTACATAAATCAAATGATCAACTTTGATTAAAATGAAATCGTCGTTATCCACGACATATAGAAGCCAAAGTCTGATAGTAACATTTGGGCTGTTGCTACAAAAGCCACCTGGTTTTAAATTCTGTGGAGAGACGTGTGAAGAGGCTAATCAGAGAATCAGATTTAAATCAAAATGGTCTCCAAAGCTTGAAGTACAGGCGAAGAGTAGCCAGCCTGTTCTATAGGATGCATTTGGAAGAGTGTGCGAGGGAACTGCATGACTTAATTCCAGCACCTCCATTCCATCATGATGAGCCATCGTACGGCAAGTATCCATCCTTACGTTATTTATACTACTACGAACCGGACGAAGCGTTTCGCATCGTCTTTTATACCGCGTACATTGAGGGATTGGAACAATTTGTCAGCGGCGGTGATTCCGTTTGACTACAATTAAGTGTCTTTGAGGCTAGAATGAATAGGCTCTTCAAAACAATGCAATCGTGCATAATAATCAACGATTGCATCACTACCTTTGATGTCTTATTTATATTTTTTTTGCAGCAGCCAAATCCCGCCTGATGGTAAGCAGTAATGCAATCGTTGATAGTAGAGCACACTAGTTTATTATGAGCTTATTCTCTCAAAAAAAAAAAAAACTGAGTGAATACGAAGGAAGACGGTAGTTCAGCGAAATTATGCAATATTTAACCCAACAACACGACCAACGATGCAGCGCCAGAGCGAGATTGATCAGGAGACCCCCCACGACCAAACTGGCAAAAATCGCAATACAACTGCTCAGAACCGTCCTCCGTACGGCTTCACCAGACATCATGCCGGACCACGACGAATCGCTTGGAGGCAAGACTTTGTCTGGTAGGTGGTAACTTCTGTCGGCAGCCGATGTTATGGCCTACCGCCGAAAAAAGATCAGTCATCAGACGATCGGGCGAAATCACGACCAAGCACTAGGTTATAAATTATAAAAAAAAAGTATTACCCAATAAACTGTGTTGTTGGTTGAGAGCAGATAGGCAGGAAGTGGTTCCACGTAATTTATAAATTAGTATTTTGCTACATTAAGTCAAGCTGGAATCCGACAGGGGCCTATTACGAAAAAAATAGTTTGTTCTACCATCAGATGGCGAAAAGCCTTAGCTAACATTTATATCAATTCAAATTAGCCAATAAATTGTTTACCTTTCTATGTAGGTGAATTATAATCCATACTTTCTCTCCTAGTAGAGGCGTGCGTCTCAACAGAGGGAACATGATAGGCAATTAAACTGCCTATTATATACTGCCTAATACATTTGTTTCCCCATATTTTTCATCATAGGCCATCGTTCTTATATAGCCTCTTGTATTCCATACTAATATTGTTGCCAACTTTAACAAAATAGCCTAAACATTATCCAAAAACATGGAGTCGTTGACGCAGCATGAGGTTGTAGCTATAAATTGTTCGGTAGGAGCCGTACAGTTGTTACATCGCTTAATGGTTGTAACGGTATTATTTAGTGGCCGGTTGCCTTTTAAGGTGGGGCGCAGACGGAAGACCATCTGTTGCAGAATTTAAGAATGGTCATAACTGATAGTGGTGTTGGTATGTGTTCATCATCATCATCGTCATCATCACAGCGTTAATCCCAGTGGCATCCGAAGCTTTTTCAGCTTTGGAGTCTGGGGCCGCTTTACCAGTTTAACTGCTGATTTTGGCTAAACTTCGATATTTTCCATGAAGCGGCTGTCGTCTGACCGCCACAACCCGAAGGCGATATCGAGCCATTGCAGTTAGACCAATTGATGGACTTTTGAGGGCTCCAACAACCTGTAACAACTGCCATTAAATGTTCGTATGGCAACCGGGACCAACGGCTTAACATGCTTTCAGAGGCACGAACATGGTAGTGATATGAGTTAGTAATGGTAGTGGATACACGGACCATCTTCACGTACCAATTTGTATGATATTTGACAGTAGTTATGGGACTTCGGAAGCCCGAAAGTCAGATAAACCGTCTTGCTAAGGGGTATCGTATTACCCAATGCCTGGGTTCTGGAGGTTAGATAGTGTTTGGAATTCATATCGTGGACCAAAAGAATATTTTGCTTTACATTACCTCGATATATAGACTATCAGATAGGCGTGCGTTATGGAATCTAAAATACGGAGAGAGACCGCGAGAAAGCACTTCCAAATAATGAAAAGGTTAGACTTACAGGGGACTTCTTTTTTCTTACTCCTCCGCTATTCTTTTCTGATTAATTTCGTTGCGGGACCCAAGACAGTTGAGTCGTTTCTCCGGGACTCGTCGAGCTTCATTGCTCGGCGTTTTTCTGGCGGTCTCCACTGTTGATTCTGGCTTTCAGGAGTTGCAGTGGGTGGGAAAAGTGTGGCGGGTTTTGTTACAGGGGGCTTCAGGCGATGTCCTCCTGGTGTGCTGGAGTGGATGGAGGCCTCCACCAAATGTTCACTTAGCGTTATAAACTTGCTAATAAGCTCGCCGGCCGGTGGCGGATTGGATTTCGGTTGCTTGTCGTTCAAACCACGGTTACGGAGAGAGAACCACGTTGTGCTGGTGGTGAATGGAAAAATTTGCGCTCCGTTCATTCTCCGTTCCTTAATGCTGATTGGATACTCTGCCAAAAATGAGGTTGAAAGGAAAAAATGCGGAAATATTTAAATATGCTTTCTTATTGATGTATCTAATTGTTATGTGCATTAAAAGATAGACAGTCGTTGATTTCGTTTTAACTATAAGAGGCCAGGCAGATGATTAGCTTTTGAGAATATTAGTGGCCCAGAGACAGGTCAAAAGTGGGCTTGCGGGCTTGGCGGCGAGCAGTGGGCAGCTCGCCACCTGGTATGGACCACGCCCAGGTCGACGGCGCGTTGTGTTTCACGCGCGCCCCACAGAGATGTCAGCACATTTTGACGGGGTCCACGCAGACCGACGCCTGTTTCAGGGTTGTGGGATGTTTGGAAGATAACCGTGGCCCTGGCGCAAAGACAAGTGAAGGAGCACGGGTGGGTTTCAGTCAGTAAAAATCTGATATGCTTATCTGCTCCGCCTAGAACGGAAGAGGTGTACGCAAAACAGAGGCAGGTCGTAAATTCTATACATGCTGTTCATGACTGATCATTAAATGTTGAAGGAAAACTTCCCAAGGAAATCAAAGTCTTAGAATCATTTAATTAATTTTTATTTATTTATTTATAAACTAGTCAGCAGCTCTTATCTGATGTATTACGGTTCTCCCTACACGAAGCCAAAATAGGTAAAACGGGCTCAAAAATAAGTTTTTTACGTGTCTTATCTGATTCCGAGGGGAGTTCTCATGTCAGGGTCTTTGTAGCCAAGCTCCTTCGAAATGGCTTGCTCTGGGCGACTTTGAGCAACTTGGTGTATGGACAAAAATCACTGAATTCGCGTGAGCGTGACCGATCCGAAACCGTGAGCGCTTTTGTTTTTTTTTACATTTTGTGTTTTCCGTGTTTTTTAATGATTTCAGTTTTCATTTTTGTTGGTCATTTCACGACTTCTTTTTTTTTATATATATCTACTAATATTATAAACAGGTAAACTTTCTTTGTTTGGTTGTAATGAATAGGCTCAAAAACTACTGGACTGTTTTCAAAAATTATTTCTATATCTACATTAACCACGAGTAACATAGGCTAAATTTTATTTTGATAAAAAATAGGTTTCCGTAAGATGTTTGGGCTTTTTGAACACAAGGTGTTAAAAATCAAACAAAAAAACTACTTATTTTGCGTAGGTAGTCTACAGTATACTATTTACATAGACTATACAGTAAATATATAGGTGTGTTAAGTGTATCGTACTAGTTTAAATAAATTTATACATCTAATTAATAATTATCATACAAGAGTACATAAAATATTAATATGTTTAAAGAGAGAGGAAGTGCTTTTTTATCATAGTTTTAAAAGTAAACAGTGCTACATAACATCCTCATAAAGACAATCTATGCAGCCTGCGGATAATGACTCGTCGATGTTAGTGTCGGTGTCTGTGAATTGACTTGAGAATCATTTTGCTGTCCGTGTATTTCCTGATTAGGCGTTTTGCAGCGGTAACAGACATCCAAGCGAGCGGAGCTGCGGGCGACCGCTATATGGTATAAAACAAAGTCACTATCTCTGTCCCTATATCCCTATGTATGCTTAAATCTTTAAAACTACGCAACTGAATTTGATGCGATTTTTTTAAATAGATAGAGTGATTCAAGAGGAAAGGTTATATTTATAATATATGCACCCGTGCGTGCAGCTGCGGCAGGTCGCTAGTTATTTATGTGGCCAAACAACTTTAGCCAAATCAGCTAATATAAAAATATCTTTCCGTAGTCTGTGCCCAACATTACTGTTTTAAAAGTATTATTTAGTGTCCGGTGCCTTTAAACGTTCCATGGTCCATGGAATGTCTGTCCTAATGTACTTTGTTTTATAATTGTAGCTTTGGTTGAACCGTGATGGGATTTTTGAAGAAGAATTCTTAATTTCGGAGTGTAACAGCCGTTACAAAGAGATCTGGTTTGTTTTATGGCAAGGATAACGATGGTGTTACGGTAATAGAGGCATAATTCTACGAAAAAGCATCACTTTGTTTATTTACAATCTTTGCCAGCAACCACGGGTGGTGAAGAGATTAGATGACAGGTGCTTTGGTAAAGAGGAACAGTTGTGTCACCGCCACAATGGTGACGGCTTAGCATTAATGTCACTTGACAGTTGTGACATTGACTTAACAGTGCGTAGGAACGCGCGCGCCATGAAAAACCAACTGTCAAAATTTTTTCTCTCATGCGGAGGCCGTCGTAGAAGCTTCTGTAAAATTCAAGTAAGACCGTTTTAACTTACTTTTAAACAAGTGACAAACAAAAGAAAAAAGAGCCTTCACCTCCTCCTTTATACCGCGTACATCGAGAGACTGGAACAATTTGCCAGCGGCGGTGTTTCCGTCGGACTACAATTTAAGTGTCTTCAAGGCTAGTGTGAATAGGCTCTTAATAAACTAGTGCGCTTTACCATCAACGATTGCATCACTGCTTACCATCACGCAGTATTGCGGTCAAACGCTAGTTTATAATTTTATAACAAAAAATATTTTGGGCTTTATAACTATGGGTATCAATGTGTAGTACTCAGCATGATGAGAGGTAGTTGGTTTCCATTATAAAAACTTCACACAATTCAGACAAAAATATTTTCATAGGCATAAAATTATAATTACCTACCTATATAGTGTCCACAAATCTTTAAAAAAACCTGTGAAAAGAAGTAATTTTCCATTGATTGGGGAAAGAAGACCACATGTTGGGGCCTTATTCAGTAAAACATAGGTTTATCAACCTAGACACCCTTTATTGCATAGAAATTATGGTTTATTTCTTAATTCATATTTTTGTTTATTATTTAAAACTTTTCATTCAAAGTAGTAGGTAAATATATTTTAAACGATAATATATTTTATGTTTGAAATTCAAGGTATAGCTATGTATATAACCAAGTAGCAATAGCAGTAATTTGAGCGATTAATTTTTGTTCCAAAACTTTCATCAAATATTGATAGATTTTTTTTTAACGTAGATACAGATGAGTTAAGGGAAAATCTCTTATTTTTATTAATAGGGGATGTTTTCCCAATATGAATATGTCAGCCCCATCGTACCTTATTATACAATAAATTATTTAACATATCTAAACTTATACTCTAAGAAAAATCCAATAAATTTAGTATGACGAATCACTGCTGAGTGACCGCTATCAAACGACATAATTTTCTGGGTGCCTCCGATTTCGGTTTTGAAAAATGCTTTGGATCAGACCCACACTTAATTTCAATTCGCTAAGTTTAGGTTGACTTTTAGGCCAATTGGGTTGTATCCTAAAATAATTTAATGTCCATCAGGTAAATTTATAAAAAATATTGAACACGTATTTTTTATTTTTTCTTTAATTCAAATACTTAGGAAGATATACTGATTTGAAATGTCAAATGACGTCACGCCGTGGTACAAAATATAGCACGTGAAATAATTAGCCCCCACTCCGTAACTTTAATACGCTATATCTCAGTAGTTTTTGGTAATTTCGACAAAATAAAAGATACGAATCTTAACTTTTTTTTATTATCTATAAGCCGGACTAATTCATCATCATCATCATCATCATCATTTCAGCCGAAAGACGTCCACTGCTGGACATAGGCCTCCCCCAAGGTTCTCCACGACGACCGGTCCTGCGCCTCCCGTATCCAGCGGTTTCCCGCGACCTTCACCAGGTCGTCGGTCCACCTTGTCGGGGGCCTACCCACGCTACGTCTTCCGGTGCGTGGTCGCCACTCGAGAACCCGTCGGCCCCACTAATTATTTTTTTGATTTTCATACCTTGGATACATGCCTATTGTCGTAGTTTAAAACGCTCAACTTCGGCATTCAAAAACTTCCAAGACATGTGACATCTACCAACCCTAACATGGTCAGCGTGGTAGAGTACGGCCCACTCTCTCTGAGAGAGGAGGCCTGTGTACCAACAGTGGGAACATTAGAGGCTGATTATGTAAAACGTTCAAAATATAGTCACAGTCTCATCTCAGTGACAAACAAATCTCAAAAAGTTGTCAAAATATATGTAAACTACCGGACTTTGTACGAGTTTTTGAAGTGAAACTTCTTTACGCACGCTTGACTTGGGGAGTAAGCTGGTGAACGCGTGATGTAAGCGTTACGAAAAGTGATCGGGCAAGGCGAACGGAAGTTAAGTGGGGGATATAAGCACAGAGGCGCCCGTGGCGCGAGCTTGGTCTACAACGAGTTTTTTTTTTTTTTTCAATAAAATAAATTTGAATATTTATAGAAAATTAATATATGTATATGTGTATACATGTATATATTGTACACACATATATATATATATATATATATATATATATACATACAGATGGAGCGAAAGAAGTTTCACTTCAGTCGTGTGGTTATAAGCACACTCGTTTTTTTTATATCTTCCGCTCCTATTGGTGATCATATAGCCTTTTTGGATTAATGGGCTGTCCACCACAAAATAATTTTTCAAATTGGACCAGTAGTTTCTGAGCTTAGCGCGTTCAGATAAACAAACTCTTCAGTTTTATATATTAGTCTAGATAAGAACTACTATAACACAGATTGAACCTTTTCTATATTTTATCGGAAATTTCACAAATTCTCTCGCCAAACTACCGAAAAAATTTCTAGCTGACAAAATTTAATATCACATAAACATTACTCGCAAAACCGCCTAAGTTATAATCTGGTGTCTTGAGAGCCACATGAGCCATTATTGAATTTGGAGGGATTCCAAACTTGAAATTTGTGTCAGCCAAGTGCTGGTGCCAGATTTACGCTCGCAATTGCCTAAATTGTGTTATACACCATTAATTCCCTTATAATTGCTGGTAGTATACGTCTTCACGCTGGGCCCCTTGAGACTCAGACAGGGATAGTGGCGAGAGATCTATCTCGCAATCCAAGCAAGAAAGTACATCTGCAATTTTTTGCTTGGATTTACTTTGTTGTATGTAACTTTGAAACTGTGTGGGTATTTATTTTATCGCGATAGTCCCAAGATATAATTTGTGCGGGTAATATAATCCAGTAGTGTCACATGCCTGTATGCCTGAAGGCGCATTAGTCCGATAAAAGGTTAATATATATATATTTTTATTTTGCTTGAGTAGGTGTATATTGGTGTGGCTGACATATGGGAGAAGATTTAATATGATGTTCTGAGAATTGTAATTTCAATTGCTTTGCAAGCCTACTATTATATAGTATAAAATAATGTTGTTCTAATTGAATAGGCAGCTAAGCTATGCCAAAGGTACAGCTATCTATTCAAATAGGAAATTGTTTTCGGAGAAAAGGTGGCGGCGAAAAAATCCGCAGTAGGTCAGCGTAGATTACGGCCAACTCACCAAGAGGAGTTCTGTGTCCCAAAAGTGGGAACATTAAAGGGTCATTACGAATTATCAAAAAGAATTTATATAATACTCGAGTTTTTACAGTACTTGAAAATACCAACTCTTAAATAAAATAAAAAAAAACTAACTCATTTACTCAGCATATAATTCTAGAGACTGCATCAAAGCTCTTTATGCTGCTGCTCAGAAATTATATTAAAATCTTAAAAAAATAAATAAACAGACACTCCGCACGTTGACGTAAACTTCTTGAATTTAAAAAAAAGATTGTAACTAAAGTACAATTGACTTGGATACTATACGTATACTTGGACTATGGATACATATTAAAGGCGTTAATTCAGTTCTTAACTTTTTTTTTTTTACTGACTATCTCACTGCAGGGAAAAATTTTTCTCAAATACAGTAGGCAATAAATTTTGACAGCCTCCGTGGCGTAGCGGTAGCGAACGCGGCCGCTGCGCATGGAAACGCGGGTTCGATCCCCACGGAGTGCAAATATTTGTATGCAAGAATATGAATATTTGCATTGGTCTGGTCGTGCTTCGGAAAGCACGTTAAGCTGTTGGTCTCGGTTGCCACACGAACATCTAATGGCAGTCGTTACGGGTTGTCGGAGCCTTCAAAAGTCCAACAATTGTTCTAAACTGCAATGCTTCGATATCGCCTTCGGTTTGTTTCAGGTTAGACGGCAGTCGCTTCACGGAAAATATCGAAGCCAAAATCAGCAGTTAGACTGGTAAAGCAGCCCTAGACTCCAAAGCTGAAAAACTTCGGATGCTACTGAGTTTAACGCTGTGATGAAGAAGAAGAAGACTAGCTGAACCGCGCAGTTTCAACCATAAAGTTTTCATTACGTAAGACTTTCAAAATAAAAAGCTTCTTATAAAATGTTATTTTTACTTTATACGAAACCTGAATATAGTTTGTTCGGTATAAGCAACTGAATCTATTACAATTATTTTACTCAATGTTATATTTTGTTACTAAATACACTTAATTTCCAAACGTATTTGGCAAAAATATAACATGTGTGTGTTACCAAGCGCACACAGCTGAACGTAGATCATAGTAATAGAAGCACAGTGAGACCGGGTGCCCCGCGCCACTCCGCTTCAGGCGTGCGTTGTGCGTTGACCATATTTATGTTGGGACAACAAGTAAAATAACAAGCTCATAACTTTGTGATTTTTCATCACATCTTTTTGAAATTTTGTATATAGATTCTTTACTTAAAAATACTGGACACGTGTTTCGGGTTTCGTTTTAACAAAAAATGACGTTGTACCTATATTAATCCTGGTTAAAACCAGCGGTCTACAAAATTTCACAGAACAAATCTGTTTAATAGTATTTGCTGCAAAAAGTAACGAGCGTATGTCTGTCGAACATTCATGTTTGAAATATTAGTAGAATATAGTCGAATAATAATATACTTGTTTTGCATGTGGACGTCAGACGGCAGTCGCTTCACGGAAAATATCGAAGTTAAACCAAAATCAGCAGTAAGAATCCAACTCCAAAATCTGAAAAACTTCGAATGCGGCTGGGATTAACGCTGAGATGATGATGAATCGAATGGACTTGTTCATTTAATCGTCTGTTTATTAGACCTCAGTCATGTAAAATGATTTAATTACAATTATTTTCCGACTTCAAGTTATACAAAAGTGCTTCTTTCGTAGAATTGACCGTCACATTCTCAGTTCATTCTCTTTGTTTGAATTGCCCTTGAGTGTCTCAAGAAACCACTTTAGATCTAATGTTCCAAGAAAATGCTTTGTAAAATATATTATTGAGTCTAATAACATCTCAGAGCGCCGCTATTACAGTTCTTATACTAGATTTTACTTTTATTTCTATTGTTATTGTGCAAAATATATGAAAAAAGGGGAAAGAGTTGAATTATTCAAAAATTGACTCTAAATTGCCAGTTTATTTTGAAATATTAAGTTGGTAATATTGAGACCGCAATAGATCTGAAAATATCATATCATTGAATCATAAAACTAAATTAAACCTTTCCTCAAATATCTTAGACTGGGCATAGCTCAGAAGACAAGAAAGCGCAATAATGCGACATATTAGCTATATTTTTTTTAATGTTTATAAACTAGTGTTTGGCCGCGATCCCGCCGCCGTGCTAATTGGTGGTAAGGCGCACTAATTTATTAAGAGCCTATTCACTCTTGCCTTGAAGACACTTAAACTGTATTCAGACGGAAAAACCACTACAGACAAATTAGTATAAAATACACCTTTTCAATCCAACCATCCCTTGCTGTCCTCTCTAGCGACGTTCTAAGCCGAGGTTCGTACCCCACAGGGGGTGCCCTTAGTGCGTAGTCGCTCCTTAGTTTTAGTTTAGTTCTTAATGCCTCTGGCCTGAGGCTTTAATTGTAATTAAGGCATCCACAGAATAGTCCTGTTAAGTAATCATGGCCTCTAATGGTCAACTACGAGATGCCATAAAAAAGGTATAAGAGACGAGGCAAAACGTTTCGCCCGGATCATAGTTGTCTCAACAACGCAAAGGCGGAACTCGCCAAAAATGACAACAAAAAAGAGTTTAAACGCGCTACAATTTTCGATAATATTCCTTTAATTGTAAACAGTTAAGTCCAATTTACGCTACAACGTCAAACATTTTCATAACTTAGTTATTTGTTTAACTTGAAATAACGTTAGTTGGAAACATAACTAAAATTTAAATACAATGTTCAAAATGTTTCCAATTGAAATTAATTCAAGTTAAACAAATACCAATCATTTTTACACCATATTATATTTTTTTTCCAAATACATTAAAAAGTGTTGCAGTATGGTTACCGAGCGTACAGGTCTCCCAGAAGATATGTATATAGAGTGGTGCACTTAACCACTTTTTATGCACTTAACCACTACACTTGCTTTTTATGCACTTAAACATACATATCTTCTACCGAACGCTCGGGGAATACGACCGTTGCCGAACAGTGACGAAGATTTCTATGCACATTATCACTTTGGGAAACCTGTACAACAGTTCACAGCAAATCATAGTGTCCTAGAGCCACCGCAGCGTCGTGCCACTGCAGGCGAGGGTGGGCGAGCGGCGCGTTAACTAGGTTTTTTTTTGAGACAAGCTGGTAACATAACAAGCTCGTAACTTTATGATTCGGAGGATGGGTCTGAGCAGTTGTGTTGCGATGTGTGCCGGGTACGATGCGCCTAATGTTGTTGTGTTGGGAGTTTGGTCGTGGAGGGTCTTCAGATCAATCTCCCTTTGGCGCTGCATCGTTGGTCGTGTTGTTGGTTTTAACATTGCATCACGTCGCTCAACTGCCGTCTTCCTTCCTTTATTATATATTCTTACACAGTTACTTTTAGTGAATAGGCTATTATTAAACTAGCGCGCTTTACTGTCAACTATTGTATCACTGCTTACCATAAGGCGGAATTGCGTTAAAGTACTTGTTTATAATTATAAACAAAAAATTTTAGAAACAATGTGTTATTTATATTTATAACTTTTAAAATTAATACTTTATAATTTTCAAATACAGTATTGTAATTTTATTACCAAGTAAACCCTTTAAACTAACTTTCTTAACTTCTATCTACGGCTATCGCGAATAGAGTAAATACCTACGAAAACGGCTTGACGGAACAAAAAAAAAACCTATGCAGAGTCAAGTTTGAACTTCTAAACTTGAAGTGTTATTAATGCTCACAAACTACTGAAAGCCTAAACTAAACTTGCTAGCTAGCAAGGTTAGTTTAGAATTTCCGGTATTTGCAGTAAAGATGACTCAAAAGTTTACAAAAACACAAAAAATAAGAAATAGTTGAGTGTAGATGCGTCACATCCACGCAAAACGGCTTTCGCTATGCATTATGCTGCGACCCTATGCAAAATAGAGCCCAGCTCAAATAGCCATAAGCCCACCATATACTCAAATTTCCAAATCTGGTTTCCGTACAACAGATCGCCCAGCTTCAGATAACTCAATACCCGTTCGGGAAGTTCGCCCGTCGGGATTCAAACTAGCAACCATTGCTCTCACAGAATCCAATTTATTAACTATTTGACAGGTGAGCGACGTCTACAAGGGTTGCTGGAGGGTTTAATTTGGGGAATTAGAAAAAATACTCGACTGAACAGCTGATGATATGATTGGAAAGGGGGTGCCTACAGACAAAGACAAACATATTTTGCCAACCATATAAATTGGAATAACGGCAGGAGAATAAATATGGCTTCACTGAAACGAGGTTGTTTTATTTTAAGATTTATTTATGGTTTTTTGTCATGCGAAACCTGAATATAGTTTGTTCAGAATTAGCAACTGAATCAATTCCAATAATTTTTACACCATGTTATATTTTGTCTCAAATACATGTAGAAATTGTTGCACTTACCGAGCCCGCCACGCAGCTTACGATAGATCATAGTACTGCGCGCCCACACTACAGCTGACGCTAGGTCAACGCCTCGCCCGGAGCGTGGACCATATTTTGTTGGGACAGCCAAGTAGGATAACAGCTTATAACTTTACGGTTTTTCATGATGTCTTTTTAAAATTTTGTACATAGATTCTTTACTTAAAAATACTTGTCATGAGTTTCGGGTTTTGCATAAAAAATAAATAATGTTTTATAGGGCCGCGAATATTTGAAAGAGATACCACGGATCGGTGCCGATGAAATTCATAGTTTTAACTTATACGCCCACACGTAAAGAAGCAAACATAACATGTAACTATTAAATTATGTACCTGTTACCTTTCGAAGATAACCCTGAGAACATCTGTATCGGAAGTCGGGTCTGAAAACACGTTTCGTAATGAAAGCACCCTTTGTTTAAAAACAGACTAACTAAAACCTACAGTGTTCCTTCGTTTTAAAATCTGACACACCTTTCCGCCCCGCCCGCGCAGAAAAAAATCTAAAAATCTGCTAAAAGCATCTTGGGTTACACTCAGTGTAGGCTTCCGTAGTTTGCCATCCACCAGTTCCCACTTAAGAGTTAAAAATACGGAATCCCAAAAACAGGCTCACGAAGAACGGTGATATCTAAAGATTCAGTTACTGGATTCTGCAATTGTTTACGTAGATATTGTACGTTATGGACAATGAACAAATTTCAATGACGAGAGATCAAATGAGCAATTCGACAATTTAATAGCTATCCCTACCAACTGGTACGAGTATACGTCCTAGTTGGTAGGGATAGGTATGGAACTCAGGAAAAATCTTAATAGCGCAAGTAACACGAAGCTCTTGTGTTAATTTATACAAAGCAGAGGCTCGTCTGCTTTGTATAAATTAAAAGAAAATATTGAAAATACAACATAAATAAGCCCTTATATGTTGTAATTTTGTTGGTAATTTTGCATTGCGTCCACCGATATCCCGATACCTTAATATTTCAATTAATTCTGTTTTATTTTTGAAAGAATATAGATTCAGAAATTATGTTGTATAATTTTTCAAAAACTATTTAACTTATCATGTTCAAAATAATCTTGCCAGAAAGTCTTTATACAGTTCTACTTTTGTGATTTTTTCATATTTTTTATACATATCCCCCCCCCCCCCCCCTCTCTAACTTTTGAACCACAAGTTTTTACATTTAAATCGATTATTTCTGAAAATATTAACAATACCAAAAAATATTGCAGTAAATACCTTTTCATTTTAAAATCCCTATCCAACAATGCATCACACGTAAGGGTGGGAATGAAAAACAAAATCATTCACCACTTTACGTATTTTTTCAGCCATAAAACGTCCACTGCTGGACAAAGGCGTCCCCAAAGGATCTCCACGATGGCCGGTCCTGCGGCTCCCGCATCTAGCAGTTTCCCACGACCCTCACCAGGTCGTCGGTTCACCTTGTCGGAGGGCTACCCAAGCTGTCCGGGTCGCCACTCGAGAACCCCTTTTTATTTATTTAGCACTTTGTCTGCGTGATTAATATACACATTTATCATCATCATCATCATTTCAGCCGAAAGACGTCCACTGCTGGACATAGGCCTCCCCCAAGGTTCTCCACGACGACCGGTTCTGCGCCTCCCGCATCCAGCGGTTTCCCGCGACCTTCACCAGGTCGTCGGTCCACCTTGTTGGGGGCCTACCCACGCTACGTCTTCCGGTGCGTGGTCGCCGCTCGAGAACCCGTCGGCCCCATCGGGCATCGGTCCTACGGGCAATGTGTCCAGCCCACTGCCACTTTAGTGTTGCAATTCTTCGGGCTATGTCGGCTAGAGGGCTATGCTTGGGGTTTCACTGCGCGATCGAATCAGGAATGAGGAGATCCGCAGAAGAACGAGAGTAACCGACATATACACATTGGTACCAAATTATTATTGACTGAGATTATCTGCGGATGGACAGACAACCAGACAGACTTGATGAAACTATAAGGATTACTAACTGACCATAAATATTATAATTGCGATAGTAACTCTGTCTGTTACGGTTTCAAGTCTAAACCACTGAACTGATTTTATTGAAATTTGGTAGAAAGATAGAGCTGATCTTGAGAAATAACATAGGATAGTTTTGATTCCAGACTTTTGAAGAGTTCTCTTGGAAACGCGATATAACCGAACTCCACGCGGGCGAAGCCGCGGGCGGAAAGATGACCATAAAACCTTAAAAAAAAGAAAGAAAGAAAAAGCACTACCACCAATCTTTCATTCCTTCAATGCAATTCTGGAGTTTAATCGACCCTATTATGAACGTTAGAATTACCGATTTAGCAGTAACAGTATAAAGGTCACACAAGTGCAGACAAGCTCAGAAGACTCGAGGGTCAATAAACTTAGGTTCGTAAGACACATGAAACGGTATAAATGCCGCACTTTATGGTACTAGTATTGCGAAGATTTTGGGAGATTACGCTGCGAAAAATGATTTTTAAAATAGATAATATTAAGTTTTGTGCATGGGCTAGACGACTTTTAAAACGAAATTACGCCATCTTTTAATTGTCAATGTCTATTGTCAAATACATAATGTGTCTTATCTTGGACTCTGGCGGGAATGCTAAGATAAGTGTCACGCTCATTTTTCATTGGACTTTTATTTATAGTGTCGTTTACTAAATAAAAGCGCGTGTATTGTATTAAAAAGCGCAATCAGTAAAAAAATCATAAAGAACAGTGAAATATGGCAGCATAGTGGCCACATCATGACTTTGCTTCAACTCTCCCTCGTAGACGGTTTACGCGGCCGTCTTTTTCGACTGTCATTGGCGATATCCGCCATTATTGTGAAATAAAATTTTCAAAGAATTTCTATAATTTGTTACACAATTTTGCCAATATTATTGGCAAAATTGTGTATCTATTCCACTGCGGCCGTTGATGAAGAGTTGAAGTTGACCTTGGACTTGACATCAGGCCAGCATCATTTATACATTTTCGTGGTTGAGTACGAGGCTTTTGAGTATATTATTATACTTTATTTCTTTTTTATTATTATTGTTTAATTTTGTAAAATGTGACAATAACTATATTATATTATATGAGCTTTTGTCACATTATATGAGCTTTTATAGCTTATATATTATAATATTGCTTTTAAATATGTGTATTTATTTTAGTGTTAGCACATGTATTGCAAAAACTTTTTTTTATTTTACTATTGAAATGAATGATAGATAAACATTTATATTATATACATTGTATTATATTGACAGTTTGACATAAATTTTGTATTTTTATTTTTTTTACCTCAAGATGTATTCCTTTTGCTGTAATGCCAATAAACGCTTATTTCGTACATTAATTTATGTAATAATTTCCATGTAATGGCTCTCAAACCGGAATCAATTAAAGTTCTCAGATAAAAGAAGAAAAAATTAAATCTGGCCTTAAAAATATATACCATATATAAAGAAAACCCGGTCCGACCGATAGGGATACTAAAGGTTAGGTAAACACTTGACCAAAAAACATTTGAAACTTTACATAATCATCATAATAACAATACTAATGAAATTTGAAACTATTTTTTTTTTTGGCGAATTAACTTCAACTTCCCTAGAATTAGGTATTTTTTTAAAAAGTGACGACACCGTTTTCGACGTTATCATTGGCAGGTACCTTGTATAAATGAACGTATAATATTGGCGGCATTTTGCTTGATGATGCCGTGTATTGCCATATAAGTTACCTCCTTTTACATAATAATATTTATTTTATTACGCGGTATTTTTTAAGTTTAGCCAACCTTTGTAGGCATTAGTAGAATCAGTTATTGGTACCTAACAATAAATTCATGGATCGGACAGGGTTTTCTTTAGATATTGCATATAAGGAAAACTGTAGTAGACATTGGTAAGTAATGTTATATATCTCTTCCCAAAAATGCATCTATAGCGGTGTCGCGGTATCTATAAACGCCAAATACAAACAACGCGTCATAATCATCATACCAAAATTTAATAATGTGTACGGGTTGAGGGTTGCAGAATATTTGGTACCCTTTTATGTCAAAAAACTCCCAGAAGACTTGCAAACGCTATACAAAACGAGTTCGAAAAGTTATAAGTACAAATCTAAGCGATTCTTTACACAAAATTTTAAATAATGTATGTATGTGGTTGCGGACGCCAGCGGGTCGGGCTGCCTGGATCTGTCAAGCTTTCTCAATCAAGCTTGAACCGTAACGCTTTGGCGATAAAGTTGAGAATCTATTGAGGAAATTTGGCGGCTTGTGGTGGCTTGATGTGCGGACGACTGTACCTAGGTATTAACATACCTATGAATTGTTAGCATTGCATTGTATACAATAATAATTATTTATAGTATTGTTATGAGCGGCTCGCCGACATGCAGATATACCCTGAGAGGTTTTCGTTGTGCGCTAAAACAAATGGTGAACCTAAATGTAAGTGTATTAGAAACAAATAAAAAAAAAAATGACTCTACATCTCGCAATCAGAGTTTACCGTGCAACTAGAATACATACAACATCCCAATATCAACCGTTGGGTAAGTGCCCGCCAGGCATAACACCCGTCAGGGCGGAGGATCCTCCTTTTACACCCTATTCTTAATGCCTCCACACAACCTTTATCAACATTAATTACAATGCCAACCCAAAGTTGATATGATATTAAACAGTGCTTTCAAAATAACATATGTACTTACAATAGGGAAATGTACCAAATGAATAATGTTTTCTATACTTCCTATTAATATCATTATAATTATGAATGTAAGTTCGTTTGTTACGCTTTAAAGAGTCATCAAAAGTTGGCGATTTCAGACTTAAAATCCAGGTTTCCTCAAGATGTTTTCCTTCACCTTCAGTCATTGGTGTCCAAGATATACTTAGAAAGTACATATAACTTTAGAAAAGTTACATTGTTACTTGCATGACCTGGAATCGAACCCACGGACTCATACTTGAGAGGCTGGTGTTTTAACCACTAGGCCACCACGACATATATTTACTTTAAACTGGGCTTACTGATCATCATGTAACTTTGTACACATGTAATTGTTTGTAATGTAAACCTAAACAAGATTTTCACTAAATAAATAAAGTAAGTTTACATAAATATGTTCGATGACTGTAATAGTTTTTTTTTTTTTATTAATAAAGCATACGGTCTCTGAATGAACTTCAGGGTTAACTATCAGTAGCAACGGGTTTCATTTTGACTTTTCAACGACATTCACTGCGTTGTATACATTGACTTATGAAGCAATGGAGTAGCAACATGTTACAAAATGATTACAATTTCCAGCAATTATGGTGCTGGTCTCCTTTCATAAAAATTGGTCCTTGGCAGCACTGGACAGTGAGAGGAGTAAGGCGAGTTCTTCAAAAAGTGGCGAAGAGTGGGCGTTTTGGGATACTGCCTTATGTAATATTGACGTTCAAACAGTGCTGATTCTTAGCCTAATTTGAATAATTGACTTTTGATTTTGTGTGGGAACGCATTTAGCCAGTAGTAAAACACTAATGGGTAATATACGAAAAAAAAAGAGATTGCGTAAGAAAAAAAAATAAACACCATCCGATTTGTATGCGAACCAAGTCGTGAATACAGGTATGTAGGTTAGAACTAAAATTCAAAATTACACCACTGGGAATAAAAGCGGTATAAGCAATAGGCTAGTTAGAGGTGAAATAGATAATTGCCTGCTGATAGTTTGAACGTGGGATAGTAATAGACAAATTTATCGCTACATGGGCAACGCTATTTCATTATTGCTACTGATTGTACACCTACGTCTCGGTGCGGTGACTGTTTATGTATCGTGTATTCCGTCCATAGATAGAGGTGGGGTACCGCAGTGGTTTTAACCGCTAGGAGTCTACCTAAATCCAATCGTCATCCCCACGGTGGGGGTAACTGATGGGATATCGAAACTATAAAAAAACCTATACACCGTGTATTATAAGATATAATTCCGCGATATCCGTTCCATCATTGGACGAAGCGTCGTACGGCGAGTATCCACGCTTACGTTGTTGCTACTACGATCCAGATCAAGCGTGTCGTCTCGTCTTTTATAGGTAGGGCTCGTTTGATCACAATTTAATTGTCTTTGACTCTTAATAAACTAGCGCGCTTTACTCTCAACGATGGCATCTCTGCTTACCATAAAAAAAAAATATATATATATTTGCTCGAGGTTGAAATAAGGCACGCAATATGTAAATAAAAAAAAAAAGTTTATTTGCGTAAAAATGACGTAAAAGTGTACAAAAACAATTGAGTGATAATAGTTGATGCGCGTCACATCCACGCAAAACGGCTATCGCTGAGCATTATGCTGCGACCCTATGCAAAACAAAGCCCACCGCTGGTTTTCAGCGACAGCCGGCGCCGACGTCACCATAATGTATATATGTTGCTACTATTCTAAGCCTGTTACCACAAGGGTGATATTTGCGCGCTTATATTTCGAAAAAATATCTCATATGCATTCATTGTCGGGATAAAAAGTACCCAAGCAGCTAATCCAAGTACTAAACTTCATCCGAATCGATCACCTTATTTGGAAACATTCCGGAACATTCATTGAAACAAATGAGCAAAATTTTTAAAAAACATTTTATTTTATTTATTTATTAACATATACAGCCATCATTACAGGTAAACTTAACCTAATGCGATGGTTGTACCATTTAAATATATTTATATCTAACTATACACATACAATACAATACATTACAATATGCAAATACCCATCAAAAAAATAAAAATAAATTAGTAAGTGATCATGTGTATGCAACACATGATCACTCACTTAATGCAATTCAAACACAACTGAATACATGGCCTTTGTGAACACACTAACTGAGCACGAAAATATGTATATAGACTCGAGTGGACACCGTGTTGAGCACAAGCAGCGTACGTGTCAGTGGCGCAAGTTGCAACATCATCGTAATTATTTATGAAGAAGACTTTCCAGTGAGCGACTTAGTTACTGCTTCATCATATGTTACATATGAATGTATAAACAGTATACACCTACATACATATTGATCCTTACATATTATGAAATTGGCGTTTTTTATGTGTGGAATAAAAGTGGTTTATTTTTTTAATATAATATATTTGTCGGAGACAGCGACGGCAGAGCGGTAGGGTCGACAGCATCTTGGTGTAGTGGTACAGGTTCCATTTCGTAGGTGAGTTTTGAATTGAAGCACTACGTGTAGATATACCCTCCAATCTTCATAATAACAATTTGAATAGGCAAACCGACAGTTTCGGTTCAGAGAAGTGCCTTGGTCCGCGTCTCGATGCAAAGTGACCGTTCGACGAACCCCACTTTCCAAAGCGACTCTGTACATGTGCCGCCAACACAAAATAACGTCACAAGCGTTTGCCCCTCTACTACATTAATCAAATCAGCAACCTCTATTAAAATTATACCGACGATCTCCGACATATTTATGCACTTTTGCCATCTCATAGGTGGTTTGTTTATGCCTGTTCTAAAAAAAACCTTAGGACGACGGGAATCAATAAAATCTTTGAAGTTGGTTTGGACTGCCATCGGAGTTGAATTTATTCCCCTGCAAAAAGTTATACAAATTTCTAAAAATGGCGGTCTGTTGGAGCAAGGTCCGGGAAGTACGGTGGATGCCTTAAACATTCCAATTGAAGCTCCTCTAATTTGATAGCAGTCTGTTGTGCAATGGTGGTCTCGCGTTGTCCTGAAGCAACAGTGGCCTTGTGTGATTGACCAGACTCGGTTGTTTAGCGGCTAGTTTATCCATCATTACGTTGCTGCTTATAGTAGAGATCTGCAGTAATCATCTGGCCAGATTTAAGGAAGCTGTAGTGCACCACACCGGCACTAGACCACCAACCGCGGACCAATAACTTTTTTCTAGTCAATTTTCTCTTGGGGCAGAATTGAATACTTACTATTGTAATGTGTACTTACTATTGTTGTAGAGTATCCACTTTTCATCACAGGTAATGATTCGATTTAAAATCTCATCATTATTGTGCCGATTCAGTAATGTAACGCAGTAGTCATAAGGCACCCACCTTTCGAGTTTTCTTATCTTCCCAATTAGTTTCAAGTGGATTAAAACAGTTTTTTCACAACAAACACCTCGGACATAGTTTGCGATGGAGCCGCTTTCACAATAGCCTTCAATTCTTCATTGTCGACTTTGGTCTCCGGGCGTCCACGGGGATTTGAAATTTCCAGAACGAAAACATTGGAACCAAAAACGCACTGTCCTTTCTCTAGCAACACCACTGCCATACACATCATTAATTCTCCGAGCTGTTTCTGCAGCACTGGTGCCACGGCGGAACTCATATTCGTAAATAACAGGAAATTTTAAATTTTCCATTTTATATACTCAATAACGCAAAGAAAAAAAAAAACAAAAGAAATGCGGTTTTCAAGACACAAATTCATGAGTAAATAGATGTATAAATTTGAATTTGGAATTCTAAACCAAAGAGGAGATATTTGAGATTAAAGTAGCCAGTACGACAAAACGCCAATTTCATATGTTAGGCCCTAATACATACTTTTGAAACGTCAGAAACCATTCCAAGAACAGTGTCTCTAGGTCGTATCGTAAGAAAAATAGCTTCTAAGAAGGATTTTTTCAACATATCTCAACAATTTGGAAGTTCTGAGAAGTAAGTCAATTTGGCATCATTTTTGGCAAGTAATATGGAAAGTTATTTACCTACTTAGTGCGGTGACACGTTTGGTTTCTAACAAAATTAAATGCTCTAAGAATTTTGTTTGTACCAAAATAAAATGAATTGATATATACCAAATTTTTGAAAGAAGAAGAAGAAGACGCAATATCCGTTTTGCATTTATATAACGCACATTTCATCAAACCATTTTTTTTTGCGTTCTATGCACGCACGTTCACCGTAAGTAAACGTATAATTTTTATACACTATTTTACTATCTGGTAAATATTTCTCTGTACTGACTGAAGGTGAAGGTAAACATCTTGAGGAGACCTGGACTTTAAGTCTGAAATCGCCAACCTGCATTGAGCAAGCTTGGTGATTACGCTCAATCCTTCTCTGAATGAGAGGAGACTTGTGCCCAGCAGTGGGACGATAAAAAGGTTGATAATGAGGAAGTATTTCTCAATAAGTTCAAACTTATTGAGAAATACTTACAAGAACAGGCTCAAGGCTATGTTAGATTATATTTAGATAAATCTAACAAATTGCAACAACAACAATGTAAAAAATAGCAATACGTTAAAATGTCTCAGAGCTGATATTTTATTATACTTTTAACTTAATCCTTGGATATAAATGTCGTAAAAACGCCATAAAATAGCTACCAATGTAAACGCGGAGTGTATCCTAACACAATTACGATTAACTTGAGAAAATGAGCGAATGGTTTTACTGCGTATTAAGGGCTTATGGCGTAAATGTGGAGTCGTTAATGTTACTTTCTTGTTGATCAGGAAATGTGGGAGCGTGTGTTGATTCTGTTAACTACACAATAAACGCTGAATGAATCTGATGAAGCCCGTGTGGTATCGGGTTTAGAATAGTACCAACCCATATCCTCCCGTGGGTGTCGTAAGAGGCGACTAAGGGAACTCTCACCAGGGAAGCGGGCAGCAGCGCTTCCCCTGTGGACTACCAAATTACTGCCCTGCCATCCCCAACCCACATGGCAAAAGAAATAAAATCATTTTTTTTTTTTTATTAATTTATAAACCAGCGCTTGACCGCAATCCCGCCTGATGGTAAGCAGTGACGCAATCGTTGATGGTAAAGCGCACTAGTTTATTAAGAGCCTATTCACTCTAGCCTTGAAGACACTCAAATTGTAGTCCGACAGAAACTCCGCCGCCGGCAGATTGTTCCAGTCCCTCGATGTACGCGGTATAAAGGAGGAGGCGAAACGCTTCATCCGGATCGTAGAGGTGTTAACAACATAAGGGTGGAAACTCGCCGTACGACGGGTCGTCCGAAGGTGGAACGGAGATGGGGGAATTAAATCGTGCAATTCCCTCACACACTCCCCAAAATGTATCCTATAGAACACCGAAAGGCTGGCTACTCTACGCCTGTGCTCTAGGCTTTGGAGACCAACTCGAGTTAAATCAAGGTCACCAATCAGACTCTATCATTGTGGTAGGCTTTTGTCCAGCAGTGGACTTTTATATACTGAAGAAGATAAAGAAGAAGAATTTGTTGATTTTTGCGAGCATAATATAAAGGTGATTGCTACCTCCGTGCCTCGGAAAGAACATCCGATGCTATTGGTCCCGGTTGTCATTTGTGAATCTGTGACGGTTCTTACGGGGAGTCAGAAGTCCGAGTCTGGCAATCAGTGTTACCCCGCACTACCCAGTAACTAGATTGTGGAGGTCAGATAGGTGGTATCTCCATGTAAAATACTGGTATTCCAGCTGTATTTAGTTTGACTGGAAGCAGATCTCAACACATTACGAAGGTCGGAGGCGTCTACGTACAGACGAAAGCAGGTCAAGTTACCCGTAACTGTCAAATATTCCCAATCAACCTCGAGTCTTAATGCTTTAGAGATAAAGCTGAAAATCTAATAAAGAAATCTGACAGATTGTAGTAGCTTAATGCTGTCATCTGTACACCATAAAACAATACCTATATTTTAGCCTCTTTACCGTCATGACTCCTGAAATATTGGCCATTCCTCCTTTCGGCTTCCTAGACTGTAAGTATGTTGGACTGATCTTGACGGAGAGTAGTCTTTAACAGGGGAAATATTATGCAAAAGGGTGTGCGGAGATATAGTGTGCACCTACTCTCCCTTACACACATACATAAGTCTGTTTCACTCCCTCTTCTCTTTTGGTCATAGTTCCATTGAAAGCTACGCAATCTGACACTACTGGAAGGAGATCATATCAGACAGCACCAACAAATGAATATGCTTTCAGAGGAACACGAGTATTTAAACAGCCAAAATAAAAAAAACTTCTTTATGCAGTTCGGTTTGTTGTCATCTGCCGGTGCCGTGGGCGCATCAAAAAGAAAGAAAATGCATTTATTCAGTACAGACTTTAAGACACGCAATACATCTAAAATAAACATACATCAGATGGCAACAAGTAAAAATCAAGTAAAAGTAAAAATCCAGATGTAAAAAATTACGGTAAAATGTGCCTCACGGCTGCACCAAAAAGGCACAGTTCAGCGCAAATGCCAGACAACTTGTGCCTGTAGTTTGATTTTCAACTGACCCTGATGTGAGGTGATGGATGTAAATCAGTTCACGGATGACAAACGGATGACGGCTGGCGGAGAACTGCTCAGGATCGAGCTTGTTGGCGTGCCATGGAGGAGGCCTATGTCCAGCAGTGGACCAGTAGGCTGATGATGATGAGTCAATTGTCAAATAATCTGTGTTGTCTTTGAGCCTGAGCGTGACATCAGGAAGATATTTTTTTCTAATAAGGTAGTTGACTAAAAAGAACTAATTAGTCCGTCAGTCAGATTTCCAAAAAATAATAGACACGTAATTTTTCTTTTTTCATATAAACAAAAAATGAAGACGACACAGTGCGTTGAAAACTCGTGTGGCGTCACTGCACGCTACACTTTTTAGCGAGCAGTGACGTCATCAGCCACCACTCCTGGTCTTCTATAATCTGAATGACGGACTAAATAGAATCAATTTTTTTTACCCATGACGCATCCCTATTGTTCGTGTTTGAGTATGATGCTTTAGAGTGTATTATATATTACGTCTTTTTTATTTATTTACTGTAAAGTCTGTTTTGTTTGTGCAGAATAAACAATATAAGGACTCAAAGCGCCAATTTATTTGAAAGTCAGTTTCAATGAACCCAGTTATGAACAAATTTTATTTTAGAAACAACACTTATCTATAAAAAAGCTGTCTCAAACTTTAGGGCTTTGTAGTTTTAGTTGATATTGTTTAACGACTGTATGATAATGTCTTTAAATATACAATGTGTTTTTTTTTTTAATATCTTCAACTATATTTAAGCTAAATTGGATAAAAAATACAGGTTAACAAACCGTTGCTAGGCAACGACTTGTTTACATCTAAACGGAAGATGTTAACAATCTTTTCTAGATAGATGATTTTCATACAAGTAATAACCCTATTTCCTACTAATGTAAACAGTTTATTTATGTTTAGATATTTATGATTTGTATCAAAGCTTAACCAATTTGAATGAAATATGACACACATGTAAGCTAATTTACTAAAAGGTTAATTTTTTATACATATATCATACTTAGTCTATACTTGAAAGTATTATACTTAATGCCTCTGTTATGCAGTTGATTTGAAAAGTAATAAAATTACGCAAAATTGTGTTGACAAAAGCATGATTTTTATTCATTGACTGAATTCCACCTAAATGGGTTTAATATCTGGATTTCATCCATGTTTCTTTTTTTATTGGGCTTTGACGTAAAATTGATGACGACTTTTTAATGGTTTTTCGAAATAGCAAGTTAATATGCATGTTATTTTAGTAATTTTATTGAAATATGCTGCAATCCTTCTCTGTATGAGAGGACACCTGTGCCCAGCAGTGGGATGATAAAAAGGTTGATAATAATGATGATGATTCTGCGATAGGAATCCTTACTTCCTTCATCATCATCATCATCAACCTTTATTATCGTCCCACTGCTGGGCACAGGTCTCCTCTCATACAGAGAAGGATTGAGCGTAATCACCACGCTTGCTCAATGCGGGTTGGCGATTTCAGACTTATAAAGTCCAGGTTTCCTCAAGATGTTTTCCATCACCTTCAGTCAATGGTGTCCAAGATATACTTAGAAAGTACATATAACTTTAGAAAAGTTACATTGGTACTTGCCTGACCTGGAATCAAACCCGCGCACTCATACTTGAGAGGCTGGTGTTATAACCACTAGGCCACCACGACTTACTTCCTTACTTATATTATAAATGGGAAAGTGAGTTTGTTTATTTGTTTGTTCCGCTTTCACGCTGTAACTACTGAACCGATTGCTTTGAAATTTTGCAGACATAAAGTTTGAAGTCCGGATTAAATTACAGGGTACTTTTTATCCCGGAAAAATTAAATGTTCCCGAGGGAAATCTAAAAAGCGCGATATGACCGAATACCATGCGGGCGTAGCCGCGGGCGGATAGCTAGTTGTTAATAAATAGTTAGCATGTTAAAGTCGATAATCATGTAAATTATAGGAGATTTGTAAAACGTGAGTTGTGATGACCCTAAATTGGTTTGTTTACCTATATTCTTTATCGAGCTTGGCGCACGTATAGGTTTATGTTCTATAAGTAAAAATAATACAATAATACATAGAATATATCGCTTAAGAATGCATAGTTACGAAGATATAAAATAGATAGGTGTATAGGTATCTATATTTCATTGATAAGTACGAGTAATTCGTTTTCATGCAAACCAATTGTCAAACAAAAGGCGGTTAATTTTAATAGGGGTCATATATATCCCGTTCCTAGTGTTAAGGGATATAAAATAAACATCTTTTATTTTATGTTTCAATGGAATTTATTTTAATCTATAATCGAGGCTAGGCGGGATGGCTGGTCGTACCCTCCTAGCCTCGATTATTGATTAAAATAAATTCCTTTTTAGGTATTTGTATATTTCCTATATTTCCATAAGATAAGAATCGATTTCGACTTCGATATTCTGTTCAATGGCTTAAATATTGAAGAATATTAGGATTATGTAAAATTGGAATATAATCCCAAGGACAGGCTAGACTTCGAACACACTTAAGGACATACCTACTCTAGAAAATCTTAAGAAAACTCAATGCAGACGAAGTTCGAATAGCACTAACTTCAAAATTTTCCTCAGAATCAAACCAAAGTAGGGACAGTCTTATAAATTAAAATTAAGAGTTAAAGTTTTAGTTTCAGACCAACTTCAAATTCATTTGAAGGTCCATGGTTCACGACGCATCCCAGATGAAGTTACGAATTTTAAAATAAAAAATAATCAATCTTAAATTAAACTAGTAGCCATAATGTCATTTAATGTTATATTAATAAATATCATATTAATAAATCAAAGGCATATTATTATGTTAATGATTATTTAAATGATAAACGCTCTAAACGAAGAAAGCCGTAAAGTGGGCTTGGAAATCAACCAAACCAAAACTAATGTTATGACGAACCATACTGAGAATCCAATATATCTGGAAAATTCTCCTCTAACATATCTGAGAACAGAGTACTGGTCTTCTCTGGAGGAGGAGATCGTTCTTGCTAAATTATTAAATATTATTATAATGTCATTTTAAATAGCAACATCAAATACAGAAATAATTAATTAATCTTATTTATAATTCTTTTTTTATCATAATCATATTAATTTTAAATTTCTTTTAATTTTTGCATGCACACTGTTATTGATATTTATTGTACTATGGAAAGCAAGAAATAAAAGGCTTTTTATTTCATTTATTTATTATTTAAATGATAAGAATAGCTGGTCGCTCTGATTAACTCAGGACAATGTTTGTGTTCTTTCTCCAGAATTAGCTTACTGATACGTTATAAATCTACTTTTTTACAATACATATATATGTATGCTGTCACGCCCTTTATGCCTGGGGCTTTTATGTAAGTAATAAGTTTTTAGTTATTTACATTTTCATTTAAATATATATATATGACGACGCGCGACTGGTTAATTTTGAATGTTGTGATCTGTTTTATCGTATCAGTATCAATTGACCGTAAATTACTCTACTATTTTGAAGTCTATTAATCGGTCAGTGTTCGGATAAATTATGATTTTTATTAAGAGCGGGTAACACCACGGAGTGAGTGGTAACACCGACTGGGGTTGCGTTTGACATAACGATCGGCCGTTAGCGCTGGACATTTTTTTCTCAAGCTTCGATCGAGTAGGTTGGTCATACTCAAACCTAGTGGTTCTTATCTGTTTTAATCTGAGATTATCATTGAAATCACTCAATATTAAAGTGATCTAAGTGTCTATACAGTTAAAATAATAAGAATCGAACATCATACTGTAGTTATTGTTCAACGTTTTCTCGAAATACGGCCCACGATGGATGCTCATGGGATAAGAAGACACCTCAACTATCCGGAATTTCGGCCCCGCCTTCCTGACGGTTTTACCCCGTCATATATTTTGTTTTGCTTTGCTGGTATTTTGGCGTGTGAGCTGGCATATTATGGTAAATAATTTCATTGTTATTGTATATTCTTGTGTTCATCACCATACATATTATTGTATAAAGTCATGTGGTTTTGTTTTTAAATGAACAGACAGCTTCGCTGCTGAGGAATTTCTTCCGCCACTTCTTCCCAGCGAAAGCACTAGGAAGTGTCGATGGGTGGACGTTTTGTGGGACTGTCTTATGTAATATTGACGTTCAAAAAGTGCTGATTCTCAGCCTAATTTGAATAAATGACTTTTGATTTGATTTGATTTGAATGAGTATTTCCCTGGTGATCCAAGCACGACGAGACGAACTAAAGGCATGTATGTGGAACCTCTAATAATTTCCATATTACACTCCTGAAAATATTAATAGGTGTACTAATAAGTTTCCGTAGTCTAACAAAAGATGTCCTCACTAAGAGGTTTTTTTTTTTGTTTTGGTTCGGAAATCAGTAAATGTCATCTCCCGCTCTGCGCCGAGTGGATCTTTAAACCGAGATGGGTTGTGTCTCTGTGGTGTGTGGTGTCAAGTTCTTAGCTAGTTTATAACTATAAAAAAGAAAGCATTATTAAAAAAGCCCAATGTGTTGTAGCGTCATATTATTTAAATTTAGAATATCGAGTCTTGGAGAGAATATATGGCCAACTTGAACTTTTCACGACCTTAATTGTTTACCTACATTCTAGACAATAAATAATTTGATTTGATTAGTTTAGTTATACGCGCATATTTGTAGCAAATATTACTCTAAAACATAAATATTTTACAATAATTTCGAGATCGATTACTTAAATTTACTATTTAATCAACCGAATTTATTGATGTAATAATGAACTTATAATACAACAAATCATTATATCAGTATGACACTAGCTAATAAAACAATATTGGATCATCGTTTCTGATAATCACGTCTTATCTGATTGTGATATATCTACTCAATTACAAGACTAAGCTTTTGATCCAATTATATATAATAGGATAACTTAGCAACGGAAGATTGACCTCTGTTTGAGTAGAAATGAGACGTGCTGTACAGTTTGCGATCACTGATTAATAACCGATTTTTAACTGACTTTTTGCCGAAGGTTCACATTAGGAACAAGGAGGTTCTGAGGGTACTGTGTCGTCTGGACGTGAAAAATGCTAGTGGTCCAGATGGTATACCAGCGATTGTTCTTAAGGCATTTGCTCCCGAGTTGTCTCCTGTTTTGACGCGCTTGTATCGCCTCTCTTTTACGACTGGTATAGTGCCGAAGTCCTGGAAGCTTGCCAACGTACAGCCCGTACCCAAAAAGGTAGTGCCGATCCTACTAACTATCGGCCGATTTCGATGACCTCCATACTCTGCAAGATGAATGGATGGAGCGTGTGTTAAACTCGCGCCTCTTGGCTTACCTGGAAGGTAACGATCTCCTCAGTGACCGAGAGTATGGGTTTCGTCGCAATCGGTCAACTGGGGACCTATTAGTGTATGCCACTCACTTGAGGGGCGAGGCCCTCAAGAAAAATGGGGAAGCGATTGCCGTCTCCCTTGATGTCTCGAAGGCCTTCGACCGGGCATGGCAGACTGGCCTTTTGAGTAAGCTTCCAGTGTACGCCATTTCCGCTGGTCTGACTGGCCGAGTAAAAGACTTTCTGACTGAACGGTCCCTCCGAGTTGTTGTCGACGGAAGCCCATTGGAGCCCATGTCGACTAATGCCGGTATTCCTCAGGGGTCTGTTCTCTCTGTGACTGTGCTGTACATTAACGATCTGCTGATGCCTGGTATCTATGGGTATGCAGGTTATAGAACAGTTGTGGAGTGATTCAAGCTGGAAGCTCGGGCTGATAAGGAATCAATCCGGTCCGAAAAAGAGGTTATGGTAGAGCGGACAAGTGCTGCACTACATGCAGTCTCCAAATGGGGCAAAGCCAATCTTGTAGCAGTCCATGCCGCCAAAACCCAAGCGTGTCTTTTCACCGCCCAATAGAAGTCTGTTCACCTTGGCTCCTACTTTTAAGAAAGTATCCTTGGAGTGCACCGACCGCCTTCAGTTTTAGGAAGTTGAGATTTCCTCGAACCTAAACTTTGGACGGTTCATTGAGGGCAAGGCCAAGGCGGCTGCCAGGAAACTTGGCGTTGTCGCAATCCGGCGGTACTTCACACCAGGGCAGCTTCTAATGTTGTGCAAAGAACAGGTCTGCTCGTGTGTGGAGTACTGGAGCCACAGTGGAGAGACATGTGAAGAGGCTGATTAGCGACCCAGTTTGAACTCAAAACTGTCTCCAAAGCATACAGGCAAAGAGTAGCCTTTCGGTGTTCTATAGGAGGCATTTAGGTGAGTGTGCGAGGGAATTGCATAACTTAATTCCTCTATCGCCATTTCACAATCGGACGACTCGTCGTACCGCGAGTATACACTCTTACGTTGTGCTGTGTTGTTACGTTGTGTAGATCGAGGGGCTGGAACAATTTGCCAGTGGCGGTGTTTCCGTCTGACTACAATTTAAGTGTCTTCAAGGCTAGACTGAATAAACTCCTAATAAACTAGCGCGCTTTACCATCGACGATTACATTATTGCTTACTGGATCGCGGTCAAGCACTATTTTATGATTATAGAAAAAAATATTGGAATCCGATTACAGCCTAATCGGATTTACCTGAATACCAGTACTTTCCACGGCCAGCTCAACAATTCCAGGTCCACTGCTGCACAAAGGCCTCCCCCAAGCCTTTCCACAATGACCGGTCTTATGCTGTCCACATCCATCGGCTTCCCACGACCTTCACCAGGCCATCGGTCCACCTTTTTGGGAGCCCCCCTACGTTACGTTTTCCGTAACATGGCCGCCACTCCAGAATCTCACTGCACCATCGGCCATCGGGCTACTTAATTTTTGCGTCTCAAAGAGCTACGTCAGACACACACACACATAAATAAACAAAATATGATTAAATTGTGAAACAAATTTATTCGAAAAATTCTCCTGACTTTGGTGTACAAAATTTTCTGTTAACACTTTAACTTGTCATCGAAACCATGAAATTAATTGCGATAGCACTTCTCACCTCTGCGTCCCCGTCAGCATAACAGTTCCAAGCAATCAATTAGCGAGGCTTAATACTATCATTACCTGCCACGCGATACCAACCCTTAAAACCACAGGGATAAGGGATAAATAATGATTTATTAAATACAACACAGTAAGGGTGACAGCAACCAAACTGGCAACTTCCAAATTGTTGTGGAAAAGTTTAATTTATGCGGTAAGTTGGATATAAAATTATGTGGGACATACGGGTGTGAAATATCAACATTGGAAACTATGAAAACCAACAATACTTTGTTGAGTAAAGCTGTTAATTTATACTTTGTTTGTGTTCTAAAGGTATGTTTTATAAACTAGTTGGGTTTTTATTGTTTGTTTTTGCAGAGCTGCCACCTCATCTTTATGGCTGAAGGAATATTTGAGTGTGTGCGGACTTAATTATTTACTTACAGAAGGTTACACTGCATAAGTTTCGATCCCGTGAGAACAGCTAAATAAAAAAGTCTACAAATTAAGCCATATCCTAGTTATAAACCATCTTTTTGCCTAATTTCATCTAAATCCGTTCAGAAATTTTAGCGTAAAGCTATACGAAGACAAAGCTCCAGAGCTGGTCTTCAGTGACAGCCGATCTGGAGGTTGTTCGAAAATTATACCGTGGCTTTCACACGCAGGCAAATTAAGAAACATGGGTGGGTTTTAGTAAGTAAATGTCTGACACGCCTGAAAAAAGGGCGCGTCATAGCTAATCACAACTTAATTATTTACGACCTGTATTTTATACTTACCTATGATTCACAAAGATATTGATTGAATGGTCAATCATTCAATCTATATCTTTGTGGACCATAGGTCAGTACTTCCTATAATCGACCTAAATAATACATCTAAAATTGCCAATCAATAGAGTATGACGTATTTGCCTTGGAAAGTCGTTATCATTTCGGTTATCAGACGACCGCTGCCAAAAATACACAATTCTCTCCCAAGCATCGATACTGTGACCCGTTCTGTTCCTGTGTCGTGAGTGCGTTTACAAACACATAAATTCACATACACATCCAGACCCAATAACAGCCAATAGCTTAACCACTGCGCTAAACGTGCAGTCAGATCATTGGTCCACCTTATAGGAAGCCTTACAATTTTCGGTACGTGATCATTTCTTTCGGCACCTTTAGCCCGGCCCAGTATGTCAGAAAATAGACATTCATTTTACTTTAGGTCACCTGTAATTCCACCGCAGTTTACCACTTAACTCTGTAAAATATCCAATGTTATAAAGGCAATAAAAACTCCATAAGTATTTCCGTCACGGACTCGAATACCTTCATTGTTGTCGCAGGTGATGGGAAACAATCCGTCACGTTTTGCGAATTTAAGCCCGATCCGTTAATAAATTGTGTTTCAGCTGCCCGTCAAGTTTGAAAATCTACCGTAATTGGTGCTCGACCACATTGGAAACGGACGAGTGCTTCGCTTGCCATGATAACTTTTTTATAATCATAGATGTATTCAAGGCCACGATACGTACTAGTGATTGTGACGATAATTAGAGCATCTCACCTTGCGCATAAAGCAGTTCTGTCCAGATACAGTTGTTTTGGGAGATTCATGTTCAAGATAAGGCAAAAAGAAACGTCAGGGTGCCCCCACTGTGTGGTTCGACTGAAGGACATGGTGGAGCATACGGTGGAAGTCTGCCAGGCTTGGGCGTAGCGTCGTCATGCCTTCGTGACCGAGATCATGACATAATCGACATGGTCTCATAATATTTGGTCCTGCAGCCTATTCGGCGAACACACTTATCTTGGAATCTTTTGGACCGCAGTTGATATTATTTTACACTAAAATATCAACTAGTCGCAATCATTTGACAAAAATGTGTTCGCCGATTAGGCTGCTGGCTCGGGCTATAGAATGGAGCGAGGATAGATAGGAGGTCGACATCTCCTTCTAAGAACTAATGCTTCCAAAGGAAGAAGGCGTCAAGCCCGTCCGGGAGAGGCAATCTTTGTGCCTTAGCGACGGGGTCAGTTGGGGAGTCGGGTTGTTAGAAAGAGATACCGCGGATAAAAGAGATAGAAAGCGATATTCTTGCATTAGCAACATTGAACTTAAAGGCAGTGTGTATCATTAGGCATTCCAGAGAAACAATTACACTTAATAAACTCTGAGAAAGTTACACGACTTCAAATAACACCATTTATTATGGGAACCATTGTACGAAAAATGATTTATAATATTGCGTAGGAGACGTTACTATGTTTATAATTATGATGCAAAAGCTTTCGATTTTGATAGGTTTATAATTTGCTATATTGGGAAAAATTGTGATTTATATAAGTAAGCAGTTTAATTGTAAAACAGGATTTATTGTTTGTTATACCAACGCTTGATAAGATGTGATTTATTTGTATGGTGAATAATTTTATGCAATTTGATTTACTGCCAAGTTGAAAAGCGATGCGTGGGTAATCGAGATAAAATATTAAAATGGATTTTAACATTGGAATAATAAATATATGCACTTTCTTGCCAAAAATTACTCGAAGTGCTTACTTGTGTTAATTCTAAGTTAAACTTTTGTTTATAATTTTATTATTAACTAGTGCTTGACCGCAATCCCGCTTGATGGTAAGCAGTGATGCAATCTTTGATGGTAAAGCGCGCTGGTCTATTAAGAGCCTATTCACTCTACTCTTTAAGATACTTAAACTGTAGTCAGACGGACACTCCGCCGCTGGCAAATTGTTCAAGTCCCTCGTTGTACGCAGTATAAAAGCGAGGCGAAATGCTTCATCCGGATCAACAACGTAAGGATGGATACTCGCAGTACGATGGGTCGTTTTAATATTAAAGTTTCGTTTCCATTGTCTTCCATATTGTTGTTTATACATATATTCATTTAAATTATATTTGTAGTTTATGCATATATTTATTTATTTATATATTCTTTATTGTACACCAATCAAACATCGAGCAAAAACATTCAACACAAAAAGACATACAATGGGCGGTCTTATCGCTAATGCGATCTCTTCCAGGCAACCAAAGAATAGACAGATCAAACAAGTAGACTGAAGACTACCTACATTATTTATCTCTCCTTCCCATTGGTATTCCATCCAAAGGTTGTCTGTAAAGATCACTCTTAACGATAAGACCGCTCATTGTGTCACCCTTTGTAAAATCTTAATATTTATGTTCTGTAATTTATATGGCATACTTAATAAGGAGTATTCTATACTTTCTACAATCGAATCTATGCGGTAGAAAATAGTTTCCCTCTGAACACTGGTTCTAAAACCCAGGTATTAAAAGAAAACGTAGATTTTCGATTAATTCTGTAGCAACTCCTATAGAAAGTTGTCGATAGAACTACTTTACTTGTCCAAACAGCTCAGAAGCGAACCTGAAGAAGCTGTACTGAATTGAAAGTTATCACCGTCGTAGAACCCTCTAAGAAATATCTTAACGATACTGATTTGAGTCTGGATAATCCTATAGCAGTTGAAATGAACGGATTAGTTGAGATATTCAAGGTGCAGTTTGTACAAATTGCAGAAGTTTTTGATAACGTCAAACAGGTCGATACATTCTACGGAAAATAGTTCTCATTTCTAAAAGATTCGCTTCAAAATGTTGAACTATTATTTGATTAATTAGTTTATATATGATGCGTATTATTGGTTTTAGTATATTTGTATTTTTTTTATATTTATAAACTAGTGCTTGACCGCAATCCCGGCTGATGGTAAGCAGTGATGCGATCGTTGATGGTAAAGCGCGCTAGTTTATTAACAGCCTATTCCCTCAGAAAAAATGAGCGAATAGGAAGGATGACGGCAGTTGAGCGAGGTGATGCAATGTTAAACCCAACAATACGACCAACGATGCTGCGCCAAAGGGAGATTGATCCGAAGACCTTCCACGACCAAACTCTAGACACAATAACATTTGGCGCATCATACCCAGCACACATCGCAACAAAACTGCTCAGAACCGTCCTCCGTACGGCTTCACCAAACATCATGCCGGAACACGACAATTCGCTTGGCGGCATATTTTTGTCTGATGGGTGGTAACTTATGCCGATATTGTGGCCTACCACCGAGGAAATACACAATCATAATCAGCCTATAATAAAATTCCCATTCCTGGGACCCGGGCCTCGTCTCAGCGAGAGAGAATGGGCGGTAATACACCACACATGCCCAGTGTTCTAAAGAGTTCTCAGAGTTCTCAGTCTCACGATGTTTTCATTCAGTGGTTATAAAACTATAAAAGTATTAGGAACAGGGTGTAAAGTTCACTCTACAAGGTCTTGCCTGGCGGCAAGACCTTGTCTGGTGGGTGGTAACTTTATTCAAGAACATACAATGTTTTAAGCCTTTTTTTTTGGTGGCCAATTATCTTGCTTCTCCCGCTTTGGGCGGATTGGATGGCGGTGTTAGACTTTTTAAAGCCTAGAAACATAAAAACAATATTTTTGTTTGCCTATCCTTTTTCTACCTAGGTTGAAACCGGCTTCAAGTCTAACAGCTAAAGCGAATACCTATCTGACTCCCAAATTCCAAAATAACACCGAAACTCGACCGAAATTTGGAACTGGCGGCCTGCCAAGTGCACTGGACACTTATTATACTACACAAATGTGTGCACAGGTACAACCCACTTACAACAACTTGAAAGTCCAACATGAAAGTCCTTGTTTAGTAACACAAAACATCCATCGAAAAATGAACCCTCAGAAACTTACAACCCACAACCTAAACAGCAGTTAACTCCTCCACAGGAAACGAGTTCATAATAATTCAGTTCTAACTTGTACAAATTACTCCACCTGTTCAAGTTGGCAGACCAAGTCCAAGTTTTGCAATTACGCAGTCTAACCGGTACAGCATTAATGGACGAGGCTGTGGGATTCGCGGGAAGGGTTAGTTAAAACAGCCAAACAATCGGTGCTAAGTTAAATTGCGGAAAATGGAATACAAGGGTGTGTTGTTGGGATTTGGATTGTCGAGGGTATAGCAGTTTTTAGTCCATAATCACGTAGTTGTGTTAACGTTTTTGTCATTATCATTATCAGCTCGTTATCTACTACTGGATATAGGAATTCTCGTATTGAAAGTCATCCTGTGCTGTGATTCTTGCTCCTTCTAGCCTGATGGCGTTTAACCTTAGGAGAATAGGTAAGAAATGGACGCGTTTTAAAACGGACACTGACTGATGTCTTAGAATTTTTGCACGAAAATATTCAAGTTTTAGTTATTGGCAAGTAATGGCAGCCAGTGTAGACAATAACCAAACAACATGAATATTTTCATGAAAAAAATCTAAGACAGTATCAGTATCCGTTTCATAATGCGTCCATATCATTATGAATTCCCCCTACGTTTACCTTTTCGCGGTCTTCACTCGAACACAAGGCTACCTCAACGGTCATCTGTTTTACAGCTTGTAATGCTAGCCTTTTGCGACTTCACGGTTTTATTTCCTTAGCTATATAATATGATAGATGAAACAATGGTTAAAATGAGACGTGGTTAATAGAAAAGTATGGAGGAAAAGGCCATATTACGCCGACCTCAAATAAATTGGGATGAAGGTAGGAAAAAGGTGACCAAATAATATTACAAATAACATATGTAGGTCATTAATTACATTAAATATTAGTAAGCGGGGCAACCTTTTATCGACTCACTGCTGGGCACAGGTCTCCTCTCATACAGAGAAGGATTGAGCGTAATCACCACGCTTGCTCAATGCAGGTCGGCGATTTCAGACTTGAACTCCAGGTTTCCTCAAGATGTTTTCCTTCACCTTCTGTCATTAGTGTCCAAGATATACTAAGAAAGAAAATATAACTTTAGAAAAGTTACATTGGTACTTGCTTGACCTGGAATCGAACCCGCGCACTCATACTTGAGAGGCTGGTGTTTTAACCACTAGGCCACCACGACTTCTGTCTTCTTCTACAAGTCGAACCTGCCCGGTCACAATTGCTTTAGAACGTTGCTGTGTCTTTCGAATTATAATTGAAATAAATATGAATCGACTTTCTTACTTTTGATATTGTAATAAACATTGTTAGACATAAACTTTGCTACCACAAAAACCCTTTACTAAACTAACTTGGATAAACTACCCGTCGTACGGCGAGTATCCACCCTTACATTGTTGACACCATTACGATCCGGACGAAGCGTTTCGCCTCGTCTTTTATACTACGTACATCGAGGGACTGGAACAGTTTGCTAGCGGCGGTGTTTCCTTATGACTACAATTTAAGTGTTTTCAATGCTAGCGTGAGTAGGCTGTTAATAAACTAGCGCGCTTTACCATCAACGATTGCATCACTGCTTACCATCAGACGGGATTGCGGTCAAGCACTTTTATTTTTAATTATTATAAACTATTGCTTGACTGCAATCCCACCTGATGATAAGCAGTGATGCAATCGTTGATGGTAAAGCACGCTAGTTTATTAAGAGCCTTGTCACTCGAAAAAACTGAGCGAATAGGAAGAAAGACGGCAGTTGAGCGAGATGATGCAATGTTAAACCCAACAACACGACCAACGATGATGCGCCAGAGGGAGATTGAGCTGAAGACCCTCCACGACCAAACTCCCAACACAACAATATTTGGAACATCGTACCCAGCACACATCGCAACACAACTGCTCAGACCCGTACCCCGTTCGGCTTCATCAGACATCATGCCGGATCACGACAAATCGCTGAATACTTGTTAATAAGTATAAAAAAAATACGTGATCATTGTATGGACTTTGACCTACCTAACATTGACACTGGACACGTATTTAATAAGCGTTTAAGTTTTTGTCGTAAGTCCCAAGTAGTTTATTAAAAGCTGGATTAGCATATTATTTATGACACTGTTTATTCCGCTAGTACAATTCCGTATAATAATCCCTACCCCGACGAGCAAAGTCAGGAGGAAAAAGTAGTTAGTAGTAGACTTTCCTAATGAAAGAATTAGTAGTTCTTTAAGTGTACTCACTACCAGTCTGTGCAAATAATAACACAATTTAAAACAACGGTATTTTTTTTTTTCGTCCTTTTTTGCCATCAACGCTCAAAAAGGTAACAATTACAATATTTCTTCGTAATCAAAACAAGATAACTTTTCAGCCAATAAAGCGCTTCAAAACTTCTGTAAGTTTCGCTTCAAAATATACAAAATAATAATAAGGGCAGCGCATCGATCACCTAGCAACGGAAAGCGCCCTTAATTACTAAAGTTTACATGTCGAGAACACGATACGCGCCTGAAGTAATTTGTACGGAAGTTATAAAGGTGGAAAATTCCTGTTAAAGATATTTTCAAAGCGTTATTATCAGAGCATGAAGTCTGAAGGAAAGGTTTTAGGAACATGATATATTTTAGGAAACTGTACATTTTTCTTGACTACCATTTCTTTTTTCTTTTTAAAAAACCTTTGCCCCGCACTAGGACTTTCTCCTGTATCGTAGGTGCGTTTACAAACATTTAAAGTTACGCACACAAACAACCGGACCTGGAACAACTACTAGGCCAAATAAATATTTTTATAGACACAATATGGGTGCCTTCTTTATATTAACGAAACTCGGTGAAGATTAGCAGGTGCGTATTTGATCTGGTCGAACACCAGACAAACAACGCTGGATTACATGGATGTTGAATATCTCCTATGATTTTTCTGTTTAAAAAAAATAAAGTTAACGTAACGCGACCATACCACCGCACCGCGTGGCGTACGAACTCCCTGTCGAACTGGCAAGCTAGCGAGTCGTGACCACATTCTTTTAAGCGTCATCAAATTTAAGTATTTAAAGTAACCCTCGGGGAATTCAGGCCTCAAAATTCAAAATTAATAAACTTAGGGAGTCTGCCAATGAATTGTGTCGATGTGGGCCTTGTCGTGATCTGGTCTGGTAGTCGGGGAACTCCGCATCAGAATGTTGGAGGTAAGTAGTTTGTCGCTTATAGCACTTTAATTAGAGGGATATACTCTGAAGGCTTCATTATATCACATATTTGCTTATAGTTTCTAATATATTGCTATACTAAATTCTATATTGCTATACTAAAGTCCACATGAATCTTGTTCAAAATCTTCCGTGATGGGCACGTTGTCGCCACAATGGATTAGGGTAATATTACATCACATTTAGATTAGGATTTGTACTAACTAGCTATCTGCCGACCGAACCGAACTAAACAGAATTGTCCATCATAGAAATCCTCTAGAGACATTAGAGATGTCTCTTTTAAATATCCAGGTTTGGTTCGCCAGAACTCAATCAACTTCTATCGCAGTCCACTGATCGAGATATATAGGCCAAGACTGCACCATAGGGCCTTGTATTTTGCAGTCCGCTGGTCCGCATTCAGTTTATCTCAGTCACTTTTAGAAGGTCGACATTTCATATAGCTGAGTTCAGAGTTCTGAGTGCGTTCAGACTTCATTTGCCGGTTTGCATTTCCACTTCAGGGGGTCTATTCCAAAGTGGTTAATTTATCGTATCTGCCGAATGTACAGCCGTTTTCTTTTTTTTTTTAAGTGCCATTGGCGATTGCTCTTCTAACACGTGCGGCCAGAGAGGCTTCAACTATCGAACAGTCTGACGGCAGCAAGCTCGCTGATACCGAGCTGTCTCCTAATTTATGATGATAACGTAAAATATAATCTAAAGAGAAATATTTAAAGCCCATGTTTAAATTAAATTCTTTCTGCTGGGTGGGAGCAGAGTCGTGTAACTAGGCTATGACGTTAACGGTCACGGTAATACGAAACCCCTTGGAAAGACTAATTGTCAGACTTTCGGGTTCCTGAGGACCCCTAACGTCTAACAAAGATCTACAGATTTCAGCCGGGACCAACGGCTTAACGGGTAGTCCGAGGATGGCCTCGCTATGTAACGATGGTCACCCATATACAGACCAACCGCGGCAAGAATAGCTTAACCTGATCGTTCGAACTGTGCAGCTGTTAATCTGACTTGTGAGTGTTCTCCATATGTGAAAGATAATCAACCATTCACAATCTGTTCGTAGCAAGCTTAGGTACTATGTTCACAAATCGATCAACCCGTGCTGTTATTATTTGGCCACAAGGCCCTCGATACCAGAGTACTAAGCTCCATTCACAATGAGAATAAATCTTTTTTACAGCCCGTTCAAACGATTTTGACTTATATTACGTTGTAGATAGGTATGACAAATGTCTGACAATGTTTATTTATTACTCTAATTTCCCCTGACGTCACAGCGGGCCCTATCAGAATACTAATGTTGCGACATTTATTTTTTAAATATCGAACTTCGAAGCTACATGCTGAGATAGGAGTCTTTTGGTCGCGTAGGTATAGGACTTTTGTGGTATTTTGTTACTTCTTATGTAATTGTTTTTTCTTTTTTTTATTGTATTTCATTTAGTTTTATAATCTTCCTGTACGAATGAGTACAAATACTTTTCTGTCTTTCTAAATGGTAGTTACAGTAAATAGCTGGCAATTTAAACATTTTAGGGTTCCGTACCTAAAACGTAAAACGGAACCCTATTCCTGAGACTTCGCTGTCCGTCTGACCGTAATAGCTAGACGTTGAAATATTTAGAGATTATGTACTCCTGTTGCCGCTATTACAACAAATAAAAAATTAAATTTTTAAGGGGGGCTCCCATACAACAAACGTGATATTTTATGCCGTTTTTTTGCTTGCTCCATATTAAAAACGGAAATAGATAGATGGTTGAAATGTTCATAGAATATTTGGTTATATATTAAAAAAATTAAATAATTAATATAAAATAAATATTGAAGGGAGCCCCCCTTCAATACAACAAAGGTGATTTTTTTGCCGGTACAGAACCCTTCGCGCGCAAGTCCCTCTCGCATTTGGCCGGCTTGTTTTTTTCTAATGCTATCATTTTGCCTGCGCAATAGAAGTCTAAATCGGTAGAATGGGCTGTAAAAAATTTCTTGAATATCTATTCTTAGTCATTTAAAGTAACATGTTGTGGTTCTGTGACTCGACTCAGGTAAAAGTCAAATCACTGTAAATTCTGAATTCTATAAACTCTAATGTAAAGTTTGTAATGACAGGGCATTGAATGTGTGTAATTATGTAATTCACTTTGCAAGTGTGACGATGGATTATATACGGATTCGTTTAATTAGAGGACTAACTGTTGTTGCTAGATTTGGGTAGGCGATTGGAAATGAAGTTTTGGTGTAAGTACCAATTAATCAATAAGACTTACCTACTAGAAGAAAAGCGTGTGTAATAATTTTATCATTAATACATCATAGATGGACGCACTCGTAGGCCTCCCGCAAGACAGTGGTATAACGGCCACAGCCTACTGTCCTCCACCTTCCAGTCACTTACTAAGAGTCATAGGTCCATCTAGCTAGGCGTCCCTCACTTTTTATGAAGTACGATACACTCGTCTACTCCACCGACCTTCTCCATCGACCACCATGGCCACTTCTACTTCAATTCGCTTACTCTGCAGGTTAAAACAGTACTGACAGCAAATCTAACGTAACCATGAGTTTTTCAAGAATTTATCTTAACTTAAAAAAATAATAATTTAGGTAGGTACTTATCCACTTTACTGTAAGTATGATCCTAATATGTACGGTTAAGTAGATACGTGCTTACATTACATGTACATTGATGATAATGAAATATATTCATAAAATATGTGTATTTACTACAATGTTTACGAGCTACTTTTATTTTTTTTATAATTATAAACAAGTGCTTGCTCGCAATCCCGCCTGATGATAAGCAGTGATGCAATATTTGATGGTAAAGCGCGTTAGTTTAAGAACCTATTCACTCAAAACTAAATTGGGTGAATCGGAAGGAAGACGGCAGTTGAGCGAGGTGATGAAATGTTAAAACCAACAACACGACCAACGATGTTGCGCCAGAGGGAGATTGATCCGGAGACCCTCCACGACCTAACTCCCGAAACAACAACATTTTGTGCGAGGGAATTGCACGATTTAATTCCCCCATCTCCGTTCCACCATCGGACGACCCGTCGTACGGCGAGTTTCCACCCTTATGTTGTTAACACCTCAACGATCCGGACGAAGCGTTTCGCCTCGTCCTTTATACCGCGTACATCGAGGGACTGGAACAATCTGCCGGCGGCGGTGTTTCCGTCGGACTACAATTTGAGTGTCTTCAAGGCTAGAGTGAATAGGCTCTTAATAAACTAGTGCGCTTTACCATCAACGATTGCGTCACTGCTTACCATCAGGCGGGATTGCGGTCAAGCGCTGGTTTATATTATAATAAAAAAAAAAAAAAAAAAAATTTGGTGCATCGTACCAGGCATACATCGTAACACAACTGCTCAGACCCGTCCTCCTCACCAGACATCATGCCGGAACACGACAAATCGCTTGGCGGCAAAACTTTGTCTGGTAGATGGTAACTTCTGCTGGTAGCCGATGTTATGGCCTACCACCGAACAAATTTTGAAGAGAAACTTAGGGCCAATTTATTAGAAAATAAGAGAAATTGTTCAAAATCTCATGATGACCCTAGTATCGCGGAGCAAAAGTCGCCACAGTCTTAAGTCAATTATTTCTGATATTTTCCGGATAACTTCATTCCTAATTATCACCTTACATTCACTACAAATAAAAAATCATTCTAACTTTACCAACGACAGTTACGAATAATAACTAAGGTTGATGACCCGTATGATTCTTTTGATTTTCCGTTTCGTAAGTTTCCTCGTTCACTACCCAAACAAAAAACTTAAACAAAAGTGGTGTTCCATAACTTTTTTCATCTCGTTTTGCAAACTGTTAATTTGATGAATTTTATATACTGTACCAAAAGTTACGAGAAATCATAAATAAAGTTGAAGAGTTTGATGGTTTGAGTGCGCCAATCTCACGAACTACTGGTACAAATTGAAAAAATATTTTTAACTGACTGAACTCTCTGCTACCGTAGGCGCTGGCTTGCGAGGTGCTTGGTGAGGACCAGGCCTGAATCGACGGCGCGTTGTGTTTCAAAGAGATCTCAGCACATCGTGATGGAATCCACGAGGACCGATGCCACCTGGGCCAGGGTTGCGGGTTGTAGGAGGCGACCTGACGCTGCCGGCAGTAGTGCGGAGGATGGTCGGTAGCGCAGAGTCGTGAGACGCGGTGGTGTCCTTCTGCGAGAATGTGATGTCGCAGAAGGAAGCTGCGGAACGGGAGAGAGAGATATCAACTCCCTTCCCGGGCCGCAGAAGACGCACCGGGCGCCGATGAAGGGCGGATAACGCCCTCTTCCGCCCCCCATGAATGGATTCAAGGGCGAGGGACACGGGGAAGTCCCCGCCCCTATCGATGAACCCCGGCGTGAAAAGTGCTGATTCCGAATCTAATTTGTATAAATGACCTTTAATTCTGAATTAGATTACACAAAACTTTAAATCAATTACATATAATGAAAAATACATGAATTAGAGATCACATTTTAAGCCAGAAGATGCATGTTTTAGATGAACTCCGCTCGGAAATTTCGGAAAAGATGGATTGACTGGATGTATAGGTAGCAAGTCGTGGTGGCCCAGTGGTTACAACACCAGCCTCTCAAGCATGAGTGTGCGGGTTCGATTCCAGGTCAGGCAATTACCAATGTAACTTTTCTAAGTTATACCTATGTATAACTTCGAAAAGTATATCTTGGACACCACTGACTAATTAAAAGGTGAAGGAAAACATCTTCAGGAAACCTGGACTTTAAGTCTGAAATCGCAAACCCACATTGAGCAAACGTTATGATTACGCTCTATCCTTCTCTGTATGAGAGGAGACCTGTGCCCAGCAGTGGGACGATAAAAAAGGTTGTTGATTATAGTAAACAAAAAGTCACTTTAAATAAAACGATGAAACTGACAAGGACTTAAATGCCAACACGTAAGGCACATTTTGTCCTGCATTTGAGCTATTTCGAAGTCTTGTAACATCACAAAAATCAGTCACACAGGTCGCAATTCATTACTCCAAGTTACAGCTCCAGATCTAGCTCACAATCATTTGAAGTTAAATCGTAAAGCCTGGAAAGCAGTAACGAGCGATCGAAGTACGCACCGAATGGTATGTCGTTTGTACCCCGAGTGACATATTGTGGTAACTCCGTTGGAATAAATCACGCACTGTACCTGAATGGACACGGAATGGTTTGAGGTATAGGGGCTGGATGTGGCCTTGGGTATGATTGACGTTGTTGTTGGAGGTTGGTTCCTGTAGAACATTACTGGCCATTAGGAGTATAATCTGTCACATAGTGACTATCCCCCTTATTCATAAACGCTGCTTAAAGTTAACTAGCGATTAGCGATTTTTTAAACATACATTTTAGACACTTGCACGTCACTTAACATTAATAATATCGATTATGTATAAACTCCTTAAACACTGTGGTGCTTATTCATAAAGAATGATTTAAGTTAAATGACGTTAAAAGGTCAAAAATGTATGTTTTAGGAATCGCTAATCACTAGTTAACTTTAAGCAGTTTTTATTAATGGAAAAAGGGATCCTCCCTATTCATAAAAACTATTGTCATATTCAAAATATGATGATAGTTTGGAATAAATAGAATAGAATACTCTTAATTATGTACACCATATAGATTACAGAACATAAATATAAAGATTTTACAAAGGTGACAAATGGGAGGTCTTATCGCGAACGGATGTGTTTCAATGATATAAAATAACCAAGAGTTTTGACGGGAAATCTAAGATGAGTGTCACGCGCATTTTTCATTGGACTTTTAAAATTATTTATAGTGTCGTTTACTAAATAATAGTTCGTGATTTATGTATTAAAAAACGCATTCAGTAAATAATTAAAAAGAACATTGAAATATCGCAGCATAGTGGCCACATCATGATTTTGCCTAAAACCCTCATAGACGGTTCACGCGGCCGTCTTTGGAAATTATCAAAGAATTTCTATAAATTGTTACACGTGTTATGGAAAAATTGTGGTATCTATTCCACAGAGGCCATTGATCAAGAGTTGAGGTTGAATGTCACCTTGAAAAAAAAATAACCAATTTAGATATCGGCATTACGAACTGCGTGCGGACTCTGCACTAAGCATTTTCCATCAGTAATGGAGGTATAGTCTTGCTGCCAAGCGATTCGTCGTGTTCCGGCATGATGTCTGGTGAAGCTGTACGGAGGACGGGTCTGAGCAGTTGTGTTGCGATGTGTGCCGGGTACGATGCTGTTGTGTCGGGAGTTTAGTCGTGGAGGGTTTCCACATCAATATGCCTCTGGCGCAGCATCGTTTTTCGTGTTGTTGCGTTTAACATTGCACCACCTCGCTCAACTGCCGTCTTCCTTCCTATTCACTAAGTTTTTTTAAGTGAATGGGTTTAATAAACTAGCGCGCTTTACCATCAACGATTGCATCACTACTTACCATCAGGGGATTGCAGTCAAGCGCTAGTTTATAATTACTATAAAAAAAAGGTTTGATTTCCTGTGTCTAAACTAATGGACATATTTATATGATTTTTTATGGGAAGATTGAGAATGTGTTGAGGTACACGATGTTTAATTTATTGTCGTATTATCAGCACCACTCTGTATATCTATGAGATAAGATATTTAGGTAGCAATTATCCCTATATTTGTGTCATTATATTACCAATATTAAGGGCAAAGTTTGTCCTCATGAACTTTATTCATACATTCATATTATATAAATGAGGAGAAATGAATGTATGTATGGATACTTTTTATCCGGATATTTCCACAAAATCGAAACTTATGCAGGTCAAACCACAGATCACAATTAGTCCACTATAAATCAAGACTCGAGTGAAAACGTTGTCTGTAGCGGTACATATAAACGCCATATGTAACAACGCTACTGACGTCACACGAATTCTACATCTCGCAAGCAGAGTTTACCGTGCAATTAACATACATACAACTTCCCAACTTCAACCGTTGGGCAAGTACCCGCCAGACATACTTAACGCCCGACTGGTCGGAGGATCCTCCCTTATCTATGGAGGATGAGGGAACTTTGCACCTTGTTCCTCATGCCTCCACATCGTCATCAACCTTTTTATCGTCCCACTGCTGGGCATATACAGCGTGGAATTTTAATGGTTGTTTTCCCGCAGCGAAACGGTTTTGTCTTAGTAATACAATCGTTTCATCAATAAATAAAATATTAGAAACACAAAATGGCAGATTTAACATAGTGATAAAAAAACTCGAAAGTGAGCACAAACCAATAGTAAACTTCTGATAATCTACAGCTGAATGGCGCGGGGCCATTGACCCGCGTGCTTCAACTATTATCCATTCATACTTTTACGGGCTTATGATTTTCATAAATACTTTTTAGCTGCAATTTACTGAACACGAAAATAAAATTATTATCTAAGACAATTGTTTGTAATTTTTGCACGCAGACTACTTTATGTCATATCACTAGAGTCTAGAGCTTATTTTACTTTGAACATTTATAAAGCGGCAGCGCCTTTGAACGGTAGTTTTTTTGAATGCTAGTTTGAGCGGTAATTTTTTGTATTGGTACATTTAAGTCATTTTATACCTTATTAACGCACATGACAGATTTTTTTTGGTTTGAACATTTTTTTCTTTTGTCGGAATGGCGTTGAATTTTCGGATTGTTGCTTACAAGCTGTTTTATGGGCTATCACTGCGCGCGGGAGCTTATCATGGTTTGAACATTAAATGCATTGCTTTCCATTGAGGCTGTTTCATGCTCATTCCGAGTAGCACCTACAATATGTACGCTACCTACATATTGTAGGTGCTACTCGGAATAACTTTTTTCACTTTTTCAAGTTGATGATTTTTTTTTTTATTATTTTTTATTATTTTACATCCAAAATATTTTTAATATTGTCTTTTACTCTATTCATCGAAAGTACTTCTTAAAGCAAATCGTTCTGCCGCGGGAAAACAACCATTAAAATTCCAGCGTGTATATTGAACGTAATCAACACGCTTGCTCAATGCGGGTTGGCGATTTCAGACTTAAAGTCCAGGTTTCCTCAAGATGTTTTCCTTCACCTTTTAATCAGTCATTGGTTTCCAAGATACACTAAGAAAGTACATATAACTTAGAAAAGTTACACTGGTACGTGCCTGACATGGAATCGAACACTAGGTCACCACGACATCGGCATATGCCTCCATATTATCAAAGAATTTTCACAGATAATCTCCCATAACCAACTACTCCTTCACTTTATGTGAGAACTCGTTTATAGCCAACGAACACATAAACTTAACACAGCTATCTCTTCCAGTATGTTTTTATCTTGGTCGCTAATAGAAACACAGCCTATGCTATATCCTGGGAACGTCGCGCGGCTGATCCATTTTTCCATGAATTATGGCACTCCGGGGAAAATATGAAAAAATACGACTGCGCAGTGTGACGTCACGGTAACGAGCGCCTTGTTTAGATGTTTGCGTGTATGTAATCAAACCTTCTACAGCTTGCATTAGGCTTACCCTTTAAATTGGCAGATTACTGCTGGATTTAACAAGTATGGTGTTTATTATGTTTGATCTTTTCAAGATTGGTTGATAAGGTGTTAATTTCTGAGTAGCAGATTTTGGAGTGTAGACACTAAACTTATGAGGCAGTGACCATGATACATTGCTCGTAAAACCGATGGTCGATAGGGCAATAAGGCTCTGGAGTGGCAGCCACGTACCAGAAGACGCAGGCTAGGGAGGCCCCCGTTAAGGTGGACCGATGACCTGTTAAAGGTTCCGGAAAACCGATGGATGCGGGCAGCACAAGACCGGTCACTGTGGAAAGCCTTGGGGGTGGACCTCTATAGGCACCCAAAGCCTAAGTACCCAGTAGTTTCTTCCCGCCCTTTAGAGTATAATAAAGTTGTCTTCACTGTAATGCAAAGGGTCGCAGCATAATGCTCAGCAATAATCGTTTGGCGTAGATGTGACGCATATTTCCCCCAACTTTATCTTATTTTTTTTGCGTAAAATGCGTATATTCCCAAGAAACATTTTCTCGGGAATAAACGTATTTTCTCTCTTTATTTGATTATCATGTACTTAGCCTATTCCCAACAATGTGAGGGGTGGCTTACACAACGGTATTTTTTGTTTTCGGGAAACCTGATTATAGATTGTTCAGAATAAGCAACTGAATCGATTCAAATTATTTTTACACCATGTTTTATTTTTCCCAAATGTTCTTACAATCGGTTTCCGTTTGGTTACTAAACAGGCGCACAACACAATTCACGGCAGATCTTAGCAGTCAGTAGGCATGTGCGCACAGCGGGACGAGCACCCGTTTGTGCATAAGACATAATCGGCAACATTTCGAACAATTACGTACTAAGTTATGTTTGAGGGTAGTGAATGATTAGAAACCTTGTAAATATTGAATAAGTAAATTATTGTAAATAGTGATGAATAACATTTTTAAACAGGCCAAGGTTTATTGTAGAAAGTTATTACCTGTACCTATAGCCTGCTGTGGTTAAGTAATGTAATATTCAACACATTCCTTGCAATTTTGACTTTAAGCGCTTGGCGTAAGGTGCAACAAACCGCATTGACTATATTTTATCACTACGGCTGCATTTGCGAATAAAGTACATAATCATATCAACATAAACTTGACCCTTACGAAGATCTAAGGCCTGCAAGTGTGATTGAAAATGTTCATCATCATTCATCATCATTATGAACCTTCTATCGTCCCACTGATGGGCACAGGTCTCCTCTCATACAGAGAAGGAATGAGCGTAATCACCACGCTTGCTCAATGCGGGTTGGCGACTTCAGACTTAAAGTCCAGGTTTCCTCAAGATGTAATCCTTCACCTTCAGTTATTGGTGTCCAAGATATACTTAGAAACTACATATAACTTTAGAATAGTTACATTGGTACTTGCCTGACCTGGAATCGAACCCACTCACGCACTCATACTGGAGAGGCTGGTGTTTTAAGTACTAGGCCACCACGACTTGGAAAATGTTATCACTAGTTAATTAAATACAATACAAATAGAAATTATTACCAATGAATGCAAGACGAAGCCGCTGCAGGAGGTAAAGCGCGTGCGTTTGCGTCGCGCAGTGACCATGTATTCATTAGGACAACTAGTTAACATAACAAGCAATTATTACTAAAAATAATTAATTCTTTACAACATATTTGTTGTAAAGAATTAATTATTTTGTGTGTTTGGACACGTGTTTCGGTTTTCGCATATCCATAAAATAACGTTTTATGAACCATTCAAACAACTGATAATGGCGCCGATTCTGTCGTTCACAAACTAACTAATTTTATGTTATGTGCATTTTTTTCTTTTCATTTCGTTAAGAAAAGGATAGAAGGTAACATTTTAATTTAATCCTGTCAAATTAAGATACTCCATAGACATTTTAGACGTGATTATAAACATGGTGACTAAAATTACGCCAGTTTACGCCAGGAGCGCATTAATTTGACAGGTCTAAACTAACATTTTATCTTCTGTCCTTTTCTTAAAGAAATGAAAAGGAAAAGATGCACATAACTTAAAAATTAGTTTAGTTTATGAACAACTAAGTGTGTACTAAAGTCGCACCTCTAGCTAGCCCAGTAGTGATAAGAAGCGAGATGTCGTGTTAGTATTTTCGTATAAAATTCTTACGTTTTTGGATACAGATTTACATTCTAGAATCATGCAAATTTGTTCTGAAACACCAAGAGCTGTACTCAAAACGAGATGACAACCAGTCACGCTATCAACTCAGGCATCGTTCTAAACTAAACATGCCACGTTCACGGTTAAAAATGCACTCGACAAGTCCCTACATGATGTCTATAAAATTATATAATAAACTACCCGCACAAATAAAAAAAGAAGATAAAATAAATATATTTATAAAAAAACTTAGACAATTTCTTTTATATAAATGTTACTACTCTGTCAACGAATACCTCAATGATAGAAATATAAAGACACAAACTTAAATAGAAGACATACACACATTCGCACACACACGCACACGCACCCCCACACACGCACCCGTTAGCAAGCAACGTAGTAGAATATAAAAAAGTGCTTCCTCTCTCCTAACTTCACTTATTTTGTTGTGCCCGACAGGGTTCACATGAACTAATTTTAAGTATTACCATCTAAGAATACATGTGGAAAACAGTAAAAGTATTGAGTGTTGAGTATTGAGGAGGCTTTGTTATTTTAAATTGTAGCTACACCCGTCTTGTCTCGATGTCCGTACCCAACAGCTTTCTACGGATCGGTGGTTCATCTGGCTTCGGGGCATTATAGTATAACATTGAATCCAGTGAATCCGAAAAGGGCTAGCTCTGGTAATAATATTTCGTCTGTGGTCAAACAACATGACTGTTGTTTATGGGTTCAAAGTAAACATAAGCAATCAATTTCAAGCCACTCGAAACTTTCCAATGATTTAAAAATGTTTCACTAATACTATCTATTTATTAAATCACTTACGATACAAGAGTAAATCTGTTTTTGTGGCAACGTTTTTTAAAATAAAATAAAATAGACACGATTTTTTTTAAATTGATGTGTCTATTTGTTATGTCAAAATAACAGCTTGAATAATGTGTAAGAATATATATATATTGCTACTGGCAATCTCATAAATAGTGTAATGTCAAAAGTATCATTAAGGTAATAAATTAAGAATAAAAATAATAAAAATATACTGTGTTTCTATCTCTTTTGTTTCTGTTTTCATTCTATCTAATCTTCAAAAGTGATTTTCCAGGCTATTTTAATTTTAGAAAAAGAATAATTTAAGAAAAACGTTAACCGAACGAAGTCACGATCACAAGTATTTTTTACATGATGACGTCACAAATTCACAATTCAATCAAAGCATGATAACAATTGTAGTTATTATGACTATTGTCCAAAAAGAACAAAGTCAATCTCAAGTTATTTTTATATTTTTTTTTATTTTATAATTTATAAACTAGTGCTTGATTACAATTTCACCTGAAGGTGCAGTTGATGGTAAAGCGCGCTATTTTGTTAAGATCCTATTCACTCTAGCCTTGAAGACACTCAAATTGTAGTCCGACGGAAACACCACTGCTGGCAAATTGTTCCAGACTCTCGATGTAAGCGGTATAAAAGAGAAGGAAACGCTTCGTCCGGATCGTCCGGTATTATCATCATTACAAAGATAATTACTGATTCATTTTTATAATTAAACCTGTATTGTTGCGCGGTCGGAAACTTCCATTTGATTGATGGATATTCCAAAAGGACATAATGACAGCAATCATACTATAATTATTAATGAACTCTCTTCACTTTTTACTGACATCAAATAAACCAAAAAAAAAACTGTATCAACTCTACTAAACCCAATTTTAATGAAGTACTTTTGCCTTGTCAAAAAGTCAACCAGACAGAAAGGTTGAGTCTAACAAATTTAAATTTTAGACTGTTCATCCAGTTTTAGCATTCAGTTTTAGCGTCTAGTTCTACAATCAGCTATATGCAGAAGGGTGGACAATTAACAATCAATCATCAATCTTTTTTTCTTTTTTATCGTCCGACTGCTGGACACAGGTCTCCTCTCATACAATAAAGGATTGAGCGTTATAACCACGCTTGCTTAATGCGGGTTAGCGATTTCAGACTTAAAAGTCCAGGTTTCCTCAAGATTCTTTCCTTCACCTTTTGACGTGACAACGTCTATTAAATTGGTACGGCGTGGAGTCATTCTCGAAAACACCATAACGGCCGAATCTGACGCCACACGGAGTCCACGCCTACTTTACCCCCACCCCTAGAGCGCTCGAAGGCATACTCGGAAACATAGGTATAGACGTTGTCACGTTCAAATATCGGCAGTAGACGGAGTTCTACAGACAACCAATTTTTAATCAGTCATTGGTGTCCAAGATATACTTGGAAAGTAAATATAACTTACAAATTAAAAACTTACTTAGTAATTCTTAACCTACTAGACTTAGAAATTAGAAGTTAAATTTATTTATTTATTTCATATCTAAAATAAAATACTTTAAGAATTATCAACAAATTATCGCCTACCTAGGTTTCGAAAATCCAAATCATAACACACGTGTCATCGGACTATGTAGGTCAACAATCTTCCAGGCTGGTTAACTGCCGACATATCAAGATAAAGTGTTGTTTACTTTAATTTGAAACGTTTAGTCCTCCTTAACCTCCCCCCTCCCCCATGCTGTCATTATAGGTAGTCAAAAGCCCGAAAGTTTGATAATCAGTCTTACTAATAGCTATCGTATTACCAAATAATTGAGTTGTGGAGGTCAGATACCTTCTCGTATTCAGCAGGATCCGTTAGACTGGAAGTCATTCCAATGTGATTGGAACATCTAGGTGGATGATATTGTGTATACAATATGTAACAAAACCCTGTCCGATCCGTGAAGGTATTGTTAGGTATCGATAACTGATTCTACTAATGGATACAAAGCCGGGCTAAACTTAAAAAAAAACATCCCCGTAAGAAAATAAATATTATTTCGCAAAAAGAGGTAACTTAATACATGTGCGGTAAGCAACCCTTCCGCGGGGGGCGTGGTCGCATCGCTATTCGGTCATAATAATACAGGTGTTGTCACTTTTTTTTTAAATTACCAAATTTCGGGGAAGTTGGAATTAATTCGCGGGAAAAAAAGATTATTTCAAAATTCATTAGTATTGTTTCTATGTTGATTACGTAAAATTTTATATTATATTTGGTCAAGTGTTCACTTAATCTTTATTATCGTTATATGGGTCGGACAGGGTTTTCTTTACATATTGTATATGTAAGAAAAATGTACTTTCTAAGTATATCTTGGACACCAATAACTGATTACAAGGTGAAGGAAAACATCTTGACGAAACCGAAAATTAAAAGTATGAAATCGCTAACTCTCATTGAGCAAACGTTGTGATTACGCTCAATCCTTCTCTGTATGCAAGGAGATCTGCGCCCTGCAGTAGGACGATACATTTTTTTGATGATGGTGTTGTTATCTTCACTAGTCTCCGCAGACTAACTGACCACGTTTATCATAACTCCTATCACACTAACTTCAACTGCAGTATAATAAACCCAGCCAGGACTGTTTGCCTTTTAGTTTAACAACTACAAAAAACTTCAGAAGCCCGGCTTAAGTAAATGAAGCCGTCCCTGATATAACACATAGTTTCCATCCTTTGACAATGCCCACGTACACCCGAAATTATTTTATATTTCTGTGAAAACGTAAAGGAGCTTTTTTGCTCTTTGATACTGGTTTAATGTCCATAAAAGTGATATTTGATAACAAAAGGACCTTTTGTAAAAAGATTTCTGGTATAAAATGTAGGGCGAAATAAAATAAGGCAACTTTCGTTGCGTTGATAATAAAAGGACACAATTTAAATACGCTTTGTGTATGAAAATGTGTTTAATAAGTGATATTCAATTTCAAGAACTTACAAATAATATTTGAACCGTGATTCTTGAACTTGGTCCAACAATACCTACAATACACTTTGTGGTATATAGGTTTTATTAATAACTAGATGCGCCCCGCGGATTCGATTTCAATCGCGTACGAGTATCGATATAATGACGACAGCCTCCGTGGCGTAGCGGTAACGAATACGGCCACTGCGCAAGGAGGCGCGCGGGTTTGATCCCCGCGCTGTGCAAATATTTGTATGCATTTATATGAATATTTGCACTGATCTGGTCGTGCCTTGGAAAGCACGTTAAGCCGTTGATCCCGGTTATCATAAGAATACCTAACGGCAGTCGTTACGGGTTGTTGGAGCCGTGAAAAGTCCAACAATTGGTCTAACTGCAATACTTCGATATCGCCGTAGGGTTATGGAGGTCAGACGGCGGGCGCTTCATGAAAAACATCGAATTTCAGCCAAAATCAGCAGGTAGGCTGGTAAAGCTGACGCCAGACAGAAAAAAGCTTCGGATGCGACTGGGATAGATAATAGTATTGAATATGTTATTTCTGGATAGAAACTATTTGCTGCGCCCTGCGGTTTTACCCGCGTAATTTTTGTCCTCGTGGGAATATCGGGTTAAAAACTCTTCTACAACCTTCATCTTATATTGCAATCCTCCTTATACATTATGTGTGTTCAAAATTTCAATCGAATCCATTCGGTAGTTTTTATGTGAAAGAGTATCGAAGATCAATACATTCATACATCCATCCGTCCTCACAAACTTTCGCATTTATAATATTGTTACGGGCTAGGGGTACTAAAACGCCGGTTAAGGGTTGCGAAGTTTATTGGCAACGAAGGTACAGTCGACCGTAGGCAATGACAAGTAGAATGTTGCTGACGTTACACCGAAGTCTTCACTTACGTCCACGAAGTCCGTATTGTAAACACACAATAACACTACAGATGTTACTACACGTAGTACTCAAAGTTCTCTTTACTGTTGTCGCAGTAAGTATTCTCAAAGATCGCTTCTTAACTGTCGCTTGTTCTCGTATCGCTAGTCGAATGCAGACTGACTGTGCGCTGGCGTCACGGCGCTATATATAGGCCAGCTGATCGAACATTCCAGATTCGTCTAGACGTAATAATAATAGCGCATAACTTCGAGTACATTCAGTAGATACCTACAGTAATTCCCGGAAACTGGTTTCTAGAAATTTCGATGTCGTCACTAAGTTGACAAAATTGATGAAACCTGTACCATTCGATAGGTCTAGCAATGCGTTTTTATATTGTGCCTCGGTAATACCCAGGACTCGAGATATAGTGCTTAAAAGTTATGTACTGTATGTCATGCAATATTGAACTTTATGCCCTTGACATAAGGTGCATTCGTAACAATATCACTAGCGACCCGCCCCGGCTTTGTACGGGTGCAATGCTGATAATAAATAATTATATACACTACAGAAAACATTTAAACGTTGTATATACAAACATAGCGCCCCGCCGCTCCCCCGCCCTGGTCGGTTGGTACCGCCACAAACGCTACACCAGGCAATTTTTAAGTTTGTAATATCTTCGAAAATATTCATTTAAATCATATACTGTAAAAACCATATAGATCTAGATTAAACCAACAATGTACTTGGGTATTTACGGGGTGGCGCAATAGAACGTGCATTTTTAAAATAATTATTAAAAAATTAATACAAAAGGTATAGTTAAAATAAAACTAAGCAATTATTAAGTGATAACTGAAGTTTATTTTTTTAAAATAACATCATCTAAATGACGACCCTCTCTACGTTGGCACTCCTCTAACCGCAAACGGAAATTACCGAAAACTTTCTTAAGTAGTGCTGGTGTGATTGCTGCCATTTCACCACGAATATTCTCCTAGAGCTGACTGATGTTTCTCGGATTATTGGTGTAGACTTTGTGTTTGAGGTATCCCCACAAAAAAAAGTCCGGAGGCGTCAAGTCTGGACTGCGCGGAGGCCATGGGATATCACCTCTTTTCGAAATCAGTTTGCCAGGGAACATCTGCTTCACAACCGCCATGGAGTCATTTGATGTGTGACTGGTAGCTCCGTCTTGTTGGAATTAAGTCCTAGAGTTCTTTATTCTTGAATTTTCAAGTTCTGGGGCCAAAAAACCATCCAACATCGCAACATAGCGTTCGGTATTAACAGTAATGTTTTGCCCCCGTGCGTTTTCAAAAAAATAAGGACCAATTATTCCTTTGGCAGAGATTGCGGCCCAAACTGTCACTTTAGGGCTATGTAACGGTTTTTGATGTTTGAGTCTGGGATTCTCACTATTCCAATAATGACAATGTTATGTTTGTAATGTTATGTAATGTTTACGAAACCATTCATATAAAATGTGCCTCATCAGAGAAAAGGATGTTTTCAAAATTTGAAAACCGATTGAGCATTTCATTAGCAAATGTGAGCCGTGCTATGAAGTCAGAGTCTTTCAATTCTTGAGTTAATTGCAGCTTGTATGGATGCAATTTAAGATCCAAGTTTAAAATTCGTTGCAAACTTCGTCGCGATATGTTTAGGACAGACGATCCCTTGCGAGTAGACATTTGTGGATCTTCTCGTACCGACTGCTTAACACCCTCAATATTGTCTTCGGTCCGAGATGTGCGTGGACGACCTTTTGCGTGTGGTTTAAACGTCGATCCAGTCTCTTCAAACCGCTTTATCCAGATTTTAATTAAATTAGCACTCGGAGCCTCCCTAATTTGCCGTACACCATACTCAGAACAAAATAGTCGCCTGACAACTACGTACGAACGAGAGTTTTCGTAAAATGCGCGCACGCAAAATGCGTGACGCTTCCCGTCGAAGTGACTCATAGTGACTAAAACTTCATGAACCGCGCTACCCAACGATATCGGTCTCCCCTCGCCCACGCCCCTTCTACCCCGCAAAAAAAGATGTTGCAATATGCACGTTCTATTGCGTCACCCTGTACTTGGATCAGGATTAATGCTATATTGGTTAAAATTGGCTCGAAAATTACCCATTATTTGTCGTAAAAAGTAGATTACAAAAAATGTTATTGGGGGATATCCATAACAGATAGACATAATTATACCATCACGGAATTTTTCGTAGACCTTTTCAATGTGTACAATACTTAGTGCATTATTTTGGTACATCTCGTAGCGTTTAGGCTGTTTGTAATGTAAGCGGAAAAAATGTAACTATTTTCGATATCACATTAGAAACTACTGTATTCTTTTAAACTTGTTCCTTCGCCCTTGTGTCAATGTTCTACGTCGAACTGTGAATTTGAACAGTCCGCACATCACATCTTGTGGGATTGTATTCTTTGGCAGAATGAACGCAATATTATATTGGATAGTGTACAAGTTACATCCGGAGTCGTTTATTATACGAACCTTGTAGAAACTAGAACCAATTTCCGTGCGTTCAGGCGCTTTTGCCATACCTATTATTGGAATCAATTGTAACAGCACATACCTACTTAGGACCAGAAAAAGGTGCTTTGGTTGAGAGAAAAATGATAAAATAAAATAATTACAACTTATATATTAGTTTTTATATTATACTAGCTTTCCGCCCGCGGCTTCGCCCGCGTTAACTTCGGTTATATCGCGCGTTTTAGATTTCTCTCGGGAAAATCAATTTTTTCGGGATAAAAAGTACCCTATTATTTAATCCGGACTTCTAACTTTACGCCTGCAAAATTTCAAACACATGTGAAAAAAAGATTTATTGAGTAGATAAAGCGTGAAGAAAACAGTTAAAGAGGTAACAGTTAAAGAGGATCCCGCGGGAACAGTAGATACTTTCTTCCGGGATAAAATGTATCCTATATCCTTCTCCGTACCACAGACTAAGTTAAAGAGGTAACAAACATATAAATAATTACACTGTTAGTAGCCCGCCCGTGTTAATTTAGATCCCACGGGAACAGATAAAAGGTGTCCTATGTCCTTTCTCGTTCCGCAGACTATGTGTATGCAAATATTAAATATTATTAAATAATTATATTGTTATTTCTTGCCCGTGGCTCCGCCCGTCGTTGCTCCGTCCGCGTTAATTTCGATCCCACGGGAACAGTAGCTACTTTCTTCCGGGATAAAATGTATCCTATATCCTTCCCCGTACCCTAGACTATGTGTATGCAAATTTTCGTGATGATCGGTGCAGTAGTTTAAGCGTGAAGAGGTAACAAACAAACAAACAAACAAACACACTTTCGCATTTATAATATTAGTTGGGATACTTAGTACTGTATATACGTATGTATACATACAAATTACAGGGAGAGAGTACTCATTCATGTTTCTAAGAAAGAGGCTTTTTCGAGGTATCTTAAGTTATTGATAGATCTTTGACTACCAATTTTCTCTTTTTGTTATAGTAAATAACTTGTTTACTTCAAATTATTATTTACGTTTTACTATAATATATTCCTGTAGTTTCGCCCGCATTAGTGTCGATTATGTGGGAACATCGGAATAAAAATTATCATATACTTATGTGGAAAAGCTTAAGAAAACGGAAGTGCATACGCAGGTACAACGTCTCTTTCGCTACTGGTATGCTAATCAGACAAATAATGTTAGGTGGGCAGGTACACTGTCTGAAATGTACAGGTTGGAATGTGGGACGAGACAAGGTGGGTTGACTTCTCCCAAGCTCTTTAACCTGTATGTAAACGAGCTGTTGGTTGAGCTCAGCAGCACGCGTGTTGGATGCTCGGTTGATAATGTTTGTATTAATAATATCAGCTATGCTGACGACATGGTGCTGCTGAGCCCAGCTGTCGGTGCGATGAGACAGCTTTTACATGTTTGTGAGAGGTATGCGAATAAACATGGTCTCATGTATAACTGCACGAAAAGTGAGTATTTGGTCTTTAAGTCTTCTGGTAAATGCCCATCTAGTGTGCCCAAATTGACATTAAATAATAATGAACTCAAGCGGGTAAGTCATTTTAAATATTTGGGACACTATGTTACCAAAGATCTTGATGACCAAATGGACATTGAAAGGGAGCGCAGGGCACTGGCGGTTAAGAATAACATGCTGGCACGCAGGTTTGCTCGTTGCAACGAGAATGTTAAAATCTCTCTTTTTAAAGCGTACTGCCAAACCCTTTACACGAGCAGTCTGTGGTTTTGTTATACACAGAGATCGCTCGGTGCCCTGCGAGTCCAATATAACAACGGTTTCAGGATGTTGCTGGGATTGCCCCGTTTCTGTAGTGCATCTGGCATGTTTGCGGAAGCCCGTGTTGATGGCTTTCATGCCATTATACGCAAGAGAACCGCCTCCTTGCTACGTAGAGTACGGGGTAGCACTAGCAGCATTTTGAAAGTAGTCGCTGATAGGACCGACTCCAAAATAATGGAGTGTTTCATGCGGGTCCTAGTTAGACAGTAAAGAGTGTCTGGCTGCGCTCGCAAATACTTTAATATTGTCTTAGTTTTTATTACTACTAACATAGGCTTAAGATTTTTGTAGTACTAACCGAATATGGATACCTACTGTCCGAAATAAATTATTATTATTATTATTATTATATGTAAAAAAAAATATATCTAAATCCATATAGTAATTTTTGCGTGAAACCAAATAGGATAGACACCTGCAATACCCACTATCCTTTTCTTTTGATGAGATGAGAAATCATCAAATGACTTCTCCTGCTCTGGGCGGGGCGGAAAGGTGTGTCAGACTTTTACTGACTAAAACCCACCCGTGTTTCTTTATTTGCCTGTGCGACGGCTAGGGCCACGATTTCTTGTTTAACCAATCCGCGACCCTGAGCCAGGAATCTGACATCTCTTTGAGGCGCGCGTAAAACACAACGCACCGTCGACTCGGGCCTGGCCCTTACCGGGCGGCGAGCTGCCCTCTGCCCACCACCCGCGCCTGCGCCCAGGTCTGCGCCTGCGGTGGCTGGGAGTTCGGTGTCGCCCCGTTGCCTCACGCGCTCCGCCTGCTCCTTTGCCAGCATAACTGCTTTACAGAAGGAAGTGACAGCCTGCCATGCAGTCTCGCTCCGGATCATGGCCTGGACCCCGGGTCGGACGCGAGATCACCGTTACGAGGACACCGCGGTGCTCTACCCAAGACGGGCAGACCTCCACCTTATGGTCCACCGTGTCCTCAGGACGATCCACACAATAGTGACATCCTGGCGTGTCCTCCCGCCTTATATGGATCAGGAACCTCCCGAAACAGCCGTGTCCGGTGAGAACCTGCGTCAGGCGGAAGGTGAGGTGAAGCGCCATTCTAGCCACTCCTCAAAGAGGGGACTTACGGCCGCTATTGTGGCGTGCCTAGCACTGACTACCCACTAACCTTAGGTGGCAATGTTCATTATGATCCCACTGATCGTATATCAACATGACCGCCTAATATCTCTTCAGAATAATGTTTTATATTTATATAATTAAAAAAAAAAAAAAAATACTGTAATTTTATGAAAATTAGTCTGTACAATATGTAAAGAAAACCTCGTTGGACCCATAGGGATAATAAAGGGTAGGTAAAGACATGACCAAATAAAATATGAAATTTTACATAATCATCATAGTAATAATAATGATGAATTTTGATATCATCCTTTATTTTTTCTCCGCAAATTAATTCCAACTTACCCAAAATTTGGTATTTTTTTAGAAAAGGGACATCACCATTTTTGAAGGTATTAATATGAGCGATGCGACCACGTGCCGCGTGCCCTGCTCCTCTTCGCCCGCCCATGTATTGCCTCCCGCACATGTTTTAAGTTACCGCCTTTTGTGAATTGATTTGAAATAATGATTTTTTTTTTTTTTTTTTTAATTCTTATAAACTAGCGCTTGACTGCAATCCCACCTGATGATAAGCAGTGATGCAATCGTTGATGGTAAAGCGCGCTAGTTTATTAAGAACCTATTCACTCGGAACAACTGGGCGAATAGGAAGGAAGACGGCAGTTGAGCGAGGTGATGCAATGTTAAACCCAACAACACGACCAACGATGCTGCGCCAGAGGGAGATTGATCTGAATACACTCCACGACCAAACTCCCAACACGACAACATTTGGCGCCTCGTACCCGGCACAGATCGCAACACAACTGCTCCGACCCGTCCTCCGTACAGCTTCACCAGACATCATGCCGGAACACGACGAATCGCTTGGCGGCAAGACTTTGTCTGGTGGGTGGTAACTTCTGCCGGCAGCCGATGTTATGACCTACCACAAAAGAAATTATTTTTTAGGGGGAATTTTTTTAAGATTAGCCCGGCATTGTAGTCATTAGTAGAATCTGTTATCGATACTCATGCGTACGCAAGTACCTACTGAAAGTGCCTAAAATTTTAGCGAAACTTTATGGCTATTTCAGAGATACAAGATAAATAATGCTACCCTCATTCACTAACTAACAGAAAACCAATCCTCGTCATTAACAAGTGAAAGGTTCAACGTTTCGTCTTGGCCAAACAAAATATGTCAATAAACTGGTCCAATACGTACAAAAATAATATAGAAATAGAGGCATTTTAGTCAAATTGAGAAAATTGCTCTTCTGATTATTCCCCTTAATAGAATATTTTTTATGTATTATAGGTAAAAACTGGATACTGTATGACCTACAAGTATTTTCTCTGTGTCTAATTGTTTGTGTACATTTGTAAAGGCACTTACGACATATGAGAAAAAAAAAATGTTGTGATGAAGTCGGGACTTTTACTTATTCAAGGACCAAGGCCATCTTGTTATGGTCCCTGAAGCCTCTTCGTGTTTTATATTATAGGTCTTTTAGAAATCTGGCAAGGTATAATGAGGGTAGCATTAGGTGTGTTAGTAGGCAGTGAGTCGAAATATGTATGTGCAGACTTCTGTAATGTTGTTTTCCGAAGATGTTCTTTAAGTTTAAAGTTGCATCTGACTTTAGGGATTGAAAGGCGAGTATAAACAGAATTTAGTAAGAAAACTTGAAAGTACATCTTAATTTAAAAAATAAGTAAAAAAAATTAAGTAGTTTTCGTATGGAAGGCGTTTCTGAGCAGTTGAATTGCTCTGTGTGCCAGGTACGACGTGCCAAAATAAATGTTGTTGTGTCGGGATTTTGGTCATAGAGGGCCGTAATTGGTAGTGTTGTTTGGTTTAACATTGTATCACCTTGCTCAACTGTCATCTTCCTTCCTCTCCTGTCTTTCACTCAGTTTTTGGAGTGAATAGGTTCTTATTAAACTAGCGCAATTTTTTTTCAGGCGAGATTTCTGTCAAGCTCGAGTTTATTATTATAAAAAAAAGTAGTTTATACTATAAAAGAAAAGATTTTAAGATAGAAAGAAAGACGAGTAAAAAAAATCCATTATTATAATTAGGATTCCGTTGATAGGTACTTCATTCATAATTGGGTCAATAGTACGTGGTATGGTTGAACGTAGAAGACTGTCTGGATGTTGAGTGTGAGCGCTGGGAGTTCGCTGCGACTTGTTGGCTTGCAAATTTGCCAAATGCTCGACTGAAATAAAAGCTACACTATTTACTGCTACTCTTAGTCGTTCTATACTTGCAGTCCATGGGTCAACTACACACCGAGGGCATACGCGCTGTATGCCCTCTGTGTTTAGTTAACCCATGTGCCCTCACTTCTCCTTGACACATCTGACCCTCCACGTGCAGTACAATAATGTTTTAAGGGTGCTGATTGGGTTGCTGCAAAACTACAGTGTTTCCTGCAGGTTTGCGAAGGTAAGAGTAGATGACCTCCATGCTATCATGCGCAAACGTTGCGCTTCCATTATGCGCAAGGTATTCGCCAGCCCCAACAGCATCCTGATTGCTATAGTTGATATGACGGGGACAGCCTCATACTTGAACATTGGCCAGTGTAGCGTAGTAATGAATGAATTTTGTTGTGAAATATGAAGGCCAAACTTTGCAAAATGGGGTATTATAAAATCACAAATTATTTAGAAGACAATAGAGCTTGAGACCGAGTTGATTGTTTTGCTAAGCTGCTGCTAAATAACAATTATTAAGAAATATGTGTAATTATGCCACAATTATGACATTTTAAACATTGTTTTTTTTTTTAAATCACTTAAATTATTGTAAACGTTTTTATTTTTAATGTCTGGACTTGAAAACAGACGCTGATCCCTGAGTTTGTTTCGGCTATTTCTTCTCAGAGGTAGTCAGAAAATGCTGGCTCCATCTAGTTTAAAAAATATGACGTGTAAAAGTAATCAATCATCTTACTTGCTTAATAAACGACTTCATTTCAGGTACACAAGTAGGTATCCAAGTCGTGTTTATATAAACCAAATGGACTACACGGATGGGTCCGAAATAAAATATAATGTTTGTTCTTTTTTTTAATCCTGATTTTAGGGCTCTCTACCTATGGGTAAAAAGTACGTAAAATTCAGCGATAGATTCCCTAACTGTAGGGTCTTTACACCTTTTAAAGTTGATAGTTCGATTAATACGCAAGAGTACGTAAAAATAGAATTTAATTGAATGATAATGAGTGCACGCGATTTGAATGACAATTGTGTACTAAAGTATAGGCCGCGCGTATAATTTATTTTATAGCGAGTAAAGTGCTGACACAAGGATGTCAAATTTGTGCGTGCTTGCACTGTACACTAAACAAAATTCATTATTGTGAATGTTGTGTCCTTAGTATGACCTTTGCGTTTTTTACCAATAGAAACTCTAATACTTTGACTGTTATTGTGAATAACAATGAAATTTATGTAGAACTGAAGCCGGGAACTAGAACTGAAGTCAAGTTTGGCAATAAATCATAGTCACGAAGTAAATCAGGCTTAGTACCGCTGCCTCTCACACTGTTATGAAAAGTACAAAACATATACAGATTGGTGATGATAATACGACAATAAATGAAAACACGGACTATGCTGGTTCATAGAAATAATCCTGAGCCATAGAAAAAAACCTGGCATGAAAAATAAAAAAATGAAAATTTCGAACAAACTAAAACGCATAAAATTTCAAACGGAATAGAACATCCTTTAAAATGTTGGTTCCCTGACCTCCGATCAGAGGGCGACAGCGCGGTCCTGTATCGACTTGCTTTTTTGGCGGCATTATTATTAAAGTTTAGTATCGCTGGAAGCGGCGGTCATCAACCTATAAGCGCTTCTATATCAACATGTTATACATCATGTAGAAAATGTGAAAAATAAAAAATAATTTCCTGTGACTAAACTAATGGATATATTTTATATGTTTTTTTGTGGGTACTCTGAGAATGTGTTGAGGTACACGATCTTTAATTTCACATCTAGATACTACATACAACCTAAACTTATCTAAATAAAAGCCATGTGTCCACAATACATGGATTTTATTTAGATAAGTTTTAAACCACCTAAATGGTTGTTGAATTATGTACCTAACCATTATAAAAATGCAGTTATTTATGTACAAATAACAGCTTAGTTCGGTACTAAGTTTTACTTTTGTATAACCTCAAAAACGTTCAAAATACAAATAATGACTCAAGGGTTAAGTCTGGAACTAAAGTTAAATTTCGTTTTGTAATAAGACGAGGACAGTTTAGATGTAATAAAAAAACATAGCTTCTAAAAATCATCATCATCAAACCTTTTATCGTCCCACTGCTGGGCACAGGTCTCCTCTCATACAGAGAAGGATTGAGCGTAATCACCACGCTTGCTCAATGTGGGTTGGCGATTTCAGACTTAAAGTCCAAGTTTCCTCAAGATGTTTTCCTTCACCTTCAGTCATTGGTGTCCAAGATATACTTAGAAAGTACATATAATTTTAGAAAAGTTGCATTGGTACTTGCCTGACCTGGAATCGAACCCGCGCACTCATACTTGAGAGGCTGGTGTTTCAACCACTAGGCCACCACGACTTCTTAAAATACGTTAATTTAATGTCAAGTTCTGACCAACTTGATAGGACTAAACTTATACTGATCTTCGGTCCTTTTCTTAATGAAATGGGAAGAAAAAGATGCACTTTTGTTAGCAAGGACCGGCGCCCCACCCTAACTAAGCTCACTAAAAAAGGCGCTGCCTACCCGCACCTGCGGATTCCTCCATTCCAAACCGCGCAGCAAATCAACCCTTCCCCGACCAATCACCATGTCTGACAAACCGATCCTTTGGGAAAACGAGCCAAATAGGTACCTAGGTGTTATCCTAGACCAATGGTTCCCAACCAGTGGTCCGTGGACCACCAGTGGTCCGCAGAAGCCAAAATATGGTCCGCGAATGAATTCTTTAGCGGGCGCGCCCGCTAAATTCGGTGAGCCGTCGGTCGCCGCGCCGTGCACGCAGCACTCTAGGTCGTTCAGAGCCTCAAGGCTCGGTTGTCATATTCCATATATTTTCGAAGTATCTTGTGTCAGTCGATGACAGTTGACTTGACTCCAAAGTTTTTGACGTGACAACGTCTTAAATTAGGTTGCGGCTGGGAGTCACTTATGAAAAAGTGTAACGCTCGGTAACGTTACGATGCCTTGCGTCTCTCTCCCCCTCAGCCTTGCGTCTCTCTCCCACTCAACTATGATCGGTCTGCCGCGCGCGCAGCACTAGAGAATTAGGCGCATTGAATCGGCGCATGCTTGTGTCTCTGTCTTTGTCTTTCTCGAACGTTCTTGGCGTTGGAAAAACAAGAAAGCGTCATAATACAAGTTCACACGTGTGGTTAAAGTATCGTCAGCTGTGTCTGTAGTGAAAATGTGGAGTGCTTAGATTCGTCATTTACAACAACTACAACAATAAAGGTAAATAATTGTACACTGATATTTCATTATCGTAAACTATGATTGATTGATTAATTGTTAGATTGACACAAAAGTTGAGAAACTGAGTTTATAGGTTATGTCATACTATTGATAAATGTTGATAGTGTTAAGTAAATTATTAGTTTAAAAAGTTGAGAAACTGAGTTTATAGGTTATGTCATACTATTGATAAATGTTGATAGTGTTAAGTAAATTATTAGTTTAAAATTAATTAATTATTATTTTACAAATTTTCATTAATTTCAAATTTATTTAGCAAAAATTTGAACCTTCAATCTGAATAAATGTTTTGATTTTCGAATTGATTCTTTAAAATTACAAATATTAAGAAAAAGTGGCAGATATAAGAAAACTTGATTTAAACTGTGTTGAGCAAGAATTTTAACATCTAATTTAAGTAAATGTTTTAATTTTCAACTTCATCATTTACAATTACAAATTTTAATTAATTTCAAATTTATTTAGCAAAAATTTGAACCTTCGATCTGAATAAGTGTTTTGATTTTCAAATTGATTCTTTAAAATTAAAAATTCATCCATTCAATTTCAAATGTTCAACAGGAATCACCACTCTCAAAACAATGGAAACGGACGAGCAAATGCCTTCAACTTCCAGTACATCAATGGAGACGGAGGATAGCAGAAACACTTCCTTTCATTTCATATTTCTCCTATCATCGTCCTATCCTCAACAAAATCACTCAAATAGGAATTAGTTAAGTTTAAGTTTACATGTACAATGTTTTAGTAAACAAAATATATTTCTATAGTTAAAATTTGTGCAATTCTTATTTTCATTCAATTCCTTGTTCCTATTGTGCAATTTAATTATATTCATATCAATAAATTTCTACCGAGAAAAAGACGTTGTCACGTAAAATCTTCGCCCGTAAAACCGACTTTACAGGCAACCATTTTTTTATGTTCCAATTTGACGTTAAACAACCGACCTCGTTCCGAGCCTTTGAGCGAGTTAAAAAACAACCAAACAACTACACTTAGGTTGTGAACGTGGCCCAGCGCGTTAGAGTGCGGGTGGAGGGGGCGCGGTACGCGGGGCCGGCCGCCTCCGCGCGTCTCTGCGAAGACGATACAACGTCATTTGTTTTACCTATTTCAGTGTCAGTAATAACACGTAATATTACTTAACTGTGTGAGGAAGTTAATCATTCATTTATTAGTTACCTATTACTGATCGTTGTTCTTAAATTGATATCTTGAAATAGTTCGTAAATACAGGTGAGTGAATATTTTATTTCGATTAACCATTAACCTTTCTCAGGGTATTAAAAATGATGATTTTCGGGTCGTTATCAAGTAAACGACGTTATCAATACGTATATGTATTATGTATATTTGTTTATTTCATTTTGCTGAATCGTACGTATGGCAAAGTAGTATATTTTTATTTATTCATTTTTGCAAAGAAGCGTAAACTAAATTAAATTTTTGAATTTTTGGTGATTCATCGCGGGCTCGCGGTATTCGAATCCTTTTGCTGGTCACTAAATTTCTTTGTAATGTAAACTAAAACTACCTTTGCTATTATTTCAAAAATATTTTTATGTAAGCTAGCTTAGCACGATCATATTGTAGAACTTGATCTTACGCTTTTGTTTTTTCGGCTTGTATTCGGTTTCATTTTTTTGTATCTTATTTTCAGAACATGGCGCCTAAGAGAAAATATGACAATAATTATATAAAATTTGGATTTACCTCGATAGAAAGTAACGGGGAAATAAAACCACAGTGCGTTATATGCGCAACCGTTCTCGCAAATGAAGCGTTGAAACCAGCAAAATTGAAACGCCACTTAGAAACGGTACATCCAGATTTATCTAACCGCCCGCTTGAATTCTTTCAAGGAAAATTAGAGGTCCTAAAAAAAATGAAACTCGGGCCTAGCGGCTCGAGATTTGCAACATCGGAAAAGTTATTAGTAGCGTCGTTTGAGATTTCTAAATTAATAGCACAATCTAAAAAGCCACACACAGTTGGAGAAACACTCGTAAAACCTTGTTTGATCAAAGCCGTCGAAGAAGTTTTAGGATTAGAGGCCAAGAAAAAAATACAAGACATACCTCTGTCCAATAACACGGTCAAAGCTCGAATTGAGCTTATGTCAAGTGATATAGAGGAGCAACTTGTGTCAAGAATAAAAAAATCGCCATTTTTCGCTTTGCAGTGTGATGAGTCGACCGACATTTCAAATTGTTGTCAACTACTTGTATTTGTTCGCTTTTTAGACGACGACAACATAATTAAAGAAGAGTTATTGATTTCACGGGAACTGGACACAACATCAAAAGGTATCGACGTCATGAACTCAATATCCGAATTTTTCGAGAAACATAATCTTATGTGGGATAAACTCGCTGCCCTCTGTACCGATGGTGCTCCAGCAATGTTGGGATCACGTTCCGGGCTGGCGACATTAGTAAAACAGAAAAATCCTAATGTAATTACAACGCACTGTATCATACATCGCCAGGCGTTGGCTTCAAAAACTCTTCCTGGATGCCTCAATGATACACTAAAAATGGCCATAAAAATTGTAAATCTTATTAAAAGCAGCGCCTTAAATACACGACTTTTCAAAAAGTTATGCACTGAAATGGACTCTGATCACGAGACACTTCTCTTTCATACCGAAGTTCGATGGCTATCGAAAGGTAATATGCTGGGAAGATTATATGAACTGAGAGCAGAGGTTGAGATTTTTCTGGGTGACAAAAAAAATAATGATTTGTTGAAACAATTTACTAATCTGGCATGTCAGATGGACTTGGCGTATCTTGTGGATATTTTCACACATTTAAATAAATTAAATATACAACTGCAAGGTTCTGGAAATAAAAACTTAGAGAATGTCGCAAATATATTCATTTTTGAAGATAAACTTCGTGCTTTTATCTGCAAACTTCAATTGTGGTTACGTAAAATTGAAGAAAATAATTATTCTGCGTTTGCGACATTACAATCACTTGTGGAAGACAAAAAGTATGACGCTTTTACAGCAAATATTCAAGAAAACATTAAGACTCATTTACATATGTTGATTGATGAATTCAATCGTTACTTCCCAGAATATAACGAAGAAGCTAATCTTGATCAAAAAATGATTCGTAACCCTTTTAGCACGGACGCTAGTGAAGTTACAGAAGAAATCCAAGAAGAGCTCATTGAATTACAAAATGACAGAAACTGCAAGGATGCTTTTGAATCGAATTCACTTGAGTCATTTTGGTGTAAAAAAGCACTTTCTTATACTAAACTTCGAGAAATCGCCTTACGCTATTTTATCGTTTTCTCCACCACTTATTTATGTGAACAAGGATTTTCTGCTTTGCTGGTATTAAAAAACAAGGCGAGAAATCGTTTGAAAGTAAGTGATGATTTACGTGTGGCTCTGAGTAACAATATCAGTCCTAGGATAGCCGAACTCGTGAAGAAGATGCAAGCTCAGAAATCGCATTAATTTAAAATTACGAAAGTTTATCCTAAAATGTTATTATTTCTTTTTATGTAATTCATATTAGAGTTTGAATTAAAGTTTCAGTTTGATTATTACAGTTTATTTTACTACACTAAAATTTAGTTAATTAATAACTAAATAGTGGTCCCTGCCGAAAAAAACTATGTCAAAGTGGTCCCTGACCAAGAAAACGTTGGGAACCCCTGTCCTAGACGAACACCTCACCTTCGGAGAACACATAAGGACGGTACGCTCGCGCGCCGCCTACGCACTCTATCAACTCCACTCTCTCCTCAACCCACGTAGCAAGCTATCCCTCAGGTGCAAAATGTACCTGTATACAGCCTGCATACGTCTCATCATGACATACGCCTGTGTAGTCTTCGCACATACCGAGCCCAGTCATATCCATAGGATGCAGACAAAACCACTTTCTTCGTAGAGCAACAAACACACCTTGGTTCGTCCTCCATCTAGATCTCAAAATTCCCACTATCCAGCAATTCATGAAACGCCTTTTCTAGCGTTTCTTTGACATGGCCACTAAACATCACAACCCTCTGGTTGTCGCGGCAGCAAAATACACCCCCTCCAAAATTAGTAAGCTTCGCCGACCTAAGCACGTTCTGACGACCCAATAACCCTCCTCCAAGAGGCCAATAGGCCCAAGATACAAAAGAAAATTGTCCGATGAAGGCCAGCCCGCGCCGCAGCTGAGCCAGTAAATAAAAAACTCCCCGACTATGAACTCCTGAGTTTGTTTCGGCCGTTTCTTCTCAGAGCTAGTACTAGGAAACGCCGCGGTCATCAAATCGAAATAAAAATAAAAATTCGATCCAGCCGTCCCTTGCTGTTTTCTCTAGTGACGCCCTTAGCCGAGGTTCTTACTACACAGGGGGTGCCCTTAGCGTGTAGTCGCTTAGCTTTTAGTTGCCCTGCCTATTAAATTAATTTAAGGCAGCCACAGGACAGTCTGGTTAAGTAGTCACGACCTCTCAAGGACACCTACGAGATGCCATATTAAAAACAAAGCATCTGCGGTCTTTGGACAACAGAGACTCAGACAGGTAATATCGTGCAAACTCTGTGATACCTATGTTTTCTATATTAATTAAGAGATAAAGATAGAATAATACATAAAGGATGATTTAAGTTAAGTGACGTTAAAAGGTTAAAATTGAATGGTTAAAGAATCGCTAATCACTAGTTAACTTTAAACATCTTTTATGAATAAGGGGGTAGATGTTTAAATTTATTTAAACTAGTATGATACAGTTAACGTACATATTTATTGTATAATCTATGTAAATAGTACACTGTAGACTAACTACATTATTTCTCTCTCCTTCCCCTTAATATTCCATCCAAAGGTTGTCTCTAAAAGATTGCTATTAGCGATAAGACCGTCCATTGTGTCACCCTTTATAAAATCTTTTATTTATGTCCTGTATTCTATATGGTGTACATAATAAAGAGTATTCTATTCTATTCTAACATCGGCTGATTAGGTATAGGATTGCAAATCTGCACCCTAATCCCTTAACACACCATTACTCTCAACTTGAATGATTTTGAAGCAAATTGCTGATCTATTGTCCCTTATGTTCGACAATGTGTCTGCTCAATAACGTAAACACAGCAATGTCATTGGACTGTCAAAGTGACACCCATTCGTAGTGATATTCAGTTACGCAATTACCCTTCTGACCTCCACACACCAATTACTGGTCAACACGATGTCACAGTAAGGCCGCGTAGCCACTGACACGGAGATGGGCGGAGAGGAGCGATGAAAATCGGTGAAAAATGGTTAATGTTTCCACTGACGCTAAGCTGGGCAGAGAGAAGCGGTGAAGAGCGATGAAAAGTCTTCAGTGTTGTCACTGAAGCGGAGCGGAGTGGAGTGAAATGGAGCGGATCGGAGCATACTTTTGGAATCGCGCATTTCTGCGCTTCGTTACACTCAATCTCTCAGACTCCGTACCGCCCCGCTGTCCTCCGCACAGCACCGCCACACTGTATTTTTATATAAAAACGCGCGACTTCATCGGCGTTTTTATATGTCCTATTAATCGCAGCGTGATGTTATATAGCCTAAAGTATTCCGGGATTAATGGACTATCCAACGCAAAACGAATTCTTCAAATCGGGCCCTTAGTTCCTGAGATTATCGCGTTCAAACAAACAAACATACTCTTCAGCTTTATATATTAGTATAGATTATAGTATTAGTATTGATATCCGCTCTGCTCCACCCCGCTCGTGCTGGTTCCATTGAAGCGGAGCGGAGATTTCGAGAATAGTGATTGATCAATTCGTGCACCGCTAAGATCCTCTCCGCCCCGCTCCGCGTCAGTGGAAACCCGACCTAAGACAGACAGACTTTTGTGCTCTGACTACCCTTAATAACTATCAAAGTTCTACAAAAGACAACCGGCACCAGTGGCAAAGCATTTATATAGTTATTGTAATAGTATTTTTTGTTCTGATGTTCCCACCATTGTGCTAAGTTTTGCCAATAGATATGAGGAATATTACTATCGATCCACTAACATTATTTTATCCTTCTCAGTACGCATAATGTTGCCAACTTTTATAAAGTACTAGCGGCCGCCAGCGACTTTGTTCGCGTGGTTTTGTTAGTTATCTTCTTCTTCTTCCTGTGCCTCTTCAATCCTGAAGGTTGGCCGTCAGCTTCTTGTACTCGGTCTTGTCAACCGCGAGTCTGAACAGTTTTTCGACGGAAGTAATGCCGGTCCACTCCCTGATGTTACGCAGCCACGACTTTCTCTTTCGTCCAGCGCGCCTTTTTCCTTCTACCTTGCCCATCATAATGAGTTGGAGTAGCGCATATCTACCGTGTCGGAGCACGTGGCCGAGATAATTTATTTTGCGTTTCTTTATAGGGGGCAACAACTTTCGAGGCATTTGAACGCGCTGAACGACGGTGTCATTTGTGACCTTTTGGGTCCAGCTTATGCGCACCATACGTTAGTTATGCTCCGCTCCTATTAGTCATAGCGTGATGTTATTAGCCTAAAGCCTTCCTGGATGAATGTGGGCTATCTAACGCAAAAAGAAGTTTTCATATCGGACCGTTAGTTCCTGAGATTAGCGCGTTCAAACAAACTCTTCAGCTTTATATATTAGTAAATCAAATCAAATCAAAGCATTTATTTCAATTAAACCAGTTACAGGCACTTCTGAATTGTCAGAAGGTCGGTCAGTCAGTACCTATGGAGAAGAACGGGCAAGAAATTCCATGGACACTCTTTTAAATTATCAAGCGTTTGATACAAATATTTGATTACATCAATCATTTTGTAATCAACCGTGTGAGAACGATGCAGAAATATATTGTACGCTAAGAGCGTTCATTATGGAAAGCACACAAAAAAAAACAACAACAAAAAAACTAATGCAACAAATAGATGCTATACAGCAAGTACATTGTGCTCACACGTGTGCCATGCAATTATACAAAACTAAAAAATTGACTCTACACAATGCAAAGATAGTTTTGTCCAAGGTTCAGCAGCTCCAACAGTGTTCCCGAATACCAAGCTTAGCTCCTGTGTAGCTGTACCAGTGCCGAACGCTCCTGTCAGCGATGCAATTCCGTAACATTAGATTTAGAATCATTGTGTCTATACTTCGTTGGTTTAGGTCATTAAGTAAAGGTAAATAAGTGTAGGTCTGCCCGACTGGGGTAGAGCACCAACGACATTGGTCGACGGCGTGTTGTGTTTCCCACGCGCCTTAAAGTGATGTCAGCATATCGTGACGGGGTCCACGAAGACCGATGCCTTCTGGGTCAGAGTAGCGGGTTGGTTAAAAAATAAACCGTGACCCTGGCCGTCACACAGGCAAGTTAAGAAACACGGGTGGGTTTTTTTTTTAGTAATTATAAAGTAGTGCTTGACTGCAATCCCGCCTGATGGCAAGCAGTGATGCAATCGTTGATGGTAAAGCGCACTAATTTATTAAGCCTATTCACATAAAAAACTTAGGAATAGGAAAGATGACGGCATTTGAGCGAGGTGATGCAATGTTAAACCCAAGACCAACGATGCTGCGCCACAGGAAGATTGATCTGGAGACTCTTCACGACCAAACTCTCGACAAAACAACATTTGGTGCATCGTACCCGGCACACATCGCAACACAACTGCTCAGACGCGTCCTCCGTACGGCTTCACCAGACATCATGCCGGAATACGACGAATCGCTTGGCGGCAAGGCCTTATCTGGTGGGTGGTAACTTCTGCCGGCAGCCGATGTTATGGCCTACTTGATGATACCCATCTAGAACAAATAAAAAGGTAATCACAAGAAACCACGTGACGACTAAAACAATTGTTCTCCTCAATTTAGGTACAATCTGCAACTGTAATGTAGTATGATAATTGAAGTGACAGTATTTGTCGTCCTCCATGGCGCAGCGGTCTACACGCCTGCCTGCGACGTGGAGGCCCCGGGTTCGATCCCCGGCCAGGTCATGATGGAAAACGATCTTTTCCTGATTGGTCCGGGTTTTGAATGTTTATCTATGTATATATGTATCTATTATTTTTAAATATAGTGTCGTTGAGTTAGTATCCCATAACCCAAGTCTCGAACTTACTTTGGGGGTAGCTCAATCTGTGTGATTTGTCCGCCTGATGGTAAATGGTAATGCAATTGTTAATGGTACAGCGTGAAGTTTATTAAGAGTCTGTTAACTCTAGCTTTGAAGTCACTTAAATTGCATTCAGGCAAAAAGACCGCTGCAGGCAAATTTTTCCAGTCCTTCGATGTAAGGCATAAAAAATATGGAGAAATGCTTCGTCCAAATTGTAGTCGTGTCAACAACGTAAGGGTCCGATAGAATACCAACAGTCTGGCTACTATATATATGCCTGTGCTCCAGCCTTTGGAGACCGTCGCCAATGAACCTCTTCGCACGCCTCTCCACTGAATGTAAAGTTGTCAGGTGGTATTTTGCAGCACCAGCCCAAATGTGGCTTCAGTACTCCACAGACGGACGGACCTATGCTTTATACGGAGTGGTGCTGACAATACGACAATAAATGAAAACACGGACAATGCTGTTTCATAGGAATAATCCTAAACCGTAGAAAAAAAACCTAGCATCAAAAATAACAAATATGAAAATTTTAAACTTACTAAATCGCATAAAATTGCAAACGGAATGGAACATCCTTTAAAAATATTGGTTCACTGACCTCCGATCGTCGCCAGCGCGATCCTGAATTGACTTGCTTTTTTCGCGCCATTATTATTTAAGTTTGGTACCGCAGAATGCGGCGGTCATTAACCCGCAAGCGCTTCCTTATCAACATGTACATCATGTAGAAAATGTGAAAAATGAAAAATAATTTCCTGTGACTAAACTAATGGACATATTTATTTTTATTTTTTTTTTACTTTTTATGGGTAGACTGGGAATGTGTTGAGGTACACGATGTTTAATTTATTGTCGTATTGTCAGCACAACTCTGTATAACATTTGAAACTGTCCTGGTGTGAAGTACCACCGGACCTTTGCAATAACGCCAAGTTTCCTGGCAGCCACCTTGGCTTTGTACTCAATGAACCGTAATATAAAAAAGAATGTCATTACTAATTCTAAATTAATTTCTGAACGGAGTGTTCATTGAATTTGCAATAATTACAATGAGAGTTAGTCACAAAACATTTTCATTTAGCGTTTCGAATTGGTAATGAGACTTTTGCATGCTGTTTATTTCATAATGTTTTACTGTTTAATTATGTATTGTTGAATGACGTAAAATACTGAATTAACCATTATTTATTAACAATTAGTTACTCTTATATTACAACATTGTTTGAAGAACAGTTGGCCATACATGCAAGTATTAATAAAATTACTATAATATATAGTCTCTGATCCAATTTAACTCTGTATCACATCGGGCACGCTCAGTCAAGTCTTGCGACCAACTGAACTTCCAACTTAGATATTTTTTTATTTATTTAATAATGGTTAATAAATAAAATAAAAACGTTAATTTCATTAAACTATATAACTACAATATGCAATAACAGTAAAAAACTAACAATAGTACAATATTTACAGACCTAGATTATGCATATAAGTTGTACATTATTTTTCAATTTCATTACTTAATTATTTTATTAATTTAGGTTTAGCGACTGAGACGAAACAAAAAAACATTTTCTATTTAATATACATTTGTAATTTTAATTGAAAACATTAGAAATATTATTCGACCAAAATCTTTAGCTGTTCGCTTAGTCTTTGACAAATTCGTTTGTGTCACCGCCTTAATAGTGTCTGCTTAACGTCAATGTCACTTGACAATTTGTGACATCGCGTCATAACGTGCACCGTAAAAAACCAGCAGTCAAAATGTTCCCCTCTCTTGCGGAGGCTGTCGCAGAAGCAACACACTTTCACCATGATCATTAATTCAAGAATACGTTTCTGGAATATTTAAATAAGACCATTTTTAAATTAATGCTAAATTATACTGAAATTATAAAACGCAGCACATTGATTAGGCAAAACATTAATATTATTAATTAATGTTTGATACCAATTCAAAATAACACCTCAAACATATAGGTACCATTTCAAGTAGATAAATCATCCGAAAATCAACTCACTTCATAGTAGAAACTTGATATCATCGTACTACAGTTCTAAGCCTCTAGATTGAGTTCAATTTGAATAGTCATAAAGCGTCGTCGTGATTAATATCGTTAGTAACAGACGTTCGGAGCCTACTCATTTGCATGATACAGAGATTGGAGTACCCCGTTATTCTGTCACACTTTGAGGATACAGTTTTGAAATAAAGGTGGTAAAGACTTGGTCTTTATAGAGTGTTGAACTTTATATTTTTTTCTAGAAGAAGGGCAATTGAAAGACGCAGCATAGATAGGTCCCCGACAAGGTGGACGACCTGGTTAAGGTCGCGGGAAACCGCTGGATGCGGGAGGCGCAGGATAGGTCATCGTGAAGATCCTTGGGGGAGGCCTATGTCTAGCAGTTGACGTATTTCAGCTAAAATAATGATGATGATGATGAAATGCACTCACGATATAGGTAAAAAAAAAACAAATTGTTCACAAAACACCATGTTACCTTCCATGTTGTGCCATCAGCACTCTTGCACATGCCATTAAAATCGATTTTACTATCATCTAAGCGGTTTTATTGGTCGCTCGTAAATCGTACACGAAGTTAGCCGAACTTAGACGATTGAACCGATCGTAAAGACTTGTTATCTTCGGGTGACTGTGGCATATTGTGGTTTTGAAGGATTTTTGTTACATGAAAATGCAATTCAAAAACTTATTTAAAGAAGCGTATAGTTTATATTATTAAAATTCAGTCATATTCAGGAAATCCTCTGGCCTTCCTTGGAGATAAAAGTGCATCTTCTATAATTTTCGACCGAGGCATAGTCTCATTCCGGTGAGAAAAGATGGCCGATGGAGTCGAAAGGTGGAGTAGTGCAAACTGAAAGACGTAGTCTTGGAAGACCTTTCACAAAATATACCGACGACCTTGTCAAAACCGCAGGCGATCATTGGATGCGAGAAGCACGAAACCGATCAAAGTCAGGTGCTTGGGGCAGGCCAATGTCCACATCTGTCTCTCCCCAAACATCAGGACCCGAAGTGGTACCGCGAAGTGTTCCACGCGCGCCACTCTTAGACGTCACGGGGGGAATCATACACCTCACTCCCCCCTGACCCGAGGAGGCCCACAGTGGCTGGTCAGCACTAATCAGGGATTTGTGGAAGCAGTGTTCGTTCTTGCAACCCTTGGTGTAGCTGTAAGACGGAACACGGGGGTGGTTTTTGGTCAGTAAGAATCTGACAGAACCCGTCGCCCGCCCCAGGGCGGCGGACATCCATGAGGATCTTCTACCCCGGAAACAAAAAAAGGCCTATGTCCACCACTGGACGTCTTTCGCCTGAAATTATGACAATGGGGAGTTTTGTGGAGTCTATTGCCAGCTCTTCCCCTTAGAAATCCACCAATTGGTACCGTTCATCTAGCTTCTGACTTTTCACAAGTGCCCATATTCCTTTATGCCAGTTAAAAATATTTGGATTTGATTTTGATTTTGATAATGATGTTGCCGGCGTCAGAAAATTTTAGAAGATTCAGCTTTCTATCCGTATCATGATGAATTTTGTCAGAAATCTTGGTAACCATACTCCATATCTACACCATTCATATCCTTACCCTTCGACATAGCCACCCTACTTCGTTCCTTCCTCATTATATGTCTCAAACTATTTTTATGGTTATAATTTATAACCGCGATATTGGGAATGGTTACACTATAAAGATGTCATCAGCTTCCTTGACCACATAAAGTTTATTGATTTATTTTGATAATGACTGTACGCCAATTGTATAGGCTTTGTTTTGACCAGTCGCAATGCCACCTGATGGTAATCAGTGATGCAATCATTGATGACAAAGCGTGCTAGTTAATTAAGCCTATTCATTTAAAAATAAAAACAGAGTGAATAGAAAGGAATACGATACGGCAGTTGCGCGAGGTTATGCATTGTTAAACTCAACAACACGACTAATGACGTTGCGCCAGAGGAATATTGATTTGGAGACCCTCCACGACCAAAGTTCCGACAGAACAACATTTGGCGCATCGTACCCGGCACACACCTCAACACAACTGCTGAGACCCGTCCTCCGTACAGATTCACCAGACAGGTGAATCTGTACGGAGGACGCCAGAATATGACGAATTGCTTGGTGGCAAGACTTTGTCCGATTTCGTACTTTTCTAAAGATGTAGTGAAATATGTGAATTTTTTGACAGACTGAGGACGAGATCAAACTGTGAACATTTTTAAAATTAGGCGAATTACACCTCAACTATGGTGGAAAGTTTTTAGTTTGAATTTTACGAATTGGAGACTGCCCATTAGTAAAAGGTTCACAAGCGTTACTGGTGAGCATAAGGTTCTGAAAAAGTGCCATTAGATTGTTCCATCAGAAATTTCTCAGTCATCATCTAGCCTAGCATTTTCCCAACTATGTTGGGTCGGCTTCCAGTCTATTCAGAAATTTCTCAGTTAGAGCCAGAATTTCGAAATTGTGTCCGGGTGATGGTATTATAGATGTCGTCGGCCGCAGGCGACCTTACTCAGTGCAGGCCGGCTTCAAGGTAGCGCGGAATGCATTCGAACACCCAAGCTTATTTAGAATACAGTAACAAATAGTTGCTATTTTTGAATTTTTGTTATGAATGTGAGGGCTATTTTAGTTAAAAATTGGTGAAGACATTAAACGATAAAATTTTAAAGAAATCCAATGGTCGTTTAAGCTTAGTGCTTAAACGCCTACAGTCTATGCCCGTATTGCATGAAACTTTTATGCATAACTGTTAAATTGTGGATTTTTGGAGGGCACTGATAAACAAATACAACGTAGTCACTTGCAAGTCAATCTGTCAAGTCTACTTGTATAGGTACATATATGTCATTTTGTTTGAGGTATGTGACTTTTTATTCTCTTTGCAAATGGCCGTACATGTAAAACCATGTAACTGTGCTCTCTGAGATTAAGATTGATTATGATCAAAATTTGTGTTTCCTTTTAACCCTATATTCATCAGTATATACTATAGTGATATCTCTGCCTAGTCATTCAAGAAAATACGTGCGAATTAAAACCAAAAATACTATTTAAAACCATTTATGTTTAGATACAAAACATGGAATGATTTATCATGAATCATTGTTTTTTTTTTTTTTTTTTTTTTTAATGTATAAACCAGCGCTTGACCGCAATCCTGCCTGATGGTAAGCAGTGACGCAATCGTTGATGGTAAAGCGCACTAGTTTATTAAGAGCCTATTCATTCTAGCCTTGAAGACACTCAAATTGTAGTCCGACGGAAACACCGCCGCCGGCAGATTGTTCCAGTCCCTCGATGTACGCGGTATAAAGGAGGAGGCGAAACGCTTCGTCCGGATCGTAGAGGTGTTAACAACATAAGGGTGGAAACTCGCCGTACGACGGGTCGTCCGATGGTGGAACGGGGATGGGGGAATTAAATCGTGCAATTCCCTCGCACACTCCCCAGAATGTATCCTATAGAACACCGAAAGGCTTGCTACTCTACGCCTGTGCTCTAGGCTTTGGAGACCAACTCGAGTTAAATCAGGGTCACCAATCAGCCTCTTCGCGCGCCTCTCCACTGAATCCAAAGTGGCCAGGTGACACTTAGCAGCACCAGCCCAAATGTGGCTGCAGTACTCCACACACGAACGGACCTGTGCTTTGTACAACATTAGAAGCTGCCCTGGTGTGAAGTACCGCCGGACCTTTGCGATTACACCAAGTTTTCTGGCAGCCACCTTGGCCTTGGACTCAATGAACCGCCCAAAGTTTAGGTTCGAGGAAATCTCAATACCCAAAAGCTGAAGGCGGTCGGTACACTCCAAGGATACATTCCGAAAAGTAGGAGCCAAGGTGAACGGGCTCCTTTTGGCGGTGAAAAGACACGCCTGCGTTTTGGCGGCATTGAATGCTACAAGATTGGCATTGCCCCATTCGGAGACTGCCTGAAGTGCAACACTCGTTCGCTCTACCATGGCCTCTCTTTCGGACCGGATTGATTCCCTACTAGCCCGAGCATCCGGCAGGTATCTCTCCACAACTGTGCTGTCATCTGCATACCCATAGATACCGGGCATCAGTAGATCGTTAATATGTAGCAGAAACAGAGTTGCAGAGAGAACAGACCCCTGAGGAACACCGGCATTAGTCGACATGGGCTCAGATGAGCAACCGTCGACAACAACTCGGAGGGACCGTTCAGTCAGGAAGTCTTTTACCCAGTCTGTTTCCCAGATTTGATTCGAAAGGGTCTCCAAAGTCTGGAGCATAGATGAAGAGTGGCCAGCCTGTTAGTGCTCCATAGGATGCATTTCGGAGAGTGTGCAAGGGAACCACATGACTTAATTTCTAAATCTCCGTTCCATCATCGGACGAACCTTACGTTGTTGACACCTTTACGATCCGGATAAAGCGTGTTGCCTTATCTTTTTAATACCGCGTATATCGAGGGACTGGAACAATTTGCCGGCGGCGTTGTTTCCGTCTGACTACAATTTATGTGTCTTTCAAGGCTAGAGAGAATAGCCTCTTAATAAACTAGCGCGCTTTACCATCAACAATTGCATCACTGCTTACCATCAGTCGGGATCGCAGTCAAACACTAGTTTATATTTATAAAATAAACAATCATCATCATATCTCAGCGTTAAGCCCAATCGCATCCGAAGCTTTTTCAGCTTTGGATCTGTGGTACTCTTTACCAGTCTAACTGTTTTGGCTAAGCTTCGATATTTTCCGTGAAAAAAAGCAATGTACTTATTAATTAACTAATTACTTACGAAGTTAATACGTGCAGGAGTTTTGAAAGAGTGAAACTGACATTTTTAAATTTATTTTTACTTTGGTGTACGAACATTCCACACTACTAAATACACAATGGGTGGCCTTGTCACTGATGCTATCTCTTCCACTAGACATTAAATGGGATTGTCGTTGGAGCAAATACTAAACATTTAAAAAGAAAAATCTAAAACTATATATACATACTGATTATATTAGGTAAGCAAAGAAATTAGGCAAAAAGTAGTTAGTTCAACAAGAACACAATGACAAGTATTTTCTGTTCACGAGACTTTTCAATACCTGTAACGACTGCGCGTGTTTTATTTCTACTAAAAATGCATTCCTAAATAAAATGGAACCTTCATGGAACATAAATAAAGATTTGAAATTTTAAAATCACCATTCTCACTTCTACCATTCCCCTGAGGCAAAATTCGTGAGTATCCCACACATCTATAATCAATCCCGAATGTCCATACATCAACATCCTAAACTCGGGACCCTAATTTAAATTCATGAGACGAAGTTTAAAAATAAAGGCTTTCCGTGTGAACGGCCCTGTGTTTTGATGAAACAACAGAATTTTTCAATACACTCGAAAGTTGCAATCGATATTTAATGAGTTTGTTACCCCTACCTTGGATTACACTAACTTATTCTTTTTTTTTTCATCTCTCTTACTTATGTTTGAATATAACGACCCAGATCCTTATTTGGTTAACACACTTAAAACCATAATCTGAGTCATTTCGCTAGATTGATGTTTTATATGTTACTTAGAAAAGCAATTTGGTCTAATTGTACACACATATAAGTTTCGACGGGTAACACAAGACCTGTCATTGCAAAAAGCCTTAGGGAAGGCCCTTGACCAGCAGTGGATCTCGGTAGGCTGAGGAAGAGGGGATAACACGAATGGAATCCTGAATCTATTAGACTGATATCAGAATTCGCCAAAGGTATAAGATAATTCGTGCCCCGCATTCTTAGACTTTCATATAACAATTGCAACAGTACTGATATGACACGTCACACTTAATTTGGATTAATTAAAGACCGAGGTATTCCACTCATATGTCTTCTGTCACTGTGTCAGTTAGATTTAAAATTCTTACACACAGACTGTAACGAAGACATACAAGAAATTAATTTTTCAGTATTGATTGTTACTTTTATGTACTGATCAGTCCTATAATGTTGGTGAAAAATATTGGGCGTATAGTTAAAATAATATTGTAGCATATTCTCCAATAAACATAATATATGAGTACATATTTATTAATATAATAAATGTGAGTTTCTTTGTTCCATTTTCATGTGAAAACGACTGAACGGATTTGGATCAAAATTGGCGCACAGATAGTTTATAACCAGGAGTAATACATAGGATATTTGTATCTTAATATTTTCATGGGATCGAAACTTACGCGGGTGAAACCGTGGGAGTGCAGCTAGTGGAAAATTAACTTTAAATTATACACAATAGTTTTCAGTTTACACTACAATTTCAAACATTGTTATTAACTTTTCAATAGTGCTAGTCACTCTGGAATTTACTTTATTACCATTAAGATATAGTTGATATTTGTTTAACATTACATAACGTCAATGTGAAACAAAGTTTGAATATAAGTAAATTATTATTTTTCTACAAAGAAATGTGTGACACTATCACCAATAATTACTGCGCCCAAGTGGTGAATTTTGTGAGACCTTCCTTCCAGTAGAGGGTATAATACATTATGCATATGCTTAAGAAAAAGCACCTGAAGCAGAAAGATGTAGAATATGGAAAAACATAGACAAATATTAATAAAGAGCATTTTTTCTTATTTAACCCCTAACTTTGCGAATAATTCGTGTTCCGGCATAATGTCTGGTGAAGCCATACGGAGGACAAGGTGTTGCAATGTGTGCCGGGTACTATGCGCCTAATGTTGTTGTGTCGGGAGTTTGGTCGTGGAGGGTTTCCAGATCAATCTCCCTCAGGCGCAGCATCGTTGGTCGTGTTGTTGGGTTTAAAACTGCATAACATCACTCAACTGCCCCCTTCCTTCCCATTCTTTCAGTTGTTTTTTTGAGTAAATATGCTCTTAATAAACTAGCGCGCTTTACCATCAACGATTGCATCACTGCTTGCCGCCAGGCGGGATTGCGGTCAAGTATTAGATTATAATTATAAAATAAATAATTAGGCAGCGAAGTAAAACACAAGCAGGTTACATTATTCCCACATTGTGAAGGTACTTAATGTCTGTTTAGTTTCATTTATTTTTATTATTTCAATAAACAATATGCATATCAAAGAAACAAAATACGTTTATTTATGTTTAACACAACACAAAAAAGAGCAAAACACAAATAAAAAATGGCTAGAGGAAACGTGCGTGACATTCATGGAAATCAGCTGTCAGTCAGCAATATACAGCGCTGCGACCCTATGCATGTCAGAGACCCAGCGCTGATTGATTGGTGATGGCTGGTGGTTTTGGTAATTTATGTTCCTTTTTAGTATACTGAAGGAGAAGGAAAAATTCGTAAAGAAACCAGTGCCTGTACTCGGAAAATTATAACAAAGTATTCTCAACAAAATAGTACAAATTACTAATGTTATCAAAAACTTCGAGTTAATCAAAGTTGTAACATCTTTACCCATTAGTTACGGACGAGTAATACCTTACTATCCGTTTTCGATAAGATAGTTACGAGGCGTCGAGACTTTGATATGGGAGATGTACAACTGGTTAGCACATCAAACAATCTGAAACTATATAACCTTCCCAATCAATCCTGGACCTAACGCTTTAGCGATAAAGTTGAAAATCGATTAAAGAAATCTGTTAAGATTTAGTAGATTTGAAGTAGCTTGATGTTCTGGTGTCTGTTTATGTTGATTATAAAGTGTGATAAGTAAGGTAGCTAATATACTATTTACTTTTCATGGCAGAATCGTTATCTTCCTACCTCGTGGGTCCAGTGGCCGCAAGCTAATCTGAGCGTGATTCTAAAATCCCTTAGGATTTTACGATTTCGAACATCAAAAGTAAATGCAGCCTAGTCATCAGTCGCATCAGAGTCACTTACAAAGCCATCGCCACTGTAATTTGTGCAGAATCCACCATGCGCGAGTCCTAGAGTATCTCGAGTGCTAAATGTTAAAATAATAATAAAATTATATATACAGTATGTTAAGAAAACCCTGTCCGACCCATAAGGATAATAAAGGTTAGGTAAACACATGAACAAATATAATCTAAAATTTTACGTAATCATCATAGTACCAATGCAAATGAATTTTGTAATAATCTTTTTTTCCCGCGAATTAATTCCAACTTCCCCGAAATTTGGTAATTTTTAAAAAGTGACAACACCGGTATTATTTTGAGCGAATAGTGATGCGACCACGTGCCGCGTGCCCTGCCGCCCGCCGCCTGCAGAAGGGTGGTTAACGCACATTTATTAGATTACCTCTTTTTGCGAAATAATATTTATTTTTTAGGGGGATTTTTTTTAAGTTTTGCCCGGTTTTGTATTCATTAGTAGAATCAGTTATCGATACCTAACAACACCTTCACGGGTCTGTATACAGTATGTTAAGAAAACCCTGTCCGACCCATAAGGATAATAAAGGGTAGGTAAACACATGACATACTGACTACATCGAGCTGCAGACATATCGTGAATTTAAAAATAATAAAAGTGCTTAAATTGGACAATTAAGTGTTTAAAACGTTAACAAATGAACTAATATACAACATACAGTGTGGAAGTTCAAAGACTAAAACTGTTTATCGCATAAAACGCAGAAAGAATTGAGTGCAACTATCAACTGTATTGTGTCAATTCAACGTATCTCTCGAAAAAAACTCTGACTGGTGACAAAAACAACTCGTGATAATTAGTGTAAACAATTCAATTCATCGAAATTAGCTGGTTTTAAAAAACTGTAAAAACATAACCTAACTGTTATAATGAGTAAGCAAAATATCTACGTCTAATAGTAAGCAGCGCCATCTATTACAATAATCGCCAACCACATAGCTGCTTGGAAACTCAGGCGTCGCAGCGATCTAAACGCACACGTCACAAGCAGGCACTACTAATTGTATCAATCGTCACTTATTGTTATTAAACATCATGGAAGAAGTTATCAATATGTTACGAAAAATTCAAAGCGAACTTGATGAACAAAAAAACACTATTTTGAAAAACGGAGAAAAGGTGACTGAGCAAGTTACACAAAACATAAATGGTCTATTAGAAGAAAAATATGCAATACTAGAAGGTAAATATGAAAACCTCAAGGAAAAGTTAGAAAATCAAGAAAGAAGGTTATATATTTTAGAAAAACAAGCAAGACAGAGAAATATTGTTTTTTTTGGAATGGAAGAAAACGAAACCTCATATTTAAAATTGGAGAATAACTTAATCAACTTTATTAAAAAGCACTTTTCTCTAGAATTAGATCAAAAAGATATCCAAGAAGCTAGAAGAATTGGAAAAAAAGGAGATAAAGCCAGACCAATAACTGTTACCTTTTCTACACTTAGCATGAAAGTGTGTATACTTAAACAGAAAAAAACATTAAAGAACTCCGGCTACTACATTCAAGAAGATTACCCGCTTAACATTTTAGAAAAAAGAAAAGAACTACAAGAACAGGTTCGTATTGAAAAGGAAAAAGGAAACCTAGCTATTATAAAATACGACAAACTAGTTATACTGGAAAAAAAGGAAGAACCAATGACTAAAAATAAAAGAATGCTTTCAACTTCTCCAGAAAATAATCAGACTACCAACATTGGAAAGGAATCACAGGCCAGTAAAAAGAATAAAACCCAGACATCATTAAAAAGAACTTCTAGTTTGTCAGATGGGGTCCTGAAACCCGGAATTTTGAACTTCTTGACAACGAAAGGCCCACATGAAACACCAGCGCAGCAAGACAATAAGAACAATAATATATAGCAACGAGCCTCCCCCTTTGCCACAGATAACAAAAGAAGATTTTAAAAACAAAACAACAAATATCTCCCAAACCGGTTGGTCACCGTGGGAGATCATGACCAAAACCCTCCAAAGGAATCAACAGAATTTATAGAACCTAAACCCAAACCAAAAAACAAATTTTATGTCATTGGAGGAGGCCTTCACCTGAAGAGGGGTTCTAGCAGAAGAATTAAAAAAAAAACCATAGACTATAATTACTTTTTTATTTAATATTTTGTTTAGTTATTTTTATTTTTTTTATTTGTCAGTTACATACTGTATAAAGTTTACTTCTTTTCCAACTAATTACCTACTATTATCTACATACCTTCTGTTTAGAAATAAAAGGCTTTTTATTTATTTATTTATTTAAACACATGACCAAATATAATATAAAATTTTACGTAATCACCATAGTAACAATACTAATGAATTTTGAAGTAATCTTTTTTTCCCGCGAATTAATTCCAACTTCCCCGAATTTTGGTAATTTTTGAAAAGTGACAACACCGGTATTATTATGAGCGAATAGCGAAGCGATCACGTGCCGCGTCCCTGCCGCCCTCCGCCTCCGCCGCCGCGCGCGTATTTGTGGATAACGCAGATTTATTAAGTTACCTCTTTTTGCGCAATAATATTTATTTTTTTAGGTGTTTTTTTTTTTTTAATTTAGCCCGGTTTTGTATGCATTAGTAGAATCAGTTATCGATACCTAACAACACCTTCACGGGTCGGACAGGGTTTTCTTAACATACTGTATAGGTAATTTAGTATGCAAGCAAGCAAGCAGATCCAGATTTTTTATTTCTTTTTCAAATATTTTTTTTTTTAATTTTTGATTGTGTTCAATTAATTTAGTTTTATGATCTCCATCTAAGAATCAAAAATAATTACAAAAAAGAAAAGAAAGAAAAAACTTTTCTTTTTTAAATGCACTTTAAGCTCACTTTACTTAACTTTACAGGGTTGGGTTTTTACAGAATCTAAAATAAAACAAGGCATTTTTCCAATGGTAGGGGAGAAAAATACTTAAGAATCACCGTTAAATTGTCGAGACCCGAGTGTAAACTTTTCGAATCAGCCCCTCAACGGTACAGCGCAGGTTTCAGCGAAATCTTTTAATGTATCGCAAACTATTGCGATACATTGTGATACACTACTATTATGATACACGATAAACTGTCCATATTATGGAAGGAATTGTTACAACAATCTTGTGTTTCTTTTAGCAAAAAAGTTTTGATAGTAACGATTTCTTCCTTTACTACTTTTAATGGTCTTGTTGTAATTTAATTAAAAGGAAAGGCTCAAAGATAATCAAAAATATTTTTTTCAGGTTTCCTACTTCCTACTCATAAAATATTAATCCTACTAAAATAATAATCGTACTAAAATATTAATCCTTATTTTAGATATAAAAGTTTGTATGAATGGATGGATGGATGTTTGTTATTGTTTCATGGAAAAACTACGGAATCGATTTACATAGATAAAATTAGGTACCTGGATTAAATATGTAAGATATTTTCCTTTACAAAATTTCCACAAATAGGAAAATTGAACGAGCTTGTCCCGCTGTTTTACCAGAATATGTATAACTGCGGGGCAAGCTCGTTCAATTTAATATTATAATCGTGAGATTGTATAGATCGATGGATGTTTCTTTTGTTACTCCATTAAGCAAAATTTACTGTACGGATTTGGATAAAATTTGGAACACGAATGGTTTATAAGCAGAATTAACTAACAGGATTTCGCAAGCGAGGCAGCAGGCGGAGCGTAGCTAGTAGAAAAATAACTTTAATTCCTACCCAATAGTGTTTAATTTACGCTACAACTTCAAACATTTTTATTAACTTTTCGTTAGTGCTAGTCACTGAAATCAACTTTATTAGCATTAAAATTTAGTTGATATTTGTTTAACATTAAATAACGTCAATTTAAAACATAAATAAAGTTTGAATGTAAGTAAACTAACTTGATAAAATTTTAATTGTTATTTAATTAAAGATTTATATCATTTCATATTCAAATTAATTTTAGTGGCTAACATTTACATAATTTAAAAAGTTAAAATTATGTACAAGTATATAAAATAGGAATGGAAATAACTAGAGGGCATCAAGAAATTCATCCGCATCGCTGTCAACAGGAAACGTGCCCAAAAGGCTGGCAGCATTGCCACGTTGTATGGCGATGCTGATTCTTTGGTCAAAAAATAGCCCAGCCCTCTGGTCACGTGAAGAGTCGATTAAGATTTATATTAAATTAAAAATTTTGTTTAGTATAAATTTAATTAAGTTTTCATTTAATTTAATTTAAATTTCAAATACGAACCTTATGTTTGTGAAACCTTTGAATGGAGGTAGTAACGCAGTAATTTCTTCGTGTTCACTGCTCTGAGAATAGTAAAGGAAGGAACCGTCTTAGAACCAAAATATCGAAAATGTGTGACTTCTTATAACCCGAACTGCGACCACGTGATTTATTTATTTATTTACACTTTCGCACAAAGAAAATGTAGAAGGGCAGACTTAATGCCTAAAGCATCCTCTACTAGTCAACCACCGGTGGTGAAGAGATTAAATTATGGTGCTTTACCTGAAAACAATTACAAGGAAGAAAATAAACTCTTAACACTATTTACAAATAGTTAAATATAAGCTATATACATATACATGCTAGTACCAAAATATATATTAGGTCCTTACTACATATGAAATTGGCGTTTTATATGGGAGGAATAAAAGTCGTTTAATTTGTTTATATAATATATTTATTTAATCAAAGTACCCATTGCTGTCAATGCACTTCTGCCATCTCATAGGTAGTTCGTTTAAGCCTTTTCTAAAAAAAAAACATTAGAACGGGAATCAATAAAATCTTTGAAGGCGGTTTGGAATGCCTCATCGGAGTTGAATTTTTTCCCCTGCAAAAAGTTATCCAAATTTCAAAAAAAAAAATTATAGTCTGTTGGAGCAAGGTCCGGGGAGTAAGGTGGATGTCTTTAATATTCCAATTGAAGCTCCTATAATTTGGTAGCAGTCCGTTGTGCAGTATGTGATCTCGCGTTGTCCTGAAGCAGCAGTGGCCTTGTGCGATTGACCAGTCTCGGTTGTTTAGCGGCTAGTTTATCCATCATTATGTAGAGCTGCTTACAGTAGAGATCTGCAGTAACCGTCTGGCCAGATTTAAGGAAGCTGTAGTGCACCACACCGGCACTAGTCCACCAAACGCTGACCAATAACTTTTTTCCAGTCAATTTTCTCTTGGGGTAGTATTTGGATGGTTCACCGGGATTCAGCCATTACGATGTACGCTTCCTATTGTTGTAAAGTATCCACTTATAATCACAGGTAATGATTCGATTTAAAATTGCCTTCATTATTGTGCCGATTCAGTAATGTAACGCAGCAGTCGACGCGCGTTTGTCGGTTTGCTTCACTCAATTCATGAGGTACCCACCTTTCGAGCTTTCTTATCTTTCCAATTTGTTTCAAGTGGATTAAAACAGTTTTATAACTAACACCGCAGCCGGCAGCTAACTCGGATGTAGTTTGCGATGGATCCGCTTCCACAATAGCCTTCAATTCTTCATTGTCGACTTTGGTCTCCGGCCGTCCACGAGGATTGTTCTGTAGGTTATAATTTTCAATACGAAAACGTTGGAACCAAAAACGCACTGAGCTTTCTCTAACGACACTACTGCCATATATATCATTTATTCTTCGAGCCGTTTCTGCAGGACTGGTGGTGCGGCGGCCGAACTCATATTCGTAAATAACGTGAAATTTTAAATTTTCCATATTGTAAACTCAATGACGCAGAGAAAAAACCAAAAGAAAAGAAAAAAATACTGTTTTCAAAACACAAACTGATGAGTAAATAGCTGTATAAATTTGAATTTGGAATTCTAAACCAAAGAGGAGATATTTGAGATCAAATTGACTAGTACGACAAAATGCCAATCTCATATGTAAGGACCTAATACTTGTCGAAGTCAGGGACGGCGGAGCTATAGGGTGGTCCGCATTTTGGTATGGTGATAAGGGCTCCAATTCGTAGGTGAAGTTTTGAATTAAAATACGACGTGTACATATACCCTTTAATCTTGATAATCACAATTTAAATAGGCAAACCGACAGATTCGCCACGGAGAAGTGTCCTGGTCCGCGTCTCAATCCGAAGTGACCGTTCGTTCGTCCCTACTTTCCAAAATGACCCTATTCCGTGCCGCCATTACAAAAATAACGTCACAGCGATTTATTTAATTTATATACAAAACTAAAACTTATAAGAGAAGTGTTGAGATGACTCTACCCTAATTGTTTAGAAAATAACTCAGCAACTTCCGCCATTGATACTCCTTACGGGCCACTCCCTCCCAGATAGAAAGCTGATGTATACATAGCAGACGTGGGAACATTTTAAGTTGATTATATGCTTTACACATGTATAGCAGAAAGAACATAAATTAATGTTTGTTACTTTTTCATCCGAAAACTATTGAACGGATTTGGAAAAAATTTGGTACTCAGTGTTCATAACCAGGAAAAACACTTTTTAACCCGATATTCCTACGGTACAGAAACTTACGCGTGTGGAACTGCTTGAAATGGCTAGGTACCCAATATCTGAGTTATGGAGGTCAAACAGACAGTCGCTCCCTGGTATCTAATTGTATCTAGTTAAACTGGAAGACGTTCGAAAAAGATACGTCGGTATTGGAAGGGTGTTTTATAATAATAATTAACTAGTGCTTGATCGCAATATCGCCTCACGGTAAGCAGTGATGCAATGGTTGATGATAAAGCGCGCTAGTTTATTAAAAGAATGAAGGCGCCAGTTGAGCGAGATGAAGCAATTTTAAACCCAACAACACAACCAATGATGCTGCGCCAGAAGGAGATTGATCTGGAGACCCTCTATGATCAAACTCCCGCCCCAATATCATTTGGCGCATCGTACCCGGCACACATCGCAACACAACTGCTCAGAGCAGTCCTCCGTACGGCTTTAGCAGACATCATGCCGTAACAGGACGAATCGCTTGTCGGCAAGACTTTGGTTTATGATAACTTCTGCTGGCAGCCGATGTTGAGGCCTACCACCAAGAGAATGGGCCAACCACCTTTATTCCTGTACCTACCCCTTTTATACATGAAAATTGCTTAAACTTGAGTAGTATTTAGCAACTATATAACCATACAGTTTCGACATTTACACATGACTTAACTTCAATCATTGTATAGAAATAAATCGCAATATTTTGGGAAGTTATACGAGAGAACACCGCAGAATTACGGGAGTGTTATATCGTGATATTGGCAAGTAATGTGACGTGTAACCAGGCGCGTGCGCTCCATACAAGCAGAAAAGCTCTGCATACCCTAATAGTCTTCTAAAATAATAAATAAAATAATAATTTATATACTACAAAGTTAAAACTAAAAGACTTTGTTAATCAGTTATTGATAACACTGCCATCTATTGGGCCTAGTGCTAACGAGACACATTAGTTGCCTTAGGCGCGACACCCGCGCCTCTTACGGCGTAAGCATAAACAAAATGTGCCTCTTCCGTATCTGTCTGTGTATAAAATTATTTGCTTGTGTGCCTAAACTGTTGTGTACGTGTGCGTGAAATTTCTTTGGGTTTAAAGCCCATGATAAGCACAGTTTCTAATAATGCGACGAATTTAAGAAGTTCAGAAATATAGCATGATTAATAATAAATTCGTTTATTTTCTCTCACAATGGTTTTGCAGTATTTAACAGTTTTGTACAAACATAAATTCACATTGTGAGAGCTGGTGCCTGAAGTAGGTTTTACGAAAAACCTGTAGTACAGCAGATTGTTGTTCGTTCAAATACCTTTTTATTTTAGCAGCTTATGTTGTTTCATTATTGGTGTATTTGGGTTAAATATGTATTGATTGTTTTAAGCGGAATTGAATATTCATTTATTTTAGAGTTTTTGGTTTAACACAAAAGAAAGGTTGTCTTTATAAAAAGTATTATGATAATTATATATGGTTAGCAGGTTGTGTAGTGTGTACACACGGCTTTGACAGTTCGACGTTATAAAAACTTAAAAGACCTTAAGTTTTTCAACCTACTTGCTTTTGAATTTCAATACTATACTTTATGTTGTGATAATTTTCCTGAAGTTTACAAATTAGCAAAATTTAATAGTTATGATTCCAATGAGTAGTGCATTTATGAAAAGCCAAAGCAGACTCATAGATTTGTCTATCTGTCCATTTTAAAAGAACTTTTAGCGATTTCAAGACGATCTTATATATATTTGATTTTTACAGAGTTATTTAAAAATAGATAGGCGCGTTGATTTAATTTATAGATAGTGAAATATTTTTTTTTAGTTTTTTGAGAAATAAATTATTACTTATTTACAGTTGAGTTAGTAATACCATTTCATTGTATTTTGACAGCCTATTCGATAGTTCGATCCTCGCGCAGTGTAAGTATTTGTATGCATGAATATGAATATTTGCACTGGTCTGGTCGTACCTCGGAAAGCACGTTAAGCCGTTGGTTTCGGTTGCCATGCGAACATCTAGTGGCAGTCGTTACGGGTTGTTGGAGCCCACAAAAGTCCAACAATTGGTCTAACTTCAATGCTTCGATATTGCCTTCGCGTAGTGGAGGTCAGACGGCAGTCGCTTCACGGAAATTGTCGAAATTTCGCCAAAATCAGCAATTAGACTGGAAAAGCGGACCCCAGATTCCAAAGCTTTGGATGCGACTGGTATTAACCCTGAGATGATGATGATTTCATTGTATTCATTTGGGCAAAAAAAAAAATACCTAACACCCCACGTATATCATTTATTTGACTTGTTCTTATCATCAATCACATACTTAGATGTTCATTGTAGCCACGCACAAACATCAATTCAATGTTGACATGCGAAAAAGTACGCGACTATGTTAAATTGAAACTACGTCTAAGTTACGTTTTTTAAGTTTTACCATATATAAGCACAGAGATTTGGATAGTAGGTATATTTATGCATACCCTCAATAAAATCTTTGTGCACGCCCCTGCGTGTAACGTGTAGTTATTGACCTGTGTAGTGCTGTGATACCTCCATTTGTTATGATTATTTAATATAAGAAACTCAAAAACTGAAAATTTTGTATCATAGTAGTAGTAGCGTAAAACAGGAAAAAAAAATATCCAGTGCGCAAACTTTGTCAACTTATAGTTAAATAAGTTTTACAGATAAAATATTATTACTTTGATATGTTTTAGTATAAAAAGAAATAGTTATTGATAACGAAAGATGTTAATTTTGAAATCGATGTTATGGTAACCGCGCGCGCTGCCATTCAGCGTGTGTACGGACGGCGGGAACATCACAGGCCCCCCGCGCGCCCGCACCGCCCGCCTTTTCAATATGCGGCTTAATACCGGCACCTCAAGTAGCCCCCGCATTTGCAGTAGGCCTAGTATGAGTTTTCATTACGAAACTCGATCGTCGATATCGAGCGCCTTTGACTCATCGATTGGCCCACTTCAAGGTTGTAAGAACTCTCAACAAATGAGAGCACCAAACGCGGTCGATATTGAAGATCGAGTCTCGTAATGAAAACTCATACTAGGCATATTGTACGCGGCCTATTACCTATAGTCAACGCCCTTTATTTTTCATTCAAGAGATTGCTATTTTATCAGGTCCGAATTAGCTGTTATTTGCAGAGTAATTCCAAATTTTCCTTCATACTTTTATGGGCTTAGGACCATATAAATACAGAAAATAAAGCTACGATTAATAATAAACAAAACAGACAAAAAACGGCTGAGCAATTCAGAGCTCAATTTACGCAATTCTAATCTAATGCTTTTCCTTACAATGTATCTCATAAGGCACAATTTTATGAATACATAATTAGAGATTACAATGTATTTTAAAAACTATGTCTTATGAACAACGCGTTAAGGATTGGCGTATATCGAAAAAAATGAGTTACTGCACTTTTAATAAAAACGTAATGAATTCAAATTATTGGCATCACATCAACGCATAGGTAGGTACAGTTGCCGCACATCAAGCTACAGCAATCTGTCAGATTTCTTTAGTAAATTTTCAACTTTATCGCTAAAGCATTATGGTTCAAGTTTGATAGGGAAAGTTTGACAGTTTCAGGTTGGTTGACCTGCTAGCGTCCATACTTCTGCATTAAGACGTATTTAAAAAATGGAATCAACTACTTATGCACAACAATGTTCAATCAAACACAGTAAAAAACCCTTATTCCTAAATAATGTCAATCAATCTTAAATCAATCACTGTATTTTAATAATTGTTCAAAATGTAGTCCACTTCTTTATAGGCATAAACGTGCACGTTTAAATAAATTGTCATTTAGTTTATTTAAAACACTAGAATCATTTTTCACTTCGTCAAAAGCGTTTATAATCCTAGATTTTAGGTCACCTAGGCTTTGAGCCTCTTCCACATACACCCGACGTTTGACTTCACCCCACAAATAAAAATCACAAGTTTTTAAGAGATTCACAGTTCGTCAAAAATCACAAGGGGTAAGATCCGGTGATCTGGCAGGCCACGGTACACGGCCATTACGACCGATCCAATTTTGCCTGTATTTTCCGTTCAGGTAATTGCGTACTTGTACAGCGAATCAAAGCGTAATCAGGCGAAGCGCCATCGTATTGACTGTAGAAGCTCGTACCCTAGGTATGCTCCCCGCCGTGTACATTCTCCGGGCAGCACGTAAACTTTTACCACTTTGTAAGTACACCCGCAACATTTCGAAAAACTCGCGGTTCGAGTAATCTAGCATAGTGACCGATGTTTTCAAGTTTTTAAGAGATTTACAATTCATAAACGGAGCCCGTTAACTGGTGGCGGTGAAGTTTGCGCGCGAAATATTGAAGCACACCGTCAGGGCAGCGCGCGCGTGAGTCACTGGGGCCGATTCTGTTGTTCACAAACTAAACTAATTTTAAGTTATGTGCATCGTTTTCTGTCCATTTCTATAAGAAAAGGACAGAAGATAAAATGTCAGTTTAGACCTGTCAAATTAGTGCGCTCTTGACGTAAACTGGCGTATTTTTAGTCGTCATGTTTATAATCGCGTCTAAACTGTCTATGGAATATCGTATTTTGACAGGATTAAATTAAAATGTTATCATCTATCCTTTTCTTAACGAAATGGAAAGAAAAGGATGCACATAACTTAAAATTAGTTTAGTTTGTGAACAACAGAATCGGCGCCAATGTCAGTGTCGTGCTCAGCGTCGTAGCTCATTCTGTGTGATTTGTGACACAATACAGTGCATAGTAACAATCCAACCGCGCCCGCGCACTCGGCGCTGATACTACGATATTAACAAGAATAATTGGTGTCTTTCATTTGCTGATTTTAGGGCGGATAAAAACATGTTTTTTTTTTTAAACTAATGATGCAGATTTGTTCTGTTATTGATTCTGAGGCACCCATTTCTTTTTTCCGCTCTCGAAAAAAAATTTCTGAATATTTCACTTCAAACCCTTCCAATATCATTTCGATATCTTAAATCGCAAATGCTCGGAATTGCTTAAAACTGTACATTTTTATACATCACTTAAAGAAAAATCTAAAATACCCTTATAAAATAACTATATGTAATTATTATTATTATTATACATAATTCACAGAATCCGTGACGTTGTGTAAATACCTTCTCCGTTTCACGTAGTCTGCTTACATCACATAAAACACAGAACATTATGTGCTTACCATACATTCAGTTTTAAAGGTATCCCCAAATCTCAAAACAGTCCCCAAAATGTCTAGAAGAAGAAGTAACTATGAAAAATGGCTGATATTTTTGAACTTATTGCTAAGTTTTGTTTTTCTGAATGACATCGCTAAGAGATAGCAAGATTAATCACCTTGGCACAGTTCCAGACCACAGGCGGTGGTAAGCTGTAAAATAAATAGCCCAGTAGCGTATAGGTGGCATATTATCCTAAGTATATTAACTCTTTACAAAACCACGGAGTAAGATGTTTGTCCTTGGAGACGAGCAGTATTTTTTTATAGTAATAGGACAATGGCGCCAATTCTCTTTATCAGAAATTAAAGTAATTTTTCTTTAATTGCATCTTTTTCTTTCTGCTTCATTAAGAAGAGGACAGAACATAAATCATATATTAACGTATTTGTAGTACTTTTTCTCGGTGGTAGTAGAAGTTACAACCCACCAAAAAAAGTCTTGCCGCCAAGTGATTCGTCGTGTTCCGGCATGGTGTCTGGTGAAGCCGTACGGAGGACGGGTCTGAGCAGTTGTGTCGCGATGTGTGCCGGGTATGATGCGCCAAATATTGTTGTGTCGGGAGTTTGGTCGTGGAGGGTCTCTAGATCAATGCCCGCTGGCGCAGCATCGTTTGTCGTGTTGTTGGGTTTAAAATTACATCACCTTGCACAACTGCCGCCTTCTTTCCTATTCACTCAGTGTGACTGAACATGGAGTGTAAAGGACAAAACTTTTTTCATACTATTAGGAAGCAGGGATGGTTGCAATTGTTGATGTTAAGGTACTGGTTTATTGTATTTTATTTATGTAATAGGAAGGGAAGATCACCGTAGGAAAATTGTCCCATTTCTTTGACGTACGTGTTATAAAAGACGAGCCGAAACCTTTCGTCTTGATCGTAGCGGTGTCGACAAACGTAAGTGATACTCGACGTATGACGGGTCATCCGATGATGGAACGGTATTGGCGGAATTATGTCATGTGATTCTCGCGCACGCTCTAAAAAATGCATCGTATATAACGTTATGTTTTGTATATGCGAAGCCCAAAACACGTGTCCAATATTTTTAAAGAATTCATGTACAGAATTTCAAAAAGATTTCATGAAAAACCACAAAGTTATGGGCTTGTTATCTTACCTGGTTTTCCCAATAAAACTGTGGTCATCGCACCGTTCCCTGCTCTTACAGAAGCGCGACGCGGGGGGGGGGGGGGGGGGGCTGTAGTACTATGATCTACCGTCAAAGTGTTGTACGCTTAGTAACTACACTGCAACAATTTTTAAATGTACTTGGAAAAAAAAACATGGTGTAAATATGATTGAAATCGATTCAGCTGCTTATTCTCAACAAACTATATTCAGGTTTCGTATAAGTAAAAATGAACGTTGTAGAATACTGACTACCCTACCCTATGCCTGTACTTCAGGTTTTAGAGATTAATACGTATCTTTTACCTTTTAATGAAATAGAAAAAAAAAATATATAGTTTAAAAAACTAAAGTACATGCTTTAAAAGAATATCAAACTAAAAAGTTAAGAATAATTTTAAAATTTAATTTATGACAATAGTGCCTATATAAACAATACTAGTATAAATGAGAAAAAAGCGTGAGGCGCTTTGTGCCATAATTTTTGTATATTAAGCTTGTTTTTTTTGCTTAACTTTTTAGTTCGATATTCTTTTTTTAAATATTATACGGATAACACGAACGCTTAAGTGGTGCTCATTTGTTTTTACTAAACCTTTCTTGATCTCCAACAGACAGAATAGCAAGTGCTAAAATTCGTAATGATGCATTACCCAAGTAACTAAATCTGAAACTAAAACATACTTTGCCTGCACAAATTAAGGTAAGGTACGGTTGAAAAAAAAATTGAGTTAGAGACGGACAAGCAAACATGCAAGTGAAGCTATGAAAATCATGTAAAAGATCAACTTCACTTAAGACTTTAGTTTTTGAACAAGTGAATGGGTGCCGATAACTATTGTCTTCCATCGGCTTTCCGCGACCTTCACCAGGTCATCGTTCCACCTCCTTACGCCTCCCTACGCTCCCACGTAGAAAGCCTTGGAGGAGGCCTTTGTCCAGTGGACCTCTGCAGGCTGAAAAAGAAGAAGAAGATCAATAATCAGCTCGTAACGGGTTGGCGGTTAAAGACCTTAAGGACTATTTTCGCATTTTAAGAACGATTGTAAATTATTAACAAGTTTTTGACATTCATTTGACGCCAACATAAGACTACCACTAAATTTCGAACGTCTTACTTTTGTTAATTTGCTTTCAGGATTCTAATGAGGATTATTCTTTAGCACCTTTTTAATCACTGGAAAAGACAAATTGGTACTTAAAAATTTTGAATTCTGGTTGGTGGGCAAAGTGATCTTTTAACATTTAGTTTTCTAGCTTTTCTTTGTAAAATGAACAACCTGTACAACTGATAGGAAATCATCAAATGATCTGTACCAGAGTTTTACTGACTAAAATCCACCCGAGTTCCTTCACTTGTCTGTTCGCCAGGGCATGGTTTCTCTTTCAACCAACCCATAGCCCTAGCTCAAGCATCGGTCTTCGTGGACCCCATCACGATGTCGTGACACGCGCCTCAAAGAGATGTCAGCATCTCTTTGTGGCGCGCGTGAAACACAACGTGCCGTCGACCCGTGCTTGGTCCTTATCGTCGAGGGTTGCGGTGCTCCGCCCAAGCCGGTCAGACCGCGACGGTATGCTCCACCCTGTCTTACGTATTTGTGATCTCAAATAAAAAAAATACGAGTGTGCTTATGACCACACGACTGAAGTGAAACTTCTTTCGCTCCATCTCTATGTATATATATATATATATATATGTACAATATATACATGTATACATATATACACATATTAATTTTCTATAAATATTTAAATTTATTTCATGGTTTCATTGGTAAATTAATATTTTTGCATAGATCTTCTATTTTTTTTGGAAAAAAAAAACTCGTTGTAGACCTTGTAGTATCAAGCTCGCGCCAAGGGCGCCTCTGTGCTTATATCTCCCACTTAACTTCCGTTCGCCTTGCCCGATCACTTTTCGTAACGCTTACGTCACGCGTTCGCCAGCTTACTCCACAAGTCAAGCGTGCGTAAAGAAGTTTCACTTTAAAAACTCGTAGACCTTGTAGTACCAAGCTCGCGCCACGGGCGCCTCTGTGCTTATATCCCCCACTTAACTTCCGTTCGCCTTGCCCGATCACTTTTCATAACGCTTACGTCACGCGTTCGCCAGCTTACTCCCCAAGTCAAGCATGCGTAAAGAAATTTCACTTCAAAAAGCGTTATACTTCAAAATTAAACTTTTTTTATAATATGCTTCCTCACAACAATCCTTATCTAAGGATAAAAACAATGATTTTCCTTTATGTACACATTCGCGTCTGTCGACCCAACTAATACGATTACATTGTGACGTTCATTGGGCAATGAAAGAACACCTGCTGTGCTGTTGTTTGTACTATGACGTACCCGAATGACGTCACCACACAGTTTTTATTGCTCGTAACCGTCCAAATCCAGTTATGTAATATTTAGTGAGAATATGGTGTAAATGAATAGTCGATAATTTCTGACGTCATATAGACTCTGTCGAGTCATGCTAAACTTATTTAAGACTGGCATAATGCGTAACGTCTTTTATACTTGTCGACTGGTTGCTTGATTACGCCTGAGTATGCTTTTCCTTAGTCACATTCCCAGGTCAGGCACTGTTATAGGGTTTTTTGAAGATTTGTGTACATGTGATGGCAATAGGCTGGTCCTCTTTTACACGGAATTTACACATTTCTAAAGCGCCTATCTTTTTCTTCCAGTTCTTGTAACGTATACGTTTCAGCTGCATAGAGAAATATGGATAATATTAGTGTTCGGACAAGCCTGATCTTAGTAGCTTTAGTTATGTTGTGATTCTTTCATATTTTCGTGACCTTGTCCATTAACCCTCTTGTCATGGCCATGCGCCGCTTGACACACACTGTCCACTGTCCACAATCCATACTACCGCTATTGTTTGAAACTGGAGCACCCAGGTAGACATACGAATCGACTTCGTCACAATTCGCGATCTGTGTTACCACAGAGGTATTATCTGTTATCTATGTGTGTAACCTTATTTACCAATAGAGCTTAATAATGAAGCCGTGACGCTTTCATATCACGCCTACATCGGTTTCATTCATGACATGACAAACAAAAAGACTTAAACCAAGACCCTACATGTACGGATAATCGTTTTCACTGAACAAGTAAATAATGCTACATTCATAATCAACCTATAATTTTCCCACAGTTGGGACACAGGCCTCCTCTACGCTAAAATCTTCTGTACGGCAAATTATTCCAGTTTTTTGAAGTACTTGGCAGTTACTATCACGACCAAAAGTCGAGTTACAATCTCAGAAAACTATGGCCAAGCTATACTAGTTGTAGTGACGACCTTCTTGTATAATAAAGTTTGATACACACTCATACACTTTCACAACTTGCTGCCCACTTATGATTGTTAGGTACTACTTACTAATTTCAACATTCGCAATAAGTGTCCGAATGTCTAAGCGGTCTTCGCCGTGATAAGCTTTTAAGGTGGTTCGAGTTCAAATCTAACAACATACAATTTTTTTTCAAATGTTTATTGGTGAATTATGTATGCTGATAACAATAAAAATACCGATCCGCAACTTAACGATGATACTTTCTATTAAGATTTTTTCTATATTACAGTCATTATAAAAAGATGAGGGTAGATTTGAAACAAAGTGAATCACTAGTTCACATAAAATATTCCACTACCTATTAGCCGCAATAACTCAAATAATTACTTAGCTGTTGTTGATTGGGGAACATATATTTACGAGTTTGTGTTATTAGTATTACTTTTTTAATCAATATGCAGGCTAATAGATTACGAATGGACTCAATATATCTCATATATCATATGAAACCGGCTTTTGTGTAAGTTGTTTTTATTATTATTTGGATAAGGTGCAAACCAATCGCTTGTTGCAAGTGTGTTATAAAATTGTTATTGTTTTAGAGAAATACTGTAAGCTGTTGGGTCAAGAGGTTGGAGCACGATGGTAGCTTAAAGTATCGAGAGAAGTGGAACGTAACGATAATATTTACCGTACCGTACCGCATTTGTGGTTTAAAAATAAACTGGCGGAACTGGTGGAGACTTATCGAGCTAAACAAACAATAAAAATCACAGTGCAGAAGTGTCCTACAAAGTGTTTTAAATATATAAGTGTTTGTGAGTTCAAACCCCAGTAACAACAAATTACTTTTAGTAAATTATTAAAACAATAATTTCGGAATTCGAAAAGAAATAAGTTCCTTAACCATTGAACTAAGAAAGCGCTTGAACATTATAATTCATGCCATCAAACTCCGAAAAGAGGCACTGCAAGATGACAGCACTAGCACTGCGTGTATAGCATGTTATGCTATACACGCAAAAAAAAAAAAGTAAATGTAAAAAGTACTGTTTTGTGTTCTATAGATTATTTTATGATTGTAATAATATTCAGGTTAAGCTTCAATCCTCTTTTCTTTGAGAAAATGAATAATTAAACTATAACCACTTTAATGATAACATATAATAATTATCACATCTAAAAACCAAGAATGATTTTCTAATTTTTACCATAACATAAGTTTGTCAGGGATTACTTTTATATAAAATATTACAATGCTGCCATATCGTTTGTTTCATTTATTAGAACTATATCTACACCTAATAATATATAACTTTATAATATATTACATTATAATATGTTTATTGTTTGTTATTATATTACATCTATAGTAAACTAAAACATTAAATAAAAACCTTTTTTGGCATAAATATTCAATAAATTTTCCTATTCGTTTAAATATAATTAGCAAACATTTTTACTTTAAAATACAAATCAATTATCAAAATTTTAAATTATATTAAACAACAAGAAGATTTGCCATTATTAAGGATCGAACCCACAATCGAAACCGATGTAGGCGTCATATGAAACCATCGCGGCTTCATTATTAAGCTCTAGGTATTGGTAAATAAAGTTTTACACATAGATGTCAAATAATACCTCTGTGGTAACACAGATCGCGAATTGTGACGAAGTCTATTCGTATGTCTACCTGGTTGTTTCGGTTTCAAACAATGGCGGTAGTATGGATTGTGGACAGTGGACAGTGTGTGTTAAGCTGCGCATGGCCATGACAAGAGGGGTAATGGACAAGCTCTTGAAAATATAAAAGAATCACAAAATAACTAAAGCTACTCAGATCAGTCTTGTCCGAGCACTAATATTTCCCATATTTCTTGAACTAGAACATAGAACTGGAAAGAAAAAAATAGACACTCTAGAAATAATTATAGCGTTCGAGAAGAATGCTTGGGATATCATGGACCGAGTTTAGAACGAACGTTTCTATTCTACAAGAACTCGGTATCAAACAGCGTCTTTTAGAATTAGTACAGTCCCATATACTCAGTTTTTTCGGTCACGTGTCAAGGCGTAATAAAAACTCCAAGGCAGAGTTGAGGAGAACAGTCCTCGTGGAAAATCACCGATGAGGTGGCCCGACCAAATTATGTCGTCAGTGGGGGGACCTGTAAATGAATGCTCCAGACTGTCGTCCAACAGGGGTAGGTGGAGACAGATCATGCGACGAGCTACATCTACTTCTCGAATTCAGTCATAGGCACCACGACCGTTCTGTCAAGAACGAAACGAAGAAGTAGAAGATTGGTAAATAATGCCTATTGTAAATAATATACACAACGTTATTTTTTGTTTACGCGAAACCTGAATATAATTTGTTCAGAATAAGCAACTCAATCGATTCCAATCATTTATACACCATGTTAATTTTTTCACAGACTCAGTTTTAAGTTAGATCATAGCAGTCGCGCTCGCATCAGCTGACGCCAAGAGGTCAACGGCCCGCGCTCGCCCGCACGAGCGGATCTTTGGCCATGTTTTTGTTAGGACAACCAAGTAGAATAGCAACCTCATAACTTTGACGTTTTACATTATATCTTTTTGAAATTTTGTACATAGATTTTTTACTTTCTTTCAAAAATAATGTTATAATAATATACAGGGATTTTTTTTCTACTGAACAAAAAAATGGGCGGCTCAGAATCAATTACAAAACAAATCTGCATCATAAGTTAAAAAAAAATGGTTTTATCCTCCCTAAAATCAAGAAATGATAGACACCAATTACTCTTATCAATATTGTAGTATTAGCGCCGCGTGCGTGGGTGCAGTTTGATTGTTACTATGCACTTTATTGTGTGTACTGTGTATACCTAAATATGCTGGTACTGCGCGCTGCCGTCGCGATTTTTCGCGACAAACTTCGCTACCACAGTTAACGGGCTACGTTTACGAATTGTGAATGTCTTAAAAACTTGTGATTTTTATTTGTGGGTGGAAGTCAAACGTCGGATTTATGTGAAAGAGGTTCGAAGCCTAGGTGACCTAAAATATAGGATTATAAAAGCTTTTGACGAAGTGAAAAATGACACTAGTGTTTTAAATAAACTAAATGACAATTTATTTAAACGTGCATGGTTATGCTTACAAAGAAGTAGTCTACATTTTGATCAATTATTAAAATACTGTGATTGATTTAAGATTGATTGACATTATTTAAGGTTAAGAATTTCTTTTACTGTTTTGATTGAATATTATTGTACATAAGTAGCTGATTCCAATTCTTTAAATACGCCCTAATGCAGAAGTATGGACGCCAGCAGGTCAACCTACCCGAAACTGTCAAACTTTCCCAATCAAACAAGAACCATAATACTTTAGCCATAAAGTTGAAAATCTATTAAAGAAATCTGACGGATTGCAGTAGCTTGATGTGCGGCGAGTGTACCTACATATGCGTGGACGTGATGCCAATAATTTGAATTCATTACGTTTTTATTAAAAGTGCACTAACTCATTTTTTCGATAAACGCCAATCCTTACCGCGTTGTTCATAAGACACAGTTTTTAAAATACATTGTAATCTCTAATTTTGTATTCATAAAATAGTGCCTTATCAGCTACACTTTAAGGAAATAAATTAGATTAGTCTTGCGTAAATTGAGGTCTGAGTTGCTCAGTCGTTTTTTATCCGTTTTGTTTTTTGTTAATTGAAGCTTTATTTTCTGCATTTCGATGGTCCTAAGCCCATAAAAGTATGAAGGAAAAATTGAAATTCCTCTGCAAATAAGAGCTAATTCGAACCTGATAAAACAGCAATCTCTTAAATGAAAAATAAAGGGCGTTGACCTAAGGTAATAGGCCGCGTACTGATGATGATGGGCGCGGGGGTCCTATAATATTCCCGCCGTCCGCACCCCGCCGAACACGAATGGCAGCGCGCGCGGTGACCATAATATCGATTTCAATATAAACAATTTTCGTTATCAATAACTATTTTTTTTTTACTAAAACATATCAAAATAATAATATTTTAATCTATAAAACTTATTTAACTATTAGTTGTCCTGTATATACAGTATGTTAAAAAAACCCTGTCCGACCCATAAGGATAACAAAGGTTAGGTAAACACATGACCAAATATAATATAAAATTTTACGTAATCATCATAGTACCAATACAAATGAATTTTGAAATAATCTTTTTTTTTCCACGAATTAATTCCAACTTCCTCGAAATTTGGTAATTTTTAAAAAAGTGTCAACACCGATATTATTATGAGCGAAAAGCGATGCGACCACGTGCTGCGTGCCCTGCCGCCCGCCGCCCGCGAAAGGGTGCTTAACGCACATTTATTAAGTTACCTCTTTTTGCGAAATAACATTAATTTTTTTAGGGGGATTTTTTTTAAGTTTAGTCCGGTTTTGTATCTATTAGTAGAATCAGTTATCGATACCTAACAACACCTTCACGGGTTGTACAGGGTTTTGTTAACATACTGTGTATATATACATATATATGTATAAGGTCTAAGTACTTCTATCTGTAGTCTTCTTCTTATATATAAGGTGTAAGTATATAATACGTATGTATTTATATAATATATACTTATAGTAATGGGGGGTATGAGGAAAAGCGTGAACACCACATAGACTTCACTCACTCATCCTTCAAAGAAAAGGGAGGATCCTCTGACCAGTCCGGTTGTCTGGCGAGCACTTGCCCGCCGATTGATGTCATGATATTGTATACGTGCTAGTTGCACAGTAATCTCTACTTGCGAGATGCAGCAATTGAGCGACCTCAATACGACGCATTGTGCGCATGTAGCGTTGTAGGTATCGCCACAGTAATAATATAGTTGATAAATCGCATATCACTGGTGTCATTCTGAGCCTGATGGTACCACGCTGCGCCTCACCCGCATCATATCGATATGCTAATAGTTCAAATATTTACATATTCTAATATTGTGTGAAATAACCTAGACTTTATTTGATAATTAATAGAGATACATGGAAGAAGAAACGCTGCGTAGACCACAAATTTGATACTTATAAATGAGGGTAAGATAAATCAAAACGGTGAAGAAAAGCATCGTGAGGAAACCGGCATGTACTTGAATCAAAAATTCGAAAGCTGTGATTCGAAAATGTGGGTTCTACCGTCCTACACTGGGGCTGCGTCGTGTGTCATGACCCTTTAACCGAGTGTTCCAGCATTGGGAACCTCACAGGCTGATTAAAAAGGCAATAGAATAGGTAATGATTAATTATTATTTCCTTTTCTGAGAAAAGGCTTTTTGCAGCCTGTGGCTTACAATTTGCTACAGCAATTGAGTGTTTATTCGCACTTTTAAATCACTATTCTTACGACAACGAACCAAAAATCTACAAAGCAACCCCATTCCCATTTATTACTAAATCGGTTATGCTCTGTTACTTTACAATGTAGCAAAAAAGAAAACGCTACAAGATTGTACCTTGGATTTGAGCCAAATGTCGCCTGACCCAATAGTTTTCTGTGCTAAATGTGCCTAACGTAGGAATATCGGCAATGTCGATTCACCGTACGAGGAGGAATAATCTTAATGGATAGTCACCCGTTTTCCGATAGCGAAATATGAGTTGCATATAAGTCATACTAGTGTAGTAACGATAAACTATGGCTACGAGCCTAAAACAACTGAGGTTAGAGGAAGAATGAGGACCGAATTGATGCTGGCAGATAGCGTAGCAGTCTTCTCCCTGTAACACTGTAGTGTATTGACAATTATTCGAACTAGGATCTCTAAAGTGACCCCAGGGAAGACGGTGGCACAGTGGTCATACGCTGCCGTACTCAGCGAGGCCTAGGGGAGGCCTTTACAGATGTTGCGTAGGGTCGGTTCCGGAATTGGTCTTTTAAGAGGAACCGGGCTCACCCCTGATTGCGGATGGTAATCACCGGGGTGGTTTAGTGAGGTAAATATCCCACACACCCCGACCTCGGTCCCCATAGGTCGGGTACTTTTTGAAGGTTAGCTCTGACAACAAAAAAAAAACCAAATTAATTGGGATGAAGGCGAGCGAGGAAAGAGACGTTCGTGATTTATAAAAAAAAAACAGGAGTGAGAAGGGGAGATTTTCATATATGTCTTATTTATAAAAATAACTTACCATTTTTCAAATCAATCAGATGAAAAGCAACCTTTTCATCTGAAAACAATTCTGTTTTATTTTCATAAAAGAAACTAAAACGAGGATGCAACTCCCGTAATTGCTAGAACGCCGTCTCAACTTGTCAAAGATTCCCTTCATTATCGACAAGCTGCAATAACCTGTAAAAATTATATACCTAATAGTTTTTTGTAAAGCACACTAGCACATTGTAGTTGTTGTGATGAGAATGTGACTCGAAACCTTTTTTATTACCAAAATTCTCGGTCTTCTATTGGGTTACTATTAAGTGTTGAAACCATCATTGTTCCAGTGTCAGTCAAAAACGGAGCTATACAGGATATATAGTGCTCTCCCTTTTATTAAACGTCACAATGATAACTCTTAACATGTCATAGTACAGCCAGTAACCTCAACAAACTTTGAACGTTCAAATATTTCTGACATATTACCATAACAGTGAAATCATAATAAAATGCAAGACTATAAATCAGAACAAAAGAATTTTCCAAACAGTCTGCATTTTATCTTCCAGCACATCTTCACTATAATTTATTAAAATGCACTTGACCGGTTTTTGTCCGGAATGATTTGTAGTATATTTGGCACCATTTTACTGCAAAGGGAAGCGATTTAGATTTTGTTTACTCAGCATTTTATTTTGATTTAGGTACAATTTGTGGAAACTCGAAGAATGGAGTACTGATCACTGCCATGCAGTTGATTATTTCATGAAGCATAAAATGTTCCTTCTGAGACACAAACCTCATTTTTGTGAGAGGGGTCACGGAGTAGGCGTCCACATGGCCGCACTGGGGCTCTGTGGTGAAAGACAGCCCCAGTGCGACTTGGTGGATGCCACAACTTTCGAAATGTTTATTTTTTGTATCTAAAATAATCCAGTTTCGACACTTTCTTTTTCCTTCACTTTCTTGCTTATTGCGTGTTCGGGAATTTTATAAATCCAGGCTTTTTGAAGTCTTTGACCAGTGTGTGCTGCCAGTGATGACTTACGGAACTGAAACGTGGTCGCTCACAATGGACCTCATACGAAGGCTCAGAGTCACACAAAGGGCAATGGAAAGAGCTATGCTCGGAGTTTCTTTGCGTGATCAAATCAGAAATGAGGAGATCCGCAGAAGAACCAAAGACACCGACAAAGCTCTGCGAGTCGCTAAACTTAAGTGGCAGTCGGCAGGGCACATTGCTCGTAGAACCTATGGCCGATGGGGCAGTAAGCTTCTGGAGTGGCGGCCACGTACTGGAAGACGCAGCGTAGGGAGGCCCCCAACAAGGTGGATCGATGACCTAGTGAAGGTCGCGGGAAGCCGATGGATGCGGGCAGCACATGATCGGTCAGTGTGGAAAGCCTTAGAGGAGGCCTTTGTCCAGCAGTGGACATCCATAGGCTGAAGAAGAAGAAGAAGGCTTTTTGGAAAAGAAAAATATTCCCTGTTTGTCAAATATGCCTGAGTCCAACCAAGAATAACAAAAAGTCTCATTGGTATGGCCACAGAAAAAAATATTTTTAAGAAAATTGTCAGCATACAAATGCATTGCGACAAATATTTCCTACAATTGTCCAAGTATCGATTCAAATCTAAGGAACAGATCAAATTAGATGATAATTTATTAGCTTAATCTACTGTTAAGTGCCGTAATTTCCCTGTCTGGTTGAAACCACCAATTTTAATGCTTAACATACGAAAAACGGGTTCTTTAAACTACACACAATCAAAATCTAACACTAAAAGGAGAAATTAATGAATAAAAACCTGTTCAAGTCAAATAATTATAACAGTTCGAAACCTATCACCTTCAGTGACTTTAATCGTTGACTCGAAATGACTTTGGTAACTTTAGCAAACTTTGGTATACAAGTGAAGTTGGTGTTTTTCTTTCACGTCCAAACCACAGTAATTTGTTAGTTTGATTGGCCTCATTGAGTTTTAATTTACCAGTATTGAGAAATTAAATTCCATTTTTCTACAGAGTAAAATTGAAACTGTGCTTTCTTTTTACAGAATTTTTGTGGTAGACGTACTGTTTTGTACATAAATCTTGTTGTTTTTTAGACAAACCTTTTCTGTGTGTTGAATGTTTTGCCAACGTTCATGTATGATTTTGATTACTTTTAGTATTTTCTTCTTTACATGTCGCTAATTGATGTTCACTACTTATCTAATTCGTTAGAAAAAATGGGAAGAGTTATTATTTTTACTTGGATTGCTATGACATTTGATACAGTCTTTTTAATTGTTGTAAATAATTTAACTCCAAGAAACTTTTAGATACGTTTAAAAAAAATATTTATTTTGTAAACTTTTCGCTAAATATTTTACAATTTTCAGACTGTGATGTATTTTTGTTACCGCTATATCGACAAATACTAAAAATAAAATAAAATATTTAAGTGATCCTTCCATACAACAAACGTGATATTTTTGCCGTTTTTAAAGATAATGGTACGAAACCCTTCGTGCACGAGTTCAACTCGCACTTACCCGATTTTTTTTTTGTGTTCAACGTGTTTAAAATAAATCATTAACGTGGCTTGTGGTAGGAGTAAACATGTCTCTAATCTTTCATTTATTTATTTATGTATTTATTTTATTATTTATGTACACACAATAAAATACATATAGATACAACAAAATGAAGATTTGAGTACAAAGGTGCTGCTTATTTCTTAAGAAATTTCTTACAGCAGACCTGCGAAAGGAGAAGTAAAACAGAAATGTAGACAATAGTGTGTAAGAACAAGGAGGAAATAAAATATGAATATGATAACTATTAAAGTAATAATATGAAATATACCTAAACATATATTTTTTTTAGTTTTCATGTTTTGTGAGGGCGATGAAAATAATAGTGATCTCAAAGTGAAAATCCAAAATGGCGGCTGCGTTTCCAAACTGTTCTTAAATATTGAGTGTGATTGTCGTTGTTATGAAATTACTACAGCCGATAGCAAGATCAAAATGAACCCAAGATGGTGATAACATTATGAAAGCTTCTTAAAACTCGTACTATATGGCTCTATTTTAAAGTAATACTTTCCCCGTTTCTTGTCTCTTTCCATGATATACGAATCTGTGTACGTGCGAATATCACGTAAGATTAAGGAAAAAAAAATAACAAAAATGACTTTCTAACCTCAATCTATTTCAGCGTAATTGACTTTGCTGACATAATAAAAAGTCAATGAGTAACAATATTGTACGATCAGCAACAAAGCTCGTTTGGTACAAACTTATTTGATTATGTATTTTCTGATATTTTATAATCGAAACTAAGAGTTAAAGACGAGAACGAAACGATGAAAGTGCTTTTCTTTCATTAAATACCACTTCGATTTAGATTTTAATAAAATATTTTGCTCAGTAATTATATAGGATTGCTGAAACAAAAACGTTATTATTTTTTGCTGTATTATTACTTTAAATATCTCACACTATGAAAGTTTTTACGTATACAACATTATTTTTTGTTTATACGAAACCTGAATATAGTTTGTTCAGAATAAGCAACTGAATCGATTCCAATCATTTTACACCATGGTATATTTTTTACCAAATACGTTTAGAAATTGTTGCAGAGTGGTTACCGGGCTAGGTTACGATACATCATAGTGCTTACGGGCGCGCCACAGCTGACGCCAAAGGTCAACGTCCCGCGCTCGCCCGTCCATTCGGACGTTTGATCATATTTTGTTGGGACAACCATATAGAATAACTCATAACTTTGTGGTTTAATCATTATATCTTTTTTAAATTTTGCACATAGATTCTTTATTTAAAAATATTAGACAAGTGTTTCGGTTATCGCATAAACAAAAAATAATGTAGTATAACCAATGTTTAATAATTCATTCTAATTGAATAATCGTATTCCATTTTCGAAAAAATAAATATCTTAATTTATAGGTACCTTTTCTTTCCTGACGTTCGGGTCCTCGCCTCCTTTATTCTAATGTATCCGCTTTTGACCGCAATCATACCTAATTGAATGATGGATGAGCGATGGATGTGGTCTATAATGAGACGAGCGTACGAGGAAGAGTCATTTCACTCAAGTTGTGATTGTAAAAAAGGTTCAAGATAATAATATCGGGTAACGTCAATAAAGAGGTTTCTTAGTGGTAGGCTATAATACATACGCCGATTATGACTCACGCTTGCCCAGTCTTCGCACACGCTAAGCCACATCATATCCATAGGATGCAAGCAGTCCACCGCAATCCCCTTATAGCAGCGGCTGCCAACTACACCGCTCCAACACCTCCCAGCTTCGCTGCCGTCGGCACGCTCTCACAGATCCCGATGACTCCATAACCCTCCTCCAAGAGGCCAAAAGGGCTACCAGCACCCTATAAAAATACAAGAAATCGAAATACCGACGTCGCCGTCGAGGTCCTCCGCGACGCGCCACACTTAATTTCCCTCCCCGTCCCTTGCCCGATGAAGGCCAGCCCGCGCCGCAGCTGAGCCAGTAATTATTATAATGTCCCAACAATGACCTCTGAGTTTGTATCGGCGTTTCTTCTCAGAGCGAGTACTAGGAATCGCCGTCGTGATCAAACCACTAAGAACCCTTTTGATCCAGCTGTCCCTTGCTGTCCTCTTAGCGACGGCCTAAGCCGAGGTAAGCCACAGGGGGTGTCCTTAGTGCGTAGTCGCCCTTAATTTTAGTTTTTAAGTGCCCCTGACTGGAGGCTTCTATTTTACTTAAAGCATCCACAGGAAAGTCCTGTTAAGTAATCACGGCCTCTAATGGTCAACTACGAGATGCCATAGCACAAAAACAAAAAACGGCTAGAATATCGGCTGCCGGCAGAAGTTACAATCCACCGGACAAAGTCTTGCTTGAGTTAAGCGATTCGTCGTGTTCCGGCATGATGTCTGGTGAAGCCGTACGGGAGACGGTCTGAGCAGTTATGTTGCGATGTGTGCTGGGTACGATGCGCCAAATGTTGTTGTGTCGGGAGTTTGGTTGTGGAGGATCTCCAGATCAACGTCCCTGGAGCGCAGCATCGTTGATGTGTTATTGGGTTTGACTTTGCATCACCTCGCTCAATTGCCGTCTGCCTTCCTATTCACAATTTTATTTTTTTAGTAAATAAGCTGAATAAACTAGCACACTTTCCTATCAATAAATAATTGGATCACTGCTTACCATCCGGCGGGATTGCAGTCAAGTACTAGATTATAATTATTTAAAAAAGATAATAAAAAAAAAGAAAAAAGAAATGGGATAGTTATTAATAACCAGCACTAAACTTGTAACGTTTTGCAATAGCTACTGTAACCTCCAGTTTCTTTATAAGTATAAGGAAATGTCGTAAATCAACAGAAGAACCAAAGTCACCGACATAGCTCTGCAAGTCGCTAAACTTAAGTGGCAGTGGGCAGGGTACATTGCTCGTAGAACCGATGGCCGATAGGGCAGTAAGGTTCTGGAGTGGCGACCACGTACTGGAAGGCGCAGCGTAGGGAGGCCCCCAACAAGGTGGACCGATGACCTGGTGAAGGTCGCGGGAAGCCGATGAATGTGGGCAGCATAAGACCGGTCAGTGTGGAAAGCCTTGGGGGAGGCCTTTGTCCAGCAGTGGACATCCATAGGCTGAAATTAATATTTAAAACAAATTAATATTTAAAACTCAATAAATAAATATATACGGACAAATCACACAGATTGAGCTAGCCCCAAAGTAAGTTCGAGACCTGTGTTATGGGACACTAACTCAACGATACTGTATTTATAATAGATATATATATAGATAAACACCCAAAGCCAAGGCCAATCAGGAAAAGATCATTTTCCATCATGACCTAGCCGGTGATCGAATCCGGGGCTTCCACGTTGCAGGCAGGCGTGTTGACAGATGCGCCACGGAGGAACGGAGGTCTTAAGAACGTTCTAAGAATAGAAATATAGGTAGGTAAGCTACGCCGCGCCGTTTCAATTAAGTTTCGATCGAGGAGAAATACCGGGATAACCCATGTATTATTCCTAGTTATATATGTCTATGTTTCAAATTTCTTACAAATCCATTCATAAGTTTCTGCGTGAAACAGTAACAAACATCCTTCTATGAATATGTATAGAAACAAAATACCAGCGCTACGACATTTACTTTTTAAATGTCGAAGCATTTTGCTGAGATAGGGGCCTTTTGGGTTAGTATATAGACTTTTTGATTTTTTAGTACTTTTTAACTTGTTTTTATATAAACTGTGTTTAATTAAATTAAGTTCCTGTGTCCCCTAGATGTGGTAGAAGGCAAACATAGTGGGCCGCTATCCCGTTCAGTCTTGAGCTTTGAGTTTTATTACGCTCCAAGTCTTCCCTATGTTCTTTGTTTCTGTGATGACCATTCGCCGCCAGATCTGCTTAGGGCGGCCACGTTTACGCTTTCCATGGGAATGCAAATATAGAGCTTGCCTTGGTATATGTCCAGGATCCCTTCGAAGCGTTAGGCCGATCCAGTTTCATTTGCGGCGTTTGATCTGCTGGTCGGTCGAAGTTTCTCCGTAGTTTAAAGCCGACACAAGTTTATTTTTATGATCATTCTCTACGAGTCACAAAGTTTTCATATTTTAAAAAAGCAAACAAAATTTTTGCATTTTTAAATAAGAAAATTAACCTATCTATGTAGTTCTTCTCTATAAAAAGCTAACACGCTTTGAAATATACCCTTAACCGATGCCTTGACAATTCAAAAGTGCTTGTAATTGGTCAATTTGAAAAAACTATGTATTTTGGTAGGCATAAGGAAAACTCGGGAAAACAGCCTTACATTTCCTTACAAATTGGTCGTTTTATCTTCGGCCAATAATTTCACAGTCCACAGAATATCCGGAATATAATATCTAGTTCACTGCCGATAAAACCGAAATACAATTTTGGTAGCGAATGTGAAGGAAAAAGAATCTACATCTCAATACATTCTACATTCATGTAAATGGTTCGTATCGTAAGAATCCATAAATTTATTTTGAATTCTATACAATTTTGTACGAAACCTTACTTAATATTAAACATAAATGTATAAAGGGTGTCTCTGACATCGACACACAAACGAGTACCACGGATCCAGTTCATGATTCTGAACCCCCCACAGGTGGAATTTTTCGTCAGTTTATTTCGTCGATTTAAAGAAAATTATATGCTGTTTTTTTCACTTTAAACCGTTCATAATTGTTATACTTTTATAACCCAATAAGATTTTAAAGTAAAAAATAATTAATTCGCTAATTACACAAAAAAACCCAATGTGAACAAAACTCGAAAAACTATTCTATCAGCTGATTTAATAGAGTTCACATCAGGGGTCAACGTCAAACCCACAAACACGCGCGGCGGCACGCTTGCATCGTTCAAAGGGTGAGCCGACACATTTTTTTAAACACTGTTAGTTCTCTAACCGCTATAAATGACTATCATAATTTTATTAGTGGCATTCGGTGTAGCCTTCTCGCGAAGTTTGCGTTACGATGTCAAAACATGTAAATTAACTAACGCACTTTCTGAAAATAGTTTTTCATAATTGTTTTGACTCGGTTTATATCATTTTGAATCTAGGTAATTTTTTATCTACCTTAGTATATTGTAGTAATAATATTTGCACCAACGACAGTCCCATTTGTAGTTCGGGAGAACCTGTCCATTCTTTGGTTGCCTGGAAGAGATCGCATTAGCGATAAGGCCGCCCATTGTATGTCTTATTTATGTTGAATGTTTTTGCTCGATGTTTGATTGGTGTACAATAAACAATATATAAAAAAATAAATAATTAATTAAAAGCACGGAAATTATTGTCATGTTAACTCTGTTGTTTATACAGACTTAAAATCGCAGTTTTACTTGTATTCATACAAATCTTATCATTCAATACAAAATAAAGGTGTAACTAATTTAATAAATAACAATACATACACGTGTTAAATTAAAAATTCATTGTATTTAATTACATTAAATATTGTATATATGATACGGAGATAGTGGAAGCTAAAATGCTCGTGAGGCCGCGAGTGGCTAGCTGTGTGTATTTTGATGTGTTTTTTTTTTTGGAAATAGATAGAGTGATTACATAGAAAGGATTAAAATAAAAACATCCATTAAATATTGGAGAAATACTATTATTTTTGAGGTTTCTAATCTGATGTCCTAAATAATTACATTTTTTCTGCATTTGCAGTGAAACGCAGGCTGAATCCTACGAGTTTTATCAAAATATTGTACACATTAAAAAGGTCTACAGAAAAGTCTGCAATGGTATATGTCTATCGCTTACTGATATCCCACAATAACATTTTTTATCATTTACTTCTTACGACAAATATTGGCTAATTTTCGAAGGGATATGAACCTATACAGCATAAATCCTTAAATTTAATACCTTACATTGTTGATTTAATATAGATCTATTTCGCCCGTTACAGCATATGATTTAAATGAATATTTTCGAAGATATGACACATTTAAAAATTGCGAGGCATCGCGTTTGCGGCGGTACCGACAGGCTGGGTGGCGGGATCAGCGGGCTGCTATGTTTTTTATACAACGTTCATAGTTTTTCTGTAGTGTATTTAGTATCACCATTGCACTCGAAGACGGAGCGGGTCGCTGCTAGTTTATGAAATCTTTAACATCTCCAACAGTATTTTCGAAAGTTAATCATTGACTTTATGCGTCCTTGTGGAGCAGAACTAGCATTAAGCCAAGCATTTTTATCAGCGTTGTAATCCCCCGTTTTTATATTGTACTATTACTATAATGTAAGACTAGCGCTCTACACAGCAAAACCGCCGCTAACACTAGCCTACTTTCTTTTTAAACCGACTTCAAAAAGGAGGAGGTTACTCAATTCGACCGTATAATCGATTTCGATAATTCTTATTTTGTTGAAAAGAAAATATTTCCAAAGTATTGCTATGTTGGGGAGTGTGCGAGGGAATTGCACGATTTAATTCCCCCATCTCCGTTCCACCATCGGACGACCCATCGTACGGCGAGTTTCCACCCTTATGTTGTTAACACCTCTACGATCCGGACGAAGCGTTTCGTCTCCTCCTTTATACCGCGTACATCGAGGGACTGGAACAATCTGCCGGCGGCGGTGTTTCCGTCGGACTACAATTTGAGTGTCTTCAAGGCTAGAGTGAATAGGCTCTTAATAAACTAGTGCGCTTTACCATCAACGATTGCGTCACTGCTTACCATCAGGCGGGATTGCGGTCAAGCGCTGGTTTATAAATTAAAAAAAAAAATGTTAAGGACATCGGGGTTTGATGATGAAAGACCAGAGAAATCAAGGGGAACTTTCAAAAATTGTAGGAACGACTTTGTAAGTTTGTCATTAGATATTTCAAAGCACTACAATTTAATAAGGGCCTGGATTATATCTTGTGATGGAATCAGGAGACAGGCGAAGGATTTCCTCAACGATGCACAGCAGCTACTTTGTGTTTGTGCTTTTTGCTTTGTATTGATAAAAACTTAACTTCTGTCATTAGGGAGCTGATGATGAAGACAAAGGTCACTTCAGAGAACTCCTTAACGATTTACAGTAGTTACCTAGTGTTTGGACTTTATTCATCTATATTGATGAGAAGTTTGCTTCTATGTGGGTTATATTGAAGGTCTGCAGTGGATCTGATGATGGAGCGGAGAGGCAGTCGAGGAAACTATTCAACGATTCACAGAAGCTACCTGGTGTTTGTGCTTGATTAATTTGTATTGGTAAGACCTTTACATCTAGATAGATCCTTATTGTCATTAAGGGTCTTATGATGAAGACGAAGGACAGTTCAAGGTACTCCTCAACGGTTTATAGTAGCTACCTTGTATTTGGACTTCATATTAGTCTTCAGCATATAGATGTCCACTGCTGGACAAAGGCCTCCCCTAAGGCTTTCCGCGATGACCGGTCTTATGCTGCCCACTTCCCGCGGCTTTCCGATCACCATATCTAATAATAATATTCACCAAATCATCGGTCAGTCGGTCAACGCTGCATCTCTCAGTACGTGGCGTCCACCCCAGAACCTTAATACACCATTGGCTATCGGTTTGACGAGCAATATGCCCCGCCTACTTCTTTTTTTAAATAATTATAAACTAGCGCTTGACCGCAATCCCGCCTGATGGTAAGCAGTGATGCGATCGTTGATGGTAAAGCGCGCTAGTTTATAAAGAGCCTATTCACTCAGAAAACTAAGCGAATAAGAAGGAAGACGGCAGTTGAGTGAGGTAATGCAATGTTAAACCCAACAACATGACCAACGATGCTGCTCCAAAGGGAGATTGATCTGAAGACCCTCCATGCCCAAACTCCTAACACAACAACATTAGGCGCATCGTACCCGGCACACATCGCAACACAACTGCTCAGACCCGTCCTCCGTACGTAACCGTACTTAATTTTAGCAACTCGAAGAGCTATGTCGGTGACTTTAGGTCTTCTGCAGATCTCCTCATTTCTGATTCGATCATAGCTCTTTCCATCGCCCTTTGTGTGACTTTTAGCTTTCGTATGAGGCCCATTGAGAGCAACCATGTTTCAGTTCCATATGCCATCACTGGCAACACACACTGGTCAAAGGCTTTAGTCTTGAGACACTGTGGTATCTTGGGCGACGAGAAGTAGCGTAGCTTCCCGAATGCTGCTCAGCCAAGTTGGATTCAACGAGATACCTCTTTGTGCTTAATTTATTTATATTGATAAGAATTTTGTATCCATAACGTTGACCCATGAGGTTGTTTACCTCATAACAAACGACGACACTCATTAAAATGCAACATAACCTATTTAATATGATAAACTACAAAATATAGTGCAAGTGACTCTCTTCAGTGCGAGGTTTCTTGATGCATATAATGCGAACAGAGTGGTGTCACCGTGGTTTATAAGTAGGGACACATCAGGAGGGTGTTGAACTGGGCCGACGGTATGACGTATGACCGTAGGGTGGGAGTGGACTATTTAAGCCTTCATTACGTAGAGCAGATACGTCAGACAATTTTATCAAAGTAAAGAAAATCAACCGCGTCATAGATTTTTTATTTCATTTAACGCTAAAATGGAACAGGGAATTGTAATTTCAGATTTCAAGGCTGTTCCTAGAATCAAAGTTGTTTATAATAATTTCATTTCGTAAGGTTTTTAATTCTTTTCAATTACACTTTGTATCACCTGGCTTTGTCAAACTATGTTGGGGTCGGCCAAGCTGCTACCAGTTTAACATGACAAGCGATTTCTACATAACTTTTCAATAATGGCATATGGAAAGTTCTAGACTTGGTTCACGAGGTTATCAACGTGCAAGACGTGGACATAGCGATTATTGTGCCGATAATCATGACAGTCAACGGCTTAACAGTCAAGAGTCTTATTATAATAATTATTATTTAATCTGTTAACCGCGTTTATATTGTGCTGTAACCAAAACTACCCACAATACGCCCACACTAATGCAAATATGCCTCATGATATTATAACTAGAGACAGGATACGTATAATTATATCTCCGACATATGTAAATTATATGTTTGTTGAAACAAATGAGATAATTACTTATAACTTATTTAAGGCTCTAAAAAAGTGCATTATTGCATAATTTTATGTTACTCTGGAAAATTTCACGAGTTGATAATTTTCTTGGTTCGACATAAAATTTAAATTTTATTCAGAATATTTGCTTAAAAAATTTTAGGTTTTGCATTTTTTGTTTGAACGCTCGCGTTTTGCTTAACAGCATTTATAGAGAGGATTTAAACATTGCATGCTACGGTTTAAAAAAATATATGTTTATTAAACTACTAAGGATAGGGACGAAGCCAAAGATAGCATTGTAAAGTGAGGTAGCAGGCATTGTTAAATTCATATTCTACATTGAAAGTGTTTTTTAATCCCATCTCTACTTGTTCTGAAGTTATGAGAAAAAACCCCGCTTGAAAAAACTACGATACTAGTACAGAATTATGGCAGAGATTTATCGTGATATTGGCAAGTAACGTGACGTGTAACGTGTAGTTATTGACCTGTGTAGTGCGGTGCCACGTTATGATCTGAATTCAAGACACGTATAAAAGTAAAAATATGCTGGCAATTTATGGAGTACTTCATTTTGTATTGAATCCCTTCTAATATCGGTGGTATGCTATAACATCGGTTGCCAGCAGAAGTTACCACCCACCAGACAAAATCTAGCCGACAAGCAATTCGTCGTGTTGTTTGATAAAGCCATATGGAGGAAGGGTCTGAGCAGTTGTGTTGCGGTATGTGTCAGGTACGATGCGCCAATTAATGTTGTTGTAGCAGTGTTGTAGTTTGGTCATGAAAGGTCTCCAGATCAGCACAGCATCGTTGGTCGTGTTGTTCAGTTTAACATTAGCCATTGCATCACGCTCTACTGCCGTCTTCTTTCCTATTCACAAAATTTTTTTGAATAGGCTCTTAATTAACTAGCGCTCTTTCCACCATCAACGATTATCACTGCTTACCATCAGGCGGGATTGCGGTCAAGGTCAAAAATATCATCTTAAGAAGCCGAGCTCTTTAAGTTTATGAATCGTTTCGGTTACACTTAGTATATATATGTAAGTAACACATAAGGAACTTTGTTCCTAAGAAAGATCCCCTGACTTCACAAGTTTTGTCTTCTATAAATAGATTTCATCAAACTCTTAGCCAATTCCTTTATCCTTTTTTTGTCCAAAGTCTTTTTTGTTCCAAATTCGTTGTTGTTAGTTTCCAGTCGTTAGACAGATTCCAGTCAGAATAGCAGTATTTTACATGGAGCGACTACCTATCTGCCCACCCCAACCCACTTACTGGGTAATACGGCTGGGACCAACGGCATAACATGCTGAGGCACGAAGGGATCTCGGCAAACAAAAATGGTCCACATTGTTAAGGAAACTCTGCAAAAAATTTCCTATGATGATACAGAGAATTTATTGATTGTGCTAAAGTGATTTTGTTTATATTTCGTACTTTTACAATTTTTGATTATTATAATTATATTTTGAGTTTTTATACAATTTTTAGAATAACTATCTTGTAAATTAAGAAAATAGAAGTTAAGCTTTGGTAATATTAGAATAGTATCAGACAACTTGCCTACGTTTACAGATCGTTTACACATTTGTATTGTTAAGAATCCTTTTGATTATTTGTTAATTTTAAATTGTTTTAGCTCTTTTCGCCTGAAACACAGGATATCCTAGTTCAGGCACGTAAGACTTGGATTTAAGCTTATATTTAAGACTGTATGTAATTTATCCTGAAAAGTTTTTTGAATAAAAAAATATTATTATTATTATATTATTACATACCAATCGCGGCAAGCGTAAGCTACGCTTGCTACCTGTTTGATCAACCCGTGCGGTTGTTATCATTGAGCCACGAACCCCTTTTTTATATAAATTACTAACTAGTGCTGGACCACAATCCCGCCTGATGGTATGCAGTGATGCAGTCATTTAAGGTAAAGCGCGATAGTTTATTAAGAGCCTATCCACTCTAGCCTTAAAGACATTTAAATTATAGTCCGACGGAAATACTGCCGCTGGCAAATTGTTTCAGTCCCTCGATGTACGCGGTAAAAAAGACGAGGCGAAACGCTTCGTTCGGATCGTTGTGCTGTCAACAACATAAAGGGTGGAAACTTGCCGTATGACCGGTCGTTCGATGATGGAACGAGATTGGGGAATTAAATCATGCAATTCTCTCGCACACTCTCTTAAATGCATCCATCCGTTCTTCTTAAAAAATTTTTTCATTGGATAAAAATACTAACCGTACCACAAAGAGTACTGAAATAATCTTGGTTCATCTCTGACTGTGAAGAAAAATATCGCACTGATTGTCCTCAGATTAATATAAAAAAGGAAGGTAACGAGTCTGTTGATATTTTGACAAGGAGATGTAAAAATGAGGACTTGTCTCTTTGTTGTTGAGGCGCAATGAAATGCCGATTGCTTCTTAAGATCTGTAGGACTCGATTGTTTTGACTCTTGATGTGTAAAGGAGCTTATATCCAAGCACCTCATCATCAAACTTTTTATCTTCAAACTGCTGGACACAGGTCTCCTTTCATACAGAGAAGGATTGGGCGTAATTACCATGCTTGTTCATTGCGGGTTGCGATTTTAGAGTTAAAGTCCAGGTTTCCTCAAGATGTTTTCCTTCACCTTGTAATTAGTCATTGGTGTCCAAGATATACTTAGAAAAGTTACATTGGTACTTGCCTGACCTGGAATCAAACCCGTACACTCTTAAATGAGAAGCTGGTGTTTTAACCACTAGGCCTCCACGACCTATGTACCTACAGCCAATCTATTCTGTAAAAAAAAACCTCCGTAAAAAGTTGGATGAAATAAGCTTAGAGTAAGCTTTCAAAAGTGTCAATCCCTTATCATTAGTGGGAATGGCAGTTTACTCCATGCTTACTTCCTCTCAAAGTTACTTGTAAAAGCAATAAGACCATCTATTGTGTCACCCTTTGTGAAATCTTTATTTTTATGTTCTGTAATTTATATGGTGTAACATAAGAAAGAGTTTAGAATTAGAGTTTGGAGAGTAGAATTCGATTCTATTTCATTGTGCAGGTTGAGATGATTCCAGAACTGCACAACTGATATTGAGCTGGTTAGGGAAACGTAGCGTACTTTCAGAATTTGTTACCGTGATAACAAATGATCGATAATAAGATCATACTTCATTATACCTTTATATTTTTTAATAACATATTTTTTTTAATATCTTCGTAAATCTGAACGAATGATTTTTTTTTAATATTTATAAATTAATGCTTGACCGCCTAATGGTAAGCAGAGATGCAATCGTTGATGGTAAACCGCACTAGTTTATCAAGCCTATTCACTTAAATCTCCTTCTGGCCTAACATTGTTGGTTGTGTTGTTGTGTTTAACATTGCATCACTTCGCTCAACTGCCGTCATCCTTCCTATTCACTCAGTTTTTTTGAGTCAATAAGCTCATAATAAACTAGCGTAGATTGCATCATGGCTGACTGTCAGGCGAGATTGCGGTCAAGCACTAGTTTACAAGCGATATTTTTACAAACGAACTAGCTCCATATAATATAGTGCCATCAATACAAGTCTACTGAGAGGCTAGGCGATACGTCTTCCTATTGTTACGTAAAGAAAATTAATTGATATTCACTGGACAATGCAGATAACTTTGTGTGTGGGGGAATTTATTTCTGTATGTTGATGAATAGATTTATTTCCATGTGGAGGCTAGCGTGTGGAAGAATAATGACGGTGTCTGATTTCGGAAAAAAGAATTGTTATTGTAACCATTGTAGTTTTCGTAAAAGCCTCCATAGATGACAAAAAAAGAAAGAAACCATAGTGCCCTATGGGCATAGATGCCTTAGCTACCAACACAACTATGACTATATCAAAAATGTCTCTGTTTTATTTTTTTCTTTTTGATTTATAGGTATTTTATGCATAGCTTCAGCCCCATCGTAACCTAAACAATTACACTTTCATAATACGTGAGCCATGAATTTGAACAAAACTTTTGCATCGTCACCATTAGGTTGTGATAGAATTGTATGGAACATACCTACATCATTTCTGTTCAAATTCAATGATCTCACTAAATAATTCCTACTGGACTCATATTGAACACATTCCATCAATAGATGTTATAGGTCCTCGATAACTCCACATTCCTCACAATTGGGGGAAACAATTTTCTTCATCATAAAGGCAAATTTTTTGCATGGAATGTGTCCAGATTTGGATCTACGGATACTGATTGTTTCTGCTCTTAGACCGGCATTAGGGCACACGAAGTGGCTCACACTGTATGGTTTTATACCATAAACCCTTCTCTAATGACCGTTTATTAAAATATTCTTTCCAATAACCATAGCAAATATCTTTAAATTTTGGTAAAAACTCCGAATAATCTAACATAACATTTTTTTCTTTTCCATTCCTAGCCGCTAATTTTTTTCTTTTCCATTTCTAGCCGCTAATTTCGCCAATGTGTCAGCCTCGTCATTGCCCCGCAACCTAATGTGCGATGGGACCCATTGCAATCTCAGTTTGATGTTTATAGTAATCTCATCAATTTTAGATAATATAACATAAGCTATCGATGCACCTCTGTAGCCAGAGGCGCATCGAGCTATATGTTGTAATGAACTTTTACTGTCTGTACAAATGACAACATTTTTAGAAATACAATAATTAAGTGTGTAAGTCAAAGCCTCTGAGATTGCAATGAGTCATTATGGATGTAGGTTTACTTATTTTAAAAGAGTTATTCTGAGTGCTTATATATAAATTAGGTATATAATATGCAGACCCATGACCTTCTCCACTCTTCGGCAAAACCAAAAAACCAACCACTATACTTTGTATACCTATAGTTCATATAACTTCATATTTTAAAATCTTACTATTGTAGGAGCGTTTAGATGTTTTAATTGATTCTAAATTTATTTTAATTATTACTTTTACATTAATATTAGTTATCCATGTTCGTAAAGTATATATTATGAATATTGGACAGGAAGAAGCTACCTGCAACTCTTTTACCTCATTCATAACTGATGCTAAAAGAGGTATGTTTTGTCTCTGTTTATAAATTCATCAATTTGCTAGGCATAGAATCATATAGGAATGTATGGATGTTTGAATGTCAGTGTCTCACGACAAAAGTCTTCGATCAGTGTGGCCAATGATGACTTACGAAATTGAGACGTAGTCGCTAACAATGGGCCTTATAAGAAGGCTCAAGGAGAGGGCTATGCTTGGGGTTTTACTGCATGATCGAATCAGGAATGAGGAGATCCGCAGAAGAACTAGAGTTAGAGTAAACGACATAGCCCGAAAATTTGCAACAGTAAAGTTGGCCGGACATATTGCCCATAGGACCGATGCCCGATGGAACCGACGGGTTCTCGAGTGGCAACTACGCACCGGCAGACGCAGCGTGGGTAGGCCCCCGACAAGGTAGATCGGCGACCTAGTGAAGGTCGCGGGAAACCACTGCATACGGAAGCCGCCAGGACCGGTCGTCGTGGGGAGCCTTGGGGGAGGCCCAGGTCCAGCAGTGGACGTCTTTCGGCTGAAATGATGAGATATTTGAGAGGTCCGTGGTTGATTAAAAACGCATCAGTAATGCTTCTTCAACATAAAAGTTTGACAGTCGTTACGGATACTCAGAAACTCGAAAGCCTGATGTAGCGGTATCTTCAAACACCACAAATAAACCAACATGTTATACTTACGTCACACTGATTCTACATCTCGCAAACAGAGTTTACCGCGCAACTAGCATATATAAAGGCTGTCTTTGACATCGACGCACAAACGAGTACCATGGATCCAGTACATGGTTCTGAATCCCCCAGTGGTGTAGACTTTCGTCGGTTTTTTTCTGATTTAAAAGAATAATATGCTGCTTTTTTTCACTTTAAACCGTTCATAAATGTTGTATTTTTATAACCCAATAAGATTTTGAAGGAAAAAATAATTAATTCGCTAATTACACAAAAAAGTGCAATGTGAACAAAACTCGATAAACTATCCTACCAGCTGATTTAATAGAGTTCACATCAAGGGTCAACGTCTTACCCACAAACGCGCACGGCAGCACGCTTGCAACGTCCAAAGGCCGAGCCGACATATTTTTATAAACACTGTGATTTCTGTAACCGCTCATTAACGATATAAATGACTATCATAATTTTATTAGTGGAATGCTGTGTAGCCTTTTCGCGAAGTTTGCTTTACGATGTCAGATACACCATGTACAATTTCCCAACATCAACCGTTGGGCAAATGCTCGTCAGTCACAACTCCTGTCGGGTCGGAGGATCCTCCCTTTTCTATGAAGGATGAGTGAACTTTACACGCTGAACGAACTTTGAGTGAGATGAGTGAACTTTGAACGCTACACGCTACCTCATACCTCTAAACCTGACAAGCAGTCCTGTCAAGAGGAATCTAATTACTCAGTGACTGAGTTGTGGAGGTCAAAAAGGCAGACAGACCTCCGTTTATAATAATTAAATTCAGCTAAATATGGTGAGACTTAATTTCGACCCCAACATAGCTGAGAAAGGACTAAGAAGAAAGTATAATGAAGGAAAATATTTAAGTTTTAAAATATTATTTTCTTTAAAGAGTATTCTTAAAAGAAAATAATAGTTGAATATAATTATATAAAACTATTACTGTTATACTAATGTTTCACTTTTGACAATATAAAACATTTTTTTTTAATATAAATTATAAACTAGCGCTTGACCGCAATCCCGTCTGATGGTAAGCAGTGATGCGATCGTTGACGGTAAAGCGGTCTTTTAACCACTAGGCCACCACGACATACAACAACAACTACTGATTAGCGATTTTTTATTCATATATTTTTAACCTTTTAACATCACTTAACTTTAATCATTGTTTATGAATAAACACCACAGTGTTTAAGGGGCTTATTCATAAACGATAATTAAAGTTAAGTGACGTATAAATCTATAAAATGTATGATTAAACAATCGCTTATCACTAGTTAACTTCAAACAACGTTTATTAACAAGGGGGACAATTTTCATTGAAAATTTCTCTAAAGTACTTTTATTTCTTGTATAAGACTAATTTACATAAAAATACCGATTTACAGGATTCAGAAGAAGTTTATTATTATCCTCTCTATGGCATTTTATCTCCATAGACCATTAAGTCCATTAAATCTTTGGATAAACCCTTACATAATTAATAAAAAAAGAAAAGTTTTCATAAAACTGAAATTTTACTAAAAAAAAAGCAAATTACCTATTATTTGCCGCAATAAGTTAAAATAGTGTTTGAACAACGATTGTGGCCCTGGAATAAGTAAATAGGACGGTCGAAAGTTAGAAAAATATCTATGTAAGTGTTTTATAAAATCAATAAAAATTTACAATTTTTTTTTTTATATATATTATAAACCAGCGCTTGACCGCAATCCCGCCTGATGGTAAGCAGTGATGTGATCGTTGATGGTAAAGCGCGCTAGTTTATTAAGAGCTTATTCACTCTAGCCTTGAAGACACTCAAATTGTATTGCGACGGAAACACCGATATAAAAGGTATCAAAGATCAGGAGTGATGACTGGTGACGTCACTGGTCACTAAAAAGTGTAGTGTGCAGTGACGTCACTCGAATTTTCAACGCACTGTGTCGTCTTCATTTTTTGTTTATATGAAAAAAGAAAAAAATACGTGTCCAGTATTTTTTGAAAATCTGACTGACGGACTAATTAGTTTCTTTTAGCCAAATACCCTATTGCGTAACAAACTTCGTCGTTTCATTTTGACAGTTCAATGACATTCATTGCGTTATTTATGTTGTTGATCAGATACATTTATCGAACCTGAAGAGCAATGTATTATCCATATGCTTCAAAATGATTCCAATTGGCTTGTATCCTAAAAAATAATTTAATGTCCGTCAGATAGCTTTATAAAAAATATTGAACACGTATTTTTTATTTTTTCTTTTATTCAAATACTTAGGAAGATATATTGATTTGAAATGTCACATGACGTCACGCCATGGTGCAAAATAAAGAACGGCGTGACGTAATTAGCCCCCACTCTGTAAATTTGATACGCTATATCTCAGTAATTTTTGGTAATTACGACAAAATAAAAAATACGGGTCTTAATTTTTTTTATTATCTGTAAGACGGACTAATTATTTTTTTGATTTTCATACCTTGGATACATTCCTATTGATAATAATAGTCTGTTACGCAATAAACCCTACCTAAAGGTCTTGGTTACCAGGTCATAAAATTCCAAAAAAAAAAAAAAATACGCAATAAGTGTGCTGTGCGGCTCTTGATTGAGCCACGTGTCCCTCCAAACTCCATGAGGTGACATCCAAATTTTTTAAACCCACTTACTAACTTAAACTAACTTATTGAATAGATTTAAAACTTACCGAATGATTATTTTAAACATTTAAGCAAAAAGATGGTACTCAAGTTAAAGTTCAAAAAACATGGATGTCACGTGGTGAACTTTGAACGTTAATATCTCCGAAGCGTGACGCTTCACGGAGTTTGGTCTTAATATTTTTCGTTTGCATTGATTTATATTTTGGTCAGCCAGCGATTTATAAAGACTTCAAGCGCGGCCAACAGAGCAAAAAAAAATGCCTCAATTATGTATGCTTGGCAGGATAATAATCTTCATTACCCATTCATCATATTATTTTTTTAAATAATTATAAAGGTGTGTTTGACTGCAATTTCTCCTGATGGTAAGCACTGACGCAATCGTTGATAGTAAAGCGCACTAGTTTATTAAACCTATTAATTTAAAAATGTTAGTAAATAGGAAGGGAGACAGCAGTTGAGCGAGGTGATGCAATGATAAACCCAACAACAAGACTGACGATGCTCCGCCAGAGGGAGATTAATCTCCCGACACAACAACATTTGGTGCATCGTACCCGGCACACATCGCAACACAACTGCTAAGACCCGCCCTCCGTACGGCTTCACCAGACATCATGCTGGAACAGGACGAATCGTTTGGCCGCAAGACTTTGTCTGGTGGGTGATAACTTCTGCTGTCAGCCGATATCATGGCCTACCAACAAATCCTATTTACTTCCTATCCAACCACGGGATTCTAAGTGTCAAACTACCTACAAAGTAAAGGCTGCCTGTTCGGCACGATAAAAGTATTATTATCCCAAACATAATTTAATGCATATGTCGTGGTGGCCTAGTGGTTAAAAGACCAGCCTCTCAAGTATGAGTGCTCGGATTCGATTCCAGGTCAGGCAAGTACCAATGTAACTTTTCTGAAGTTATATGTACTTTCTAAGTATATCTTGGACACCAATGACTGAAGGTGAAGGAAAACATCTTGAGGACCTGGACTTTAAAGTCTGAAATCGCCACCCCGCATTGAGCAAGCGTGGTGATTACGCTCAATCCTTCTCTGTATGAGAGGAGACCTGTGCCCAGCAGTGGGACGATAAAAAGGTTGATGATGATGATGATGAATTCATACTTTCCTTTTTTTTCTTACGCACCCTGCTGACTGAATAATTTTATTTAAAAAATTTAATCACAAGTTATCCTTTCCAACCAACACAGTGTAATTGAAAGAGGAGCTTGTGGCTACATAATAATTTTCCGTAAAGGTTTATCGATCAGATTTGGTTAGACTGGAAGCTAACTCCAACAGAGTTGGTAAAAGATTAGGGAGATTATGATAATTCTGGAGTGTATGTCTGTCCACATATTAAATAAAATACACCAAACACCTTGTCGGGGGCCTACCCACGCTACGTCTTTCGGTGCGTGGTCGCACTCGAGAACTTCTCAGCCCCAACGGCATGGTCCTGTGTGCCCGGCCCACTGCTACTTAAGTGTTGCAATTATTTGGGCTATGTTGGTTACTCTCGTTCTTTTGCAGATAGGTGGACCGACAACCTAGTGAAGGTCGCGGGAAACCGCTGGTTGCGGGAGGCGCAGGACCGGTCGTCGTGGAGATTCTTGAGTGAAGGCCTATGTCCAGCAGTGGACGTCTTTTGGCTGAAATGATGAATGATGAATCCAGACTCCAGACTATCAAATGTGAGAGTACTTTAATACACCTTTGCTTAACTAATCAGCAAAATACTGGCACTATGTTATATGCATGTGTTTGTGTATCTTGTCCTAGAAGCAAGAAATATAAGATCGGCTTACTAGTGAAACGAAGCGGTTACTAGTGGCCTGTATTCCATAAGCAAGAACATTGAATGCTGTTGATCACCATTTGTAAAAAAGTAACTCTAAAAAACAAATAAGTCATTAAATACCGAATAAAATCAACATTCATACTGTCAGCGAAACAATCATAAAGTAGAAACAAATTCTCGAAACGTGCCTTTCATTTAACTTTATTTAATCTCCACGATCTTTTTAATGCATTTCGTGACCACGTTGCTAATTAATATTTAGCTCTTTTTTGCTAGCTCTCCTCAAATTTGCACTTCTAAGTGGAATTAGAACTCTTTGCGTAGTTTTTGTTGAGACATTGAAATTGGATTAATTTAGTTTTTAAATGTTTTTAACTCTTCTGTGTTTTGACAACACTACCAACTTACCAGTATCATCATCAACATTTTTATCGTCCCACTGCTGGGCTCAGGTCTCCTCTCATACAGAGAAGGATTGAGCGTAATCACCACGCTTGCTCAATGCGGGTTGGCGATTTTAGACTTAAAGTCCAGGCTTCCTCAAGCTGTTTTCCTTCACCTTGTAATCAGTAAATGGTGTCCAAGATATACTTAGAAAATACATATAACTTTAGAAAAGTTACATTGGTACTTGCCTGACATGGAATCGAACCCCGCACACTCATACTGGATAGGCTGGTGTTTTAACCACTAGGCCACCACGACTTCACTAGGCATAACATACCTGCCAGTATGCTCTTAGCAATTGGTGAATGAGCTGTCCGTGGGCTCGAAGCAAGATTGCTGAAACTACGTCACCTGCTCACCGCGTTAACACAATATATTGTAGTGCAAATGTATATGTTGTGTGTTTGGTGTACAATCCATACTAATATTATAAATGCGAAAGTATCTCTGTCTGTCTGTATGTCTGTATGGTTTTCACGCCAAAACTACTGAACCGATTGTAATGAAATTTGGTACACAGATAGTCTAGAGCCTGAGAAAGGACATAGGCTATATAACAATCCGCTGTGACCAACAGGAGCAGAGCAGTAACAAAAAATGTTGCGAAAATGGGGGCAATCGCGCACGTACATATTGCTCCCATTATTTTAACAGGCGCTTATTTTATATCAACTCGCGGACGAAGTCGTGGGCAACAGCTAGTAAATTATACAAGGTTATATGAAATCTGAATTCAGTTCGAAATAAGCAACTTAGTCGATTCCAATCATTTTAATGGTTACCGAGTGCACTACGCAGCTTACGGTAGATCATAGTACTTGTCGAGTGCGCACGTCCGCGCAACAGCTCACGCCAGAGGTCTATATTATATGAGAGGATATTTTTGTTGGGATAACCAAGTAGGACAACAAACTCATAACTTTGTGATTTTTCATGATATCTTTTTGAAATTTTGTACATAGATTCTTTACTGATTGCAAAACACTGGACACGTTTTATAGGTTTCGTATAAACAAAAAATATTGTTGTATATAAATAAATATTGTACACGCTAGTCTAACTCTCAAGCAGTGAACACGTCGCATACACGTGGCGTGCTTGCTACACACATACGGCTAGCAAGAAGCTTACAAGTCACAAGACTCTAGGTTGAGTTAAAAAGTTTCAAAATAAAGTACAGGGGTAGTTTGGTTAAATTAAAAAAGTTTGATTATACTGGAAGAGTAGTTTGTTTATTTATTAAGCCAGTTAGTACCTATAGGAAAATATGTGATGGTGAAGTTTTAAACCCTAGAACTTCCTGAGGGTTTTGAGGTACTCGCTCACGTTACGAGCTGGTAGAATAAACTGCTGATGTATGGGTCAGGTCATGCTAATCCTCAGGTTTAGTGAGGGTCACATTAGACTACGGGTCCCTAAGTCGCTAGTTCTGATTTCAAAAACTTCAAGAAAATAACTTTGGATTTAGTACCTACCTTATACTAAATCCAGCGTTTATGCTAACACCTATGGATACATTAAGAATGCTTTTTTTACTATGGCATCTCTTAGTTTACTTTGAGAGGTCAACTACGACAACCAGGGAAAATTGTGCGGTTTTTGCACAATTCAGCGGAGCTACGCTGGTAGTTCCTTTGTGGACTGTATGTTTCTGAAATTTGTGAGATGTATATGATATGACGTGGTATGTCTTTCCGGCTGCCATTAGCAAGTAAGAAAATGCACCCCCAACCTTATCCATCCATGTACGTTGTTGGATGTCCAGATTACGCACGGCGCGCCGGCTGATTTGTGCGTTCCTTAGCTTTCAAACGCACATCGGGATGAGCTGGTACATGCACGGGCACCATCAGCGTCTATAAACTGTCTATTATACGCAGCGAGGCACCATACACCCATTAAAAAACCGCCGAAATATGAAGTTATTTTTCTTCTCGGGACCGTGCACCAACCAGACAATGCTATGGCTGCCTTAAATTAATTTAAAGCCTCCAACCAGGGGATTTAATTTGTACAAACATGAACCTTATTACTTAAAAACAAATAAATCGGCTGAAAATTTTTACACCGACTTCTAATTTCACAATTCAAATAAAAAGTACCATCTATCGGTCTCCAAAGTAACTAAAATTGGCTTGAACAGCGGTGGCCTAATGGTATCCTCATTAGGTCATCGCTGCTCAAACCAATGCTACGATTTATAAGCTGTAAGTCGTAGGTTCGAACCGCATTAGGTACTTTACTTTGTGTCAATTATTTCATCACCGTTCATACACATTTCAAAACGGTGAAGGCAAACATCGTGAGAAAGTCCTAGATCCAAAACTTTGCAGACATAATTACTGTGACATCCACCAATCCGCACTGGCCCAGCCTGATACATTATGCCCAACTCCCTCTCACCACGGTCTGTGTCCCAACTCATCGAGGTCTGTGTCTTAAATGATTCTGTTCTGTTATTAATTTTGTAGTGGAGTATGACAAACGCTACGTCACAAAATCTTGCAAACTATAGCCTAACTGCTTAACTGAGAACATGCCGGAGGTAGCTGCGTGAGGCGGGAGGGTGGTAGATGTCATACGATGACAAATAACTGATCTCCCGCATCATGGCACCCCACTGAGCTCTTAACACGCTGCTACCTTGGAATATGGAATGGATATAATATGGTCTTGCCCGTGTCCATAAGGCATGCTCAAAACTCTGTCTGCTTTTAAAACTATGTTAAAAAAGCACTTCCTCTCTCTTTAAACATGTCATTATATTTTATCTGCTCTTGTATAATGTTTATTAATTAAATGTATATATTTAGTTAAACTATTATGATACATTTAACGTACATATTTATTGTATACTCTATGTAAATAGTACACTGTAGATTACCTACATTATTTCTCTCTCCTTCCCCTTATAGTATTCCATCCAAAGGTTGTCTGTAAAAGATCGCTCTTAGCGATAAGATCGCCCATTGTGTCACCCTTTGTAAAATCTTTATATTTATGTTCTGTACTCTATACATAATTAAGAGTATTCTATTCTATTCTACCTTAAGCAGAGTATCAGTTACACGATTGGCTTATAGTGCTTATCAAAAATTTCTGTAGGTGTTCAGTTCTCAGTCTGTGGACAGTTTTTATTCGTTTATAGCAGTCAATCATCTAGGTTAAAGGCTTATTTAGACAGTGCAATTCAATTGCTTATGGCTTCAATTAAGTTGAAGCAACAATAAAATTTGCATTGTCTAAACACCATTTAGACGATGCAAGTCATTTGTTGCATCAATTTTATTGTGTGCCATAGGCAATTAAATTGCACCGTGTAAATCAGTCTTTATTGCCTAAAGAAGCTTCTTTGTTTGCTTTTTATTATGTACAATTCAGGCCTCTCTTACAATCATATAATTAGGTACTTACCAAACTAATAAAAATATTGCTGAAATGAACACCCATCTACACAAATAAATATAGTAATTTAAAACTTCTGCCAAAACCCACCCTTAAACTTACAATTGCTTGTAAATTAATTGAAGAACACCCAAATGATGTGAGTGACTGCACAAAACATAGCACTTTAAGAAAATTAATTAAATAAGCTTCTTATTCGGAATTCTGCAGAGTCTTAAGTCTTCATTTGAGTTGGAGGCATTTATAAAGCATTTGCTTTTGCAGCCACAAATTTCGCAGACACTAAAATAAAGTTGTGTAATAAAATTCTAAGTCTAGTTAGCTATTTATCCGCTTTATGTTAATTCTATATCCACGTAATCTTCCAAATTGTTCATCTATCTTCTATGTTACCGGTTTGGTTTCTGCAGCTTAGTCTTTCAGGTAGACCATTATGTTTGGGCCGTGGTGACTGTCGGTGGTTATTTCAACCAGCCCTGCCAGCCCAAGAAGTTTACTAAATCTCCCGGCTTGTCGAGAACGTCTGTGTAAGATTTAGGTACGTCGAGTGTTGCTGACATAATTCGGGCGCCTGTACACTCGAAGAGCACATGTGCAATGGTTTCATCAGCCTCCATGTAAGTCCTGGATGGGAGCTGTCCAATGTGCCCATTGTGTGAATGTTTGACTAGCGAGCAGTGTCCCTTACCACATGACAAGACGCAGGCAGCATTGCTATATAAACACGAGTAGTTAGAGGCCCAAAAGTCTGACAACAACTTTTACCAAAGGATATTGTGTTATTCAGTAACTTTGTTGTGTAAATTGGAAAGGCAGTCGTTCACACGCGGTATAAGGAAACCTTCAAAAATATAAATTTCAGAATAATGACACGAATTTAAAATATCGGGCAGATGATGATTGTAGATTTTAGTAGTGTTTCATAGTGATACTAATATTACAGATTTTAGTAGTGTTTCATAGTGATACCAAGTTCGATGTGGTATATATTACAGATTTTAGTAGTGTTTCATAGTGATTCCAAGTTCGATGTAGCATATATTATAGATTTTAGTAGTGTTTCATAGTGATACCAAGTTCGATGTAGTATATATTACAGATTTTAGTAGTGTTTCATAGTGATACCAAATTCGATGTAGTATATATTATAGATTCAGACTCGGAGTGTATCGGTAAATTTTACAAGATTTTTATTATTATTATTATGGTAACTAAAGTATGAACTATAAAAACTAGCTAAGTGCGAGTCGGACTCACGCACGAAGGGTACTGTACCATTATTTTTAAAAACGCCAAAAAAAGTGAAAGTCAAGTGTGTTGTATGGGAGCCCCCTTCAATATTTATTTTAATTTCATTATTTATTTCTAATATATAACCAAATATTCTGTGAACATTTCAAGTGTCTATTTCCGTTATTAATATGGAGCAAAAACAGGCAAAAAAATCACGTTTGTTGTATGGGCAGAGATTATGTATTTCTGCTAGAACAATAAATACTAAAAATAAAAAAAAATATATTTAAGGGTGGCTCCCTTTTAGGGGGTTTCTTATTCTGAATAAACTATATTCAGGTTTCGTATAAAGGAAAATAATATTATATATATGTTCCAGTTATAACCCGTTTTTCGCTAGAACTTGTTTTCCCTAGTTAAAACTATTTATTATTTATTTATTCTTTCGCACATAAATTGTACAGAAATACCTCGACAAAACTAGAATTTACCTCTGATATATTAGATTTTCAGATACAACTAGTTGTCACTCCGAACTTACAACTGGTACTAGAAAAACTAATTTGAGATTGAAAAAAAAATATGATTAAAAAAATATTTATTAAATAGATCCAGTGTACAAAGTTTGTACCTAATAAAAATAATAAAGAAACATTTAAGGGAATTGACAACATTAATTAAAAGTACATTAAATTATCAAATAAGTCTACCGGATAAAACCATAAAATTTTAAAAAGAAACATTGTTAGGAACATTGGCTAAATAACAAAATAAATATTATTGTCTAAAAATATTTATTTAATCTTATTTAAAAAGAAAGATGAGGATCTACTTGTTATTGTAGGACAAACTATCATGGCATTTTGAAGTACAAAGGTAACCATTTTTCTTGTAGAGACACCTTTTCCACATACATCCTTCCTTGCATACGCAGCGAATAAATTCTTGGCCTGTTAATATGGCTGCTTTCATAACAATAGTTCTCAAAGGTAAATTTGTATTTGGAACATATTTTTCATCCAAAAATTTTTCTATGCACTTGTCGAATTCTGACCTGAAAAGACATTTAAATAGTTAGCTTTTACCTAATTGCATTTCAATATGATAAAATAATTAAGTAATACATACCTGCAGTATAATAATTTGTCGAGCATACCATATTTCGTTCCAATCTTGTGAAAACCCTGATCATCCTTTTGAAGAACCATTCCGACTATATTTCGTTGATCTGTTCTGATCTATTTGCTGTGATATGAGTCGAAACAGTTTAACTAGCTTCGAAAAAACACGTTTTATTTAGTAGTAACTTGTTTTGACTGAAATGAAAGTATGTGTATATACGCATTATATCTAAAAACTAGTTTTAACTGTAACATATACTCTCATTTGCAAAAAAAAACGGGTGGTTTTGATTTTCATTTATCTTTAAAAAGATACAATACAAAAAGGTTTCAGTCATTTGTACACGTTACTGGCCGGTTTTAATAATGCCGTGGTATTTAAAGTATGTTCTAAATTCAAATTTTCATTTGATGCTCGTTTTTACATAAAACATCGACTTTCATAACTTTTATTAAACTTTTATCGATTAATAAAATTAAATGATATCCTCGACTGTCAAAGCTATTTGGCAGTATCAAAAATGGTAGAAAAAGTGGTAAAAGCTACCAAAATTATCGCGCTGCTTGAAGAGGGTTGCAGCCAATGCTTCGTGGCTAAGAGGCTAAATGTTAGTCGATCGACGGCCCAAAAGCCCTGGCACCTATATCAGGAGACCGGTTCTGTCGAGAGAAGGCCTGGTTCCGAGAAATCGCAAATCTTCGTGTGTGGATCTTAAGAACAACCTCCAAGAAGTAAGAAATGTGCATATTAGTCCATGAATGGTTAGGAAGAGGCTTCTCTTTGCCAATATACGCAGTCACCGACAGGCCCGCGGCCCCAAATTACTCCGTGAGCACCGTGTTCACAGGCTTAGGTTCACTAGAAATTGTGAATCATAGACTCAAGAAGATTGGAATAGGGTTTTGTTGTCTGATGAAGCCAGGATATCTCTGTTCGATGAAGATTGACTTCGGCGAGTGCATAGGAGAATGCTTTGCAGAGGCATGTTTCGAAGAAATCATACCTTATGGTGGGGGCTCTGTTATGTTTTGGGTAGGAATAAATTCAATGGATCGTACAGAGTTAGTCTTCATTCAAAACGCCTCACTGACTGGGCATCGATCCATAACGGAAGTTCTAATTTCTCATGCACGAGCCGCATTGACCGCTCTAGGTGAAGACTCGATTTTTATGGACGACGGGCTCGCACCCACCGATCTCGCGATGCTGAGGCGTGTGTGCAAGACGTCGGCATTCGTCGTTTGGATTGGCCAGCTCGAAGTCCCGACCTCAACCCCATTGAGCATGCCCGGGATTTTCTGAAACGGCGTGTGAGATCAGTACAACCGGCTACGCAGACCATCAGGGAGCTGTAGATTGTGATTTCTGCTGAGTGGGAACATATTCCGCAAGCAAGTGTCCGGGATATCCACGCTAGCATGCCCAGACGAATTCAAGCTGTGATTTTAGCTAGAGGGGAGTCACACTCGATACTAAACATTTATCTGCTTATACTTTATTAAAGAAAAACAACCAAAAAAAACCTTTTTTTTAATTTTAACTTCATGAACATATGCACTACTAGCGAACATACACTACTAGCGAGGTTCAGCATTGATTCCCATAATTTGTATCAAAATTTGATGAAATATTGATTAAAAACGATTATTTTCTTATTAATTTACCAAATTGTGAGGATAAAACTATCCACAATGATCAAACAAAGCAATATTAAGATTTGAAATGGTTCATTGCTTAGGTGCCCGTGTTTCTCCAAATGAGTTTATACTACCTTCTTGAATTTAACGAGGATGCAAAACGAGCTTGTATAGGGTTTCTGTGATGATCAAGTCAAAATTCACTGCATAAATGTGTGTCAATCGAGAGAGTTTTATGTGACAGTATCGGTGATATGCCGATTCGCACCATTGCCTGAAAGAAACAGCAACCTAGAGACCACACACGAAGAGCATAACAGCCTCCGGTCGGCCTCCGTGGCGCAGCGGTCAACACGCCTGCCTGCGACGTGGAGGCCCCGGGTTCGATCCCCGGTCAGGTCATGATGGAAAACGATCTTTTCCTGATTGGCCTGAGTCTTGGATGTTTATCTATATAATGTGTTGATTATAAATATAGTATCGTTGAGTTAGTATCCCATAACACAAGTCTCGAACTTACTTTGGGGCTAGCTCAATCTGTGTAATTTGTCCGTATATAAAAAAAAAAACAGTACCATGTCCTCTGCATAACTAATCTTTCCCAATGTCATCATTTTTAAAAGGTCATTATATGTGGTCCACTGTTCTAGGAAAACTTAGCCTAAGGTGTTGTGACGATAAAAAACCAGAATTTAGCCGGTACAAGAGTAATCTCATTTTTAGTAAAAAAAAATAAAGGCACAGGATGTACTTTATTTAATTAAACTTCAAACCATAATTAATATTCTGCAATAAAAGGATCACAATGAATCACTCAAAGAAGATTTTTAGGCAAAGTTAAAAGAAAAATCTTCAAACGCCGTATGTGTGCGAAGAAAAAAATAAACTCAAATTAAACTTCAAAGCTTTCCTCCGAAATTGAGTCAGGATTTTTTTGCTACAACAAAGGGATTCGATTATAGGCGAAGAAAGCGGGCTCAACACTTGTGTGCCTGAATGTACCGGGACAACCGGGAGTGAGAAGAATTTTATATTGAATAGCTATTTATTTTTGGTATCATCTAATTCTGAGAGGCTTTTGGTAAATAATAACAGCCGTGGGAATCGAAGAAGTCCTGCGGGCAAAGGTCTGTCCGTGAACGACCATTTATGATATAAAGAAAGAAAATACATTTTTTCAGCGTAGACGTAAAGACATATAATACATCTAAAATAAACATACACCAGGTAGCAAGAAATACAAATCAAATATAAAGTAAAAATCCAGATGTAAAAATAGCATCAAAGAGAGCTTCGCGGCTACACCAAAAAGACCCAGTATAGACTAAAAGACACACATACACCAGATACATCAAATAATAATCAAATAGAAAGTGCAAAATCCGATGAAAGAAATTAGCAGGAAAGTGTGCACGCGGCTGCACCAAAAAGGCCCAATTCAGCAAAAATGCCAAACAACTACGAGTTTGACGCTAGTTTTTAACTGAACCTGACATGTGAGTTGTCGGATGTAAATCAGTTTCACGGTGCAAAGTGCCATGTGTATGTATACTTAAATTAAATAAATACATATAATTATTATTATATCAAATAAATAGTGGTAACCAATATATGGGTAGATAGTGTCAGTTGCTTCATACTGACAAATATAATGAGACGGCCTTATGACAGGCCTTCGTTAATACATATGTTGTAAGTTATAAGGTTACTATACAAATAATATAATTATTATACAAATAATGGCGGACCCAGTATGCTTCCTATGGAACGCCAGAACTGTTAATTTTTAATTCTGAGCAATATATATTCCTAGTTTTTTTTTCTATCCTACATATAACAGTTCTCTGTTGGCGATCATACAAATAAATTTTAAGCCATGCATGAGCCTTGCCTCTTATTCTATACTTTTCTATTTTGTGGAGTAGACGTTCATGTGACACAAAATCAAATCCTTTGCTCATATCCAAGAATACTGACAATGCAGACAATTTATTATTAAGAGCTTCAGTGATTAGTTTTACTAAGGAAAAATAGGCCAGAGTTGTTGAATAGTTTTTCTGAAGCAAAACTGAGTCTCCACAATCAGGTTATGTTTATTTATATAGCTATTTATTTTGCCATGCAATGCTTTTTCAAAAAAAAATCCAAATATTGGGATCAGTGTAATGGGCCTGTAATTACCCATATCAGAACAGTTACCCTTTTTATAATAATAATAATAATAATAAACGGAGAGTACTTGCATAGACACAACCTTGTAGCCAGGATAATTCATCAGCAACTTGCTCTCAAATACAACCTTGTGGAATCGGAGGTGCCGTACTACAGGTAATGGGTGATTTTTTTGAGGTTAGGATTTTCATGCATTAGTATTTGCTCAGATTTTTTGAGGTTATGATTTTCATGCATTATTATTTGCTCAGTATGCTTTGACATTTCATCATGAATAGACTTACTAACGAGCAACGCTTGCAAATCATTGAATTTTATTACCAAAATCAGTGTTCGGTTCGAAATGTGTTTCGCGCTTTACGCCCGATTTATGGTCTACATAATCGACCAAGTGAGCAAACAATTAATGCGATTGTGACCAAGTTTCGCACTCAGTTTACTTTATTGGACATTAAACCAACCACACGAATGCGTACAGTGCGTACAGAAGAGAATATTGCGTCTGTTTCTGAGAGTGTTGCTGAAGACCGTGAAATGTCTATTCGTCGCCGTTCGCAGCAATTGGGTTTGTGTTATTCGACCACATGGAAGATTTTACGCAAAGATCTTGGTGTAAAACCGTATAAAATACAGCTCCTGCAAGAACTGAAGCCGAACGATCTGCCACAACGTCGAATTTTCAGTGAATGGGCCCTAGAAAAGTTGGCAGAAAATCCGCTTTTTTATCGACAAATTTTGTTCAGCGATGAGGCTCATTTCTGGTTGAATGGCTACGTAAATAAGCAAAATTGCCGCATTTGGAGTGAAGAGCAACCAGAAGCCGTTCAAGAACTGCCCATGCATCCCGAAAAATGCACTGTTTGGTGTGGTTTGTACGCTGGTGGAATCATTGGACCGTATTTTTTCAAAGATGCTGTTGGACGCAACGTTACAGTGAATGGCGATCGCTATCGTTCGATGCTAACAAACTTTTTGTTGCCAAAAATGGAAGAACTGAACTTGGTTGACATGTGGTTTCAACAAGATGGCGCTACATGCCACACAGCTCGCGATTCTATGGCCATTTTGAGGGAAAACTTCGGAGAACAATTCATCTCAAGAAATGGACCGGTAAGTTGGCCACCAAGATCATGCGATTTGACGCCTTTAGACTATTTTTTGTGGGGCTACGTCAAGTCTAAAGTCTACAGAAATAAGCCAGTAACTATTCCAGCTTTGGAAGACAACATTTCCGAAGAAATTCGGGCTATTCCGGCCGAAATGCTCGAAAAAGTTGCCCAAAATTGGACTTTCCGAATGGACCACCTAAGACGCAGCCGCGGTCAACATTTAAATGAAATTATCTTCAAAAAGTAAATGTCATGTACCAATCTAACGTTTAAAATAAAGAACCGATGAGATTTTGCAAATTTTATGCGTTTTATTGTTTAAAAAAGTTCTCAAGCTCTTAAAAAATCACCCGTTATATGCCCGACCCAGTTCTCGAAAATGGCCATATCACATTGTACTGGGATCGATCCATCATCACTGATAGGACTATTGTTGCCAATAAGCCTGATATAGTGATGGTGGATCGATCAGAGCGGCGTGCAATGATTGTTGACATAACCATCCCGCATGATGAGAACCTCGTGAAAGCCGAGAAAGATAAACAAATCAAGTATCTTGACTTGGCTCACGAGGTTGTCGACATGTGGGAGGTGGATTCAGCAATCATTGTACCGATAGTCGTGACAGCCAATGGCTTAATAGCCAAGAGCCTCGACCAACACCTCAAGAGGCTCTCGTTAGGCAGCTGGATCAAAGGCTTGATTCAGAAAGCTGTACTTCTGGACACGGCTCGCATTGTCAGGAAGTTCCTCTCTCTGGGGCCCTGACCGCCGGTAGCTTGGACCCTGTTCCCGATGCCGGTGGGCTACTATTTTTTTATATTTTTAAATGTTTTTTATGTATTGTTTATATAGAAATATTTAAAAATGTAATTTATATGTATATACAGTGAAATAAAGGAATAATAATAATAATAAAGCCTTGTTTATTCCTTAGAATCAAAAAAAAATTTTTTTTACATATGATTAAACTTACACTTAAGGTACAATTTGGTTAGTTTGGTTAATTTGATTACCATTTCGAATAATATATTATGCATTTTTTAATCTTTAAAAACTTTTAAACGATACTATTTTGCATGCACTTAACACTTATGTTACTAAGGACCTCTCTACTGAGTGAAGGCCTCCTCCATTTTTCTCCACTTTACTCTATCGTTTGCCTTTTCTATCCAGTTTCTCCCCGCTGTTTTCAGAATTTCATCGATCTATCTCTCTATTGGTCTTCTTCTACTTCTCTTACCTGATGTTCCTTTATCCATGTTTGTGATGCATAAGAGAGAGTAGGTAGAATACAAGATACTTGACTTGAGAACCGAATTTGTTCCATGCCATGTTTACTCGCCTGCTTAGTCTCTCATTCGATAGTAAGAATCGTGCATTACAAGTGCATATGTGTAGGGAATGGAGTGGAGGGTTGTGGTCTTTTGCCCCCTCGGTGACCGGCCGTGTTGGGGGAAGTAGAGAGGTGGCTGGCTCATGTCATACATATACTGGATGTTGAAGGACCTTTATCTTTTTGTAAAGGGGGTTTGGTTGATTTATCCATGTCCTTATTTTTTGTTAGGTATTGATTAATTTTATTTTTCTTCATGGGGTTTTTCGGCAACTTTTCTTGTCTATCATCACTGTAGTAAACTGTTTCCGGTGACTGTGATAAAACTCTCTTTTGTCGGTCTTGATGTTCTATTTGTTGATCATTATTTTCTTTTTCTGGCAGAATTACTAATTTGTTATATTTTATGTATCCTTTCTTTCCCAGTTCTTTTTCTTTTTGCAACTGTGCATTTAATTTTTTTCTTTCTTCCAGTACTTCAGGTGGATAATCCTGTTTAATATAGTAAGAAGTTGTATCTTGAAGTATTTTTTTGTTCTTGAGTATTTCAATTTTCTTACCCATTGAAGTAAAGGTGACAATAATTGGTCTAGTTTTATCTGACTTCCTTCCCATTCTAGTTACATATTCAATATCTCCTATGTGACAGTCAACTTTCATGTTGTATACTATAATATATAGAATTTCATTTTGTAAGCTGTAATATGAGTTTTCAGTCTCTTTAACGCCGAAAAATATCAAATTCTTTCTTCTTATACTATTTTCAAGCCTCTGAATTTTCTTCCCTTGTTCTTCTGTTACTTTTTCCAGTTGTTGTTGTCTGGTATGCAGAATTAGAAATTTTTCGTCTATATTTTTGTTTATACTTTTTGGAATATTTTCTTTTATTTCTTTAAGTTCATTGGCTTGTTCATCTAGTTTTTTTTGAAGCGTTTTTAATATTTCTGTGATTTCTTCCATTGTGTATTATTTGTCCCGAAAATATTGTTGGATGAATAAACGCCCTCTAGCGATTATTTCATAAACTACCTTACTATGGCTAACAGCGTAAATATAATGATAGTTTAGCTGTTGTACGACAGATGTCGCTGTAGTCCCTTTCGGCCGGGTGACTTGTAATAAAAGACTATGGTGTTTTAGGTTATCTGGTTATTGTTACGGCTAAATCGCTTTTGTTTACTTTGCAATATACACAGTTCTTTTCTACACACCTGAAAACTTATGGTGACAGCAGTTTTTAAGATATGTACTTGCTTTTATCCTTTTTATATAATGGTTTAATTATGGATTCCTTTAGCTGGGTTGGACAAATACCTGTTTCAAATGAGAGGTTTATTAAATAGCTAAGTGGGGATACAATAATTTTCCACTTAATTTAATTATTTTAGTCGTTACTTCGTCATATCCGGTTGAATTTGTGTTATTCAATGATTAAATTATTTTAATATTTTCAATTTCATTTACTGGAGTCAAAAATATAGTATTAGTGTTATTGTCAATGTCAATAATGTTCTACATTATTATTGTTAGATTTTTGTGTTAAAAATTTTTGCACTGTTTCTTTGTTCTCTCGAGTATGGAAAATAACACTTATTTAAGATTATTCTTTCACATTTTAATGTTGAAATTTGCTTACTTGAAGTGTTTTCATGGTAGATATTCACAGTTAGGTATTCACTTTATTCGCTGTTGTTGTATTTGTTTATTACTTCTTTATTGTCACTGTTATAAAGTTATGTCATCACTTCTATTCACTGAACTATTTTTAGAGTCAATAAAAATATATGTCTTCGATCTAATTTCCCAGGAAACTTAGTTACCAGTTATTGAAATTACATAAAAATTTTAACCTCAGTTTATACAGGTGCTCTATGAAGATTTTCCTCTATGTCAAACAGCTGCCAAGCTCCTCGTCTGTATTGATATCAGGAATGACTCACGGAAAGAATACAATCCTTCGGGATCACTGACCACGTCACGCGTGGTTTTTGTATTTTTTCCCTATATCTCCGAAATGCCAAGTCAGAAAATTCCAAATTTGGTGTTTAGAGATAGGTCTTTGTGCGGCGCATTCAGCTATCGTCTCAGATTTTTAAGTTTTCTCTCAAATTTTGCAGCGTCGAGCCGCAAAGTCTCCAAGCAATGGTTTTTCTTCGATAACTTTTTAATTTTTCTCCTTTTCACAAGAAAACTTTCACTGTGGCATGCGGCTCAGGAGCACGCTTCTAACGGTATATGACACTTGTTACTTTTCGAGAAAAAAACTATTTTTAGAATTTTTTATCGCGCGTAGCAGTCTAAAATATGTCTACTCACTTACGCATACACACCGAATCCCCGCGGTACGGGAACGGTAGCCGCAACACGGAAGGGAACAACATTCTCCAAACGTGTGCGGCCGCAGACCTTGCAATCGTGAACACCTACTTCAAAAAGAAGCCTTGTCACCTACCGAAGCGGACAAAGTGCTACCCAGATCAACTTTCTACTAACTAGGAGACACCACAACTGCAAAGTAGCCAACTGCAAAGTCATACCCGGTGAGAATCCCACTGCACAACACCGTCTCCTTGTCATGGATCTCTGCGTAAAGGCTCAACGCAGACGTGTAGAGCGGTGCTCGCTCCAGATCCGGTGGTGGCTGCTTGATGAAAACAGGTTCCAGGATTTTATGTCGGTTATTGGCGACAAGTGCGCCGGTACCGATGGGGAACCTGTTCAAGAACACTGGGACAGGATCCAGGCAGCTATTACTGGGGCGGCGCGGGTGGTGCTCGGCGTCCCCAAGGGCGGCCGCAAACGTGTCAAGTAGATCTGGTCGTGGGACGACACAGTCCAGAGGGAGACAAACGTGAAGAAAGCCCTCTTCAAAACGTGGCAAGTGACCGGATCCCCTGAAGATCGCGACGCATACAAGGTTGCCAAACGTGCCACTAAAAGAGCTGTAGCCAGAGCCAGACGTGACCACTTGCAACCGTACGAGAAGTTGCAATCGTCTGAGCCCCCACAGACGTTTCCAACTTCTCGTGGTATCGTGTCAAAAGATTTAATGCTTTTGTAAAGCTGTTCATTTCCCTATAGAAGAAGGAGAGAAACAGAACTAGTAAAGTTTTAGTTTGTAGTCAAAATTTAGGGACTGAAACTGTACATGGTGCGTAGTTAACCCATCTGAAATTTCTCAGCAGCCACCTAAAACGGGGCAAAAAAAAAATCAATTGACATCAAGTAATGAAAATAAGCTCGCTCCGTATTAGATCAAGGACTGAAACAAAACAAGCAAGATGTGGGTACACTAAGATTTCTCTGACTATCCCTTCGGTTATAACAGGCGAGATGTTATGGAATAAATGTATTATCTGTCTTTCTTCGCACTCCCATCCATTTTACTTGGGGTCGGCTCATTCTGTGTTGCTCCTCCATTCTTCCATATAAGGGGTGTTAAGTACTTGTTTGTATGGGCATATTCAATCCGGCAGTGTTTGAACAACAAAGCCGACAGCGGATCAAACTGATTTACTACACATATTCAGATTTCATTCGTGGCTTGCTGCTAAGTAATTAGGTGCTGCTGAAAGGGTCGATTGATTGGGTTAAGCTAAGCTTGCCGCTGTAGGTATAGATGGGTCACAACACTTTTTCCTTTTATTCAAAAACTTTTTTTAAAGCTAACTAATGATGAGAAAATGTTTAACCATAAATTTTTGACGTTTCCACGTCACGTAACTTTAATCATCGTTGAATAAAACCCTTAAACATTATGGTGTTAATTCATAAAAGAAGATGAAAGTTAAGTGTCGCTAGGCTCGTCAAAAAAATATCGATATATCGATATTATTTTCTCAATGTAGGTATCGATATTTTTGAGCGATATTTAATGTTTCGATGTATCGAGGTATCGATATAAAATTACAAGTAATGAAAAGGTATAAAAATCGATATTTTTTATAATTAAAAAATCCTAAAAAAGAATACTTTTTTTATACTAACATTTTTTAAGAAATAACTTTTTTTTTGTCTTTGGTCGACTTGATTTACTGCGTTTTAATTTGGTACTTAAGTTGGCTTTTAAGTTTGCAACTTTGTCTGTCAATGTCATTTCAGTGTCAGTGTCTGTGCTTCAACTATCCGTCCGTCTGTTGACGTACGTCTGTCTATCACCCCGATATATCGATATATCGATATTTTTAAATAAAAATATCAATATCGATATTGATATATTCAAAAATTATCGATACAATATATATCGATACTTTATTGCATTTCCGACATCCCTAAGTGACGCTAAAACGTCAAGAATGTATTGTTAAACAATCGCTCAACACTAGTTAACTTTAAGCAAGTTTTATAAATAGAGGGGTATAATTATGTCTCTTCGTGCCTCGAAAAACACATTAGGCAATTGGTCCCCGATTTTAATTTATGAATACGTCAGGTATTAATCGTTTCAGTTCATAAGAAGCCCGATAGTCTGACCACCAGTCCTAACAAGGGGTATCGTATTACCCAGTTACTGGGTTGTGGAGGTCAGATACAGTCGCTCCATGTAAAATTCAATTTTTTTAATAAAATTGCATGATTTATTTTCCCCATCTCCGTCCTATCATCGGAAGACCTGTCGTACGGCAAGTATCCACCCTTACGTTTTTAACACCACTACGATCCGGACGAAGCGTTTGTCCTCCTCTTTTATATAGCGTACATCGAGGGACAGGAACAATTCGCCAGTGACGGTGCTTCTGGCTGACTACAATTTAAGTGTCTTCAAGACTAGAGTGAATAGGCTCTTAATAAACTAGCCCGCTTTATCATCAACGATTGCATTACTGCTTAGCATCCAGTGGGATTATGGTGAATCACTAGTTTAAAAATATAAAAAAAGTTCGTCACACAGTAGTTTCTGGTTACACTGAATGATGATGCGGATTTCATTGGACTTATGCTAATCGACAAATTTCATTTGGCTTTTACCCTAACTGAAAAGTGTTTTTTTTTTTTTGTGTGTAATTATAAACTAATGCTTGACTGGAATCCCTCCTGATGGTAAGCAGTGATGCAATCGTTAATGGCAAAGCGCGCCAGTTTGTCAAGAGCTTATTCACTTGTGTATGTGAGTTTAAATGTTTCTTTAATTGTCAACACTCCCATGATGCAGGAGTATCGTGTTTTAATTATATTTTTATTTGCAGTCATAATAATTGACTTAAGAAAAAAATAAAACTTTTGAAGTGAGCTCTCAATTAAAAACGTTGAAAAGAAATAATTTAAAAAAAAAGGTTGTCTGTAAAGTCGGTACACTGTCGATAGTTGAACGCGACGTCATAAGAAAATAATCATGGAATGGTTACAGTTTTCAAAAGAAAATTTTTATTTTTCACAATTCACTACACTTTATACTTGACGAAAACATGTAAATGTGTTATTGTATTGCAGCTGTCCACACGGACGCATCACTTACTCAAGTAGGAAAGAGACAGATGTCGAACGCTGCTGAACGCAGAGGCCGATTATGCCTCTTTGTCGCTCGTTCCGCGCTCTCATTTGTACTTTAAACCTTAAATGGAACAACTCAGAGCGAGGTAACGCCGCATGAGACATGTTGCTTCGTGCGTGCTGCCAGCTCCGTCGAATTATAAGATGTTTTCCAGTCAAAAACATCTAAGCATTTATTTCAAATAAACCAAATACAGTTACTTTTAAATTTTCAAAGGGTCGGTCAGTCAGTAAGATGTAGCTAGTCGCCCATTTCAAAGAAAAGGTCTCTCTGTGGAAGAAAGGGTAAGAAACTCAATGGTCAAACAAAATTTCGATATAATATCGTGTTAGCGACAATCACAGTCAAAACTTACGTTTAACTTGGACAAATATTTTTATTAGATTCAGTAAAAGGTTGGAATGCAGACATTCTTAAAAAATGGAATTTGTCCCCGGTATTTTAAGGTAAAGTAAAAATGTATTTCATAATTAATGTATCTATAGATTATATATTATTTTTCTTTACAAAATTAATTTTCAATATATACCTGTCTATATTACAATAAAAGTACATAAATCTCGCACATAAGTCTTGCACTGACTTATGTAACGAACCGTACAATGCGCGAAACAAGAATCATACAACGCCATCTATTGAGCTTTGTGGCAAGCATTTTTGGAATCAGTAAAATAAAGTATGTCATTATAAAGGCCATTCCTTTATAATGACGTACTTTGATCGCTAATAAAAGGTTTCAAGAACATAAATACATCATAATGTATGTATTTTGCGAAGATGGATTAATGCTGCATACAGTATTATCATGCATACAGTAGGTTTATAACGGTAAGTACCTATATCTCAATAAATAGTCTGCCAGATGTTCCTAACTATATTGGAGCTAGTTTCCAGTCCAGACCAAATCACCAAAGCACTTGGTAATCACCAAGGGCTAGACAAACCGCCAAGGTTAGAATGTCAGGCTTTTGGCTACTTATAATGACTTCAAAAGACCGATATGAGATTGAAATGAAAGACGAAACATAATATATAGAAAACGCCGGCTTTACTTACTGCGACTCCAGAGTCCGTTTGTCAGTCAGTCTGTCACCAGGCTGTACTTATCAATTGCACCGTGATAACAGACAGTTGAATTTTTAACAGCTGATGTATTTCAACAAACACCAAAAAAACAGAGTAAAATTAATATTGACTCCCATACAACAGTACACACAGTAGTGCAGTACTGTACAAGTCCGACTCGCACTTGGCCAGCTTTACCTGCTAATATGACAAATGAGGTAGTTTGTGAGGATGTATATAATATGTAAAGAAAACCCTGTAGGATCTGGAGAATCCAGAAGGATAATAAAGGTTAGGTAAACACATGACCAAACAAAATATGAAATTTTACATAATCATCGTAGTAACAATACTAATGGATTTTGAAATAATCTATTTTTCCCGCAAATTAATTCCAACTTCCCCGACATTTAGTAATTTTTAAAAAGGTGACCACACCATTTTGACGGTATTATTATAGCGATGCGATCACGTGCCACGTGCCCTGCCCCCCGTCGCCCGCGGAAGGGTGGCCTACCGCACATGTAGTAAGTTACCTCTTTTTGCGAAATAATTTTTTTAAAGTTTAGCTCGGCTTTGTATCCATTAGTAGAATCAGTTATCGCTACCTAACAATACCTTCACGGATCGGACAGGGTTTTCTTTATATACTGTATACTATGTTACTCTTTTACGAAAAAAACGACTGAACGAATTTGTCACCCAGATTGTTTATGACCAGTAATGGTACATAGGATCTTCCCCTTACTCTATGAATCGATACTTACTCGGGTGAAACCACGGGCACAGTAAGTAATGTGATTGACGTGTAAAAATGTTTATTTGTGAACTTTTTGTGATTTCTCTTTTTTGATTTTTAGTGTTTCAATGTTCGTAAATAAATCATTTATTTATGAATCTCAAATAAATATTATTAGTTATTTATGAATCCCAAATAAATAAAAGGTAAAGAGGTGTCTCGTCGAATCCAGGTCGGCTGGGCAGCATTTAGGAAGCTACGCTACATCTTCTCGTTCTCCAAGATACCACAGTGTCTCAAATAAAGTCTTTGACCATGTGTGTTGCCAATAATGACATACAGGACCGGAACATGGTCGCTCACAATAGACCTCATACCAATGCTCAAGGTCACAAAAAGGGTGATGGAAAGAGCTATGCTTAGAGTTTCTCTGATATAGCTCCATCCATCACCCTTTTCTCACAATCGAATCAGAAATGAGGAGATCCGATACACAGCTCTTTGAGTCGCTATAATTATATAAGTGGCAATGGGCGGGGCACATTGCACGTAGATTTGATTTATACAGTATATGTAAAGAAAACCCTGTCCGATCCGTGAAGGTGTTGTTAGGTATCGATAACTGATGCTACTAATGGATACATAGCCGAGCTAAACTTAAAAAAAGATTCCCCTAAAAAAAAAAACGAGTGTGCTTATGACCACACGACTGAAGTGAAACTTCTTTTGCACCATCTGTATGTATATATATATATACATACAGATGGTGCAAATGGATGGTGGTGTGATATAAACACCTCTTTGGGCACTTAGTTGATCCAGCCACGATGCCGTTCATTATAGACTCCACCTTTAGCACGGAATAACTTTACTCCAGTTGCATATTTCTTGGGGGGAGTGGCAACGTCGTATTCTATTTAGGGATGTGGCCAAATATATTCGTCAATTAGGAGATATACTCGACAAAAATTTTTCAGCAATTTCATGCATTAGTGGATCCGTAACGGCTAAATTTTTTGAACCCACCAGGTCTTTTTAGCTCTGAATATATTTCAAAAATCAATAACTTGTGTTGATCTATTTATATACTCGCACTTCCAGTAATACTTCTTTTGATCCGATACCTATACCGTAACGGTTGATCAATTATGAATTTATTAAACCTAATCTAGAAATTTTATATTCGCAATGCTCCATACATTGTAAGATCTATATATATTTGTTAACATTTCATGCATTAGTGGATCCATAACGTCAATTTTTTTTAAATGCTCGAAGACTTTTTGGCTCGAAAATAAATATATTCCAAAAATCATATACTTTGTTGATCCATTTAGCTACTCATACTTCGTATTACTTATTTTGATCTGAATAGGTAATTATTTTTAGTATGAATGGTTATTAATATTTAAAGAGGTTGAATTTTATGTCTAGGGTTTTTATACTTTATTTCTAATTTACCATTAATTTTAAGTTTTTAAACTCTATTCATCGAAACCAATCTAATGTGTCTAAACATGATATAAAACATGATATATATAAAATATTGTGTGGACGGCCTCTGTAACATTCAATGCAATTGACACTGCTTGTATAGACTCCTTTGGTATTTGTATGCTAATACAAATTATTATTAAATTTTAATGTTAATTTTTAAGGGTTGAAGTTTCCGTAGCTGTTTTTTTAGGAATTAATCATCTGATTCATTCCTAAAAAAACCGATCCTGAATGATTCCTGATCTAGAAAGAAAAATTCTTTATTCCGCCCAAACAGAACGCACATTATAATAATAATACACTAAAACAATAATAAACATATAATGAAGAAAAAGAAAAAAAAAGGCAAAGAAATATAATTTACTAAAAAGCCTAGTACTCAAAATAAAACAATGTTATCTTGATGTCATAGCCCGTGTCTGGAGTTTTGGCGGGAAAGTTAAGCCGAGTGTCACGTTAATTTTTCGGGCTCTTCCTCCTGAATCAGGGGACCCCAAACTCGGGTAGTCCACGACCTCTGGTTCCCGAGATAATCCACGGGGGGGTGAGGTAACTAAAGGGGGTCGGGGAGGGGGATAGGTTTCGTGGGGTTGCGGGGGGGGAGGGGGAGGGGGAGAGGAGGGGAGTGGATTCCCTCAGGGCCAAAAGGTCGGGCTCCTCCTCCTGATTCAGGGGACCCCAAACTCGGGTAGTCCACGACCTCTGGTTCCCGAGATAATCCACGGGGGGTGAGGTAACTAAAAGGGGGGGGGGTAGATTTCGTGGGGTTGCGGGGGGTAAGGGGGAGGGGGAGAGGGGGGAGTGGATTCCCTCGGGGCCAAAAGGTCGGGCTCCTCCTCCTGATTCAGGGGACCCCAAACTCGGGTAGTCCACGACCTCTGGTTCCCGAGATAATCCACGGGGGGGTGAGGTAATCAATGAGGGGGGTCGGGGGGTGTTCGCAGCGTCATGTTCTCGAAGAAATTCATAGTTCTTAATCAATCAAGGTACTTAGCTTAATAATTGAGCTTATGAGGCTCGAAAGCAATTTGTACTTTGTGTCCAATTATCGTATTGTGACGATATCTTAAAGCTTCTATACTTTCAATTATATCAGAAATGTTCAGCAAAAATATATAAAACAATATAAAGGCCAGAACAGAACGAAATTTATAAATTTATTTGTGCTCTTAGGTAATCAATTGTTAACAAATCTTAAAAAGATCCAAAAAATATATATTGCCTTCGGCGAGATGCGAACTCACAACTTCATACTCGACAGGTCATGCAATATTTACATGAGCCAACTGCTTGTTTGTATTACAGACGAAATAGGACTATACTCTGCTTCCGTTCGCCTTCATCATTTTTTTTCCTATCATTTTTCGTAACGCTTTCGCTAGTTTACTCCCCAAGTCAAGCGTGCCTAAAGAAGTTTCACTTCAAAATAAATATTATTTCGCAAAAAGAGTGAACTTTATACATTTGCGGTAAGCAACTCTTCCGCGGGCGGCGGGGGACAGGGCACACGGCACGTGGTCGCATCGCTATTCGCTCATAATAATACCGGTGTTGTCACTTTTTTCAAAATTACCTAATTTCGGGGAAGTTGGAATTAATTCGCGGGAAAAAAAATATTTCAAAATTCATTAGTACTGTTTCTATGTTCATTATGTAAAATTTTATATTATATTTGGTCAAGTGTTTACCTAATCTTTATTATCCTTATGTTTCGAACAGGGTTTTCTTTACATATTGTATTTATAGATTTGAATGCCGATGGCCGATGGGGCAGTATGGTTCCAGAACCTAAGCCACTCCAGAGTGGCGACCACGTACCGGAAGACGCAACGTGGAAAAGCCCCAACAAGGTGAACCGATGACCTGGTATAGGGCATTATGGAAAGCGTTGGGGGAAGCATTTGTCCAGCAGTGGACCTCTATAGGCTAAGAAAAGAATAATAAATAAGGATTAAGTCAGAAGTTAGAGCAGCGGGTGGCTTTATGTTATCGGCGGCGACTTATAAGTTGTATTCCAATCCCATCAGGCGCGTTACTTTGTACGTAAGTTATTTCTTCCCCACTGCTCTCAAAATGGCGAAGGAAAACATTGTAAGCCAACCGGCATGTCTTAGAGCCATGAACTTTGAAGAACTCAAATGGATGCCAATTCGCCAGAGAAGAAATTTGCGCGCTTTGACCACGCTTTTTTCCCTTCTTAACTCACCCACTCCTCCATCTTATCTTGTGACTCACTTCCAATATTTTTGTTCTTCTCACACTAAGAATCTGCGATCTTCTAATAATCTTCTCTTACTATGTCCTTCACATACGTCTGACTTTGTTCACTCTTCATTTCATATTCAATCTATTCTTCTATGGAATGCGCTTCTTCTTGATATCAGGATGGCCGCCAGTCGGTTTGCATTTAAGCGGAAATTGCAGAGTTATTTTCGCAACAGTTAGGGTAGAGTCATTACAACACCTGTCTCCCAAATTTTTAGTTTTGTATGTATATATTATAAGTATAATATATTTTGGTAATAGTATGTATATTTATATAGCTTATTTAAGTATTTTTTTTTTTATATAGTGTTAAGAGTATGTTTTCATATTAATGTTTTCCTTTAAAGCACCTGCTACTAATCTCTTCACCACCTATGGTTGACTGGTAGAGAATGCCTAAGGCATTAAGTCCGCCATTGTACAATTTATGTGCGAAAGAATGAATAAATAAATAAATATGTCACATACACCAACCTACACTGAGCTCGCCTGGTAGATTACGGCCCACTACGTATCTCAGGAGTTCGAACATTATAGGTTAATTATGTAAGACGGAAGAAAAATTTATTATTGGGAACTTTGTACCGAATATATCAGCACCAGCATTATATCTGGAAAATATAAACTTTAATACTTGAATCTTAGTACATACCTGTGGTCTCCATACCTGTAAAATGTACGGTTTCTCTTGCCCAACACGTATGCTGCCTCCCTCGAGATGCATAACGCGGTTTTCGTGGTCTCAAGCAATTTAAATGTTAAATGTCGGGCACGTGAAGGTTTTAAACGTCGTAGTTCTATGTAGGATATATTTTTCTTAGAAAAATGGCTACTAAACGATGTCGTTTCGCTAAAGACGAAAGCAGGTCAAGCTATCTGAAACTGTCAAATATTTTCAAGCAACCTTGAGCCATAATGCTTTATCAATAAAGTTGACAGATTCTAGTAGCTTGCTTAGCTTCTGTACATCCAATAACCGCCTACCAATTAACAAAGTCAAAGTCATTACAGACCTTTTTTTTTAAACGTTGCCCCACGCTATGAATTTATTTGCATATATTATATAATTTATACTCTGTATGGTGGGTGCGTTTACAAACATATAAATTCATATACTTATAGGTCACACAAATATATATTGGATGGGGGAATCGAACTTGCGACACGCCGCGCAGCAGTCAAATATTCAACCACTACTCCAACCGTGATGTCACTTCTTAGATGCACCCGCCATCACAGGGCATTGCTTTGTTTCCACTGGCTTGGTAGACCAGTGCCTTTATTAGAACTTCGGTTTATCATTAACAAAACTACACAGTTGCATAAGCTCTTACATCTGTAATATACACTTATTTTATTTTATAATTACTCTTATCTGTCTTATTTTAATCTATTATACAGTACTTTATTTAAATCTATTCCTTTTCTATTTCTATATAACTTTACATTCCAACTTTAAACAACATTCTAACCTACAGCTCACTTTCATAGATAGGCGGCCGGTGGCGCAACAGCGGGAACATTATGCAGTATGTTAAGAAAACCCTGTCCGACCCGTGAAGGTGTTGTTAGGTATCGATAACTGATTCTACTAATGCATACAAAACCGGGCGGAAACTTAAAAAAATAAATCCCCCTAAAAAAATAAATATTATTTCGCAAAAAGAGGTAACTTAATAAATATGCGTGCACCCTTCCGCGGGGGACGTGCGGCAGGGCACGCGGCACGTGGTCACATCGCTATTCGCTCATAATAATACCGGTGTTATCACTTTTTTAAAAATTACCAAATTTCGGGGAAGTTGGAATTAATTCGCGGGAAAAAAAGATTATTTCAAAATTCATTTGTATTGGTACTATGATGATTACGTAAAATTTAATATTATATTTGGTCATGTGTTTACATAACCTTTAATATCCTTATCGGTCGGACAGGGTTTTCTTAACATACTGTATAGTGGTTATGGTAGTCTAATATAAAGCATGTGTCAGAAAGGTGTAGTACAGAACAATCAGAAGAACGTTCTCCATAAGACTTACAAGGTTGAAAGCAAAATGGAATGGAACGTATGTATGAGTGGTTGGCGGAGTCTTCATATAACTCAAACTCAGCGCATTAGAAGAAATTAAGTGAAAAATAAAATAAATTTTGTAATAATTGCAACTTTATTTTGATTAGATAATTATTTTATATTTGAAATAAACTAGCTAGCATTAAAATATCTACACTTATAAACATATTTACACAAGTAAAAAAGTATCATCAAAAAATTCGTCCACATCCTTGTCAATGGGATAAGTGCCCAAAAGAGTGTTACCACGTTGGATGGCAATGCTGATTCTTTGGACTAAAAGGAGACCAGCCCTCTGTCATGTAAAGAGTCATCCAAACACTTGAATAACATTGGAAAAACAAACATGAACCTTTATAATCTTATTCTTTGCCTTTGACACACAGGAAAAAAAATAGCACTAAAAAGCTTTTTTTCAAGGAGTTTACAATAATGGCACTAGTTAAAATATAAATCAGTCATACCATTCATTTGGGTCGTGTTAGTGTTGGAGTGACTTATAGGACAGGTTACACATAGATGTTAAAATTATTCTGTATCACACCATTGATTAAACTTATCTGTACAACAAGGCTCTCATATTTTCATTTATTTTTTCTCGGTGGTAGGCCATAACATCGGCCGCCGGCAGAAGTTACCACCCACCAGACAAATCCTTGCTGCCAAGCGATTTGTTGTGTTCCGGCATGATGTCTGATAAAGCCGTACGGAGGACGGGTCTGAGCAGTTGTGTTGTGATGTGTGCCGGGTACGATGCGCCTAATGTTGTTGTGTTGGGAGTTTGGTCGTGTAGGGTCTTCAGATCAATCTCCCTTTAGCGCAGCATCGTTGGTCGTGTTGTTGGGTTTAACATTGCATCACCTCGCTCAACTACCGTCTTCCTTCCTATTCGCTCAGTTTTTCTGTGTGAATAGGCTCCCAATAAACTAGCGCGCTTTACCATAAACGATCGCATTACTGCTTACCATCACCAGCTTGCAGGATTGCGGTCAAGCGCTTGGTTATTATTATTAAAAAAAAAAAACAAAGAAGGAACGAGCAATAAACCCCATGATTTCAAACCTTTACCGGTTCGGATCTCTGCATTCTTAGAAATAATGTTATTTTTTTCAATCCACTTCATAAAATGGAATTCCCGAAACTCAGCAGTGGTGGCCCAGTGGTAATAGCTGTAACTTAGAAGTTTTATGTTATGGGTTCCATCACTGCCCTTAAAAAAGTGAAGGAAAACATCATAAGCAAGCATGTTCATTTCAGAGACTAGTGACATATTGCAACCCAACTGGGCCCGCGTGGAAGATTAACCCTACTCGCCACTACCTCTAATTTTGAGCGTAACTTTTTTTTTTTAATAATTATAAACTAGCGCTTGACCGCAATCCCGCCTGATGGTAAGCAGTGATGCGATCGTTGATGGTAAAGCGCGCTCGTTTATTAAGAGCCTATTCACTCAGAAAAACTGAGCGAATAGGAAGGAAGACGGCACTTGAGCGAGGTGATGCAATGTTAAACCCAACAACACGACCAACGATACTGCACCAAAGGCAGATTGGTCTGAAGACCCTCGACGACCAAACTCCCAACAGAACAACATTTTGCGCATCGTACCCGGCACACATCCCAACACAACTACTCAGACCCGTTCTCCGTTCGGCTTCACCAGATATCATGCCGGAACACGACAAACCGCTTGGCGGCAAGACTTTGTCTGGTGGGTGGTAACTTCTGCCGGCGGCCGATGTTATGGTCTACCACCGAGAAAAACTTAATATATTTTAGTTAAGGATAATAATGGATGAATTCGATTAAATAAAGAAATATTATATAAAATTTATTCCAGTGAGTCGTGTCATTATTTTTAAAATTAATTTTGTACAATAACTTTTGATTTGGTCGTAAATCAATTCAGCTAACATCAAACACATTGAACTTCATAATTTTGTTGCCTCAGTGCGCTATTGCAAATACCGCACTTTAATAAAAAACAAACATTCTATCAGTTCTTTTTCTTCCTACGCGTGTTATAAGTCTATTGAGGGAAATGGATTTAGGTGCCTTCGAGCCGATCTGCGTGGGCTTTTGCCACTACTTATTTAGCTTTTTCACTTCGAAACAAACGACTTTGCTACCCTGTAACCTCGCAGTGGAACAACTTCGCTTAAGAAAAAAAGTATATTCTGTTTTCTTTGTTCTTTGAACATGTTGTCCCAATTTAGATTCCCAGGTCACACAAAAAGATTCAAGGAATTTCCCGCAGCAGCCCAGTTTGGATTTGTGTACGTTTGATGGCAATAGTTTTGCAACCCATAATTGGGGCTAAAATATAGTTGGCTAAATCTGGGTGTGTTCTAAGCAAAGCTTTTTAAAGTTTAGGAATTACAAGCGTGACTCCAGTCTAGCGTGATTACGAAAATGGAATGTGAGAGGTATTTCTAAACAAATAAGTCCAGGATTAGTATTGTTTACAGGCAGATGAAATAAGATATAAATCATCTCAATCCCAAGGGAAGACAGGACTGAATAATTTACCCTCCAAAACCTAGAAAATGATTACTCTCTCACAGCTTCTTAACTTTTGCGTTCTAAAGTATTAAATTACTTACAGTCATTCTCTTTAAGCACATCTCAGCAAGCTTATTATCTTGTTTTACAAATCTAGAGACAAACAATATCTAATAAAGAAAAATCTCGCCGCATTTCAGTATTACTCTTCAGATCTCACATAAATGCAAATAAAGTAACACTAAATATTTTATCTGGAAATACGAGACAGAATGATTATATGTCATAATATAAGGCAGATCTCTCATAAGACACGTCGTTTTAGAAGTAAACAAAGATATGTACCGTAATATTTTGTAGATTCCCACGTAAGTTGTTAGAGGGTGAGGCAGTAAACAGCTCGTCACGGCGTCGCTAGGTAATAAAAGAACCCAAAATTCCGCCTCAAAGCTCAAAGTGTATGTAGAGGAAAAATCTCTAGGAATTTTCCGTGGATAAATTTCTACTCCGTGGAATTCGATTAATTTGCCAGCACTTTAGATTTAAAACCACTGAAACCTCTATTGGAACTCATGTTTGTTTTATAACGGTGTTACAGTGTGAGAAGTCCTAAGTAAATAATAGTACCGTGGGAATACATAGAAAATGAGCTTACTGTTATATATTATGAATTAAATATTCAAAGGAATTAGTTGAGTTTTGTGAGGTTTTCAATTCCTGTCGTGCATAATAATTTATTATTGCATAATTACCACCCACCAGACAAAGCCTTGCCGCCAAGCGATTTGTCGTGTTCCGGCATGATGGTGAAGTCGTACGGAGGACGGGTCTGAGCAGTTGTGTTGCGATGTGTGCCGGGTACGATGCGCCAAATATTGTTGTGTTGAGAGTTTGGTCGTGGAGGTTCTTCAGATCAATCTCCCTTTGGCGCAGCATCGTTGGTCGTGTTGTAGGGTTTAACATTCCATCACCTCGCTCAACTGCCGTCTTCTTTCCTATTCGCTCAATCTAAGTGAATAGGTTCTTAATAAACTACCGCGCTTTACTATCAACGATCGCATCACTGCTTACCATCAGGCGGGATTGCGGTCAAGCGCTGGTTTTTAATAATTAAAAAAAAAATTATTTTGATTTTTTTTACTAAAAATATTATTAAAAAACGTGTCACTCCTGTAGCATGTATTCATATATTTTTATATTTATTATCTTCTATTTCATGACCCTGTTTAAATGTAAAATATGTATTGTAATATATTTCTACATAATTTAAAAACTGATAATGAAATAAGATTATACATGAATTTTAAAAAAGAGAATTAAATCGCACAGACAATATGTAAGAAAAAGAAACCACAAAAATAGCGTCATAGAAACGATTTATTTTTCCCCGCACAATTTGTATAATGTGTTTGTAAGAAGCACTTCACCATACAAAAACTGTCATGCATGCAATTTCCTCGCTCAGAAGAAAAAAGCGAAACAATCTAAAAAAAAAGCGCTGAAGTAACAACCCTATCGAGAAGATCGCAGTACGCTGTTAACAACTGTGAACATCAATCAATGTCCGACGCTAGGGTTGTACGGAATTGTTGTAGTTTCAGAAAAACGTTCATAGAATGGAGTTTTTATTGGCTCATATTTCGGGTTTGATTCGGCGCGGAATACTTTTTGGGTGCCTATATCGTAAATGGTGTTAGGTATAAGATTCATTAGAAGAAAAATAAGGGTTAGTTGGAACAGAAGGCCTTGTGACATTAAGTTGTTGACGTTAAGTTTTTTACCATGCTACTAATATTATAAATGTGGAAGGATTGGATTTGTTACTTACACTAAATATTAAATCACTGTATGCCTGGGTGTTCTTTGTTTCATATTATTGAAGAAATTATAAAATCCAACCTTGCCCTTGGATAAATAATTAATTTATTACTAATTTCAGGATACACTTGTATTAACTTTTATGTTGTTTAAAAAGCGGTGTGTCATTTATTATATTTATATATTCTCTTATAGAAACAGTTTGCCACAGAAGGAAAATAGATTAAGATTTGAAATCAATATGATAATGCAAAACTTTAAATTTAATAATAAATTATATTCCATTTGATTAATATCAAAAATTATTTCAGTAATCATTTCTATTTGCCAAAAGATTCTATAACACTCAAGCTGAAGAGTTTGTGTGTTTGTTTGTACGCGCTAATCTCAGGAACTTCTAATTCGATTTTAAAAATTCTTTTTACGTTGGATAGCTCATTTATCCAGGTAGGTTTTAGGCTATATAACATCACGCTTCAACTAATAGGAGAGTAGTATATCAGAAATTTAAAATGTGTGCTGTGCTGTATATTATGATCTATAAGTGTAATAATGTATCTATAGAACTCGACTCTTTTGAGGTTAAAATAAAATATTCAAATAACTAAATCCACGCTAGCGAAGTTGCGGGCGGCAGCTGGTAATATTATAATTGTCCGCTTTCACATTTTTTTCTTTATCAGCCTAAATTTAACTGCACAACTTGATTCTTTTGAGCAATGCAATGACATTATAAATAATTCTGCCAGTAATTTGGACATAGTAATTAACATTATTAATCAATTAAATGAGAAACTAAGACAATAGAGGCAACAGTTATCTATAATGTGCATAATTGCAAGAACTCAACAACAACTCATTGCAACAACTCGAGAAGGAATTTAGAGTCAATAATAGACAGTAAGTCGTGGTGGCCTAGTGGTTAAAACACTAGCCTCTCAAGTATGAGTGCGCGGGTGCGATTCCAGGTCAGGCAAGTACAAATGTAACTTTTCTAAAGTTATATGTACTTTCTAAGTAGGTATATCTTGGACACCAATGACTGAAGGTAAAGGATAACATCTTGAGGCAACCTGGATTTAAGTCTGAAATCGCCAACCCGCATTGAGCAAGCGTGGTGATTTCGCTCAATCCTTCTCCGAATGAGAGGAGACTTGTGGCCAACAGTGGGACGATAAAAAGGTTGATAATGATGATGATGAAAATAGACAAGTATCAACTTGGTGCATCAAAATATTCAAACATTTAGAGTTTCAATTATTTACGAACATTAATTTATGGTATTGACATTCTTTGAATAAACGAACTCTCTAGAATCACCAGGTTATCCAAACCAATGCATATAATGCAGTAATGTAGTGAAGTGGCAGTCACGTACCCGAAGACGCATCGTAGTAAGACCCCAAACAAGGTGAATTAATGACCTGGCGAAGGTCACGGGAAACCGATGAATGCGGGTAGCAGAAGACCTATCATTGTGGAAAGTTTTGGGGAAAGCCGTTGCCCAGCAGTGGACCTCTATAGGTTAAGAAGAAGAAAAAGAAGTTTGTTAGTTAGTTCAGCAGAATAAATGCTGTATTTGGTGGCTCATAATATTAGTATGAAACAGGTGCAAATCTAAAAATTGTAACGTTATTATGAGCCTATCTGTTGAGAGTACCTACAGTTGAAATTGCCTCTATAGAAATGGAAAGCTTTGTTGTATTAAGTGTGCACAGGCCCCCTTCAAAATTGTATGACTGCTTTGAAAAGGTAATGGATGAAGTGTTACAGAGGATTTGTAATTCAAACAAGGCCATTATCATTTGGGGTGATTTCAATGTAAATTTATTAGGGATTTCAGGATGTTGTAATAAAATTATAAGTCTATTTCCGTCTTACAATCTTGTAAACCTAATTTTGGAGCCTTCAACAATTACACTAATCTGCTTAGATAATATTTCAATGAATAAGCATCCATTGGGATACTTTAAAGGAGAACATGGGTTTAGGAACTGTACAATGAGAAGACTTAAGTAAAAGCCTTTGAATTTATTTTGTATGTTCGAAATAATTCAAAATAATCTAAAAAAGTTGTTATTTGGCTGTAAAAGTTATTCACAGCAGTAATATGTTTAAAATTACTTGGAATATTAATAGTGAAACGGATAGGTTTAGCTTTAGTACATCAGGCCGCACGAATTAAGGACCTATATCACAACACCCATATTTTCATTTTTTTGCTCGGTGGTAGGCCATAACATCGACCGCCGGCAGAAGTTACCACCCACCAGACAAAGACTTGTCGCCAAGCGATTTGTCGTATTCCGGCATGATGTCTAGTGAAGCCGTACGGAGAACGGCTCTGAGTTGTGTTGCGATGTGTGCCGGGTAAGATGCACCAAATGTTGTTGTGTTGGGAGTTTGGTCGTGGAGGGTCTTCAGATCAATCTCCCTTTGGCGCAGCATCCTTGGTCGTGTTGTTGGGTTTAACATTGCATCACCTCGCTCAACTGCCGTCTTCCTTCCTATTCGCTCAGTTTTTCTGAGTGAATAGGCTCTTAATAAACTAGCGCGCTGTACCATCAACGATCGCATCACTGCTTACCATTAGGCGGGATTGCGGTCAAGGGCTAGTTTATAAAAATGTCTGGATTTGAAAAAAAGACGATGATCCCTGGGTTTGTTTCGGCTTTTTCCAGCTAGTTTAAAATAAATATGACGTGTAAAAGTGATCAATGATCCTACTTGCATAATAAACGATTTCATTTCATTACGTTTTAGTTTGTTGTTGTTTTTTTTTTTAATTTAGTTTTAGACCAAATTCATAGTTTTTTTAATATACATATATTTGTCGTGGAAAGCGGTATCATTTTGATAGGAGTTGCTCATTTGATTTACATAATAGTGTCCCAAACGCTGTGAGGTTATTTTGCAATAGCAGCACGTGGACAGAGTCATTTTGGAAAGTGGAGATTTTTGAACGGTGACTTCGTATTAAGAAGCGGACCAGGGCACTTCTCCGGGGCAAAACTGTCAGTTTGCCTATTTAAATTGTTATTACCAAGGTTGAAGGGTATATTTACAGTTCTTGCTTTAATTCAAAACTTCTATGAATGAATAAAAATGGAGAAATTACCACCACAGCAAGATGGTGACGACGATATCGCTCCGCCGTCGCTGACGTCCTCGTATTATTACTGCAGTATATTGATTGGGATTAGGATAGATTAGGGATTGGAACATTTAAGACCATAATTATGATAAGTGGGAAGATAAATGCGTGTGATTTGTCCAAGATGTTATCAGCAAATTCCTCTACTATGGGATCCGGAGTACAGCTTGCCGTGGCGCTGTAGCGCGTTAGGGATGTTCGCGGAGGCTAGGCTTGATGGGTTCTCCACGATCATACGGAAACGCTACGCTTCCCTGAAGGCGCGCTTGCGCTCCTACTCGAAAGGCATCCTGAATGTGTTTTCAGACCGGTGCGGTGGAACTCTCGCCTCTTACGTTTGTGGACAATAGTCCAGACACACTTTAGTTACTTTATTACTAACACTAGGCTAAGCTTTACTTTTAATAACATTATATGGATATTTATATAATTTATTTGTTTTTTTTTTATTTTGATCCTTTTTTTCTCATTTACATTAATAGCTTGCGTGCCTCATAAAAGATAATCATGACATAGTGTTGTTTGCCGATGCCACTTCACTTTTATTTAAACTTAAACGACAGCACATTTACACTAACGTTGTAAATAGCGCGATCTCTGATGTAGTCCACTGGTTCAGTGTAAGTAACTCAATTACATTTTAAATGAGAAATACCAAATGCATTCAGTTTACGCCACCTCACTTTAAGAAGGTGGAAATGAATGTGTTGGTAAGTGGCGTAAATTTAAGGCCTGAAGGCAGCATTGTATTAATTATTTGTACAAACAATAAATAATAAATTATCCCGTAAATTTCTTTGTGCTATAGACACTCTCTCATATACAGTAGGTTAAGAAAACCCTGTCCGACCCATAAGGATAATAAAGGTTAGGTACCAAATATAATATAAAAAAGACGTGTGGCACTCGGGGACTGCCGCGGTAAAGCTATTGCATAGCATTTTGTATCAATTTATGCAATTATAATTATTTATTTATTTTATTTATGCAGTATTTCTTTTTCTTTGATATTAATTCAAGTTACACTTTTTGAGCGTGGTGACCGATAAGAAAACAAATTTTTCTTTTATTAAATAAATAAAAAGTTAATATTATTTAAAACATTTTTATTATTTTACAATACATGTGGGTTTTATTACCTTACAGTAGCTGTTGGTTATTCAGGAATATTTATCATTGAAACTATAGGTTTATGATAACTGAAATAAGAAACATAAGTTTGCGACTTAATATCCTCTAAATACCTAGAAAATACCGCGTCAATGGTGGTCCCATATTTTCGAGCTGATCTTTAGTAACATAATAACTTCTGATTGCGTTAACATCTGACCGTAGAATTAATAAATCCTTCATCAACTTCTTTACGTACGTTCTACGTAGTCAAAGCAAACTGGTGGCAATTTGTGAAGGTCATATGCCACAAAAACTGGGATTGATCGGGATCCGTGATTTTAAACACCGTAATCGTATATTTTAGGTCTTTCTGCTTTTGTTCTTACGCCTCGATACATGTTTTTGTCTTGTCTTCGTAGAAACAAACAATAACTTTTTTGCCTCATCAATGTCTTCCTCAGAAAAAGCCGACAAGCATATTTTTATTAAACTTTCGTTGTTTCGTTTCGGAGATAACAATATTACAACTCGTACACTTAAATGTACTCGTATTAACATTGTTCACCGACATCTTTCTGTAATATTGTATTTAATAAAAACTTCAACTTCAACTCTTGATCTGGTCCCTGTGGATAGATACCACAATTTTGCCAATAACACGTGTAACAAATTATAGAAATTCTTTAAAAAAATATTTCACAATAATGGCGGATATCGCCAATCACAGTTGAAAAAACGGCCGCGTGAGCGCTTTTTACTCTATAAAATCACGCGCTTTTATTTAGTAAACAACACTATAAATAATTTAAAAGTCCAATGAAAAATTAGCATGACATTCATCTTCGCTTTTCCGTTAAAAAAAAGGTATTTTATAAAAACACTACTAAATTAATTTGAATAAAAGTACTTAACAATTAATTATATGAAAAGTTTTTAAGGTAGCCATGACAACGTCGATGACGTCTATGACATATCTCTATAGAAGACCTATTTCAGAGAGAAAATTAATCGCAAGTTTAGCACATCGCGACTATCAGTAACATGGCAAGTGTGTAGAACTGAGTTCGCGCCCTGCAATATGCATGCTCTTTTTGAAAATCTATAAATTGTTTTCGCACGCACACAAACATACCGTGCCGAAGACTGCCGAACTGAAACGACGTTAGACGATGTACGGCCTTCAAGCCACACCTCCGTGCCCGTCGGAGTGGGGAGCGTGAGGTTTTTTCGTTACGGAATTTTTGGATTCGGTCCCCGCGCTCAAGGCCCGCGATAGAAGCTATGCAATAGCTTAAAAATTTTACATAATCATCATAGTACCAATACAAATGAATTTTGAAATAATCTTTTTTTCCCGCGAATTAATTCCCACTTCCCCGAAATTAGGTAATTTTTAAAAAAGTGACAACACCGGTATTATTATGAGCGAATGGCGATGCGACCACGTGCCGCGTGCCCTGCCGCCCGCCGCCCGCGGAAGGGTGGTTAACGCACATTTATTAAGTTACCTCTTTTTGCGAAATAATATTTATTTTTTAGGGGCATTTTTTTAAGTTTAGCCCGGTTTTGTATGCATTAGTAGAATCAGTTATCGATACCTAACAACACCTTCACGGGTCGGACAGGGTTTTCTTAACATACTGTATAAACATAAAAGGATTAATGTATTCACTCTGTTGTCCCAGTTTATTTTTGAAAATATTTTATATGCTCATAAAAATATAAATTTGTATAAAAATACAGTGATATCCATAATATACAGGGTTTTTCATTAAGAGCGCTCGAACATTGAAATGAAATAAAACAATCTGTTTAAGTGATATTACCACAATTTTTATTACATTTTAAAGAATATTCAATGACATTATGTGTGGAAAATAATATCAGCCAAATGGCCACCGCGACTCCGTTGTATGTGTATTCTGTTGGACCAATTTTGAAGGACGTCTTCGTATAAATGGGGCTCAATATTACGAAGAACGCGAGTTATGTTGGCCTTTAGGGCAGCAATTGACTGTGGTTTATCTGCACACACTAGAAATTTCACGTAGCCCCACAGAAAATAATCGAGCGGTGTTAAGTCACACGATCTCGGGGGCCAGTTGATGTCGCCACCACGCGAGATGACAAAACCCTCGAACTTTTCTTTCAATAAATTTAATGTTTCCCGTGCTGTATGGCAAGTAGCGCTGTCCTGTAAGAACCACATGTTTGTAAGATCCATACCACCTACACTAAGCCACAAAAAAATTGTTATCATCGTCCGATATCGGTCACCATCGCAACGCACTGAACGTTACGCGAATAGAGCACTGATTTTGATAATAAATTTTAATAATTTCTACGCGTTGTTGAAGCGTGTAGCGTTCCATGGTGTCTATTTTAATTTTGGCAACTAGGTGTCTAAATATGTATTCATACCAAATTTGACAGCTATCGCTTTACCATGATGGCCGCTATGCGCTGTCAAAGTTCGAGCGTCCCTATTGAAAAACCCTTTAAATACTAGGAACAGACACAATTTTTTTGTACTTACAACAAATTTGTGTGTGTCTCTTTCAAATGACATATACAACATTATTTTTTGTTTATGAGAAATCCGAAATACGTGTCCAGTATTTTTAAGTAAAGAATCTACATATGTACAAAATTTTAAAAAGTTATCACGAAATATCATGATATTCTATTGATGCGCATCAGGCTACTAGGTACAAACTATCAAATTTCTTTATTAGTATTTCAAGCATTAAGGCTCAAGGTTGACTGTTTGATGTTACTGTTATCTGTACACTTAAGAAAACATTACTCGTATTGACCTTTTATAGAAAGTTGACTTAAGCTAGAAAATAAAAGCCATATTTTTAGCTAAATTATTACATATATACACTATACAGTAAGTTACGAAAACCCTGTCCGACCCATAAGGATAATAAAGGTTAGGTAAACACATGACCAAATATAATATAAAATTTTACGTAATCATCATAGTACCAATACAAATGAATTTTGAAATAATGTTTTTTTCCCGCGAATTAATTCAAACTTCCCCGAAATTCGGTAATTTTTAAAAAAAGTGACAACACCGGTATTATTATGAGCGAATAGCGATGCGACCACGTGCCGCGTGTCCTGCTGCCCGCCGCCCGCGGAAGGGTGGTTAACGCACATTTATTAAGTTACCACTTTTTGCGAAACAATTTTTTTTTTAAGTTTAACCCGGTTTTGTATCCATTAGTAGAATCAGTTATCGATACCTAACAACACCTTCACGGGTCGGACAGGGTTTTCTTAACATACTGTATAGGTATGCTCATTATAATATTAGCGTGATAAAAAAATTTATGATATCCATATCTACTTCTTATTCTGTGGCTGTTGGACGTCATTGGAGGAAATGGACTTATGTTGTATCTCGAAAGCAGTAAACTAGAAATATGTCGAGTTGATTATTGATAGATTTACTGACTAAAGGTCTGAAAATCTCCGACTTGAGTTCGAAAAAACCCACGTAGTTAAGAAAAATAGTCCACAAAAATTTATTTAAGAAGCCAAGCATAGACGATTTTCTGTAGCAGAAATGGGTAGGAAAAAATGCCATTTCATAACTTTCTGGTTATAACGTAGGTAAGCGAAACGTCCTCAAAGATTAGAGGCTACCGCAGTCTTTTGTTTTTTCTGGTGGAAATAACAATTTCTTCTGATTTCCCCTTGTAAAGTTTTTGAAAGCGTTCCATTTAAAATTATCTTTGACACTTGACAGCCGCGGTATGACCAAAGACATTTTTTTTTATTATTTTTAACTTTTAAGGTGCTTAGAGGCAGTGGTTTCAAAAAGGACCATTAGGTAAATATAGAACGAAAATTATTTTCCCCGAACAATTACTCACAAGTGAATCGTAATTCCTACACAAAAGTCGCGCAATAGACTAAAATAAAAGGAGGGCTCACTTTTCTTTTTTCTATATAAAAATATTTCGTTTATAATTTTATTTAGTACTTAATCTTGTTATATCATTATACTTTATTTTTCGTCTTATTTCCAGAAGAAACAGAAAGCTAAGTTGATTTTCATCCTATAAGTATTTATAAATGCGATATTTTGAAAGTATGTTGTTACTCTTTTATACAAAAAATGCTGTGCGGATTTAGATGAAATTTGGCACACAGATAGTTTATAATCTCGGTGGTAGGCTATAACATCGGCTGCCGGCAGATGTTACCACCTACTAGACAAAGTCTTGCTGCCAAGCAATTCGTCGTGTTCCGGCATGATGTCTGATGAAGCTACACGGAGGACGGGTCTGAGCAGTTGTATTGCGATGTGTGCCGGGTGCGATGTGCCAAATGTTGTTGTGTTGGGAGTTTGGTAGTGGAGGGTCTCCATATCAATATCCCTTTGGTACAGCATCGTTAGTCGACTTGTTGGGTTTAAAATCGCATCAGCTCGCTCAATTTCCGTCTTCCTTCCTATTCACTCAGTTTTTTTGAGTAAATAGGCTTAATAAACTACCGTGCTTTACTATCAACGATTGCATCACTGTTTACCATCAGGCGGGATTGCGGTCAAGCACTAGTTTATAATAAAAAAAAAATAACTTAGGCATGGGAAACCGCGTTGCACAGCTAGTATTTTTCATGAACTTGAAATGTCTCCCACACTTACTGTCTTGGTGGCATTATCTAAATCACTTTTTACTATATAGGGTAAGAGACATCAGCACATCGATGAAGATGATGCCAAGATGACCTGAACAATACAAACGAACAGTGTTCCACTTTACGCTTTAATCGAATGATCTGGAAGTCGTGGGAGACCTCTACCCTGTACTGTAATGATGCAACAACAATAACGGAAACACCTAGACGGAATTCAGTAGAAACAATATCAACGCTCAAAACCACATCAGCATTTTCCAAGCTTGAAAAAGCAGCTTACAAATAAAATTTCTTAAAAACAAAAAGTAATTTTCATCCTGCGCAAGGAGCAATGGACATCTTAACGAGATTTTGTTTATCCTACCCTCGGTTCTATTTCTCTGGATATGAATTGTGCATTTTAATTCACGACGCTTTTTATAATTTCGTTTTATTTTTCTGCATTACAGCAGAGAATGAGTAATAATATTGTTAATAAGATGTGAAGGCAACGCTCTTTTGCGGCTAAATTTGCTTAGAGGTGTACATTAAATTAGATTTTATGAACGAGATCAAGCTATTTGGTTGTTCACCTTTTAAGACATTACGTATATTATTTTATCATTGTGAGCATATTAGTTAACGTGGACTTATATATGCTTCGATTTATTGACCATTTTCTATTTTATAAAGTAAGAGTACCAGATACTTTAAACTGTCTCTTGTCAACAAGGAACTCTTATAATTTAGTCATGCCCATTTGTTCGTCCATCTACAGCTAAGAGACTCTCATTACAAAAAAAATGTTAATTTGGCATTAATCACGTCGGCAAAATAGTAAAATAAAATATTGAAAAGCTAAATTATTTAGTTATTTAGAAACAAACAATTACAGCACTATTACAGAGCATTCCAATTCAGTTCTATAAGTAAGAATAAATTATAGAAAAAGAAAAAAAAAAGAATAAACATAACATACATAAAGTCAGAATAATTAGTAAATAAACATTTATAATATATTATCATTATACACTTAGACTATAATAAACAGGAACAATGCCTACATCATTAATTATTATTTCCTATAAGTCTACACCTTGTTCTATTATGTTCTGTCCTGCTTGTAAGAACTTAGGAAGTTTTGGGCCAAACGAGTCTTCCATACGCGTACGGCTCGAGACATAGGGGCAAACTTTAGTAGGTTAGTCCGAGCCGTGGGGACATCTAAAAGGCTGGGGCGATGACGTGCACTTACGTACCCGTTCGGCGCGCGCAGGCGCAGCTCTTCAAGTACCTCTGGATGTTGAAGCACCCCTAATAATAAATCAAAATCAAAGCATTTATTTCAAATAAACCAGTTACAGGCACATTTGAATTGTCAGAAGGTCGGTCAGTCAGTAAGGTGAAGCTAGTCGCCCATTCCAAAGAGTAGGTACCTATGGAGAAGAACGGGCAAGAAACTCCATGGATACTCTTTTAATAAAGTTTTTTTTATACTACTTATATACTTTTTTTATAGAGACAACATGCTTCACCAGCACGACAGCCAGCTTGGTGTAACCGACCATACCTAATATAAACAAGCTCGGGTACATCAAGGGATAAAATGGATAAACTCCGTACTGTTTGAGATATAAGAATCTTAGGTATTTATTTTGAACCTTTTCCAACATGAGGCTATACTTTGCCTCACGAGGATTCCAAATAATAGAACTTGATTCTAGATAACTCCTAACAAGTGCATTATATAGGACATACCTCTACTTGTAAATAAGGATTGTTTTTTTTTTTTTAATTTGTCTACCGCAAGGGTGTCCTTGGGTAAGTTTAATTTATAAAAAACAAAAAAAAGTTTATACTTGGGATTTTAGGTTAATTACAGCTTTTTTTTATTTAGAATTTCGTTCCTGAAATATCAAACTTTAAAATACTCTTTTTTGTTAATCTCAAGCCCGCCAGCAACATGGTTGTTTTTGGTTAGGTAAAAAAATTCACGGTAATATGTATAGATGACAGCACATCAAGCTTCTACATAATATCACATTTCTTTATTAGATTTTCAACGTTATCTCTGAATCATTAGGGTTCAAAGTTGATTAGGAATATTTGTCAGTTTTGGATAGCTTGACCTGCTGTAGTTCGTACATCATCATCATCATCAACAACCTTTTTATCGTCCCACTGCTAGGCACAGGTCTCCTCTCATACAGAGAAGGATTGAGCGTAATCACCACGCTTGCTCAATGCGGGTTGGCGATTTTAGACATATAAAGTCCAGGTTTCCTCAAGATTTTTCTCGGTGGTAGGCCATAACATCGGCCGCCGGCAGAAGTTACCACCCACCAGACAAAGCCTTGCCGCCAAGCGATTTTTCGTGTTCCGGCATGATGTCTGGTGAAGCCGTACGGAGGATGGGTCTGAGCAGTTGTGTTGTGATGTGTGCCGGGTACGATGCGCCTAATGTTGTTGTGTTGGGAGTTTGGTCGTGAAGGGTCTTCAGATCAATCTCCCGTTGGCGCAGCATCGTTGGTCGTGTTGTTGGGTTTAACATTGCATCACCTCGCTCAACTGCCGTCTTCCTTCCTATTCGCTCAGTTTTTCTGAGTGAATAGGCTCTTAATAAACTAGCGCGCTTTACCATCAACGATCGCATCACTGCTTACCATCAGGCGGGATTGCGGTCAAGCGCTAGTTTATAATAATTAAAAAAAAAAAAGATGTTTTCCTTCACCTTCAGTCAAGTGTCCAAGATATACTTAGAAAGTACATAAAGGGTGTATCTGACATCGACGCACAAACGAGTACCATGGATCCAGTACATGACTCTGAACCCCAGAGTGGTGGAATTTTTCGTCGGCTTTGTCATGATTAAAAAAAATATATATGTAGTTTTTTTCACTTTAGACCGATCATAATTGCTATAATTTTATAAACCAATAAGATTTTAATGTAAAAATTAATTAATTCGCTAATTACACAAAAAAGCGCAATGAAAATAAAACTGGAAAAACTATCTTATTTGCTGATTTGATAGAGTTCACATCAGGGATCAACGTCATACCTACAAACCCCCACGGCGGCACGCTTGCAACGTTCAAAGGCCGAGCCGACACTTTTTACTAAACATTGTTATTTCTGTAACCATTCATTAACGACATAAATGACTATCATAATCATAATAGTAGTGGCATGCGGTCTAACCTTTTCGCGAAGTTTGCGTTACGATGTCAGATACACCCTGTATAACTTTAGAAAAGTTACATTGGTACTTGCCTGACCTGGAATCGAACCTGCGCACTCATACTTGAGAGGCTGGTGTTTTAACCACTAGACCACTACGACTATTTTCCGTCCGTACATATACAGTATGTTATGAAAACCCTGTCCGACCCGTGAAGGTGTTGTTAGGTATCGATAACTGATTCTACTAATGCATACAAAACCGGGCTAAATTTAAAAAAGATCCACCTAAAAAAATTAATATTATTTCGCAAAAAGAGGTAACTTAATAAATCTGCGTTATCCACCCTTCCGCGCACGGCGGCGGAGGCGGCGGGCGGCGGGGCACGCGGCACGTGGTCGCATCGCTATTCGCTCATAATAATATCGGTGTTGTCACTTTTAAAAAATGACCAAATTTCGGGCAATTTGGAATTAATTCTCGAGAAAAAAAGATTATTTCAAAATTCATTTCTATTGGTACTATGATGATTACGTAAAATTTTATATTATATTAAATAATTATTTGTCCGGGATTCTGTTAAATATTGAATTCAATTAACGGCAATATACCAGACCTTAAAAATACATTCCATTTATTTTATCGCCCTTAAAACAGTGGGGGTTAATTACGTCACGCCGTGGTATATTTTGTACCACGGCGTGACATCATGCGACATTTCAAATCAATATATCTTCCTAAGTATTTGAATGAAAGAAAATATAAAAAATACAAGTTAAATATTTTTTATAAATCAATCTGATGCACATTAAATTATTTTTTACGATACAACCCAAATATACTTTGTTATGTATACTATTACCAACCTTCACCAGGTCGTCGGTCCACCTTGTCGGGGGCCTACCCACATTACGTCTTCCGGTGGATGCGAGAGGCGCAGGACCGGTCGTCGTGGAGATCCTTGGGGGAGGCCTATGTACAGTAGTGGACGTTGTATTTATCATCAACATCTGCCTTCAGCTTTTCCCGGATCCGGACCTCCACAACCCAGTTACTGGGTAATATACCTATACCCCTTGTTAAGACTGGTGGTCAGGTATGCGAACCTCCACAACTAAATTATTAGGAATAAGAATACTCTTTGGATAGACTGTTTGTCAAACTTTCGGGTTTTCCAAGGCACGGAGGGGTTTTGGTTTGTAAATATGGTCACACATCCACAAATGAATCAAGGCAAGCATAGCTTAACGTCATTAATTAGCAACAAGACCCCCCACTACTTTATGTTAAAGAAGCTAAAAAAAAGTTATTACTGCTAAATACAGCGGCTTTACAACTTTACGAGTAATAGTCGACCAACTTAGCTACATTTGCAGTTGCAATGTAGACCATAAATCTCAACTACATCGTTTAGTTTGTTCTCGAGATTAATTCATTCAAAGTACAAATTTTTTTACGGTCCATGTTTTTCTTTTATTTAATCCAGCAAGCTCAGAAACTCAACAACAACATATTCTTCACGACGTCTCATTTCAAACCACATCCAATTAGTTTTATGTCTTCACCCATCTCGCAATCATAAAACAGGATCGCAGCCATAAAACAAGTTAATATCAGATATTATTAAACATCTTAGCGATATAAATATCGTATATACACCAGTATAACACCGGTATAACACCACATTATGCCGCGGGAGCGTAATATCTAGAGTAATTCAAAATAGGGCCTCATGGAGAGGTATAAAGAATTCTATCAACGCGGTATTCTCGCCTGTTCGCATTTGGCTGAGCGTCCTGGGTGTGGCTTCTTTGTTACCGATAAATTCTCTTAAGCGTAGATAAGCATTGAAAAACAAGGTGAAGTACATTTAATAGTATTTGCAATCAGTTTTATAAGTGGGACTAAGTTTTCATTTATTTTCATTAGCTCTATACTACATAGTCCCTTAAAAACGTGATTCTTCTTTTTGTGCTGATCGACGGATAGTAGGAACAGAAGAACCACACAGATGACCTAAAACTGCTATTGATACCTCAATCAACATGTCCAGCAACTAGGCTGAAACTATATAAAAAAGAAAATAACAAAAAAGAGCAGTATCGCCAAGAAAAGTAGACGCAAATTCTTGGCTCTGAATAAATAAATTATGATTAAACTTAGCAATCAGCTATGTACAAAAATCGACCCAATTATGTGAAATTAATTATATAAATGGGATATGGTTTGTATAGACGCAAAATTGTGCTTAGCGTAATCAATAAAACATACTAAAAGGTTATTGACAGATACAAAATTCTTGGCGAAGGTCATAATTTCATGGATAGCAAGATTAATCACTTCTTTTCAGGTCGATGATACTACCGTCGTCAGTCTTCAGCTTGCTTAGCCGGCTATGCCCAATAGTCAGATCTCTTGCAAAAACTCATGTCTGTCCTCCATGAGCTCGAGAGTGTAGTCTGAGAGCTTTTTAGTTCTATTTGTACGGCGGGTGGTAATCGTAATATACTTGGTCCCGACCGTACGGGCAGCTTCTATACAACATTGCACCTCATTGGTCGTAATATTCTCTACAATAGGCACCACTCCTCATTTCTCACCTCACATAGGCAAGTGTAAATATGACATGACTTGTCGACTCAGTTGAAATAAACTGTGCAATCTGAGGCGTCGTTTGTTGTGCTAACGTACAGTGATATGAACATTTGGGGTTTCAGAGTGGAGAGGGCTCATTCAAGCGTTATGATAATTAGGAATTATTTTGAGATGTCACCTTGTAGGGAAATATCTAAGACAGATGTAGATTGGGAAATATATTGTTTTCTTATGACTGCAGGTATATCCTGTTGAAGTTTATTTTAAAACAATTAAAGGGGACAGAATATTAAATTATGTATAGCAAACATACGCCTCATAAGACAAAAACTTGCCCATTATTGAGGACGTGGTTTGCACTTTCCGGTTTAATTTTTACATCTAGATCAGTTATAGATACTATTTCTCAATCATCTCCTATTTTTTTTGTAATTTTTTTCGCCTCGTATTTAACGCAAACAAAGGTTTTCTTTCTTGTGACGTTACAATTCATCCGATATTTATTTTATTAGTGATCATCTTTCAAGAAACAACTGCCTCACCCATTTACTCAATGAATATATTTCTTAAATTAAATTACTTCAAGATGAAACTAAGATTAAAGCTAACGTAATACATCAAGCAGTCACAATTTACATCACAATTCTTAACAACTGAAATTAATCTTGAACACGCGGAGTCGACAATTTCTCCTCGACACTGCACAGTTGTTTAAATCGGTTCTCGGTTTATGTCCTGGAAAAGCAAATTTTTTATCTCTAAGCTCTCATTGTCTTTACTTATAATATTAGCCAATTTTATTATTATTTTTGTTTATTAATTATAATTATACTAGCGCTTGATCGCAATCCCGCCTGATTGTAAGCAGTGATGCGATCGTTGATGGTAAAGCGCGCTAGTTTATTAAGAGCTTATTCACTCTTGCCTTGAAGATACTCAAATTGTAGTGTGACGGAAACACCGCCGCCGGCAAATTGTTCCATTCCCTTACAGTACGCGGTATAATATGTAGAAGAAGCGAAACGCTTCGTCCGGATCGTAGTGGTGTCAACAACGTAAGGGTGGAAACTCGCCGTACGACGGGTCGTCCGGTGGTAAAACGGAGATGGGGGAATTAAATCATGCAATTCTCTTGCACACTCGCCAGAATGCATCCTATAGAAGACCGAAAGGCTGGCTACTCTATGCCTATGCTACAGGCTTTGGAGACCGTTTCGAGTTAATTAAAGTATAATTACTATCTTCACATTGAAAGAGGAAAATGGCGTCATGAAAAGCTTTAAGTATAAATGTTAATGGCTATTAGAAGTAAGGGAAAACCAAAGCAATGGTGGCCAAATTATTACTGAATAACGAGATGGCAATTGATTCAGAAGTAACGATGAATAAATATTTGTTGCGTCGACAGTAAATAAATTGGGCTTATTCTTCTTTTTATTCAGCCTATAGATGTCCACTGCTGGACAAAGGCCTCCCCCAAGGCTTTCCAAGATGACCGGTCTTGGGCTGCCCGCATCCATCAGCTTCCCGCGACCTTCACCAGGTCTTCGGTCCACCTTGTTAGGGGCCTCCCTACGCTGCATCTACCAGTACGTGGCCGCCACTCCAAAACCTTACTGCCCACTGCCACTTAAGTTTAGCGACTCGAAGAGCTATGTCGGTTACTTTGGTTCTTCTGCAGATCTCCTCATTTCTGATTCGATCAAGCAGAGAAACTTCGAGCATAGCTCTCTCCATTGCCCTTTGAGTGAGCTTTCTTATAAGGTCCATTATTAGCGACCATGTCTCAGTTCTATATGTCATCACTGGCAATACTTACTGATCGAAGACTTTTGCCTTGAGACATTGCGGATTTTGATTATTTCATTTCATCACTGCTGCTAAAAAACGGTGAATTAAAGCACCTTGAGGCAACCGGCGTGTTCTAGGACCAAAATATGACAAACTTTGACAACCGCCAACAGATATTAGATTATTGCTTACTCCCTCAACAGACGAGACTTTCCTTAATTTATATCTGCTTTTCTAAAACTATGATCTTAATTTCGCCGATGTTTTGACGACCCTGTACGCAACAGTAAACAACTTTATAATACAAACGTCAAACTTTATTTGAAAGGATGTCAATTAATTTTCCAAACTTCTTCACTGTTCTAAAACTGCCGTTCATCTAGACTTACTAAGTCACGTCTGGGATGAGAGACGTGGATTATTTAAATGAGGTCTAAATTCCTACTGGAGTTTTGTATATTTATTCTTTGTTTAAGTTATAATACGGTGTATATCAAGGCATTTCTTTTGTTTTAGATCTGTTTGATTTGGATTAGAATATTTATGAGTTGAGTTACATGATTATTGACTAATTCTTGCACTAACTGCACCGGGCCACTCTAAATAATAAATAAACAAAATAAAATAAAAATGACTTTGATTTCTTACAGAAAATTTTAGTTTACATGTTTAAAATCTACTTTTCTTAGTATTTGAAGAGAAAACAGATATATTTATTTATTTATTTATTTATTTATTTATTCTCACCTATCTCTATCATTACAGATCCATGATCCAATGCGACAGATTGGCCGTATAAACTAAATTCTAAATATACACATTATAAAAATATTCATATTGATATTGATATTGTTACTTAGACCAAGAATTAAGTGGGTACTTAATTCTTAGTCTAAGCAACAATATCAATTAGTCTAAGTAACTTATTATATATAATGTAACTTTAGCAAGTTCACTCATATTGCACCACAATACATCAACCCTCTCATGAACCTCATTCACCACACGTATGGCTCTAGTGAGAGGAGTTCTCGCCAGTAGGTTGGTCCTGGCCGCAGGCACAGCGAGCAGGGGCGGGTGGCGTCGCCTCCACACGTACTGGTCGGGCACGCATAGCTGTAGGTGCCGTAGCACTCCCGGGTTCTGCACCACGCCACGTAGTAACTTCACCACATACGCTACGAGTGAGAACTCCCGCCGCACCCTTAAAGTATTGTACCCTACCATACCCAGAACGAATAGTGTAGGGTACATCAATGGGTACATTGGATATACTCCATACAGCTTATAGTACAAGTGTCTAGTGAACTTAATTATCATTGTTTTTAAGTTTTATGTTGGAATAAGAACTTTTCATATAATAATATTATGGTGAAGTTATTCTGTAAGAACCCCTCTGCAGGTAAAGACCTCCTTCAATTTGACCCAGTTTTCTCTGGATTGCGCTGTTTGTTTCCGGTTTTGGCCAGCTGTGCTTATAATTCCATCTTTCCAGCTGTTACAAGGTCTCCTTCTCTGTCATTTTCCCACTGACCCCCTCAATTATGTGACTATTTTGTCCAAATTAGATCTTCTAAGCTGCTATGTGTCCGGTACCTTTCCACTTTAATGCAAGAGCTTGGGATAAGTCGTCTGTTGGTTTTATGTTGTTATGTATCTTTGTATGTCCTATTTTGTTTATTCTTTTAAACATAATAAAGAATAAAAACTTGTGTATTACTTCCCCAAAAGAACATTACAGATATCTGTATGATCTTCTCATATTTCTATAATTAATTTTCATTGGCTTAGGCTTTTCCCTGTAACTATGTTGGGATCATTGAGCAAGCGCGGTGATTACGCTCAATCCACTGTATGAAAGGGGACCTGTGCCCAGCAGTGAGACTATAAAAAGGTTTATGATGATTATGATGATGTTGGGATCAGCTTCTAGTCTAGCTAGATACACCTGAATACCAGAATTTTTCATGGAGAGATTGCCTATCTGACCTCCACAACCCAGTTACTGGGTAAGACTGGTACCCCTTTTAAGACCGGTGGTTAGACTTTCGAGCTGCCTACCCGTAACGAGTCTCAAAGATCCACGAATAGTAGCCGAGATCACTAGGCGACGATATTATATACTGTATTAGTATACTAGCTGCCGCCCGCGACTCCGTCCGCGTGTTGATATAAAATAAGCGCCTGTTAAAATAGTGGGAGTAATATGTACGTCAGTGTTTGCCTCCGTTTTCGCAACATTTTTTGTAACTGCTCTGCTCCTATTGGTCATAGCGGTATATTATATACCCTACTAGCAGCCGCCAGCGACTTCGTTCGCGTGGAGTTAGTTATACTCCGCTCGTATTAGTCGCAGCGTGATGTTATATAGCCTAAAGCCTTCCTGGATTAATGGGCTACCAAAGCCAAAAAGATTTTTTCAAATCGGACCAGTAGTGCCTGAGATTAGCACGTTCAAACAAACAAAGTCTTCAGCTTTATATATTAGTAAAGATGACTTTTCTCAAGCTTTTATCGTCCCACTGCTGGGCACAGGTATCCTTTCATTCAGAAAAGGATTGAGCGTAATCACCACGCTTGCTCAAAGCCGGTTGGCGATTTCTGACTTAAAGTCTACGTTTCCTAGAGATGTTTTTCCTTCACATTTAACTTACATATTACAGTGCTAACACTTTTATAACATCTTTTAGAACATGTAACAAAGAATAAATGAATTTGAATCTGTACATTTGTGTTTATGTATGTGTAGGGTAAGCAGGGGGAATGGCGCTCAGTGGGTAATGGCGCTCACCTCTCTAACTCCGTTAAAATAGTACATAGCATCACGCCACCTCGCGTGAAGGGCGAGGGGAGGGGGCCTCTAACGAGCAGCGATGCGACCAGACAGTCAGCCCGCGTCATGCGACTGTGAAGTGTGTGTCCTTGTTTGCAGCCGAACTGATCTAATATTTCGTCTAGTGATTTATGTTGGTAAGTCTAAAACTTGAAGGTACATTTGAATTATATTTTTTCCTTTTCTGAGTTGAGCTATTTTTTTTTATGTTAATGGATTGATTTTCCCCCAATCGTGTATAATATTTTTTAAATTACAAATTAATCACATAACAACCTTTTGGGGTTATACCGCTCACCTGAGCACCATTAGCCCTTAGTGACTTATTTTTTTTATTGTTGTAGAAATGCCTAGAAAACATCAAAGACCACCGCTAAAGCAGCTTGGATCGAAGAACATCTTGCTGCTATAACTGCAATTAAAGGAGGTATTTCCATAAGAAAAGCCGCAAAACAATATAACAAAATTTTCTACTTTGAAAGATCGATCAAAAAATTACAACATGAACAGCCCATGACTAGGTCGCAAGCCTGTTTTTACCCCGCAGCAAGAAACTGAAATTGCTGAACAAATCAAGTTGCTGGGTTCGCTGTACTCTGGACTTAGCATCGCAGATTTACGTAAACTAGTTAATAAATTTGCTGAACTCAACAATATCAAAAATAATTTTGATTAAAGCAGCGGCTCGATTGGATTGGGTGCACGCCTTTATGAAACGCAATCCCTCAGTTTCTATACGCAAAGCTGAAGCGACAAGCTTAAATAGAATTTCTGCAGAAATTACACATTTTTATGATAAACTTGGTATAAGCATAATTTCAGGACATACATCTCTGCCAGATCCATCAAACAGGGATCAATGCTCTGAATCCATTTCAGCAGTTATTTGTAACGAAGATCTTTCTGGTGGCCATACAACTCCGGTATCCTTTGCTACAATAGCAAAGACACCAACTGTTGCACCACTTTCTAAGCCAAGGCAAAGACAGCGTAAAGAAAATGCTGCTATACTAACGGCGACTCCTTTGAAAGTTGTTTTAGAAGAGAAAGAAAGTAAAAAAATAGCGAAACTCAATAAGACAGGAAATAAATCAAATAAAGATAATAAATCAAAACCAAAAAAAGTTGTCAAAGAGAAGCAAAACAAACTAAAGCAACAAAAATCATAAAAAGGGAAAAAATTACAAGAAAGTTCTTCAGAGAGTCAAAATTAAGAGGATCTTTGCGATGATGATAGCGACGATGAAATGAATGTGGATGATGATAATTATAATGAGTGTATTATATGTAAAGAATTCGGTAAAAATAACGAATTATGGTACCGTTGCATTCTCTGTGGTCTGTGGTCTCATGCTATATGTTCAGGGTGGGATTCACCAGAAGGATACACTTGTGATTTATGTGAACAAAAATAACATATTAACATTTATAATTTGTCTAACCGCCAATGATTACTAAAATTGTTTATCATAATTTAAGTTGATTTGACATTGTGGACTGAAAGTAAATTGAAAATCTTACGTACAAAATGGATAGTTATGCTAATTTATGATTGTAGACTTTACGTTTATTATATATGGTTTATCTCGTTTACATTTTATTTAATTATGATGTCCCTTAGTTGGTATATTCCAAGAAACACATTTGAGCGTCATAACCCCGAACCCCGAGCGGCATTATCCCATGTCAGGGGCAATGCCGCTCAAACATGATTTTTTTTAAATGTTTTTTTATAAGAAATAGGTCAAAGATATAAGCTTCTGTTGTTAAATTATTGATTAATCGATAGTTAAAGACTTTATTACGTTTCATAATTTTAATTTATAATAAATAATTTAAAAAATATACGATGTTTTCCTTAAGTGAACGCCATTCCCCCTTCTTACCCTACGAGTCAGCCACCGTACATGACACGCGCACATTACCTACATAGATCAGCTATATTCCATCGCCTTGCACAAATTATAGTGTAAGGCGACAGTACACGATCAGCGTTCAAAGACTGTACTCATTTACACATTCATATATTTTTAGTTACGAGTTAGTTAAATAATCAATAAAGCATCATATTTGGCTATCCGTGACTATCATTCAAGTTAATAACAAAGGTGTGTGCGAACCATTCAGCAGCGCACACAGTATAATTATGTATGTTATATGATAATGAAAGTATTCAGTAAAAATGTCTGAATTTTGTAAAAATTTGAGCCTTTTTTTTATTATTAATTATAAACTAGCGCTTGACCGCAATCCCGCCTGATGGTAAGCAGTGATGCGATCGTTGATGGTAAAGCGCGCTAGTTTATTAAGAGCCTATTCACTCAGAAAAACTGAGCGAATAGGAAGGAAGACGGCAGTTGAGCGAGGTGATGCAATGTTAAACCCAACAACACGACCAACGATGCCAAAGGGAGATTGATCTAAAGACCCTCCACGACCAAACTCGGGAGCCGGATACGATGCGCCAAATGTTGTTGTGTCGGGACACAACAACATTTGGCGCATCGTATCTGGCACACATCGCAGCACAACTGCTCAGACCCGTCCTCTGTACGGCTTCACCCGACATCATGCTGGAACACGACAATTCGCTTGGCGGCTAGGCTTTGCCTGGTGGGTAGTAACTTCTGCCGGCGGCCGATGTTATAGCCTACCACCTAGCCTCTGTTTTGATTTGGATGGGAAATCCTCAAATTACCCCTCTTGCTGTGGATGAAGCGGAGTAGCGTGTCAGACTTTTACTGACAAAAACCCACCCGTGTTCCTTCCCTCCCTTGTACACTAGGGCCACGGTGTCTCTTCCAACCAACCCGCAACCCAGGCCCAAGAGTTTGAACTTTGAGTTTATTCTCAGAAGAAATCGGATAGGAAATGTCGATACCATCTAGCTTACCTTTTATGGTTTTCAATTCCAATGACAATGGTAAAGTGATTACGACATTCTATTTACAGAATAAACCATTTCATTTCATTCCGATAAAAGAAATCTCAAAAACAAATCAAACAATCTCCAGATCCCAAAAACACTCAACTTCTCCACACTCTCACCGCCCCAGAATTACTTGTAGTACTACCCTCCCGTGGGTAATACCGTGTGTAATAAAGAGTAGCAGAGCAACATTATTGCGATTCAAACGACTCAATGTTTACCCTGGAAAGTAATTCACAAACAAATTATGTTCTTGTTGAACTTTGGGCTTAATGAGTGTGTAGCTGTCGAGTTTTGAGTTCTGATTTTCTGCCTTTGTAAGTGACTTTTTAATGAATTTGAGACTTAATGTTGTCTTTAGATTATTTATTGACTAGCGATCCGCTTCTCGCTTCCACGGTTTTTACGACTTGAGGCAATATTGAGCAACATATTTTTTTTTATAAACCTGTGTTGTTCCTCTGCTGAGCCAAGGCACTTCCATCTTGAAGGTCTACTGTGACTGTAGGCGATTATTGAAAAATCACCAGCTCATCACGCCATCTCTTTCTGACATTAGGATTCACTGAATGGTGACCTTTTTCAGCAATAGCTGCTCCGATTTCGGCAATTTTGTTTTAATTTAGTCTAGGTAGCGTCTAACGTTTTTAGAATTACGGAGTTTTTAATGCGCTTGGTGAGTCTGATACCTAATGAAATGAAATGAAATGAAATAAAATCGTTTATTAAGCAAGTACGATCACTGATCACTTTTACACGTCATATGCTTTTTTTCTTTTTTATTTTTTTTAATAGATGAAGCCGGCATTTCCTAACTGACTACCTCTGAGAAGAAATAGCCGAAACAAACTCAGGGATCATCGTCTTTTTTCAAGTCCAGACATTAAAAATGAAAATGTTTACAATAATTTACGTTATAATTACGCATATTGCTTAATGACAATGCTTAACAGAGCAAGCAGCTCAGTCCCAAGCTTTTTTGTCTTCTAAATAATCTGAGATTTTATAATACCCCTTTTTGCAAAGTTTGGCCTTTATATAGGTTTTATATCGTTTAATGGGTAAGTTTCGAATGTCCATGGGAAGCTTGTTGTAAAAGTGTATACATTGACCCATGAACGAGTTGCCTACTCTGTGGAGACGAGCGTGATGTACAGCAAGATTATGTTTGTTCCTGGTATTTATATTATGAATATCGCTTATTTTCTTAAAATTCGATATAATATACTTCGTTCCACAGCCCGTTGTCAGGTTTTAAGCAACAGCAGAATTATTATTTTACGCCAGTTTTACATGCTTCACAATACTATATACCCAAAATACTTAGCCCTTAGTACTTTCAAAGATTTAGTCGCACATTCAACTAAACATTTTGACCTACGTATACGATTTTGGTCCTCACAAAAAGGACTGTACTTACACTAAACATTTGCAGTGATTTGATTACCTCAGTATTCCTTAGTGTTTGTTTAGGACATCACTGTCCCTTCAATTGGCAACCAGAGCAAAGGGAAAATGGGTCTTGGGAACGCGTATACCTTTATAAGTGGATACTTTTTGGAGTAACAAGTGCTATTTTCTTTTTTTTTCCGAATTTGAAGTTGGAATTCAATTTCCTGTTAGATTAAATGTTCTGCCATGCCTTGTTCTAACAGAGGCGGGGTTTGATTTAATTATTATTAATAATCAATATTCCGCATTCTGTAGCCCGTGATTTCATCTATGTTCCAGAATGATTAGTAGCCTATGTCCATCTCCAGATTTCTGGCTACTTATTTGTACAAAAGCAGGTGATACTGAGGGGTGCAAGCAGTTTTATATACTTATATTAAATTAGCTGCACCTCTGGGTTTCACTCCCCTATGTTTTGATACCGTGGGAATATTAAGATAAAAATACCCTATTATAAACCAAATTTCACCCAAATCCATTCAGTGATTTCAAGTGATTTTTGCGTGAAAGAGTGACAAACATCTATCCATACACATGTACATTCATTCATATCTACATACATCCTCACAATATTAATGTGATTATTAGCTTATTACGCGCATTTGGTGTATACCAAAAGAATAAAAAGCAATTTATTCATATTTTATTATTCATTAGCTTTAAGGAAAATACCACAAGATACCACAGTGTCTTAAGACTAAAGTCTCTGACCAGTGTGTGTTGCTAGTGATGACTTACGGAACCGAAACGTGTTCGCTCACAATGAGCCTCATACGAAGGCTCAAAGTCACACAAAGGGCGATGGAAAGAGGTATGCTCGGAGTTTCTCTGCGCAATCGAATCAGAAATGACGAGATCCGCAGAATAACTAAAGTCACAGACATAGCTCTCCTAGTCGCAAAAATTAAGTAGCAGTGGGCGTTCATATTGCTCGTAGCACCGATGACTGATGGGGCAGTGAGGTTCTGGAGTGGTGGCCACGTACTGAAAGGAGCAGCGTAGGGAGGCCCCCAATAAGGTGGACCAATGTCCTGGTGAAGGTGGCGGGAAGCCGAAGGATGCGCGCAGCACAAAACCGGTCATCGTGCAAATCCTTGGAGAGGGCTTTGTCCAGCAGTGGACTTCTATCTCCATAGCTCAGCCTATGAAGAAAAAAGAAGAAAGGAAATATTGTTTCATATACCATTATAACGGTCGATTGACTACTACAAATATCCTGCAATATTTGGTAATCCTTCCTACAGCGTATTAATCAATATAAGTTTTAGATTTCCTATTATGAAGCTTCTCAAATTTCTCTACGCTCACTGTAGATAATAACAATGTTTAAACAAAAGGCATAATAATGGGTTGCGTATCCTTTACAGGTAATTTTAGTAAAATTATACTTTAATACAAATAAGAAAATCCTTTACAAGGTTCGTCATTAAAATTTTCTTACTTAGAGGGAAATACAGAGAATATAGCCAAGTTTCAGAATAAAATCGCTTAATGACTTGACAACTCGACTGCCAAACAACAAACAGCGGGATAATAACGTAACACTATTTTTATTTGACTAAAAAAAGCTATTGCATAGCATTTTGTATCAATTTATGCAATTATAATTATTTATTTATTTTATTTATGCAGTATTTCTTTTTCTTTGATATTAATTCAAGTTACACTTTTTGAGCGTGGTGACCGATAAGAAAACAAATTTTTCTTTTATTAAATAAATAAAAACACTGATACCTTTGAGAAAGCGGACTTCCTCTACAATAGGGCAATTCCTCCGTAAGGTCTGTCTATGCTATTACTTATAATCTCTGTCATTGTGTGCTGTTTCGGTGCAATCGCAAGACCGGCCGGGCACTGAGGGGCAGGCAAGACAGCTATAGTATCCTTATGACTCCACCAACTGGTATTTCGTTGACTCGGAAACGGCGCACAGGGAGCACCACGAAATATACTCAAATACTCGGAGGTTCTTTTTCAATATACCCCACTGTTTTCTCGCGGTGGCCTAGTGGTTAAAACACCAGCCTCTCAAGTATGGGTGCGCGGGTTCGATTCCAGGTCAGGCAAGTACCAATGTAACTTTTCTAAAGTTATATGTACTTTCTAAGTATATCTTGGACACCAATGACTGAAGGCGAAGGAAAACATCTTGAGGAAACCTGGGCTTTATAAGTCTGAAATCGCCAACCCGCATTGAGCAAGCGTGGTGATTACGCTCAATCCTTCTCTGTATGAGAGGAGATCTGTGCCCAGCAGTGGGACGATAAAAAGGTTGTTGATGATGAACGGCGTCGGTGTCGAATTATTTGTTATCAATTTAATATTTTCGAGCTAATCTTTAGTAACATAATCACTTCTGATTGCGTTAACATCTGACCGTAGAATTAATAAATCCTTCATCAACTTCTTTACGTACGTTCTACGTAGTCAAAGCAAACTGGTGGCAATTTGTGAAGGTCACATGCCACAAAAACTGGGATTGTTCGGGATCCGAGATTTTAAACACCGTAATCGTATATTTTAGGTCTTTCTGCTTTTTGTTCTTACGCCTCGATACATGTTTTTGCCTCGTCTTCGTAGAAACAAACAATAACTTTTTTGCCTCATCAATGTCTTCCTCAGAAAAAGCCGACGAGCATATTTTTATTACATTTTCGTTGTTTCGTTTCGGAGATAACAATATTACAACTCGTACACTTAAATATACTCGTATTAACATTGTTCACCGACATCTTTCTGTAATATTTTATTTAATAAAAACTTCAACTTCAACTCTTGATCTGGTCCCTGTGGATAGATACCACAATTTTGCCAATAACACGTGTAACAAATTATAGAAATTCTTTAAAAAAATATTTCACAATAATGGCGGATATCGCCAATCACAGTTGAAAAAACGGCCGCGTGAACACTTTTTACTCTATAAAATCACGCGCTTTTATTTAGTAAACAACACTATAAATAATTTAAAAGTCCAATGAAAAATTTGCGTGACATTCATCTTAGCTTTTCCGTTAAAAAAAAGCTATTTTATAAAAACACTACTAAATTAATTAGAATAAATAATAATAAAGCTTCTTTTATTCCATGCAAAAAGATATGGTACAATAGTATAATTAATAATATAGTTAATTTTTAGATTACAAGTATAGATTAAAAAAAATAGATAATTATAGTTTCGATAAAATTACATTAGATTTTTAGAATTAGAATTGCATTATCACTTATAGAATTAGAATAAATATAAAATTTTTGACTCTAAAAAATTAATATAATTTGCTATTTAAAATTTTTCTTTTTGTATGGACCCCCTTTGGGTAAAGGCTTTTAATTTGAATAAAAGTACTTAATAATTAATTATATGAAAAGTTTTTAAGGTAGCCATGACAACGTCGATGACGTCTAAGACATATCTCTATAGAAGACCTATTTCAGAGAGAAAATTAATCGCAAGTTTAGCACATCGCGACTATCAGTAACATGACAAGTTTGTAGAACTGAGTTCGCGCCCTGCAATATGCATGCTCTTTTTGAAAATCTATAAATTGTTTTCCAAAGATGTAGTCGCACGCACACAAACATACCGTGCCGAAGACTGCCGAACTGAAACGACGTTAGACGATGTACGGCCTTCAAGCCACACCTCCGTGCCCGTCGGAGTGGGGAGCGTGAGGTTTTTTCGTTACGGAATTTCTGGATTCAGTCCCCGCGCTCAAGGCCCGCGATAGAAGCTATGCAATAGCTTAAAAACTAATTAGTCTGTCAGTCAGATTTCCAAAAAATACCAGACAAGTATTTTTTCTTTTTTTCATATAAACAAAAAATGAAGACGACACAGTGCGTTGAAAACTCGTGTGACGTCACTGGTCGCTACATTTTTAGCGAGCACTAACGTTACCAGTCACTCCTGATCTTTGATACCTTTTATATTTGTCAATCTTTATTGATTTGATAAAACAAAATAGACGTATCCAATATTTTTCTATAATCTGAATGACGGACTAATTAGTTTTTTTTAGTCAAATACCCTATTCAACAACATTCATTGCGTCATTTATGTTTTTGCAATAACGCTAAGTTTCCTGACAACTACCTTGACTTTGGACTTAATGAACCGCCCAAAGTTCAGGTTCGAGGAAATCTCAACTCCCAAAAGCTGAAGGCGGTCGATGTACTCCAAGAATCTTCTAATCTCGGCCGGATTTATCTAGAATATTCTCGAATTGAACTTTCTGGAATTGGGTTTTATCATAAAAAAATTGGTTGTCTGTAGAACTCCGTCTACTGCCGATATTTGAACGTGACAACGTCTATGCCTATGTTTCCGAGTATGCCTTCGGGCACTCTAGGGGTGAGGGTAAAGTAGGCGTGGACTCCGTGTGGCGTCAGATTCGGCCGTTATGGTGTTTTTGAGAATGACTCCACGCCGTACCCATTGAATAGACGTTGTCACGTCAAAAATAATTTAATGTCCATCAGATAAATTTAAAAAAAAATATTTAACACGTATTTTTTATTTTTTCTTTCATTCAAATACTTAGGAAGATATATTGATTTGAAATGTCGCATGACGTAACGCCGTGGTATAATCAGTGGCGTAATCAACTCTCACTCCGTAACTTTAATGCGCTATATCTCAGTAGTTTTTGGTAATTTCGACAAAATAAAAAATACGGGTCTTAATTTTTTTATAATTAACCAGCGGCCGCCAGCGACTTCGTTCGCGTAGTTTAGTTATGTTCCGCTCCTATTAGTCGCAGCGTGATGTTATATAGCCTAAAACCTACCTGGATTAATGGGCTATCCAACGCAAAAAGAATTTTTCAAATAGAACCAGTTCCTGAAATTCGCGTTCAAACAAACAAACAAACTCTTCAGCTTTATACATATATTAGTATAGATAAGATGGACTAATTATTTTTTTGATTTTCATACCTTGGATACATCCCTATCGCCAGACAGTTAGTTCTAATTAATCGACCAAGAAGAAGAAACTGTAAACCAGAAGGATGGGAAATCATCAAATGACTTCTCCCGCTCTGGGCGGAGCGGAAGGGTGTGTCAGACTTTTACTGACTAAAACCCACCCGTGTTTCTTCACTTGCCTGTGCGACGGCCAGGGCCGCGGTTTCTTGTTTAACCAACCGGCAACCCTGACCCAGGAGGCAACAGTCTTCGTGGACCCCGTCACGATGTGCTGACATCTCTTTGAGGCGCGCGTGAAACACGACGCGCCGTCGACTCGGGCCTGGTCCTTACCGGGTGGCGAGTTGCCCACTGCTCACCGCCTGCAGGCCCGCGCCTACTGTGGCTGGGAGTTAGATGTCGTCTCCCGACCAGGGCGTCTACTGCGGCGGCTAGTGGCGTGAGGGCGCTGGGATTCCCGTTGCTTCACGCGCTCCGCCTCCTCCTTTGCCAGCATCACTGCTTCGCAGAAGGAGGTGACGGCCTGCCATGCACTCTCGCTCCGGACCATGGCCTGGACCAGGGTCGGACGCGAGAGATCGCCGCCGATCGCCGCTACGAGGACACGGCGGTGCTCTACCTAAGCCGGGCAGACCTCCACCGTATGCTCCACCGTGTCCTCAGGGCGATTCACGCAATGGTGACACCCTGGCGTTTCCTCCCGCCTAATACGGAACAGGAACCTCCCGAAACAACCGTGTCCGGTAAGGACCTGCGTCAGGCGGAAGGTGAGGGCGCCGTGGCGCCTCTCTAGCCACTCCTCAAAGAGGGGACTTACCGCCGCTATTGTGGCGTGCCCAAATTAAATTTGTCATCACAACTCGAATCAAATCTTGAAAAAAAGGTACAATTTCACATTTAAATATTGTATAAGCAGCCTGTTATGTTCCCACTGTTAAGACACATGCTCTCGGTGAGAAAGTGTGGGCCATAATCTACCAAGCTGGCCCAGTGTGGGTAAGTAGAGGTTACAAGTTTTCGAAATTTTTAACTCTAGGACAAACCGGTTTCCTCACAATGTTTTCTTTCACCATTTTGAGAGCAACTCTCCTACCTATATAATTCTTAGTTTTTTTGTGACGATTCGTTTGAAACGCCTACGCGTACTTTCGTGGAATCGTGTTACCTATATTTTTATTTTTTTGATACATTTATCTATTTGTTTTTTATTAATTTATAAACCAGCGCTTGACCGCAATCCCGCCTGATCTATTTTCAAAGAAAATTGGACCAATAGGACGACTTAAACTTAAGTGGTAGTAGTTATTGAGAATTTTGTCCTTTGTGAAAATGGACAGCTATATATGAATATCAATAATAGTACAATACCTATCTGTAATGATAATATTTTCTCTGTAAACATACTTCGTTTGTTCCGTTTTGAGAGCAGCGATAGCCTTCTGTTTTTTTTTACGACGTTACATATTTTTTTACTGGTATAGTTTTGTTTCTATTTTACTACTCATAATCACATTTTTACACATATAAATACGTTATTGTTTTTATATAACATAAATTTATTTTATTATATTTTTATTTTCTTTATCCTTTTTTTTTGCATACACAAGTCACGTTGCTGTGTACAACTGTTTTACATCAGTCACTTCACACATAAGTTTCAGTTGAAAACCAGCGTCAGTCACTAGATGTCTGACATTTTTGCTGAACTAGGCCTTTTTTAGCGCAGCCGGGAGACACACATTCCTGCTAGTTTTCTACATTAATTTGCTTTATCATAATTTACTTTATTTTATTATTACTATTTTTTACTTCTTAATGTTTGTCTTTATCTGATGTATTGTGTATCTTTTAGTCTGTGCTAAATAAATGTATTTTCTTTCTTTCTTTCTTTCTGATGGTATCAACCGCGACTTATCAGTTGTAGGTCGTAGGTTGTTTTATAGACACCCGTCATCACAGGGCGTTGTCGTCCCTACTTCTTGCGTGGCAAGAATCCTTGTTAGCACGTTAGTTATCCGCCAATTCTTTTTTTTCCACTATCTGGCTTTTTTGTGGCATTGGCTCTCTTTTTGGGCTGCTCTTTTCCCACTTTATCTTCTTATTTTCTTAAGTTACATTTTAAAACATTTCTTACATTATAACTAATTACACATTTATTTATTTACAAGACAATATTACTAACTCCAATTCATCTTGCCGACGGGGTGCCGGTTGCACTGCCCCTTGTTCTATTCCTTTCAAGAGCTATTTTAGCAACCTTGAAGCAAATGTAGGTCGTAGGTTAGAACCCCAAAAGGCGGTTTGCTTTGTGTAAATAACTTCAGCACCACTGCTCTTAAAACGGTGAAGAAAAACATCGCGACGAAACCGACATGTCCTAGAGCTAAAAACTTCGAAGACCTATTGTGACGTCTACCAACCTGCACTGGGCCCGCGTGGTAGATTAAGGCCCACTCCTTCTTACCGAGAAGAGGCCTGTGTTCCAATAGTGGGAGCATTATAAGCTGATAAAGTATTCTTTGTTCACTATATACATATAAACTCTATATATAAAAATCTAGTCTTGCCGCCAAGCGATTCGTCGTGTTCCGGCATGATGTCTGGTGAAGCCGTACGGAGGACGGGTCTGAGCAGTTGTGTTGCGATGTGTGCCAGGTACGATGCGCCAAGTGTTGTTGTGTCGGGAGTTTGGTCGTGGAGGATCTCCACATCAATCTCTCTCTGGCGCAGCGTCGTTGGTCGTGTTGTTGGGTTTAACATTACACCACCTCGCTCAACTGCCGTCTTCCTTCCTATTCACTAAGTTTTTTAAGTGAATGGGTTTAATAAACTAGCGCGCTTTACCATCAATCAACGATTGCATCACTGCTTACCATCAGACGGGATTGCAGTCAAGCGCTAGTTCATAAGTATTAAAAAAAAAACTAAAAATGAAACTGACAGAAGAGTAGGTTTGTTTATAATAATAATAATAATAATCTTTATTCAAAAACTTACACAACATTGTAAAATAAAAGCGACAAAAATATTCTTATACAAATACATATATATGTCGGAGACAGCGACGGCAGAGCGGTAGGGTCGACATCATCTTGGTGTGGTGGTACAGGTTCCGTTTCGTAGGTGAGTTTTGAATTGAAGCACGACGTGTAGATATACCCTCCAATCTTCATAATAACAATTTGAATAGGCAAACCGACAGTTTCGGTTCGGAGATGTGCCTTGGTCCGCGTCTCGATGCAAAGTCACCGTTCGACGAACCCCACTTTCCAAAGCGACTCTGTCCATGTAACGTCATCACAAAATAACGTCACAAGCGTTCGCCCCTCTACTACTTAAATCAAATCAGCAACTTCTATTAAAATTAATCGACGATCTCCGACACGGCCAGCCTGACGATTTGCATGTCCTCGTGCATCATCATCATCATCATCCCAGCGCCAATCCTAGTCGCATCCGAAGCTCTCTCAGCCCCGGAGTCCAGGATCCGGTTCACCAGGCCAACCGCCGATTCCGGCCAAACTTCGATATTTCCGGTTGCACGTCTTAGTGCATGTCTGTAACAAATTAAAAAAAAACACACAGAACACATACTTTGAAGCATTTTTGAGAACTCGGCCAACCTGACCGTCACACGTCACGTTTAATTACAATGACTATTAGAAAACCAAACTTAATTATTTTAACAACTTAAACACAAAAGCTTCCTTCAAGCCTCATAATTATCAAATTTCAAAAAGAAAACACAAAAGGTTCCTCCAAGCCTCATAATTATCAAATCAAAATCATAATCTTCAATAAGAAAACACACCATGGTTCGCTACCACAGTAGCTAGTGACAACTCCTAGTTGACACCCATATCGTCATCACCTCTTGTGATACGACCAACTCTTAGAGTCCACGACTCCCAGGTCAACACATGACCGTACATCTAATAGTCTCCTCCGAGACCCTGGTCCCCACCACACCACCATCTGCCCATCGTGCCCTGACCAACTCCTCACTGAGTTTCAGTCACGACAGCAGACTAGTGCATGCAGTGCGACCATATCTAACTAGTGTCCCCGCCACACCACTAGCTGCCCATCGCGCTCTGAACAACCCCTCACTGGGTTGCAGTTACGACTACAGACTAGTGCGTGCAGTGCGACCATACCTACTAGTGTCCCCGCCACACCACTAGCTGCCCATCGCGCCCTGAACAACCCCTCACTGGGTTGCAGTTACGACTACAGACTAGTGCGAGCAGCGCGACCACATAGCCATGATACGTGTTCTATTTGCTGGCGGAGGCACCCTCCTCACCATCTTCTACATTTTGAAAATCTAACTCAGCAGACATTACTTGGAAAAATCTTTCGTACCTATGCGATCGTGGGGTACTTATAACTTCTGTTTCCAATCAACGATTTCAATAGGTAACGATCGCCATTATCGCTATCAAACAACTCACCAATATTACATTTCATTACTTTAGCTCTTTTCTATCAAATTTAGATTTTTCGTAAATAGCACTCATTTCTATGTTCGTTACCGCTTGTTCTCTTGAGAAGATTTAATAGTCTAGCCACACATACTATCATAAGCTCAAGTGAGCTCGTAACTATAGGCCACAGTGAACTTTAGTTTCGAAATAAAGACAAACCAAACATAATTTTAAAATTTCTCAGCCCATTATAACAAAGAATACGGGTAGTACAAAAAATAAAATTTGCAAATAACTCTTATGATCATGTCGCAAAGAAATGGTGCAGTACACAACACACTGGCACAACCTTGTACACTGTATATATACTGGCACGTGTGTACATACACCAATGAAATTACAGATTGCTTGACAAGAGAACATTCGGCCACGGAATCAAAATAAAAATAGTACGACTCACCGGATTATGGCAATTTCTGGCAAACCCCTGCCACTTGGCAGTTATCAACCGTTGCACACCAGACATCTCGGAGCTCTCATAAAATCCCATTACGTTACCACAAACGTTTTGGGTATTTTGAAACCTTCTCATCGCCTGCAGAGTAGATGCTCAAGTCTTGAAACCTTGGGCGTTCAGCAAAACGCACGCAGCTCCGGCTGCGCCGCACGCGCAGCTCCAGCAGCGCCACACGCCATTGATGCGATTCACCAAGCAGCTAGAAGTGCGCTCCGCAAGCGCACCTTGCCCGCCAAGCAACAGCCAGCACTGTCGCTCGCCAAGCAATAGCCAGCACTATCGCTCGCCAAGCATCAGCCAGCAATATCGCTCGCCAAGCATCAGCCAGCACTGTCGCGCGCTAAGGATCAGCCAGCAATGTCGCGCGCCAAGCATCAGCCAGCACTGTCGCGCGCCAAGCATCAGCCAGCACTGTCGCCGCCAAGCATCAGCCAACACTGTCGCACGCCAAGCAACAGTCAGCACTGTCGTGACAGCGCCGCGTCCAGCCGCACGTGCACGCCTGCAGCGCACTCCTGCAGCTCACCTTGCGCGGATCGATCTCTTCTGCGTCAGCAATTGAGCGCACCTCGTAACGTGACGTTCACTTCCAGCCTCACTGCCAGTACATCCACTGCATTTACAGAAGCTCATACAAAGACAATGAACAACTACACACATAATGGCAGAAAGTGACTTATTCTGTTCCTTGATTTATAACGAGATTGTGAGCAGTGTAGTTCTTTATCCAACTTCTGATGTCGCAGACAGCGACGGCAGAGCGGTAGGGTCGACATCATCTTGGTGTGGTGGTACAGGTTCCGTTTCGTAGGTGAGTTTTGAATTGAAGAACGACGTGTAGATATACCCTCCAATCTTCATAATAACAATTTGAATAGGCAAACCGACAGTTTCGGTTCGGAGATGTGCCTTGGTCCGCGTCTCGATGCAAAGTCATCGTTCGACGAACCCCACTTTCCAAAGCGACTCTGTCCATGTAACGTCATCACAAAATAACGTCACAAGCGTTCGCCCCTCTACTACTTAAATCAAATCAGCAACTTCTATTAAAATTAATCGACGATCTCCGACATATATGTTATTGCCTAAATAACAGCTAGGTATTATGTGTGACTAAAAATATACAGAGAATCATGTAAAATTAGCGACATGCCCGAGCTAGGTTTATTAAACCTGTATTTCAGGCGATCACTCTACATCAGAATATATTAATAAGTATGTAAGATTTAATCATGCAATGTTATGGACTAGGAATTCAATAAACAAAGAACTTTAGTTATTTTTCATACTATCTTATGTTATACTATTTCACAATACATCACAATAACATAATTTAATAATACAGATGGAAGTATTTTGTTCGATAGTAATAATAACTTTATAATAATAATTTATTAGTACACTTTAAAAACATATGTGAGTACACAGGATCAAAAACTAATTTTTTTAAAACGAAATTAATTGTATTGTTGTTTGTTTGAACTCTAGTTAGTCCTAATTCAAACTAATGTACAAAGTGTGTGTATTTGTCTGTGATGAAATTTTATATGGGAAAAATCGGTATATACACTCTTTCATATCAACGAAAAATACCTGTCTTATTTGTTTTGGAAATCTTACTTCAGCCCCTAAAATAGATGATGAAAACATAGGAAAAGAGAACCTTGTCACCCCGAATTTAGCGCAAACGAAGCTGCGTGCAAAAGCCGATAATATTATTAAGTGAAAATTTGTATGTAGACAAAAAATTGTATGTAAAATCCATTTTATACGTTCCGCTAACGTCCACATAAGCCGACTATCTGCCCGGGCCGCTGTCTAGTGCAGATTGATATTAGGACTGTCTTTTTTGCACCATACTGCGTCAAAGTTGTCAACGCGCGCGTCAGTGAACATCGCCGACGCACTACAGAAGCGCGACAGTCGCAACAGCATCCTGAACGCATTGTTATATTGGATACGCAAAGCGTTACAAGCCTTTTGGGTATATCTGAACCACAGGGCCCCCGAATACAGTGATGTACAATACGCCTTAAAAAGGGCTATTTTAACTGATACTGCACATCGAGAGAACCTGTGGGCCAGCATCTTCGCCCGGACCAACAACGCTCTGCGTTTCCTCTCCAATCTATATCATCCTTCAGGGTACCTGTTACCATATGGCCCAAGTATTTAAATTTATACACCCTGTTTATTGGGTGACCATTAAGGAACAGAGAAGGGACCGTAGATGGACACCTGGCTTCAGACTTGAAGACAATATACTCTGTCTTTTTGGCGTTGTATTGCAACCCATGAGACTCCGCATACGATTCACACACAGCCAGTAACCTTCGGAGAGCACTGATTGAGGGAGCCAACAGCACCATGTCGTCCGAGTTGCTCAGATTATTAAAGCAAACTCCATCCACATAGCAGCCGACACGCATGCTGCTGAGTCGCCCGGCCAAGTCCCCATACTCCGGCCTGCATAGTTCCGAAAGCTCCCCCACCCATCTCACCCGAGTCTCTTGGTGTAGGTACCAGAATTTAAGGAGAGAAGCGAGCTCCAGCGGCAGTCTTGTATCTCCTAGCTTCTGCAATTCGTAAATCTTCAGTAAATCGTAAGAGACTAGGTCAAAAGCCTTGGATAGGTCCAGGAACACCGCGTAGACTGGAGTCTGTCTATCCGTGTTATACTTAACAGCGTGCTTCAAACTAAGTATGGCCATTTCCATTGACAGCCCTGCCCGAAAACCGAAATGATTACAGAACAGCCTGGAGCACAGTGGATGAGTAAGCAGACTGTCGATGTTCTATAAGATGCATTTTGGAGAGTGCGCGAGGGGATTGCATGACTTGATTCCTCCATCTTCGTTACACCATTGGACGACCCGTCCACGATCCGGACGAAGCGTTTCGCCTCATCTTTAATACCGCATACTCTGAGGGACTAGAACAATTTTCTAGCGGCGGTGTTTCCGTCAGATGTCAATTTAAGTGTGTAATGCTAAAGTGAATAAGCTCCAAATAAACTACCTTCAGGCGCACCTAAGCGCGCTTCACCATCAACGATTGAATCACTGCTTACCATCAGGCAGAATTGCAGCGAAGCACTAGTTTATTATATTACAATTTTTCTCACGCAATTGCTTTTCGTACGTTCATTCGAAATTACACAAGCCAGAATAATATTACAATGAAATTTTACCCCAGCAAAACTTCTATTCGTTGATTATTCTTTACACAAGCAAAAACAAGAATATGTTTTTAAAGGTCCCTCAGGTTAAAATGGGTCGATAATATTGGACCCACGCGTTTTTATGCCGATATCACTAACGTATGCAAACGTACGTAGGTGCGTATGTATTTGCAAGCTACGTCCTCCGCCTGTAATGCCAATCTTGTAGCATTCAATGCGGCCAAAACACAGGCGTGTCTTTTCACCGCCAAAAGGAGCCCGTTCACCTTGGCTACTTTTCGAAATGTATCCTTGGAGTATACCGACCGCCTTCAGCTTTTGGGTGTTGAGATTTCCTCGAATCTAAACTTTGGGTGGTTCATTGAGTCCAAGGCCAAATTGGCTGCCAGGAAACTTGGCGTTATCGCAAAGGTCCGGCAGTAGTTCACACCAGGGCAGCTTCTAATGTTGTACAAAGCACAGGTCCGTTCGTGTGTGGAGTACTGTAGCCACATTTGGGCTGGTGCTGCTAAGTGTCACCTGGCCACTTTGGATTCAGTGGAGAGGCGTGCGAAGAGGCTGATTGGTGACCCTGATTTAACTAGAGTTGGTCTCCAAAGCCTAGAGCACAGGCGTAGAGTAGCCAGCCTTTCGGTATTCTATAGGATACATTTTGGAGAGTGTGCGAGGGAATTGCATGATTTAATTCCCCCATCTCCGTTCCACCATCGGACGACCCGTCGTACGGCGAGTTTCCACCCTTGTGTTGTTAACACCACTACGATCCGGACGAAGCGTTTCGCCTCCTCCTTTATACCGCATACATAGAGGGACCGGAACAATTTGCCAGCGGCGGTGTTTCCGTCGGACTACAATTTGAGTGTCTTCAAGGCTAGAGTGAATAAGCTCTTAATAAATTAGTGCACTTTACCATCAACGATTGCGTCACTGCTTACCATCAGGCGGGATTGCGGTCAAGCGCTGGTTTATAAATAAAAAAAAAAAAACTATGCCATGGCGCAACCAGTTGCGCCTCCGTGGTGTCCGTAAGCTACCAAACTAGACACCAGAGTTGCCATACCACAGTGAGACAGTATTAAAATAGACCTTGAAGAGGCATTACTACTGCCGTAGAGTATGCTGTAGTGCAGAGAGTTTAAAAGAAAAAGAAACAGTGGTGGGTTCATCCTTGTTAGCGGATCGCTTTAAGAAATAAATTGAATTGAATTTCGATAATAAACCTTTCTGTGTCGAAATTATTCATCGTATGTAATTAGAAAGCAACTAAAATATTAAAAAAAAAAAAACGAGTGTGCTTATGACCACACGACTGAAGTGAAACTTCTTTCGCACCATCTGTATGTATATATATATATATATATATATGTGTGTACAATATATACATGTATACACATATACATATATTAATTTTCTATAAATATTTAAATTTATTTCATGCTTTCATTTATAAATTAATATTTTTGCATAGACCTCCAATTTAAAAAAAAAAGTGGATTCCCTCGGGGCCAAAAGGTCGGGCTCTTCCTCCTGAATCAGGGGACCCCAAACTCGGGTAGTCCACGACCTCTGGTTCAAGAGATAATCCACGGGGGGGTGAGGTAACTAAAGGGGGCGGGGGGGTTAGATTTCGTGGGGTTGCGGGGGGTAGGGGGGAGAGGGGTGAAGGGGAGAGGAGGAGTGGATTCCCTCGGGGCCAAAAGGTCGGGCTCCTTCTCCTGATTCAGGGGACCCCAAACTCGGGTAGTCCACGACCTCTGGTTCCCGAGATAATCCACGGGGAGGTGAGGTAACTAAAGGGTGTCGGGGGAGGGGGGGGGGGGTTAGTGGATTCCCACGGGGCCAAAAGGTCGGGCTCTTCCTCGTGAATCAGGGGACCCCAAACTCGGGTAGTCCACGAGCTCTGGTTCCCGAGATAATCCACGGGGGGTGAGGTAATCAATGAGGGGGGTCGGGGGGTGGTCGCAGCGTCATGTTCTCGAAGAAATTCATAGTTCTTAATCAATCAAGGTACTTAGCTTAGTAATTGAGCTTATGAGGCTCGAAAGCAATTTGTACTTTGTGTCCAATTATCGTATTGTGACGATATCTTCAAACTTCTATACTTTCAATAATATCAGAAATGTTCAGCAAAAATATATAAATCAATATAAAGGCCAGAACAGAACGAAATTTATAAATTATTTGTGCTCTTAGGTAATCAATTGTTAACAAATCTGAAAAAGATCCAAAAAATATATATTGCCTTCGGCGAGATGCGAACTCACAACTTCATACTCGACTCAATTGTTAACAAATCTTAAAAAGATCCAAAAAATATATATTGCCTTCGGCGAGATGCGAACTCACAACTTCATACACGACATGTCACGCAATATTTACATGAGCCAACTCCTTGTTTGTAGTACAGACGAAATAGGACTATACTCTGCTTCCGGTCGCCTTGCCCGATTTTTTTTGCTTCATTATTCGTAACGCTTTCGCGAGTTTACTCCCCAAGTCAAGCGTGCCTAAAGAAGTTTCACTTCAAAAACAGTTTAAAACACAACATAAAAGTGCATACGTGCTGCATGCAATTAGGTGGAGGCGTCACTGGCGGCCGGACTGGCGGCCGAGTGAGTGAGACACCATTTAGCGCTATGTTAATTAGTGGCGGTGCAACATTCTGTCCGAGTTGGTCGCGGCGTCAAATTGGTTGAGCCACCAAACGGACACTAGGTGAGTAACTCTCTATAGAGCTGTATACACTTTGTTGGTAGCGGCAAATGGTTGCGCCACCATGGTGACCCGGTGAAATATAGCCCTAATACTGATGTATGTCTGCGAATTAGTACTAATTCGTAAAAGTAATCGTTTTGAATCAAAAAAATACTTCGAAAGCAAAATACAAAAATGCATGTTGGTTCAGTTATCGTTGCAATTGCGCACTGACGTGATATTATGTATTGTAATATCGATTTAACTTACCACTGCTATTTTGAACCTCATAATAAAAACACCCGATACGTTAGAGATCATTTTAAAATCCAGTAAATCTAAGCTCTTGAGGATCACGCCTGATTTGTATTCAGCACTCATTCCCTGTCGTGTCCGTATTTCTGAGGGACCAATGCGAAGTTATGGATAATATTATTATTGTTATCTTGATCAACGGATTCAGATGTCATGTTCTGTGAAAGATGTAAACCATAGATTGTTTTGGTAAAATCACCAGCCAAATTCCAGTTGAATTGTCGCACGAAGGGTGCCATGTCATTTGGGTCGTAGTCACGTTGGGTAACGTGTCGTTAGGGCTTTTTTTTGGTGTGTGACCTCGTCTGCTCTGGGCAGAGAGTGTCAGACTTTTAGTGACAAAAACCCACCCGTGTTTCTTCGCTTGCCTGTGGGCCACTGTTTATCTTTTCCAACCCGCAATCATGACCCAGGCATCAGCCTTCACGGACCCTGTCACGATGTGCTGACACCTCTTTGAGGCGCGCGTGAAACACAACGTGCCGTCGACCCGGGCCTGGTCCTTACCGGGCTGCCCGCGAGCCCGCGCCTACGGTAGCCGGGAGTTCAATGTTGTTTCCGGACCAGGGCGTCCTGCGGCGGCTAGAGGCGTGAGGGCTCTGAGAATCCCGCGCCCTCACGTGTCCCGCCTCCTCATTTGTAATGTCACTACTTCGCAGAAGGAGGTGACGGCTCAGACGCCCAAAAATCTGACAACCAGTCTTATTAAGCGGTATATCGTATCGCTAAATAACTGGATTTTGAAGATCAAATAGGCAATCGCTCCATGTGAAACACTGATATTTAACTGCAACCAGTTAGTCGAGAAACCATTTTTTTTTGATCCGTGGTGGAAAATCTTCAATGGATGTCCGCCGCCCTGGGGTGGGCGACGGGGTCTGTCAGACTTCTACGGAGTAAAAACCACCCCGGTGTCTCTTCTATCACGAGCGCGCGTAGGGCCGCGGGAGTCTAAATTCTTAAACGACCCCACTAAAGCACTCTCGTCTGGCCCGGTCTGTCCAAGCCTCGCCTCCTGCACGGGGTAGACACTCGCGCATGCCTCCACCTTGGGGTCCATCAAATAGGGGGCGGGGAGTTCCCCATGTCCCTCGCCCCTGGACCCAGTCATGGGGGCCGGAAAAAGGCATTGTCCGCCATTCCTCGGCGCCCGGTGTGTCTTCTGCGCCCCGAGAAGGGAGTTGAAATCTCCCTCTCCCGTTCTGCAGCTTCCTTCTGCGATATCACGTCCTCGCAGAAGGACACCACCGCATCCCACGACTCTGCGCTACCGACCATCCTCCGCACTACTGCCGGTTGCCAGCATCAGGTTACCTCCTACTTCATTTGTCGCAGGATCCTCCTTTCTATATGGAGGTTGAGTCAACTTTACACCCTGCTCTTCATTATCTCCATAAATTCAGGATCTGCTTATGTGCTTGATTTATGGGAATAGGCTCGATCAGAATGACATAACACCTAAACATAACTAGTAAAATATAAGTGTTTTCCAGGTGTTCCTATGCCTTGTTCTATGGAAAGGTTAGTTCATCGTGCGACTGAATCCAAAGTGGCCAGGTGACATTTAGCAGCACCAGCCCAAATGTGGCTGCAGTACTCCACACACGAACGGAACAATTTGCCAGCGGCGGTGTTTCCGTCATATTACAATTTAAGTGTCTTCAAGGCTAGAGTGGCTAGGGCTCTTAATACTATACCACCAACGATTGCATCATTGCATACCATCAGATGGGATTACGGTCAAGCGCAGGTTTATAGTTTATATAAAAAATAACTAATTTTACATGTTATGTTACATATAGAAGATTGCGGAATTAAGTGTTCATTCTCTACAGGAACAAAGCGGCAAGGTTATACTACCGAAATACCATATTAAACTACCGAAATTAAATGTCATTCTCAAAAATCTCCGTTCACTTTCAAAGACCCTTGGGGTCCTAACTAACCTTGCATCAAAATCGCCTTACCTCCGGGAAATTACTTTGGACAATTTATTCATGATAATTTTTTCCTTACCGATTTTACTAACGAATTTCCCTACAGCGGAATAAGGACTATGATGGGAAATAAGATCGATACAGGGAGGAAGACCCAATAAGGAAATTAGTATAGAGGCATGGTATTTAGAAGTTACACAAGGGGAGATATATTTTTAGGGCTGTTTGGGTCAATCATGGAGTTGTTATTATTATCTTAGTGGTTAACGGTACTGCCGCAAACGCTACGTCCCGCAATTTTACGAACGATAATTATATTCGAAAATATTAATTTTCTGAAGAAAACGATCGCGATCATGTGCTGAAAAGGGCTTTATAATTATACTAAATTTACAATGTATTTAATTAGATAAGAATTAATGCTGTATTTGGTTAAAATCGCTTCGAAAATTAGGCATTATTTGTCTTAAAAAGTAAATGTCAAACAAAAAAATATTGTGGGATATCAGAATCAAAAGTCTATTATTCAAATTAGGGTGAGAATCGGCACTTTTTGAAAGTCAATATTATATAAGACAGTCCCCCAAAAGGCCCACCCATCGACACTTCCTAGTACTTTCGCTGGGAAGAAGAAGTGGCGGAACAAACTCCCCAGCAGCACAGCTGTTTGTTCATTTAGAAAAAATACATTACTTTATACAATTCGATGTAGGTACAGTAATACAAGAAAAAAACAACAACAATTAATTTATTTTTCATATGCCAGCTAGCCACGTCAAAATACCAGAAACAAAAACAAAAAATAAAATATCCTTAAAATGGAAATGTTAATAAGTAAAAACTTATTACGTACCTAAATAAAAGCCCCTGGTATAAAGGGCGTGACAGCTCACATATTTATGCATTGTAAAAAGCTGCTTCTGGAGAAGGAACACAAACATTGTCTTGAGTTAATCAGAGCGACCAGCTATTCTTATCACTTAAATAGTCATTTACAGAATAATATGCCTTTGAAAAAAGCTTGGATTTGATTTGTGCTTTAAATGCATTGTAAGCCAAGTCTAGCAAAGCAGAGGGTATCTTGTTATAAAGAGTTATACTAAGCCCAACAAAAGAGTTATGAACCTTTTGAAGTCGGTGTATAGGGTCGTAGGGTCGTAGTTTGTCCTTATTTCGGGTATTAACATTATGGATCTCACCGTTTTTGGTGTACATGTGAATATTTTGCCTAACATAAGATGTTGGCTAAGATAAATTGCGATGCAACCAATATCTTTAAAGAAATCTCTTAAAGAAACTCTTACACCGAGCTGGTAAATTGCTCGAACCGCACGTTTTTGGAGAACAAATATATTTTGTATGTCAGCATCTTTGCCCCACAGTAGAATATCGTAGTACATAACGCTGTCGAAATAACTAAAATAGACTAAACGAGCTGTATCATCGTCAGTGTATTGTCTTACTTTCCTGGCGGCATAGGCGGCCGAAGTGAGCTTTCCTGCTCGGGTTGATATGTGTGGTCCCCACTGAAGTTTAGCATCTAGATGCTAAACTTCAGTGGGGACCTATCAACTGAAACTGTGGGCGCGGCAGTTTCAAGCACCTCTTTATCTAAAGGGATGTTGGGTTCTAGATTTTTGCCAAAGCGAACTTTACATATTTCGTTTTCTTAGTATTAAGAACTAGGTTATTTGACGTAAACCAATCCGTAACTATTGAGAGTGCGCTGATTACTTCGATAAAATGTTGCTATTCCCGTTGTGCAAACAGCACAACGTCACAGATGCCCTTTAAATAAAATATTAAATCATGAATATATACTAAAAACAAGAATGGACCCAGTATTGAGCCTTGCAGTACACCTAACTGAACTGGTAGCCCGAAAGATTTTACACCATTTATATCTACACACTGGAATATATTATCCATAAGAGTTAGACATATCTGATCGCGGAGGTTTCTGTAGACCTATTCAATGGTACAAAACTTAATACATTATTTTGATAAATCTCGTAGGGTTTCAGCCTGCGTTTGCAATGTAAGCGGAAAACTTAAATTATTTACGACATCACATTAGAAACCTCAAAAATAACAGTATCCTCCACTATTTAATTGATAATAAAACTTCCTCTTCAATCACGCTAAATCTCAAAATCTGTCTTCTATTAAATTGCACTAAAATCCGTTGTGGAGTTTTAAAGATTTGAGCATACTTAGGGATATAGGGACAAAGAAAGTTACTTTTTTATACTATGTAGTGATATTACAGCAGGTAATGACCTATTCTCATAGAACGAATACATGGGCGTTAAGCAGCAACCTAGTCTAAGAGATGATAGCGATTTCAGACTTAGGAGTATGTTAATTGTAATTTACATAATAAACATAATGAACGCCTCACATCTAGATGAATTATTCCCTAAAAACATCTTAATTTAGGCGAAGCGAGCTTAAAGTGATCTCTCTGAGAGCAGCGGTAGATTTACAAGTTGTTGGTGGTAGGTTAGAACCCCACCAGGCGCTTATGTTTGTGTAAATTATATCATCACCGCTGCTCTCAAAACGGTGACGGAAAACTTCGTGAGGAAACCGGCATCTCCTATAGCCAAAAACGTCGAGGACATGTCATATGTACAAACCCGCAATAGACCAGCGTGGTAGATTACGTCTCTCTCCCCTCTTACCGAGAGGAGGCCTGTGTCCCAACAGTGGGAACAATATAAGCTGATTATGCCATGCCTTTGCTATCGATATCCAGCATCAAGTGGGATCACAGCTACCCTCACTAAAATTTTTAATGAAGATTTTCATAGCACAGAAATTCTATTCTGGTAATTTATTAGATTCAAAATCTAGTCATAGACTCATCTCGACGACATTCTCGGTTTTAGGCCATAACGTTGGCTGCTGGCAGAAGTTACCACCAGACAAAATCAGAGGACGGGTCTGGGCAGTCGTGTTTCGATGTGTACCGAGTACGATGCGTCAAATGTTGCTGTGTCGGGAGTTTGGTCGTGGAGGGTCTCCAGATCCATCTCCCTCTGTCGCAACATCGTGGGTCGTGTTGTTGGGTTTAACATTGCATTACCTCGCTCAACTGCCGACTTCCTTTCTTTTCAGTTATTTTTTTTTTGTGTGGATATAAATTGGCGAGATTTATCATCAACGATTGCATCGCTGCTTACCCTCTTGCAGTCAAGCACTAGTATATAAGTAGTAAAAAAATGTTGAAAACTTACAAAATTCAGGGAAATTACTTCTTGAAATACTTTTTAAAAGATTGAAGCTGCGCCCAAACTGTGACAATTTTTAATACCTAATACAAAAATTGCTGAACTGATCGGCAGATGTTGTCCTTCGCTGATTTTATTAATGTCAAAATTTTACTTTTTAAATATAGAATTAAAGTAACAAAATGAATAACCGAAAAGAAAACGCCGTCAGGAGACAAAAAACGAACAACTTTTTCAGGACTGAATAACTGATTCTTTATTCAAATTGTCTATTCTTCTCGCGGAAATCAGGGAGTAGGGAATGTCGTTGATTTTTGTTTAAATAGGTAGTAAAAACAACTTTCTACGGTTCGTAATTCAGAAAATATATATCTAAGTGAATCGGTTCACAACCTTTGTAAACGCAATAAAATTTCAATTCAACATTCCAAATAACCTAGGTTAGTTTGTGAAAACGTTATGTTCATAAAATGGTACGAGTAGTTTCGTTGTGAAAAACAGACTCCAAAAGCTAAGGAGTGACCTGTCCATACTAAGCTAGGCTAAGCAGCCTAATACATCCCACAGAGGAATATAGAAAACTGACGCGGATGTGTCAAATCAGCTGTAAAAGACTCGACGTTAAAACATACACTTAATTATTTTTTTTGGATATTCTGAAGTCTGAATAAGATTCGATATTTAAACAAGCTTTTTACGATTGTTCAAATAATTTTGAATTCTATTACGCTGGTGGTATGAGGAATGCTAGCTGCAATAATTAGTTGGCATTGTAACAACTTTTTTTCTTTTAAGGTCATCCTTATGCTTACGGAATAAAAGCCAAAATCGCTTGAAAAAACTGTAGTAAAGGTGTGTTAAACTGTAATATTTTGTTCTGAATGAAGAATAGGTGAAGACTGAAAATTGTCAATAATGTTATTCTTTACTCTTTAAGAATTTTAGGCTGGCCACAAACGCTATCATAATATGAATGACACAGCAATGGCAATGAAACCCAACTCGTTGACAATTATGTTCTGAGTTCGTTCATAAGTGATGCCTATAATTTCGGCTATCTCAACTATTCTAAAGTTTGATTCAGTAGATATGAGTCTGTATTAGAAAACAGTAGATCGTGTTGAGCTTTGCAACTTGGCTATCCATTCAAAGCTATATTTTGAGCCAAAAGAAGTAGGACAGTCTGTTTGCGTCACAGATGTGAATGACTTTTGTTTTTGCAGATATTTTTTTTTCTTGGTGTTACTGGATTTTTGGGACAGATTTTATGTTGCATAGTTGAGTATAAGGAAATTAGTGGTAGCGTCATTGTAGTAGAGATTGTTTTAAATTAATAATATTTGGTTTAAATAGCTAAATATAAGTTGTAGGTCATCCACAGGTAGCCAAACCTAATACGGAGGATGTTTGGTATAATAATATAAAGTCAGTTAACACTTTTGGTTGACATTCCAATCGATAGATGGCGCTGCACACAATGTCTCGCAACGAGTAATAAGATCACCAGAAGCTTGAAGAATATTCGGGTGGATCTGGTTTTTCTACTACCCGTCTAATAATATAAATAAAAAAAGGTTTGATACTGGCATATACTTCCGTGTGTTATTTTGCCCTTTAGCTCGTAGCTTAGATCATCCCTGAACATTTTGGTCCGTCGAGTCGAATTATTGGAATTAGCTTAGGGAGTACTGTTGTGGTAAAGTCACCAGTCACAGTTGTCTTAGTCTACCACAGCGGTTGTTAGGGAACACTGAAGGTGTTGTGGATCGCAACTCAGGTGTTGGAAGGATTTCCCCCGAAAAGGGAAATATCATCAGGTGGCGCCGGGAACGTGACGTCATCAGCCAGCCCTGAGAAGAGGAAGTACGGCCAGCAGCAGAGCAACGTCATCAACATCGCAGCGTGACGTCACGAAGGTGACGTGTAACGGGACGAGTCCGGAGTACAAAATACAGTGTATGTGTGTGAGTGAGGAAGATAAACTGTGAGTACATTTTGTGTTGTTTACGTCATTGAAGAATTCGTACAAATACTTTGCAAAATTCCGCACATTCCATTGACTTAGTCGTTTTCTGCATGAATCTTGGACTTAGAAAAAATTTGGACATAAAGTTAAGGACTTAGAATTGTAAGCGAAAAAACGAGGGAACGTGGAATCTATGCCCGATTTTCTACCGATTTAAATTGGTCAAACACTTGTAAAATTTTCGAGATTTACCTTGGAAGTTAAGTGTTTGTACTAAGTTCAGGTTTTTACTTTAACAATGGATAAATACGGTAATTTACAAATAAATTTAAAGACAATTATTGAAAAATCAAGATCTAATTTCAAGAAAACACCTAAGGATCGTTTATCTTATCATTATATCGATGCAAGATTAGAGAAATTAGAACAAGATTGGCAAGCGTTTTGTAAAAATCATTACGAGATATTAGAGTTAGATAGCGCAAATATAAAAGCCTTAGAATGTATTACGAGTGAGGTTTACGAGGCGACAGAAGAACTTTACATTTGTTATAAGGCAGAACTAAAGATTGCATTGTGTAATTATCCTGCTCCGGTCAATGACTCATCAGTTTCTAAGAAAATTCAAGAGGTTTCTGTGCCTTCGTCATCTGGTTCTGCTGTAAGATTACCTAAGATAACTATACCGACTTTCTCCGGTAAATATTCAGAATGGACGTCTTTTCGCGACTTATTTATTTCTTTGGTGCATAGTAACTCATCTTTAGATTCAGTACAAAAGTTGCATTATCTAAAGGCTCATCTTGCAGGGGAAGCAGAACAATTGATAAGATTTGTACCTATAACAGCAGCTAATTATAATCAGTGTTGGTCACAATTAGAATCCAGGTATAATAATAAGCGTTATTTGTCAAATTGTATTTTAAAAAGACTATTTAGTCAACGCAGTTCAAATGCCGAGTCAGCTACAGCATTAAGGGAATTGTTGGACACAACAACAGAATGTATACATGCTTTAAAAAATTTGGAAATTGATGTGGGTTCATGGGACATTATTATTATTCACATTGTTACTTATAAATTAGACCCAGAAACTCGAAAGCAATGGGAATTACACATCACAAGTGATAACTCGAATGAGTTGCCAACTTTTACTCAATTTTCAAAATTCTTAGAAAGTCGTTTTCGAGCATTAGAGCTTATTGAACCTAACTCAAGATCTTCACTTCAGCCATCTACTAGTCAAAATAAGCCTCACATCAATAAACCAACAGTCTTTCATATTTCAAATCAAACTATTGCTTGTGAATATTGTTCTGAAAATCACAAGTTATGCTATTGTAAAAAGTTTGCAAAAATTGATTATGATAAAAGACATGACTTTGTTATAAAAAATCGCATGTGTTTTAATTGGTTAGGTAGTAACCATTCGGTAAAACAATGCCAAAAGCCTACTAATTGTCGTGTTTGTAAGCGGCGTCATCACTCACTTCTTCACCCAAACAACAGCTCAGCAACACCTGTTGCACAACATAATAATGAACAGGGCACAAAGGTCAACCCGTCCTCACCAGAGGCGGGATCGTCATAAAATGAGAGTTCACCAATAGTCTCGTGTTTTTCTTCAGGAAATAGTAGTCAAGTACTGTTGGCCACCGCGCTAATCAATGCTGAGTCGAAATTTGGAGGCAAACAGGTCATCAGAGCATTGATCGATCAAGGATCACAAGCTTCCTTCATAACAGAGGCCACAGTACAAACATTAGGCTTAAAAAAGGTTCACGCTAATAGTATTATTTCAGGCGTTGGCAGAGATAGTACCATCACTTCGAAATCAGTAGTATCTTTGAAGATTCAATCGAGAGTTGATCCAACCTTTGAAGTTGTGGTTAGAGCGTATGTGTTGAAGTCGATAACCACTCTTCTTCCGGTTGTGAAAGTAACTGAGCTGCAGGAATTGGATTTACATACGATTACTTTAGCTGATCCTCAGTACAACAGGCCTAATAAAATAAATATTTTAAAATAAATATTTTATTAGGTGCTGAAATCTACAGTCAGATTATACAACAAGGTCTTTTGAAAGGACCTACCGGTACTCCGGTTGCGCAATGCACTTCTCTCGGCTGGATTTTGTCTGGCTTAGTATCTAATAAACCAAGAAATAATACTGAAACTAAGCTTGTAGTTATGAATGCTGTCATCAATGACGATGAAGTTCTGAAAAGGTTTTGGGAATTGGAGTCAGATCATTCTTCCACTTCACAAAAAATGTTAACTGAAGAACAACAGAAGTGCGAAGAATATTTTGATAGTACAACACGTAGAGCACCTGATGGACGTTACGTGGTCCGATTACCTTTTCGGGACGCGGATCCCGCATGTAAGTATGGCAAATCTAGAGAAATTGCTGAAAATAGATTGAAATCGTTAGAAAGAAAGTTAAATAAAAATGAAGATATGAAAAAAAGATATACAGAAGTTATTAAAGAATACTTACAGTTAGGTCACATGATTCCTGTTGCAAAGAATGATGATAGACAGTCTGAAGCTGTTTATCTTCCCCATCATGCGGTCATACGAGAGGCTAAGAGCACCACAAAAGTGAGAGTTGTTTTTGATGCGTCGTGTAAGGGAGTAAATGGCGTATCCTTGAACGACACATTACTGATTGGTCCAACATTACAACCCGAGTTACGACATCTAATCACACGATGGAGAACACATCCTATTTGCATAGCTGCGGATATTATCAAAATGTATCGTCAAGTGAGAGTACATGATGATGATGCGGTGTTTCAGCGTATACTGTGGAGAGATAATCCTGAAGATACGGTGCAGGAATATCAGCTGGCCACTGTGACGTTTGGAACAGCATCAGCCCCATACTTAGCGGTGAAGTCACTTCAACAGGTAGCGCTTGATGACGGAGATGAGTTTCCAGAAGCTGCAAAGAAGGTTCTAGAAGACTTCTACATGGATGATCTCATGAGCGGCTGTGAAACAGTAGAAGAAGGTATAAAATTAGTTAAAGGAATCAACATGTTACTAAGCAAAGGTGGATTTAAATTATGGAAATGGACTAGTAACGTTGAAAGTATAATAAAGGAAATGAAATCGGAAAATGAAGAACAAGAAAAAGAAAAGGAACAAGATTTAGAGCAAAATTTAGAAATTAAACTGGATTCTATAATGAAAGTTTTGGGACTTACCTGGAACCGTAGAGAGGATTGCTTTCAATACTCAGTGAAGCTAACGAAGACCGCAGGCCCTGAAACAAAAAGAACAATTATTTCTAATATATCACGGTTGTTTGACCCGTTGGGTTGGCTAGCACCGGCGTTAGTTACAGCAAAGGTATTTATTCAAAAGCTGTGGTTAGCGGGAATAAGCTGGGATGAAGAAATTCCAAAACAATTATTAAAGGAATGGAATACTTACTTTAGTGAGCTGTCACAACTTACGGAGTATAAAATTCCTAGATGGCTTAGAACAAGGTCGAATGATGTCACAGTAGACTTGCACAGCTTTTCAGATGCGTCCAAGGTGGCATATTCCGCTGTAGTCTATATACGTAGAGTTGATGTCACGGGTAACGTTTACGTTACACTAGTTGCGGCTAAAACACAAGTCGCACCCATAAAACAAATAAGCATACCGCGACTAGAGTTATGTGGTGCAGTATTGGTGACACGTTTGCTGGTTGAGATGGCGGAAGTTTTAAAAATTCCGAAAAATAATTTGCGAGCATGGACAGATTCAACTGTTGTACTTGCGTGGATAAACAAGCATCCGAGTCACTGGAAAACCTTCGTGGCAAATAGGGTTTCTGAGATCCTCACAACATTGGACGCCTCGCAGTGGGCTCACATACCTTCCAATCAGAATCCTGCTGATTGCGCATCCAGAGGAATAAGACCTGTAGAATTTTTAGATAACACCCTATGGCTACGAGGTCCAGACATTTTACAAAAAATGAATATCAATTATTCGAGGCCAAAGGAAGTAGACGTGAATTTAGAAAGGGCAGTAGTAACGTATTGTTCTGCTGTTCACCACTCGATACTGGATAAATATTCTTCTCTCACTAAGTTGCTTTGTGTTGTGGCTTACTGTAGAAGATTTTTAAACTATAAAACGGATACTAATGGAACTAAATACTTACGCAAATGGGAGACCGATGAGGCTTTGAATTGTTGTATTCGGAAATGTCAAGGGCAAGAATTTGAAGTAGAGGTAATAGAATTAAAACAAAAAGGGGAAGTTAAGACAAAGAAAAGTAAAATTAGAACACTTAACCCATATATAGATGAAAAAGGCATAATCAGAGTTGGGGGTAGACTTCAAAAAACCCAATTAGAGGAAAAAATAAAACATCCAATCGTATTACCCCATCGATCACATTTTACAAATTTAATCATCGGAGATGCACATACTAAAACCTTACATGGGGGACCACAGCTCATGTTGACTTACATACGGTCAGCATACTGGATCATCGGAGTTAAAAGGTTGGTGAAACATCATATCCGTCGATGTGTTCCATGCGTAAAAAATACTGCAACTGTGAGAACTCAATTGATGGGTTCTCTACCATCAGTTCGCGGAACACCATCTAGAGCGTTCTTACACAGTGGAGTAGATTATGCAGGCCCTATAAATGTCAGAACATCAAAGGGCAGGGGACAACGTTCTTACAAGGGATACATATGTTTATTTATATGTATGGCAACTCGAGCCATACATTTAGAAATGGTTAGTGATTTAACTTCTCAAAGCTTTCTAGCAGCCTTCAGGCGCTTTGTATCGCGCAGAGGTCATTGCACGGACTTATGGAGCGACAATGGCACAAATTTCCTTGGGGCATCCAAAGAGTTGAGGGAGCTACTGGTGGCCCAAGAGTCCAACTTGACAGAGGAAATTGCGAAGAGCTTGGCTCTCATCGGCACCACGTGGCATTTTATTCCTGCACATGCGCCCAATTTTGGTGGATTATGGGAGGCAGGAGTAAAATCCACAAAATATCATTTAAAACGGGTCATAGGTACTTCTACACTCACATTTGAAGAGATGACCACTCTCCTGGCTCAGATTGAGGCATGTCTAAATTCTAGACCGCTGTCAGTTGCATATAACCCAGATCCAGATGAGTGTACAGCTTTAACGCCTGGTCATTTCTTAATAGGAGAACCTATACTTACCGTTCCTGATGCAAACTATGATACAAGTGCTATTAGTAGCCTGAAGAGATGGCATTTAGTTCAAAGTATGATGCAAAACTTTTGGCGTAGGTGGGCTAATGAGTATTTGACACATTTCCTTCATAGATTTAAGTGGTCTCATAAAATACCTGAACCTCAAGTTGGAGATGTTGTTTTGGTAAAAGAAGATGGCCTACCACCCGCGAAATGGCTTCTTGGCAAAATTGTGGAGAAACATCCAGGCAGTGATAATCTTACCCGGGTGGTTACATTAAAATGTAAAAATTCCTTTTTGAAAAGACCCACTTCAAAACTATGTGTTCTGCCTGTTACCGAGTAATTATAATGGAATATTGTTATTAAGAAAAGTTTGTCAAGTCACAATATTTTTTTGAATTTGTTAAATATCTAAGTAATTCGTTTTTGAGTAACTACGTACAGTGCCAGCTCTTAGTCTTATATATAGATTTTATTGTATAAACCACTCATTTCTAAAGTTGTCTCACCGAGGATAATTTGTAATTTTGTTTTATGTACATTAATTGCATCTGCCACGGTGGGCGGTTATTGTTAAGGACAGAGGTCCTTGGTGGGCGGTATGTTTGGTATAATAATATAAAGTCAGTTAACACTTTTGGTTGACATTCCAATCGATAGATGGCGCTGCACACAATGTCTCGCAACGAGTAATAAGATCACCAGAAGCTTGAAGAATATTCGGGTGGATCTGGTTTTTCTACTACCCGTCTAATAATATAAATAAAAAAAGGTTTGATACTGGCATATACTTCCGTGTGTTATTTTGCCCTTTAGCTCGTAGCTTAGATCATCCCTGAACAGAGGACCAACAATTTTTCTAAGAAACTGTACGTAATAATATTAGTTTCTTACATCTTTCGATTATATGTATAATTATATAATCGTAGAAGAGATTTAGCCCCGTCGGTCTGCGGACGGCATCATTAAGTTGGCGCCGGCTGTCACTGAAAATCAGCGCTTGGACTCTGTCTTGCATAGTAGCCGGCAAAATGCTGAGCGACAGCTGTTTTGCTTGGATGTAATGCTTGTTTCCGCATAACTATTTCTTTTTCTTTCGTATTTGTTTTTGCACGATGGTTACCGCATACAATCGTATTTTATTATCAATCAAAAACCAACAGACTCATTGCGTAATACTCTATCAGTAGCAATGGGTTTACTTTTGATTTTTCAACAACATTCATTGCGTTATATACATTGTTAAATAGGCCCCTTTTTGAAGTGAAACTTCTTTAGGCACGCTTGACTTGGGGAGTAAGTTGGCGAAAGCGTTACGAAAAATGATCGGGCAAGGCGAACGGAAGTTAAGTGGGGGATATAAGCACAGAGGCGCCCGTGGCGCAAGCTTGGTACTACAAGGTCTACAACGAGTTTTTTTTTTTTTTCAATAAAAATAGAAGATCTATGCAAAAAAAATTTTTTTTTTTAAATTTTGGGACACGGATACACTTATTTATTTATTTAGTCCCTCCTGTATCCCCCCTCACCCCTTAATATTCCCACGAAAATACCCCCCCCCCCCTCATTGATTACCTTACCCCCCGTGGATTATCTCGGGAACCAGAGGTCGTGGACTACCCGAGTTTGGGTCCCCTGATTCAGGAGGAGAGCCCGACCTTTTGGCCCCGAGGGAATCCACTGTTTTTTTTTTTTTTTTTTATATTGGAGGTCTATGCAAAAATATTAATTTATAAATGAAAGCATGAAATAAATTGAAATATTTATAGAAAACTAATATATGTATATGTGTATACATGTATATACTGTACATATATATGTCGGAGACAGCGACGGCAGAGCGGTAGGATCGACAGCATCTTCGTGCGGTGGTATAGCTTCCGTTTCGTAGGTGAGTTTTGAATTGTAGCACGACGTTTAGATATACCCTCCAATCTTCATAATAACAATTTGAATAGGCAAACCGACAGTTTCGGTTCGGAGATGTGCCTTGGTCCGCGTCTCGATGCAAAGTCACCGTTCGACGAACCCCACTTTCCAAAGCGACTCTGTCCATGTGACGTCATCACAAAATAACGTCACAAGCGTTCGCCCCTCTACTACGTAAATCAAATCAGCAACTTCTATTAAAATTATATCGACGATCTCCGACACGGCCAGCCTGACGAGTTGCACGTCCTTGTGCATCTTCATCATCCCAGCGGCTTTCCCAGTCGCATTCAAAGCTCCCTCAGCCCCGTAGTCCGGGGTCTGCTTCACCAGTCCAACTTCCGATTCCGGCCAAACTTCGATATTTTCCGTTGCACGTCCTTGTGCATGTCTGTAACAAATTTAAAAAAAAACACAGAAAACCGACTTTGAAGCATTTTTGAGAGCTCGGCCAACCTGACCGTCACACGTCACGTTTAGTTACAATGACTATTAGGAAACCAAACAAGCTTAATCATTTTAACAACTTAAACGCAAGAGCATCCTTCAAGCCTCATAATTATCAAAATTCAAAAAGAAAACAAAAGGTTCCTCCAAGCCTCATAATTATCAAATCAAAATCATAATCTTCAATAAGAAAACACACCATGGCCCGCTACCACGGTAGCTAGTGACAACTCATAGTTGACACCCATATCGTCATCACGTCTTGTGATACGACCAACTCTAGAGTTCACGACTCCCAGGTCAACACATGACCGTACAACTAATAGTCTCCTCTGAGACCCAGGTCCCTGCCACATCACTAGCTGCCCATCGCCCCCTGAACAACTCCTCACTGAGTTGCAGTTACGACTACAGACTAGTGCATGCAGTGCGACCATATCTACCAGAGTCCCCGCCACATCACTAGCTGCCCATCGCGCCCTGAACAACTCCTCACTGAGTTGCAGTTACGACTACAGCCTAGTGCATGCAGTGCGACCATACCTAATAGTGTCCATGCCACACCACTAGCTGCCCATCGCGCTCTGAACAACCCCTCATTGGGTTGCAGTTACGACTACAGACTAGTGCGTGCAGCGCGACCATACCTACTAGTGTCCCCGCCACACCACTAGCTGCCCATCGCGCTCTGAACAACCCCTCACTGGGTTGCAGTTACGACTACAGACTAGTGCGTGCAGCGCGACCACATAGCCATGATACGTGTTCTATTTGCTGGCGGAGGCAGCCTCCTCACCATCTTCTACATTTTGAAAATCTAACTCAGCAGACATTACTTGGAAAAATCTTTCGTACCTATGCGATCGTGGAGTACTTTAAGTTCTGTTTCCAATCAACGATTTTAATAGGTAACGATCGCCATTATCGCCATCAAACAACTCACCAATATTAAATTTCATTACTTTAGCTCACTTTTATCAAATTTAGATTTTTCGTAAATAGCACTCATTACTATATTAGTTACCGCTTGTTCTCTTGAGAAGATTTAATAGTCTAGCCACACATACTATCAGAAGCTCAAGTGAGCTCGTAACTATAGGCCACAATGAACTTTAGTTTTGAATTAAAGACAAACCAGACACGAGACATCATAATTTTAAAACCCTGATTTAAAATTTCTCAGCCCATTATAACAAACAATAATCGGGTAGTACAAGAAATAAAATTTGCAAAAATAACTCTTATTATCGTGTCGCAAAGAAATGGTTCAGCACACAATACACTGGCACAACCTTGTACACTGTATATATACTGGCGCGTGTATACATACACCAATGAAATTACAGATTGCTTGACAAGAGAACATTCGGCCACGGAATCAAAATAAAAATTGTACGACTCACCGGATTATGGCAATTTTCCACAAACACCTGCCACTCGGCAGTTGTCAACCGTTGCAAACCAGACATCTCTGAGCTCTCATAAAACTCCATTACATTACCACAAACGTTTTGGGTATTTTGACACCTTCTCATCGCCTGCAGAGTAGATGCTCAAGTCTTGAAACCTTGTGCGTTCCGCAAAGCGCACGCAGCTCCGGCTGCGCCGCACGCAGCTCCAGCAGCGCCACACGTCATTGATGCGATTCACCAAGTAGCTAGAAGCGCGCTACGCAAGCGCACTTTGCACGCTCCGCAAGCTCACCTTGCGTGCTCCGCAAGCGCACCTTGCGTGCTGCGCAAGCGCACCTTGCACACTTCGTAAGCGCACCTCGCTCGCCAAGCATCAGCCAGCACTGACGCGCGCCAAGCATCAGCCAGCACTGTCGTGACAGCGCCGCGTCCAGCCGCACGTACACGCCTGCAGCACACTCCTGCAGCGCACCTTGCGCGGATCAATCTCTTCTCCGTCAGCAATTGAGCGCAACTTCACGTTCACTTCCAGCCTCACGTTATTCTGTTCCTTGATTTATAACGAGATTGTGAGCAGTGTAGTTCTTTATCCAACTTCTGATGTCGGAGACAGCGACGGCAGAGCGGTAGGATCGACAGCATCTTCGTGCGGTGGTATAGGTTCCGTTTCGTAGGTGAGTTTTGAATTGAAGCACGACGTGTAGATATACCCTCCAATCTTCATAATAACAATTTGAATAGGCAAACCGACAGTTTCGGTTCGGAGATGTGCCTTAGTCCGCGTCTCGATGCAAAGTCACCGTTCGACGAACCCCACTTTCCAAAGCGACTCTGTCCATGTGACGTCATCACAAAATAACGTCACAAGCGTTCGCCCCTCTACTACGTAAATCAAATCAGCAACTTCTATTAAAATTATATCGACGATCTCCGACATATATATATATACATACAGATGGTGCGAAAGAAGTTTCACTTCAGTCGTGTGGTCATAAGCACACTCGTTTTTTTTTGAATATATGGAGCAATGGATTAACAATATTCTTCATAATGATAGTAATAGTGTGTTTGTTGCTAATCCATTTTCAAAAATTCCTCAAATGAAAATTGAGATTCGATTTTGGAAATTTTGGCAATGGTAGCATCATTGTAGAGGAGATTATTATAAATAAATATTTGGCTTAAATGGCTAAATATAAGTTGTAGGTAGATCATCCACAGGTGGCCAAACCCAATACGGAGGACAATTGACAGAGGACAAAGTGAACAATTGACAATCAAAGTCAATGCTACTTACAGGATCTAATTACAGAGTCTCTTGGAATCATGCGACCGACCGGAATAACAAGTAGCTGGAAAATATAACCAGATTCACAATATTTGTCGCTAGTAATAAAGGTGAATTCTCGCAAAGTCTTATTGAATTTAATTAAGATTTGTTATCGTAAACAAATTTAAATATCCCAACTCTTAACTAATATTTAGTAGCGATATTTAGGGTTGGAATATTTGGAGTTGTTTAACAGAAGTAGTAATTGGAGGTATTTGATTTTAATTTGTTCTGTTATTATTTTAGATTTATGTTATGTTGTAGGTTCTTTTGATTTATTTTGTTCTAATAACAAAGCCAAGTTTATTATTTAAACAATGAAGTTACAGTTAGTCTTTTTTCGTATTTTTTAATAACTAATAAACTAGTGTAATCCTTCTCTGTATGAGAGGAGACTTGTGCCCAGCAGTGGGACGAGAAAAAAAAGGTTGATGATGATGATGATGTGATGATAAACTAGTGCTTGACCGCAATCCCTCCTGTTCGTAAGCAGTGATGCAATCGTTGGTGGTAAATCGCTCTAGTTTATTAAGCCTATTCACTAAAAAAACAAAATAGTGAATATTAAGGAAGACGGCAGCTGAGCGAGGTGATGCAATGTTAAATCCAGCTATATGACCAACGATGCTGCACCAGTGGGAGATTGATCTGGAGACGCTCCACAACCAAACTCCCGACACTACAACATTTGGCGCATCGTACCCGGCACATATCACAACACAACAACTCAGACCCGTCCTACGTTGAATGGTATACTACCAAATGATTGAAAAAAAATTCCCTGTTGTGAGCAACAAGCGACCAAACATAGGTCTCCGCGGGTTACTGTTTCACTACGACCGCTGACCGACCGACACTACTGACGATGCGTCCGCCCACACCGCAATCAAAACGATGGACTTTCTGGACAGTACACCAGTCAAACTCCCGAGTCACCCTTCTTACAGCCCTGACCTAGCACCGTGTGACTTCTTATTCCTAAATATAAAAGATCAGCTCAAAGGGATACAATTTTCGTCGCCGGATGATGCGCTGTCAGCGTTCGAGCAAGCTGTAAACGAGGTGTCTGGTTCATACGCGTGAAACTTTGTATAGAGACTGGAGGTGAGTACTTTAAAAAATGTAATTAAAATATATGTACCTATAGAAAATTTTATTTTATTATCAGAAAACTTTGAGTGTCCCACGTATGTAGGATGACCAATGAATTAGAACTTTAACTTTGCGTTTCTTGAATATTCAATTCGACCGTATATATGGCTTTTAATGTTCGCGGATAACTTCGTCGGTTATGAAACGATTTTGGTGATTCTTTTTTTGTTCGAAAAAAGATATCTTAAAAGTAGTCCGTAAGGAAATCAGGGTCTGATGATGGAAGACCAGGGAAATTAAAGGGAACTTTCAGAAATCGTAGGGGCGTCTAGTGCGTTTCTAAGTTTTTTCATTAAGTATTTTAAAGCACTACAATTTAATAAAGGTCTGGAGTAGATCTTATGATAGAGCCGGGAGACAGGCAAGGGAACTCCTCAACGATTCACCGCAGCTACTTGTGTGCTGAGAACTATACACCTAAAAGCCAGTTCTGGGAACACCTCAACGATTTAGAATACTTACCTTGTGTTTGGACTTAATTTATTTGTATTGACGAAAACTTTGCACCCAAAGGGGTTATATCATTATAACCCATTTGGGTACAAAGGTCTGCCGTAGATCTGATGATCGTGCCGAGAGACAGTAGAGGGAATCCCTCAATAATTTACAGCATCGAAATTTAACATAGGACAACCAATACCTACTCCTCACGTTTATGCAACAATCAACTAAAATCATTGCTCATGCTTTCATTTTGGTCCCGTAGGAATTTTATAGAAATCGGTTTAGTAAGTACATTGGTTTTTAAACCATAATTACATGTAAAAATTAAAGTAAACATATTACTTCGTTTGTTGCGGGCCTTTTCACACCTGTGTTGGCGTCAGCGTCCAATCTGACCGGATACAGCTGAACAGTACTTTTCACAACTAAAAAGTGTACAATGAAAAATTAACTGACTTCCATAAAAACACGCCAAAGTGAAAAACAAAAGTCACCGACTTCCGAAATTAGTTATTTTTCAATTGGTAGTGTTTTTTGGAATTTGGGTGATTTTCATTGTAAAACAGTTTTTATCAAATAACGAAATCAGAATATTCGAATCATTATTATAAAACAAAATTAAGTAAGTATTATACATTTTGAAAACATGAAAATGATAAAAAATTAGACATAATTTTAAGAAATTATTTTATGACAACTGGACATAGAATTAACATTCTAACATCTTAAAGCACAAAGAAGACAACAGTAGGCCTTTTTATTTAAAAAAAAAATGTTTGTGTTTATTTTTAAAGTATTTTTTTTATCAATTTTACTTCTATAATTATTAGGGAGATTATTGAACAATTTCACGGTAAATGATTTGATTTTGTACTTATCTCGGCACGGTAGCGGATCAAATCTTTTGGAATAACATAATTATACGAATAAAAGTTCTTGCACGCGATTTCATCTACTTATTTTTTTTTTTTTTGTTCTTCGATCCAACGCGTCACATCGCAGTGCATGTCCGCGCCATTACATAGTTTTACTTAGAGTTCTTTTTTAACCTCTTCCTATTTGCTCGGCTCCCAAGAGTTTTAGCATAATGTTAGATAGTCGTTAACTTTCCTCATGACTTGGACTATGAAAAGCAAAAGATGGTTACTAACCTAAAGTCCATCTGTGTGCTAAATTTCATCTAAATCCATACAGCTGTTTTAGCTTGAAAGCATCATAAACAAACCAACAGACCAGATTACAAATTCAATACAATTGTTAAAACAATACAGTTAAGAGGGAACTCTAGGTGGTGCTTTCTCTATACAAACGAAATCCGCTGTTTTCTTCGTGGATAATGTTTTTAGAGCAATATTTTTTTTACAATTTTACACTGTGATTATACGTGCCCCTGTCATTTGATTTTTTTCAAAACTTAATTAATATAAGAAATACGATACTTAAAAATCGCGACCCATTTTTACCGTGATGATTCAGATGACTGTTAGACAAACGTAATAAGTTTTTGACAAAAAAGAAAATAATAAAAGCATAGGTATACTTTTCCTCTAAATTTTAATATAAAAATAATTGGAATCTGTCGTGTTTTGAAAAAGAAAACAGCGGAATACGAAACGTCGTTTGGTCAACGTTTTTGTAGGTAAAATCAGCCTGAGCTGTAACCGTCCTTTTCACTCTTTACCGGGAGAGGTTGAAAACAGCGCGACGGCAACAGTTTCTTCAAATACTTACCTAATTTCCAAATTCCTCGGCACTAGAGTCCCCTCTTAATACCTGGAACATTTGATAAATTGATTACATACTGATATAACGAGCTCAAAAACTAACTAACCATAAGAAATAACGGTCAAGTAAATAAAATCGACTTTAATTGTGTGACAGATTGATTAATTTTATACAATATATAAATAGGTATGTATGGTCATACAAAATCACAGTCAGCCTCTATAAGGCCTCAAGAATGTTGAAGTCACTCATCTTTCTTGTTATAATAGCAAGCATCAGTAAAATCAAGTGTCAAGAGGACTACAATGATGTTATCGTGATGCGACGCGATGCTGATCCAGATCCAGACGTGTTCAAAGGAGCTTGTATCCCCCCCGAGGAGAGAGATGCTAACACTGGCTTATGCCGCAAACCATTCCGACGAAGTTTCCCTTATATCATGATCCGACGCAGTGCAGATTTAAATATAATCAAAGAACTTTGTATCCCCCCCGAGGAAATAGATGAGACTGGCAGATGCCGCATACCATTCCGACGAACTGCATTTAAAGATATAAACTTGTACAAGATTAAAAATAAAAATTGATTAATAAAAATAGATGAGCAATGGGTTAAATACAATTGGCACTTATTAATTTTTTTCCCCTTTATAATTCATAAAAAAATTATACGTTGCATTAATTCTACTTTTATTTCTTAAATAACCATCGTGTACCATATTTTAGGATTTAACAAAAATTTGCAACTTTGATCCCCAAGATACAGATTAACGTCTAGTTTGGGGATCACCGTTGAAGTAGCAGTGTACTTCAAATTAGTAATAAGCAACTTCAATTTAAAATCACAATACATATTTTACTATGCCTAACAGGATTGTTTGTAGACAGTCATTTTAATACAATCAGATAATTGTTTTTCGGAGGTAATATCAAACGTCGACTTTTTATATTGCATAATTTCTACAATGATTATTTTACGAGGTTGTAATATTGAGTTGAAGAAATAGTTGTGTTTACAACACAAGGTACATAATGTTTTAAGTATCCAAACACTGGAAACATTATAAGCTGATTATATATGTGTAACTAGCTTTCCGCCCGCGGCTTCACCTGCTTAGAATTCGGTTATATCGCGCTTTTTAGATTTCCCTCGGGAATAACAATTTTTTCCGAGATAAAAAGTACCCTATTATTCAATCCGAAAAAAGAAATTACTTCTTGAAATACTTTTTAAAAAATTGAAGCTGAGACCAAACTGTGAACATTCTTAATAATACAAAAATTGCTGATCTGATCGGCAGATGTTGTCCTTCGCTGATTGTATTAATGTCAAAATTTTACTTTTCAAATATAGAATTAGAGTAACAAAACGAATAACCGAAAAGAAAACGCCGGCAGGTGACAAAAAAACGCCAACTTTTTCAGGACTGAATAACTGATTCTCTATTCAAATTGTCTATTCTTCTCGCGGAAATCAGGGAGTAGGGAATTTCGTTGATTTTTGTTTAAATAGGTAGTAAAAACAACTTTTTACGGTTCGTAATTCAGAAAATATATATCCAAGTGAATCGGTTCACAATCTTTGTAAACGCAATAAAATTTCAATTCAACATTCCAAATAACCTAAGTTAGTTTGTGAAAACGTTATGTTCATAAAATGGTAGTTTCGTTGTGAAAAACAGACCCCAAAAGCTAAGGAGTGACCTGTCCATACTAGCTTAGCCTAATACATCCCACAGCGGAATATAGAAAACTGACGCGGATGTGTCAAATCAGCTGTAAAAGACTCGACGTTAAAACATACACTCAATTTTCTTTTTTGGAAATTCTGAAGTCTGAATAAGATTCCATATTTAAACAAACCTTTTTACGATTGTTCAAATAATTTTGAATTCTATTGCGCTGGTGGTATGAGGAATGCTAGCTGCAGTAATTAGTTGGCATGGTAACAACTTTTTTTCTTTTAATGCCATCCTTATGCTTACAGAATAAAAGCCAAAATCGCTTGAACAAACTGTCATCATCATCATCATTTCAGCCGAAAGACGTCCACTGCTGGACATAGGCCTCCCTCAAGGTTCTCCACGACGACCGGTTCTGCGCCTCCCGCATCCAGCGGTTTCCCGCGACCTTCACCAGGTCGTCGGTCCACCTTGTCGGGGGCCTACCCACGCTACGTCTTCCAGTGCGTGGTCGCCACTCGAGAACCCGTCGGCCCCATCGGGCATCGGTTCTACGGGCAATGTGTCCAGCCCACTGCCACTTTAGTGTTGCAATTCTTCGGGCTATGTCGGTTACTCTCGTTCTTCGGCGGATCTCCTCATTCCTGATTCGATCGCGCAGTGAAACCCCAAGCATAGCCCTCTCCATTGCCCTTTGAGTGACTTTGAGCCTTCTCATAAGGCCCATTGTTAGCGACCACGTCTCAATTCCATATGTCATCACTGGCAACACACACTGGTCGAAGACTTTTGTCTTAAGACACTGCGGTATTTCGGACGAGAAGATTCTTCGTAGCTTCCCGAAAGCACCCCAGCCGAGTTGGATTCGACGATTGACCTCTTTCTCAAAGTTGGACCTTCCTAACTGGATAGTTTGTCCCAGGTACACGTAACTGTTAACAACTTCGAGAACAGAGTCTCCAATCTTTATAGGAGTCGGTACAACATGGGCATTAGACATGACTTTCGTCTTGCCCATGTTCATTTTAAGACCGACTCGCTCGGAGGCTCTACTGAGGTCTTCGAGCATTGTACTCAGGTCCTCCGCGGTCTCAGCCATGACTACGATATCATCAGCAAACCGAAGGTGTGTCATGTACTCGCCATTGATGTTGATGCCCAGTCCTTTCCAGTCCAGAAGACATCCCCCAATGCAGCGGTGAACAATTTCGGGGAGATAACATCTCCCTGTCTGACACCACGCTGGAGAGGTATTGGTTTCGAGGTCTGGTCCTGTATTCGGACTGACATGGTGGCGTTTTCGTACAAACCCTTCAGCGCTTCAATATACCGATAGTCTACTTGGCACCGCTGGAGAGACTGCAGTACAGCCCAGGTCTCGATCGAATCAAAGGCTTTTTCGTAGTCCACAAACGCCAAGCAAAGGGGTAGGTTATACTCCTCGGTCTTCTGTATAACCTGCCGTAGCGTATGTATGTGGTCTACTGTGCTGAAGCCCTTTCGGAAACCGGCTTGTTCGGGTGGCTGGAACTCGTCAAACCTGCAGGCGAGACGATTCGTGAGGACTCTCGAAAACAACTTATAGACATGACTCAGAAGTGAGATGGGTCTGTAGTTTTTCAAAAGGGTGTTGTCACCCTTTTTGAAAAAGAGTACCACCACACTTCTGTGCCATGCCTGTGGCGTTTTTCCCTTGACTATGACGGAATTAAATAACTTCTGAAGGGCCCTAAGGATCGGTTCACCACCCGCCTTCAGTAGCTCTGCCTTTATTCCGTCATCGCCCGGCGCCTTGTTGTTTTTAAGCTGTTTCAGAGCCAATCGATTCTCCTGCAGACTAACGTCCGGGATATCTTCGGTGTAGTGTCGGGTTAATCTTGCTCTAGGGTCTTCAGCAAGATTTAATGCGGGTTTTGTCGTTGAAGTGTAGAGCTGTCCATAGAAATTCTCGACTTCCCTCAAAAGCTCGGGCCCGGACGTTATGATCCTGCCGTCGTCAGTCTTCAGCTTGCCTAGCCGGCTATGCCCAATAGTCAGATCCCTCGCGAAAACTTTAGAGCCTCTGTTTCGCTCTATGGCCTCCGTTATACGCTCGGTATTATACCGACGTAGGTCGCGCTTCAGAGACTTTGAGATCTGCTTATTGAGCTGCCGGTATCTGCAAGCATCACTTGACGAACGCAAAACCATCTCACGTCTATCCTCCATGAGCTCGAGAGTGTAGTCCGAGAGCTTTTTAGTTCTATTTGTACGGCGGGTCTTAAAATACTTGGTCCCGACCGTACGGACAGCTTCTAGAAACCCGTCATTGTATTCGTACACGTCACCACTTAGGCATTCGAAGCGATTTTGGAGCTCGAGCTGGAAACCTTCGGAGTTATGGATCTGGATGGGTGCTGGCCGGAGCGTAGACTTCATCAGGCGAGATCTTTCGGACACTATGTTCAGATTCAATGTGCCTCTGACCATACGGTGATCGCTGCCGCATTTGAGCGAGTTGATCACTGAGACATCATTGAATATGTGCCTTTCTGTCGTCATAATGAAGTCTATCTCGTTCTTAGTGACCCCGTCGGGACTGATCCAAGTCCACTTCCGCTGTTCACGCTTCTTGAAGAAGGAGTTCATCATAAAGAGTCCCTCCTTCTCCATGAAGCCAGCTAACATGTGGCCTCGGTAGTTCCGACGCCTAAATCCAAAATTTCCCAGTCCGAGCTCTTCACCGCTCCGTTTTCCAAGTTTAGCGTTGAAGTCCCCCATGATAACGCTGTAGTGAGTTTTTGAGCTATGTATGGCTTTAGAGATGTCCTCATACATAGTCTCTACTTCATCGTCGGAGTGTGTCGAGGTCGGGGCGTATACCTGAATGACCTTCAGCGAATACTGTTTGGTTATTCTGAGTACCAGGAACGCCACCCTGGTGGACACACTCTCGATCTTCACTACATTGTCCACAAGAGACCTGTGGACGAGGAACCCGACACCACCTTGGGACTGATGGTCGCCCTCCCGGAAATAGAGCAAGTTACCGGATTTAAGGATTATCGAGTCCTCACCCTCTCTTCGGACTTCAGATAATCCCAGGACACCCCATCGTAACCTGCTCAATTCTTCCTCCAGTTCAATAACCCTCTCGTCGGTCCGCAGTGTGCGCACGTTCAGTGTTGCCAGGTCGATCCGTCGTTGTTTGTGGTAGCCGGATCTCTTCCGGAGATTCTTCGCACCCCTTGCCCCGCCGTTACCTTGGCCGCTACCACAATGACCAGGAATAGCGGAGCTGCCGGGGACTAGGGGCCTTGGCTTAGTCGTGTGCATCATTATGGGGGGGGGGGGGGGTTGCCATAATCCCCACGCTTGGCAAGCGGGTTGGGGATCGCAGGATTTGATATTCCACAGAAGAAGCGCTGCTGCCCGCTTCCCTGGTGAGAGAGTACCCTTAGTCGCCTCTTACGACACCCACGGGAGGATATGGGTTGGTACTATTCTAAGCCCGGTACCACACGGGGTTGAACAAACTGTAGTAAAGGTGTGTTAAACTGTATAATTTTGTTCTGAATGAAGAATAGGTGAAGAAAAAGTGAAAATTATCATTTCAGATTTTTTAAGAATTTTAGGCTGGCCACGAACGCTAACATAATATGAATGACACAGAAACTATTCTAAAGTTTGATTCAGTAGATATGAGTTTGTATCAGAAAACAGCATATCGTATTGAGCTTTACAACTTGGCTATCCATTCAAAGCTACATTTTGAGCCAAAAGAAGTAGGACAGTTTGTTTGCGTCACAGATGTGAATGACTTTTGTTTTTGCAGATATTTTTTTTCTTGGTGTTACTGGATTTTTGGGTCAGATTTTATGTTGCATGGTTGAGTATAAGGAAATTAGTGGTAGCGTCATTGTAGTAGAGATTGTTTTAAATTAATAATATTTGGTTTAAATAGCTAAATATAAGTTGTAGGTCATCCACAGGTAGCCAAACCTAATACGGAGGACCAACAATTTTTCTTAGAAACTGTACGTAATAATATTAGTTTCTTACATCTTTCGATTATATGTATAATTATATAATCGTAGGAGAGATTTAGCCCCGTCGGTCTGCGGACGGCATCATTAAGTTAGCGCCGGCTGTCACTGAAAATCAGCACTTGGACTCCGTCTTGCATAGTAGCCGGCAAAATGCTGAGCGACAGCTGTTTTGCTTGGATGTAATGCATGTTCCCGCCCAACAATTTCTATTTCTTTTGTATTTGTTTTTGCACGATGGTTACCGCATACAATCGTATTTTATTATCAATCAAAAACCAACAGACTCATTGTGTAATACGCTATCAGTAGCAATGGGTTTACTTTTGATTTTTCAACAACATTCATTGCGTTATTTACATTGTTAAATAGGCCCCTTTTTGAATATATGGAGCAATGGATTAACAATATTCTTCATAATGATAGTAATAGTGTGTTTGTTGCTAATCCATTTTCAAATGAAAATTGAGATTCGATTTTGGAAATTTTGGAAATGGTAGCCTCATTGTAGAGGAGATTATTATAAATAAATATTTGGCTTAAATGGCTAAATATAAGTTGTAGGTAGATCATCTACAGGTGGCCAAACCCAATACGGAGGACTAACAATATTTTTAAGAAAGTGTACGTAATATTATAACAAAGTGAACAATTGACAATCAAAGTCAATGCTACTTACAGGATCTAATTACAGAGTCCCTTGGAATCATGCGACCGACCGGAATAACAAGTACCTGGAAAATATAACCAGATTCACAATATTTGTCGCTAGTAATAAAGGTGAATTCTCGCAAAGTCTTATTGAATTTAATTAAGATTTGTTATCGTAAACAAATTTAAATATCCCAACTCTTAACTAATATTTAGTAGCGATATTTAGGGTTGGGATATTTGGAGTTGTTTAACAGAAGTAGTAATTGGAGGTATTTGATTTTAATTTGTTCTGTTATTATTTTAGATGTTATGTTATGTTGTAGGTTCTTTTGATTTATTTTGTTCTAATAACAAAGCCAAGTTTATTATTTGAATAATGAAGTTACAGTTAGTCTTTTTTCGTATTTTTTAATAATTAATAAACTAGTGTAATCCTTCTCTGTATAAAAGAAGACTTGTGCCCAGCAGTGGGACGATAAGAAAAAGGTTGATGATGATGATGTGATGATAAACTAGTGCTTGACCGCAATCCCTCCTGTTGGTAAGCAGTGATGCAATCGTTGGTGGTAAATCGCTCTAGTTTATTAAGCCTATTCACTAAAAAATCAAAATAGTGAATATTAAGGAAGACGGCAGTTGAGCGAGGTGATGCAATGTTAAATCCAGCAATATGACCAACGATGCTGCACCAATGGGAGATTGATCTGGAGACGCTCCACAACCAAACTCCCGACACTACAACATTTGGCGCATCGTACCCGGCACATATCACAACACAACAACTCAGACCCGTCCTACGTTGAATGATATACTACCAAATGATTGAAAAAAAATTCCCTGTTGTGAGCAACAAGCGACCAAACATAGGTCTCCGCGGGTTACTGTTTCACTACGACAATGCGTCCGCCCACACCGCAATCAAAACGATGGACTTTCTGGACAGTACACCAGTCAAACTCCTGGGTCACCCTTCTTACAGCCCTGACCTAGTACCGTGTGACTTCTTATTCCTAAATATAAAAGATCATCTCAAAGGGATACAAATTTCGTCGCCGGATGATGCGCTGTCAGCGTTCGAGCAAGCTGTAAACGAGGTGTCTGGTTCATAAGCATGAAACTTTGTATAAAGGCTGGTGGCGAGTACCTTAAAATGTAATTAAAATATATGTACCTATAGAAAATTTTATTTTAATATCGTAAAACTTTCTGAGTGTCTCACGCATGTAGGATGACCAATGGATTAGAACTTTAACTTTGCGTCCATTAAGAATAATAAACTTTACTTTGTAAAATAATATGTACATAATTAACATTATTCAATCACATCGAACGAATCACAAAGGCATTGATAATGATTTAATTAATTTTTAATTGACTTCAAAAAGGAGGAGGTTATTCAATTCGACCGCATATATGCCTTTTTATGTTCGCGGATAACTTCGTCGGTTATGAAACGATTTTGGTGATTCTTTTTTTGTTCGAAAAAAGGTATCTTAAAAGTAGTCCGTAAGGAAATCAGGCTCTGATGATGGAAGACCAGGGAAATTAAAGGGAACTTTCAGAAATCGTAGGGGCGTCTAGTGCGTTTCTAAGTTTTTTCATTAAGTATTTTAAAGCACTACAGTTTAATAAAGGTCTGGAGTAGATCTGATGATGGAGCCGGGAGACAGACAAGGGAACTCCTCAACGATTCACCGCAGCTACATTGTGTGCTGAGAACTATACACCTAAAAGCCAGTTCTGGGAACACCTCAACGATTTAGAATACTTACCTTGTGTTTGGACTTAATTTATTTGTATTGACGAAAACTTTGGACCCAAATGGGTTATATCATTATAACCCATTTGGGTACAAAGGTCTGCCGTAGATCTGATGATCGTGCCGAGAGACAGTAGAGGGAATCCCTCAATAATTTACAGCATCGAAATTTAACATAGGACAACCAATACCTACTCCTCACGTTTATGCAACAATCAACTAAAATCATTGCTCATGCTTTCATTTTGGTCCCGTAGGAATTTTATAGAAATCGGTTTAAAAACCAATATACTTAACATTGGTTTTTAAACCATAATTACGTGTAAAAATTAAAGTAAACTTATTACTTCGTTTGTTGCGGGCCTTTTCACACCTATGTTGGCGTCAGCGTCCAATCTGACCGGATACAGCTGAACAGTACTTTTCACAACTAAAAAGTGTAAAATGAAAAATTAACTGAATTACATAAAAACACGCCAAAGTGAAAAACAAAAGTCACCGACTTCCGAAATTAGTTATTTTTCAATTGGTAGTGTTTTTTGGAATTTGGGTGATTTTCATTGTAAAAAAGTTTTTATCAAATAACGAAATCAGAATATTCGAATCATTATTATAAAACAAAATTAAGTAAGTATTATACATTATGAAAATGATAAAAAATTAGACATAATTTTAAGAAATTATTTTATGACAACTGGACATAGAATTAACATTATAACATCTCAAAGCACAAAGAAGACAACAGTAGGCCTTTTAATTTAAAAAAAAAAATCATGTGTGTTTATTTTAAAAATATTTTTTTATCAATATTACCTCTTAAATTATTAGGAGGATTATTGAACAATTTCACGGTAAATGATTTGATTTTGTACTTATCTCGGCACGGTAGCGGAGCAAATCTTTTAGAATAACATAATTATACGAATAAAAGTTCTTGCACGCGATTTCATCTACTTATTTTTTTTTTGTTCTTCGATCCAACGCGTCACATCGCATTGCATGTCCGTGCCATTACATAGTTTTACTTAGAGTTCTTTTTTAACCTTTTCCTATTTGCTCGGCTCCCAAGAGTTCTAGCATAATGTTAGATAGTCGTTAACTTTCTTCATGACTTGGACTATGAAAAGCAAAAGATGGTTACTAACCTAAAGTCCATCTGTCTGCTAAATTTCATCTAAATCCATACAGCTGTTTTAGCTTGAAAGCATCACAAACAAACCAACAGACCAGATTACAAATTCAATACAATTGTTAAAACAATACAGTTAAGAGGGAACTCTAGGTGGTGCTTTCTCTATACAAACGTAATCCGCTGTTTTCTTCGTGGATAATGTTTTTAGAGCAATATTTTTTTTACAATTTTACACTGTGATTATACGTGCCCCTGTCATTTGATTTTTTCCAAAACTTAATTAATGTAAGAAATACGATACTTAAAAATCGCGACCCATTTTTACCGTGATGTTTCAGATGACTGTTAGATAAACGTAATAAATTTTTGACAAAAAAGAATAATAATAAAAGCATAGGTATACTTTTCCTCTAAATTTGAATATAAAAATAATTGGGATCTGTCGTGTTTTGAAAAAGAAAACAGCGGAATACGAAACGTCGTTTGGTCAACGTTTTTGTAGGTAAAATCAGCCTGAGCAGCAACTGTCCTTTTCACTCTTTACCGGGAGAGGTTGAAAACAGCGCGACGGCAACAGTTTCTTCAAATACTTACCTATTTTCCAAATTCCTCGGCACTAGAGTCCCCTCTTAATACCTGGAATATTTGATAAATTGATTACATACCGATATAACGAGCTCAAAAACTAACTAACCATAAGAAATAACGGTCAAGTAAATAAAATCGATTTTAATTGTGTGACAGATTGATTAATTTTATACAATATATAAATAGGTATGTATGGTCATACAAAATCACAGTCAGCCTCTATAAGGCCTCAAGAATGTTGAAGTCACTCATCTTTCTTGTTATAATAGCAAGCATCAGTAAAATCAAGTGTCAAGAGGATTACAATGATGTTATCGTGATGCGACGCGATGCTGATCCAGATCCAGACGTGTTCAAAGGAGCTTGTATCCCCCCCGAGGAGAGAGATGCTAACACTGGCTTATGCCGCAAACCATTCCGACGAAGTTCCCGACGTCTTTCCAAAGAAGATTTAGATGCAATTAAAAGAATTTGTATTATCCCCCCCATGAAAAGAGATAAGAGAGGCAGATGCAAATGGCCAAAGATTCCGGATATATTTAATAATGTAAAAAATAGATGAGCAATGGGTTAAATACAATTGGCACTTATTAATTTTTTTTTTCCTTTATTATTCATAAAAAATTTATACGTTGCATTAATTCTACTTTTATTTCTTAAATAACCATCGTGTACCATCTTTCAGGATTTAACAAAAATTTGCAACTTTGATCCCCAAGATACAGATTAACGTCTAGTTTGGGGATGTACATTGCTACTTCATTAATAATAAGCAACTTCAATTTAAAATCAAAATATTTTACTATGCCTAACAGAGGATTGTTTGCAGACAGTCATTTTAATACAATCAGATAATTGTTTTTCGGAGGTAATATCAAACGTCGACTTTTTATATTGCATAATTTCTACAATGATTATTTTACGAGGTTGTAATATTGAGTTGAAGAAATAGTTGTGTTTACAACACAAGGTACATAATGTTTTAAGTATCCCGACACTGGAAACATTATAAGCTGATATTATATACCTATGTGTAACTAGCTTTCCGCCCGCGGCTTCACCAGCTTAGAATTCGATTATATCGCGCTTTTTAGATTTCCCTCGGGAATAACAATTTTTTCCGAGATAAAAAGTACCCTATTATTCAATCCGGACTTCTAACTTTACGTTTGCAAAATTTCAAAGCAATCGCTACAGTAAGTATGGCGTGAAAGCGGAACAAACAAACTCACTTTCTGATTTATAATATTAGAAAGGATGTGTATGATGTGAAAGTATCATGTGTTCAAAAGTTTATCCTAGTTTTATTAGATCCTTACATATAAAATTGGCGTTTTGTCGTAAATAAAAAAAAAAAAAAAACATGACGTGTAAAAGTGATCGGTGATCCTACTTGCTTAATAAACGATTTCATTTCATTTCATTTCACTGACCAATTTGATCTCAAATATTTCCTCTTTGGTTTAGAATTTCAAATTCAAATTTATACAGCTATTTGATCGTGTTTTAATTTTTATTTTGGTTTTTTCTCTGCTTCATTGAGTTTACAAAATGGAAAATTTAAAATTTCGCGTTATATACGAATATGAATTCCACCGTGGCACCAGTGCTGCAGAAACGGCTCGAACAATTAATGATGTGTATAGCAGTGGTGTCGCTAGAGAAAGCACAGTGTGTTTTTGGTTCCGACATTTTCGTTCTGGTAATTACAACCTATAGAACAATCCCCGTGGACGGCCGAAGACCAAAGTCGACAATAAATAATTGAAGGCTATTGCGGAAGCGGACTATTGCCCCGTGTGGTGCCGGGCTTAGAATAGTACCAACCCATATCCTACCAAGGGTGTCGTAAGAGGCGACTAAGGGAACTCACCAGGGAAGCGGGCAGCAGCGCTTCTCCTGTGTAATATCAAATCACTGCAATCCCCAACCCGCCTGCCAAGCGTGGGGATTATGGCAAACCCCCCCAATGATGCACACGATAAAGCCCAGGCCCCTAGTCCCCGGCAGCTCCGCTATTCCAGTTAACGATAGCGGACTCGGTTACGGCGGAGCAAGGGGTGCGAACCATCGACCTCAAGAAGAGCACCCAATGAATCTACTAGCAATTGCACAAAAATAGGCAGCAGTATGTAATTTGAATCACCAATGAAAGAGTTCCAGACCTCAAACATTACTGAAATAACAACATCGCCTGGCAACCACTATCGGGGTTACAGATCACCATAATATAGAGGCTTACAGAAATAAAATTCTCACAATACCCTCACGCCTATTGAAGAACGGTTCGCAAGTCTCCGGTGTCCACTCACCGCGCCACTGAACCATGTGTTCAGCAGCGGTCTGGGTCTTCTTCCCATACGTACCAGCAAACAGTTTCAATTCTAATCGATCGTGTGGTAGCACCCACACAATTTTGTAAGGGGCGCGCATACCAGAGTCCAACTTCCCAGTGCTTTGGAAACCCTTGCTGACAGACCTGCTTTAAATTTTGCGGTTCACCTGAATCAGTCTAGACCTTTACTTATCCATGACTCGGCCTAGCCTGACTTTTACAAATTGACTTGCTTTAATTGAATGCCTTTATCCAATAAGTTTCAGCGCGAGAAAATTGGAACGACCAATAGTAAACGGGAGTGTTGGTGTTAAGTTTAATGGGCATACACCCTGTATTTACACTTGACGTTGCAGTACCGGAAATAAAATACTGAGAAAAGTTATTAATTATTTCCAACAGTTTATCCAAGCGACTATCAACTAGAGGGGCATTTATTGGATTTGAAGAAGATCTCTAGTGCGAGCGTACCTTAAACCGTACCTATTAAGAACATCCGTTCCTACTATAGCCGGTGTGTTCATTATATTCGGCAGACAAACAAATCTACCTCGAGGGTTAAGTAGTAAATTTCAATAGGTAGTAGTTTGTTGAGTGGTGTAATTACAGACGCACGTAATTGTTTAAAACTTTAGCGCGACCGATCTCCGCACACCAATCATCAATATTACGTAAGGTAGGATCTAAGTTCGAAATATAAAATGTTGAGATCTACCCGCAGTATTAATCCATAATACGATCTGTATTTGATGAATCAATTTTCTTAGTCTGTTCTGTATTCGATTCCAAACCTAAGTCCCCAACCAAACGGTCCAACTCGTGCAACAAAGTTCGAAACAAAATAGTTCTGATTTCTAGCGGCATCTAAGGGTTTAATTGTTTCAGCAAGAGCACGTGTAGAATCAGACATAACTGAATCGCGTTGCAACGACTGGTTACAATGATTACTGAGCACACTATTATCGGCTAAGCTTTCCGGTGGACGGGCACTAGAAGTTGTTAAAGGATTTGAGGGTAGAAACAAATTAATTAAATAGAAAGAAAGGAATGAAATTTTTTTTTATTCCGCACAAACAAAACGCACTTTCCAACTAAATACCCTAAAAATATATTACAAAGAAAATACAGGAAGAAAAAAAAAACCCCGGCCAGGTCATGATGGAAAACGATCTTTTTCTGATTGGCTTGGGTCTTGGATGTTTATCTATATATGTATCTATTATAAAATATAGTATCGTTGAGTTAGTATCCCATAACACAAGTCTCGAACTTACTTTGGAGCTAGCTCAATCTGTGTGATTTGTCCGTAAAAAAAAATAATAGTTGATTTGATGTCAAAGCCAGGGTCATAGACCATAGACGATGGAAGTAATAAGTACTACGTACAATGTAGTACTTACTACCTCCATGCCATAGGATACATTATTTGATAATTCGATCCGCCTGTCATCCGTACTGCGCCCGCGACACTGGCTCATGTCAACAAACCAAACAACAACTTAAATAATTAAGTGTGTTACAAAACAAGTAACAGTTTAACTGTGCGTCGCATCTGTGCAAGAAAAGGTCGTTGCTCAGCAAAATGCTGTGACTTCAGACGAACCTATTGTCAACAGCGCTGATCTTCAGCAACCACCTCTCGGATGACGTAATGACGTCCCAGCGTGTGAGACAATTTATCGGGTAAGTGTAATTTTTTCACAGGATTAATAAGTGATAAATTAGGTGAAAAAAAAAATAAAAAATATGTATAAATATTGTGTATAGTGTAGTGTGATTTTCTATTAGGTACATAAATATCTTTGATAAATTAGTATTATTGCATTTTTAGCCTTCCCCGTGGGCGTCGATGGCAGCCATTTGCACAACAGCATGGCGCTGGCAGACTATAATATAAGAAACCAGAGAGGATTGGAGCAAGAAAACGAGCGACGTAACGTTCTTGATTTTATTTTTCACTGAACTAACTTTTTAGGTTCACCACCATGTCTTTTATATCATTTTTAAACTTAAAAAAAAACGGTCACCAGTTGGCGCGCTAATCAACTTCCGGAAATAAACATTAAATATTATTTTACTGCAGTTTGTAACGACTTCCGTCGACTACTCAGAGTCAGTATTTTTAATACCGGAAGTCAGTTACAAAAAGTCTCAAATAAATTACAACATTTAGTTAAATTAAAACTAAAAGCTAACATTCGGCCATACTGACATCAAGTTTGTCCTCAAACTATAAGACATTAACAACATAGTGAAATGAAATGAAATGAAATCGTTTATTAAGCAAGTAGGATCACCGATCACTTTTACACGTCATGTTTCTTTTTTATTTTTTCTTTTTTTTTTTTTAAACTAGATGAAGCCGGCATTTCCTAACTGACTACCTCTGAGAAGAAATAGCCGAAACAAACTCAGGGATCATCGTCTTTTTTAAAGTCCAGACATTAAAAATGAAAATGTTTACAATAATTTACGTTGTAATTACGCATATTGCTTAATAACAATGCTTAACAGAGCGAGCAGCTCAGTCCCAAGCCTCTCTATCCTCTAAATAATCTGAGATTTTATAATACCCTTTTTTGCAAAGTTTGGCCTTTATATAGGTTTTATATCGTTTAATGGGTAAGTTTCGAATGTCCATGGGAAGCTTGTTGTAAAAGTGTATACATTGACCCATGAACGAGTTGCCTACTCTGTGGAGATGAGTGTGATGTACAGCAAGATTGTGTTTGTTCCTGGTATTTATATTATGAACTTCGCTTATTTTCTTAAAATTAGATATATTTTTATGTACATACATAAGATTTTCAAATACATATTGCGAAGCTACAGTCAGAATGTTCACCTCTCTGAATTTTTCTCTAAGAGAATCTCTAGGACCAAGGTTGTAAATGGCTCGAACAGCCCTTTTCTGTAAAACAAAGATGGTATTGATGTCCGCACAAGTTCCCCAGAGAAGAATCCCATAAGTCATAAGACTATGAAAATAACTAAAATAAACAATTCTGGCTGTATTCACATCAGTTATCTGTCTAATTTTCTTAACAGCATAAGCGGCAGAACTGAGTCTACCCGACAGCTTCTCAATGTGAGGACCCCATTGTAACTTGGAGTCAATAGTCAATCCAAGAAAAACTGTCGACTCGACAGGGATCAACTCTACTCCATTCAGTTGAACATTGGTACTTAACTGCCTGACATTTGGCGTAGAAAATTTAATGAATTTAGTTTTTTTTTCATTCAAAAGAAGGTTATTTACATTAAACCAATGGACAACTTTCGAAAGTGCATTGTTAACTTCGTCAAAATTTGCTAGCTGACGCTTGACTTTAAAAATAAGAGAAGTGTCATCCGCGAACAATACTATGTTGTGATTATCCCTCACGTGATGAGGTAAGTCATTAATATAAATTAAAAACAAGAAAGGACCTAGAATTGAGCCCTGCGGAACGCCCATGGTGACCTCAGATCCTGCAGATTTGTTGCCATTAACATCAACCCTCTGAATTCGATTATTCAGATAAGAAGTCAGAAGGTCGAGAGCTCTGTCCCTTAAACCATAATGGTACAGTTTCCTAATAAGAGTATCATGATGTACGCAATCAAAGGCCTTGGACAAATCACAAAAAATACCAAGAGCATCTTGCGATTCCTCCCAGGCCCCAAATATGTTCTTTAGCAACGCCACGCCCGCATCGGTAGTTGAACGACCCTTTGTAAAACCAAATTGTTTCACGTGTAATAAATTATAAAAGTTGAAATGTCTCAACAACTGTTTCAAAATTAATTTTTCAAAAATTTTGCTCAAAGTTGGTAATATAGAAATTGGCCGAAAATTCGTGGGATCAGTTGTACTACCAGATTTGAACAGTGGAATTACTTTGCTAAGTTTCATCAAATCAGGAAATATACCAGATGTGACACAAGAATTAAAAACAATTGCTAAGAAAGGTGCGATAACATCTATTATTGAAGCTACAGTATATACTGACAAACCCCAATGATCGGCAGTTTTTTTTACATCAAGATCCTTAAAAGATTCTATAATGTCTTTAGCAGTCGCAAACGTAAATTCAAAGTGTTTGTCACATTCTGGAACACATTCTTTTAGTATGGCGTAGGCAGAAGTGGAGGAAGAAGACAAAGTTTTAGTTGTTATTATTGGAATACTAGTAAAAAAATTCTCAAACTCAGTCGCTACCTCCAAGTCCGCCTTTATATCTTCATCGTTAATTTTAAGATGGAAATCGCGATTTTGTACTTTGGTTCTTCCAGTTTCAGAATTTATAATTTGCCAAGTTGTTTTGATTTTATTTCTAGAAGATTTTATTTTATTTTTAATGTGTATGGCTTTTGCTGAGGAACAGGCTCTCTTAAAAGTTTTTGAATATTTTTTAACGAATTCTTGAAAAGCTACATCATGGTTATATGTTTTTTCCTGATACAATTCATACATTTTTTCCCTGCTTTTATAAATACCTGGGGTTGCCCAGTCACTAAATATAATGCGGTCGCTAACAGGCAATGTTTTTTTTGTGAAAACTTTCATAAATTCACAATTAATCAAGTTAAATAGTATACTATATGCATGATCCGCGTTGGTATGATGAGGCAAGCCCGGTAGCTTTTCAATTAAATTATTTTTAAATTGTCCTAAACGATTTTCATTTACAGGAACAAAACTCACAAGTTTTCTTTGAGCTCTGACTTCACTCTTCTGAGGAAAAGTAACTAACTGGCCACAGTGATCAGAGTCTAACTCATTTATAATTAAATGGTCAGAAGGTCTTAGGTTAGAAAAGATGTTGTCTAAACAGGTGGCACTTGTGGCAGTTATTCTAGTCGGCTCAAAGAATCTTGCGTACAAATTATAGGACTTGAATAATGAGATAAATTCATTCACTGTAGCTGATTTCTCTAGAATATTAATGTTGAAGTCTCCACAGACAACAACTGTTTTGTTACTGTGACAAGTCTTTAATAAAACTTCCTCCATATATTTTCCAAAAATATCATAGGAAGCACATGGGGGCCTGTAGACACTTATTACAATGAACCGCTCGAGCTCGATGCAAGCAATTTCAATAACTCGCTCAACAGAGAGGCTTACAATATCAGCCCGTTCTTTAAATTTGATATTGTTGCGAACAATTATTAGGGAGCCACCCCTTATCATATTCACTCTGCTGAATGAGCTACCAATCTGATGGTTATTAAAGCTGAACATGAACTGATGGGCTTTTAACCAATGTTCAGTAAGACAAACAATATCAATATAACTACAGTTCATGAACAACTCCAATTCTAATTGTTTATTTATCACACCCTGTATATTTTGATGAACAATTTTAAGGTTATTATTATTGATTAGATTATGAAAATTAAAATTTATTGGGTGTGATATTAATGTTTCTAGGTTCACATCTCTGCTAGAGTTCAACTCTATTGTCTCAATGTCCCTTGATAATGGGTACATGTCTAATTCATTATTCAAAATAGTGCTAGAGGTTGACTCTATTGTCTCAAATTGCAATTTAAATAACTTGGAACAAATTCCAAGCTCTGCTCATTACCACTAAGTGTATTACTTAACTGCTCAATAGAAGCAGCATAGTTAGCCAAACACTTGGCTGACTTATATATATAGTATGATAGCGATTCTGCTACCTGTCTTTTTAAAAAATTACAAAGATAATAGTTATCTTTGGTCGTAAAATAATTTTGACTAATGAGTGCATTAGAGTCAATAAATTCAAATTTTTCATTATACAATGTCATAGTTTGTAATGTCATATTACATCTATATCTAATTCTGTTTTCGGTCTGTGACAGGCCATTGCCATAAGGAAAGGCAAACAAAACTATTTTGTTTACATTTAATGAGGCCAGATTTTCAAAATATTTCTTTATCTTTACACTGTTTGCATTTCCCCTTCTCCCAATCAAAATAACAATATTTGTGGATGGACTGTAATTACCACTTATAACTTTATCTATAATTTGACTATAAGATGCTTCAGGCATACAATAATTGACTACTTGGTCATTTAAATGGTGTTGTAGTGTATGACCCATATTTTTACCCATTTCATCGCAGTACATCAATATTTTGTTTTTATTGTTTAACATTTTATTTGTTATTATTAATTCTTCTGTGTTTGGTGTGGCGAGGGAAGTACTGCTGAGACTGTCAAACAACTCCACAGTATGAGTCACTGATGGAGGAGACTCATTTGAGACAGCTGACCGTGAACAGCCTGATGGATCATGATTACAATCAGGTGTAAGATTGTTTGTTAAGGAGTTAAACATTCTCTCATTCTCACTACACTGTTCCACCAGACTGTTCATTGCCAGAATATACTCTCCTATTTCCTTTTGAGAAATCTCATATTTAGATATAACACTATTCAAGGAATCCTGTAAGCGGAGAGTCTCTGACTGTAATTGTTGAATTTCAGCCTCATAATTATTTTTAATGCTTTCTAACTTTATACTATGCCCACTAATTGTTTCTTTTAATTTTTGAGAACTTTTTAATGCATTGAAGCTTTTTGAAAAAGTATTTTTGTTATTTTTAATTAATTTCTGGGTTTTTCTAATCATTTTATTTATTTTAATGTATTTTTTTAACTTATTTTTACTACTATTTACAAATTTAACTTCAGGGTTTGATCTTATACTATTATCACAAGTAAGATCAATTGTCTCAATGTTATTATTACTGTTTATGTTGCCCAAGATTGAGTTGGCAGAATGCAACGGAGTGGTACCAACCAGTTCATCAAACAGAGCATGAGTCTGCGCTGTCTGGAGTCTCCGGCTAGCACTCTCCAGCCTGTCGATGGTGTCGTGGGCTTCGCTTAGCCTAGATTTTAGCTCAGTGTTGCATTTGACTGTGATATCAAACTCATTGCTACACTGGTCAAAGCTGTCTACAGTACGTTGAAGCTTATCCCGTTCCTCACTAATGGTAATTAGCTGATTATGCATTTCAGCCATCTCACTCTTGAGCTTCGTGTTATTGTTTAAAATATTAAGTACTTCCCTCTCATTGTCATCCTGTTCCCGTTTCAGTTCCTCACACAAACCCTTATATTTCTGAAGTTCCGTTAATGCTAACTGTAGCTTAGATTCCTCCAAGCGTGCAGTAGCCCTCCTGGTCATTATTCTATCCATTCCTGACAATATTTTTCAAAACAAAGAAAAAAAAAGCAAGAACTTAGGGATATGGGTGATGGTAGGACAAGTACTTTGTGTAAGGAACCCAAACAATTAAGGCGATTCCTTGTTACTGTAAATTTCAGCCAATGTAGGTCGAAAAAAGTTAAAATACTCACAGGAATTTGCGATGACAATGCACTTTTTCGATTACAATATTCGTTACAATTTGACTTTGACAGCGAAACTTGTTCAAAGTTTGAAATTACTTTTACCGTTTTTTTTATACACTTATATCACAAGATATCACTGTTTTTACAACTAAAAATTAAGTTTTGCGTATGAAATTGGTAATTGCACATTAAAAACACAATAATATAAATTAAATCTGTAATAAATTATTGGGAGAAGTTTTGTTGACGTCTTGTCAACAGTGTTGCCACAGACCAAAAAAAATTACCAAATTAAAAATGACCAAAAGTAATTGCTTATATAATTATTGTTGTAGGGAACCTAAACGTTAATATTACAGTAAGTTAATATTGCAGTATCTAATTACAATGAATCAGTAACAATTTATTAAAATAAAAACAAGTGTAATCGCACTCGTTATACATTTTCCTTCCCTCATTGAAATTTTTTAATAATAATTTACATCGGTCACTCATTGCATCGCACGCTTTAATGATTAGGCACTCACCTGTCAGCCACTATGTGACTTCAAATTAATGACGTTACACTCTACGTATGCCACACATTGCACCGCAAGCTTCACTGGTCAAGCCCTCTCACTTGCCACCAGCCACTATACGACTTCCAATGAGTAACAACACACTCTACATATGCTACACATTGCACCGCAAGCTTCACTGGTCAAGCTCTCTCACTTGCCACCAGCCACTATACGACTTCCAATGAATAACAACACACTCTACATATGCTACACATTGCACCGCAAGCTTCACTGGTCAAGCTCTCTCACTTGCCACCAGCCACTATACGACTTCCAATGAGTAACAACACACTCTACATATGCTACACATTGCACCGCAAGCTTCACTGGTCAAGCTCTCTCACTTGCCACCAGCCACTATACGACTTCCAATGAGTAACAACACACTCTACATATGCTACACATTGCACCGCAAGCTTCACTGGTCAAGCTCTCTCACTTGCCACCAGCCACTATACGACTTCCAATGAGTAACAACACACTCTACATATGCTACACATTGCACCGCAAGCTTCACTGGTCAAGCTCTCTCACTTGCCACCAGCCACTATACGACTTCCAATGAGTAACAACACACTCTACATATGCTACACATTGCACCGCAAGCTTCACTGGTCAAGCTCTCTCACTTGCCACCAGCCACTATACGACTTCCAATGAGTAACAACACACTCTACATATGCTACACATTGCACCGCAAGCTTCACTGGTCAAGCTCTCTCACTTGCCACCAGCCACTATACGACTTCCAATGAGTAACAACACACTCTACATATGCTACACATTGCACCGCAAGCTTCACTGGTCAAGCTCTCTCACTTGCCACCAGCCACTATACGACTTCCAATGAGTAACAACACACTCTACATATGCTACACATTGCACCGTAAGCTTCACTGGTCAAGCTCTCTCACTTTCCACCAGCCACTATACGACTTCCAATGAGTAACCATACATTAAATAATTCATCTTCATTATTTCTCAAATCTCTCTCTTCTCACAGCAATATAAAATATCTTCTAACAAAATAACATATATTCCATATTCCTTCGTTACCCATAATCACAAAAATCATTATTATGCCATATTGTTGTTATTCGATGCACTAAATCTAAACTATAAACTATTTGTTTTCCTAGTGTCATAACAATCTTTAACCAAACACACAATCAATCAACAATTTCATACTCAATCGTTTTGATTTATCTCCTACCTACTAACTTGACAATTCTTTTTCAGACTCTGATTCTGAACTTATTTCATCAATACTTGTGCTAATCCACGGTTGTATCTGATCAGCAGCCCAAATATTACAGTACTTCTTTTTACCAATGTTAGACCCTGGTATGCTAGAGACTTCATACCTATCGTTATCCAAAACTTTTGAGATTCTGTAGGGCCCCGAGTACACAGGTAACAGCTTTTTACTCTGGCCTTCATTATGACCAATCTGTTTTTGAATCTTTACCAAATCCCCTATTGCATATATCTTAGCTTCCTTACGTGTCTTATCAAACCTCTCTTTCTGTTTATGTTGGTCTTTCGATATGTGTTCGTTAATTTCGGTTCTTATTTTATTGATATCCCTATCAGACTGCCTGGTGTCTAAGAATAATTCGTTCATTATATTCTCATTATTATGGATCAAATTACAACCAAACAGAGCTTCTGACGGGGTTTTACCTATACCTTTATTTAACGTATTATTTAACCCCCATTGAATATTACCCAACTCAGAATCCCATTTGGTCTCCCCTAATTTGTCGGTATATGAAGTTAATGCTCCTAATACGGTCCTATTGTAGCGCTCTACCTGGCCGTTAGCTCGAGGTGAAGCGACAGCGTTCAAAACGTGCTTAATGTGGTTTTTCTCGCAAAACTTTCGGAACTCTTCAGAGGTAAATGAGGTGCCTTGATCAGAGATCAACCGTTTCGGGTAGCCAAATGTAGAAAAAACATCGTGTAATGCTCTAATAGTTAGACTTGACCTTAAATTGCGCAAGGGTTTCAAAATAGAGAACTTCGTATACCAGTCAACAATAACGAGTAAGTAAGCATTGCCTCTCGAACTTTTTACAAAAGGACCCAAGTGATCAATATGAACTGTTTCAAAGGGAGTATCGTTTTTCATTATAGGATGTAAAAATCCTTCCTTTTTTCCCGCATGCATTTTACCGTATGTACAATGTAAGCAAGACTTGTCATATTTTGTAATAAATTTTTTCATCTTTGAGAACCAAAAATCTTTTTGAATTTTAGCTAAAGTTTTATCAACTGAAAAATGTCCGATATCGTCGTGATTTTGTTTACATATTTGCCACCTGGCTCCCTTTGGAACTACCCATTTTAATTCACCATTAACTTTCCTAAACAGCCGGTTACGTTGGAAAACAAAATTTTGTTTTATATCAATAATATCTTGGTATTTTGGATCATTTAATACATCTTTAATAAAACATATTTTAGGATCCGTTAGTTGAACACTGAGCAACCAATCGTCTTGTGTAATATTTAAAACTCTTAATGAATCTACTTCATCATTTGTCTTACAAGTTTCATGAGGATTTCTACTCAACGCGTCTACGTGATTCATACTGTTATTAGGGCGATACACGATGTTACAGTCATACTCTTGCAAGGACAACCACCATCTAGCAATTCGTGGTAAAAGGTCTCGTTTAGAAAACGTTGATCTTAAAGCATTACAGTCCGTAATTATGGTGAATTTTAATCCTAGTAAATATACACGAAAACGCTGAAGTGAAGTTACCACTGCTAACGTTTCTAAATCATATGCATGAAACTTTTGTTCGTCAATAGTAGTTTTTCTACTGAAATAAGCTACTGGCTTAAAAGGAGCGTGACTGTCTTCTTTCTGCAAGAGTATACCTGCTAGTCCAATCTTAGCTGGCTTATTCGATCCAAATTTAGTAAATCCTTGAGCAGAATTTACCCCAAGTGCTTGGTTAATGGTTCTTTGGAATACAGAGGGCGCATTGGCCAGACCAAACGGCATCCTTTTAAATTGAAACAGGCCATCAGGCGTAACAAATGCCGTGACGTGTCTGCTCTCCCTTTTTATAGGTACCTGATAATAGCCACTCATTAAATCTAAAGTTGTAAAGAACTTACAGCCACTTAATTGGTCCAACTGATCTTCTATCAATGGCAGTGGGAAGTGTTCCTTAACAGTTCGACCATTCAAAGTTCTGTAATCAACACATAAGCGATTTCCTCCAGTTTTCTTTGATACGAGTATAATCGGACTAGCGTAGCATTATGAGGACTCTTCGATAATGTCATGTTCTAACAGTTCCCTAATCATTTCTTGTACTATCTCTCTCTCTTTGAAACTCAGTCTATATGGTCTATAAACTACAGGAGTGCTATCAGTTAATTTGATTTCCATTTCACAGAGATTAGTGCACCCCAATTCAGAGAGATTTTGAGCAAAATTTGTCCTATATTTTGATTTTTCCTTGTATTTTAAGAATTTCTTCTTTGGTTAACTCTGAATTAATGTTAATCTCGCTAGCTTCAAAGGGTCTGTAATCGGATTTTAATGTAAAACAATTTAATTCCTTGATATTATTATCATAATGTATTTTATACGTTCTAACTAATAGCATATCCCTTTTTAAATGTAACTTTGTATCACTTAACACTATAATGGGAATATCACAATAGTTTTCAACTATCTTGTAGACCCCTTCCTTAATTCAATATTGACAATTATTATAATTGCGATAGCTACCTAAAACGAATACCGTGGAGTTCTTAACAGCAGAAGTATAACACTTTATTAAATCTGTGTTGGTACCATTACACTCCTTGGAAACGTATAGTTTGACAATACTATTATCTTCATGCTCTATAGCAGGCAAGATTTCACTACAAAAATTGTTACGCCTTAAAAGCTCAAGACTATTATTTGTCTTAATAACTAAAACTTCTGGCAATTCGGTGAAATTTTGACCAACTAGTAAGGGTACATGTAGCTGGCTAGATGCGACAACATAACTAGTGATCATAGCCTTAACTCCATCTATGGCCAATAATATTTCAGTTTTACCTTTAGGTACAATGTGGGTCTCTCCTACCCCCTTTATCACAGGTAAGGAACTTTCCCTAACAATTAAATTGTACTGATATGCTAATGTATCTGTAATAAGTGTGCATTGGCTACCGAAGTCGATAAAGCATTTAACTTGCATAGAATTATTATTTATAGAAGCATTTTTGTAATATTTATCTTGTGAACTATCTAAATCAGTGGTCGCTGTCCTTAAAACCCTCTTATCTTGGTTAGTATTTTGTCTCTTATGATTTTTATTTAAAAAACAGTCTTCAGTTTTATGTCCATATTTTTTACAATTATCGCATTTAATAATGGGTTCTGAACATTGCGAAACTCTATGGCCAGTTTGTTTACAATTAAAACATATTGAAGAAGTATTGGTTGATTGCCTACATTGGTTCGCACGGTGGTCACTCCTACCACAAAGATGACAAATTATAGTGGAATTATTGAGCAAAACGCTTTTAGTTTTATTTTTTGCTACTAACTCTTTCTGATCTCGGCACATGTCTTTTAAATATTTCAATAAATCTTCAGGTTGATTAAAACGAGCTGAAGATGCTCCAGCTCTTATAGCGCGGTCCTCAAGACCATAAATGATACAATCTACTGCTTTCTTGTCTGATATTTCACATGCATTCAATAAAATCATTTTGTCGTAATAGTAATCATCGAGCGAATCACCTATTTTATACTTCTTTTCCAACATTTCACATAATAAAGCACCATAATTAGTGTCAGAAGGAAATGCACGCTTTAAATTACATTGCCATTCTAACCAAGTATGGTTTATGGTTTTTAGCCCTTCATACCATTTTTTTTGCATGCCCTACTAATCGTGGCAAAGCAAAATGTGTCGTTTGTTGATCAGACCAACCGTAGATATGAGCACATTCATTCACTTTAGATAACCATGTATCTTATTCTTTGATTCCTAACCGACGGATCAAATTCGGGAATCATGTTTTTGTCATATTTTAATGAAGAATAAGAAGAACTGTCAGGTTTCACACGAGAGGAAATAAAGTTCACTAAATCATGCAAATTAATTGGCAAATTAAAATTAACTGGATTACTTTCCAAAACTCCATCTGGAACTCCAGAAGCTCCTGGCACTGCCTCCCGTTCAATCGCCGCCGCAGTAAAGCTCCTGTTCCCTTCAGACGTTCCTGGTTCAGGAACATAGACATCTTCAACTGCTACGGAAGCAACCTCGCCTCCTGGTTGCTGTACTGGAGATTCACATACCATGATTCAAAGTTCTTCTTGCGCTGTTTTCCCTCGTTCGGCGTGATCTTCTAGATTTCTTTTTTTCTATTGTGGGTACGTGAACGATTATTAGAGTTCGAATGTTTTCTATTACTTCGCCTTTTTGAGTGTCTCTCGCTATACGAATATTCACTTGTCAAAGAGTCACTACTCACAGCACGAGTTCGTTTTGGCATATTTAAAGTTTACTGCAGTAACACACCGCAATGTTTTAATGTTCACCACACAACAGTCTGTACCGTATCAAATACCAAAAAAAAAAAAAAAAAAATGCTTTTAGGTTAAAAACTTGTTAATTTTCAGCTAACTCGCACTTTTAGGTACTGACCCACTTCTGATATAAGAAACCAGAGAGGATTGGAGCAAGAAAACGAGCGACGTAACGTTCTTGATTTTATTTTTCACTGAACTAACTTTTTAGGTTCACCACCATGTCTTTTATATCATTTTTAAACTTAAAAAAAAACGGTCACCAGTTGGCGCGCTAATCAACTTCCGGAAATAAACATTAAATATTATTTTACTGCAGTTTGTAACGACTTCCGTCGACTACTCAGAGTCAGTATTTTTAATACCGGAAGTCAGTTACAAAAAGTCTCAAATAAATTACAACATTTAGTTAAATTAAAACTAAAAGCTAACAATAACCATGCTTCATGCTTCATGATCAGATGAAATCAGATGATTTCTTATGAGAAGTTAAGTCGACCGGATTATTTTGTAACGGTAACGTTAGTATTTGTGGACGATTTTTATGCTCTTCCGTACCATTTCGAATATTACAATTACAAGTACAATTTAAGAGAGAGGGAGAATCTGTTCCAAGTGTGTTCCAGTCTGTTGTATTGCCTATCACAAGGATAATAACGTGAGCGAGATACATCACGTGAGGAAAGTCTTATGTGGCGTACGGGCACGGGATCTTACCCCTATATTTGTTACGTCGAAGTGAGCGAGTACAAAACCTATGCCTATCTCGCTGGTTGGAATGAACACGCGACCTAAACTCGTACGAACTATCTCGTTGGAGTGAACGAGAACGAGAGGTGGGCTCGTTTTGACGCGAGGGTGTACGTAGCCTACGGTTGTCATGTCTATTTGGTTGACGCGAGTGAGAATGAGGCCTTACACTCGTTCATTCCGGCCCGACCTAACATCGGTTGCGTCTCGACAGGACTTGTTACATAAGCTATCTCCAGTAGCAGACACCGAAAACAACAGTAAAATTTCAAAAGAATAGCAGCAACAATAAAATTATTAAACAAAAAGTGAGTTGGTGTTTTATTTGTTTGTATGTAGGTATCCTAGTTTTCTTTGGGTACCTACCCTAGTTTATTTTACCAAAAACACATGAAATCGATTTAAAAAAACAGACCTACACGGGCGTTATATAAGCAGTTCTTTATCTCACTTCTGAATTTAGGATCCAGAATTGGAAAGTATTTAAAAAACAAAGTCTTAACCTCTAGAGTCTTAAACTCTTAGACAAAAATACAAATAAATCACTAATTTCACAAATCAAAAGTACTTCCAAATAATAATAATATATAATATCCTTACTCTTATTTACTTATTAAATACACAATTCGTACATCACGAAGAATGAAGTGCGAATGACCCTCTCGCGGACTTCTCTGCGATCCGGAGATGGGGGCGCGAGGAGACGGTTTTCGGCCTCCTTTTTGGCCCCATGACCGTAGTCTCGGTCTCTCGATCCCCAGAAATGGGGACCCGT